>OX465597.1:133753515-135003515 GCA_950022295.1 Bromus sterilis
CCTAAATAAAAATAATTTTTAAATAATATGTTTGTAATATTATTTTTGGCCTTATAAATATTCCCTAAACTGTATTTAGGGTTATAAATAATTCCCAAAATATTTTTGAACTCCAAAAAAAATAAAAATAAAAATATCTAAAACATTTTCCATCTATTGTTTTTGAAGGAGTGATATTACGTTCTCTTATTTTTTTTTTGTTGGATTTGTTTTACATAATAAACTATAAAACACCAACAATGAATATTAGAGAAAGTCCTTTTATTCCCTCTCATTTTTATATTCAATAAACTCCAAAAGTTTTCAAATCCCAATGAAAATCAAACATATCAAGCAACACAATTATTATTATTTAATTTATTAACATTCCAAAATTTAGAAAATTTTGGGATGTTACATCTGATAAATAGGAAAGCGCGCTCATCGAGTTCCTCCGTGAGAATCGGGACATTTTCGCATGGAAACCTTCTGACATGGCAGGTGTTCTGAGGGAACTCGCTGAGCACCACCTAAACATTGATCCAAAACTAAAGCCAGTCAAGCATTTCCTTCGTCGTTTCAATGACGAAAGGAGAATCGCTATTGGGGAAGAGATAGCCCGGCTCCTTGCCTCCGCATTCATCATGGGAGTTTTTTATCCAGAGTGGATCGCAAACCCGGTCCTCGTTTTGAAAAAGGACGGGACTTGGCGTATGTGCATTGACTACACCGACTTGAATAAGGCTTGCCCAAAGGATCCCTTTGTGCTGCCCCGCATTGACCAGATCATAGACTCGGCCGCATTGACCTGTGTTTTCTCGATGCCTACTCTGGCTATCACCAAATCAAGATGGCTCTTGAGGACTAGGAGAAAACGGCTTTCATCACTCCTTTTGGGATATACTGCTATACTTCTACGCCTTTCGGCTTGAAGAATGCGGGAGCCACATATCAGCGAACAATACAGAATTGCCTCAAAGAACAAATTGGGCGCAACGTACACGCTTATGTGGATGATATAGTCATCAAATCTCAGCTGGCCGACTCGCTCATCAGTGACCTCCAGGAAACATTCAAGAATCTGCGCAAGTACCAGATGAAGTTAAACCCGTCCAAATGCACCTTTGGGTCCCTGCAGGAAAGCTCCTCGGATACATAGTATCAAAGAGAGGCATTGAGTCAAACCCGGAGAAAATCAATGCTATCATGGCCCTTCAGAAGCCGGCCTCGGTGAAAGGAGTACAACGACTCACAGGGTGCATAGCTGCCCTAAGTCGATTTATAAGTCAACCTAGAGAAAAAGCAATCCCCTTGTACCGACTCTTGCGAAAGTCGGAAAAAAAATTCTGGGATGATGAGGCTGATCAGGCTTTGGAGTCGCTAAAGAGACAGTTGTCCCAGGCTGCAATCCTGGCGGCTCCTAAGCCAAAGGAACCAATGCTACTCAATATCTCATCCAATAATCGAGCAGTCAGCGTTGTGGTTATCGTTGAGCGTATGGAATCCAATAAAGAGCACCCCTTGCAGAGACCAGTCTATTATGTTAGTGAGGTCTTAACTTCATCGAAGCAACGCTATCCTCACTGGAAGAAATTGGTCCTTGGTGTATTCATGGCAAGTCGGAAGCTCAAACACTATTTCCAGGAGCACCCCATAATCGTAGTCAGCTCGGCACCACTTCCAGATATCATCTAGAACCGGGAAGCCATGGGAAGGATTGCAAAGTGGGCTATAGAGTTGAGGGCTTATCATATCAAATATGGGCCACACACGGCCATCAAGTCCCAGGCGTTGATCGACTTCATCAATGACTAGACAGAGATCCAAGCACCTCCAGAGAAACCGATTACCAAATACTGTACAATGCACTTCGATGGGAGTCGGCAGCTCCAACAATCAGGAGCCAGTGTGGTCCTTACCTCACCCAAAGGAGTGAAATTCTACTATGTCTTGCATTTGCAGTTCACTTGCACCAACAACGCAACAGAATATGAGGCCCTGCTTCATGGGCTACGGCTGGCTCGTGAGATGAACATAAGCTGGATTCAATGCTACGACGACTCTGACCTTCTTTCTCAACAAGTGTCGGGAAACTGGAACTCCAAAGATGCCATCATGGCAGCTTATCGGCGAGAGGTGGAAAGACAAGCCGGTTTCATTGTTGGATACCAGGTGGATTATGTGGAGCGCAAGAAAATCGAAGCAGCAGATGCTTTGTCCCGGCTCGGCTCTCAGCAAAAGTCGGTTCCACCAAATTTGTTCCCGGACGTCCTAACAAAGTTGTCTGTGCAAGCACCAACAGAGCAAGACATAGCAGAGCCGGATCCAGAACCGACTCTGGTGGCTGCAATATACGCCACCCCCTCATGGGTTGTACCTTATTTGGAATACAAGACCCAGGGAATCCTACCCTCAGATGAGATATTGGCTAGGCAAATTGTCAGGAGGATCAAATTCTTTGTACTCATCAACGGTGAGTTACATCGGCGAAGTCCCGCGGACGTTTTTCAGAGATGTATTTCACCAGAAGAAGGCAAAGAGATCCTCAATGAAATACACTCTGGAGATTGCGGACATCACGCCGGCTCTCGGTCACTGGTAGCTAAAGCTTATAGACACGAATTCTAATGGCTCACAACACACGCGGACATAGAGGATATAGTCAATAAGTGTGATGGATGTCAGTGTTATGCGAAGCAAGCTCACGTGTCGGCTCAAGAACTCAGGATGATCCCTATCACTTGGCCCTTTGCTGTGTGGGGGCTTGATATGGTGGGACCTTTCAAGACGTCGGCCAAGAAGAATACACACTTATTAGTGGCAGTGGATAAATTCACCAAATGGGTCGAGGCAGAGCCGGTCAGTAAATGTGACCCTGCAACAACACTAAAATTCTTGAAAAATATAATATACAGATTCGGCTAGCCCCACAGCATCATCACTGATAATGGATCTAACCTACCAGAAGGGGTTATGCAGCGATTCTGCCAGAACGAGCACATCCGACTCGACCTTGCATCGGTAGCTCACCCGCAGTCCAACGGAAAAGCCAAGAGAGCCAACCAAGAGTTGCTTCGAGGCATCAAACCCCGACTTTACGTTCCCTTGGAAAGGACGCCGGGTTGTTGGGAGGAAGAATTACCCTCGGTACTATGGAGTATCAGGAGGACTCCTAACAAGTTGACGGGCTACACGCCCTTATTCCTAGTCTATGGAGCGGAAGTCGTTCTCCCAAGTGACATCCGTCACGACTCACCAAGGGTCACAACATATGTGGAAGCCGACAATGAGAAAGCAAGGAAGGACACCTTAGACGTTCTCTACTAAAAACGAGAACAGGCAGCAGCTCAGTCGGCTATCTACCAACAAGATCTGTGACGATATCATAGTTGTCGCATCAGAAGTCGGACTTTCCAGGAAGGTGATTTAGTGCTCCGCCTCATACAGAAAAAGGATGGAATGCACAAATTATCCTCTACATGGGAAGGACCGTTTGTGGTCAGCAAGAACATGTACAATGGATCCTACTACCTGGTTGATATACGCGAGAAGGCAAAGTCACACACATTTATGGAGCAGACTCCCAGACCGTGGAACATCACACAACACCGTCCATATTATACTTGAGTAGAACAGGAATAGCATTGTATATTTATATAAGTCGGCACTCGTCGCATCGGCTCTCGCCTTACAATATATGTATATATATAAGTCGACACTCGTCACACCGGCTTTCTCCACGTAAATGAATATATGTAAGTCGACTTTCGTTGCACTAGGCTCTCGCCATATAATACGTATATAAGTCGACTTTCGTCGCACTAGGATTTCGCCACATCTAATATCTTACTTGACTTTCGTCGCAATCGGCTCTCGCCAATCTAGTTGTCATACCGACTTTTTCTTTACTTTATTATCTTCATGTTTTCATCTTGCATCATACATTGCATATTTTTACATTTTATACCATAGAAACCTGGGGGATTGATCAACCCTCTATCGGCTTTGAGCATGTATATTGCTTATTCAGGGGAAATAGGGAAGTTCGATGGCACTCATCGACTCTTATCCGAAGAAATAGGGAAGAATTACCCTCGGTACTATGTATATATATATGTAAAACTCCACATGTGTATGACCTATTAAGGGGAAATAGGGGAGCTCGATGACTTCCATCGACTCTTATCTGAAGAATACCTGGCATATACATGGATTGGCCACCCACGCCTTAAATTTCGGCCTGTATAGCTCAAGCTCATATGATCAACGCGAACCTGACTTAGTCTAAACTTTGGGGGCTTACAAAAACGCCTACCAAGTTTGGTTCTAGGTACCGGAAATGCTAGTTATATGTGCCGGCTTACAGAGAAGTTTCCACTCTTGAACCAATAATCTCTCTCAACGCGAGAAGATGAGGCATGATTCGGCTTCTATATGAGCCTTCGAATTTCCTTTTTTGCATATAAACATCATACCATACTTCATCTTCAATTATGCATACCATTTTTTCTTTTCAAATAAAAATTTAGACCTATATGTCTCGGCACAGCACCCAGATGCATATACAAACTCATGGGGACTACACTTAAAATTTTCTTCTCAAGGTTCGATACGACGCGATGATGTTCGTACCAACTCTTGGGGAGTATTACTTAAAAAAACCTTGATGATTTGGTTTGGCACAAAAAGTGACCACACCAAATCATGGGGGCTATAAGTCGATCTATCTTATGAGTCGACAAGAGATACAAGTACATCTGAATCGACTCAGGGGGCTACAGATACAAGACGGCTCTCATGCACATATATATCATTTCAAGGTTAGCAATAAAACCGACTTATAGATTTGATGGAAATTAAAACTTTCATTCATCAGTGGCTGAGTCTTACATCAAAAGAAGAGCCTTACATCAAAGGAAAACAAGACCAAAGTCGACAAATACTACTAGGTAAAAACTACAGCTTCAGTGGTCGTCTTCAGAGTCGGCTTCGTCATTATATGAGGAGACTCGGGCCTCCGCTGCACTCTTGTAGAATTCTTCATCACTTCTGCTGGAGCTCTCCATACAGCAGCCGGCTCGGCCGCCATCCGAGTCGGAAATTTTGGCCCACAGGGTCTCATCACCATCATATTTGAAGATGATAGTGTCTCCCCTTTGAATATTCCTGGTGCGAAGAAAAAATTTCCAACCTTTCTCCAGGAACATGGAATCCTGACCAGAGAAACTAGTGTCCACCCAGATGGGTCCATGAGGGCACCCCTGTGACGCCCCAAAATCAAGTTGTGTACAGTAATCATACACGCAAGGTACACGACTGAGATCAGGGACTCACGGTAAGATATCACAACACAACTCTACAAATAAACATAATACAAGATGTTTAATACAAGCTAGGGGCCACTAGGGCTCTAATACAACAGCTCGAGATCACAAAGTTTGCGGTAGCAATAGTATATGAGTACAGACACAAGGTACACATGATCTGCCTTAAGAAGGCTAGCACAAAAACAACAACGATCGAAAAGGAGTGGCCTCCTGCCTGGGAACCTCCAAACTACTCCTGGACCTGGTCAAAGGGGGTCTCGACGTAGTAGTAGACGCCACCGGGGTACTCCTGCTCCTGGGCTCCATTGTCGACAGCAGCGGCCGATCAGGCAAAATAAAAAGGGGGAAATAAAGCAAGGTTGAGTATCTAGCATACCCGTGAGTCTTACGTCCGCTACTAAGCATTTATGCATTTGTATCAAATGGAAAGGGGAGGTTGTATATAGTGGACGGAATGATAGAAAGTCAGAATAAGGATGAGAAGCTAGGCCTATCGAAGACTAGCATCTTCCAACGAGTCTTGCAGCACAAGAAGAGAACAGCCAATAGTTCATATAAAGCATAAAGTAACAATGCAGCAGAAGTTGCTCCAGCATTGTATAATAGTAAGTTGTACTCCCTCCGATCCATAATAAGTGTCTCTCATCTAGTACAAAGTTTGTACTTAGTACAAAATGAGCGACACTTATTATGGATACGAGGGAGTAATAATTAACAATAATAAATGCCTTCGAGTTCCCCTCCTCGACTTCTCGGCGAGGAAGAAAACTCGGAACCAACAGTTTAATAGTAGTAGTTTGTAGTAGTAGGATCCGGCTTCAGCATAAAGCGTCATGTTACCGTGGCCACGGCTATTCGAATAGATTAAACTCCCTGCAGGGGTGCACTACTGTTCAGCCTGCACGCTCGGATCTCCAGGGTGGCGGGCACCTTGTTAGGGAACGCTCCACCAAATCTATCCGACACGCCGCAACCCATCCTAGGCTCAACAGAGAGGCCATCCTCTGGACTATATCCTATGCGATCAGGGGTCTAGGACCCTCACCCTTCACGCTCCTGCACGGTGCGAGGCTAGCCGGTGAAGCAAAAGCAAATCCAAATACACCGCTCGAGCGAAGAAGACACGCCGCTTCCCGGCAATCAGATCGTGATACCGCTGACGTCTGAAGAGCTTTCGGATAAACTATGACGCAGGGGAGCCCATAACTCCTTATCCCACGTGAAGGTAGTGCATACAGGCCTTTGCGGCCTCTCAACTCATCCACCGAACCATTTAACATTTAATTATTATCTTGCAGACAACTGTTAGCGCTGTCTAACTAACAACACAACGGACAACGAATAGCAACAAGGTCCACCAGTAACGTCGGGGTCTGCCCTGTCGTCCCGTCAAAGCGCGCGGTTACCAACAAGATGAACCGTCTCCTTACCTTGTCTCGCGTGTGCTCTTGGTAGAGCTCGACTTTTCGTGGTTTGTTAACTCTCGCGGAATATGAGCAGGTGCCAAGCACGCCAGTAGCGTCGGTCGTACCCTCCCTCTCATTCCCGATGCAATACCGCTTGCGGGCACCGTTGGGTCGCCCGTCTCTTACCTTTAAGGAGACCAGTTGGTTCAGGTCCCTACCATTAAGTGAAACCAGGAGGTATCACCCTCGATGGCACACTTAAAGAGGTTCGACAGAGACATCAGCGGAATGAACTAAAGAGGTAAACCTCGTATCATCCCGGTGATGCTACGCTATTGAGCCGACGAGAGCGAAATACGAGTCCATCCACTCGTAAGTCAAACTCAAAGCGACTCGGCAGAGTCTCGCCGTTGTAGGTTCCCTTAGGCGTCAGCATTGATCCGTACCTGTTCCAGTTATAATATTTTGTAATCCGCGTTCACTCACCAGAGTGATCACGGCTCTCTAAACCTAGCTAATAATGTCTAGGTTCACTGCTGAATAGAATATATATATTTATAGGCAGCATAGGATAAAGGAAGGTACATCAAGGGGCGACAAAAACAGGTTATGCAATAGAATAGGATTGTAACGTAGCAGCAGCAGTAACAATGCCTAGTGCAAGAAATGTACGGAAAAGATAGGTGATATTTGGGAAAGGAATATGGCTCTGCTTTCCTGGAAGCTCGACGGTAGGGGTACGGTCGTCGACGAAGTAGTCGTACTCAGCAGTGGTGTAGTCGGCAACAGCAGCGGGGTCTACCGGAGATTAAAGGGGGGGAGAAACGGTAAAATCAAAGCAATCATAGCACACAGATGCAAGGCATGACGGATGAAATGTCAACGATACTCTAATGAAGTACAAAGTGTTAGGCACGGAGCGGGAATTCATCCGGGGATGAACTGCCAGCTCCGGGTGATTACCGGCAGTGCAAACGGAGGGGGAAGGATCTGTGTGTGGTATTTTAGAGGGTTGTGTTGGGCGTATGGGTAGAGTATCCGCATTCATTACATTTTTCTGATCAATTTTCATGTATGAAGTTTTTCGATCCGAGTTACGGATTAAAAGATATTGATTTTCAAAGTTTTATTCAATTTAAAAGAATTTCTGGATTTTCTTTAATCAATTAATCTAACATTATCCAAAACAGGAACTATTGACCGGTCAAACCTGACCAGTGAGACCCACTGGTCAGCCTCTAGACATTAAAATAAATTATTTTCTATTTAATTAGCACATGGGGGCTACATATCATACACTAGCATTTATAAAATTCATATAATTTAATTAAACAACAGGTGGGGCCTAGGTGTCATAGGCACAGAGTTAACTATTTGTTTTAAATACTTATTAAACTATTGGACCCACATGTCATACACTCATTTCATTAAACATATATTAGTCTAATTAAACAGGGAATTATAAGGGATGGGTCCCACATATCACAGGCACTAGGGGGTTCACTGATTTATTTTATCTGGGATTAGCTTAAAGGGACCTGGCCCAACTGTCATAGACTTGTTGAGAGGTTTAGTTAATTAGGTAATTAGCCTAATATGGGAGGGGTTAGCCCCCAATAAAGCTGCCCGGACCCACGTGTCAGTGGCTAGCCCACGGTTAACCACGTCGGGAGGAGGACGCCGGCAACGAGCCAAGCACGGCAGCGAAGCCGTCGCGGCTAGGGCCAGTACGGCCGAGCGGGCAGGCGTTGCCAGCGCGGCGAGGTCGCGAAGTCGAGGAGGTGTGGCGCGCGTGGAATGGGCACGCACTGCGGAGGCCATAGGAACGGGGCACGTGACGCGCAACCATGACGGCACGGTGGCGGCTGGGTGTCTACAGCTACAGGCGACAGCGGGGCGAGGGGGAAGCGAAGGGAAAGCTCACGGTGGCTCGGTAGGGGAGGGCAGTGGGCTCGGGGAGGTGTGACGGCGAGGAATTTCTCGGAGGAGCTCGGCGGCCGGCGGCGAAGACGATGAAGATGGCGTCTCTTGCAGGGCTCCTTAGCTCGATTCGTTGCGCAGGGCGACATGGACGATGATGACGTGGCTACCAGACACACTGGCTCAGGCTAGGAGCCACAGTGGTCATGCGAGTTCACGCGATGGCGGTCATGGCGGCTCGGATGAGATGGGGGAACGGGCGAGGAGGAGGGGAGGAGAACTGGATCTCGATCCAGGTTTCACGGGGGTTGCGGGGGCCTTATCCTTGCCGGGGATGGCGGGGATGACCGACACGGGGCACCGACGGCCATGGACGGAGCACGGGCGTCCACATCGCCCTGATGAGCAGTAGGAAGAAGAAGGGGAAGTGGGTTGGCTGGGCCTAGTTGGTGGTTGCCCCTGGGCGCTAGATAGGAATCTTCCTATTTAGGTTTCTTTTACATTTTCTCTTATGTCTCTATTTTATTTAGCCTTCAAATGATTTTTTGTAAAATAGCTGACCAACTCTAATATTATTGTTACACAATATAAAGATGCAACAAAAAGTTTGGGCACACTATAAATTCTTTTACTTATGGTTATTTATTTTAAAGCATTAAATGGTGCTTATTAGCAACTGTTTTAATTTATTTTGTTTATTTAACATTTTAGCAAATGTTCATTTCAACTTTTGTGATGACCTTCTGATTATTAGCCATTTAATAAAATTGGTTGCATAATCTTTGGATCAACTTTAATTTCCATTTTATTTTATTAAATTTCCAGGGAAAATTTATATTTAGAACTTATTGGCTTTATTTGTTTCAAATTTCTTTGGAATCATTAACAACAGTAAGAACATTTTATTTGATTGTTTGCCAAATTTTCATCTCGAATTGCCTTTGAATTTTTTAATTTAGATTTTATTTTAACCAAGGGGAAATTAAGCTTGGAAAACATGGTGACATGGCATCCATAGACTGGAGTTACTGTAGCATGATTACCGGGGTGTTACAAATCTCCCCCACTACAAAGAATTCTCGTCCCGATAATTAAAACGTAGTGTAAGGGTAAAGCTTTGGTTTCGTATTATAACGAATCTTCTGGGTCTTGTTGTCCTTCTCGAAGAAGTTAATCCTTCTCGTTGATGTGTTCATTTCTATGCATCGGTGCATCTCGACGAGTTGTTATCCTTGCTTCACGGTCTTCATCGTACTTACGACAAGGGTTGGAGGGTAAATTATAAAGACAGAGGTCTGGGAGGGTGGGCATTCGGTAATTATCCCAGGGGATAAGACACAAAGTATCCCTAGAGTTGAACTCAGGAAATACATCATGAGAAATTAAACATGGCATGTGAAGTTTCAAGCGGATAGACAATAAGTTACATCGATGACGGATGATGAAAAGGGGTTAAGAGCATCAGGCATGAGCAATGCGTCTGATATCAGATTGAATATCAAAAGGTAGGTGAAAAGAGTCAGGTTTCAGTCCTATGGAACTGTGGCATAGTACGGATTATGAGTAGGAAGGGTGGTGACAAACAATGCGATCAAGTTGCAAGGTAAGGCAGAGAACAGCTTGTTAGCTATGTCGGAAACAACGCCAGTACTAATGGAGAGGGACAAAGAGAACCGTTTTCCTACTCGTTAAGATAAGGCGGACCAATTGGCAAAGTTCTTGTCCATCGGTGATCACCGAAAATCCATCAACAATGGTAATAGGGTTTTCTGACGGAGTGGTACACCGAGGTGTTTACAAAAGCAGGGAATTATCACTGCTCAGATAAGTTATATTAAAAGAAAGGTTAAACAGACCAATGGAAAGAAAAATGTGATTATACACCAGTATTAGGTGTGTATCTTTCCCAAGGGAAAGAAAATGAAGCTATACATGACCAAGTTTGTATTGGCAAGGAGTCAAAAGGAGGTTGTCGATGATAACACAAATCATCAAAGGGCAAGGATGGAACTTCTCATCATGAATTCAATCGACACTTAGAAGAATACAAAATGTCTATGATGACCACGACACATTGTGTCGAGAGGTTTCAGGTGAATTCAATTGAACCACGATGACATAGAGCCACTGGAAAGGTGAGCCAAATGGTATTCGGTGTTCTCGGTTGCGACAACCCAGAACCCTGGAGTGACTATGACAGGGAAAGGGTATTGCTTTATCAAAATTCATAAGATGTAGTGCAATGGTATGATATCCTCGAGAAGCCAGAGGGGGGGGGTAATTCTCGAAGGTGGAACACGACAGAAGCTGAACTGGATCGTTAACCTGTAGAAGACAAGTGCTCCACGTTGTTTGAGAAATGGAAACAAAGGAGAAAATCATGGTCAGAACCATGATCGCAAGGGACCCAATCATAGATGCCAGAAGAATTTATACCAAGGGAATAATCATATTTAAAAGAAGTTTTCGTGACAAATTCTACATCATTTCCACAGGCATGATGTAAGGCCCGATATGTGGTACTGTCCAGATCTGGACGTTTCCATCTATATCCGGGGACGAAGCACATAACGGTCCCACCGCGACATATGACACTGCCATATGCCCCGGATTTCCAACATGATATCACAATATTACAGCTACAAGGATACAACATCTCATACAATCGGCATACAATTTATTAATACAATACATCGGCGGAAGATACACGTCTGAGTACAGACTACAATCAATTGCCTAGTGGCAAAGAGAAAATCATCGATCCCCATAACAACACGGGTCTAGGCCCTCTGCCAGGATCCGCCTAACTAGTCGTCTTCAAGTCTCCACGTGAAACGTCGATCACCATACCTGTTATCGATCAAGAACCCTGAAAAGAGTTTGGGGGTAGTATCATGAGTACAAAAGTACTCAGCATCCAACTGTAGTGGTCAACTAACCTAGCAAGGACTTCATCACTCTTCATTCAAGAATAACTAGTAGTTTACGGTAAGGATGGGGTAAGTGGTGAGGTTTCTGCCGCACTAGCATTTATGAAGTGGCTAACGATCTAGAGAGTAAGATAAGAAGCCAAGCATTCGATGAGGAACCGCCTCCAACAAGTCTTGCTATCAGCTACTTACGCAAACATAACACCTATCCTATCCTTGTCCTCCCCTTCGCATCTCGACGAAGAAGAAGAAGTCAAGGCACACACATGTTGATCAAGTTAATAACATTATCTCAGTTGTTGTTGTCTATAGACAAGGAGTAGGTCTCAAGTCGTCCATAACCGTGGACACGACTTCTCGAAAAGATTTAACCCTGCAGGGGTGTACCAACTGCCCATTACAAGGCTCCGCACGCACACCCATCACTAGCAACCATTTGATGAATTAGTTCTGAGAGATTCGAAAAGACAGGTCCCTCTAACTAACAAAGCACAAATCCGGGTGGCCCCCGGTGAGTCAACAACCAGCTCAGGAGCCGGCCGCACTCTCGATCTGGTCTCTACCGTCTGTCGCAGGTTTGGATTGCCGGTAAATTCTCACATGAGGCCGGGTCCTCAGCCGGACAGGTTGGACCAACAAGGAAACCATGTCCCCGCTAGCCCAAGTTGTTTTAAAGAATATCTGCCAGGAGCTACGCGACAGACATATATGCATGGTTTTCAAATGGTAAATCAGCTTGGGCCACCACTAGAAATGTTTGAAGCTAGGTAGGTAAGAAAAGGGGACCCCATAGTATCCCACACGCGGTTAGGCACGCTTGTCAAGAGACACAATACCGGGAACTCGGGTCCTAGGTGACTCGAATGGAACAAAGGGTCGGGGCGAGATAGCCTAGACCTTCCATCCTTCGTCGAGTATAGTCAATATTATAATAAGCATATCATCCAGAACAATATAATAATGTGATAGCCCAATCCAAGGAGTAACAAGGTAACATCGTAGCATCCTAAGCATGCATACTAAGCAGGGGCTGAGCAACGAGTAATAGTAACATAGCAGTACATGGTTTGCTGGGAGGGGACATGGCTGTATCGGTTGTAAACATGTGGTAGGATCAAACATCGAACCTAACCTAGACTAGCATGCAAACCGCTGGTTATAATAGAATGGATCATAAGTAATATATAGTCCTTGCCTGTTGATAAGTCGAGTTCCAAAGGTGTAGTCCATCGCGAGCTCGCACCGTCTCCGAGAGTAACCGCGGGAGCACAGAGGAAGGAAACACTGGAAAGCAATCGTCGAGCAAGCATCTATTACTATGAAGCAATCATGAGCAATCAACAACAAGAAAGCAACACGAGACAACACACTACGGTATCGCATCTATCGTTGAGAGCGGTTACTAACAGGTTAAGTGGAGTACTCATCACACACGACAATACCGCACATTTAGAATCGTTCAAGTTGTTTAGCTACACAACGTGAGCAAAGTTTGTTAACATGGCATCTCACTCAAGCATGGAATGTCACACAAACATGGCAAGAGGTGAAGCAAGAGTAAAGTATCTATGCTAGTCAAGTTAAGCGGGGTAAATTCCTAAGCATGGCATATCACTAGTTACCCCGTGAAAATTATCAAATTTGGCACTGTTTTGACCTAAGGCATATTTTAGAATTTTTATTAGCAAGCAAGAGCAGCATAAACATGATCTACACGCAATTCTAGTCAAGTTACATATAAGAAACATTTTTATCGGAGCAACGGTTAAAAAGTCATTAAAAACAGTTTACGGTGGCATGCGGTGTAAATAACAGTAAAACATCATGTATACAAGTGTAAACATGGCAAAATAACACATTTTAATAATCTACACAGAAAACTAAGCAAGTTTCATGTTTAAAGCGTTGCGATCCGAGCCACTGTTAAAAAGATATCGCTACTGTTAAATTCTAGGCACAACAGAATAACAGAAAAAGAAAAGAGCAAAGAAATAGAAAAGGGGACCCCTGGCCATCTGGCCCGACTTGCTGAACCAGCCAGCCCAGCCCACTAAGGGGGGCATGGTCGTCTTCCTCCCCGTGCCAGAAGGAAGCCACCGAGGCCACCGTCGACGCCGCATGGCTGCCACCTCCTGCTTCGCGCTGGAGCCTCCCCTGCCCCTCTTCTTGCGCCACGGAGGCCCCCACCTCACGCCGCAGCACTTCCCTCTCTCTCTGGACCTCCTCCCCTTCTCCTCTTCACGAATCCAGCGCCGCCCCGAAGCCAGCCGGAGCACGCCGTCGTGCCCGTCGCGGCCACTGGCCTCCATTTTGCTCGCCGTGGTGTCCAGGCGAAAAAGCGCTGCCGTCTCCACCGGACCCCACAGCTAATCGAGCCCGAGGACGCCCGGAACCCACGCCAGCTTCTTCGAGATCCCACCGGAGCCGGAGAAGATCGTCGCCAAATTCTTTGCCTCCGCGCACCCCCAGCTTTCGCCGCCGCCTTCTTGAGCTGCAGGGTGAGCCCCTCTTTCGTTTGCACCCCCCCACGCTTCAATTATTCGCCGGAATCCTCGAGTTCGCCGGAGCCCGAGCCCAGCCACCGCCATTCTTCAAGTCGGCGTCGCCACAGCCGTCCTGGAGAACCCCACTAGCGCAGATGGATGCGGGGGGCACGCGGGGATCGATTGGCGCCTTCCCCGTGCTCTCCCGTGACCATTTGATCATTCCGGCGCCTCTCCGCCGTGCCGGAGCTCGCGCCACCTGCCAGTGCACTTAGGGGGCTAATCCCCCTAGTCATTTTACCCAAGGTCAATGACAGGTGGGGCCAGCCCCCCTTAAATGAAAATTTAAACATAATTAACAGAGGGGTTAACCCCCTGTGACACTGACAGTGGTGGCCCACTGGTCAGCCCCCCCCCCTGTGACATCAGCATTGCATCATGCTGATGCAATAAATCAATTCCAGAATTTTAGAAATGATTTTAATAATTACAGAAAATCCAGAAAAATAGCCAAACTTCAATAATTCATAGAAAATTCATATTAACTCCAAATTAAACATATATATATGAAAAATTATCAGAAAAATACAAGGATTAAGAATATGAAATTTGTTTTTATGTTTGACCATTTTAAAATAGGCAACAGTAGCAAACATGCATATGACTTAATTTGAATTCAAATTTGAAGTTTGAATTTGCATTTCAAATGCAATATACTTCAATTAAATTGAATATGCTACAAACCAGTACCATTCACATCATGGACAACCTTATCATGTGTATGTTCATTTTTACTTTCGAAGTTGTCCCCCCCCTTGTTGATGATTGCCTCCGATGACAGACGTTCCGAAGGAGAAGACCACCGTTAAGACCCGTGTATCGTCAGCAAGGCAAGCAAACCCCATTGATCATGTCTATAAAATCCCAATTTCCCTCTCAGTCTCGCTTATGCATGTTTAGGAGATCACCGAGACACGTTCTTTCGCATAGTTGAACCCATTCCGATGCATGACCTATCATTCTGTCACCGTATTAAGCAAACCACAATCCTAGCAGATATAGGAGTTGAATGATGAGCATGTGGCCCCTGCAACTGTTACTGCTTTTGCTGCTTAGTGATACAATGAGGATGTTTTGTTTGTGAGTCGGGATGGAATGAACACAGTGGTGCTGATGTTAACGTGTTGGTGAATCCACCCTAAACAAAGGTGAACGATGAGAGGTTGTGTAGGAGTACACAGTGGGTTGTCTCGTTGAACACTGCCCTAGGCCCCGAGTTCCTGTTTTGTGATCCAAGACAAAGAGTATGACCACATGTAGGGTTTTATGGGAGCCCCGTTTGGCCTCTTTACGTACCCGATCCGGTCCAGGAGTCACACTAGATTCGGGCTTTCCATTTGACCTAACTATAGATATGTGGGTGGACCTGTGAGGCAGCGAAACCATCTGTCAAAGGTGGCGTCTCGGTCCCTTGCATTATCTGAGTCCGTTTCGTAGAACCGGCCGGACTCTCGAGCGGTGACAAACTCAGGTAGTCGACTCCTGGATTAGAGAAGGTGATGTGAGGGTAGTGCCTTGGTTTCATCCACGTCCGACACCCGCTTGAAGGGTGACAAGAACGAGACAATAAGTGATGACACGCGTGTGAAGATGTACACCCCTGCAGGGTTAATGAACTATTCGAATAGCCGTGTCCGCGGTTATGGACTACTTGGAAACCTTTACTTGATCATAGACAACTTGAATGGATACTTATAAAACTCGCAAGATAAGCGTGAGTGCTATGGCGTGCTTCCTCGTGGGGAAGTCGAGGAAGTAACCATAGTGGTGTATAGTTTGGAGACTTGGTAGTGGACTCGTGTACGCTTCTTACCTCAAGTATGGTACTCGTAGTACAGGACTAGCCAAGTCAAAGCTGGCACTTCTGCATGTTGAACCCCACCTCCTTTACCTTGATACTTGAGCATGAGTAGTATAGATATTATGTAAGTCTTGCTGAGTACGACTTTGTACTCACGTTTGCTTATTCTATGTTTTAGATGAGAACCCGGACCCCGATGGAGTCAACTTCGTGAAGCTCGACGTTTACTAAGTTAGCATAGCCCCAGACAGCAGTCTGGTCCCTTGTGGAAGGGCATGTATGTTTACAAGGCTTCTCTAAGCCATTTGTTAAACTTGTCTGTACTCAGACCTAATTTTCTTCCGTTGTATGATGTAATGTGATCACAGACATGTGATCTTTGTATGCTCTATGTGTATATCTATAAAGAGTACTTTGTAGAGTTATGTGATGATACCTGCTGTTCATACTAGGCATGTGTGCTGCATGTATGGTTATAACATGCATGTCTTAGTATGGGTTTTCGAGACCTTAGTTGTGATATGGCTGGCGGTCTTTTATACACCAAGTGGCCCTTAGATGTGCGCAGCTTGGGGCATCGCGATGCGATTGCTCGTGACTCTGTCACGTGCACACTTTGTTGTATGATCGAGCCCGCTCTAGACCCCGACTAAGTGATCGGGCTGGAGTAAGTCTATGTAAGAGTTAGGATCCAATCGACAACATGGTTGAGGCGACTTGTCTATGAATATGGGATTCACCACCCATAAGCATTTAGACTTGTGAGCGGACGTTGAGGACCCATCTCAGTTGATCATCCGGCCTGGATGGGATGCCCCTCACGTTTGATGCTTTCCGAGAGCGTTCTGTTCTTGGCCTTGTCTGCTTAGACAAGTGGGTACGGCTCTCGGCTCTCCATGTGATTGTATCGTGGCTGGAATTACATACGCCTATTCCGAGTCCCGACACATGTCCCCGCTGGCCTAGGTTGTTTTAAAGAATATCTGCCAGGGGGTACCCGACAGACATATATGCATGGTTTTCAAATGGTAAATCAACTTGGGCCACCACTAGAAATGTTTGAACCTAGGTAGGTAAGAAAAGGGGACCCCATAGTATCCCACACGCGGTTAGGCACGCTCGTCAAGAGACACAATACCCGGAACTCGGGTCCTAGGTGACTCGAATGGAACAAAGCATCGGGGCGGGATAGCCTAGACCTTCCATCCTTCTTCGAGTATAGTCAACATTATAATAATCATATCATCCAGAACAATATAATAATATGATAGCCATATCCAAGGAGTAACAAGGTAACATCGTAGCATCCTAAGCATGCATCGTAAGCAGGGGCTGAGCAACGAGCAATGGTAACATAGCAGTACATGGTTTGCTAGGAGGGGACATGGTTGTATCGGTTTAAGAGAGGTTGTAAACATGTGGTAGGATCAAACATCGAACCTAACCTAGACTAGCATGCAAACCGCTGGTTATAATAGAATGGATCATAAGTAATGTATAGTCCTTGCTTGTTGATAAGTCGAGTTCCGAAGGTGTAGTCGATCGCGAGCTCACACCGTCTCCGAGAGTAACCGCGGGAGCACACAGGAAGGAAACACTGGAAAGCAATCGACGTGCAAGCATCTATTACTACGAAGAAATCACGAGCAATCAACAACAAGAAAGCAATACGAGAAAACACACTACGGTATCGCATCTATCGTTGAGAGAGGTTACTAAGAGGTTAAGTGGAGTACTCATCACACACGACGATACCGCACATTTAGAATCGGTTCAAGTTATTTAGCTACACAACGTGAGCAAAGGTTGTTAACATTGCATCTCACTCAAGCATGGCATGTCACACAAACATGGCAAGAGGTGAAGCAAGAGTAAACTATCTATGCTAGTCAAGTTAAGCGGGGTAAATTCCTAACCTTGGCATATCACTAGTTACCCCGAAAAAATTATAAAATTTGGTACTGTTTTGAACTAAGGCATATTATAGATTTTTTATTAGCAAGCAAGAGCAGCATAAACATGATCTACACGCAATTCTAATCAAGTTACATATAAGAAACATTTTTATCGGAGCAACGGTTAAAAATTTAATAAAGAAATAGTTTACGGTGGCATGCGGTGTATATAACAGTAAAACAGCATGTAGACAAGTGCAAACATGGCAAAATAGCACATTTTAATAATCTACACCAAAAAGTAAGCAAGTTTCATGTTTAAAGCGTCGCGATCCGAGCTACCGTTAAAAAGATATCGTCGTTGCAAATTAATTAACCAAAAAATAAATAAAAGGTCTACTGGGCCGAAAGCTACTTAACGGGCCAAAACAAAGTGGGCGCAGATTAGCTATCGAACGCACCGAGCAACAACTAGAACTGGGCCGGCCCAACTACAGCTCAACAAATAAATAAATAAAAGAAAAGAAAAGGGGGGCGCCTCACCTCTGGGCCGAGCCCATCTGCGGAGGAGGCGCAGGATTGCGGATCTCGCCACGGGCGATGGGTTGCAGCAGGTCGGGGCATCGCGGGCTGGGCCACGCAGGCGCTGGAGGCGGAGGCCCACATGCAGCACGCCGGCCCACGTGGCACGTGCGTTTGATCGGAGCGCGGGGGGGGGGGGGGGGGGGTCGTCCCGAGCGGGGCACCGGCGGCGTCGGCGGCGGCCTTCTCGCCGACGAGGAGGTGGGTCGTCCGGAGGAGGTCTTGGCATGTGTGGCTTCACCGGATCCCGAGCAGGGGTCGCCGGATCTGGCAGAACGGGCGGCGGAGGGCGACGGCGGTGTCACGAGGGCGTCCGTGGCGAGCTTCTCGCAGCCATGGCTGGCGGCGGAGCTCGAGCCACCCATCCATGGTGGTGGCGGGACCTGGAGAGGAAGAGAGGGAGATGAGGCAGAGGGGAGAGGGTGGAGAACGGTGTGGAGGAGGACCTGAGCGGCGACGGCGCGACGCCCGGAGATGGCTGGAGGCGAGGTCGCGGTGGTCTGCGCGGCGGCGGCGCGAGACGGGCTTCCCGGTCCGTTTTGGGCCCGTTGGCGGTGGCGGCTGGGCCCTGTGGGGCCCGGGTTGAGGTGGAGTCGGTTTGGGGCTATGTGGCATGCCAGGAGCTACTTTATCCAGATCCAATGGCTGAGAAGAGGAGATGGCTAGAGTTTCGGGGTTGGAGGTTGTGGGGAGGCAGATCTGAGAGAGATCAGGGGGGTGGCTGCAATTTTCTAGGGAGGGAAACCCTAATGCCATGGGGAAGAGGAGGTTCCTTATATAGGCTAGTTGGTCTGGCGGATGACGAAAATACCACTAATTTTATACCCGCTCCTACGTTACGCGTTTCTGACCGCCGAGGCTACGTACGGACTCCGATTCGGACAAAATCTCGAACCACGCGCTCAGCGCGTCGAGCCCGTCAGTCGTACCTCACTTCGATACCGTTCCGAGAATATTTTCCGATGTCCAATAAAATAATCCATTTAATTATTAAATGGGTTTTTTTCGTTCCGATGGCGATGGCTGGTCTTGTGCCGAAAGTTGCGACGGTGCTCGGGTGAAACCCGGTCGCAACGGTCGTGTGCCGTGGTGGAAAAGGGTCGGTCTCGCATCCGATACGAGAAAAATGGGGGAGAAATATTCACCGATTAGTAATTCGGCGAAGCAAACACTGCAAAAAAACAGGCAATCATCACAGCAACGCAACAAACAATTTTTTTAATTTGGGTGAAAATCCCGGGTTGTTACACATGAACACAAAGGTTCAGGGTCGACTCCCACTTCTTCAATGTATAACCTTTCATGTACTCCTCGCTTTCGATGAGGTTGTTGTGTTGAATCGTTATCTGGCGTAGTACCAGTAGAGTATGACTTGTAGAAGTTTCCGGGTTCACAAGGATGACTGAAGCATAGATTCAACCCATCGGGGCAATTTACGAACCTATACAACAATCAACAGAAGTAAGGGATACATCTTCGAAAGAAGAGTACCGAAGTCAACGTAGAGGATATGACTCAGCAATGCCAATTTGTATCAAGGGAAGAACTCAAGGGTTTTAAAATATGTAGGATCGGTCGGATAAAAATCCACCAAACGATTTGGAGGACCGCAAAGAATCTTATATGAGTATTGGTACTCAACCAGAAGAAGAAATATGGCAAAGGCATCGAATGTGAAAACCATCTGAATAATTCGACGCTTAAGTTCAAAGGAATTTTGATTTCAATATTTGTGTATCAGATTCAGATACATCGATAAAACAAGGATAAGTTGAATAGAAGCTTGACGGTCAATCACTCAAGGTTTGATTTTGAGAGAACCAGCTCCTCTCCGGAATGACGTCTGAGCCGGAAGAATGAATTCATAGTGATCAATTGACGATTGCGTGTCGCACACATTGAACTGTTAGGATCAAAATGTACATGACAAGGATCGTCAACGAAGACTACTAGACATATGGGATTATCCATAGGGCAAGCAGGGAAGAAAAATCTCCAAGGCACTAGGCTGCAAAGGATTCTCGGAACATCGAAGAACGTTTCAAGGTATCTTGTAACAACAATAGCAATTGGGATTGGATGTATGAACAACAAGTGTATGTAGTAATCCATAGGAATTTATCGATGGTAGGGAACTGCAAAGGCGAGGGGCACGTAGGGTCTCGGAAGTTTATCGGAGAGTACCTCCGGAATCTTCTGGCAATTCAGGCGACTATCTGCAATGAAGGGCTCTTCGAGAGGAAGTAGTTACAAGAACCTAATGTCAGAGTTAGAAAAATGTTTAACCCAAATGAGAAGAGAGATCAGAGTCCCAGAGTAAAGGTGCTGAGACAAAGATCCTAATACAATAGATATCACAACTAGGTATTATCGACGTGGGCCCGTAGGCCACACGTTAAGTTAGTAAGATAGTTTTGTTTTTCTAGACTCGACTTCGACCAAGGAGTTGGAAGGGGGTTCCCTACAGGCAGTCGGCTCTGATACCAACTTGTGACGCCCCCAAAATCAAGCCGTGTACAATAATCATACACGCAAGGTACCCGACTGAGATCAGGGACTCACGGTAAGATATCACAACACAACTCTACAAATAAAAATAATACAAGCTGTTTAATACAAGCCAGGGGCCACGAGGGCTCGAATAAAACAACTAGAGAGCACAAAGTTAGCGGAAGCAATAGTATCTGAGTACAGACACAGGGTACACATGATCTTCCTTAAGAAGGCTAGCACAAAAACAACAACGATCGAAAAGGCGAGCCATCCTGCCTAGGAACCGCCAAACTACTCCTGGTCCTGGTCAAAGGACGTCTCGACGTAGTAGTAGACGCCACCGGGGTACTCCTGCTCCTGGGCTCCATCGTCGACTGCAGCGGCCAATCAGGCAAAACAAAAAGGGGGAAATAAAGCAAGGGTGAGTGTCTAGCATACCCACGAGTCTTGCGTCCGCTGCTAAGCATTTATGCATTAGTATCAAATGGTAAGGGGAGGCTGTATATAGTGGACTGCATGATAGAAAGTCAGAATAAGAATGAGAAGCTAGGCCTATCAAAGACTAGCATCTTCCGACGAGTCTTGCAGCATAGGAAGAGAACAACCAACAGTTCATATAAAGCATAAAGTAACAATGCAGCAGAAGTTGATGCAGCATTGTATAATAGTAAGTTGTAATAATTAACAAAAATAAATGCCTATGAGTTCCCCTCCTTGACTTCCCAACGAGAAAGAAAACCAGGAACAAACAGTTTAATAGTAGTAGGATCCGGCTTAAGCATAAAGCGTTCTGTTACCATGGACACGGCTATTCGAATAGATTAAACTCCCTGCAGGGGTGCACTACTATCCAGCATGCACGCTTGGATCTCCAGGGTGGCGCGCACCTTGTTATGGAACGCTCCACCAAAGCTATCCGACACGCCGCAGCCCATCCTAGGCTCAAGAGGGAGGCCATCCCCGGAGTATATCCTATGCGATCAGGGGTCTAGGACCCTCACCCTTCACGCTCCTGCACGGTGCGAGGCTGGCCGATGAATCAAAAGCAAATCCAAATACACCTCTTGAGCGAAGGAGA
Source organism: Bromus sterilis (assembly GCA_950022295.1). Taxonomy (NCBI): domain Eukaryota; kingdom Viridiplantae; phylum Streptophyta; class Magnoliopsida; order Poales; family Poaceae; genus Bromus; species Bromus sterilis. The sequence continues at coordinate 133,775,470 of OX465597.1, forward strand.
CCCACCGCTTCCCGGCAATCAGACCGCGATACTGCTGACATCTGAAGAGCTTTCAGACAAACTACGACGCAGGGGAGCCCATAACTCATTATCCCACGTGAAGGTAGCGCGTACAGGCCTTTGCGGCCTCTTAAGTCATCCACCGAACCATTTAACATTTTATTATTATCTCGCAGATAACCGTTATCGATGTCTGACTAACAACACAACGGACAACGAACAGCAACAAGGTCGGGGCCTGCCCTGTCGTCCCGTCAAAGCGCGCGGTTACCAACAAGGTGAAACGTCTCCTTACCTTGTCTCGCGTGTGCTCTTGGTAGATCTCGACTTTTCGTTGTTTGGTAACTCTCGCATAATACGAGCAGGGGCCAATCACGCCAATAACGTCGGTCGTACCCTCCCTGTCGTTCCCGACGCAATACCGCTCGTGGGCACCATTGGGTCGCCCGTATCTTACCTTTAAGGACACTAGTTGGTTCAGGTCCCTACCATTAAGTGAAACCAGGAGGTATCACCCTCGATGGCACACTTAAAGAGGTTCGACAGAGACATCAACGGAATGAACTAAATAGGTAAACCTCGTATCATCCCGGTGATGCTACGCTACTAAGCCGACGAGAGTGAAATACGAGTCCATCCACTCGTAAGTCAAACTCGGAGCGACTAGGCAAAGTATCGCTGTTGTAGGTTCCCTAGGGCGTCTGCATTGATCCGTACCTGTTGCAGTTATAATATTTTGTAATCCACATTCACTCACCAGAGTGATCACGGCCTACTATTCTAAACCTAGCTAATAATGCGTAGGTTTCACTCCTGAATAGAATATATATATTTATAGGCAGCATAGGATAAAGGAAGGTACATCAAGGGGCGACAAAAACAGGCTATGCAATAGAATAGGATTGTAACGTAGCAGCAGCAGTAACAATGCCTAGTGCAAGAAATGTACGGAAAATATAGGTGATATTTGGGGAAGGAATACGGCTCTGCTTGCCTGGAAGCTCGACGGAAGGGGTACGGTCGTCGACGAAGTAGTTGTACTCAGCAGTGGTGTAGTCGACAACATCAGCGGGGTCTACCGGAGATTAAAGGGGGGAAGAAACAGTAAATACAAAGCAATCATAGCAAATAGATGCAAGGCATGACGGATGAAATGTTAACGGTACTCTAACGCAGTACAAAGTGTTAGGCTCGGAGCGGGAATTCATCCGGGGATGAACTACCAGCTCCGGGTGATTACCAGCAGTGCAACCGGAGGGGCAAGGATCTGTGTGCGGTATGTTAGAAGGGTGTGGTGTGCGTATGGGTAGTGTATCCACATTCGTTACATTTTTCTGATCAATTTTAATGTATAAAGTTTTTCGATCCGAGTTACGGATTAAAAGATATTGATTTTCAAAGTTTTATTCAATTTAAAAGAATTTCTGTATTTTCTTTAATCAATTAATCTAACATTATCCAGAACAGGAATTGTTGACTGGTCAAACCTGACCTGTGGGTCCCACTGGTCAGCCTCTAGACATTAAAATAAATTATTTTCTATTTAATTAGCACATGGGGGGCCACATGTCATACACTAGCATTTATAAAATTCATATAATTTAATTAAACAACAGGTGGGGCCCAGGTGTCATAGGCACAGAGTTAACTATTTGTTTTAAATACTTATTAAACTGGTAGACCCACATGTCATACACTCATTTCATTAAACATATATTAGTCTAATTTAAACAGGGAATTATAAGGGATGGGTCCCACATGTCACAGGCACTAGGGGGTTCTCTTATTTATTTTATCTGGGATTAGCTTAAAGGGACCTGGCCCAACTTTCATAGACTTGTTGAGAGGTTTAGTTAATTAGGTAATTAGCCTAATAGGGGAGGGGTTAGCCCCCAATTAAAACTGCCCGGACCCACATGTCAGTGGCTAGCCCATGGTTAACCACGCCGGGGGAGCACAGCGGCGACGAGCCAAGCACGGCGGTGAAGCCGTCGCGGCTAGGGCCAGTAGGGGCGAGCGGGCAGGCGCCGCCAGCACGGCGAGTTCGCGAGGTCGAAGAGGTGTGGCGCGCGTGGAGCGGGCGCGCACTGCGGTGGCCATGGGAAGGGGGCGCGTGACGCGCGACTTTGACGGCACGGCGGCGGCCGGGGGTCTACAGCTACAAGCGACAGCAGGGTGAGGGGGAAGCGAAGGGGAATCTCACGATGGCTCGGTAGGGGAGGTCAGTGGGCTCGGGGAGGTGTGACGGCGAGGAATTTCTCGGAGGAGCTCGGCGGCCGGCGGCGAAGACGATGAAGATGGTGTCTCTTGCAGGGCTCCTTAGCTTGATTCGTTGCGCGGGGCGACGTGGACGACGACGATGCAGCTACCAGACACACTAGCTCGGGCTGGGAGCCACAATGGTCGCGCGATTTCACGCGACGGCGACCATGGCGGCTCGGACGATATGGGGGAACGGGCGAGGAGGAGGGAGGAGAACTGGATCTCGATCCAGGTTTCACGGGAGTTGCGGGGGCCTTATCCTTGCCAGGGACGGCGGGGATGACCGACACGGGGCACCGGCGCCCATGGATGGAGCACGGGCGTCCACGACACCCTGATGAGCAGTAGGAAGAAGAAGGGGAACTGGGCTGGCTAGGCCTAGTTGGTGGTTGCCCTTGGGCGCTAGATAGGAATCTTCCTATTTAGGTTTCTTTTACATTTTCTCTTATGTTTCTATTTTATTTAGCCTTCAAATGATTTTTGTAAAATAGCTGACCAACTCTAATATTATTGTTACACAATATAAAGATGCCACAAAAAGTTTGGGCACACTATAAATTCTTTTACTTATGGTTATTTATTTTAAAGCATTAAATGGTGCTTATTAGCCATTGTTTTAATTTCTTTTGTTTATTTAACATCTTAGCAAATGTTCATTTCAACTTTTGTGATGACATACTGATTATTAGCTATTTAATAAAATTGGTAGCATAATTTTTGGATCAACTTTAGTTTCCCCTTTATTTTATTAAATTTCGAGGGAAAATTAATATTTAGAAGTTATTGGCTTTATTTGTTTTAAATTGCTTTGGAATCATTTACAACAGTAAGAACATTTTATTTGATTGTTTGCCAAAGTTTAATCTCGACTTGCCTTTGAATTTTTTTAATTTAGATTTGATTTTAACTAAGGGGCAATTAAGCTTGGCAAACATGGTGACATGGCATCCTTAGACTGGAGTTCCTGTAGCATGATTACCGGGGTGTTACAACCCCTCAGAGCGGAGCCACAGTCCTGGAGGCTTGGAAGCCAGCATAATATTGGCAAAATTCGGGAAGATTAATCCAGCGACGGATTGAGTGAACCTTCACCACAAACTCTCTTCTTTCGGGAGAATAAGGTGGAGATTCAAGATCTGGGGATTGTTGAGTGGCGCGTGTACCTTTTCCTCTACCCCGTCCACGACCCCTCCCACGGCTTTGCCCACGGCCTCGACCACCGCAAGAACCGGCACTGGAACCGGGATCACCGGCGGTTGAAGGGACACGGGTGCTGAGCTTGGGAGCCATGGAGGAGGTTGCAGAGGGAGAAGAGGAAGAAGAAGATGTGCGCGCCCGGAAGATTGGACTACCCTATGGATATTTATATAGCCAAAAGGAGATGATTAATCAATGCCATAAAGTCAGGGGTAGATTACCCATGGTAGGTAACATTTATGGAAGACTCTTCGATTCTCACCACGGCATTAATACCCTCAGCAGTTGCGTTTCGGGCAGAGAATCCATAAATGCAATAATGGATCTTTGACTAAAAAGTCAAATGACATTTTCAAATGGAAGATGAAGCAAAAGTTAGAATTGGCTCCGACTACTTATAAACATCGAAGTATAAGAGTCGGCTTGACCAATTGAAGAGTCGGCGACTACAACTGAATAGAGAAGATTAATGTGAAGACTGAAGCATCACAACAATCATGGGGGCTAATGTCGGGGGAATGGACCAAACCCATAACCCGGCATTAGATCTATGGGCCGACTCACTCAAGGAAGGCCCACAAAAGAAGACCCGGCCACGAGCCGGCCGTGTCAACATGAAGATCGAAGCCATAGAAGGAATTCTACTTACCTTGTATAGGGCGCATCATATTTGTAAAGTAGAATAGGACTTCACCACGTGTAGGAGTCGGACTCGCGAAACCCCAGGACCCGGCACCTTTATAAGTCGAGGTCCACGGGATCCAGGGTCAAAAATCAATCTTAATCCAAGGTAGGACTAGACACTTACGACGTAACCTGGATCTCCTCGAGACTAAGGTTATAATCCAACTCTCTTGTAATCAATCTATGGACTCTTCTATTCGAGGAGTCGATCCCCGCAATAATAAGAAGCAGGAGTAGGTCTTTACCTCGAGAGAAAGAGGGGCCGAAACATGGGTAAATCGCCGAGTCTCTCCATCATGTCGACTCTCTCCTCGTATCCACCTCACAGCAAAGGTCCCATGTCAAGTTCGACTCTTCGAAAATCTGCCATGACTTTCCCATGACAGACCTCTCTGACAAGCCATAGGATGGGCCTCGGCGTGTCGGATAGCCTCGGTGGGGCATTCCCTAACAAGGTGTAAGGCCCGATATGCGGTACTGTTCCAGATCCCGGTGTTTCCACCCAGATCCGGGGACGAAGCACATATCGGTCCCACCGCGACATATGACAAAGCCATATGCCCCGGATTTCCAACATGATATCACAACATCACAGATACAAGGATACAACATCTCATACAATCGGCATACAACTGCCTCAAATACAATACAACAGAAGAAGATATATGTCTGAATACAAACTACAATCAAATGCCTACTGGCAAAGAGAAAAGCATCGATCCCCATAACCACACGGGTCCAGGCCCTCCGCCGGGATCCGCCTAACTAGTCTCCGTCGAGTCTCCACGTGAAACGTCGATCACCATACCTGTTGTCGATCAGAACCCTGAAAAGATTTTGGGGGTAGTATCATGAGTACAGAAGTACTCAGCATCCAACTGTAGTGGTCATCTGACCCAGCAAGGACTTCATCACTCGTCATTCTAGGACAACTAGTAGTTTACGGTAAGGACGGGGTAAGTGGTGAGGTTGCTGCCGCACTAGCATTTATGAAGTGGCTAACGATCTAGAGAGTAAGGTAAGAAGCCAAGCATTCGATGAGGAATCGCCTCCAACAAGTCTTGCTATCAACTACTTCCGCAAACATAACACCTATCCTATCCTTGTCCTCCTCTTCGCATCCCGACGAAGAAGAAGCAGTCAAGGCACACACACACGTTGATCAAGTTATAATAAGATTATCTCAGTTGTTGTTGTCTATGAATTGGGAGTAGGTCTCAAGTCGTCCATAACCATGGACACGGCTTCTCGAAAAGATTTAACCCTGCAGGGGTGTACCAACTTCCCATTACGAGGCTCCGCAAGCACGTCCATCTCTCTCAGTTGCTACCCATCACAGGCAACCATTTTATGATTTAGTTCCAAGAGATCCTAAACGACAGGTCCCTCTAACTAACAACGAACAAATCCGGGTGGCCCCCGGTGAGTCGACATCCATCTCAGGAGCCGGCCGCGCTCTCGATCTGGTCTCAACCGTCTGTCGCAGGTTTGGATAGCCGGTTAATCACACATGGGAAACCGGGTCCTCAGCCGGACAAAGTGGGCCAGCAAGGGAACTAAGTCCTCACTGGTCCAGGTTGGTTTGTAAACAACTGGCGGCCGACCAGCACACACACGGTTTCAAATGGTAAATCAGCTTGGGCCACCACTAGAAATGTTTGAAGCTAGGTAGGTAAGAAAAGGGGACCCCATAAACTCCCACACGCGGTTAGGCATGCTCAGTCTTAAAACCAATACCCGAAACTCGGGTCCTAGGTGACTCGAATGGAACAAAGCGTCGGGGCGGGATAGCCTAGACCTTCCATCCTTCGTCGAATATAGTCAACATTATAATAATCAATATCCTCAGCAAAAATAATATAATAATGTGATATCCCAAACCAAGGAGTAACAGGGTAACATCGTAACATCCTAAGCATGCATACTAAGCAGGGGCTGAGCAACGAGCAATAGTAACATAGCAGTACAAGGTTTGCTGGGAGGGGACATGGCTGTATCGGTTTAAAAGAGGTTGTAAACATGTGGTAGGATCAAACATCGGACCTATCCTAGACTAGCATGCAAACCGCTGGTTGAAATAGAATGGATCATAAGTAATGTATAGTCCTTGCCTGTTGATAAGTCGGGTTCCGAAGGTGTAGTTGATCGCAAGCTCGCATAGTCTCCGAGAGGTACCCGCGGAAGCACACAAGAGGTAAACACTGGAAAGCAATCAACGAGCAAGCATCTATTACTACGAAGCAAACACGAGCAAGCATCAACAAGAAGGCAACACGAGACATCGCACCTACCGTCGAGAGCGGTTACTAACAGGTTAAGTGGAGTATTCATCACACACGACGATACTGCACGTTTTACGATGGTTAAAGTTGTTTAGCTACAGGTGAGGAAAGGTTGTTAACATGCCATCTCACTCAAGAAAGCATGGCATAGCACACAAACATGGCAAGAGGTGAAGCATAAATAAACTACCTAAGCTAGTCAATTTAAGTGGGGGTAAAACCTATACATGGCAAACTATTACGGACCCCACGATATTTATTGCATTTGGTACTGTTCTGCCCTAAACAATATTTTATTATTTTTATTAGCAAGCAAGAGCAGAAAAAACACAATCTGCACAAAATTCTAGTCAAGTTACATATAAGAAACATTTTAAACAGAGCAACGGTTAAAAAGTTATGGCAGTTACAGTTTACAGAGGCAAGCAGTTGTAATTAGCAGGTAAACAACAAGTAAACAAGCTCAAACGTGGCAACAAACAACATTTTATTAATCTACGCGCAAAACGGAGCAACTTTCATGTAGAAAGCGTCTCCATCGGAGCTACCGGTGAAAAGATATAGCTACCGCAAGAAAAAAAAACACAATCTGCTAAATTAAAAAGACCAGAGAAAAAAAACTGGGCAACGGGACGAAAGCTACTGGCCCAACAGAAAATAAAAAAATAAAAAAAAAGAAAAAAGGGGCTGGGGCACTCACCCTGCTGGGCCGTGGCCCATCTGGCCTGGAGGCCGGCCTGGGCTGGCTTGGAGAGGCCTGGGCCTTGGGGGCGCGCCGGCCCACCACGGGCGGCTGGATCGGACGGGGCAACTCGTCCTCGTCCCGTCGGCTGGACGCAGCGGGGACGGCTGCCCCGGCGGCTCTCCGACGAAGAGCAGCATGCGAGGCGGGCCGGGACTGCAGGGTGTCGAGGGGCCGCGGATCCGGCCGTTGAAGGTCGCCGGCGAGGTCCCAAGGCGCGGCGTGGGAGGTCCCGAGCTCCATGGCCGAGCTCCATGGCGCTGCAGCTACGGGAAGAAGAAGAGAAGGGATTAGGGAGAGAGAGGAGTGAAGAAGAGAGGGAGAGGGAAGGAGGAGGAGAGGGCACGGCGGCCATGACCTGCGGGGGGGCTCGTCGGCGTTGCCGCGGCGGCTCGGCTCGCCGGCCGGAGCGGGGGGCGGCGGCGGTGGCTTCGTGGGAAGGAGGCGGCTCGGGCAGCTGCGCGGAGGAGGTTGGAGAGAGAAAGCTGGGGGCGCGATCTGGAGCGTCCATCTCGCGGATCGACGGCCGAGAGCGACCAGGAGCTAGGGTTGACGAAAAATGGGGTATTTTGGGGAAAAATGGAGGGGGTGGCTGAAATTTGTGCTAGGGAAACCCTAGAAAGGGGTGGGAGTGTGGTGGTCTTTACATAGCCTAGGTGGCTGGCAGTTTGCAAAAACATCCCCGGTTTTTCTCTCGCGCGAGCGATGTTTACGTTTCTGACCGCCGGGGGTCCGCAATACCTCCGATTCGGGTAAAACTTCGAACTGCGCGATCAGTGCGTCGAGCCGGTGGCGTTCACCTCGCGCTGGATCCGTTCCGAGAACACTTTCCGGCGCGCTATAAAATATATCCCGTTTACTTATTAAACGGGGTTTTCGTTCCGTTGGCTGCGGCTGGTCTCGTGCGGTTTTCGCGACGGTGATCGGGTGAACCCCGGTGTCGCAAAGGTCGAGTGTCAGGGTGGCAAGGGTCGGTCTCCGTCCGGTACGAGATAAGAGGGGGAAAAATAATCGCCGATCGATAAATCGGGGATGCAAACACCGCAAACAAATCAGACAATCAAACAATTCACACCGAAAACAAAAAAAAATTGTGAAAACTAGGCTGTTACAATACAACACCACCAACAAGGGATCTCGTCCTGAGATCCAGGACGATCCGGGGGAGAGGGGAGGAGAAAAGAGAGTCGACGATCTTCAACACCACCAACAAGGGACTCTGCTCCATGTCGACGTCGAACTTCGGTCGAGATTCTTCCGCAGAGAGACGACATCGTTTGAAAAACGAAACCGTCAGTGACAAGAGGAAGAACGATCGCGAAAACTAGATCAAGGGATAGTGATTTTCGACGCAAGTCGTAAAAACACCGGGCAAAAGGAGGGAGGGCAAAGGACGACCCAGATGATATCCGAAACCGGAGAAGCTGAAGGTACTACAGGAATTCCCACCTGAGCTCGGAATCGAGACAATACGCTGCAAGCAAGGCATTGTAACGGTTCCGATACTCCACACACTCGAGATCCTAAGTTTGAAGGGGATAAGATCAGAATTAAAACACTTACGACACTTGTCCTGACCAGAGCAAGGGTAAGGAGTAAAAAGAATCCTACTCTCCGATAGCTAACTTAGTAACTACAAAATAGTTTTTGTCTAGACTCGACTTCGGCCAGAGAAGGGATCCTACGGTCGGTAAGGCTCTGATACCAAGTTGTAAGGCCCGATATGCGGTACTGTTCCAGATCTAAGTGTTTCCACCCAGATCCGGGGACGAAGCACATATCGGTCCCACCGCGACATATGACAAAGCCATATGCCCCGGATTTCCAACATAATATCACAACATTACAGATACAAGGATACAACATCTCATACAATCGGCATACAACTGCCTCAAATACAATACAACAGCGGAAGATATATGTCTGAGTATAGACTACAATCAAATGCCTATTGGCAAAGAGAAAAGCATCGATCCCCATAACCACACTGGTCCAGGCCCTCCGTCGGGCTCCGCCTAACTAGTCGTCGTCGAGTCTCCACGTGAAACGTCGATCACCATACCTGTTGTCGATCAGAACCCTGAAAAGAGTTTGGGGGTAGTATCATGAGTACAGAAGTACTCAGCATCCAACTGTAGTGGTCATCTGACCCAGCAAGGACTTCATCACTCGTCATTCTAGGACAACTAGTAGTTTACGGTAAGGACGGGGTAAGTGGTGAGGTTGCTGCCGCACTAGCATTTATGAAGTGGTTAACGATCTAGAGAGTAAGGTAAGAAGCCAAGCATTCGATGAGGAATCGCCTCCAACAAGTCTTTCTATCAACTACTTCCGCAAACATAACACCTATCCTATCCTTGTCCTCCTCTTCGCATCCCGACAAAGAAGAAGCAGTCAAGGCACACACACACGTTGATCAAGTTATAATAAGATTATCTCAGTTGTTGTTGTCTATGAACAAGGAGTAGGTCTCAAGTCGTCCATAACCATGGACACGGCTTCTCGAAAAGATTTAACCCTGCAGGGGTGTACCAACTGCCCATTACGAGGCTCCGCATGCATGTCCATCTCTCTCAGTTGCTACCCATCACAGGCAACCATTTTATGATTTAGTTCCAAGAGATCCTAAACGACAGGTCCCTCTAACTAACAACGAACAAATCCGGGTGGCCCCCGGTGAGTCGACATCCATCTCAGGAGCCGGCCGCGCTCTCGATCTGGTCTCAACCGTCTGTCGCAGGTTTGGATAGCCGGTTAATCACACATGGGAAACCGGGTCCTCAGCCGGACAAAGTGGGCCAGCAAGGGAACTAAGTCCTCACTGGTCCAGGTTGGTTTGTAAACAACTGGCGGCCGACCAGCACACACACGGTTTCAAATGGTAAATCAGCTTGGGCCACCACTAGAAATGTTTGAAGCTAGGTAGGTAAGAAAAGGGGACCCCATAAAATCCCACACGCGGTTAGGCATGCTCAGTCTTAAAACCAATACCCGAAACTCGGGTCCTAGGTGACTCGAATGGAACAAAGCGTCGGGGCGGGATAGCCTAGACCTTCCATCCTTCGTCGAATATAGTCAACATTATAATAATCAATATCCTCAGCAAAAATAATATAATAATGTGATATCCCAAACCAAGGAGTAACAGGGTAACATCGTAACATCCTAAGCATGCATACTAAGCAGGGGCTGAGCAACGAGCAATAGTAACATAGCAGTACAAGGTTTGCTGGGAGGGGACATGGCTGTATCGGTTTAAAAGAGGTTGTAAACATGTGGTAGGATCAAACATCGGACCTATCCTAGACTAGCATGCAAACCGCTGGTTGAAATAGAATGGATCATAAGTAATGTATAGTCCTTGCCTGTTGATAAGTCGGGTTCCGAAGGTGTAGTTGATCGCAAGCTCGCATCGTCTCCGAGAGGTACCCGCGGAAGCACACAAGAGGTAAACACTGGAAAGCAATCAACGAGCAAGCATCTATTACTACGAAGCAAACACGAGCAAGCATCAACAAGAAGGCAACACGAGACATCGCACCTACCGTCGAGAGCGGTTACTAACAGGTTAAGTGGAGTATTCATCACACACGACGATACTGCACGTTTTACGATGGTTAAAGTTGTTTAGCTACAGGTGAGGAAAGGTTGTTAACATGCCATCTCACTCAAGAAAGCATGGCATAGCACACAAACATGGCAAGAGGTGAAGCATAAATAAACTACCTAAGCTAGTCAATTTAAGTGGGGGTAAAACCTATACATGGCAAACTATTACGGACCCCACGATATTTATTGCATTTGGTACTGTTCTGCCCTAAACAATATTTTATTATTTTTATTAGCAAGCAAGAGCAGAAAAAACACAATCTGCACAAAATTCTAGTCAAGTTACATATAAGAAACATTTTAAACAGAGCAACGGTTAAAAAGTTATGGCAGTTACAGTTTACAGAGGCAAGCAGTTGTAATTAGCAGGTAAACAACAAGTAAACAAGCTCAAACGTGGCAACAAACAACATTTTATTAATCTATGCGCAAAACGGAGCAACTTTCATGTAGAAAGCGTCTCCATCGGAGCTACCGGTGAAAAGATATAGCTACCGCAAGAAAAAAAAACACAATCTGCTAAATTAAAAAGCCCAGAGAAAAAAAACTGGGCAACGGGACGAAAGCTACTGGCCCAACAGAAAAAAAGGGGCTGGGGCGCTCACCCTGCTGGGCCGTGGCCCATCTGGCCTGGAGGCCGGCCTGGGCTGGCTTGGAGAGGCCTGGGCCTTGGGGGCGCGCCGGCCCACCACGGGCGGCATGATCGGACGGGGCAGCTCGTCCTCGTCCCGTCGGCTGGACGCAGCGGAAGGGGCTGCCCCGGCGGCTCTCCGGCGAAGAGAAGCAGGCGAGGCGGGCCGGGACTGCAGGGGGTCGAGGGGCCGCGGATCCGGCCGTTGAAGGTCGTCGGCGAGGTCCCAAGGCGCGGCGCGGGAGGTCCCAAGGTCCATGGCCGAGCTCCATGGCGCTGCAGCTACGGGAAGAAGAAGAGAAGGGATTAGGGAGAGAGAGGAGAGAAGAAGAGAGGGAGAGGGAAGGAGGAGGAGAGGGCACGACGGCCGTGACCTGCGGGGGGCTCGCCGGCGTTGCCGCGGCGGCTCGGCTCGTAGGGCGGAGCGGGGGGCGACGGCGGTGGCTTTGTGGGCAGGAGGCGGCTCGGGCAGCTGCGCGGAGGAGGTTGGAGAGAGAAAGCTGGGGGCGCGATCTGGAGCGTCCATCTCGAGGATCGACGGCCGAGAGCGACCAGGAGCTAGGGTTGACGAAAAATGGGGTATTTTGGGGCAAAATGGAGGGGCTGGCTGCAATTTGTGCTAGGGAAACCCTAGAAAGGGGTGGGAGTGTGGTGGTCTTTATATAGCCCAGGTGGCTGGCAGTTTGCAAAAACATCCCCAGTTTTTCTCTCGCGCGTGCGGTGTTTACGTTTCTGACCGCCGGGGGTCCGCAGTACCTCCGATTCGGGTAAAACTTCGAACTGCGCGATCAGTGCGTCGAGCCGGTGGCGTTCACCTCGCGATGGAACCGTTCCGAGAACACTTTCCGGCGCGCTATAAAATATATCCCGTTTACTTATTAAACGGGGTTTTCGTTCCGTTGGCTGCGGCTGGTCTCGTGCGGTTTTCGCGACGGTGATCGGGTGAAACCCGGTGTCGCAAAGGTCGAGTGTCGGGGTGGCAAGGGTCGGTCTCCGTCCGGTACGAGATAAGAGGGGGAAAAATAATCGCCGATCGATAAATCGGGGATGCAAACACCGCAAACAAATCAGACAATCAAACAATTCACACCGAAAACAAATTTTTTTAATTTTTGTGAAAACTGGGCTGTTACACAAGGTGTATGCCATCCTGGAGATCTGAGCGTGCAGGCTGAACAGTAGTGCACCCCTGCAAGGAAGATAATCTATTCGAATAGCCGTGTCCACGGTAATAGGACGCTTTATGCTGAAGCCACAGCCTACTACTACAAACTATTACGATTAAACTGCTAGTTCTGATTTCTCTTCCTCGCAGGGAAGTCGAGGAAGGTATCTCAGAGGCATTGATAATTGTTAATAATTACAACTTACTATTATACAATGTTGCATCAACTTCTGCTGCATTATTACTTTATGCTTTATATATAACAGTTGGCTATTCTCTTCTCATGCTGCAAGAATCGCTGGAAGATGCTAGTCTTGGATACGCCTAGCTTCTCATCCTTATTCTGGCTTTCTGCAGTTCAGTCCACTATATAGCATCCCCTTTCCATTTCATACCAATGCATAAATGCTTAGTAGCTGACGTAAGAATCACGGGTATGCCAGATACTCCCCCCTCTTGCTTTTCTATCTTTGTTTATATACCCGGATTTCTGCAATCAGACACGAGGCGTCCAGGAGCAGAAGATCCCCGATACCTTCTACGACGTCGAGTTCTCCATTGGCCAGGAGTAGTTCGGAGGTTCCCAGGCAGGAGGCCTTGCCTTTTCGATCGAGTGTTGATTTTGTGCTAGCCTTCTTAAGGCAACCGTGTATTTCTTGTGTCTGTACTCAGAGACTATTGCTTCCACTAACTTTATGCTCTCGATCTGTTGTATTCGAGACTCGTGGCCCTGACTTGTATTAAATAACTTGTATTATTTTTATTATTAGAGTTGTGTTGTGATATCATGCCATGATTCCTTGATCTCGGCCGTGTACCTTGCGTGTATGATTACTGTACATGGTTTGATTTTGGGAGCGTCACACATATTTCATATAACCTTTCTATAACTATTAATATAAATATCTTTTTATATGCATCTCAAAGCTAAATACACAAATGTAAATGTTGGTATGGAATATTATGTTTTTTTAATATTATGCTAAAATGCATGGATCACCCATAATAAATGTAATTATGGCACGATTAGCATATACAGAAGCATGTGTAGACATGATATGCACAACGCAGCAATAGAGATTAAAAGGAAGGTGGAACAAATAATCACAATTTTTTGGCACTATACAATAATGTTAGGTTTTTATTTATTGGAAGGTGTCCTAAAAAATGTGGATAAAATGTAAACAAGTATGCATAAGATGAAGAGGAGAAGAGAAAGCGAGGAACCTATGAATCTCTATCGTTTGACTATAGTGTTTCAGTCTATTGTTGTCACATAAATACATAACTAACAAGGAGATATATCAAATATTGAAACTCGCCAAAGTTCATTAATATTCCTTCAAGACTTAAATATGTCCTACAATATAAATTTACATTTTGAATGATATATTCCGCATACCACTTATAATTTATTCCATTAGATAAATTCGGGGGACCAAATAATTGAGCAAAAGGTTCCAATTGTGTTTTCATGTATTGTTATTTGACATCTTACAGATAATATTACCGTCAATTTTGAATATTTAAATATTAAAGCATGTAAGAAATCTAGCCGTCCAAATGCGCGGGTCACCTTACTAGTCTATTATATAATTAAAACAATAGACAAGCAAAGCGTCACATTCATCCACATATACAAATATTATTTGCACCGTTAGATTAAAACAATAATGGTTGAGATTTAAAGTTTTGCTCATGAGAACTATGCCATCATCACGCTGAATAGGCCGATCTTGGAGTACGAGCGGGAGACTGTCATGCAAGAGGTACGAAGGATTCTGATTCAAGAGTTTGGTCTCACTGTCATCTACCATAGCACACACCCCTTTGGAGCCAGTCTATTTGGATTCACATCTGCCACCGTTAGAGATGATCTGATCATGATGGGGACTTATCCCTTTAATGATGATTTCACTTTTTCCGCAATCCTCCATGATGAAGAGTTGAATATGAGAACACCTGTTTTTGAATCTGAAGCCTGGATTGTACTGCTAGCTTTTCCTCTTGACTACTATGTCAACAAGGCTGTTTCCAGTTTTGGTAGACTTCAATTGTGGCAGAGTCCAGGGTCTAACAAGGCCAGAGTCCTTGTGAGAGTGCTAGTTACCAGTTTTAGGGATGTGCCATTCAGTTTGATTGTTAAAAGTGCTAATCCTTATGGTGGGATTGGAAGATCCTGGATAGTACCTGTGTACATCCTGCACAACCATCCTACCAATCCTGCAAACCAGGGCAATGAGGAACCACCACCGCCAATGAATGCCTCCCCTCATCCTCTCCACCTCCCATACCTCACTGCTACTCAGTAACATTAGCTTCAACAGCACATTTGGAACCAACAGAATGTAGACGCTGGTTGGGCACAGGATGTTCAGCCCCCAGAACCGGTACAGGCAAATGGCTGGCGTTTCTGGCCAAATGAAGCACCCACCTTTCGAGGTTCAAGCTGGCGCAATATTACTGGATATAATGGGCCCTCTATGATGGATGGAATTGCTCCTGAAGAGAACATCTCTGATAATGCTCAAGATGCATGGAATGATGCTGTTATGGAAATTGAAGGTGCTGCTAATGACCTCTCAGATGGCACCCACACTAGTACCCTTACATTTGTTAGAGCTGGCGGTGAGGAATCGGACTGGATAATTACTCCAATGGAAGAATTCTTTAATTTCATGACAACTTTCATATACAAAAACAACCTCAAGGCTCTGACATATGAAAGCTATCCGGATACCTACCAGCAGGCGGTTTATTTCAGTGACAAACTGAAACAGCTCTTTCAGTCCATGATTCTCCCCTCCATGCCTTTCAATTGGTGTTCCACTCAGACTTCTGTATTCATCCCGAAGAGGATTTGGGCAGACGCCTTTGAAGCCTCGACTGTTGATGAAGACCGCCCATGTAAGAGATTCAGAATCAGCACTACCCAAAGCAATGATGCCACTCAGATAAAGCAGAAACAAGTATGTAAAAGACTCTGCCTCGTTCCAGATGAGGACACCAACGTCAGATGCAACACTAAAGCCACAAAATATGATGGATTCAAGGTAAAAAATTACTATGAGAGTCGTACATTTAAATCAAAAGTTGCTGCCCGTACAAAACCATCTTCAGTTTGCCATGTTGCACATATATCAATTTTAAGTGACACCTCCTCACAGCCTGCAGCTGAGATACCTGAGAGGAACCAGAACATGCAGATACCAGGCCCCATGACCATCGCCGAAATGCAACATATTGGGGTGCACCAGTGTGGGATACCAGCAGAAGATCTTGATGAAACCAAGCTCCTAGGACCATCTGAAGAACAAGCCACTGCTTTGGCTGACTAGTTCTTTACATCTATCTTTCCTTTATGAAATTCAAGAACTGGAATGTTTTGTGTTGAAATATTCGTGGCATGAACTTGGATGATAAATTGCTTGCGATCAATAATTGTATTAATACCTCTGGATGTGATATTATCTGTCTGCAAGAGACCAAGAGAGAATTTATTGATTTGGCTTACATAAAAACCTTTTGCCCCAAACGTTTTGACAAATACTCTTTTGTTCCTTCGAGAGGGGCCTCTGGGGGGCTAGTTACCATCTGGAATGGTTCGGCCTTTGCTGGTACTGAGAGGGATTCTAATTTCTTTTACCAGTCCATATCCTTCTGCTCTACGCAATCATCTCAATGTTGGAATCTGGTGAACATTTATGGACCGTGTGATGGGGATTATCGAATTACTTATACTGACTGGATCATGAACATGCAAATACCTGACACTGAACATTGACTTCTTATGGGCGACTTTAATTACATAAGATCACCAGACAATAGAATAAACCAGGGGGAATGTTGATGACATGCTCACATTCAACGAATTTATCAGGATACAAAATCTGGTTGAAATTCCTATTAAGGGGCGTAAATATACTTGGAGTAATATGAGAGAAGATCCATTACTTGAACAACTTGATTGGTTTTTTACTTCAAATTCTTGGACTTCATCTTTTCCTGATACGAGTGTAACTGTAAGTGCTAAACCTGTCTCGGACCATACACCTTGTATTGTTAGCATTGGCTCCTCCATACCTGCGAGCAATATTTTCAGATTCGAATCCTACTGGACGAAGCAACCTGGTTTCCTTGACGTGATCCAAAACTGCTGGTCCAGACTATGTTACCTTCATAATAATGCATTCAAACGACTGAGATATACCTTGAATAAGTGGAGCAAGTCTATCTCAAGAATGAAGATACACATTCAGAACACAAATGAGGCGATCCACACCATGTACACGATTGAAAATCTGAGAAACCTAACCACTGCTGAAACTAATTTCAGAAAAATTCTGAAGGCACATCTGTTATATCTGTTGGACTGTCAGAAACAACATTAGAAAAAGAGGTGTACTATCAGGTTTATCAAATTTGGCGACGAAAATACTAAATTTTTCCATTGTCTGGCCACTGAGAGATTCAGAAATAACAATATTGCTACTCTGCTTGCTGAAGATGGCTCTACAATCTCCGACCACGCTGGAAAAGAAGGAATTCTTTTTACTACTTACAGAGAAAGGCTGTGTATTCTGTCCAACACACAACAATTATTTGATTTCCAGAACCTGATAAAACGTGTTGAGGGACTTGAAGAATTATCTGCACCTTTTACCCACCAAGAAATAAATGAGGTGGTAAGAAATATGCCCTCTGATCGTGCACCTGGACCCGATGGTTTCTGTGAACATTTCATTAAATCTTGCTGGCACATTATCAAAGAAGACTTCTAAAGATTATGCGAAGATTTTCATCAGGGAGGACTGAACATTGAGACTATAAATTTTGGGTACATAACATTGATTCCAAAGATTCATTCTCCCATGACAGCCAACGACTATAGACCTATCACTCTGTTGAATTGTAGCCTCAAGATCATAACTAAAATTCTGGCAGACAGGCTGCAAAAATGGATCCTCAGAATCATCCATCGCAACCAATATGGTTTTCTGAAAGCTAGGACTATACAGGACTGCCTAGCATGGGCCTTTGAATATGTGCATCAGTGCGAACAATCCAAATAGAAATCATTCATCCTCAAGCTTGACTTCTCAAAAGCCTTTGCCACAATTAACCATGAGGCCATGATCCTCATTATGAGGCAAATGGGCTTCGATGAAAAGTGGCTTGGGTGGATGAAGTGCATTTTTTCGTCTGGCAAGTCCTCAGTACTGCTTAATGGCACACCGGGCAAAACATTCAAGTGTGTGAGGGGGTTAGACAAGGGGACCCGTTGTCACCTCTTATTTTTGTCCTGGCGGCTGACTTATTGCAGGCTGCAGTCAATGATGCTATGAGAAGGATGTTAGATTGATCTCTCCCGATCGATCCCAACGGCTCGATGGGCCCTTGACTCGCGCCCTGATCGGGGGCGTCCAACCCCTGATGGTTGGTGGGCCCCTGTCACGCTGCGTATATAAAGAGGTGGGGGCCGGCTGCACAAGGCACGAGGTTCACCTGCGCCGCACACCCCACCGACACACCAAACCCGATCTAGGTTTTGCGCAGCAGTGACGGGAAGCTCCGCCGCCACCACTGCCCCCTCCGTCCCGTTGTCGTCCTCACATGGCCGACTCCTCGTCCTCGTCAAGCAAGGGACAAGGTACCTCTCCCTCTCCAATCTCGATCTGGATACACATGCACAGTCAATACCTGAATTGGTCTAACCTAGAGATCCTCAAAGTCTATCAATGGCATCAGATCCATGCTAGGTTCTAGATCATTTTTCGGTATAAAGATAAGAATTTTTTCCCCTCCCACAAAGAACCCTAATCACAAGGGCAAAGAATTCATCACCGGCAGAGGGCCTCGGGCTCACCGGAAGAGAGCGCCGCCGCAAGGCCGCGCCGTCCCTCTCGATTCGGATGCGCATCGGCAAGCCGAGGCACCCGAAAGAAGGAAACCAGACCCAAAAGGGCCAAAAGGGGCGCCACCGTGAACCGCTTGACGGCGGCACGTTCACCATTGAGGTGCTCGCGCACGCCGGCAAGGGGGGCAGCGGGGGCCGCCATCGTCTCCGTCGAGGCGCACGTGCGCCGGCCGGGGAACCACCGCGGGGCGTCGGCCTTGTTCTGGTGGAAAGAAATAAAAAAAGGGAGGGGAAGGCGCCGCCGCCGCCAGGAATGCTCTCGGCGGTTGGAGTGGTGGTGGTAGAAGAAAAGGGGGGAGGAAAGGAGAGGCCCGTCGCCGGCCATGGCACGCCGCCGCCGCCGGGGCGCTCTTCCATCGAGCGAGAGGCGCGGGGGCGTGGAGCGAGAGGCGCGGGGGGCAAGAGAAATCCGCTAGGGTTGGGGGGGCGCGGCGCCCGTTGGTTTTACTCCAACGAGGAGCCCGGGCGTCCGTCCGATCAGATGGACGTCCTGGATCCCCTCCAGCCCCCACGCGGGCCTTTGGGCCGAAAGAAGGCTGCCGCCAGCAAAGAGGACGAAGCCGCGTGCGGACCAGGCCGTGGGCCGAGGGCGGCACAGCCGCCGTTTTCTGTTAATTTTTTTTTAACAGAAACACTGTATTATCTGTTTTTGTCCAGTATTTTGGGCAAATTTCATCTAAATTTTTTTTATTCAAAAATATCCAACGAAATTTTTGTTTAGAAAATAGAAAAGTAATAGTAATAACTCTGAAAAAGTATAAAGTACATGAATTTTAATTCATGTTTTTCCGCTGCAAATAGATAAAATTGCTCTTTTTCTTTAAGAGTAAAAAGTGAATAAAAGTTAGAATTATTTAAAAGAGCATGTTAAAGTGTTTATAGAAAATAATTATGGTTCTGTTATTTTATGACCAACGTTGTTAATAACATAATCATAATTTATTATTGTTAAAATGTGCATTTATTTCTATTTTTTTGCCCAACGGTGATATAGTTTTAATTGCACCAATAGTTGTATGCCTTAATTTTGACCAACGTTGGATTATTGCATGCAATTGTTGTTATGTTCTCACTTAATTGTGGTTTTCAGGAGGGTTCTACTTGATGAGTTGCATCAAAGAGGTCCCAACCCTCCGTGGTGATAACTACACCGAGTGGAGAAAGAAGGTGGACTTTGCATTTGTCTGTGCTGAGGTTGACTGGGTTGTGGAGACCCCACAGCCGGTCAAACCTACAGAGCCAGTCAGAGATGCTAAGGACACTGATGTAACATGGGAGAAAAAGAAAAGGGACTATGCTCCGTTCGAGATGTCATACACTCTCGAGAACACAAAGTGGCTCACCGCCAATAAGAAATGCATGGCATTTATAAAGAATATAATTGACTCACACATTGTGTGTTCAATTCCAGAGTGTGTTTCCGCAGGGGAGCTCCTTGAAAAGATAAAGAGCCAGTTCATTGGTTCTTCAAAGATTTATGCCACCCAGCTGGTCAAGCAACTGGTGTCTGAAAAGTACACCGGGGGTGGACATGGAATAAGGGAGCACATCCTTCGGATGAGCAATATGGCTGCAAAGTTAAAGCCAATGGATGATGACCTGGAACTTAAGCCAGCACTCATTGTCCATCTGGTCATGGCTTCATTGCCAAAAGAATTTGAAACTTTTGTTGTAAACTACAACTTCCAGCCAGAGCGGTGGGACATAGAAAAGACCATAGCCATGTGCGTACAAGAGGAGGAAAGAATAAAATCCTCATATGGTGGTTCTCTGAACTATGTGAGGGAAAACAAGAAAAAGAATCAGAACTATGGTTCCCCCTCAAAACCACATGGAAAAGCTCCCATGCCCTATCAGCATCAGCAGAAGTCTTTCCCAGTGGACAAAGACACTTGTCTCCACTGTAAGAAGCCTGGGCATTACAAGAAAGACTGCCCTGATTGGCTAAAGTCCATAATGGCCAAGAAAGGTAACAACATTGTTTCCTTTGTAAATGAATCCTTGTATACACAGTTTTCAAAATCTACTTGGTGGATTGACTCAGGTGCAACTATGCATGTTGAAAATTCATTACAGGGATTCCATTCGACGCGGACTATTCAAAGAAGAGAAAGACTCATTGAAGTTGCGAATGGAGTTCAAGCAGACATTGAAGTTGTCGGCGACGTCTCCCTAGAATTAGCTAATGGCTTCAAGCTTGTGCTTAAAGATGTATTATACGTTCCTTCTTTGCATAGAAACTTGATTAGTGTGTCTCGTTTGGACAAATGTCACTATGAATGCTATTTTGGACATGGCAAATGTGCCATATGGTTTAATAATTCTCATGTGGGTGTTGCTTTCCTTCACAATGAGCTTTATTTGTTATCACTATGTGAAAAAGTGCATTCTGTGTGTAATGTAAATGAGCAAGTTTCCGCGTCGAACAAAGAACAAAAGAAAAGAAAGAGAACTCACGACTCATCGAAATTATGGCACTGTCGTTTGGGCCATATTTCGAGGGGGAGAATAGAAAGACTAGTCAAAAATGAAATTCTTCCTCCATTAGAGTTCTCACACTTAGAACAATGCATAGATTGCATTAAAGGAAAGTATGTAAAACAAATCAAAAAGGGTGCAAATCGAAGCACAGCAACACTAGAAATAATTCACACTGATATTTGTGGACCATTTCCTGTGAAAAGTGTGGATGGTTATGACTCGTTTATAACATTCACAGATGACTACTCCCGATATGGCTATGAGTACTACGGTCGGCACACTCCATATGGCCAAGTCCCTGGACCTTTTGCAAGGTTCTTACAGGAGACTGGCATAGTAGCCCAGTACTCAATGCCGAGCGAGCCTCAGCAAAATGGAGTAGCTGAAAGGCGCAACCGTACACTTATGGATATGGTGCGCAGCATGATGAGTTACTCCACGTTACCATTGGGATTATGGATGGAGGCGCTTAAAACCTCCATTCACATTCTCAATAGAGTACCAAGCAAGTCGGTGCCCAAAACACCGTACGAGTTGTGGACAGGAAGAGTACCCTCCCTACAACACTTTAGGGTGTGGGGGAGCCCAGCTGAGGCCAAAGTATTCAATCCAAATATTGCAAAGTTAAATCCAAAAACAGTGAGTTGCCATTTCATTGGCTATCCTGATAGATCAAAAGGTTTTCGTTTCTATTGTCCAGACAGATACACAAAGTTTATAGAAACGAGACATGCAATCTTCTTAGAGGACGAAATGATGAGGGGGAGCATGGTAGCTCGGAAAATTGATCTTGAGGAGAAGAGGGTGCAAGCACCTAATCCGACGATTCAAGAGTCATTTTTCTCACTACCTGTTGTACCTGCATGGACAATCCCCGAGGTTGTGGTGCAAGCACCTGCTGTAACTCCACCCGTGCCAACTATGGGTGAAGATCCGGAACCTGTTCGTCAGGAGCCGACTGAACCCGTTGTTGAGCATGAAAGGGAGATGCAGCAGCCACCTTTAGAAGATGTGCTAGAGAATGAGGCTCTTAGAAGGTCTAAAAGACCTAAAAAGTCAGCTATTTCCTCCGATTATAAAGTTTATAATACAGAAATAGTTCATATGGACAATGATCCCACTTCATACCAAGAAGCCATGAGAAGCCCTCACTCATCGCAGTGGCAGGAGGCAATGGAAGACGAGATGAAATCGATGAGTTCCAACGATGTTTGGGACTTAGAAAATATTCCTAAAGGAGCCAAAACAGTAGGCTGTAAATGGGTCTACAAAACTAAATATGACTCTAATGGGAATATAGAAAAGTATAAAGCACGACTTATGGAAAAAGGATTTACACAAAGAGAAGGATAGATTACAATGAGACATTTTCTCCGGTCTCATGTAAGGATTCCTTCAGAATCATAATGGCACTAGTTGCACATTTTGATTTAGAGCTACATCAAATGGATGTAAAGACAACATTTCTAAACGGGGATTTAGAGGAGAATGTTTAAATGAAACAACCCAAGGGTTTTATCATGAAAGGCAAGGAAGATATGGGATGCCGCCTAAAGAAATCCATTTATGGATTAAAGCAAGCCTCTAGACAGTGGTATCTAAAGTTTAATGAGACCATTAAAAGATTTGGATTTAAAGAGAATGTTGAGGATAATTGCGTTTATGCAAAGTTTAAGAATGGAAAATATATTTTCCTAATCTTGTATGTGGATGATATCTTGCTTGCAAGCAGTGATGTTAGTCTACTTCAAGAAACAAAGAAGTTCTTATCCTCAAACTTTGACATGAAAGATCTTGGTGAAGCATCATATGTTTTGGGCATAGACATTCACCGAGATAGGAAAAATGGAGTTCTTGGACTATCACAGAAGGCATATTTAGAAAAGGTTCTTAAAAAGTATAATATGCAGACGAGTAATACCACTCCTGCTCCTATAGTCAAGGGCGACAGTTTTGGGAAATTTCAATCTCCCAAAAACCAGTACGAGATCGATCAAATGAAAGGAAAACCATATGCTTCGGCTGTTGGAAGCTTACAGTATGCACAAGTGTGCACTCGCCCTGACTTAGCTTTTGTCACCGGGGTACTCGATAGATATCAAGAAAATCCAGGCATAGAACACTGGAAGATGGTAAAGAAAGCTTTGCGTTATGTGAAAGGCACAAAAGACATCATGCTAACATACAAATCTTCTGATTCCCTAGAGATAAAGGGGTATTGAGACGCAGATTTTGCGGGGGATAAAGATGATAGAAAATCCACGTCAGGATACGTCTTTACTCTCGCTGGAGGGGCTATTTCGTTGAAAAGCTCCAAACAGTCAATAGTTGCATCGTCCACGATGTATGCAGAATTTATAGCATGTTATGAGGCCACGGGGCAGGCGATATGGTTAAAGAAATTTATACCCAACTTGAAAGTGGTAGATTGTATTGACAAACCACTAAAGTTATACTGTGACAACCAGCCCGCAGTATTCTATGCTCACAACAACAAGTCGAGTAATGCTACCAAACCAATATAAATAAAGTATTATGTTGTGAAAGATAAAATCCAGAATCACACTATAAGTCTCGAGCATATAAGGACAAAGGATATGCTTGCGGATCCTCTTACGAAAGGCTTACCACCCAATGTGTTCAAGGAACACTTAGCCGGCATGGGTTTAAGGGAAAGCCTATGATTTCTGGATCATGAGAGGCCCAAAAGAAACAGAATTTATTTCAAAATAGAGAGGTATGTCGTAGCTATCTGATTCTATCGGCAATTGAGCCGTGACGATGAAACACGCTCTATATACTGATCTGTGATGAAACGAGTAAAGTCAAAAGTATAAAGTTAAAAAGGAAAGTTGAGATCAAGGGGGAGAATGTTAGATTGATCTCTCCCGATCGAGCCCAATGGCTCGACGGGCCCTTGACTCGCGCCCTGATCGGGGGCGCCCAACCCCTCATGGTTGGTGAGCCCCTGTCACACTGCGTATATAAAGAGGTGGGGGCGGGATGCACAAGGCACGAGGTTCACCTGCGCCGCACACCCCACCGACACACCAAACCCGATCTAGGTTTTGCGCAGTAGTGACGGGAAGCTCCGCCGCCACCACTGCCCCCTCCGTCCCGTCGTCGTCCTCACCATGGCCGACTCCTCGTCCTCGTCAAGCAAGGGACAAGGTACCTCTCCCTCTCCAATCTCGATCTGGATACACATGCACAGTCAATACCCGGATTGGTCTAACCTAGAGATCCTCAAAGTCTATCAAAGGAGTCTTCTGCAATTGCCTATCCCAGCAGCAGGTAGCCCGGATTTTCCGATCATACAATACCCCGACGACACGATACTAGTTATGCAAGCCTGTCACATCCAAGCTGCCCATATGAAGAATATGCTCCCAAATTATGCAGAACCAGTGGGTCTCAAGATCAACTTCCAGAAATCCAGTATGGTCCTGATTAACTGTTGGATATATTAGCAATTTTCCAAGCAATTTAATCCCTAGATAAATCATGAACATGACGCATGCAAGATTAATCTTATACTGATACTTAACCATGCAACTCAGATCTACGCAGATAACACATATATGTACGCAGACAATAAGCATGGCATAGATGAAAACAACGATGAACGGGATGAGTAGATCATACCCTCCGTTCGGCCAGATCGCAGCAGCGGATGCGCTGCTAGCAGCAGCAAGTTCGTCGGCGGTCTTCTTGGCGGCGGCGGCTTCCTCCTGAGCGAGCTTCTCGGCGGCGGCCTTCTCAGCTTCGGTAGACATGGCGACGTAGAGGAAGTAGTCGAACCGGAGCGGAAGCGAGCAGTCGCGTCGTAGACGCTCCCCAAAAACCTTATTGCTCCTCTCCCGGTGCAGGATCGCAAGGAGCACGGTTCCGGAGGCCTGCTCTCCCGCACAGCCGTGCACGCGACGGACGGGATGGGATCGCCGGAGGCAGCAGCAGTGCATGGAACAACGTGGGCGGTGCGCGAGGAAGAACATATATTCTGTTGTGCGGCGGCTAGGGTTGCCGCGGCTCCTTTTATACACATTCGAGGTAGGGCGACGTGGGACTGGATACCCGCGACCGAGTCGGCCCACGATTGACGTCTCAGATCGTGCAACGGTTAACTCGTGATTAATTGCATTAACTAAAAATTAATGCCAATTAATTAGCCGTTCCTGACTGGCAAAAATTAAGCGCACACATGACATAGGTTTTAGCTTGGCTCGGCTCAATTCCGCAAACCGTGGCGCGCGCGCGTCGTGACGAGGCGAGGCGAGGCGTGGCGAGGCAGGCGGCGGAGGAGGAGCGCGCGTGAGCTCTCACTCTTCTACTTGCTCAATAGCATGTAGGAGAGCTCCCCTTATAAGAGGTGCAACTCACCCTCCACTTCCGGGGTGGGACTAAACTTAGCACCACACCCATGTCATTTTCCCCACATGGGCCCTTAGAGATTTTCTGAAATTGTTAGATGGGCCTAAAGCCCATGCCTTATTTCAACAATCCCCCACCAGATCTCAAGGTCCCATGGTGTTGTCCTTAGTTCCAAACACTGTTTGATATATCAGTATTTTCAGTGGAGACCAGTTAAGGTTGAACATCCACCTAGAGCAAAGAATTACATTCCTTCACAACTGAACAATGGACTATGCCTTGAATTGACAGTTTGGCGTAAAGAAGTTTCACTCCTTGTCTTACCGATACTAGGCTGCCGAAGGCTGACCCCGCGGGTGGAGCATATTAGTCACACTCCTTGCCTATTCATGAGCTTCCTAGAGATTACCCTATCTCATAGACTGTGACCAGCAGTCGGGCTCATATAGGTGTGTTCTTCCAGAGATCACTCTGTAGGATAGCATCTCGCTTATGAAAGCCTCAGAACACATTAAGACAAAAGTCAACCTACCATACAGTTACCGAGAGTATTGCATCTCCAACGGAGTGGGTAGTAAAATTACTCTCCTCAGTTAACCACTAGCTTGTTTTCCCAGGTCCTATTTCACGGGATCTCCGATCATGTAGGTTGGGTTACCACCACGGCAACTCATGTGGGTCTCATACCCATCTCCCTCGATGCATTGTCTATCACAATACGTGATAGACCTTTGGTGAAGGGATCTGCCAGATTCTTAGCCGATTGGATGTAATCCAATGCTATTACTCCGGAGTTTCTCAAATGTCTGACAGACTTCAATCTCCTTCTTATATGCTTTGTGGATTGCATGTTGTCCTTTGAACTCTTTGCCTTAACAATCACCGTTTGATTATCACAGTTCATAAGGATAGCCGGAATCGGCTTTTCAACCACTGGCAAGTCCATCAAAAGCTCTCGAAGCCATTCTGCTTCAGTGCAGGATTTATCAAGTGCTGTGAGCTCTGCTTCCATTGTCGACTTCGTTAAGATAGTCTGCTTGCAAGACTTCCATGAAACAGCGCCACCTCCAAGTGTGAACACATATCCACTTGTGGCATTCATCTCATCAGCATCAGAAATCCAATTTGCATCACTATACCCTTCAAGTACCGACGGGTATCCGGTATAGTGAAGTCCATGGCTCATTGTACCCTTTAGATAGCGCATAACTCTTTCAATAGCATGCCAATGAACATCTCCCGGATTTGAGACAAACCGGCTCAATTTGCTCACAGCAAATGCGATGTCAGGCCTCGTAGCGCAAGCTAGGTACATGAGTGATCCAATCACTTGAGAATATCTCAACTGATCTACAGCTGTGCCTTCGAACTTTCGAATCCGCACACTAGGATCATATGGCGTTGGAGAAGATTTGCAATCTGAATATCCAAAGCGACTCAGAATCTTCTCAACGTAGTGGGATTGCAAAAGCGTAATTCCACCCTCATTATCTCTCAATAGCTTGATGTTCAAGATAACATCAGCCACACCAAGATCTTTCATCTCAAAGTTTTGAGATAGAAATGTCTTAACCTCCTCAATGACTTTGAGGTTGGTTCCAAATATCAGTATGCCATCAACATATAAGCACAGTATAACTCCTTCGCCCCCACCATGGCGATGGTATACACATTTGTCAGCTTCACTTATAAGGAAACCAGCAGATGTCAAAGTTTTATCAAACTTCTCATGCCACTGCTTAGGTGCTTGCTTCAGGCCATATAAAGATTCCAATAGCTTGCACACCTTTCCTTCTTGACCGTCTACTACAAAGCCATTTGGCTGTTGCATGTAGATTTCCTCGTCTAGCTCTCCATTTAGGAAAGCCGTCTTAACGTCCATTTGATGGACGAGAAGACCATGCGAGGCAGCCAACGAGAGTAATACTCGAATGGTCGTCAGTCTGGCCACCGGTGCATAAGTATCGAAGAAATCTTCTCCTTCCTTCTAGGTATAGCCCTTAGCCACGAGCCTAGCCTTGTATTTTTCAATACTGCCATCAGGCCTAAGCTTCTTTTTGAACACCCATTTACATCCCACAGGTTTGCAACCATAGGGACGATCAGTGATTTCCCATGTTCCATTAGCCAAGATGGAATCCATCTCGCTACGAACCGCATCTTTCCAGTAGTCAGCATCTGGTGATGCATAAGCTTCTGAAATAGAAGTGGGAGTATCATCCACGAGGTACACAATGAAATCATCACCAAAGGACTTTGCAGTCCTCTGTCTCTTGCTCCTAATAGGAGCTTCATCGTCTTCCTCCACAGGATTATCATCATGAGTTCGTTCATAATATTCCATCGGAATGGCGGGTTCAGGAATCTCATCAGATTCCTGTCTAGAAGTGCTTTGCATATCTCTCATGGGAAATATATCCTCAAAGAATGTAGCATCTTTAGACTCCATAATCGTACTGACCTTCACGTCAGGTACCTCAGATTTCACCACTAGAAATCTATATCCAACGCTGTTCTTAGCGTAGCCCAGAAAAACGCAGTCCACGGTCTTTGGTCCAAGCTTACGCTTTTTGGGGATCGGCACATTGACTTTCGCCAAACAGCCCCAAGTACGCAAGTATGAGAGTGTCGTTCTTTTCTTCTCCCATAATTCATAGGGAGTGATCTCGTTATCCTTCACGGGAACCTTATTCAGGACATGACAAGATGTCAATATAGCCTCCCCCCACCATGCCTTGGATAAACCCGATGTATCTAACATGGCGTTAACCAAATCTGTTAGAGTACGGTTTTTCCGTTCGGCAACCCCGTTTGATTGGGGTGAATAGGGAGGCGTCCTCTCATGAATAATTCTATGTTCCGCACAGAAAGAATTAAAATCATTAGAAAAGTACTCTCCACCACGATCAGACCGAACCCGTTTAATCTTTTTCTCAAGTTGGTTCTCAACTTCTGCTTTATAGATTTTAAAGTAGTGCAGAGCCTCATCTTTAGTGTTTAACAGATACACATAGCAAAACCTAGTGGAGTCATCTATCAATGTCATGAAGTATTTCTTTCCACCTTTAGTCAACACACCATTCATCTCGCATAGATCAGAATGTATGAGTTCTAGTGGCGCCAAGTGTCTCTCCTCCGCAGCCTTGTGGGGCTTGCGAGGTTGCTTAGCTTGCACACATGCATCGCACTTAGAACCTTTGGCTAAAGTGAAACTCGGGATTAAATTCATCTTAGCTAGCCGCGTCATACAACCGAAATTTACGTGAAAAAGACGTGAATGCCAAATCTCAGATTCATCAACGATAGAATGTATATGATTCACGACGTTATTACATAAATCCTCTAGGGAAAGGCGGAACAGACCTCCGCATTCATAACCTTTACCAATGAATAATCCATATCTGGACAAGATTGTTTTATTCGACTCGAATACTAATTTAAACCCTTCTTTACATAGAAGGGAGCCACTAACGAGATTCTTTCTGATATCGGGGACATGCTGCACGTTCTTCAGCCGCACGGTCTTTCCTGAAGTAAGCTTCAGATCGACCGTACCAACACCAAGAACAGAAGCATGTGCGCCGTTCCCCATCAGTACGGACCTGGTTCCTGTGGTCTGGTAAGAAGAAAACAAGGATATGTCAGCACACACATGAACATTTGCACCCGTGTCAACCCACCATTCAGTAGATTGATAAACCGAGAAAACAGTAAATAAATTACCGTACCCAGGTGCACCATTGTCCGTGTTGCCCATGACCACATTGACATAATTGGAATTCTGTGCTGGCTTCTTATACTTGTTCGGGCACTTTTTAGCCCAGTGCTCCAGTGAGCCACAAGTGAAACAACCATCATCCTTCTTGTTGTTCTTCTTCCCCTTCTTCTTGAAAGTAGTATTCTGTTGGACCTTGTTCTTTCCCTTGAACTTATTCTGAAAGTTCTTCTGCTGCACCATGTTGGCAGTAAAAGTTCCCTCAGCCCCCTTTTGGTGTGAGTCTTTTGCCCTTGAGTTCTGCTCCACACTCAGATGGCCAATAACATCCTCAACTGAGAATCCTCGCCTCTGGTGCTTCAGAGTGGTGGCAAAGCTCCTCCAAGATGGAGGGAGTTTAGCAATTATGCATCCCGCGACAAACCTGTCCGGTAGATCACACTTGAGGAGCTCAAGCTCTTTCACGATGCACTGTATCTCATGGGCCTGTTCCAACACAGGACGGTTCTCAACCATCTTGTAATCATGGAACTGCTCCATAGCATACAACTCGCTCCCGGCATCAGTTGCTCCAAACTTTGCCTCGACTGCACTCCATAAGTTCTTGGCATCACGCATATGGAAATACGCGTCGACTAATTTGTCTCCGATCACGCTAAGAACTGCTCCAACAAAGACGATGGAGGCGTCCCTGAACGCCTTCTCCTGTTGAGGAGTAATCGTTCCAGTGGGAGTCTCTCCAACGACCCAGAAGACATTCATAGACGTGAGCCACAAAATAGTCTTTGTTTGCCAACGCATAAAATTTTGACCCGTAAACGGGTTCGGTTTCAGTGTCGCAGCAAAACCAGGAGATGAAAATTGCCTATAAAAATAAAGTTTTTGGATTGTTGGATATATTAGCAATTTTCCAAGCAATTTAATCCCTAGATAAATCATGAACATGACGCATGCAAGATTAATCTTATACTGATACTTAACCATGCAACTCAGATCTACGCAGATAACACATATATGTACGCAGACAATAAGCATGGCATAGATGAAAACAACGATGAACGGGATGAGTAGATCATACCCTCCGTTCGGCCAGATCGCAGCAGCGGATGCGCTGCTAGCAGCAGCAAGTTCGTCGGTGGTCTTCTTGGCGGCGGCGGCTTCCTCCTGAGCGAGCTTCTCGGCGGCGGCCTTCTCAGCTTCGGTAGACATGGCGACGTAGAGGAAGTAGTCGAACCGGAGCGGAAGCGAGCAGTCGCGTCGTAGACGCTCCCCAAAAACCTTATTGCTCCTCTCCCGGTGCAGGATCGCAAGGAGCACGGTTCCAGAGGCCTGCTCTCCCGCACAGCCGTGCACGCGACGGACGGGATGGGATCGCCGGAGGCAGCAGCAGTGCGTGGAACGACGTGGGCGGTGCGCGAGGAAGAACATATATTCTGTTGTGCGGCGGCTAGGGCTGCCGCGGCTCCTTTTATACACAGCCGAGGTAGGGCGACGTGGGACTGGATACCCGCGACCGAGTCGGCCCACGATTGACGTCTCAGATCGTGCAACGGTTAACTCGTGATTAATTGCATTAACTAAAAATTAATGCCAATTAATTAGCCGTTCCTGACTGACAAAAATTAAGCGCACACATGACATAGGTTTTAGCTCGGCTCGGCTCAATTCCGCAAACCGTGGCGCGCGCGCGCGCGCGCGTCGTGACGAGGCGAGGCGGGCGGCGGAGGAGGAGCGCGCGTGAGCTCTCACTCTTCTACTTGCTCAATAGCATGTAGGAGAGCTCCCCTTATAAAGAGGTGCAACTCACCCTCCACTTCCGGGGTGGGACTAAACTTAGCACCACACCCCTGTCATTTTTCCCACATGGGCCCTTAGAGATTTTTTGAAATTGTTAGATGGGCCTAAAGCCCATGCCTTATTTCAACTTTAACATCTCTGATGATGAAGCACTTCGACTGGCCCAGATTTTTAGCTGTGAAGTAGGGAGTATGCCCTTTACTTATCTTGGGCTGCCTACGGGAATCACAAAACCCAATGCCGCTGATCTCATGCCGATGGTGAGAAAAATTGAGCGGCGGTTGTCCAGTACCATGAGCATGGTGTCATATGGAGCAAAATTGACCCTGGTTAACTCGGTACTCACATCAATTGTGGTATACGCCATGTGCTCCATCAGACTGCCTGCTAAAATCGTGGAACATGTGGATAAAGTGAGGAGGCTCTGTATTTGGCGGAAGAACAGCGACACCAGAACCTGACATGGAGCACTGGCT
Source organism: Bromus sterilis (assembly GCA_950022295.1). Taxonomy (NCBI): domain Eukaryota; kingdom Viridiplantae; phylum Streptophyta; class Magnoliopsida; order Poales; family Poaceae; genus Bromus; species Bromus sterilis. The sequence continues at coordinate 133,806,799 of OX465597.1, forward strand.
GCATGGAGCAACATTTGCAAACCCAAAAGAATCGGTGGTATGGGGGTACTAGACATCAAGACTTTCAACATAGCCCTACTCCTGAAATTTCTGCACAAATTCTACAATAAACACGACTTGCCATGGGTATATCTGATATGGGATTCGTACTATGTTGGTTGTGTCCCACACACATTGCCACCGCAAGGTTCTTTTTGGTGGCGGGAAATCTGCAATCTCATGCCCACATACAGAGGAACCACATCGATTGAGATTGGTAAGGGATATGGAGTATTGTTCTGGAAAGATAATTGGTGTGACTCGATCTTCGCTGATGAATACCCAAGGGCCTTTTCGTTTGCTGTTAATGAAGATGCGTCTGTCAGGAACATCCTCACTACAGCTGATGCGAGGGTAGTTTTTCTTTTACCAATTTCTACCTAGGCGAGGAGAGAAACAGATGACTTACAACAGGCTGTAGCCCACAAGAACATAAATACTGAAGCTGAGGACAAATGGACATACCCCTGGGGAGAAAGATACTCATCATCCAAATTTTACAAAAAGGTATTCAAGAACATTCCCACAGTGGACAACCTGAAACAAATATGGGACACAAAGTGTGTCATGAAACACAAAGTATTCGCCTGGCTCTTGCTTAATGACAGAATGAACACCAAGAACATGTTGAGAAGAAGACACTACACCACGGGGGATCATTCGGTGGTCAAAGATTGTTGTGTGTTGTGTGATCACGAAATCATTGAGAATGTGGAACATCTATTCTTCACCTGCTCCTTCTCAAAAAACTGTTGGGCAACAATTGGGATAATATGGACTGATCATGCCGACACCTCATCCCTAATCAAGCACACCAAGGAGGCCTGGGGAAGACCAATGTTTCTTGAGATTGTCATCACGGCTGCGTGGTCGATTTGGAAGGAAAGGAATAATGCCATATTCAGGAACATACCACACTCACACCAAACTTGGCTGACAAGATTTGTTGAAGACTTCTCTGCCCTGGAGTATAGGATTAAGCATGTGCTCTCTGAATTTATATCAAACTTATGTAATACTTTTTTATCTCTATCCCTGTAACCTCTCTTCCACCCCCACCCCTCTCTCTGCTCGTCACAATAGAGTGACTGACATGTAAATCCTTTTGTAACACCCCCCCCCCCACTCTCATTCATCAATAGAAAAGACTATGGGAGATTCTCCCCCAGTCCCATTCACCTTCAAAAAAAAGTTTTTATGTAACATGCAAATATGTATGTACTAACGTGTTGAACCCTCAAGTGTTGTCACGTGTATACATTAATGGCCAGGAAGAGTAATAACCACGTATGAGATTTAGGCATGCACGACTTTAGAGTTTTTTTTCATCAATTTTCCTATTATATGTGTATTTGGGAAAAAAAAGGAAACGTGATTGGTCAGAGACATAGAAATACAATACGTACAATTTACCGTAAGGATGCCAATTTTACATGGCTAGGAAACCACAAAGCCCACGTTGTGCAAATCCATCCGATCTAAATATGAAAATACCAATCAGGATGCATGCCAATTCGGTTTGGAATATCAAACATTCAAACTGTGGATGCATGCCTGCATGCGTGACCTAATTAATCCATCTGCATGCATAATAGTAACATCATGTAACGACCCGGTTCACTAAGAATCCAAATTTCTGTGCATTCTGTGTTAGTCCCTGGATCAATAGTTAGAACACACAGTACATGATGTAATATCAAGAATAAATCACATGTCATAAAATATACATCGAAGATCCAATATTACAATAAAGCATACATGCATAACTCAAGGCTAGCTTACAAATAGAATACATCGGAAAACAATAAAAAGCTTTGTGGCGTCAATCAACTTTACCGGTACAGTTGAGTATAGACATCGTAACCCTACAACGCATCACTTACTCGTCGTATACAATCCTGCAACACCAAAGGTTACAGCCCGACAACGGGTCAGTACATCTGATTTGTATGACAAGTCACACGAAAAAGGATATAACAGGCCTACAACTACATGCAAGGTAAGTCAAAGGAAGACATATGGTTTTATTTTACAGAAAAGCTGATTTTTCCCTCAATCTACCTATTAGTCCAATTTTAGTTTATCTTACTACATAAAGTTAAATTGGGCTACACCAATTCCAACCCATACCATTTATTAAAGTTTCCCACTCGATTTTTATTAAGGTGAGTCATCTGTCAAGACCATCCAACAACAGTAATGCCTAGTTGCTCATAGTTGTCTATAACCGGGGACACGGCTAATCATGATTAGTTTGTACACTCTACAGAGGTTTGTACACTTTCCCCACTAGACTCAACCCGAAGATTGAGACAAAGTCTTTCAGAAGAGGTCACCTCCACCCTTTGGTAGCCGGTACACCTATCATATCTACATCTGCTAACTACCAGGGCCAAGCTCCCCACAACGTACTCAACTAAGCCAGAGCGCATATAGCCAGTGGTTGTACATGGAAACTACTAGTCACTAAGTCTATCCGATCTTTTTGAGCCTGGACGGCGCCCACTTAGGGTGCACTCTCATGGGCGCAATCCTTCGATAAGGTGCACAACCCCATGATGCCTTCCCTCCATACCATGCAAAACCATTGGGAGCATTTAGCCCTGAACATGCCTTAGAGAAGGCGCAGCCTCTAGGATGCATCCCGCCCGTCTAGATGTGAATTCTATTTAAGGTTGCTAGTCAAGTCATTAAATCCTCACATAACTCAATGTATTCTCAAGCCAATCCCCGTCTACAAGAATAACAATATAATCAAATACAAACTAAGGCAACAAAGAATACAGGATCAGATCATATAGCTATCCTACCAGGTTTGCAGCAATAGTAATATATAATAGTCATACGAATGCATAGGGTGCTAAGTACTACATGCATAATGAAAAATATAGGATGAGGTATGGTCAAAGTGTAACTTGCCTTATACGTTCGATGAAGTTCTTCGTACTCACAGTCCGGATAACTCTACTCGTCACACTCCGAGAAATCTATCGTAAAGTAAAGATACCGCATAAACAATCATGACGAAGGGAAGAATCAAAAGATCAACAAATCAAACACAACAATAATTAGCAATAATAACAAATAGGCTCGAAAGGTACAGGTGTCAATGTGCTCGAAGGTGATAGGTGAAAAGTAAACTCAAGAGAGTCAACGAATAAATACTTGTTGGTATAAAAGATCATGACTAAAAGACATTATTAATTCCAGGTGAATATCATGCCAACATGAAGGGTTTGTGGATACACCTGATATGATGTTTCGAATGATCTGATATGCAAAAATAATCACGTGAAACGGAATACTACAACACATGTTATAGTAAAGTGAAGTTTGAATTAAATTTTAATTCAAATAGATCAAAAGTATTTGAATGTTGTGTATACATGATGTGGACAGACAGTATATGAAGTGAGCGATCCTACAGAAAAGGAATCAATTCAATGGGATCAACGGCATAAAAGATATGGCCTCCGAAAGGTTGAATTTAAATATGAATAAATTTAAATTCAAATAGCATAGAAGTGTGCAAAATTAATTTTGCGTTAATCTAGAGATCAATACGAGAGTGTAGGAAGAATATTCACCTAATTTGGTCTTACGGTTTAAAAGATATAGCTAAAGGAAAATTGATCAAAAATCTTCACAAACAAATATATTGAACTAGCTTGGCTAATGAGGCACTGACACTTGGCATAATGTGAATGGTTGATGGCTCATAGGAATTGATCAATGGACTACCACATTTCCAAGAAGAAAAAACAAAGGAGGACCTCACCGTGTACGGAAAATAGCATGTACATAACTAGAACATGCTACACCTTCGGACGTCGATGGCGACTGCTTCGATGATTTTTCACCGAACAAAAGATGTCTACCGCTAGAGCCATACGAGGGGCCTTGATGGTATGGGTAGAAGCGAAGGCCGGTTTTCAGTTCAGCCACGACAGTGGCGTGAACCCGATGCTCCCGGTGAACTCCGGGCGTTCTCCGGTGACGTCAGCTTCTTCCGCGGAGCGCACAAAGCTGCAAACTAGCCGATGAAACCTTGTCAATTGAGTGTGTCTCTGAGTGGGGATTCAAGAGGAGAAGATGGGGGCGTCAGATACGCACTCACCGTGATGCAATCGGCGAACAAAGGAGGCGGCCGGCGAAGCTCCGCTGCGAGATCTGTTTGTTCGTTCGCGTTGAGAGGAAAAGAAGGAAAAGTATCTTCAAGGGGTGCGGTACAGGCATATAAAGATCAAAGACAACCGTGTGAATTACGGGGATCGATTCACAGATCGATTTTTCTCAGTTTGATCTATTCCGTGTTCATCATGAACACATACAGAGAAAACTTCTCGCATACAGAAAAAAAAGATAAAAGAAGGGGAGGCTCGCTTGGCTGGGCCTTGAGCTGGGTTTCGGGCCGTGGCTGACTGCTGCGTGAGAGCGCGCGCACACATGGGCGAGAGCGGCAGCTCGGCTGCTATTTTTTTTACAAGAAATATTTTTGGGTAAAACAAATGTAATCAAGATTTCTAAAATCACCAAAGCATACAGAAAATTATTACTAATAATATATAGCAAATATAAATTATTCTAAGCCATAAATAAAAATAATTTCAAACAATATTTTTGTAATATTATTTTAGGCCTTATAAATATTCCCCATATTTAGGGTTATAAATTATTTCCAAAATATTTTTGAACTACAAAAAACAATAAAAAATAATATTTAAAACATTTTCCAATTTTTTTTGAAGAATTCATATTACCTTCTCTCATTTTTTTGTTGGATTTGTTTCAAATAATAAACTCCAAAACACCAACAATGAATATTAGGGAAAGTCCTTTTATTCCCTCTCATTTTAATATTCAATAAACTCCAATAGTTTTCAAATCCCAGTGAAAATCAAACATATAAAGCAAAGAAAACATTATTTAATTAATTTATTAACATTCCAAAATTTAGAAAAATTTGGGATGTTAGAGACTACCACCCTAAAAATTAATCTCGGCCCCGAGATTCGAAGAGGCTAAAAAGATAAGGATAGGGCTTGGGTCTTCATGACAGTCCACCGATCCTCCGATGGTCCAGGGTGCTACCACCCTTAAAAGGAATGCGACACGGTCTTTATGAGTCTTGCTCCATCGATGACATCCTTCATAGAGATTTCACCAACTCCTTTGAGGTGTTGAATCCTTAGCAGAAGAGGAGTCTTCCATACACCAAACCTTATTGGTTGGTAGGTCAAGTGTCAACACTAAGAAACTATCGATTCCCTCATGGTGGTCATCAAGAATACCTTTATAGGATACTTGTAGGAAAAAATCTTGATCTATACTCACCGTATAACCTACTATTATTAACGATGGTCTTCTACAGGGGTCAAACATCATACCATTCTATGGTTCAAGCTTAACCTCCTCGTCTCTCTGCTATAGGTAAGTCACTCAAGATTTACTATCCCGCATAGCAAGAGAGAATAATAAGAGTAGTCGTCATGGGGGCCAATCCATTCCGCACCCAAATCATTACCTTGTATATGGTTTAGCGAATCATGCAATCTAACACTCGGTCATCCTCATAGGCATTGCACAAAGTTCCTCTTGATCATGAACTGGGTTCAGATAAATCCATTGGTTCTGCAAGCCAAACAAACATCTATCGTTTCTTCACAACACTCAGGTTTACGCAAACTGATATAAAACGTGTACTAGTTAACTACAACTTCCTCCAGGGTTCTTCCTTCAACAATATTGTGCAACACTCAGGTTTACGCAAACTGCTATAAAACGTGTACTAGTGAACTACAACTTCCTCCAGGGTTCTTCCTTCAGCAATATTGTGCTTGCTTGTTGTAAGATCCTAGCACGTGGGGTTATCCTTGAACTCAGCATTAAGTAGCGTCCATCTTTATCCTAGTCTTGGCATTAGAAGCCATTGTAGTAACTCCTTCAGGGTAGGAATTGAGTTGAGGGGGAATAGAATGTAGAGAGAGAGATATAAATACCCATACAAACATCACACTAGTTTTGAAAATATAAGTTTTGATGTGTAGCTGTTGGTAAAAACAAGAAATGATAGCTCACATAAAAGATCTAACGGTAGAAACTTTGAATCTTCCAGGTCTTCAAGTCTTCAATGTTGATAGCTTCAGCTTTACATCATCGAAGAAATCTTCTTATCGCCGAGTCACTTGTCAACTTATTGTTCTTGTTGTTGTGTCTTCTTCATTCTTGAAGCATACTAAATAGATGGGGGTCTAATAAAACGTAAACTTATTCTACTAACAAAGAAGAAACGCAAGGCACAACATACAACATCAATCAAAGACATATCAAGGTCAAGGACACAAGAAAAACTGAACCAAACAAACATGACATAAAACATCTAGTTCATCCATGGCAAAAACATGCATCGATCCACATCTCCAGCTATCATTAAAAGGTAACATCATACACTTAGTGCACACCTACGAATGTCTATCCTCCAATTGCCAAACATAAGCTTCATTATGTCGACATCTTCTTCTTTATCTTCAATCCTGGACACATGTTACCGTAGTGTCCCATGTTCCTGCACCGGTAACACTGGAGTTGGGTAAGGTCCTTCTCTTTCTTCTTCACGGGTGCTTCCTTGAACTCCTGGATAATCTTCTTCATTCCTTCCTTTTGTTGTTGAATTACTTGTTGTGTCATGATGTAAAGATGACACTGAACAGGGTAATGATTAGTTCCTTCACACACAAAACATGTGACTTGAGGAGTGGGACATTCTTCACCCAAGTGAATTTCCTCACAATACGGACATCCAACTTGCTCTCCTTTGCAGGAGTATCCTACTTCCCCGCAAATTTTGCAGGAACGGGCCTCTTAAGGTTTACCGTCCTTGGCATCGGGGTGACGAGGCGAGATCCCGACAAAATATTTCTAAATTCCTTCCAAGTGATCTCCCTCTTTGATTCATAAATTGCATGATGCATTCTCCACCAAGTAGCAGCCTCTTCTACCAAATTCATGACAGCATAGTGGACCATGTCCTCACTTCCAACCTTGTTATGCTCCATGTGTACCTCCATATTATGAATCCATTGATCCACCTTCAGTCTGATCATCGCCCAGAAAAGGCGAGTCCTACTACATACTCCATCTATTGATCCCAAACGACAAGGGTTAGGGGAAACTAGGATACAGACAGGAAAACAAATCTAAAGGTAGTACCAAGCACATGCACATAGACAAGAATAAGGCAAAACACCTACATTCAAACAACATTACATAACATCAATCAATAATGTCATAAAAGTCACACCACACAAACAACACCTAGAGTAAGGTCATATGTGCAAGACATACGATCTCATCATACTACGCGCAATTCGTTTATCTAACTTCTCATAAAATTAGTGGTCTGAATCTAAGCTTCATCCTTCTCAGCTAAGTTGATCTTAAAGATCCTCTCTTAGTGTAAGCACTAATCCTTATTAAATCCATAGGATACTCCTCATAATTCTGGTAGTGCTAACTTCAATCGATCCACAAGGTTGATGATGTACTGCTCAAAAATAATATCTTCAAGGGCATAAGCCACTCGGAGGGGTATTTGCATTAAAACAAGACAAGGAATTTAGAAAATGAATAATAGATGAGAGATACTAGTGGAGAGAGTAACTAACCAAAGAGTGATAAATAATTTTGTTCCTATGGATTTTCCTATCCATTTTCTAGGGTCACGACCTACATTTAACATGGGCTCTGATACCATCTGTAATGACCTGATTTACTAAGAATCCAAGTCTCTGTGAATTCTGTGCTAGTCCCTGGATCAATATCTAGAACACACAGTGTAACAGCCCAGATTTCACAAAAAATAAAATTTTTGTTTTCGGTGTGAATTGTTTGATTGTCTGATTTGTTTGCGGTGTTTGCATCCCCGATTTATTGATCAGCGAGTATTTCCCCCCTCTTATCTTGTACCGGACGGAGACCGACCCTTTCCACCCTAACACTCGACCTTTGCGACACCGGGTTTCACCCGATCACCGTCGCGAAAACCGCACGAGACCAGCCTTCACCAACGGTGCGGAAAACCCCCATTTATATTTAAATGGGTTATTATTTTATCGGTCGATGTTTCAAATTTTCGTGCGATTCCGACATCGTCGGGTAGTTAAACGATCGGATGTGCCAGGCATAGTAGCCGGTGTAATTCCATGGGCATATTTATAAAATGTCACGCGTGCAACCAACCGACCAACGAGATATTTCCCTCTTATCTGCTAATCCAAGCCCACCCAAAATTTAGCCCAAAACCCCCTCTAAACAGGCCCAAAACAACCCCTAAGGAACCCTTGCCTATTTAAGGCATCCCCACGTCCAAAAATGGACAAACCCTAGCCATCCTCCCTTGATTTCTGCGCCATCCCACTCCCCCGCCGCCACATGCCGCTCCACCACCAGCCAGATGCCTCATGAGACGCCAGATCGATCTGGATCATTAGATCCAGATCCAACTGCCCGCATGGTGCCACGTCAGCAGAAGGAGAGCCCCAGCCAGCAGTCTCCCGTGGAGGCTCCTCCACACCCGATCCACCCCGCCGTCGCCTCCACCCGCTCCGGTAGCCGCGCCACTCCGGCGAGCCGCCGCTGCCCCGGTGACCTTCCCCTCCCCGCGTGCCTCCCTTTCCCCTTATCCTCTCCCTCTCATCTCTCCTTCTCCTCCGTTTCCAGCCGCCGCCACGGATGCACCTCCAGCCGAGCTCGCGTCGTCCCCCTGCAGACCTCCCTGTCCCAGATCCGGTGAGGGACCAGCCGGATCCGTGTCGCCCTCCTCCGTGCACGCCCGTTCTCGGCTTCCCGTCGCCCAGCGCCGCTGCACCGTTCTCGCCGGAGCCACTGCCGACGGGAACCTCCCGTTCAGGACGAAGCCCCGTCCCGTGCCGCTCCGTTGACTGCCGCCAGGTGGGCTGGCCTGCACCGCACCCCCACGGCCCAGCCGGCCTGCCAGGCCTCGGCCCACCAGCTCCCCTCGGCCCAGCCGCGCCAGGCTGCCTCCTCCTCACTAGATGGGCCGAGCCCGTTAGGGTGAGGCCCTCTTTTTTTTCTGTTATGTTTTTTTTTTACTTTTCTAGTTTATTTAATTTGGCAGATTTAGTTATAATTTTGCGGTGCCCGTATCTTTTTAACGGTAGCTTGGATCGCGACGCGATAAACATGAAAGTTGCTTAGAATTTTGTCTAGTTTCATAAAATGTGCTCCTTTGCCATGCTTGACTTTGTTTACTTGCTGTTTACCTGCTAATTACAACCCTTGCCACTGTAAATTGTAATCTGTCATAACTTTTTAACCGTTCCTCTGTTTAAAATGTTCTTTATATGTAACTTGACTAGAATTGCATGTAGATTGTGTTTATGCTACTCTTGCTTGCTAATAAAAATAATAAAATTATGTTTAGGGAAGAACTGTACGAAATGCAATAAATATCGTGGGGTCTGTAATAGTTGCCATGTATAGGTTTTACCCCCACTTAAAGTGACTAGATTAGATAGTTTATTTATGCTTCACCTCTTGTCATGTTTGTGTGATATGCCATGCTTCTGTGCTTTGCCATGTTAACAACTTTGTTGATCACCTGTAGCTAAACAATTTGAACCAACGTAAACGTGTGGTATCGTCGTGTGTGACGAGTACTCCACTTAACCTGTTAGTAACCGCTCTCGACGGTAGGTGCGATGTCTCGTGTTGCCTTCTTGTTGATTCTTGCTCGTGATTGCTTCGTAGTAATAGATGCTTGCTCGTTGATTGCTTTCCAGTGTTTACCGTCTTGTGTGCTTCCGCGGGTACCTCTCGGAGACGATGCGAGCTTGTGATCAACTACACCTTTGGAACCCGACTTATCAACAGGAAAGGACTATACATTACATATGATCCTTTCTATTTCAACCAGCGGTTTGCATGCTAGTCTAGGTTAGGTTCGATGTTTGATCCTACCACATGTTTACAGCCTCTTTCAAACCGATACAGCCATGTCCCCTCCCAGCGAACCATGTACTGCTATGTTACTATTGCTCGTTGCTCAGCCCGTGCTTAGGATGCTACGATGTTACCCTGTTACTCCTTGTTTTGCGATATCACATTATTATTATTGTTGTTGATGATATGATTATTATAATGTTGACTATATTCGACGAAGGATGGAAGGTCTAGGCTATCCCGCCCCGTCGCTTTGTTCCATTCGAGTCACATAGGATCCGAGTTCCGGGTATTGGTTTTAAGACTGAGCGTGCATAACCGCGTGTGGGATACTATGGGGTCCACTCTTCTTACCTACCTAGCTTCAAACATTTCTAGAGGTGGCCCAAGATGATTTACCTTTTGCAAACCATGCATATATATCTGTCGGGTCGCTCCTAGCAGATATCCTTTAAACCAACCCGGACCAGCGGAGACATGGTTTCCCTGTTGGTCCACCTTTGACCGGCGAGGGCCTGAGGCCTCACGTGAGGCGTCTCGGTAACCCAAACCCTGTTGAGACGGAAGAGTCCGATCCGAGAGCGTGGCCAGCTTTTGGATTGGGTGTCGACTCCCCGGGGGCCACCCGGATTTGTTCGTTGTTAGTTAGAGGGACCTGTCGTTTCGGATCTCTTGGAACTAAATCATAAAATGGTTTCCTGTGACGGGTAGCAACTGAGAGAGATGGGCGTGCGTGCGGAGCCTTGTAATGGGAAGTTGGTACACCCCTGTAGGGTTAAATCTTTTCGAGATGCCGTGTCCACGGTTATGGACGACTTGAGACCTACTCCTTGTTCATAGACAACAACAACTGAGATAATTTTAATATAACTTGATCAACGTGTGTGTTCCTTGACTGCTTCTTCTTCGTCGGGATGCGAAGAGGAGGACAAGGATAGGATAGGTGTTATGTTTGCGTAGTAGGTGGATAGCAGACTTGTTGGAGGCGATTCCTCATCGAATGCTTGGCTTCTTATCTTACTCTCTAGATCGTTAGCCAATTCATAAATGCTAGTGCGGAAACAACCTCACCACTTACCTCATCCTTACCGTAAACTACTAGTTGTCCTAGAATGACGAGTGATGAAGTCCTTGCTGGGTCAGTTGACCACTACAGTTGGATGCTGAGTACTTCTGTACTCATGATACTACCCCCAAACTCTTTTCAGGGTTCTTGATCAGCAACAGGTATGGTGATCGACGTTTCGCGTGGAGACTCGACGACGACTAGTTAGGCGGATCCCGGCGGAGGGCCTGGACCCGTGTGGTTATGGGGATCGATGATTTTCTCTTTGCCAGTAGGCATTTGATTGTAGTCTGTACTCAGACATGTATCTTCCGCTGTTATATTGTATTAAGGCAGTTGTATGCCGATTGTATGAGATGTTGTACCCTTGTATCTGTAATGTTGTGATATCATGTTGGAAATCCGGGGCGTATGGCTATGTCATATGTCGCGGTGGGACCGATATGTGCTTCGTCCCAGGATCTGGATGGAAACATCTAGATCTGGAACAGTACCGCATATCGGGCCTTACACACAGTACATGATGTAATATCAAGAATAAACCACATGTCATAAAATATTACATCGAAGATCCAGTATTACAATAAAGCATACCTGCATAGCTCAAGGCTAGCTTACAAATAGCATGCCAGCGGAAAACAATAAAGAGCTTCGTGGCGTCAATCAAATCCATCGGCACAGTTGAGTATAGACATCGTAACCCTACAATGCATCACTTACTCATCGTATACAATCCTGCAACACCGAAGGTTACAGCCCGACAACGGGTCAGTACATCTGATTTGTACGACAAGTCACACGGAAGAGGATATAACAGACCTACAGCTACATGCAAGGTAAGTCAAAGGAAGGCTTATGGTTTTACTTTGCAGAAAGCTGATTTTTCCCTCAATCTACCTATTAGTCAAAGTTTAGTTTATCTTACTAAATATGGTTGAATTGGGCTACACCAATTCCAACCCATACCCTTTATTAAAGTTTCCCACTCAATTTTTATTAAGGTGAGTCATCTGTCAAGACCATCCAACAACATTAATGCTTCGTTTCTCATAGTTGTCCATAACCGGGGACACGGCTAATCATGATTAGTTCGTACACTCTGCAGAGGTTTGTACACTTTCCCCACTGGACTCAACCCGAAGATTGAGACAAAGTCTTTCAGAAGAGTTCACATCCACCCTTTGGTAGCCGGTACACCTATCATATCTACATCAGCTAACTACCAGGGCCAGGCTCCCCACAACATACTCAACTAAGCCAGAGCCCATATAGACAGTGGTTGTACATGGAAGCTACTAGTCACTAAGTCTGTCCGATCTTTTTGAGCATGGACGGCGCCCACTTAGGGTGCACTCTCATGAGCGCAGTCCTTCGATAAGGTGCATGACCCCATGATGCCTTCCCTCCATACAATGCAAAACCATTGGGAGCATTTAGCCATGAACATGCCCTTAGAGAAGGCGCAACCTCCAGGATGCATCCCGCTCGTCCAAAGGTGAATTCTATTTAAGGTTGCTAGTCAAGTCATTAAATCCTCACATAACTCAATGTATTCTCAAGCCAATCCCCGTCTACAAGCATAGCAATATAATCAAATACGAAATAAGGCGACAAAGAATACAGGATCAGATCATATAGCTATCCTACCAGGTTTGGAGCAATAGTAATATATAATAGTCCTACACATGCATAGGGTTATAAGTACTACATGCATAATGAAAAATATAGGATGAGGTATGGTCAAAGTGTAACTTGCCTTATACATTCGATGAAGTTCTTCGTACTCACAGTCCGGATAACTCTACTCTTCACACTCCGAGCAATCTATCGTAAAGGAAAGATACCACATAAACAATCATGACAAAGGGAAGAATCAAAATATCAACAAATCAAACACAACAATAATTAGCAACAATAACAACTAGGCTCGGAAGGCATAGGTGTCGATGTGCTCGAAGGTGATAGGTGAAAAGTAAACTCAAGAGAGTCAACGGATAAAGACTTGTTGGTATAAAAAATCATGACTAAAAGACATTATTAATTCCAGGTGAATATCATGCCAACATGAAGGGTGTGTGGATACAGCTGATAGGATGTTTCAAATGATCCGATATGCAAAAATAATCACGTGAAACGGAATACTACAACTGTCACAACCCCAAGTTAGGTATGTGCTAGGATTAGCAATATGCTTTGCATTCTTGTTAAAATTTTCAAAAGAAATCTTTGAAATCAAAATCAAAAGCAAAATGGGAAAAGGAACCCCCCCCCAGATGAATTAATTCAAAAGGCCAGATAAAAAGTTTCTCCAAAAATCCCTTTTGCATTTTTGAAAAGTCTTATAAATGAGTGTGATCACATATCAAGTGATGTGGGACCCACCCCATGCTCATGGATTTTTCAAATATTCAAACAGGAGCATGGAATTAAATTTAAACCCCTATTTGAATTAAAGTTCAAATTGTTTGAATTTTAAAAATGCCCAAACTTTATAAGTGGCTAGATACATATATCTTAAGGCCATATAAAAATTTGGGGCATTTAAAAAATGTCTAGCTATTTTTTCTAGCAAGACAAAACAAAAGACAGAAAAGAAACAGAAAAGAAATAAAAAAAGGGCTTACCGGCAAATGGGCCCAACTTACCGAGGCAGCCCAGCCCAGGGACAGGCCTGTCTTCTTCCTCGCGCTAGCCAGGCTGCTGCCGCCGTGGCGAGCATGCCGGCGACGCCTGGCCACCTCCTGCTTCCCCCTGTCCCTATCCCCTCGCCGTGGACGCCTGGAAGGCTCCAGGTCCATCTCCCCCTCTCTCCGCTCACTCTCCCCCTCTCCCACGTCGAATCCGTGACCACCCCGAGAGCTCACCGGAGCGGCCGCTGTGCTCCGACGTAGCCACTGTGCCCCTCCCGGCGAGCCGCTGTGTCCAGAAGACCCGCCGCTGTCGCCTTCATCGATCCCCGCTCTCAATCGAGCCCGAACGGCCCCGGAGACGACGCCAATTTCAAGTTCTTGCCGCCGAGCACAGTGGACGCCGGCGAGCGATTCCACCCCGTCCGGCCACCCTTCGGCCTCCCCGTCGGCTCCTTTAGCACCAGGGTGAGCTCCCCGTTCGCCCCAGCCCCTTCGCGCCTCTCTCCGTAGCCCGTAACCGTGACCCCCCTCTCCAGTGGCTTCGGCCGCCGCCGCGGTTGAAGCCCTTGTGCACTGGAGCGTCCCCAAGACCCCCTGTTGGCTCCACTTGATGCGGGAGCGCGCGAGGCACACTCCAGTTTTCTCCCCGTAGTCTTCCGTGGCCTGTAGGAAACTCCGGCGAGGCGCCGCCGCGTACACAGCCGCCGGCATCAAGCCGGCCATTAGAGCTAACCTAATCACCCCCTAAGCTAACCCTACACCCACTGACCCGTGGGCCCAAGGCCACTAACTAACCCCCTGGTTAGTTTAACTAACCGGGTTATTTAACCCCCCGTTGACACCCCGGCCCCACTGGTCAGCCCCCCTGCTGACGCCATGCTGGCGCAGTGCTGACGCAGTAAAGCTTTTAAATCTTTTTATATAATTCCAGAAATTACAGAAAATGGCCAAAACTTCAATAATTCATAGAAAATTCATTTTAACTCCAAATTGGACAAATAATATGTCTAAAATTATCAGAAAAATACAAGGATTATGAATATGCAATTTGTTTTCATGTTTGACCATTTTAAAATGGGTGAACGGTAGCAAACATGCATATGGATCCTTTTTAAATTCAAATTTGGAGTGATTTTGCAATTGACTTTGCAACACACTTAATTTGAATGGTTTCATCCACACATCAGAGACATTACTTCAACTATACCACATCACTTCATGATCAACATTTTCAAATGAACTTTCATGCATTCAAATGCATTTGAAATTCATCGATAAATCAAATGGAGTTTGAATTTGCATTTCAAATGCAATATACTCCTTTTAAATGGAATGCTCAACACATCAGTACCTTGAACATCACCATTGCAATCTTATTCATGTGATTGTGCATTGTACATTATGTTGATCCTATGATTGTCATGTTGCTGACAGAAGTGGAGCCGGAACCCGAGATCACCCCCTTCGTTGAAGACCCCGTGACTGAACCCCGTCAGCAAGGCAAGCAAACCCCCATTGATCATGTCGATAAAATCCCACTTCCCTCTCATGTCTCTCTTATGCATTGTATAGGATGATTACCATGCTACGTTTCTACCGCATAGATGAACCCATTCCTTTGCATGACCTACATTTGTCACAGTAGTAGGCAAAACCACAATCCTAGCAAATGTAGGAGTTGATTGATATCATGTGGCCCCTGCAATTGTTACTGCTTATTGCATGCTTAGAGTGATACCATGTTGATACTGTTATGTGAGTCGGGATGGTAGTGACCATGATGTTGATGGTATAAAAGTGTTGGTGAATATACCCTAATACAAGGTGAACGATGAGAGGCTATGTAGGAGTACACGGTGGGTTGTCTCGTTGAACACCGCCCTAAGCCCGAGTTCTTGTGTGGTGATCCAAGACGAAGAGTACTACCACATGTTGGGCACATGGACCCCCGCTCAACCTATTAACTCACCCCTTCTCAGTTCAATGAGTCGCATTAGTTCGGAGTTCTGGTAGGTCTGTGGCACGGTCTGCGAAGTGGAAGAACAGCTATTCAGACCGGCTTGGGACCCTACACACATCTTCTGGGACCACATCGGTAAACCGGCCGGTTTCACGATGTGGATTCCAGCCCAGATAGGCGTCTCCATTGAATTTGAGTTGGCTGTGAGGTAAAAGTTGTGGGAATTATCCTCGCCGGTACCTCTTGAACGGTGTTGAGTATAAAGGAGGTAACTGATAGTTTCATGTGTGTAGCAGTACACCCCTGCAGGGTTAACAAAACTATTCGAATAGCCGCGTCCGCGGTAAGGGACTACTTGGAGAGCTGTGCTCGATTATTAGATAACTTGAACCGGATACTCCTAAAATACACCAAGATAAGTGTGAGTGCTATGGTGTGCTTCTCGTGGGGAAGTCGAGGAAGTAACCATAGTGGTGTAATTGGTTGAAGAGATGTAGTGGACTCGTGTACGCTTCTTACGTCAAGTCTGGTACTCGTAGTTCAGGACTAGCCAAGTCAAAGCTGACACTTCTGCAAGTGGAACCCCACTTCCCTTTACCTTGATACATGTGCATGAGTAGTATAGCTCCTATGTAAATCTTGCTGAGTACGATTTTGTACTCACGTTTGCTTAATCCATGTTTTAGATGAACCACCGACCCCGATGGTGGCTTCTACCCGAAGCTCGAAGATTGAAGACTCAGACCAGGACCAAGCTAGTGTAGTCCCAGTCAGACGACTGGTTCCCTCGTGGAGGGCTTGTTTTTAGATAAGGCTTCTCTAAGCCATTTGTTAAACTTGTCTGTACTCAGACCTACTTTGCTTCCGCTTGTCTGTTGTAATGTTGGATCACATGCTTGTGATCTCTGTGTGCACTCTGTAAGAGTTATTAATAAAGATGTATACTTTGTAGAGAATTGCAATGATACCTTCTGTTCATACAAGGCATGTGTGCTGCGTGTATGTTTATAACATGCATGTCTTTGTATGGGTTTTCGAGACCTTAGTTGTGATCTGGCTGGCGGTCTTTTATACACCAAGTGGCCCTTAGATGTGCGCAGCTTGGGGCATCGCGATGCGATTGTTCGAGACTCTGTCTCGTGCACACTTTGATGTATGATCGAGCCCTCCCTAGACCCCGACTAAGTGATCGGGCTGGAGTAAGTCTATGTAAGGGTTATAATACAATCGATAGTATGGTTGAGGCGACTTGTCTATGAGTATGGGAGTTCACCACCCATATCATTTAGACTTGTGTGCGGACGATGAGGACCCATTTCAGTTGATCATTCGGCTTGGATGGGATGCCCCTCACGTTCGATGCTTTCCGAGAACGTTCTGTGCTTGACCTTGTCTGCTTAGACAAGTGGGTACGGTTCTCGGCTCTCCATATGATTGTGTTGTAGCGAGGCTTGCATACGCTAACCTCGGGTCCCGACAACAACACAGGTTATAGTAAAGTAAAGTTTGAATTAAATTTAAATTCAAATAGATCAAAAGTATTTGAATGTTGTGTATACATGATGTGGAAAGACAGTATATGAAATGAGCGATCCTACAGAAAAGGAATCACTTCAATGGGATCAACGACTTAAAGGATATGGCCTCCGGAAGGTTGAATTTAAATCTGAATAAATTTAAATTCAAATAGCGCAAAAGTGTGCAAAATTGATTTTGCATTAATCTAGAGATCAATAAGATAGTGTAGGAAAAAGATTCACATAATTTGGTCTTACGGTTTAAAAGATATAGCTAAAGGAAAATTGAACAAAAATCTGCACAAACAAATATACTGAACTAGCTTGGCTAATGAGGCACTGACACTTGGCATAACGTGAATGGCTGATGGCTCTTAGGAATTGATCAATGGACTACCACATTGCCAAGAAGAAAAAAAAACGAGGAGCTCACCTTGTATAGAAAATAGCACGTACATAAC
Organism: Bromus sterilis; assembly: GCA_950022295.1. Classification (NCBI taxonomy): domain Eukaryota; kingdom Viridiplantae; phylum Streptophyta; class Magnoliopsida; order Poales; family Poaceae; genus Bromus; species Bromus sterilis. The sequence continues at coordinate 133,824,432 of OX465597.1, forward strand.
TAGAACATGCTACACCTTCGGACGTCGATGGCGACTGCTTCGATGATTTTTCACTGAACAAAAGATTTCTACCGCGTGAGCCATATGAAGGGGGCCGTGATGGTATGGGCAAAAGCGAAGGCCGTCTTTCAGTTTGGCCGCGGCAGTGGCGTGAACCTGGTGCTCCCGGGGAACTCCGGGAGTTCTCCAGTGACGTCGGCTTCTTCCACGGAGCGCACAAAGCTACAAACTAGCCAATGAAACCTTGTCAATCGGGTGCGTCTCTAAGTGGGGATTCAAGAGGAGCAGAGGGGGGCGTCGGATACGCACTCACCGTGATGCAATCGACGAACAAATGAGGCGGCCGGCGAAGCTCCGCTGCGAGATCTGTTCGTTCATTCGCGTTGAGTTGTTGAGAGGAAAAGAAGGAAAGTATCTTGAAGGGGTGCGGTACAGGCATATAAAGATCAAAGACAACCACGTGAATTACGGGGATCGATTCGCAGATCGATTCGTATCAGTTTGATCTATTCTGTGTTCATCACGAACACGTACAGAGAAAACTTCTCGCATACAGAAAAAAAAAGAGATAAAAGAAGGGGAGGTTGGCTCGGCTAGGCCTTCAGCAGGGTTTCAGGCAGTGGTTGACTGCTGCGTGAGAGCGCGCGCACACGTGGGCGAGAGCGGCGGCCCGGCTGCTATTTTTTACAGGAAATATATTTTGCTAAAACAAATGTAATCAATTTTTCTAAAATCACCAAAGCATACAGAAAATTATTACTAATAATATATAGAAAATATAAATTATTCTAAGCCATAAATACAAATAATTTCAAACAATATTTTTGTAATATTATTTTAGGCCTTATAAATATTCGCTATATTTAGGGTTATAAATTATTTCCAAAATATTTTTGAACTCCAAAATAACAATAAAAAATAATATTTAAAACATTTTGCAATTTTTTTTGAAGGAGTCATAGTACCTTCTCTCATTTTTTTGTTGGATTTGTTTTAAATAATAAACTCCAGAACACCAACAATGATTATTAGGGAAAGTCCATTTATTCCCACTCATTTTAATATTCAATAAACTCCAAAAGTTATCAAATCTCAGTGAAAATCAAACATATAAAGCAAAAAAATCATTATTTAATTAATTTATTAACATTCCAAAATTTTGATAAATTTGGGATGTTACACATCATTGATATGATACACTGATCAAGGAAGCCATCTCTTATTTGTTTCTCATTTGCATCAAATTAAAAAAAAACTAATCTTAATATCGACCATAAAAATTAGTTAATATGGAATCAAAAAATTATTGTGTAGATAATAAATGTGTTTTTCTTTAATTTTTAGTTAGTACAATCATATAACACCATTATATATATATAACATTTAAAAAATAATAAAATATAGCAGAATTTCATATGAATTTCATGTGTACGTAGCTGACAAATAAGTTAACCGAAGAACAACTTTTGTATGAGGAGGCAATTTATTTGCATTTGAGCAGCCATATTAGGACCTTTCGATATCGCAATTTTGTTCAATATAATTAATATGAGTGGATTTTTCGTATAGAAAAAGGGATCAATGTGAGCAGAAAATAGTAAAAAAAGCTACTCTTGAACTTGCAATCATGGATAAAGTTTAGTATGTCCGCAAATGTGAGATTATGAAGATTCAAATCGATTTACACATGTATTAAGACTAGATACAAGAAGTTCAAATAATTGGAGTGTTTAACATACTAAATACTCAAGAGTAAAGATATCAAGAAAAATAATAATATCACTATGTAATGAACTCATAATATACAATATACTTAAAATTCATGGTGGATAGATAAAACATAAGCTATTTCCTATTTATGAAAATGGAAGTAAGAACTACAAATTTGTAGGAACTTGGCTAGAAATAAAAGGATGTTGGGATTTGGTTTTCTTACAAACACCGTAAAATCGCATGGAATTTCAGTAGGAATTATATATGAACTTCAACCAGCCAATGATACATGGAACGAAAAAATATTTAATTGTGAAAAGGTCCGTCATAACATGGTTCAGATGTAGTGACATACATGTATTGCCTTTGGTGATGAAAAAGGTAAAGAAAATGCTTTAGATGTACCAATATGAATGCACTTGGCTAATTTAGAAAAATTTCAGAGGACTAGAGAAAATAACCTAAACCTTTCATCAAATTCATGTTGCTAACAAAATGAGTTGATGGTTGCTGAAAGGGATGAAGATTTTTTATATTGATAATTTACTAAATAGTATGTTGATGCATATGTAGAACACAGAGGCCATCATGGCATTGATCCAATAAGAGGAATCGGTGAATCAATGTACTAGTGATTTGTGTCCGAGCTAGCTTACCATGGAAATGAAGGAACATGTGTGTGTTGGTAATGTGCCCTAGAGGCAAATAAAATATGTTTTATCGAGCATATTCCATTAGTTCATAATACGTTTGATACTATGCTATAACTGTATTAAGCGGAAACATTAATACAGGTGTGGTATACAAACAACCAGGTCCCTAGTCAACCCTAGTATACTAGTCCATTGGGCGACTGATGATCAAGGTTTCCTGATCATGAGACAATGGCGTCTGTTGACAATGGAGTCGTATCATTGGATAATGATATGATGGACATACACCCACCAGAAGTGTTGCGATGTGATCATGTCACATAGTTCGACATTGCGATAACTATAACGTAGTGACCAGATCCTTTGACCGTAATGATCATATGTAATTGTCAACTATGGATGCATCTTCCACAACTAGAAATGTTCTTGATAAATGTGGTAATGGAAGAAAAGTGAAAGTTCAACCAAGGTAATTGACCTTGCCTCCAAATGTCAGAGTAGTGCAACGGAATATGTTCTGGAAGAAAAGCTCTACAATAAGAGGAGAAACTAATGATAATGATCATGATCTTTTGATGGGAGATTTTACTGAGAAAGGTAGGATTCAAGAATATATATTTTCCCCTGGTGCAAAATGATATTCATGATTCACTTTTCATGTTAATGGAACAAGACATTCCTACGAAATACAAAGAAGCGATGGTGGACCTAAGTACGAGATATGACTACGAGTCATGAAATCCTATGTTGAGTTACATTTAAGATTGCTTGAATCTTATCAAGTAAGGAGGTTACTTGATATTCACAATAACTTCAGAGTTATGAGGAATAAATGTGAACATCAAAGGGACGTCAAGATTGGTTTGTCACAAAGATTGTTTCTGACAAATTCAATGGGTTGACTACAATGTGTAGCAATGATTGAGTCAAAGGGATATTCACTATGATTGATCCAGGATTGTTACCAATACTGTGACTTCCTCAAATCCTGTATTTGAAGAAGTGTTGTAATTGGTACAACAAGAAGGTTTTGGAAAAACATATGGATACTAGTGTCTCGTAAACTGAATTCTCATTTTGATGGATGATCAAAGGATTTTGGACTTAACCAAAATATCGAGGAAACATGCATTTGCATGAAACTGAGTGGGAGCTGAATAGTTTCCTGAAACTTAATATGTAGATGACATATTTTGAGTGGGAGCTATGGGAGTATTATCCTAGACTTATATGTAAATGCCATATTTGAGTAGGAGCCATGTGGTTAGTATCCTGAACTTAATATGTGTCTGACATATCTAAGTGGGAGCCATGTGGATGTTATCCTTGTCTTATATGTGGCCAACATATTTGAGTGGGAGCAATATGAGTGTTATCCTAAGACTTAATATGTGCATGACATATTTGAGTGGGAGCATGATAACATTCTCATATATGGATAACATATTATGAATGGTGTAGTTGGTGTTAATGATTATTTGAATCTTTCATAAATGAAGATGAATAAGTATTAAGCATTGAAGATCTATTAAGATAGATATGTGTTTAATAACATTGAGTCGTAATACTTTACTGGATAAGATTCTGAAGGAGTTCAGAATGGGACAAGTCAAGAAGTGGTCCTTACTTGTATATCCAAGAGAAGTGTTGAGTTAATCTCAGTATAATAACAATGGTTAATGGTTAATGAACGAAATGGATGTGTTGGATCCTCTATGCCTTTGTCATAGGTTCTTTCATATAAAACCAGAGTTATGTACTCGACGTAATGTGACCCAAGTTCTTAGTTGTAACAACATGTTGTGATATGATTTATGAGTAAATCATTGAACAAAGAGTTAAGTTTATCCTTAAGTGTCTGAAGAGAACTGAGGATACATCTCAAATTTGTAAAGGATAGTGGACTTGACCATAAATGTTATGCTGGTTCAAGTTTTGACACTAACCTAGAAAATTGAGATATCATACTAATGAATGCCTAAGTTGAAAGAAACATGGTTAGACATCAAAGTTGCATACAATGCACTAAGGATTGAATCTACATTGATGTGGCTGCTTTAGAAGTAGCAGGAGTTATATTATGTCTTAAGAAGTTCGACTTCTGATTGAGTGAGTTTCAAGTGTGCATGACTATGGGAAAGTCCGCGTGACCCACCGGACGTCATTGCTATGACACAACAAACGAAGTCTCACTTCACCGCCAAATATATATATACCTCATCATTATAGTGGATAATGAAGGAATGTCAAATTAGGTGACATTATGATTTGCAAAAGGACATACGGTTCTGAATGGTACCCAGACCGTTGATACAACCTCTTCCACGGGCAAGCATGATCAATAAGGAGTTATGATCCAGAGAAAATGCAACTAGATTATTTGTACTCTAGTGCAACTGGGAGACTGTTGGTAATGTGCCCTAGAGGCAAATAAAATATGTTTTATCGAGCATATTCCATTAGTTCATAATACGTTTGATACTATGCTATAACTGTATTAAGCGGAAACATTAATACAGGTGTGGTATACAAACAACCAGGTCCCTAGTCAACCCTAGTATACTAGTCCATTGGGCGATTGATGATCAAGGTTTCCTGATCATGAGACAATGGCATCTGTTGACAATGGAGTCGTATCATTGGATAATGATATGATGGACATACACCCACCAGAAGTGTTGCGATGTGATCAAGTCACATAGTTCGACATTGCGATAACTATAACGTAGTGACCAGATCCTTTGACCGTAATGATAATACGTAATTGTCATCTATGAGGAGACTTTGATTTGTATCCCACCGCCTGACTGAAATATGCTGGCCATAACGGTGCACTTTGGGTATTCCGAAATAGATGGTTGATGAGTATGCAAATAGATCAAAGCGGGATTTGTCCATCCGTGTGACGGATAGGTACTCTGGGCCCACTCGGTGATGTTACATCATAAAGTTTGCAGACATGTTGTGACGCCCCCAAAATCAGACCGTGTACAGTAATCATACACGCAAGGTACACGATCGAGATCAGGGACTCACGATGAGATATCACAACACAACTCTACAAATAAAATAATACAAGCTGTTTAATACAAGCCAGGGGCCACGAGGGCTCGAATACAACAGCTTGAGAGCACAAAGTTAGCGGAAGAAATAGTATCTGAGTACAGACACAAGGGTACAAGGTTCCCTTAAGAAGGCTAGCACAAAATCAACACCCGATCAAAAAGGCGAGGCCTCCTGCCTGGGAACCTCCAAACTACTCCTGGTCAAAGGGGAACTCGACGTCGTAGAAGGCATCGGGGATCTTCATGTTGCGGTGGTCGGCATCGGGAACTCCGTCTCCTGGGCTCCAACGTCGACTACAGCGGCCGATCAGGCAAAACAGTAAAGGAAATAAAGCAGGTGAGTATCTAGTATACCCGCGAGTCTTACGTCCGCTACTAAGCATTATGCATTGTATCAACGGAAAGAAGAGGCTGTATATAGTGGAATGAAAGACAGAAATCCAGAGCAAGGGTAAGAAGCTAGGCATATCGAAGACTAGCATCTTCCGACGATGTCTTGCAGCATGAGGTAAGAATCAGCCAACAGTTTATATAAAGCATAAAGTAACAATGCAGCAGAAGTTGCTGCAGCATTGTATAATAATAAGTTGTAATAATTAACAATGCCTCCGAGTTCACCTCCTCGACATCCCCGCGAGGAAGAAAACCCGGAACCATACATTTTAATAATAATAGTTTGTAGTGGTAAGATCCAGCTTCAGCATAAAGCGTCCTGTTACCATGGACACGGCTATTCGAATAGATTAATCTTCCCTGCAGGGGTGCACTTGTGTTACGCTACACGCACGGATCTCCAGGGTGGCGGGAACCTTGTTAGGGAACGCTCCACCAAGGCTATCCGACACTTCATAGCCCATCTTTCAAACTCAACAGAGAGGTCATCCGCCGGACTATATCCTATGTACGCGGGGCTTTGGACCCTAACCCCGACGTACTCCTGCACGGTGCGAGGCTGGCCGGTGAAGTTAAATCAAAGCAAATACAAATCACACTGCCTCGGCAAATAAGACAACACCACTTCCCGACGCAGGCCGCGGTACTGCTGACGTCTGAAGAGTCCTCGGACGACACTACGAAGAAGAGGAGCCCATAACTCGTAATTCCCACGGGTACGTAGTGCGTACATGGCATATAGCCAACTCAAGACATTCACTGAACCATTTAGAATTTTAATTAACCTGCGTGACAACCGTTATCGTTGCCTCGACTTAACTGACCCGCGGACAACGACAGCAGCCAGGACCACCAGTACTTCGGTGCCTGCCCTGTCGTCCCACCAAGTCACTGCGGTTACCAACAAGGTGAACCGTCTCCTTACCTTGTCTCGCGTGTGCTCCTGGAGGAGCTCGACTTCCGTGGTTTCGTAACTCTCGCGGCCAACGATCAGGGGCCAAGCACACCGGTACACTGGTCGTACCCTCCCTGTCGTCCCTTCGCAATATCTCTCGCGGGCACCGTTGGGTCGCCCGACTTCTCACCTGAAGGAAAACCGTTTTTCAAGACCCTATGGCGGTAAGACAAAGTCAGCCTCGAGTGGAGTACAAGGATTACTCCTTGATAGCTCACACTTGAGGTGACTAGGCATAACCCAGATAGGGGCCTGAGGCGGTGTCTGCATTGTACCGTACCTGTGCAGTTATAATAATTGTATCCGCGTTCACTCCCCTGAGTGATCACGGCCCTCTATCTAATCCTAGCTAACAATGCTCAGGGCTCACTGCTGAATAATGCATAATAATAATAATAGGCAGCATAGGATAAAGGAAGGCACATCAAGGGGCGACAATGACAGGTTATGCAATTGAATAGGTAAGCAACGTAGCAGCAGCAGTAACAATGCCTTGTGCAAGAAATGTACGGAAAGATAGGCGATATCTGGGGAAGAGAATGGCTCTGCTTGCCTGGTAGCTCGACAGTAGCGGTACGGTCGTCGACGAAGTAGTCGTACTCAGCATTGGTGTAGTCGACGGCAGCAGCGGGGTCTACCGGAGATTAAGGGGGAGAAGAAACAATAAATACACAACAATAATAGCAATACAAATGCAAGACATAACAGATGAATTGTAAACGGGGTTCTAACGCAGTACAATGCACGTTGCTCGGAGCGGGAATTCATCCGGGGATGAAATACCGGCTCCGGGTGATTATCGGACAAGGTGTCCGGAGGGGGGGAGATATCATGCCGGAGGTGTCGTGGACATCCAACACACGTGTGGGTGGTGTATCCGGGTTAGTTGATCTATTTCGAACAACTTTCGTGTTCAAAATAAATTCATCCGGGTACTTTAGCAGTACCGGACAATTTATCCGACAGACGGTCCGGAGGGGGACGGTTCGATGTTCGTTGTGTTAGAGGGGTGTGGTTGACATACGGATAGCGTATCCGTATTCGTTATATTTTTCTGATCAATTTTGATGTATAAATTTTTTTTATCTGAGTTACGGTTTATTTTATATGATTTTTCAAAGCTTTTAAATCATTTAAAAAGGATTTTCTGATTTTATTTTATTAATAAAATCCGACCTTATCCAGAACCTTATCCACAACAGTGCTGACAGGGTGGACCCACATGTCATACACAGAGGCATTTAACTCATTTTATTTAAATCAAAAATATCAGAGGACCCACATGTCATACACTGTTAATATTATAAATCCATTTTATTAAAATGCTTACAGGTGGGACCCAGGTGTCATACACTCAAGTATTATTAAGCTTTTATTCAATCTAGTAATTAACCTAAGTGCTAGGGTCCACTTGTCATAGGCACAAAGGTTAATCTGAGTTTATTTATAAACAACAACTCTTAGAGGGGGTTAGTGCTAACTAAAACCGGGGGGACCCACATGTCAGCGGGCACCCCACTGGCTAGCAGCCCGCCGAGACCTCGCCGTCGACGGTGAACAGGGGAGGCACCGGCGAGGGGCATTTTCTCCGGACAGGGGACCAAATCATGCGCCGTTTTCTCCTACGGGACCAGCATGACGCGCTGCACCCAACCCTGCCATTGGCGCGAGCTGGGATGGACCAGGATGACGGCTGCGTCGAGCCGAGCGGTGGCCGGAGCAAGTGACGCGCGGGAACGACGAACCACAGCGGAAAACGAGCGGGGGTTAGGGGGATTCGTAGGGGGTGCTCACGGCGGGTTGCAGGGGGGTTGGCAGCGGGCTCGGGGGAGCTAGGAGCGCGCGAATCGGGGTTGCGGTCGCCGGCGTCCGTGGCGGGGAATCGGCACGGCGGCGAGCTCTCAGTGCGCCCCGTCCCAAATTGGCGTGGGGGAAACACGTTGCCGCCACCGGGGAGTCCATTGGACACGCCAGGGAGGCCTGTCGACGCCGCTGGCCGCGGCTGCGCACGATGGCGCGGCGACGGCCGTGACGGAGCTCGCGCGGTGAGGGGCCAGGGGGCGAGAGAGAGGAGGGGAAGTGGGCAGGGGGTCAGGGGGCGGGTGGGGGGGCCTTATCTCCACGAGGGAGCAGGTGAGGGAGGGGGGGGGGGCAGGTGAGGGGGGCCGGCGGGGCCGTGGCCGTGGCGCCACTGTCGCCGGGGTGGGAGAGGGAACAGGGGGAAGGGGAGAGAGAGGGGGGGCTGGGCTCGGGTGGGCCTTGCCCCTGAGCATAGTATAGGGTTTTCCCCTCCTTTTGTTATTTTTATTTGCCTCCACATTCGGTTTTAATTTGTTTAGCACAAAAATTATTTTTGTTAATGGTGAAGCTTGCTCCAATATTAAAGTTATGTAATACAGTACTGCCACAAAATTTTGACAAAAATTAAAATTATTTAGATTTTTAATTATTTAATATGAAGTAAAAGTTATTGTTTTGCTACTGTTATTATTTATTTATACTATAAAAAATTGTAATAAAATACCATGGTTATTTTAATACCACCTAGTGATTATTTAGCATTTTAAAAAATTGGTTGCATAATTTTTGGATCAACTATTATTCCCACTTGTTTATTTTAATTACCATGACAATTTAATTATCCCCAAACAATAGTTTTAATTACATAATATTTCTAAAATACTTTAGTAAAATATCCATTGCTATTTTTTTAACATGGCCCAAGATTATTTGCTATTAAATAATGAAAGTTCTTGCAACACCTAGGGTTTACTTCAAATTTCCACATTACTTTAATATTAATATTCAAGGGGCAATTTAGTAACTCAACACTCACTGTTTCATATCCATCATTGACTTGTGATTATTCAAATGACTAAGAATGGTTTGGCTTAGCCATGATCAAGTTGATTTGCTGGCATCCACAATCCTTGGAGCAATTTTATAATTTGAAAATTTTATCAGGGTGAGAAACTGACAGAGCCATGCTCAAGGTGATCATGGCTTGATCATCAACAGTAATGAGCCTTAAACAGTGGAATCACTGTAGTGATTACTGTACTGGATCTGAGGGTGTTACAAATATCCACCACTACAAAGAATTCTCGTCCCGAGAATTAAAAGTAGTGTAAGGGGTAGAGTTTCGGTTTTTGCCTCCTAACAAATCTTCTGGTTCCTGTTGTCCTACTCGAAGAAATTAATCCTTCACGTTGAGGCCTTCACTGGACTGTATCGGTGCTTCTCGATGGGGTTTCATCCTTTCGTCGGGGGCTTCATCGCACTTACGAACAGGGTAAGAGGTAAGGCTTAAGGGGGTAGGATCGATACAAGGTTAATCAAATGGGGTTGCTCAAGGTTATGGGGTACAAAGTCCTTCCGAGTTTAACATCAGGGAAGTACATCGTGAGAAGTTTCAAGCGGTTGGGCACGTATTCGATGTCGATGACGGAAGATGGGAAAAGGGCCCCGATCATCAAACACAAGCACTGAGTCTGATATCGAACGGAATATCACAAGGTAGAGGACAAGAGTCAGGTTTTGGTCCTGTGGAACTGTGGGTTATGGGCCCACAGAAGGTAAGAAGGGTGGCGACATTCCATGCGAGCACGAGGCAAGGTTTGTCAGAGAACAACTTGTCAACTATGTCGGCAACATCATCAGTGTCAAGGGCGAGGGACGAAGAGAACCATTTTCCTGCTCGTTAAGACGAGGCGGACCAATTGGCAAAGTTCTCGTCCATCGGTGGTCACCGAAAAGTCATCAACAATCGTAACTGGTTGTACAGACAATGTAGCACACCAAAATGTTTACATAAGCAGGGAATTTCACTGCTTAGATAAGATACATTACAAGAAAGGTTAAACAGACCAATGGAAAAGAAATTGTGATGATACAAAAGTATCAGGTGTACATCTTTCCCAAGGGAAAGCAGAGCACGATATACACGACCAAGTTGTACTGGCACGGAGACAAGGGAGGTTGTCGACGATAACGCAAATCATCGAGGGGCATGGAGGGTATTTCACACGATGAATCCAATTGACACATGGAAGAAGCCATGTAAGATTATTCGGATAATAATCCACCAAAGGTCGGGTGGTTCGCAAAGAATCTGGTGTGAGTATCGGCACTCAACCAGAAGGAGAAATAATGCAAAGGCATCAGATGATGGAAGCATCGGAATAATTCGATGCTCAAGTACAAGGGGATTATGACTTTCAGATCGGGAGGTGGATGCAATTATCCACACGGACTTATCGGTTGCATGGGATTGCAAAGGAAATGAACACGTAGGATCTCGGGAATTGATCAGAGAGTAATCGTCGAAATCTTCAGGTGGATCAGGCGATCATCGAGAATGCAGAGCTCTCCGGGAGGAAGGAGGTACGTGAACCTAAGTCAGAGTTATTAAAACTTTACCAGCAAGGACAAGAGAGCAGAGTCCCAGAGCATAGGTACGGAGAAAAAGATCCTAATACCATAGATATCACACGTAGTGACATCGATGTGGGCCCGTAAGCCAAACATTAAGTTAGCAAGTAGTTTTGAAAATACTAGACTCGACTTCGACCAAGGAGTGGTTAGGGGCTTCCTACAGGCAGTCGGCTCTGATACCAACTTGTGACGCCCCCAAAATCAGACCGTGTACAGTAATCATACTCGCAAGGTACACGATCGAGATCAGGGACTCACGATGAGATATCACAACACAACTCTACAAATAAAATAATACAAGCTGTTTAATACAAGCCAGGGGCCACGAGGGCTCGAATACAACAGCTCGAGAGCACAAAGTTAGCGGAAGAAATAATATCTGAGTACAGACACAAGGGTACAAGGTTGCCTTAAGAAGGCTAGCACAAAATCAACACCCGATCAAAAAGGCGAGGCCTCCTGCCTGGGAACCTCCAAACTACTCCTGGTCAAAGGGGAACTCGACGTCGTAGAAGGCATCGGGGATCTTCATGTTGCTGTGGTCGGCATCGGGAACTCCTGCTCCTGGGCTCCAACGTCGACTGCAGCGGCCGATCAGGCAAAACAGTAAAGGAAATAAAGCAGGTGAGTATCTAGTATACCCGCGAGTCTTACGTCCGCTACTAAGCATTATGCATTGTATCAACGGAAAGAAGAGGCTGTATATAGTGGACTGAAAGACAGAAATCCAGAGCAAGGGTAAGAAGCTAGGCCTATCGAAGACTAGCATCTTCCGACGATGTCTTGCAGCATGAGGTAAGAATCAGCCAACAGTTTATATAAAGCATAAAGTAACAATGCAGCAGAAGTTGTTGCAGCATTGTATAATAATAAGTTGTAATAATTAACAATGCCTCCGAGTTCACCTCCTCGACATCCCCGCGAGGAAGAAAACCCGGAACCATACAGTTTAATAATAATAGTTTGTAGTGGTAAGATCCAGCTTCAGCATAAAGCGTCCTGTTACCGTGGACACGGCTATTCGAATAGATTAATCTTCCCTGCAGGGGTGCACTTGTGTTACGCTACACGCACGGATCTCCAGGGTGGCGGGAACCTTGTTAGGGAACGCTCCACCAAGGCTATCCGACACTTCATAGCCCATCTTTCAAACTCAACAGAGAGGTCATCCGCCGGACTATATCCTATGTACGCGGGGCTTTGGACCCTAACCCCGACGTACTCCTGCACGGTGCGAGGCTGGCCGGTGAAGTTAAATCAAAGCAAATATAAATCACACTGCCGCGGAAAATAAGACAACACCACTTCCCGGCGCAGGCCGCGGTACTGCTGACGTCTGAAGAGTCCTCGGACGACACTACGAAGCAGAGGAGCCCATAACTCGTAATTCCCACGGGTAGGTAGTGCGTACATGGCATATAGCCAACTCAAGACATTCACTGAACCATTTGTCATTTTGATTAACCTACGTGACAACCGTTATCGTTGCCTTGACTTAACTGACCCGCGGACAACGACAGCAGCCAGGACCACCAGTACATCGGTGCCTGCCCTATCGTCCCACCAAGTCACTGCGGTTACCAACAAGGTGAACCGTCTCCTTACCTTGTCTCGCGTGTGATCCTGGAGGAGCTCGACTTCCGTGGTTTGGTAACTCTCGCGGCCAATGATCAGAGGCCAAGCACATCGGTACACTGGCCGTACCCTCCCTGTCGTCCCGTCGCAATACCTCTCGCGGGCACCGTTGGGTCGCCCGACTTCTCACCTGAAGGACAACCGTTTTTCAAGACCCTATGGCGGTAAGACAAAGTCAGCCTCGAGTGGAGTACAAGGATTACTCCTTGATAGCTCACACTTGAGGTGACTAGGCATAACCCAGATAGGGGCCTGAGGCGGTGTCTGCATTGTACCATACCTGTGCAGTTATAATAATTGTATCCGCGTTCACTCCCCTAAGTGAGCACGGCCCTCTATCTAATCCTAGCTAACAATGCGCAGGGCTCACTTCTGAATAATGCATAATAATAATAGGCGGCATAGGATAAAGGAAGGCACATCAAGGGGCGACAATGACAGGTTATGCAATTGAATAGGTAAGCAACGTAGCAGCAGAAGTAACAATGCCTAGTGTAAGAAATGTACGGAAAGATAGGTGATATCTGGGAAAGAGAATGGCTCTGCTTGCGTGGTAGCTCGACAGTAGCGGTACGGTCATCGACGAAGTAGTCGTACTCAGCATCGGTGTAGTCGACGGCAGTAGCGGTGTCTACCGGAGATTAAGGGGGGAAGAAACAATAAATACACAACAATAATAGCAATACAAATGCAAGACATAACAGATGAATTGTAAACGGGGTTCTAATGCAGTACGATGCACGTTGCTCGGAGCGGGAATTCATCCGGGGATGAAATACCGGCTTCGGGTGATTATCGGCCAAGGTGTCCGGAGGGGGGAGATATCATGCCGGAGGTGTCGTGGACATCCGACACACGTGTGGGTGGTGTATCCGGGTTAGTTGATCTATCCCGAACAACTTTCGTGTTCGAAATAAATTCATCCGGGTACTTTAGCAGTACCGGACAATTTATCCGACAAACGGCCCGGAGGGGGACGGTTCGATGTTCGTTGTGTTAGAGGGGTGTGGTAGACATACGGATAGCGTATCCGTATTCGTTATATTTTTCTGATAAATTTTGATGTATAAAGTTTTTTGATCTGAGTTACAGTTTATTTTATATGATTTTTCAAAGCTTTTAAATCATTTAAAAAGGATTTTCTGATTTTCTTTTATTAATAAAATCCAACCTTATCCACAACAGTGCTGACAGAGTGGACCCACATGTCATACACAGAGGCATTTAACTCATTTTATTTAAATCAAAAATATCAGAGGACCCACATGTCATACACTGTTAATATTATAAATCCATTTTATTAAAATGCTTACAGGTGGGACCCAGGTGTCATACACTCCAGTATTATTAAGCTTTTATTCAATCTAGTAATTAACCTAAGTGCTAGGGTCCACTTGTCATAGGCACAAAGGTTAATCTGAGTTTATTTATAAACAACAACTATTAGAGGGGGTTAGTGCTCACTAAAACCGGGGGGACCCACATGTCAGCGGGCACTCCACTGGCTAGCAGCCCGCCGAGACCTCGCCGTCGACGGTGAACAGGGGAGGCACCGGCGAGGGGCGTTTGCTCCGGACAAGGGACCAAATCATGCACCGTTTTCTCCTACGGGACCAGCATGATGCGCTGCACCCAACCTTGCCATTGGCGCGAGCTGGGATGGACCAGGATGACGGCTGCGTCGAGCCGGGCGGTGGCCGGAGAAAGTGACACGCGAGAACGACGAACCACAGCGGAAAACGAGCGGGGGTTAGGGGGATTTGAAGGGGGTGCTCACGGCGGGTTGTAGGGGGGTTGGCAGCGGGCTCAGGGGAGCTAGGAGCGCGCGAATCGGGGTTGCGGTCGCCGGCGTCCGTGGCGGGGAATCGGCGCGGCGGCGAGCTCTCAGTGCGCACCGTCCCAAATTGGCGTGGGGGAAACACGTTGCCGCCACCGGGGAGTTCATTGGACACGCCAGGGAGGCCTGCCAACACCACTGGCCGCGGCTGCGCACGATGGCGCGGCGATGGCCGTGAGGGAGCTCGCGCGGTGAGGGGCCAGGGGGCGAGAGAGAGGAGGGGAAGTGGGCAGGGGGTCAGGGGGCAGGTGGGGGGGGCCTTATCTCCACGAGGGAGCAGGTGAGGGAGGGGGGTCAGGTGAGGGGGCCGGCGGGCCGTGGCCGTGGCGGCACTGTCGCCGAGGTGGGAGAGGGAACAGGGGGAAGGGGAGAGAGAGGGGGGGCTGGGCTCGGGTGGGCCTTGCCCCTGAGCGTAGTATAGGGTTTTCCCCTCCTTTTGTTATTTTTATTTGCCTCCACATTCGGTTTTAATTTGTTTAGCACAAAAATTATTTTTGTTAATGTTGAAGCTTGCTCCAATATTAAAGTTATGTAATACAGTAGTGCCACAAAAGTTTGACAAAAATTAAAATCATTTAGATTTTGAATTATTTAATATGAAGTAAAAGTTATTGTTTTGCTACTGTTATTATTTATTTATACTATAAAAACATTGTAATAAAATACCATGGTTATTTTAATACCACCTAGTGATTATTTAGCATTTTAAAAAATTGGTTGCATAATTTTTGGATCAACTATTATTCCCACTTGTTTATTTTAATTACGATGACAATTTAATTATCCCCAAAAAATAGTTTTAATTACATAATATTTCTAAAATACTTTAGTAGAATATCCATTGTTATTTCTTTAACATGGCCCAAGATTATTTGCTATTAAATAATGAAAGTTCTTGCAACACCTAGGGTTTACTTCAAAATTCCACATTGCTTTAATATTAATATTCAAGGGGCAATTTAGTAACTCAACACTCACTGTTTCATATCCATCATTGACTTGTGATTATTCAAATGACTAAGAATGGTTAGGCTTAGCCATGATCAAGTTGATTGACTGGCATCCACAATCCTTGGAGCAATTTTATAATTTGAAAATTTTATCAGGGTGAGAAACTGACAGAGCCATGATCAAGGTGATCATGGCTTGATCATCAACAGTAATGAGCCTTAAACAGTGGAATCACTGTAGTGATTACTGTACTGGATCTGAGGGTGTTACACATGTGACTAGGTCACGGAGTTGTAATATCACGGGAACGAGTAAACTTGTTTGTTGAGAACGCGGAAGAACTAGGTATATTGGATACCGATGATCAAACCTCGGACAAGCAAAGTACCATAGGACAAAGGGAACAGGCACACGGTTAACGGATCCAAGAACGATTGAAGTTCTTTCGATGGAAGCGCAGGGGCTATCAAGGATTGTAACCAGGTCCAATTGATTAGTCATTGATCAATGAGAATTCTCTCGATCATGTCTGCTGTTTCCCGGACCGTAGGGTGTTACACTTAAGGGTACTCGACGCAGTAAGGATTGATTCGGGATCACCGGAGAAATTGGAGAGCACACCGGAATTGTTCCGATGAAGGCCGGAAGTTGTTCCGGGTATTTTGAAAGGTTCAAAATATATTTAATAATGTTTAATATATGTTTTATTATTTAGTTATCTGAATTAAATATTAAAATGTATTTAAATATAATTAAAAATGGAAGAAAAGGCATATGGGCCTCATAGGGCCCATTAGGGGGAGAGGGAGTCCTCCCCCATGGGCCTTGCCGCCATGAGGGGGGCCCACCCCCCTAGGGCTGCGCCAAAACCCCCTCCCTTGGGATTAGTCCCACCCCGGAAGTGGAGGGGGGGTGGCACCCCTCCTTGGCCTATATAAGGAGGGGCAGGGTGCCCTTTTTTCTTCATACAAATTGATTTGAGACAAGTTTCTCTCATCTCTCTCTCCCTCCTTTCTCCTTCCTCGAGTGGACTCCCCTTGTTTGGAGTCTACACTTGGTTGGGGATTTCTCCACTATACGCACGCCGTCGTGCGGCTGGAATCGGGATCCGAATCCATCTTCTTTCCGCTGCTCTACTGGTTCGGAGCCCGGAGGGACGTCGGGTATACTATATGTGTATAATCCCGCGAGGCACTACACTTGTGGTGCTACTTCATCGTAGTGGCCGTATCGCGAGGTCTTCATCGACAACGTTTCGACGGGGACGTAATCCCGTCATCGGTCTACAAGGATCGGGTGGCTACAGGAGTCATCGTGGATCTGCGCGGCATCGGGGATTGCCGGTACGACTAGACCAGCCACGTTCATGCGGGAACGTTTCCCGCTTAACGGACTACATACTGGTATGTGATCTATTTCTGTCCGTTACTTGCATCAACATAGCATAGGTCTTGGGTATGGGTCTCGTAGGTTATGAAATTTTTTTGTTTTCTGCCCCGAACCCCAACAGTGTGTTGCGTAAGCAACAATAAATGGTTCGCCTCACGCCCAAGATAATAAATGCCAGAAGCACATATCATATACAATATCCGTAAAATTATTTTTGATGTGCGAAAGAATGAAACTTGAAAAAATATAATGGAACAATCAACAAATTTCATGACTGTTGTGCAGAGAACAAATTAATAAAATTTTGTAAGCATACTTATACTTGCATGGAAATTAAAGTAAGATGAGAGAAGCACTTTGTTATTCAAAGATACTACATCAATGTAATTGCAATATGGTTAATATTTATATTTCGTAAATGGTGAAACATTCTCTCTAGCAAAAAATTTAGAAGACATCGTAAGGCGTTCATCCTTTTGTTTCTCACTATGTATTAAAATTGGATACAAAATTACAAATTATGTTCAATATGTTTCCTTAAACTATACCTACACTAACTATTAGTATATTAAAATCAAGTTGGTTATAGCTTTAATACCTATTGACATACAAAAGGATGAACGTCTTATTATGGTGCTTTTCCATAGTGTTATCATCCATAACTCTATTTGAACTTAAGCATATTGTAGATAATCTAACAAAAATATAAGTGATTTACTCAAATGAAAAACAGTATTTCTAATAACATGAAAATCTAGCCGCACAAATGTGCGGGTTACTTTGCTAGTTTCAATGCAAAAGAGGAGTTAGACAAGGAGATCCATTATTTCCCCTCTTATTTGTTTTGGCTGATGTTCTTCTCTAATCCATTCTCAATAAGGCTATGCATAACCAAGTCTTATTTGTTGTGGCTACTGATCTTATCCAATCCATTCTCAATGAGGCTATGCATAACCAACTGATCAGTCACCCCATGCCAAATCACCCAATCAAAGATTTTCTAGTTATTCAGTATGCTGATGATACACTACTCATCATGCATGCATCAGTCTATAAGACACAAAAACTCAAAAATCTTCTTAGTTACTACAATCAATTCACTGGACTCAGGATTAACTACTCCAAGTCCAATATGGTCTCTATTGATGCAGCCAGTTCCACTATGCAGAATATTGCGGCTGCACTTGGTTGCTGATATGGGGTGGCCCGATCTTCTCAGTAAACGTACGGTGAATATGAGGGCGGTGATAGATAACGTGTATGTAGCCGAAGAGCTCTCCTTGCAATATCCCTAATTGCCAATGCAATAGCTCTCTACCCTTTGGATATTCACAACTTCACACACTTGCGCAACGTAGCCGTCGACCACGAGACGGTAATTTACAATCTACTAATTCCTAGTGGAATAACAGATCACACAAAACTTGCAGTAGCAACACTTCAGATCGATACGAATTGAAGTATATGATTCAATATGAAAGCTTGGAGCTATTCTCTAGAACTAGGGTTTATCTAAACGTGGTCTAACCCTAAAACTCGTAGGGGGTCCTATATTTATATACATGGGTCGCAGCCCTTAATTCTGCGTGCAGGCATCGGGCAGGTCAGACGGTCCGACATATGCAGTAAATACCACTGATGTCTGTCGTCGTAAGTCGGACGGTCCGACTTGATACTCGAACGTTCCAGGCTGCGGTCGGATGGTCCGACTTGAAGTCCAGACGGTCCAACTTGGCTAGTAATTCCACTGATCTTCGGATGCGTATTCCGGACGGTCCGACTTGTTGCTCGGATGTCCGACTTGGTGTCCCGGACGGTCTGACTTGTAATTCGGACGTCCGACGTCTTCAGCAAATCCTCCTTTGCTTCATCTTCTCGCAACTCTTCTCCTCGTGCAACTTGCCCTTGTCCCATGTCTTCTTCTTGTATGACTCCTTCGTACCTCATAACACATATACACAAGGACTTAGGCAGTATAAAATCCTCATTAAGGAAAACATCAGAATCTGTGAGGAATAAGTTCACATGTTGTTCTAATAGCTTTGCACGGGCTCTTGTAATAGATCTGATTCTAATTTCATTGGACCTATTCATTATTGGTTCTTCAGGAGTTGTTGTAGGTGCGAAGGTAGTAGGGATGTCCTCATCATATCCCCCCCTTCAAAAGGCGTCGACCTCGACCCTCCAAGGTCATCTCCATCATAGGGTGACAAATCAGCAACGTTGAAACTGTTGCTAGCACCTCCAAACTCAGCAATGGGTATATCAATCGAGTAGGCATTGTCATTGATATTGGCTAACACTTTATAAGGACCAGTACCACGTGGCTTCAGCTTGGAATTCCGCATCTCTGGAAACATGTCCTTGCGCAAATGCACCCAAACCTTATCTCCGGGTTGAAAAAGAACTTCCTTCCGTGATTGGTTCCGTGCAGCAACAACGTTCTTGTCTTGCTTCTCAATCTCCTCTCGAGTTTTCTCATGAATCTGCTTCACATAATCTTCTCTTTTGGATGCCTCCATATTATCTCTTTCCTGCAATGGAAGAGGCAACAAATCAAATGGCGTAATAGGCTTAAATCAAGTTGAGTAGTAGTGTGTACTGCCCTGTTATAAGCAAACTCCACATGTGGAAAACACTCCTCACATTCACACAGATTTTTCTTGATCATAGCTCGCAACAATTGTGACAATCTTCTATTCACCACCTCCATTTGACCATCAGTTTGAGGATGACATGTAGTGATGAACATCAACTTTGTTCCTAGCTTTCCCCAAAGTGTCTTCCAGAAGTAGCTCACAAATTTCACATCCCTGTCAGAAACAATTGTCTTGGGCACTCCATGCAAGCGTACAATCTCCCTGAAAAACAGATTAGCAACATGTGACGCACCGTCGCTCTTGTGGCATGCAATAAACTGTGCCATCTTAGAAAATCTATCCACTACCACAAATATACTATCATGACCATGTTTAGTACGTGGCAATCCTAACACAAAATCCATACTAATATCTTCCCAAGGTGTGGTAGGAGACGATAGTCGAGTATCCAAACCATGAGGCTTCAGCTTGGACTTTGATGTGTTACATACAATGCAGCGGCGAACAAACCTGTCCACATCACGCCTCATCCTGGGCCAATAAAAATAATCAGCAAGCATGAGTAGTGATGACAAGAGAGTTGACTAGTGCAACGCCTCTCCTCGTTGGTTACCCCAAGTGGAAGGAGTGATGTAGGATAACAACAAATTTCCCTCAGTGAAGATACCGAGGTTTGTCTCCAGTAGGACTCCAGAGATGATAAGTAGGTGCCAACAGCGCAACTGACGTGGACCTGCACACAACACAAGTAACTTTGCTCCCAACGAGTACAGAGAGGTTGTCAATCTCTCCGGCCTTGTTGTTTACAAAGGATCAACGCAACAGATAATAATGATAGCAACTGGAAAGTAAAAACAGGAAAGTAAATGAGCGTGTAAACAATGATGAGAATATGGACCGGGATCCCGTGATGTTCACTAGTGATGTATCTCTCCCAAAAGATGATAAAACTGCTATGCGAGGTAAACAAATTACAGCTGGCAATTGACAGGATTATAAACGCACCGCAATGCTAACTATGCTACAAAGAAAGGAAGAGGCTCAAAAGCATGGGTAGTACGCCAAAATAAGTAGACCAAAATCCAACTGCATCTACTACTAATCATCCACCTTGAGATATCTATCCAGAACATCTCGATGGTATTAAGTTGCGAGCCCCACCCAAAGTGTAAACCCAAAGCAACAGACAACTGCATTAAAAAGCACTTTGCATAAAGTAAACAATTCTTGCAACCGCAGTTACAAGCACCGCTGTTTTCCCCCTTGTGGCAACAGCACATCCCCTAGACTCATGTTTCTGTCACTCAAGCGTATCATCAGGGGGCATGAACCAACAATCGAGCATAATGTTCCCTCTTGAAGTTACTACCTACTACTTGGCCAAAGCAATAAACAGCAACGGCGAACATGCAAGAATTACTTAGGAACAAAAATATAAAAGGTAATAAACAAATATATTACTCTATCACAATCTAAACATAATCTCATAATCCATCAGATCACATCAAACTCAGCATAGCAACCGCAGAAAGATTACATATGTGCCTCGATCATGTAGGGCAGCTCACGAGGTCTAAACCATGAAGAAAAAAGAGGGGAGGAGAACATCACATAGCTACTGATCACGGACCCATGGTCCAAAGGAAACTACTCACGGCACATCCGGGAATCGTCCATGGTGGAGGGGAAGCTCCCGGAGGTCAATCCTCCCTCCGGCAGGGTGCCGGGAAGAAGTCTGTTGGCACTCCCGATCTTGGAAGCGCGGCGGCGACGGAACAGAGGCAAGATCGCGAAAAAGGGTTCTGCCTTCGCGCGAAGGGGGGCAGCCAGGGTGGCCACCTGGTGTCCAGGCGGCCACCCGGAGCGGCCCCACCCTAGGTCGCGCCACCTGCCCGCCTGGGCAGCAGGTGGTTTATCCGATTTTTCCTGAATTTTTGGAGTACTTTTAATATGGGGGAAACCTGGAATAGAAAAACAGCAAAAAACAGGAACTGGCACTTTGGTGCACTGAGTTAATAAGTTAGTCCAAATATGATCAAAAGTGTATGAAAGTGTATCTAGATCATAGCAATATCACACAAAACATGCATGGAGCAAGAAGAAATTATAGATACGTTTGGGACGTATCAACGTCCCCAAGCTTAATTCCTGCTCGTCCTCGAGTAGGTAAATGATAACAAGCATGATTTCTGTGGTGACATGCTAGCAACCATATAAGAACTTTGAAAGTAAAGCAATCAAGGTATGTAATTCAATTCAAGTCATAACATGCAAGAGTCTATATTAGCATTGAAACAAGGACGAAAGAACATTTGGTGCAAGAGCTCTCGCTGTCCGTGACTCGAATGTCTCCAAATGGTGTTTGCGTGCAAGAAGGGGGATAGGGAATACGATAGAAAAAGTATTTTTGTTGAGAACTCAATCTACTAAAGTTTCACACTTGGTCTTCTTTGGAATCTTATCTTGACTCGTCCCCAGACCACTAGCCAGGTACAAGTCAATTTGATCCACTTCTTTTCGATATTTTGAGCACTCATGCAATGGATGAGTGTAAGCACGAGAGTTGACCCTTAGGATGGCAAAGAGAGAAATGTGGTGGAGGAGGAATACAAAAAGGGTGAGAAATGCTCACATCAATGAGGACAATCATAGGTGAAAGGCCAAATGATAGATATGATGTGAGGAGTAGGGATTGCCATGCAACGGATGCACATATGTTCTAAAAAAACTCTCCAATGGAACTAGTGGGGGTGCATCCAACTTGCTCGCTTATGAATACCTAGAGCTCTTTTGAGGAGGCTCATCCTTGGAATATGCAAGCCAAGTACTATAGTGTGAAGGTCCCCACATAGCTATATGCATATATGATCATCTCTATGGAGTACAATGATAAGAGGGAGTACTAGTGTGGATCTTTCAAAAGGATAGTAATGTTGCCCCTTTCTCTCTTTTTATTTTATTTTTCTCTTTTTCTCTTTTTTGTATTTTTTTGGTGACCTCAATGGCTCTTTCTATTTAACTCTCATTTGTCCTCTTTGGGATCTTTTATTTTGTCCACTTTGGGATCTTTTCCTCACTTAAGGGCAACACTCTAATTTACAAGAGTGTATAGAAGATATTTCACACTTTACAAGGTACTCAAATCATAAAGAAGATGTAGCTATCATGATGTATGCAATGTATACCTCTGCCAGTGTAGCAGGACCATGTATGACATGAAGATCAAGTCATGAAGAGGTGGATGTTGCATGGCAATATATTTCGGAAAGGCTATGGAAATGCCTTGATAGGTAGGTATGGTGGATGTTTTGAGGAAAGATACAAGGAGGTTTATGATGACGGAGCGTATCATGCCAAGGGTTTGGATGTACCGGCGAAGGTGGATGCCAACTCTCGGTGTGAGAAGAAGGCAATGCACGACACGGGAGAGGCTAACAAAATATGAGGAGGTGGAAGTGTCAACTTTCAATACTTACATTAGTCCGAAGAACTCATGCACTTATTATCGGTAAATCTCAATCTAATAAGGAGGCTCACAAAGAGACAAGTACCCCGAGGAGGAGTGTATGGGGGTTTGGTTATCCTTGCGCATCCTCGACTCATGGTACGTGAGTGTACTCTAATATCCGATCCCTCCAAACATTAGTGATCTATCTAGTAGCTAGAGTTCTCAACTAGTTTTGTAGGTTTTGAAAATAAACACGGATTTCCCAAAATACGACACCTATCACTAATAGGCTAGAGCTCTTGACACCAAAATTTCAAACATTACTCACAACAATACCACAAAACTATTGCAAGCTCCTACTAAAATTAAATAACAACCTCAATTACCTACTCTCTAGACAAGACACAACTCAGTGCAACAACCAACTCTCTTAACAAGATAAACATGAAAACTAAAGAGAGTTCCAGGAACAAACTAAACAAAAGCCAAGGCTCTTGCTAAAGACAAACTAAGACTAAAACTAAACATGGCAGTAGCTACGAAAAGATAAAGAACACACAACAGTAAAAAGATAAGCATGAAAAACCCTATGATGTGTTCTAGATTGGAGTGGAGCGTGTTTCTCTCCCACACAAAGTAATCTGGGATCTAACTTGTTATGAACAACAAGCAAAGCTAAAGGAAACTAAAAATAAAACCTAAGAGCGAGACGCTCCAAGCATAGCACATAACGCATGAAGTGATAAAAAATATAGTGAGACGAAGGATGAACTGATGATTGTTGATGGAGAAGGGGATGCACGGGGGCATCCCCAAGCTTAGACGCTTGAGTCTTCTTGAATATTTATTGGGGATGCATGGGGGAATCCGCGAGCTTGAGCGCTTGACACTCCCGGATCTTCTTTCATCATCTTCCCTCGCACACTTGAAAACTCCCTTCATACATAGCTCATCATAAGCTGATTAGAGAGGTTAGTACCCTTAGTAAAATAATTTTTTCACACTGGATATAA
The DNA here is from genome assembly GCA_950022295.1 of Bromus sterilis. Lineage (NCBI taxonomy): Eukaryota > Viridiplantae > Streptophyta > Magnoliopsida > Poales > Poaceae > Bromus > Bromus sterilis. The sequence continues at coordinate 133,848,518 of OX465597.1, forward strand.
GGATATTCTTGAAGAGCTACTGTTTCTCAAGATTTTCAAAAGGTTTTTTCAAAGAAAAAGCAAGCTTAAGGTTTGCAAAAGTAAGGAGAGGCAAAACGTCGCAGAATCTGTGAAAAACAAAACAGCAGGTAGTAGAGAATTTTTTTCGGGGCACTTCTGCAACTCAAATAAAAAAACTCAGAACATACGTGATTTGTTTATACTGGTGATATCAAAAAGATGTGAAACTTTCGTATGTTCTGAGTTTTTTTATTTGAGTTGCAGAAGTGCCCCGAAAAAAATTCTCTACTACCTGTTGTTCTGTTTTTTACAGATTCTGCGATGTTTTGCCTCTCCTTACTTTTGCAAACCTTAAGCTTGATTTTTCTTTGCAAAACCCTTTTGGCAATCTTGAGAAACAGTAGCTCTTCAAAAATATCTTTATATCCATTGGGGAAAAATTATTTTATTAAGGTTACTAACCTCTCTAATCAGCTTATGATGAGTTATGTATGAAGGGAGTTTTCAAGTGTGCGATGGAACATGATGAAAGAACATCCGGTAGTGTCAAGTTCTCAAGCTTGGGGATGCCCCCATGCATCCCCAATAAATATTCAAGGAGACTCAAGAGTCTAAGCTTGGGGATGCCCCCGTGCATCCCCTTCTCCATCAACAATCATCAGTTCGTCCTTCGTCCCACTATATTTTTATCACTTCATGCGTTATGTGCTATGCTTGGAGCGTGTCGCTCTTAGGTTTACTTTTTAGTTTTCTTTAGCTTTTCTTTCTGTTCATAACAAGTTAGATCCCAGCTTACTTTGTGTGGAAGAGAAACACGCTCCACTCCAATCTAGAACACATCATAGGATGTTGCATGCCTATCTTTTTACTGTTGTGTGTTCTTTATCTTTTCATAGCTACTGCCATGTTTAGTTTTAGTTTTAGTTTGTCTTCAGCAAGAGCCTTGGCTTTTGTTTAGTATGTTGCTGGAACTCTCTTTAGTTTTCATGTTTATCTGTTTAAGAGAGTTGGTTGTTGCACTGAGTTGTGTCTTGTCTTGAAAGTAGGTAATTGAGGTTGCTATTTAATTTTAGCAGTAACTTGCAATAGTTTTGAGGTATTGATGTGAGTCATGTTTGAACTTTTGGTGTGAAGAGCTCTAGCCTATTAGTGATAGGTGTCGTATTTTGGGCAATCCATGTGTATTTTAAAAACCTACAAAACTAGCTGAGAACTCTAGCTACTAGATGGATCGCTAATCTTTGGAGGGATCGGATATTAGTCTACACTCACGTACCATGAGTCGAGGATGCGCAAGGATAACCAAACCCCCATACACTCCTCCTCGAGGTACTTGTATCTTTGTGAACCTCCTTATTATATTGAGGGTTACCAATAATAAGTGCATGAGTTCTTCGGAATAATATAAGTATTGAAAGTTGATACTTCCACCTCCTCATATTATCTAGCCTCTCCCGTGCCGTGCATTGCTTTCTTCTCACTCCGAGAGTTGACGTCCACCATCGCCGGTACATCCAAACCCTTGGCATGATACGCTCTGTCATCATAAACCTCCTTATATCTTTCCTCAAAACAACCACCATACCTACCTATCAAGGCATTTCCACATAGCCTTTCCGAGATATATTGCCATGCAACATCCACCTCTTCATGACTTGATCTTCATGTCATACATGTTCCTGCTACACTGGCAGCGGCATACATTGCATACATCATGATAGCTACATATTCTTTATGTTTTGAGTACCTTGTAAAGTGTGAAAGATCTTCTATACCCTCTTGTAAATTAGAGTGTTTCCCTTAAACAAATTACAGCTGGGCAATTGACAGGATTATAAACGCACCGCAATGCTAACTATGCTACAAATAAAGGAAGAGGCTCAAAAGCATGGGTAGTACGCTTAAATAAGTAGACCGAAATCCAACTGCATCTACTACTAATCATCCACCTTGAGATATCTATCCAGAACATCTCGATGGTATTAAGTTGCGAGCCCCACCCAAAGTGTAAACCCAAAGCAATAGATAACTGCATTAAGAAGCACTTTGCATAATGAAAACAATCCTTGCAACCGCGGTTACAAGCACCGTTGTATTCCCCCTTGTGGCAACAGCACATCCCCTAGACTCATGTTTCTGTCACTCAAGTGTTTCATCGGGGGGCATGAACCCACAATCGAGCATAATGTTCCCTCTTGAAGTTACTACCTACTACTTGGCCAAAGCAATAAACAGCAACGGAGAACATGCAAGAATTACTTAGGAACAAAAATATAAAAGATAAGAACCAAATATATTACTCTATCACAATCTAAACATAATCTCATAATCCATCAGATCCCATCAAACTCAGCATAGCAACAGAAGAAAGATTACATATGTGCCTCGATCATGTAGGGAAGCTCACGAGGTCTAAACCATGAAGAACAAAGACGGGAGGAGAACATCACATAGCTACTGATCACGGACCCATGGTCCAAAGGAAACTACTCGCGACACATCCGGGAAGCGTCCATGGTGGAGGGGAAGCTCCCGGAGGTCGATCCTCCCTCCGGAAGGGTGCCGCGAAGAAGTCTGCTGGCGCTCCCGATCTTGGAAGCGTGGCGGCGGCGGAACAGAGGCGAGATCGCGAAAAAGGATTCTGTCTTCGGGGGTTTCGCACCAGGTGGGTCCCCTTTGGCCCTCCTTTGGGGCTCTAGAAGGTTCCGTTGCGCTGATTTTTTATCCGATTTTTCTTGAATTTTTGGAGCACTTTTAATATGGGGTAAACCTGGAATAGAAAAACAGCAAAAAACAGGAACTGGCACTGTGGTGCACTGATTTAATAAGTTAGTCCAAATATGATCAAAAGTGTATGAAAGTGTATCTAGATCATTGAAATATCACACAAAACATGCATGGAGCAAGCAGAAATCATAGATATGTTTGGGACGTTTCAAGTAGCGTCTTCTCACGCCCAAAATGACCCATCAAGCTTCCAGCATGTGATTCCTGCTACAAGAGCAAACGCTCAGATGATTCTGGAACACAAAGTTTGTTAGCACGAAACAGAAATCTATCATGTATGTGGAACTTGTCCCATGCGTTTGGAAGCACACACAAACGATATGGTTCAGCAAAATCAGGATCAGTTGCATATAAATCACACAAACTCTCTAAACTAGGAATGTTAACATCAAGATGTTTCAAAAACATGTTCTTCCTAGATAGAGCATCAGCAACAACATTATCTTTCCCTTTCTTATGTTTAATGATGTAGGGAAAAGAATCAATGAACACAACCCACTTAGCAAGACGCTTATGCAAGTTAGATTGAGCTTTCAAATATTTCAAAGCTTCATGATCATAATGTATGATAAATTCTTTTGGCCACAAGTAATGTTGCCAAACCTCAAGAACTCTAACAAGTGCATACAATTCTTTATCATAAACAGGATAATTCAATCTAGCACCAGAAAGCTTCTCACTAAAATAAGCTATAGGTCTACCTACTTGTATCAAAACACCACCAATGCCTATACCACTAGCATCACATTCAACCTCAAATTGTTTAGAAAAATCTGGTAATGCAAGTAATGGTGCAGAAGTAAGCAAACGTTTCAGTTCGTCAAATGCAAGGTCTTGGGCAACGCCCCAAACAAAAGGCACACCTTTCTCTGTCAACTCATTCAACGGTGCAGCAATAGTACTAAAGTCTTTCACAAAATGTCTATAAAAACCAGCTAATCCGTGAAAACTTCGTACTTGACTAACGTTCATAGGAGTATGCCAATTTTGAATTGCTTCAATTTTAGAAGAATCTACTTCTACCCCATGCTTAGATACAACGTATCCCAGAAATATGACCTTATCTTTTGCAAATGTGCACTTCTCAAGATTAGCATATAATTTAGCATCACGCAACACTTGCAAAACTTATCTAATATGGTCAGCATGTTCAAAATCATTGCGGCTGTAAATAAGTATATCATCAAAATACACAACCAAAAAACGTCCAATAAGCTCTCTGAAAACATGGTTCATTAAGCACATGAAAGTACTAGGAGCATTAGTAAGACCAAAAGGCATAACTAACCACTCATATAAACCGAACTTAATTTTGAAAGCAGATTTCCATTCATCCCCTTCTTTCATCCTAATTTGATGGTATCTGATATGGTGAGGATAGTTCTCTCACTCCTCGTTGGTTACTCCAAGTGGAAGGTGAGATGTAGCGTAGCAGCAAATTTCCCTCGGTGAAGATACCAAGGTTATCGAACCAGTAGGACTCCAAGAGATACAAGAAGGTGACAACGGCGCCAGAAATTAGGCGGTTGACGTGGACCTGTACACAACAACAAATAACTTTGCTCCCAACGAGTACAGAGGGGTTTTCAATTCCTCCGGCCTTGTTGTTTACAAAGGATTAACGCAAGAGATAATAATAATAGTGGCAACTGAAAGTAAATACTGAAAGTAAACTAAGGATGTAAACAATAATGTAAAGATGGACCGGTGTCCCGTGATTTTCACTAGTGATGTCTCTCTCCCAAAATACGATAAAAGTGCTAGCGAGGTAAACAAATAACGGCTGGGCAATTGACAGAATTATGAAGGCACCGCAATGCTAACTATGCTGCAAAGAAAGGAAGGGATCAAAAGCAATGGGCAGTACGCCAAGGTAAGTAGACCGAAATCCAACTGCATCTACTACGAATCATCCACCTTGAGATATCTATCCAGAACATCTCGCTGGTATTAAGTTGTGAATCCCACCCAAAGTGTAAACTCAAAGCAATAGACAACTGCATTAAAAGAACTTTGCGTAAAGTAAACAATACTTACACCCGCGGATACAAGTACCGTTGTTTTATCCCTGGTGGCAACAACACATCCCCTAGTCTCATGTTTCTGCCACTCAAGCTAGACATCAAGGGGCTGAACCCACAATCAAGCATAACGCTCCCTCTTGGAGTTGCAACAAACTATTTGGCCAAAGTAAAATACTGCAACGGAGAACATGCAAGAATTTACTCAAGAACAAAATATAAAAGAGAAGAACCAAATATATTACTCATCACAATCTGAACATAGTCCCATAATCCATCAGATCCCAGCAAACTCAGCATAGCAACAACAGAAATTACAAAAGTTCCTCGATCATGTGAGGCAGCTCACGAGGTCTCGAAAGTGGAAGCACAAAGAGGGGAGAGGAACATCACATAGCTACTGGTCACGGACCCATGGTCCAAGGGGGACTACTCACGGTACATCCGGGAGGCGTCCATGGCTATGGATGGTCTCCCGGAGGGGGTTCCTCCTCCCGGCAGGGTGCCGGGGCAGCTTCTCCAGGCAGACCCGATCTAGAAACGGCGGCGGCGGCGGTACAGAGACGAGTTCGCGGAAAAGAGATCGATATTAGGGGTTTCCACCCCGAGGGCTAAATATAGGTGGAGGGGGTATCGAGGGGACCCACAGGGCAGCCAGGAGGCCCCCTGGCGCGGCCTAGGGTGGGGCCGCTCCAGGGACCCTTCTGGAGTCCCTGTGGTGGCCCCCCCTCCGCTGCTTTGGTGATTTCGGAAGCTTCCGGGTCGCTGATTTTTTATCTGATTTTTACGGATTTTTCGGAGCACTTTTAATGGCCGGAAAACCTGAAATACAAAAACAGCAGAAAACAACAACTGGCAGCTGGGTGCACTGGGTTAATAGATTAGTCCAAATATGCTCAAAAGTGTATGAAAGTTCAAGCAAATCATGGCAAAGTCACACAGAACATGCATGGAGCAAGCAGAAGTTATAGATACGTTTGGGACGTATCAACATCCCCAAGCTTAATTCCTGCTCGTCCTCGAGTAGGTAAATGATAACAAGCATAATTGCTGTGGTGACATGCCGCACAACCATATAAGGACTTTTAAGTAAAGAAATTAAAGCATGCAATTCAATTCAAGTCTTAACAAGCAAGAGTCTATATTAGCATTGACACAAGCAACAAAAGAACAAAAGGTGCAAGAGCTCTCGCTGTCCGTGACTCGAATGTCTCCGGATGGTGTTTGCGTGCAAGCAGGGGACTGGGAAAAAGATAGAGAAAAGGTTGTTAAGAACAACTATCTACTAAAGTTTCACACTTAGTCTCCTTTGGATTCTTATCTTGACTCGTCCCCAGACCACTAGCCAGGTACAAGTCAAACGGATCCACTCCCTTTCAATATTTTCATCACTCATGCAATGGATGAGCGTGAGCAAGAAAGTTGACACCTAAAAGGCGAAACAGAAAGAAGGTGGAGGAGGAAGACAAAAAAGGTGTGAAAGGCTCGCATCAATGAGGACAATCATAGGCGAGAGAAGGCCATATGATAGATATGATGTGAGGAGTAGGGATTGCCATGCAACGGATGCACATGTGAGATAAAAGCTCACCAAGGGAACTAGTGCGGGTGCATCTAACTTTCTTGCTCAAGAACACCTAGAGCTCGTTTGATGAGGCTCATCATTGGAATATACAAGCCAAGTTCTATAGTGTGAAGGTCCCTAGATGATGATCTCTAGGGAGTATAAGGGATAGAGGATGAAGTACTAGTGTGGATCTCTCAAAAGGAATAGTAGTGTGCCCCCTTCTCTCTTTTTATTTTTATTTTTCTCTTTTTTCTATTTTTTGTATTTTTTTGGTGGCCTCAATGGCTCTTTCTATTTAACTCTCATTTGACCTCTTTGGGATCTTTTGATTTTGTCCTATTTGGGATCTTTTCCTCACTTTAGGGGCAACACTCTATATTTTACAAGAATATAGGAGATCTTTCACACTTTACAAAGGTACTCACATAAAGAAGATATAACTATCATGATGCAAATGTATGCCTCTGTCAGGATAGCAGGATACGCAATGATACTAGCGCGTCATGTAGCAATGATTAGGGCAAGGCCCAACTAGCATGCGGCTCATCGATCAAGCAAGTAGCATGTATGACATGAGGATCAAGTCATGAGAAGGTGGATGTTGCACGGCAATGTATCTCGGAAAGGCTATGGAAATGCATTGTAGGTAGGTATGGTGGCTTCTTTGAGGAAAGATATAAGGAGGCTTATGATGACAGAGCGTATCGTGCCAAGGGTTTGGATGCACCGGCGAAGTATGCGCCAACTCTCAAGGTGAGAAAGGGCAATGCACGGTACCGAAGAGGCTAGAAAAAGTATAGGTGGGTGGAATTGTCAACTTTCGAATACTCACATTAGTCCGAAGAACTCATGCACTTATTATCGGTAACTCTCAATCTAATCAGGAGGTTCACAAAGACAAGTACCCCGAGGAGGAGTGTATGGGGGTTTGGTTATCCTTGTGCATCCTCGACTCATGGTACGTGAGTGTACTCTAATATTCGAACCCTCCAGAGGTTATTGATCCATCTAGTAGCTAGAGTTCTCAACAGGGGTTTTTGGTTTTCGAAAAACACATGGATTGCCCAAAATACGAAATTTATCACTAATAGGCTCAAGCTCTTGACACCAAAAGTTCAAACATTACTCTAGTCAATACCTCAAAACTATTGCAAGTTACTACTACAAAGAGAATAGCAACTTCAACTACCTACTTCTAGTCAAGACACAAAACTCAGTGCAACAGGCAAACTCTGTAACAAGATAAAACATGCAACCTATAGAAAGTTAAACCTAAAACAAAAGAAAAGCTCTAGAAAACACTAAAGCACTACAACTAAACAGAGCAGCAGCTAAGAAAAGAAAAAGAACAACTCACAGCTAAAAGAATAAGCATGCAAATCCTATGAGGAGTTCTAGTTCAAGCGGAGCGTGTATCTCTCCCGCATAAAAGAGTAAGTTGGGGTCTAACTTGTTACTACAGCAAACAAAGCAAAAACAAACCTAAGAAAAGTAAAGAGCGAGACGCTCCAAGTATAGCACACAACGCATGAAGTGATAAAAATATAGTGCAACGAGAGACGAACTGATAATTGTTGATGAAGAAGGGGATGCACGAGGGCATCCCCAAGCTTAGACGCTTGAGCCTCCTTGAATATTTCTTGGGGGTGCACATGGGCATCCCCAAGATTGAGCGTTTGACACTCCAAGATCTTCTTTCATCACCTTCCATCGCGCACTTGAAAACTCCCTTCATACATAACTCATTGTAGACTGATTAGAGAGGTTAGTACCCAACTAAAATAATTTTTCCTCTACTAGAAATAAAGATAAACTTGAAGAGCTAATGTTTCTCAAGATTTCCAAAAGGTTTTTGCAAAGAAAAAGCAAGCTTAAGGTTTGCAAAACGAAGAAAAGGCAAAACAGGACAGAATCTGTGAAAAACAGACCAGCAGGTAAAAACGATTTTTTTAGGGGTACTTCTGCAACTCAAATAAAAAAACTTAGAACATACGAAAGTTTTGTAACTGTATAGAGCATGCTGTGTAAAAAATTCAGCTCATAAAGATTAACTGGGATTTTTCTGTGATTTTTCTAGTCACAATGACAGAATCTGTTTTCTGGACAGCATGTCACAACTTTCACTTCCCTTATCGTATGAGGCTATAAAAGGCACAAAGCTTGAAAAGTAAAGATACAATGATGTTGCTACAGTAGTAACAATCATCAATACCACTAATAATAGAAGAAAAGCAAAAAGAAAAACCTAAATTCGTTGCGGGCTGCCTCCCGAAAGGGCTTCTTTAAATCCATTAGCTAGGCTTAATGCAGAAGAGCAAGTTGTATCCATTGAACTATCATCACGATCATCAAAAAGCTCTTCAATAGTACAACTAGTCTTAATAGGTTTCTCAAATAAAGGACGAATGAAAATGCTTCTTGGAATAAAATCAAAAGGAGGGAAATCAATTGGAGTTTCATTAAAGTTAAAGATAGGTGTCTCCTCCAAAGTTTCACTGTTTCAACTCTCTTGGCAATGGGTGTATTCGCTTTAGCTCGAGGAACCTTGGGGACGTAAACGAACTTAGGTTCCTTCTTTGCCGGATTTTCATCCTTTTTGGTTTTGATTGAGGAAAAGGTAGTTCCTAGAGTTTCAATAACTTCCTCAATCTTTTCTATCCTAGAAGACTTCTCATCAAGGGATTTAATAGTCTCCAAAGTGTTGACAATTTTCTGCATGGAGTTATCTAGCCTATTCAAATTCCCTTGAATCTTACGATCCAACTCATTCACCCTATCGATACTTGGCATCTCTAGCTCTATTTTTTCAAGTTTTCTCATAATGTGAGCTAAAGTAATGTCCTCCTTAATACTAACAACTGGGAGACTTCCCACAAGATTTTCAATAACATTAAGGGCTTCCCAAACTGGGGCCTCTATGAAGTTCCCATTGATAGTAATGTCTAAAAGAAACCTATTCCAAGAAGTGATCCCAACATAAAAATTTCTAAGCAAGATAGTAGTGGATTCCTTCTTGGTGGCTCTTTTTTGAGAATCATTAATTCTATACCAAGCATCTTTCAAACTTTCACCACCTCTTTGAGTAAAGGTAAGTACTTCTGCCTCACCAAAGGCAAAAGGACCAGCCATAGTGGTAACTACTGACAAGGTAACAGGTATTTTTGATAAGGAACAAAAAAGTAAAAACTGAAAGGTAAACTAACAAGACTAAAAAGCAAAGATAAAAGATAGTGTGCAACTCCCCTATCTTGTAGACTGGAGTCCCCTGCAACGGAGCCAGAAATTAGATTGATACGGTGAGGATAGTTCTCTCACTCCTCGTTGGTTACCCCAAGTGGAAGGTGAGATGTAGCGTAGCAACAAATTTCCCTCGGTGAAGATACCAAGGTTATCGAACCAGTAGGACTCCAAGAGATACAAGAAGGTGTCAACGGCGCCAGAAATTAGGCGGTTGACGTGGACCTGTAGACAGCAACAAATAACTTTGCTCCCAACGAGTACAGAGGAGTTGTCAATTCCTCCGACCTTGTTGTTTACAAAGGATTAACGCAAGAGATAATAATAGTGGCAACTGAAAGTAAAGACTGAAAGTAAACTAAGGATGTAAACAATAATGTAAAGATGGACCGGGGTCCCGTGATTTTCACTAGTGATGTCTCTCTCCCAAAAGACGATAAAAGTGCTAGCGAGGTAAACAAATCACAGATGGGCAATTGACAGAATTATGAAGGAACTGCAATGCTAACTATGGTGCAAAGAAAGGAAGGGCTCAAAAGAAATGGGCAGTACGCCAAGGTAAGTAGACCGAAATCCAACTACATCTACTACGAATCATCCACCTTGAGATATCTATCCAGAACATCTCGCTGGTATTAATTTGCGAATCCCACCCAAAGTGTAAACTCAAAGCAACAGACAACTGCATTAAAAGAACTTTGCGTAAAGTAAACAATCCTTGCACCCGCGGATACAAGCACCGTTGTTTTATCCCTGGTGGCAACAGCACATCCCCTAGTCTCATGTTTCTGTCACTCAAGCTAGACATCAAGGGGCTGAACCCACAATCAAGCATAACGCTCCCTCTTGGAGTTGCAACAAACTATATGGCCAAAGTAAAATACTGCAACGGAGAACATGCAAGAATTTACTCAAGAACAAAATATAAAAGAGAAGAACCAAATATATTACTCATCACAATCTGAACATAGTTTCATAATCCATCAGATCCCAGCAAACTCAGCATAGAAACAACAGAAATTACAAAAGTGCCTCGATCATGTGAGGCAGCTCACGAGGTCTCGAAAGTGGAAGCACAAAGAGGGAAGAGGAACATCACATAGCTACTGTTTACGGACCCATGGTCCAAGGGGGACTACTCACCGTACATCCGGGAGGCGTCCATGGCTATGTATGGTCTCCCGGAGGGGGTTCCTCCTCCCGGCAGGGTGCCGGGGCAGCTTCTCCAGGCAGCCCCGATCTAGAAACGGCGGCAGTGGCGGTACAGAGGCGAGTTCGCGGAAAAGAGGTCGATATTAGGGGTTTCCACCCCGAGGGCTAAATATAGGTTGAGGGGGTGTCGAGGGGACCCACAGGGCAGCCAGGAGGCCCCCTGGCGTGGCCTAGGGTGGGGCCGCGGCAGGGACCCTTCTGGAGTCGCTGTGGTGAGCCCCCTCCGCTGCCTTGGTGATTCCGAAATCTTCCGGGTCGCTGATTTTTTATCTGATTTTTCCGGATTGTTTGGAGCACTTTTAATGGCCGAAAAACCTGAAATACAAAAACAGCAGAAAACAACAACTGGCAGCTAGGTGCACTGGGTTAATAGATTAGTCCAAATATGCTCAAAAGTGTATGAAAGTTCAAGCAAATCATGGCAAAGTCACACAAAACATGCATGGAGCAAGCAGAAATTATAGATACGTTTGGGACGTATCAGTATCCACTACGCAAATAAATTTTAGAGAAAATAGCGGCACCACTCAATTCATCAAGCATATCCTCTAAACATGGAATAGGATGGAGATATCGAATAGTGATATTATTTATTGCTCTACAATCTACGCACATACGCCACGTACCATCTTTTTTAGGAACCAAAATAACTGGAACAACACAAGGGCTAAGACTGACACGAATATACCCTTTGTCCAGAAGCGCTTGCACTTGTTGCTGAATTTCCTTCGTCTCTTGGGGATTGGTCCTGTATGGTGCCCGATTGGGAAGAGTAACACCCAGAATTAAATCAATTTGGTGCTCAATACCACGCAAGGGTGGTAATCCCGCTGGAACCTCTGCCGGAAACACATCATCATAGTCCTGCAAAACAGTAGACACACTAGAAGAAAGAGGATGATTATCATTAGAAAGCAAAACCTCGCATTTGTACATAAGCACAAGAGGTATGGCTATAGGATCCTCACTAAATTCTCTCATGTCTTCTTTGGTGGATAATATAAGCAAACTAGTCTCTCTCGCACTTTTTGTTATATTATCACTCACAGCTATTACATTGTTCTCTCATGTAGGTCCTAAATTCACCTCTACTTTCTGACGAGACTCATTCACAATTTGTTATGGGGACATAGGATGGAGATTAACTTTCTTGCCCTTGAACTCCAAATGATATGTATTGGCTCGGCCATTGTGTTGCACATGGCGATCATATAACCACGGCCGACCCAATAGGAGATGGCAAACTGTCATAGGCACCACATCAAAATCAATGGAATCCTGGTAGGGGCCTATCTCGAAATTCACTCGCATCATATGATTCACCTTCATCTCACCAGTGTCACTTAATCATTGGACATAATATGGATTTGGGTGAGGTAAGTATTTCAGATTTAGCTTGGCACATAACTCCTTGCTTGCGAGGTTGCGGCAGCTACCTCCATCAATGATCACTTTGCAAGCTTTGTTGGGACCAACTAATGCTTTGGTTTGAAACAAATTGCAGCGCTGAGAATCAAATTTGGGCTGCATAGTAAGAGAACGTTGTGACACAACAATAGTAGGAGCAGGCGAGGGAAAACATCCATGCCGTCTTCACTGTTGTATCCCTCATCATCGAATGCGGATGGGTCTTCATCATCACTGGTTTCATACTCGCCGATGTCTTCATTAACAAACATGACCTTTCTATTGGGACAATCTCTTTTGAAGTGACCCGAATTACCGCAAGCATGACAAGTTACCTCTCGATTGTGAGTTGTAGACATATTAGAGCCTGCACTAGGGGCAGGTGCAGCTGGCTTCTTGGCCATAGAAACATTGGGGGCTGGTTTCGAATATGGAAGAAGGATGGATAGAAGCACTTGGGCTCTCCATAGGCGCGGAAGATGGTGTCCTTGGAGAAAACCTGCTAGATGGTGAATATCTTGACTTCATTTGGGCCTCTTCTGCAAGCTGAGATTCAGCCTCCCTTGCAAGATGCAATAGGTCATTCATATTATGGTATTGGTGATGCCGCACAATACTCTTGATGTGAAATTTAAGCCCATGGAGAAAATGTTGCATAGTCATCTCAACTTCTTCGCGAACTCGTGCACGTTGTAGCAACATCTCCATCTCCATATAATATGCATCAACGGACATAGTAACTTGCTTCGATTGTTGCAATTTATCAAAAATTGTCCGCAAGTAATTAGTGGGAACAAACCGAGCTTTCATGGTCTCCTTCATGTCACGCCATGTACGAATAGGCTGCCCATTTGTTTCTTGTATCTCGGTCAAAACACTCAATGATGAGGGATACTACTATCATCGTCCTCGCCTCCCTGTTGACATTGGTCAATCGTGGCTTGCAGCCCATTAATGGATGTGTTTAACTATTGTATACTTGCTTGGAGAGCATTGAGTTGTGTTTGCATGGTGGTGACTGTAGCTTCAGTGGCGTCCACTTTCAGTTAGACCGCTTGCATATTAGTATCAACATTATCAGCGGGTTTAGTGATCATATCCGTCAAATGATCACGGAGCCCCTCATAGGCCTCCCATTGAACTGGAGCATCCTTAGCCTGTTTCTGCATCACATCAAAACCACTTTGAGACATGATTATTAGGTTAGTGCACTAAATCAAAATCTTTTGGTGGACACTCACAACTCACTCAAAACTGACAAGCAAAGGTGAATCTTACCGTTCCAAAGTGAATAGTAATGCGTACCCGTTCGGATGGAGGACTAGTGCACGGATGTAATGAAGTGAATACCCGGGTATAAGAAACCGTCACACGACAAAACAGGATTATGTAGTGGAGCTATAGGTATGAATCCCTATCTACACCAATTCGCAAATCCTAGTGCTGGTCATATGCCAAGAAGATCTATGGGAACACACGCGATGGAGAACAATTGGGCAAAAGCAACTATGAAATTGAGCTCACAATATGTGTGGCGGAGTAATGCTCATATTGAAAATGAACAAGAGAGAATTTCTAGCAAAATCTCAAAGTGTATGGGCACAAGATTACTCAATCTACTAGTGCTATGAACGTGCTAGAAAAAGGAACTCAAGGCTGCACAAAATATGTAATCAACTTTGCTTTTTCTGTCTCTTTTTGCGAGGCTTTTTTTTGCTCAACTCTTTACTTTTTATTATTCTTTTTCTCTTTTTTTTATTTTCTGACTCAACTTGAAGTAAAACATCAACCAAACTCAAACTTTCACGACCACTTGAGGCACTTTGTAAGGCCCGATATGCAGTATTGTTCCAGATCTAGATGTTTCAATCCAGATCCGGGGACGAAGCACATATCGGTCCCACCGCGACATATGACATAGCCATATGCCCCGGATTTCCAACATGATATCACAACATTACAGATACAAGGACACAACATCTCATACAATCGGCATACAACTGCCTTAAATACAATACATCAGCGGAAGGTATATGTCTGAGTACAGACTACAATCAAATGCCTACTGGCAAAGAGAAAAACATCGATTCCCATAACCACACGAGTCCAGGCCCTCCGCTGGGATCCGCCTAACTAGTCGTCGTCGAGTCTCCGTCCGGTACGAGATAAGAGGGGGGAAATAATCGTCGATCGATAAATCGGGGATGCAAACACCGCAAAAAAATCAGACAATCAAACAATTCACACCGAAAACAAAAATTTTATTTTTTGTGAAATCTGGGCTGTTACAATACAACACCACCAACAAGGGATCTCGTCCCGAGATCCTGGACGATCCAGGGAGAGGGGAAGAGAAAAAGAGAGTCGACAATCTTCAAAACCACCAACAAGGGACTCTGCTCCATGTCGACGACGAACTTCTGTCGAGATAAATTTCCGCAGAGAGACGGCAACGTCGGAAAACGAAACCATCGGGAGATCAAGAGGAAGAACGATAGTTGAAATTGATGATCAAGGGAAGTACTCTCACTCAAATCGTGAGGATACTAGTCAAGAGGAATGAAGTCAACGGACGACCAAGATATTATCCGGAGTCGGAGAACTAAAGGTACTATAGAATTTCCCAACCTGAGATCGGAATCGAGACAATACGCTGCAAGCAAGGCATTGTAACGGTTCTGAAACTCCACACTCTCGAGATCCTAGAGTTTGAATGGGATAAGTCGAGAGTAAAACACTTACGGCACTTGTCCTGACCAGAGCAAGGGTAAGGAGTAAAAAGAATCCTACTCTCCGATAACTAACTTAGTAACTAAAAAATAGTTTTTGTCTAGACTCGACTTCGGCCAGAGAAGGGATCCTACGGTCGGTAAGGCTCTGATACCAAGTTGTAAGGCCCGATATGTGGTACTGTTCCAGATCTAGATGTTTCCATCCAGATCCTGGGACGAAGCACATATCGGTCCCACCGCGACATATGACATATCCATATGCCCCAGATTTCCAACATGATATCACAGCATTACAGATACAAGGACACAACATCTCATACAATAGGCATAAAACTGCCTTAAATACAATACATCAGCGGAAGGTATATGTCTGAGTACAGACTACAATCAAATGCCTACTGGCAAAGAGAAAAACGTCGATTCCCGTAACCACACGGGTCCAGGCCCTCCGCCGGGATCCGTCTAACTAGTCGTCGAGTCTCCCTCCGGTACGAGATAAGAGGGGGGGAAATAATCGCCGATCGATAAATCGGGGATGCAAACACCGCAAACAAATCAGACAATCAAACAATTCACACCGAAAACAAAAATTTTACTTTTTGTGAAATCTGGGCTGTTACACACTTCAAAACCTATATGAGTAGCCCGTAGAGCAAAGATATGCTAGTCTCAATAGGAAAGGGCTACACAAAAGAAAGGCTGGCTACGGCTATCAAACGGAGACACAATCTAAAGGATAATAGAAAACAAAGCAAACTGACTCGACACGAACCAATCTAATACGACTAACACACTCCGACTTGCGAGACACAATTATAGGAAATCTAAGACTCGATCAAAAACAAGTTACGCAAACTGGACGACGATCAACAACTAAAACTTGGAAAAGATGCAATCTAGGTTAAGGCAAAACACTAAACCCTAATATTTTCTATGGCTTTCTCCAGATAGGATGAAACAAAAACAATCTACGGGGGATTTTGTGGATGCTTACCGAGGGAACACTGGAAATCTGATACAAAGATGATATGGGGTGGACCGATCTTCTCAATAAGCATACGGTGAATATGAGGGCGGTGATAGATAACTTGTATGTATCCGAAGAACTCTCCTTGCTAGATCCCTAATTGGCAATGCAGTAGCTCTCTACCCTTTGGATATTCACAACTTCACACACTTGCGCAACGTAGCCGTCGACCACGAGACGGTAATTTGCAATCTACTAATTCCCAGTGGAACAACAGATCACACAAAACTTGCAGTAGCAACACTTCAGATCGATACGAATTGAAGTATATGATTCAAGATGAAAGCTTGGAGCTATTCTCTAGAACTAGGGTTTATTTAAACATGGTCTAACCCTAAAACTCGTAGGGGGTCCTATATTTATAAGCTAGGGTGTCCAAACAAGGATACATGGGCTGGAACCCTTAATTCTGCACACGGGCATCGGGCAGGTCGGACGATCCGACCTATAACTCGCACGGTCCGACATATGCAATAAATACCACTGATGTCTGTCGTCGTAAGTCGGACGGTTCGACTTGATACTCGGACGGTCCGGAATGCAGTCGTACCGTCCGACTTGAAGTCCGGACGGTCCGACTTGGCCAGTAATTCCACTGATCTTCGGATGCGTATTTCGGACGGTCCGACTTGTTGCTCGGACGTTCGACTTGGTGTCCTGGACGGTCTTACTTGTAATTCGGACGTCCGACGTCTTTAGAAAATCCTCCTTTGCTTCATCTTCTCGCAACTCTTCTCCTCGTGCAACTTGCCCTTGTCCCATGTCTTCTTCTTCTATGACTCCTTCGTACCTATTAACACATATACACAAGGACTTAGGCAGTATAAAATCCTCATTAAGGAAAACATCATATTCTATGAGGAATAAGTTCACATGTTGTTCTAATAGCTTTTCACGGGCTCTTGTAATAGGTCCGATTCTAATTTCATTGGACTTATTCATTATTGGTTCTTCAGGAGTTGTTGTAGGTGCGAAGGTAGTAGGGATGTCCTCATCAGTTGCTCCATTGGCAATTTTCCATTAACATATTTGGGTTTGCCCCTTAATTTGACTAAGAACAAAAAGTAGGACTTTATGCCTATCATCCAAAGAATTGATAGAAGATTGTCAGGATGCTCAATTCTACCGTCCTATGGTGAAAAGCTAACTCTCATTCAATCAGTGTTCACCAGCCTACCTACATTCTTCATGTGCACTCTCACCATTCCTTCTGGCATTATGGAGCAGATCAACAAATTCATTAGACAATGTTTCTAGAGAAAAAATGGAACGGAAGACAGAGGTACTACACTTATTGCGTGGCACAAAGTTACCAGGCCTAAAGAACATGGTGGTCTTGGAATTCTTGATTTTTCACTGAACAACAGATGCTCACTGTTGAAATATATGCACAAATTCAGCAATCATCATGATTTACCCTGATTCCAACTCTTAGGGGAATCATACTACACTCTGGGATTTACCTCTGATAGACCTATGGGCTCTTTCTGGTGGAAAACATACTAAAACTGACCGCCTCTTACAAACAAATGAGACATTGTGCTATTGGCAGAGGTAGCACTATTCTTCTATGGCAAGATGATTGGGGACATGGCACATTGAAAGAGATACATCCTCGGCTATTCTCATACGAAATCAACACCAATATATCACTAGAGCAATCTGCTATGAATCAAGAAATTGAGGAACACTTTCACATTCCACTTTATGTGGAAGCATACCACCAATTGGCTACATTTCAACGAAGTTTTGATTCAATCCAGTTCAATGAACAACCTGATAGTTGGGGCTCAAGTCAAGATGTAAAGGGATACTCCTCCATGAAAATCTACAAAACCTACTTGAAGGGACAGCCAACACAACCCATTTTCAGATATTTATGGAAGAATGCAACAATTCTGAAAATAAAAGATACTCTTCTGGTTAATCATTCATGACAGAATCAACACCAAAAATTTGTTGCACGGAAATTCATACCAACTCCATTCATATAATTGTGTACTCCGTGGCCTTCCGATTGAAGAAACCTGCCAGCATCTCATCTGGGAATCCCCTTTTGCACTTGGATGTTGGGATTCCATTACTGTTGAACGACATCGCGGCATATCTATATATGATGAAGTATCTAACACCAGAAATGCATTATGTACAAATATATCGATGGACATCACAATCATGGGTGCTTGGCACATTTGGATGCGGAGAAACAACCTTATATTCCATAATAGACCCCCTCCATCATTTCTTGGGGGAACAATCCCAGAAAATATCTCGGCCTTCTAGATTATAGAATTACAGGTAAACAAAGAGAGACTCTTGTGTTGGATTGCAGATTTTTTGAATTAACTCCATGTATAGAACTATACCTAGAGCTGGGATAGGTTGATTGTATTTTTGGAAGCTATGCTATATTGATATAATATTGTAGAAAATTTTGTTCTACAGTCATTCCTTAAAATAAAAACAAGTTTACCTAACCCCATATTAAAATATAGAGAGGCTACCTTTTTTCAACAGGAAAGATATTTTATTCCATTAGCACCATTTTATAGAGAGTAGTGTGAAAGGACTCACACTAGACATGGAAAGAACATCTCACATAGTACAAGGACATGTATCTGAAGAGAGACATCGGAAATCTACAAGTCTACTATTAATTTTTAACGCTAACTTAGCCTGATGATGCGCTTTGAAATTAAAACACCTTTTGATGTGAGCTATCCTGGTGTGGTTAAAAGAAGGTGATGTGTTGATACGTCCCAAACGTATCTATAATTTCTTCTTGCTCCATGCATGTTTTGTGTGATATTGCTATGATTTTGATACACTTTCATACACTTTTGATCATATTTGGACTAACCTATTAACTCAGTGCACCCCAGTGCCAGTTTCTGTTTTCTACTGTCTTTTTATTTCAGGGTTTCCCATTACGTAAAATGCCAGAGAAATTCCGGGAAAAATATATAAAAATCAGCGTACCAGAAGCTTCCAGAGTCCCGAAGGGGGGCCAGAGGGGACCCACCAGGGGTCCAGGCGCCCTGTGCGCGCGGCCTAGGGTGGGGTCGCACCGGGGGCGCTGGACTCCCTGGTGGGCCCCTGGCTGCCCCCTTTGCCTATATTTACCTCGTCCTCCGGAACCCCCAAGGAGAGAACCCTTTTTTGCAATCTCGCCTCTGTTCCGCCGGCACCGTGCTTCCAAGATCGGGAGCGCCAGAAGACCTCTTCCCGGCACCCTGCGGGAGGGAGGATTGACCTCCGGGAGCTTCTCCACCACCATGGACACTTCCCGGATGATCCGTGAGTAGTCCAACTTGGACCATGGGTCCATGATCAGTAGCTATGTGATGTCCTCTCCCCCTCTTTGTTCTTCATGGATTAGACCTTGTGGGCTGCCCTACATGATCAAGGCACATATGTAATTCTTTCTGCTGTTGCTATGTTGAGTTTGATGGGATCTGATGGATTATGAGACTATGTTCAGATTGTTATGAGTAATATATTTGGTTCTTCTCTTTTATATTTTTGTTCTTGAGTAATTCTTGCATGTTCTCCGTTGATGTTTATTGCTTTGCCCAAGTAGTAGGTAGTAACTCCAAGAGGTAGCGTTATGCATGATTGAGGGTTCAGACCCCCCCCCCCCCCCCCCCGTTGACTAGATTGAGTGACAGAAACATGAGTCTAGGGGATGTGTTGTTGCCACAAGGGGGAAAACAATGGTGCTTGTAACCGCGGTTGCAAGGATTGTTTACTTCAAGAAGAGTTCTTTTAATGCAGTTGTCTGTTGCTTTGGGTTTACACTTTGGGTGGGGCTCGCAACTTAATACCAGCGAGATGTTCTGGATAGATATCTCAAGTTGGATGATTAGTAGTAGATGCAGATGGATTTCGGTCTACTTATCCTGGCGTACTGCCCATGCTATTGATCCTCTTCCTTTCTTTTGTAGCATAGTTAGCATTGGTTTGCGTCTGTAATCCTGTCAATTGCCCAGCTGTAATTTGTTCACCTTGCATAGTTGTTTATCGTCTTTTGGGAGAGAGACATCACTAGTGAACTTCATGGGACCCCGGTCCATATTTCCACCACTGTTTACACCCTCAATTTACTTCCTGTTTTACTTTCTAGTTGCAGTTATCATTACCTTTTATCTCTTGCATTTGACAACCTCTCTGAACTCATTGGGAGCAAAGTTATGTGTATCTGTGTGCAGGTTCACGTCAACTCGTGCTAGTAATTTCTAGAGCCGTTGGCACCTACTTGTCGTTGCCGGAGTCCTACTGGAGACAAACCTTGGTATCTTCACCGAGGGAAATTACTGCTATGGTACATCTCAACCTTCCACTTGGGGTAGCCAATGAGGAGCACTACTTCAGTGCCATCATGCGAGAATAGTAGCAAGAATAGGCCTTATGTTTCAGTGGCCTGTACTTTTGAAAATTGAACTCGCCGATGTATCCGAAGCGAGTACAGAACAATCGGTGTAGTACCATGGTTCTGAAATGTGAAGAGCGTATGCTATCATTGTGGCAAAGAGTAGCCCATATGCTTCAGCTTGGAGAGAGAGGTTGATACCGGAGGAGACATAACCGAAACCTAAAGCTGCTGACAATAAGCATTTTCCCCAAGTTACATACCATCGACACATATTAGCCCCAAACAGGGCACCTAACCCCATATCAAAAATTAGAGAGGCTACTTCTGGCTAAGGAAATGAACAATGGTTTATATTTGTCATACATCAGTACAACATTGCCTCCTAAAAGAGCTAAACTTTTCTAAAAAGTGAAAGCAAACAAGTTATCGTTGGCTATGAAAATGAACAAATGTTTATTTTCTAAAACCAACCGTAGGAATTAAATCTATTTTCCAAAGAAAATAGGGCACCAAACCCCAATGAAAACTTTGTTTTCTAAAATCAAAAATCAGTACAGACTAACATAACTAACTTATATTCTTCAAAAAAGAAAAAAAAGAAATATTATCACATCAAGCACTTCTTACCAATGCATAACAACTACAACTAGCACCTAAGTGACCTAACTACAATAAAAAAAACTAACTACAATAATACGCTAAGAGGACAACTTTTGAAAAATCACAACAAAAGAACCCATCCAATCCACCAACATTACATAAACATCATGAACCTACACCACATGACAACAAAGTAAAAAAGGTACAATGCCACCACTCGAGGTGTGAAGTTATTGCTACGTTCATCAGTAATCATATGGGTGCTGAAAGTGCATTTACTCCTAAATGGTGTTTTGGTATTATGACAATGTGGTTAGTGTGACTAATGACGGGTGTTAAAAGATGTATCTCAGGTCATTGGTCTCGCGGAGGATTATTTATTTGAAGGATGATTGTCCCCACTACAAAAAGATAAAAGGCATGGTTATCCGATGGCTCAAAGGATTTATTTTGGTTTGATTTGAGTCATAGGAAAACCGCACTATCAAGAGGGGTCAACGAGGTTTGAGTATGTGTGGGAACACAATTTTCCTAAGCCATATTTCATCCACCATACAACCTGGAAGAAGGATATTTATGTGGGCATGGGTATTACAGAGTCTTTTCCAAAGAGGTCAAGGTGCTGGTCACCTAGTGCACACGACCCTTGAGGCCGTGCACACGGGGTCTCTGCCCCGTGCCCACTGGGTGTACAGCGCCCTGGCCCCTCTGGAAAATCCTTCGGTAATGCCCGTGCACACGGGGTGCATGGCCGTGCACACGGGGTGCATGGCCGTGCACACGGGCCCCCATGCTCACGGGGTCCTGGGGCCGTGCACACAAGGTTATGTGGGAATTTGACTGTAGACCCCGTGCACACGGCCTTTAGCCCATGCACACGGGGTCCAACGGCCAGATCCCACCTACCCCCACCCAAGTGCTATAAATACCTCCTTCTTCTTCCTCCAACCCTTATCCTTCTCCCCTTGCTTGAGCCTCCATTGCTAGAACACCATTTTGCTCGTTCCTCTCAAGTCCTCCACCCAAACTTGTTGATATTTTTGGATTTGAGAGAGCAAGGCCCGATGTACACTTCCACCAAACCGATTTGTGTTCCCCTCAAGATTTCTACTCTGTTGACTTTGTTACTCTTGGAGCTTTGTCTCCTAGGCGGCTAGGTGTCCGTCCTGGAAGCTTCCTTGCTTGTGGTGTGCTCCGGGAAGTTTGTAAAGGTGTGGTGGTCGCCTCCAATACCAACCCCGAGTGAATCGAGGCTCATCCGTTGGGGGTGACTCGAGAAAGGAGAATACAATGAGCTACGTTGTTGGTAGCGCTCTCAAGGATTGAGAACTACTCCAATAGAGATTAGCACTCCCCCAAAAGAGTGTGAACTTCGGTCAACCAAATCTCCGCGTCTCCTTGTCACTTGTGGTTTATCCTTTTCCGCACTTTTACCTGTACTGGCTTCTTATGCTTGTTGGCTTGCTATTGTAGTTGTTGCCTAGCATTTGAGTTTAGCTTGCTTGCACATAGGATTTTCATCTAGAGCACATCTAGAGAATCGTATTTATCCGCTTAACCCTAAAAGTTGGTAATTAAAGTTAGATTTGTTAGTCACCTATTCACCCCCCTCTAGTTGACCATATCGATCCTTTCAGGTGCTTACCTAGGTGCATCAAATCTTGTGATCCCTCGAATCACCGATGCCCTATCGCTTGGAGATTTGGCATGTCGTGAAGCTTTTTGCATCAACTCGTGTGATCCCTAGAATCACACATGACCCACTGTTTGAAGCTTTGGCATGATGCGAAGCTTTTTCTCTGGTGAAGAACCAACTTCTTAATCACTTTGTCATCACCTTTAAGTGCAAGCAGTTTGTTGGTGATATCAATGAGGACATTGGCGGAAGGCACATGTGTATATGAAGGAGATCAAGATGATGATGAACGACTTGATTGCATATCTATCACCCATAAGGGGAGCTCTTCAAACAAGGGGGTAGACAGTGTTACTAAATGCGCTCTGTTACAAATAATGGGCTAGGACCATGCCCAATTCTAGAAATGTTAAAAGGCACATGAATAAGATGGTAAGTGGAGGTTCTAAAGTTCAGTTCCACTCCGAAAGTGGAGGTGGTGTTAGAGCATTTTATATGAAGGGTTCTCAATCGCTATATTTTATGATGGGTTGAGGAGAGAGAGAGAACAGTACTCGCTCGCTTGCTTTGCCTAATCGGGACCGAGGCAAATGATGTGGGTGTGTGACATGCGCGTGAGCATAGTTCGGTGAAATCCAGACTGAGGCCTTGTAGGAGTGTAACTCTCTTTTCTCGTTTTGTTTTTCATGTCTTGGTAGACTAGTTATTAATTCTTTCTTGTCCTGTAAATTTAAAACCCAGTCAGTTTTAGTTTATGGTCGCGAAGGTCTGCCAAAATCTAGTCTGATGCCCTACAAAAGCGTGAATCTCTTTTATTTTTTATGTTTTAGCACACAAGTATATGAACTCTTTTTGTCTCTTAAGTTTGAAATCGAGTCAGTTTGAGATCGTGATCGCGACATGATGTCGCTTAGTCCTTTTATAAATGATGCCTATCAGCTGCATAAAAATCGATAGGGTTTGCCGCTTCTCTCTACATGCAATGTCATGGTAGTCCACTTAATCCCAAACGCCGGCACGCTCTAATGAGCGGAAGAGCTGGTCTTCGGAACCTCTTACTCTTGTGATCTTGCATAGGAAGAGGGTGAATAAGGTTTTTGAAAATGCTTGATGAATGATAATTTTGCATTCATGCGTCCATTCTTTAAATCAGATAATCTTGGATTTTCCAATTTAATCACTCTGATTTGATCATCAATAATCAATAGATGCGCAATATTTCATATCACTTTCACCGTTGCACGCTCCTGGACCTTGAAAAATCAATCTGGAGGTTTGAAAGCTCAAGAATGATCAGAGGGGGAGGGGGTGAATGATCACTTCTAAAAATTCAATGGAACTTAGAAGGAATTCATGCAAACTGTGAATGACTACAGGCATCTCGAAGGAAATACAATATCGAAAGACATGCATGGCTCGAAAGGATTGGGAGCGAAGGTAAACATCGAAGGCAAACATGCAACGAGTAAATACTTAATGTAAATGCGAGAAGGAAAACGAGCCTGACACGATGATGTTTGGTAAACCAGTTCACACTCTGTAAAGTGCCACGTCTGGTTGGAGGGACTGGTGATTGAACACCTGGAGAAAAACTCTCTTCGTCCTATTATCCAATGCAACAATCTCGTCGAGCTTGTCCAGTTTTCACTCGTGGTAGATGATTCAGGACATCTCCGAGACCTTGACAAACTTCCTTCAGCAGCGACAATTTCTCTTCGACTGCTTGACAGGCGACGCCTAACCGTCTAGGAGACTTGCAGTTCTCCAAGATAAAAAGATCGGCTAATCTCGACCTAAGTCTTTGTGAATTGCTCAACTCGGTTAAGACTTGGGTTTTAGTTTTCTCTCGATGAATCTCTCTTGGGATGCTCACAATACTTCTGTCTTAGAATCTTCAGTGGAGCAGCCAGCCGAAAATGGCGGGTAGGTGCGGGGTATTTATAGGTGGCGATCCCGATGGGTAAAATGACTGAAGTGACCCGATGCAACAGCTTGACGCGTGTCCACAACGGTCGGATTTCAATCACTGCGCAACTTTACTTGAGGAACAAGTAACCTGACTTACCGAACGAGTTCTCTCTCGAAGGCACGAAGTGCGATGAGTTTGCCTTCGAGCTATTCACTCGACTCAGTAAGATTTCTCTCAGTAGGCTTTTGTGGGTTTAGGTTGAGCAGAGAATATTCACTTCGACAAAGATCTCAACTAGCAAACCCCTCTTGTTAGTACGGTTTTTCCTACTACTCAAGAAAAATAAAGAGAAACTAGTAAAAAGACTAAGTCTTCAACCAGCTTCAGCTTTCTCCTCGTTGCACTTTTACTCGAGAGTGTCTTCTTCTTCAACGACATTTTTAGGGGTCGTCTTCCTTCAAAGGTTTTGGTAGTTGATTGCAGCTTCACTGTAGTGAGTTGTCCTTCGACCTTCTCCTTGCAAACTCCATTCTTTCGGAACCTAAGTATCTGTTTATACTCGAAAGAAATATTATTTCCACTACTGCTTTGTCTAACAATGTCCAAAACCTTCGGGGGAAAAACTTGCTCTTACAATCTCCCCCTTTTTGGATGATTGTTGACAAAAAAAGCATCGGTAAATAATTTGAAAGTTTTGAGTTTTCGATGATAAACCGTTGCTAAGATTGATGAAGTAATCCCCCTTGATGTATGCACGGAAGATGTGAATTTCCAGTGAAGTGCATATTTGACAATAATTGAGTCGAGGGAAAAACATCAATAATCTTAGCGAGCAAGATTGCAGTCCAAAAAATATTCAGTGAGAAATATGCAATCTCCTCGAATGACCTCTGAACTTATATGAAAGATAACTTCCTGCAAAAGGTTAAGTATCGCAAGCAGCAGATAGATATCTTACGATAAAAGTAGCAGTTCACGGACCTACTTAGAGTTAGTTACAACTATATCGAATATGAATCGAATGTTTGTTGAAACTACTCAGAAACTCCAAAAGTTCAAAAGTTCGACGAACGAAAAGCAAGGCCCTTAACCCCGATGGAAAACTAATTTCTTCGATGCCACTACATCTCCCCCTTTTTTTCACAACGTACAAAAAGTCGAGAGAATAGGTTCGAAAGAAATTCCTACTCGCTTGAGCGGCGCTAGCGACGTCGAGAAGATTCGGCGAGCGTTGGAGGACGACGAATGGGGCGACCGCCTGGAGGAGTGATCTTCGTCCGGAACGAGTGGTGATCTCCAGAAGATTCCAATTACGATTCCGGCGGGGTCCTGGGGCTTCGAGGAAGTGGAGAGTAAACTCTCGCTTGACGTCGAGGTGCTTCATCTTGGTCGGAGTCGGAAGAAATGGTGTTCACTGTGATGTGATAGTAATCATCAACACTTAGTACGTCCCTGTTCTTCGGCAGCAAAGGAATATTGAAATCTGGTCGATCGACACGATCATCATTAGTCCAGTTTCTGTTCAGATGAGGAGGATATTCTTCAAAGCCGCGGCGCTGAACTTGACCGAGGGAATTGAACTTGTGCAACCCTTTCCAATCGCGGCGAAGGCATTCACGCAGCATCTGATTATTGTTCATGGAAATATTGCGCAGATGGTTGATTTCATCCATCATCTTCTGCTTCTGAAGGAAATCTTGGTCAATATGATCTTGAAGCATTTGCTGGGACCAAAGAGATACCTCCATGTGGTGCACTGTCTTGATAAATTTCTAGCGAATATTGCGCTCAGTCATATGGACGCGGATGCCAGTGTGCTCTGCAAACTGATCGTTGGGTCGAGTAATAATCTGCAACACTTCCCTTACTGGTGGAGTAAAAATCTTGGTGAAATTTGATACAGGGAATGGCACATCCCGAGAGTAATTGCAGATCGCCATCAGCCAGGGTGCATATGGCTTGTGAGAATTGTGATCATCAGCAAAACAAACCAACGTGCGAATGAAGTAGTCTTCAAAATCGAAGGGATGACCATGGACTAACTTCAACAGAGCAAGTTGCACATCGTGAGGAATTGGAAAATGATCGTGCACATCGAGCATTGGCATCAAAGTCTTCGAAAGAATATAGAACCATGACTTTTCTTCAAAAACTAGATGCCTTGGCTTCGGCTCATCAGGGTAGTGATCTCCCACGACATCTGGATTCATGAGCGTAGAAAATTCAGCAGTTGGGGTAGGCAGATCATGAATATTGTGTGGTAAACCTTTGAACCGAGGTAAATTAATGATGGCCAGAAATTGATCGACATTCATATGGAATACTTGGCCTTGAATCATATAATCAAATTTCCACGTCTTCGAATTCTCAGGATCACCAGTGACATACAATGTGGCATAAAACTGCTTGATGAGCGCGGGATTGTAGCCATAATCGAGAGCAAACATCTTATGGGCATGCATGCCATCAATTGTTTCGGAAACATTCTCGAAACATGAAGTAGCGTACACCGAAGGCATGTCAAGGTACTGATGTTGGAAAACTCTAGCCTTGTTGTACAGCACACGAGTATAATAGATGGCTTGCTCCTGGGTCCAAAACCGAAGAGAATATGCATTTCTGGGCTTCTCGTAGGGATTGGTCCCGAAGAAAAATGGCTTGTGTTCCCGCCTCTTGAAGATAGGGCCTCCTCGAGGAACATCGGGGCGGGACAAAGGGAGCATTTCTCTCGGATGCACAGAGTGGAGCAGCTCATCAACTGGAAATACCTCAGCTGCATTATCTGGCATTTGAAGCATTGGCTCAGTAGGGCGAGAAATTGAAGATGGAACATTTACAATGTCCTGAGCTAGGATAGCTGCAGGAGAATTTTCTTCGGCCTGCTCTTCGACGGGATCTCCTTCGTCGGCATTGGCATGTTTCTCGGCCTCAACAGTCTCCATAGCCTCCAAATCTTCATTCAGTTGTGCAAAAGCATCAATCTTCTCTTCGTTCGAAGAGTTTGAAGAGGAGGAGGAGGAACTTTCACTCGAACTGGCATCGCCAGAACTTGCGCCTTCGGCAGCATCTTGACGAGAAGAAACAATTGTTATATCAACATCGGCTTCTTCTCCTTCGTTCAGAGTCTAGGCAGAGGAATAATCCTTCTGCACTGATATAATTGGGGCATGTTGTTCTTGCTCGACCTGAGCAGGTTGCTCGGTCTCAACTTGAGCTTGGGGCTCGATGGCTGGGGTGGACGATGGAATGACGTGTGGTTGTTGTAAGGCCCGATATGCGGTACTGTTCCGGATCAAGATGTTTCCATCCAGATCCGTGGACGAAGCACATATCGGTCCCACCGCGACATATGACGAAGTCATATGCCTCGGATTTCCAACATGATATCACAACATTACAGATACAGGATACAACATCTCATACAATCGGCATACAACTGCCTTAATACAATACAACAGCGGAAGATACATGTCTGAGTACAGACTACAATCAAATGCCTAGTGGCAAAAGAAAATCATCGATCCCATAACCACACGGGTCCAGGCCCTCCGCCGGGATCCGCCTAACTAGTCGTTGTCGAGTCTCCACGTGAAACGTCGATCACCATACCTGTTGTCGATTAATAACCCTGAAAAGAGTTTGGGGTAGTATCATGAGTACAGAGGTACTCAGCATCCAACTGTAGTGGTCATCTGACCCAGCAAGGACTTCATCACTCGTCATTCTTGGACAACTAGTAGTTTACGGTAAGGAAGGGGTAAGTGGTGAGGTTGCTGCCGCACTAGCATTTATGAAGTGGCTAACGATCTAGAGAGTAAGATAAGAAGCCAAACATTCGATGAGAAATCGCCTCCAACAAGTCTTGCTATCAGCTACTTACGCAAACATAACACCTATCCTATCCTTGTCCTCCTCTTCGCATCCCGACGAAGAAGAAGCAGTCAAGGCACACACACGCGTTGATCAAGTTATATTAAGATTATCTCAATTTTTTTTTGTCTATGAACAAGGAGTAGGTCTCAAGTCGTCCATAACCGTGGACACGGCTTCTCGAAAATAATTAACCCTGCAGGGGTGTACCAACTGCCCATTACAAGGCTCCGCACGCACGCCCATCTCTCTCAGTTGCTACCCATCAGAGGCAACCATTTTATGATTTAGTTCCAAGAGATCCGAAACGACAGGTCCCTCTAACTAACAACGAATAAATCCTGGTGGCCCCCAGTGAGTCGACATCCAACTCAAAACCGGCCACGCTCTCGAATCGGTCTCTACCGTGTGTCTCGGGTTTGGATAGCCGGTTAATCACACATGGGAAACCGGGTCCTCAGCCGAACAAGGTGGGCCAGCAAGGGAACTATGTCCTCACTGGTCCGGTTTGGTTGGAAAACTACTGGCGTACGACCAGCACACACACGGTTTCAATGGTAAATCAGCCTGGGCCACCTCTAGAAATGCTTGAAGCTAGGTAGGTAAGAAAAGGGGACCCCATAAAATCCCACACGCGGTTAGGCACGCTCAGTCTTAAAACCAATACCCGGAACTCGGGTCCTAGGTGACTCGAATGGAACAAAGCGTCGGGGCGGGATAGCCTAGACCTTCCATCCTTCGTCGAATATAGTCAACATTATAATAATCATATCATCAACAACAATAATAATAAGGTGATATCCCAACCAAGGAGTAACAGAGTAACATCGTAGCATCCTAAGCATGCATACTAAGCAGAGGCTGAGCAACGAGCAATAGTAACATAGCAGTACAAGGTTTGCTGGAAGGGGACATGGCTGTATTGGTTTGAAAGAGGCTGTAAACATGTGGTAGGATCAAGCATCGAACCTAACATAGACTAGCATGCAAACCGCTGGTTGAAATAGAATGGATCATAAGTAATGTATAGTCCTTGCCTGTTGATAAGTCGGGTTCCGAAGGTGTAGTTGATCGCAAGCTCGAATCGTCTCCGAGAGGTACCCGCGGAAGCACACAAGACGATAAACACTGGAAAGTAATCAACGAGAAAGCACTCTATTACTACGGGGCAACACACGATCAAGAAGACATCACACGACACGGCAACGCGATACGGATCTATCGTCGAGAACGGTTAGTAACAGGTTAAGTGGAGTACTCGTCACACACGACGATACCGCACGTTTACGGTGGTTCAAGTTGTTTAGCTACAGGTGATCAACCAACGGTTATTAACATGGAAACTCAAGCAAGCATGGCATAGCACACAAACATGTCAAGAGGTGAAGCACAATGTAAACTATCTATGCTAGTCAATTTAAGTGAGGCACAACCTAAACATGGCATAACACTAAGTGCCGCACGATGATTAAAAGATTTGGTACTGTTCTGTCCTAAACCATATTTTAGGTTGGTTAACAACATCAAACAATAGCATAAACACAAAGTACACGAAAAACTAATCAAGTTACATATAAAGAACTACCCAAACAGAGTTACGGTCAAAAAGATATAAGCAAAACAAGTTACGGGCACAAACTGTCAACATCAGGAAGCACATTTTAGAGCAATGTATAAACAGGATAATCAATGCAAACATGCTCACAAATGATATGAAATTAAACTAGACATGACAAGGAAGGCATGGCAAAAAGAATCATGAAAATAGGCATCATAGATCAAAAGATATTAAGCAAACAACATGGCATCGAAACGTTACACACTTAGAGAAAAACAGAGGTGGCTGTCAAAAACAGCAGCATAGCAACTTTGGAGCTCAACAACTATATGACCAGAAAGCATATCATGGCAATGCAATACATGTAATGTAAGTAGAAATGATGCTTAACAATATGCAATTGAATCACTCAATTCCGATAAACGGTCGCGACACACTCGTCGACCGAAGTTGCAACAAAATAACAGTTTCAGCAACAGCAGCACATTAACATCAGGATCACCACTTTGGAGCAAGATTTAATATAGCTAAAGCACCCAAACATGGAAAGTTAAAGCATGGAAATGAAGTACACATGATGCTTAACACATAGGAAAAAGAATCAATGCAATAGGCCTCATGGATGAGTCACAATCATCATGTAAAGTTGCAACAAAATAATAACAGCAGCACTTAACAGGAAAAAGTAGCAGTTTAACGGCCTGATGCCCACTTCAACGCAGAATTAAACTATCTAGACGGCCTCAAACGGAAAAACTTTCTAAATACGAACGCTAGACCACGCAAAACTGAGCAACTTTCGTTTTGGGGGCACGTTCATCGGAGCTACGGTTTAATCGCTATTCACAACACAAAAATGAATCAGCAGCAATTTTTATCCAGGACTTCGAAAATTTTACAGATCTCGGGGAGGAAAAAAAACTACCGTGGGCTTCGTCCCACCAGGAGGCTGAGGAGGGGTGGCCTGGCGCTGGGCTGGCTGGGCCTTGGAGGGCGAGTGGGCCGGGGAGGCGCGGCTGGGCTGGCGGCCCACCTGGCTGCCCAAGCCAGTCCGCAGGGGCGCTGGAGGTCGGTCGGCTCGGGGCTCCTCCCGAGCAGAACCGGCGGCGGCGCGGATCCCGCCGGATCCCGGCCGGAGGAGGAGGGGCAGCACCGGATCCTGGCGCTGGACGGCCACCAGGGGCGCGGGCGAGCTCGGCCTTCGGGGCGGCCTCAGCCATGGCCGGCGGCTTGGTGCTGCACTCCGGCGGCTTGCGAGACCTGCGGGAGAGGAAGCAGAGGGGAGTGAGGGGAGGAGAGGGAAGATAGGGAAGAGAGGGAGGGAGAGATGGCCGTGGGAAGGTGGTGCCCGGCTGGCCGGCGTGCTGGTCGGAGGCGGCGGCGGCTGCGTGCATCCACGGGCGTGGGTTGGAGGAGAGAGGAGATCAGGGCGCTGACGTGGCGCGCTCTCGGCCCTCCGATCTCGCGATCAGACGGCTGCAAACGGATCTGGGATAGATTTTTGAAAAAATGGGCTAAACTGCAAAAATTGGGCTATTGTGAGGGGGGTGGCTGCAATTTTGTGGCTAGGGAAACCCTAAAAATGGGTGGGAGTGTGGTGGTCTTTATATAGCCCCGGTGGCTGGCAGTTTGCAAAAACATCCCCGGTTTTTCTCTCGTGCGCGCGGTGCACACGTTTCTGACCGCCGGGGGTCCGTAGTACCTCCGATTCGGGTAAAACTTCAAACTGCGCGATCAGCGCGTCGAGCCGGAGGCGTTCACCTCGCGCTGGAACCGTTTCGAGAACACTTTCCGGCGTGCTATAAAAATATCCCGTTCAATTATTAAACGGGGTTTTTCGTTCCGTTGGTTGCGGCTGGTCTTGTGAGGTTTTCGCGACGGTGATCGGGCGAAACCCGGTGTCGCAAAGGTCGGAGTGTCAGGGTGGCAAGGGTCGGTATCCGTCCGGTACGAGATAAGAGGGGGAAAAATAATTGCCGATCGATAAATCGGGGATGCAAACACCGCAAACAAATCAGACAATCAAACAATTC
Organism: Bromus sterilis; assembly: GCA_950022295.1. Lineage (NCBI taxonomy): Eukaryota > Viridiplantae > Streptophyta > Magnoliopsida > Poales > Poaceae > Bromus > Bromus sterilis. The sequence goes on from OX465597.1 coordinate 133,880,486, forward strand.
ACACCGAAAACAAATTTTTAATTTTTGTGAAAACTGGGTTGTTACAATACAACACCACCAACAAGGGATCTCGTCCCGAGATCCTGGACGATCCGGGGGAGAGGGGGAAGAGAAAAGAGAGTCGGCGATCTTCAACACCACCAACAAGGGACTTTGCTCCATGTCGACGTCGAACTTCTGTCGAGATAAATTTCCGCAGAGAGACGGCATCGTTGAAAATACGAAACCGTCGGTGTCAAGAGGAAGAACGACATCTAACACCTGGTCAAAGGGATAGTGCTTTTCGACGCAAGTCATGAAAACACCGGGCAAAAGGAGGGAGGGCAAAGGACGACCCAGATGATATCCGAAACCGCAGAAGCTGAAGGTACTACAGGAATTCCCACCTGAGCTCGGAATCGAGACAATACGCTGCAAGCAAGGCATTGTACCGGTTCCAAAACTCCACACACTCGAGATCCTAAAGTTTGAATGGGATAAGGCGAGAATAAAACACTTACGACACTTGTCCTGACCAGAGAAAGGGTAAGGAGCAAAAAGATTCCTACTCTCCGATAACTATCTTATGATCTACAAAATAATTTTTGTCTAGACTCGACTTTGACCAAAGAAGGGCCCCTACGGTCGGTAAGGCTCTGATACCAACAAGGGACTCTGCTCCATGTCGACGACGAACTTATGTCGAGATAAATTTCCGCAGAGAGACGACATCGTCGAAAAACGAAACCACCAGTGTCAAGAGGAAGAACGAAAATTCAAAGCGGTGATCAAGGGAAGTACTCTCACCCAGATCGTGAGGATACTAGGTAAAAGGAATGAGGTCAACAGACGACCAAGATATTTACCCAGAGTCGGAAGAACTAACGGTACTACAGGATTTCCTAAACCTGAGATCGGAATCGAGACAATACGGTGCAAGCAAGGCATTGTAACGGTTCCGAAACTCGACACACTCGAGATCCTAAAGTTTGAAGGGGGATAAGTCGAGAATAAAACACTTACGACACTTGTCCTGACCAGAGCAAGGGTAAGGAGTAAAAAGATCCTACTCTCCGACAACTAACTTAGTAACTACAAAATAGTTTTTTTATCTAGACTCGACTTCGGCCAGAGAGGGGATCCTACGGTCGGTAAGGCTCTGATACCAAGTTGTAAGGCCCGATATGGGGTACTGTTCCAGATCTAGATGTTTCCATCCAGATCCGGGGACGAAGCACGTATCGGTCCCACCGTGACATATGACGAAGTCATATGCCCCGGATTTCCAACATGATATCACAACATTATAGATACAGGATACAACATCTCATACAATCGGCATACAACTGCCTTAATACAATACAACAGCGGAAGATACATGTCTGAGTACAGACTACAATCAAATGCCTAGTGGCAAAAGAAAATCATCGATCCCATAACCACACGGGTCCAGGCCCTCCACTGGGATCCGCCTAACTAGTCGTCGTCGAGTCTCCACGTGAAACGTCGATCACCATACCTGTTGTCGATTAAGAACCCTGAAAAGAGTTTGGGGGTAGTATCATGAGTACAGAGGTACTCAGCATCCAACTGTAGTGGTCATCTGACCCAGCAAGGACTTCATCACTCGTCATTCTAGGACAACTAGTAGTTTACGGTAAGGAAGGGGTAAGTGGTGAGGTTGCTGCCGCACTAGCATTTATGAAGTGGCTAACGATCTAGAGAGTCAGATAAGAAGCCAAGCATTCGATGAGGAATCGCCTCCAACAAGTCTAGCTATCAGCTACTTACGCAAACATAACACCTATCCTATCCTTGTCCTCCTCTTCGCTTCCCGACGAAGAAGAAGCAGTCAAGGCACACACACGCGTTGATCAAGTTATATTAAGATTATCTCAATTGTTGTTGTCTATGAACAAGGAGTAGGTCTCAAGTCGTCCATAACCGTGGACACGGCTTCTCGAAAAGATTTAAGCCTTCAGGGGTGTACCAACTGCCCATTACAAGGCTCCGCACGCACGCCCATCTCTCTCAGTTGCTACCCATCACAGGAAACCATTCTATGATTTAGTTCCAAGAGATCTGAAACGACAGGTCCCTCTAACTAACAACGAACAAATCCGGGTGGCCCCCGGTGAGTCGACGTCCAACTCAAAAACCGGTCGCGCTCTCGAATCGGTCTCTACCGTCTGTCTCAGGTTTGGATAGCCGGTTAATAACACATGGGAAACCGGGTCCTCAGCCAAACAAGGTGGGCCAGCAAGGGAACTATCTCCTCACTGGTCCGGTTTGGTTGGAAAACTACTGGCGTACGACCAGCACACACACGGTTTCAAATGGTAAATCAGCTTGGGCCACCTCTAGAAATGCTTGAAGCTAGGTAGGTAAGAAAAGGGGACCCCATAAAATCCCACACGCGGTTAGGCGCACGCTCAGTCTTAAAACAAATACCCGGAACTCGGGTGTTAGCTGACTCGAATGGAACAAAGCGTCGGGGCGGGATAGCCTAGACCTTCCATCCATCGTCGAATATAGTCAACATTATAATAATCATATCATCAACAACAATATAATAAGGTGATATCCCAACCAAGGAGTAACAGGGTAACATCGTAGCATCCTAAGCATGCATACTAAGCAGGTGCTGAGCAACGAGCAATAGTAACATAGCAGTACAAGGTTTGCTGGGAGGGGACATGGCTGTATTGGTTTGAAAGAGGCTATAAACATGTGGTAGGATCAAACATCGAACCTAACATAGACTAGCATGAAAACCGCTGGTTGAAATAGAATGGATCATTAGTAATGTATAGTCCTTGCCTGTTGATAAGTCGGGTTCCGAAGGTGTAGCCGGTCGCAAGCTCGCATTGTCTCCGAGAGGTAATCGCGGAAGCACACAAGACGATAAACACTGGAAAGCAATCAACGAGCAAACACTCTATTACTACGGGGCAACACACGATCAAGAATACATCACATGACACGGCAACGCGATACGGATCTATCGTCGAGAACGGTTACTAACAGTTTAAGTGGGGTATCGGTCACACACGACGAATACCGCATGTTTACGGTGGTTCAAGTTGCTTAGCTACAGGTGATCAACCAACGGTTATTAACATGGCAACTCAAAAAAGCATGGCATAGCACACAAACATGCCAAGAGGTGAAGCACAAATTAAACTATCTATGCTAGTCAATTTAAGTGAGGCACAACCTAAACATGACATAACACTAAGTGTCGCACGATAATTAAAACATTTGGTACTGTTCTGTCCTAAACCATATTTTAGGTTGGTTAACAACAGCAAACAATAGCATAAACACAAAGTACACGAAAAACTAATCAAGTTACATATAAAGAAAACCCCAAACGGAGTTACGGTTAAAAAAATATAAGCAAAACAAGTTACGGGCACAATCTGCCAACATCAGGAAGCACACTTTAGAGCAATGCATAAACAGGATAATCAACGCAAACATGCTCACAAATGATATGGAACTAAAGTAGACATGACAGGGAAGGCATGGCAAAAAGAATCATGCAAAAATGCATCATAGATCAAAAGATATTAAGCAGGCAACATGGCATCCGAACGTTAAAGACTTAGAGAAAAACAGAGGTGGCTGTCACAAACAACGGGATAGCAACTTTGAGCTCAATAACTATATGACCAGCAATTATACCATGACAATGCAATACATATAATGGAAGTAGACATGATGCTTAAAAATATGCAATTGGAATCACTCAATTCCAATAAACGGTCACGACACACTCGTCGACCGAAGTTGCAACAAAATATAAACAGCAGCACACTAACAGCAGGGTAGCTACTTTGGAGAAGGATACAATCATGATGCAGCAAGCAATTATGGCATGTGAATGCATGAAACTGAAGTAGAAAAAATGCTTAACGCAACGCAAAAGTAATCACTCAATTCCGACGTACGGTTGCAAAGCAACCGTCGCCCGAAGTTTCAATCAAGCAACATTTTTCAGACAGTTTAACAGCAGCAGTTGCAATTAACGACCAGTGGCCTTGTTTGACCAGCAATAACACAATCAAGATGACCTCAGATGCAAATGCTCACAAAATATGGATTGGAGTACACACAATTCTGAGCAATATTCGTTTTGTGGGTACGTTCATCAGAGCTACGGATCAACGGGAAATAACGTTGCAAAAAGACATCAACAGCAAAAATTTCTCCAGACTTAGCCAAAATCTGGAAAAAGGAAAAACAACAGGAAAAAAAAGCACTGGGCCTCACCCATGGGCTCGGCCGATCTGCAGTGGAGAGGCCGTGGCCTGGCTGGCGGATCTGGCGCGGCTAGGCTGCGGTTCAGCTGGGCCTCGTAGGCCAGGCCGTGGGAGGTGGGCCGGCCCACGCGCGGCGGTTGATCGGATCGAACCGGCGGCGGTGGCCTCGTTGCCGGCGACGGCGAGCGGCCGAGGCGGCGCAGGTAGAGGTCCAGCGAGGGAGCGCGGTTCCTGGGAGGCGGCGTCGACGGCGGGGTCCCGGCGTGGCGTCCCGTGGTGTCTAGGGAAGGGCGGCGCGAGCTCCTTCAGGCGCTAATGGCGGCGGCGGCCTGCATGGCTGGGAGAGCGAGAGGTTAGAGGGTGAGGGAGGAAGGAGGAAAGGAGAGAGAGGGAGGAGAGAGGCGCGGGACAGGGGAGGGAGGAGAGGGGCCCGACGGTGGCTCGCCGGCTGCGGGCCGGTGGCTGGAGGCGGCGGCGCGGTAAGGTGCCCTCACGGGCTGGCGTGAGGTTGGAGAAGGGGTGGGAGGAGAGAGGAGGCCGGTTCCTGGCCGTCAGATTGGAAGATCTGACGGTCCAGATCGCTCAGGGGAAATTCCAGATCTGCTTGGGCTAGGTTGCGAAAATTAGGGGCAATCTGGAGGGGGTGGCTGCAATTTTGTGGCTAGGGAAACCCTAGAAGGGGTGGGAGTGTGGTGGTCTTTATATAGCCCAGGTGGCTGGCAGTTTGCAAAAACATCCCCGATTTTTCTCTCGCGCGCGCGATGTTCACGTTTCTGACCGCCGGGGGTCCGCAGTACCTCCGATTCGGGTAAAACTTTGAACTACGCGATCAGCGCGTCGAGCCAGTGGCGTTCACCTCACGTTGGAACTGTTCCGAGAACACTTTCCGGCGCGCTATAAAAATAACCCGTTTAATTATTAAACAGGGTTTTCGTTCCGTTGGCTGCGGCCGGTCTCGTGCGGTTTTCACGACGGTGCTCAGGTGAAACCCGGTGTCGCAAAGGTCGAGTGTTAGAGTGGCAAGGGTCGTTCTCCGTCCGATACGAGATAAGAGGGGGAAAAATAATCGCCGATCGATAAATCGGGGATGCAAACACCGCAAACAAATCAGACGACCAAACAATTCACACCGAAAACAAAAATTTTAATTTTTGTGAAATCTGGGCTGTTACACAGCCTTTCCTTTCGCTGGATCAGGGTCTCATCATCTTCAGCCACTTGGGCTTGCTTTCCCTTCGACCTGACCGAAGGTTTTTGTCTGCGGGTTTGCACGGGGGGAGCAGAGGAAATTGGTGGATCAGTGACCAAGTTGGTCATATCAATTGTTGCTCGAGGAGCCTTAGAGGCTGGCTCCTGGATCCTGACACCTCTATTGCTCGGTTTCTTCTTTAGAGCAATGTCTTCGACATCTGCCTCTGTGCCAGGGTCTTGACCATTAGAATGGGCTTCTTATTCGTCAGAAGCTGCCTCTGGAGGAGAAACAATAACTTCATTTTTCTTGCGCTTGGCAGATTTCTTGCCAGCCTTAGGTGTGGTGCTAGGACCAACATCATCGATGCCCTCAGCAGCAGCAGCCTCCTTTCTGGCTTTAGCTTCCTTCCTCTTTTTCGCTCGTCCAGCTCGAGCAGCAACCAGCTCTTTGAAATCTTCAGGAGTTTTAAGAGAGGTTGGGTGAGCATCTGCTGGAGGAAGTGGTCTATTAGCCTTCGTCCATTTGGTTCTCAATGACTTGACATCAGACCAGGGATTCTTCAGGGCGAACAGCCTCTCCCAGCGAGGAATAAGTGACTTGTATTCATACCATCGAAGCGCTTGAAGCCTTCGAATCTCTTGCAGTCTATTTTCTCTCGTACGATCATCTTCTGTGCCTTAAGGCTTTCTCAAATTCTTCTCGATAATCAAATCCTCTAACAGACCTTCAGAGTTGTTGGTGATTCTTGTACGACCTCCAACACGCTTGGGTTCTCTGAAATTTCCTTCGTTCTCAGACATTTTCCTGCGAAATAGATAGGTACGCGGGAATAAAGGAAAGTTGTGAATAGGTACCAGCCATTTTCGAGGAAAAACATTTTGAACGTAGTAAACATATCGAGGAATTTGTCTTGAAGAAAGTTTTTCATGGAAGTCCTAGGCTAGATTTTCATCGGGTGCAAATCTAACGAAGAACTTGTATGAAAGAAGTGCACAAGAGTAAATCAATCGATATGCATCTGTGGGATTTACCTAAGTGAGAGAATCCGAGGGATTTCTTACCTAGTTGAGATGGGAAATCGACAGAGAACTCAAGAAACAGATTTCCCAAAGTTCAATGATCTGAACGGATCAAACAGACCTAAAACAAATAAAAGAAAATCAAGAACAAATCTGGACAGCGAAGAACAGATTCAAGGGGAAATCGTGTCCAGAGCCTCACATACCCTATCTTGGTGATGTGGGGCAACTACGGCGACGCGGATGAAGATCCTCGTCGACGGGAAGGTCTCCGGTGACTTCCTTCCGGCAGCAAAGCGGTGAGGGAATCGACGGCGACGAACAGCACGGCGGCACGCGAGAGAGCTTCGGGAGCGGAGAGATGAAGTTGAGGGAATGTGAGGTCTGTGCCGATGAGGGTGGATCGGTATTTATTGGGGTGGGGTCTGACATAACTGTCAAATCCGATCCAACGGCGCAGATTACGCGTCTCTCCGAATTCAACGGACGGATTTTGTGGCGGTAATCACAGGAAAATCCCAACGAACCGAAAGAAAGTTGCTCCACGTCCGAGAGAAAACTCATCGAACATCGAGTATAAAAGTAGATAAAAGTTCGATAGATTTTCCTTCAGAATCAATGACATTCGAAGGGAATCTTAATCGAGTACAAATATACATGTTCACGAGAGAAAAGCAGAGATGGGGTAGGGATAGAATAGAGGGAGAACAGGGTCCGATACTTTGTCAATCCGAGAGAAAAACAGCGATAAGAAAACTCGGAGAGATAAGTGTATAGGACAACACCAAATGAACAAAAACAAACAAAAAAAGAAACACGATAGAACACTAACGACAGTAAATTATTTAAAAACATATAATACATAGTACCGATAGTTATAGTCTTACTGTACATTGCGTGAGTCCAATATATTCAACTCACACCTTAGTGCACAAAACCTTTTCTCATCCAGGGGCTTCGTAAATATATCAGCCAATTGATCTTCGGTGCGAACATGGTTAATAAAAATATCTTCTCGTTGAACGTGATCTCGAAGAAAATGATGACGTATATCAATATGCTTTGTTCGAGAGTGTTGCACTGGATTATGGGCAATTTTGATAGCACTCTCGCTATCACATAGCAATGGAATTTTCTTCACAAGAATACCATAATGTTTCAGCGTTTGCTTGAGCCACATAATTTGAGTGCAGCATGAACCGGCAGCAATATACTCAGCTTCAGCTGTAGAAATGGATACACAATTATGTTTCTTCGAAGCCCAACAGACAAGAGATCCAACGAGAAAATGACATGTGCCTAAGGTAGATTTCCTGTCGACTCGATCACCAGCCCAGTCAGAATCAGAATATCCAACGAGATCAAACTGGGCACCTTTGGGATACCATAGTCCCAATATAGGTGTATGAGCCAGATATCGAAGAATTCGCTTGACAGCAATATGATGTGATTCTTTCGGGTTTTCCTGAAAACGAGAACACATACAGACTGATAGCATAATGTCAGGTCTAGACGCACAAAGGTAAAGAAGCGAACCGATCATCAAGCGATATTTCTTCTGATCGAAAGGTTTGCCCTTCTCATCTGCATCTAGATGAACATTCGTAGGCATTGGAGTCTTGATGGTTTCGCAATTGACAAGATCAAACTTCTTCAGGCAATATCTGATGTATTTCTCTTGAGAGATAAATGTCCTATTTTCTGTTGACGGATTTGAAGCCCGAGAAAGAACTTCAATTCACCCATCATAGACATTTCATATTTCTTCGACATCATACGAGCAAATTCTTCGCTGATATCAGGGTTAGTACAGCCAAAAATAATATCATCGACATAAATTTTACACACAAAGAGATCATCTTTGTATGCACGAGTAAAACGAGTCGGGTCAGTTGTTCCTGGTTTGAAGCCCTTCTTCAGAAGGAAATCCTTCAGTGTTTCATACCAAGCACGAGGTGCTTTCTTTAGCCCATATAGGGCCTTGTGCAACCTGTACACCTTATCAGGATTCTTCGGGTCTTCAAAACCTGGTGGCTGCATAACATTTACTTCTTCTTCGATTTCACCGTTAAGAAATGCACTTTTGACATCCATTTGATAGAGCAATATACCATCGTAATTGGCAAAAGCAAGCATGACACGAATAGATTCAAGTCGAGCAACAGGAGCATAAGTCTCACCGAAATCAATACCTTCAATTTGGGTGTAGCCTTGTGCAACTAGTCGAGCTTTATTCCTTATAACAATGCCATCTTCATCTTGCTTGTTGCGAAAAATCCACTTCGTACCAATGATATTATGCTTCTTGGGATCAGTTCTATCGACAAGGGACCAAACTTTATTTCTCTCGAACTGGTTAAGTTCTTCGAGCATTGCAGTCATCCAGTCTGAGCCCTTCATGGCTTCATCGAATTTCGATGGTTCTAGCATGGATACAAACGAGAAATTTCCACAGAAGTTAGCTAAACGAGTGTGAGAACGAGTGGTAGGACGACCTGGTAGACGAATCTCTTCGAGTATTGAGTCGATGTCCACTCTTCTTCGAACACGAGGTAAAGCTTCTTCAACAGCTTGAGGATCCGGTTGTTCTTCGGGATCAGCTTGTCCTTCAGGATCAGCTTGTCCTTCGGGATCATTTCCTTCAGGTTCAGCTTGACCTTTGGGTTGAGAATTTTCTTCGTTTATGCGTTCTCCATCGACCTGTACATCATTGGCTTCAGGATGTTGATCTCCAACGCCCCGGGCTATGTGTGGGAACTTTGGACCATCATCATCCTTGTTGGCTTGATGTGCATTTCCTTCGACAGGCCGAATATCTCCAATAGCCATGTACCTGATAACTTCATCCAAAGGTGGTTCATCCAGGTTAAGAGGTAATTGCTCCTTTTGAGAGCCGTTAGTTTCATCAAATCGAACATTTACAGTTTCTACAACTTTTCCTAGATGAGAGTTGTAAACTCTGTAAGTGTGAGAATTTGAACCATAACCTAGGAGAAAACCTTCGTGTGCCTTTGGGGCAAACTTGGAGCTGTGATTCATATATCTGATATAACATGGAGCACCAAAAACCCTGAGATATGAAACATTCGGCTTTTTACCAGTGATAAGCTCATGTGAAGTTGTTGGGATACGGGGCAGAAAACTCAAATTTTTCATACCTACGGTACCCGAACCCAAGATCTATGCTATGGTGATGTAAAGTAACGGAGGGAATCGGTGTTCATACCTTTGAAGACCGAAAGAGGGAAACGTTCTTGCGAACGTGGCTGGCGTAGACTCGGAACTACGACCTCCCTGTCGTGTAGAAGACCACCACCGGCGAGGATGACTCCCGGTAAACCTCCAGCGACGAAGTAGCACCACAGGTGTAGTGCCTCCAAGAGATTATACACGTACGGTACAATCGATGTTCCTCCCGGGCCCCGAACCAGGCGAGCAGCGGAAGAAAGACGGCTACGGATCCCGACTCCAGCAGAACGACGATACGTCCAAAAAGCATCACTATTTTATATTGTGATTTCACCTTATTCATTGATATTTTCCACTTTAAAGTGTTGTCCTTATGTTGTTTTGGCTTATTTTACACAGTTTACAACTTTCCGGTGCCGAAACAGCAGAACCAGGATTCAGCGGTGAAGAAGTGGAAACCAAGTTGCTGAAGCAGATCAAGTCCAAATGCGATGAAATTTTACGGGGAGCATTTTTATGCCAAATGACTGGGAGTCACCGAAGGAGAAGGTGAGGGGACCCACCAGGCAGCCAGAAGGGTGCCTGGCGCGGCCCCCCTTCCTGGTCGCGCCAGGCACCCTCCTGGGTGCTTGGTGGCCCCTCTCGGTGCCCCTTTCGCCTATATAACCCCTTGGGGGTAGAACCCCTAAACAGGAGCTGCTTTCGCGAGACACCGCCGCCACGGTGCGGAAACCTACAGAGGAGAAAACCAATCTCCGGCGGAGAGATTCCGCCGGGGAGATCACCTCCCGGAAGGGGAGATCGTCGCCATCATCATCATCGTCACGGGCATCATCGAGATCATCATCAACATCTTCCCCAACATCAGCACCATCTCCATCTACATCCAATCTCATCTCACAATTGCAACTTGTGTTGTAATCCGTACTATCTATCCCCTCTACTCTGTTGGTGTTGATTACTACTTTGTGGTGAATGCTATTGAGTTTTGTTGGAGAAATATTATTGTGTCCAGATTGTTCATCACCTATTTATCACCTCTGATCATGATCTCTTTTATGTGTTGTGAGTAGTTACTTTAGTTCTTGAGAACATGGGAGCAGTCTAGCTGTTAGTAGTCATATGATGTTGAAGTATTATGTGCTGTGTGATACTTAAGTTGTGTTGTTAATTCTCTAGTGGTGTTATGTGAGTCGAACACATAACACTTCACCTTTAATGGGCCTAGAGGGAAACATTGTGCACAAAGGATGCTTATGGTGGGTTACCGGAGTGACAGAAACCTGAACTCCAGTTCGCAGACTTTCGCACAAGGGAGTTATGGATCCTTGATCGTAATGCTGTGGTTAGGCTTATGCCTTAATTACTACCTTGTATTTGCGGATGCTTGCAAGGTGTGTAATCATAAGAGTACACTTATCTTAGTCTAGAAGGTGTACTAGCATTGATCCACCCACCGATACTTATCACACAATACATATTACTTGGCAGAGTATGGTGAAAGTGACTAGACTATCTCTCCCGTGTTTTCTCGAGAACGCTTTAGCCTTTATAAGTTCAGTTCTTAGGCTTATCCTTGTAAAAGGATTGGGCCACTTTCTACTCCTCAGTTACCCTGTTTACTTTGCCCGTCTTTTACTTTTCTGTTGCTTAAACCAAAAACCCCTAAATATTTACCTTTGAGTGTTTGCAGTCTTTCCTTATCCAGTGTCACTTATCAACACCTTCTGCTCCTCATTGGGATCGACATCCTTATTTATCGAAAAGCTACAATTGATCCCCTAGACTTGTGGGGGTTGGCGCGGTTAACAGGGAAGGCAACCCAACTAAACCTATTAACTTCTCCGCCATCAACGAGCTTTTCTGGCGCCATTGCCGGGGAGTGTAGCGCTATTGGTAAGTGAAGCCGGTAAGGAAACTTTTATTTTCTGTTGTTACTTTCAGTCCTTATGGTTTCTTCTGCTGTTGGTTCGTTGCTGGTAAGGAGCCGCCCCACGACTGTGGTGGTCACTCCTACCCCTACCAAAATTATGCCCTATAAAATACCATCTGGTATTGTTGATTATGTCTTGGCTAATCGTTATACAGGAGAAGGACATCCGGGAGAACACCTGCTATATCTATCACAATTATGTTCTTTATTTAAGCTTGCAGGTGTGACGATGGAGTTCGTCATGAAGAAACTATTCTCCATATCTCTCAAAGATAAAGCTTCAGATTGGTATAAGCTACTCGATAACTCTGATTCGCTTGAATGGCCAGAGCTTATGTCTCTCTTTTATGCAAAGTTTTATCCTCTTCGTGAAATTCACCAAGACAGGAATTACATCTACAACTTTTGGTCTCGCGACGGAGAGAGCATCGCTCAAGCTTGGGGGAGACTGAAGTCCCTGATGCTCAAATTCCCAAACCATGAGCTCCCCAAGGAAATTATACTCACAAATTTTGATGCCAGGCTTTCTCGTCAGGACAAGGAGATGTTGTATGCCTCCTCTAGTGGGGTATTCCAGACCAGAAGTATGGAAGAAAAATTGGATCTTATAGAAAGGATCCAGAAGAATACTGAAGACTGGGAAATTGATAAAGGTATTGAACCCGCTATAAACTATGAGCATAGCTACATTGAGAGTTATGTAAAGACTGATTACTTTAATACCTTTTGCTCTAAAATTGGTCTTGATTCCCAGCTAATGGTTGACTTTTGCAAAGACTTTGCTTCTCATATTGATTCTTCCAGGACGAAGGAGAGTCAACATCATAAACCTTTCAAGGAGTCAACCATTGAGATTAATGTTACTGATCCTGTTTTACCTTCAGTTGTGTATGAACAGCCTCCTTATCCCTCCAGGATAAAGGAGCACTCTTTTTTTACAGGTATTTTAAATAAAAATGGAAGAACCACTGAAAAACCTGAGGACACGATCAAGGTCCAGCCTCAAGTTGCAATGGTCAAGGATCTGGTAACAAGTGATATTGAAGGTTCCACTATTAGTTTTTGTGTTGTTGCCACTAACATTGTCACAACCAGGAACAAAGGCCCAATTTCAGGTACACCTGTTGTATCTTTCAAGATAGGAGATCATAATTACTATGGGCTATGTGATTTGGGATCCAGCGTCAGCGCTATCCCCTTCACACTTTATCAAGAAATCATGCACGAGATTCAGCCATGTGAGATCGAGGACATAGATGTCACCATCCATCTTGCAAATAAACAAACAATCTCTCCAGTTGGGATTGTAAGAGATGCTGAAGTACTCTGCGGGAAGTTAAAATATCCTACAGACTTTCTTATACTTGGTTCAGTGCAAGATAGTTTTTGCCCTATTATCTTTGGTAGGCCCTTCCTCAGCACTTGTGGAGCTATAATAGATTGCAAGAAAGGTAAAGTTTCTGTTGAATTCAACGGTGAGCCGTATGAATTCAATTTCTCTAAGTTTTCTAAGCAGCCTCGTGGTACTGACTTGTCAAGTAATGACAAAATTATTGAAGAAATTGCTTCCATTTCTATTCCTCCTAACGATACTTTGCAGCAATTTATGGAGGACCACGAGAATGATATACATATGCAGGAAAGGAATGAACTAGAAGACATATTTTCAAGACAACCTGCTATCCTGAAGCACAACCTACCGATTGAACCTTTAGGAATCCTCTCGCAACCAAAAGAAGACCCGGTGTTCGACCTAAAACCACTACCCGATACGCTCAAGTATGCCTATTTAGATGAAAAGAAAGTATATCCTGTTATTATCAATTCTAACCTTTCAGGGTATGAAGAAGAGCGATTATTGGAGACACTTCACAGAAACCGAGGTGCTATTGGCTATACTCTTGATGATCTCAAGGGTATTAGTCCATCCATTTGCCAACATACTATCAATCTCGAGCCCGATGCTAAACCGGTTGTTGATCACCAACGACGGTTGAACCCAACGATGAAGGACGTGGTTAGGACAGAGGTTCTCAAACTTCTAGCCGCAGGTATCATCTATCCTATAGCTGATAGTAAGTGGGTAAGTTCCGTTCATTGTGTTCCAAAAAAGGGAGGTATGACTGTTGTCCCTAATGATAAAAATGAACTAATACCTCAGAGGACCATTATTGGATATAGAATGTGTATTGATTTCAGAAAGTTAAACAAGGCCACCCGGAAGGACCATTATCCTTTGCCCTTTATTGATCAGATGCTCGAGCGGTTGTCTAAAAACACCCACTTCTGCTATCTTGATGGGTATTCTGGCTTCTCCCAGATTCACGTTAACACCGCGGATCAAGAGAAGACCACTTTCACGTGTCCCTACGGTACTTATGCTTATAGGCGTATGCCTTTTGGTTTGTGTAATGCACCTGCTACTTTTTCAGAGGTGTATGTCTGCAATATTTCATGGTTTCTGTGAGGAGATTGTAGAAGTTTTCATGGACAACTTTTCCGTCTATGGAAGCTCCTTTGACCACTGTCTCCACAATCTTAATAAAGTTTTGCAGAGATGTGAAGAAACAAATTTGGTGCTCAACTGGGAGAAGTGCCATTTCATGGTTAATGAAGGGATAGTTCTTGGACACAAGATTTCCGCAAGGGGAATTTAAGTGGACAAGGCAAAAATTGAAGCTATTGAAAGGATGCCCTATCCAAGGGACATCAAAGGAATTCGTAGTTTTCTAGGTCATGCTGGTTTCTATAGAAGATTTATTAAGGACTTTTCTAAGACCTCGAAACCCCTCACCAATCTTCTCCAGAAGGATGTTCCTTTTTTATTTGACGAAGATTGTAAGGAAGCTTTTGAAGTTCTTAAGAAACCCTTGATAACCGCTCCTATAGTACAACCACCTGACTGGAATTTTCCCTTTGAAATTATGTGTGATGCTAGTGATTTTGCTGTTGGAGCTGTTTTAGGACAAAGGGTTGACAAGAAGCTGAATGTCATCCACTATGCCAGCAAAACACTTGATAGTGCTCAAAAGAATTATGCTACTACCGAGAAGGAATTCTTGGCAGTGGTGTTTGCTTGTGATAAGTTTAGGCAGTATATTGTTGATTCTAAAGTTATTATTCATACTGATCATGCTGCCATTAAGTATCTTATGCAGAAAAAGGATGCCAAACCAAGACTCATTAGGTGGGTACTCCTTCTTCAAGAATTTGATTTGCAGATTGTCGATAGAAAAGGAGAAGACAACCCGGTGGCGGATAATCTTTCAAGGATGGAAGATATCCTGCACGATCCTATTCCAGTCAACGACAGTTTTCCAGATGAACAGCTTGCTGTTGTAAAAGTACAATCTCATTCCGATCCTTGGTTTGCAGATTATGCTAATTTTATCGTTGCAAAGTTTTTGCCTCCAGGTTTTACATTTCAGCAGAGGAAGAAATTCTTCACGGATTTGAGGCACTACTTTTGGGATGATCCACATCTCTATAAAGAAGGTGCAGACGGGATCGTAAGAAGGTGTATACCGGAACACGAGCAACAAGATATTCTTCGACAATGTCACGACAATCCCTATGGAGGACATCATGCTGGTGAAAGGACCGCACATAAAGTTTTACAATCAGCCCAGTTTCAGATTCCGGCAAGAGCAGAATCGGGAAAGGTATGAATTATGGTAAGAAAACACCGCGAACGTCAATAAAAGTTTATTTTTCAAAGTTTTTGCAAAATTAGGGAAATTCCAAGCCTTATTGGAGCCGGAGTGGAGCTCCAGGGAGGCCAGGAGGCCCCCTGGCGCGGCCCCCCCTTCAGGCCGCGCCGGGCACCCTCCTGACTCCCCTGGACACCGCCTCCGACTCCACCTAGACTCGGAACCTTCATTCTGTTGGAGAAATTTTTGCTATATATTTGCCCGGATCGTCCCGGCGCCGTACCTCGCGATTTCGTGTGTTTTCTCTTTCGGTTGTTTCTGCCAGGAAAACTTTTAGCAGATTTAGGTGCCATGGCTTCTCCAAGTTCCCCCAAGGACAAGTTCGTCGTCAACGGCATCAACCCTTACCTCGCAGAGGTGAGGAAGCATCCTCAGGTCCTTCATGTTGAGGACGGTGTCCTCCGCAAGGAAGATCTGAAGGGGCCAGTCAAAAAGGGGAGCACCGAAGATCGGCTGAAGGAGATGGAACAAGAGGTTTTCAAGTACAAGAAGATGGTGGAGCGTAGTGTTGAAGACAACTTCGACATGATGAACGAGTTGAAGACTTTCCACAAGAAGGAGACAAAGGGGATGCTGTCGAGTTTGTCTACATTAGAAGACAAGCTCTACGCACTACAAGCACAAATCTATGATCTTCAAAACCAGAACTGTGAGTATGAACTCAAGTTCTCACGTATGGGTTTGGCTACGAGTGCAGGATCCCGGAGACCGAGATGATCTTCGAGACTGGAGAACCTTTACCGTGGAAGCGCTTCGCCAGGGAAAGCATGTTCATCCCCAACAACCAGGAGCAGGAAGAGGAGGAGTAAAACTCCTCGGGTAATGGCATCCCCTTGGCTTGTTCCAAGCTTGGGGGAGTGCCTGGTATCTTTTATCTTTTGTCTTTGTCTTTAGGAGTCAAGTAGAGTCTTATCATGTTTAGGGAGGTCACTTTATGAAATAGGTGTTGCTTTGAGGTCTATCACTCCTTTTGTGGAGAGCTTTGTATCAGTGAGTTCGGAGTCGTCTATGAAGGAATATTAATGAGAAGTTTATTGGTTTCTTCGCTACACTTGGTATTCTCTTCACGCAATCGACATCATGAGATGATTCTTATGGGGAGTTTTGACCTTATATCAGGTATGGCTTCGAAAACTTTATTTAATCTTGGCAAGTATAGCTTTGGTCATAACAACAAGCATGTTTTTCTCAAAGTAGCGACATAGCCAAAACCTTTGTGTTATTATGCTTGAAGTGTTATGTTGACAAGGAAGACAACTTGATGTTTCATGTTAGTCTTAATGTTTATGCTTTGTACTGCTTGTATCTAAGTTGTCATCATTTGTCTGCTCTCTCAAATCCTTGCTAGCCAAAACTCTGTACCAAGCGGAATTCTGCTTGTACTTCCATACCCTGAAACCAACATCTTCCACTTGAGTCCACCATACCTACCTACTTGTGGTATTCCACTACCACTCCTAAAGTATATAATTTATGTGCTATCTTTAGATGTTCAAAATCTTTTGTTTTGTGCCACTGATTCAGCTCATGAGGAAGTGGTGGGTAACCCATGATCTTCTTAATTTGGACAAGTTTTATCTTGGGATTGCATGTCTAATCTGCAAACCCCTAAT
The DNA here is from genome assembly GCA_950022295.1 of Bromus sterilis. NCBI lineage: Eukaryota > Viridiplantae > Streptophyta > Magnoliopsida > Poales > Poaceae > Bromus > Bromus sterilis. The sequence goes on from OX465597.1 coordinate 133,897,386, forward strand.
ACGAGAAGGGGCTGGCATGAGTGCCCAGCTCGTAAAAGATAAATACTAAACACACAAGTTCCTTCGCCCTTTTTCGAGTGATAAACAAAGGAATCCAAGGGGATGTGATCGTCCCCACATGGGAGCCGTTCCTCGAAACTTGTCCAAATCATGAAGTGAGTGAGTTATCTATCAGCATTCGTTGACGGATCATGCACCTCCCAAAAGCTTGTTTTTATTCTGTTTGATCTAGAGAAGGCACATGAGTTTTCCCTGCTTACCCTTTTGCACGGGGTTTATCTTTATTTTGTGCTGAGTCAGTCCTTCCTTCTTCCTTCCTTTCTAAAGAGAGAGAGCAGATACTTGGTGTTAATAAAGATGCTTCCATATAAAGTTGCATTGAGATCTAGCATGTCACATCTTCGTTGACATTATCTTTTGATAAGTAAGTTGTTTGCAAAAGCTTATGCTTAGTAGACATCTTCCTTTGTGTTGGCATGTGCACTTCTTGACTAATAGCATGTTCTTTCAAAAGTTTCAACTGTTTAATCAAAAGAGAAAGATCAAAAGTAAAAGCTATTAGTTGTTCCTTGACCAAGGCTATGTTTGTCATGATTTGATGAGTTTTCCAGGTCCTACTTTGTTATAATTGTTACTACTTCTTATAAGGACCTTATGAGTTGAGGTTGCTATTGAGGATGCTTAAGTTTGGTGAGGAATCTTGATGCTTCTTGTTCGTATTCTTTTTATCGACACTTCACTCTTTAAACTTGTGGACAGGTTTACCGAGCTCAGTAATCACTTGAGGACAAGCGAGGTCTAAGCTTGGGGGAGTTGATACGTCCAAAAAGCATCACTATTTTATATTGTGATTTCACCTTATTCATTGATATTTTCCACTTTAAAGTGTTGTCCTTATGTTGTTTTCGCTTATTTTACACAGTTTACAACTTTCCGGTGCCGAAACAGCAGAACCAGGATTCAGTGGTGAAGAAGTGGAAACCAAGTTGCTGAAGCAGATCAAGTCCAAATGCGATGAAATTTTACGGGGAGCATTTTTATGCCAAATGACTGGGAGTCACTGAAGGAGAAGGTGAGGCGACCCACCAGGCAGCCAGAAGGGTGCCTGGCGTGTCCCCCCTTCCTGGCCGCGCCAGGCACCCTCCTGGGTGCCTGGTGGCCCCTCTCGGTGCCCCTTTTCGCCTATATAACCCCTTGGGGGTAGAAACCCCTAAACAGGAGCTGCTTTCGCGAGAGCCTCCGCCACAGTGCGGAAACCTACAAAGGAGAAAACCAATCTCCGGCGGAGAGATTCCGCCGGGGAGATCACCTCCCGGAAGGGGAGATCGTCGCCATCATCATCATCATCGTCACGGGCATCATCGAGATCATCATCAACATCATCCCCAACATCAGCACCATCTCCATCTACATCCAATCTCATCTCACAATTGCAACTTGTGTTGTAATCCGTACTATCTATCCCCTCTACTCTGTTGGTGTTGATTACTACTTTGTGGTGAATGCTATTGAGTTTTGTTGGAGAAATATTATTGTGTCCAGATTGTTCATCACCTATTTATCACCTCTGATCATGATCTCTTTTATGTGTTGTGAGTAGTTACTTTAGTTCTTGAGAACATGGGAGCAGTCTAGCTGTTAGTAGTCATATAATGTTGAAGTATTATGTGTTGTGTGATACTTAAGTTGTGTTGTTATTTCTCTAGTGGTGTTATTGGAGTCGAACACATAACACTTCACCTTTAATGGGCCTAGAGGGAAACATTGTGCACAAAGGGTGCTTATGGTGGGTTGCCGGAGTGACAGAAACCTGAACCCCAGTTCGCAGACTTTCGCAAAAGGGAGTTATGAATCCTTGATCGTAATGCTGTGGTTAGGCTTATGCCTTAATTACTACCTTGTATTTGCGGATGCTTGCAAGGTGTGTAATCATAAGCGTACACTTATCTTAGTCTAGAAGGTGTACTAGCATTGATCCACCCACCGATACTTATCACACAATACATATTACTTGGCAGAGTATGGTGAAAGTGACTAGACTATCTCTCCCGTGTTTTCTCGAGAACGCTTTAGCCTTTATAAGTTCAGTTCTTAGGCTTATCCTTGTAAAAGGATTGGGCCACTTGCTACTCCTCAGTTACCCTGTTTACTTTGCCCGTCTTTTACTTTTCTGTTGCTTAAACCAAAAACCCCTAAATATTTACCTTTGAGTGTTTGCAGTCTTTCCTTATCCAGTGTCACTTATCAACACCTTCTGCTCCTCATTGGGATCGACATCCTTATTTATCGAAAAGCTACAATTGATCCCCTAGACTTGTGGGGGTTGGCGCGGTTAACAGGGAAGGCAACCCAACTAAACCTATTAACTTCTCCGCCATCAAACGACGGCCTACCTTATGGTGGAGAACTCCCATCCAGGTGCAGACTCCAAACAAGGGGAGTCCACTTCCGGGAAGGAGAAGGAGGAAGAAGGAGATATTGGTGTGTTTGAAAAAGGGGGGTCTACCCCTCCTTATATAGGCCAAGGGGGGTGCCATCCTCCTCCCCTCCCCCATGTGGGACTAAACTCCCAAGGGGGGGGAGTGCGCCGGCCAAGGGGGGTGGTGGGCCCCACCCTTGGCGCCAAGCCCAAGGGGGGAGACCCCCTCCTCCCTTAATGGGCCCCATGGGCCCATTTAGCCTTTTCCCATTTTTTAATTTATTTAATATGTTTTAAATATTTAATTCAGATAAATAAATAATAAAACATTATTAAAACAATTAAACTTTATTTTGAACTATTCAAAATGTCCGGAAACCATTCCGTCCTCCTCCGGAACTATTCCGGTGGTTCCTCCTATTTCACCGATTGATCTCGTAACTGTCCTATGCATCGATTGCCCTTAAGTGTAACACCCTAACGGTCCGGGAAACAGCAGACATGGTCGAGACTCTTCTCATTGACCAATGATTAGTCTGTTGGACCTGGTTACAATCCTTGACAGCCCCTGCGCTTCCATCGAATGAACTTCGATCGCTTTTGGAAACCGTTAACGATACGACGTAATCCCTTTGTGCTCCGGTACTTTGTTTGTCCGAGGCTTGATCGTCGGTATCCTACATACTGTGTTCACATCTCGTTCACAACAAACAACTTCTCTCGTCCATGATCATTGCATCTCTTGTGACCTAGTCATGTCCTTGCAAGGTGTTGATGCAATATCACCGAGTGGGCCCAGAGTACCTGTCCTGTCACAAGGACTGACAAATCCCGCTCTGATCTATTAACATACTCATCAACCATCTATTTCGGAATACCCAAAGTGCACCATTATAGCCAGCATATTTCAGTCAGGCGGTGGGATACAAATCAAAGTCTCCTCATAGATGACAATTACGTATGATCGTTACGGTCTAAGGACTAAGCCATACGTTACAAAGTCATAGCAACGCTGAACTATGTGACTCGATCACATTGCAATACTTTAGGTGGGTGTACGTCCATCACATCATTCCCCTTAACGATATGACCTCATTGTCAATGGACTTAAATGTCGCCATGATCAGGAAAGCTTGATCAATCAATTGCCCAATGAGATAGTTTACCCGAGTTAAACTACGGACCATGTTTTATACTACACATGTATTAGTATTTCCAAGTAATACAGTTATAGCACAGTATAAAACGTATTATGAACAAAACGGATATGTGACAAATATCTTTATTAATTTGTCTCTAGGGCACATATCCAACAGTCTCCCACTTGCACTAGAGTACAAATTACACTAGTTTACATCAGGTATGTATCTAACACCAATGGTCTCTCGGTGTTCTTTAAACTTGCCCTGTGGAAGAGGTTTAGTCATCGGGTCTGCTGCGTTCAGATCCGTATGTATCTTGTGAATCCTAGTGTGTCCATCCCTGACGTAGTCTCGCCTCACATGGAACTTTCGGAGGATGTGCTTGGTTGTAGAGTGAGTTCTTGGCTCCTTCGCGTTAGCAATGGCACCCGTGTTGTCGCAGAAGATTCCCACGGGGTCAGTGCAGCTGGGAAAGACGCCAAGCTCGATCACGAACTTCTTCAGCCACAAAGCCTCGTTTGACGCTTCGCAAGCGGCAATATACTCCGACTCCATTATAGATTGGGCGACGACTGACTGTTTGCCACTCCTCCAGCTAATTGCGCCACCGTTCAACATGAAAACATATCCCTTCTGGGATTTCGAGTCATCTATATCTGAGCCGAGGCTTGCGTCAACGTAACCCTTTACGGTGAGCTCCTCATCAACTCCTCCATAAACGAGAAAGAGATCCTTGGTTCTTCTCAAGTACTTAAGGATGTTCTTTACTGCTGTCCAGTGAGCCATTCCCGGGTTACTCTGGTAGCGATTAGTCATACAAATGGCCAGCGCTAAATCCGGTCTGGTACATAACATAGCATACATGAGAGAACCTATGGCTGAGGCATAGGGCTTTGAGGACATCTCCTCCTTCTATTTTGCTGTGGTTGGGCATTGAGTCACGCTTAATTTGACACCTTTTATAACTGGCAAGAGGCCTTTCTTGGAGTTACCCATACTGAACCTTTTCAATATCTTGTCAATATAAGTGCTCTGACTCAAGGCCAACCGTCGATTAGGTCTATCTCTATAGATCTTAATCCCCAATATGTACGCAGCTTCACCTAGGTCCTTCATGGAAAATTTTCCATTCATATATTCCTTCACTTCCTCTAAGAATTTCTTATCGTTCCCTATTAGTAATATGTCATCTACATATAAGACAAGGAATGCTACAGAGCTCCCACTCAGTTTCTTATAGACGCGGAACTCTTCGACGTTTTGGACAAATCCAAAAGCTTTAATGACCTCATCAAATCGAAGATTCCAGCTCCGAGATGCTTGCTTCAACCCATAGATGGACCGTTGAAGCTTGCACACCTTACCAGCGTTCCTTGGATCGACAAACCCCTCTGGTTGCATCATATACAACTCTTCCTCAATGTTGCCATTTAGGAATGCAGTTTTCACATCCATCTGCCATATCTCGAAATCATGATATGCAGCTATTGCTAGTAGGATCCGAATAGACTTTATCATCGCTACAGGAGAGAATGTCTCCTCGTAGTCAACTCCTTGAATTTGTCGGAACCCCTTCGTGACAAGTCGAGCTTGGTAGACAGATACGTTTCCGTCTGCGTCAGTCTTTTTCTTGAAAGTCCATTTATTCTCGACGGCCTTGCGGTCCTCGGGAATATCCACCAAAGTCCATACTTTGTTGCTGTACATGGAGTCTATTTCGGATTTCATGGCTTCAAGCCATTTCTCGGACTCGGGTCCCTCCATTGCTTCTTTGTAACTTGTAGGTTCATCCGACTCATCAGCCGAGATTGCATTCACAAGCTGTCCGTAAAACTCAGTAGGTTGACGGACTCTTGATGACCTACGGGGCATAAAAGGTTCCTCTTCATTCTCATCATGATCATCATCAATGTCATGATCGTTATGAATGTCGTTCTGGCCATTCCAGCTCCGAGGTGCTTGATTTTCTTTCCGAGTTGATTTTCGACCTCATTCTGAAGTTCCTCGAACTTTTCAAAGGTTTCAAACTTGTGCTTCATCAAGTAAATATACCCATATCTGCTCAAGTCATTAGTAAAGGCCACGAAGTAACGAAGACCATTGCGAGTGGGGACGTTCATGGGTCCACATACATCCGTGTGTATGATCCCCAACAAGTCATCTACACGCTCCATTATCCCATTGAATGGAGTCCTTGTCATTTTGCCCACGAGGCATGGTTCACATGTATCAAGGGATCCAAAATCCAATGACTCAAGAAGTCCATCCTTATGGAGCTTCTCCATGCGCTTTATACCAATATGACCAAGTCGGCAATGCCACATCTTCATGTGATCTTCATCATTCTTCAATCTTTTGGCCTCAATATTGTTAATGTGACACACGTCACCATCGAGATCAAGTACGAATAAACCATGCAACTCCGGTGCGTGAACATAAAACATTTCATCCTTATAAATCGAACAACCAATTGTATCAGACTTAAAAGAATAGCGGTCTCGCTTCAAGCAAGAGCCACTAACGATGTTCACACTCAACGCGGGTACATAGTAGCAATTATTCAGAACTAAAACCAATCCCGAAGGGAGACTAAGATGCTTTGTGCTGACCGCCAAGACTTCAATTTGACAGCCATTCCCCACGCGCATCGTCACTTCATCCTTGAGCAAGCGTCTCCTATTCCTTAGTCCCTGAATGGAATTAGAAATATGAGCGACAGATCCTGTATCAAGTATCCAGGATGTGTTCCCGGCGCTTGTTAAGAGAAGATCAACAATATGTATATCAAATATACCTTCGTCTCTCTTGGCGACCTTGCCAGCCTTCTTGTCCTTTAGGTACTTGGGGCAGTTGCGTTTCCAGTGACCTTCACCCTTGCAGTAGAAGAACTCCACTCCGGGTTTAGGCTTGGGTGCCTTGGGAGGAGCGGAAACTGACTTGCCATCCCTCTTGGGGCCACCTCTCTTGGCCTTCTCCCGCCTGCTTGACTTCTTGAAGTCAGTGGTCTTGTTGAACATGAAGACGGCGTGCTCCTTCTTGATCTCAACCTCGGCGCTCTTCAGCATGGCGAACAACACAGAAGGGGTTTTGGTCATCTCCTGCATGTTGTAGTTCGCCACAAAGCCTTTGTAGCTAGGGGGAAGCGACTGCAACACCCTATCAACAGCAAGTTCATCTGGAATCTGGCATTCCAGAGCATTCAAGCGCTGAACGTAGCCAGACATTTTGACTACGTGCTCACTCACGCTGTCGTGCTCGTCCATCTTTGCTGAGAATAAGGCTTCAGAAGCCTCGTACCGTTCAGCCCTGGCTTGAGGTACGAAGACCGCCTTGAGGTCGGTGATAATCTCATATGCACCCATCCTCTCAAAGCGTTTCTGCAGCTCAGCCTCCATGGAGTAGAGCATGCCACTCTGGACAAGGTTGTAATCATCAGTCCTGGAGAGATAGACATTCTTCTCGTCCTGACTGGCATCATCTGCTGGTGCGTCACCTAACGCGCCCTCTAGTACGTATGCCATCTTGAAGGGAACGACGAGAATCCTCAGGGTGCGGAACCAGTTGGTGAAGTTTGTCCCATCTGTTTTTAGGTTATCTTTCTCTAGGAATGATCCTAAGTTGAACGAGCGGCGAGGTGCTGCCATCTACAAGGTTGATTCACAAGGATACATATTTAGACTTTTGTTCATAATGTGGAGTTTCAATTTAATCTCAAAATTCTAGAAAGCTCCCACTTAGATAAACACCTCTCAATTTAACTAAGTGATTACACAATCCCAGCCCCCATACCTCCCCCGATCGTCACGGCCATCAGTATGCGAACCAGGTAGGCCTCCAAGCCAATCACATCAGGCATGTGACTCGTGCTCGACCTTTCGGTCTCCTGTGTTCCAGGCCCGCATCTACATACGTCAAGCCTGCCAATCGAACCTTGATGTTAGCTGTTCAGCAAGGCCATATCTGCATATGCCAGGCTTGCCGAACCCAACCTCATGCGAACTCCGTTGAATATGTAGGACAACTCCGGTATGTACGGAGCATCAAGCCATATGGGAGAACCTTCCAGGCGGTGCCCACCAAGGGAGAACACAATGTTGGTATTGTGAGAGATGGTTCTGTTTCGTGCTACCGTCGATATATCTAGCATACTAGCATAAAATAGGAAGTAAAACTGTAAATCATACAACCTATGACCCCCCTTCATGCAAAGCAAAGTTAAACGCCTTTCTACTTTAGCTTGTTCAAGTTTTACGTGGCTGCTAGGGGTTTCGAGAGAGAGAACCGTTTCTATCCTACGAAATACATGCCACAACACCGTCTCCCATCCGTCTCTATTACACCCCTGTCGGGGCCCTCCGTTGCAAACATCTTCGCATCGCTAATGCAGAGAGACAGACACCCCCCCAGTCACTTTATATGGTACAAGCCATATGTCAAGCGTGGAACCAGTCTCGCGTAAACGCGTAAGGTCGGTCGGGGGCCGCTTCATCAAACATTGCCGCAACGCTAAATGAGTACACGTGGCAGGGTAACGAATGAAGATTCGATGCCCACATCCTAGATGTGATCTACCCGTACAATACATCTACGCATAGCTAGCTCATGATACCACTGTTGGGATACGGGGCAGAAAACACAAATTTTTCATACCTACGGTACCCGAACCCAAGATCTATGCTATGGCGATGTAAAGTAACGGAGGGAATCGGTGTTCATACCTTTGAAGACCGAAAGAGGTAAACGTTCTTGCGAACGTGGCTGGCGTAGACTCGGAACTACGACCTCCCTGTCGTGTAGAAGACCACCCCCGGCGAGGATGACTCCCGGTAAACCTCCAGCGACGAAGTAGCACCACAGGTGTAGTGCCTCGAAGAGATTATACACGTACGGTACAATCGATGTTCCTCCCGGGCCCCGAACCAGGCGAGCAGCGGAAGAAAGACGGCTACGGATCCCGACTCCAGCAGAACAACGGCCTGCCTTATGGTGGAGAACTCCAATCCAGGTGCAGACTCCAAACAAGGGGAGTCCACTTCCGGGAAGGAGAAGGAGGAAGAAGGAGATATTGGTGTGTTGGAAAAAGGGGGGTATACCCCTCCTTATATAGGCCAAGGGGGTGCCATCCATCTCCCCTCCCCCATGTGGGACTAAACTCCCAAGGGGGGGAGTGCGCCGGCCAAGGGGGTTGGTGGGCCCCACCCTTGGCGCCAAGCCCAAGGGGGGAGACCCCCTCCTCCCTTAATGGGCCCCATGGGCCCATTTAGCCTTTTCCCATTTTTTAATTTATTTAATATGTTTTAAATATTTAATTCAGATAAATAAATAATAAAACATTATTAAAACAATTAAAGTTTATTTTGAACTATTCAAAATGTACGGAAACCATTACGTCCTCCTCCGGAACTATTCCGGTGATTCCTCCTATTTCACCGATTGATCCCGTAACTGTCCTATGCATCGATTGCCCTTAAGTGTAACACCCTAACGGTCTGGGAAACAACAGACATGGTCGAGACTCTTCTCATTGACCAATGACTAGTCAGTTGGACCTGGTTACAATCCTTGACAGACCCTGCGCTTCCATCGAATGAACTTCGATCGCTTTTGGAAACCGTTAACGATACGACGTAATCCCTTTGTGTTGCGATACTTTGTTTGTCCGAGGTTTGATCGTCGGTATCCTACATACCGTGTTCACATCTCGTTCACAACAAACAACTTCTCTCGTCCATGATCATTGCATCTCTTGTGACCTAGTCACGTCCTTGCAAGGTGTTGATGCAATATCACCGAGTGGGCCCAGAGTACCTGTCCTGTCACAAGGACTGACAAATCCCGCTCTGATCTATTAACATACTCATCAACCATCTATTTCGGAATACCCAAAGTGCACCGTTATAGCCAGCATATTTCAGTCAAGCGGTGGGATACAAATCAAAGTCTCCTCATAGATGACAATTATGTATGATCGTTACGGTCTAAGGACTAAGCCATACGTTACAAAGTCATAGCAACGCTGAACTATGTGACTCGGTCACATTGCAATACTTTAGGTGGGTGTACGTCCATCACATCATTCCCCTTAACGATATGACCTCATTGTCAATGGACTTAAGTGTCGCCATGATCAGGAAAGCTTGATCAATCAATTGCCCAATGAGATAGTTTACCCGAGTTAAACTACGGACCATGTTTTATACTACACCTGTATTAGTATTTCCAAGTAATACAGTTATAGAACAGTATAAAACGTATTATGAACAAAACGGATATGTGACAAATATCTTTATTAATTTGTCTCTAGGGCACATATCCAACAGAAGTTTTCTTCAGAAATTTGTGCAAATAAACCTTGTTGATGATATGACATGCTGTGTTAATAGCTTCGGCCCAGAACCTGATAGGAGTCGTGTATTCAGCAAGCATTGTTCTGGCCATTTCAATAAGTGTTCGATTCTTTCTCTCGACCACACCATTTTGTTGCGGTGTATAAGCAGCCGAGAATTCATGAGTAAAGCCATATTCATCAAGAAATTCTTCGATATGAGTGTTTTTTAATTCCGTACCATTATCACTTCTGATATGCTTGAGAGATAATTCATATTCAGTCTGAGCTCTCTTTGCGAAAGTTTTGAAAATTTCAACAACCTTGCTCTTGTCATCTAGAAAGAAAACCCAAGTATATCGAGACAAATCATGAACAATAACCTGACCATACTTGTTACCTCCAAGGCTAGCATAATTTTGAGGACCGAATAAATCCATATGAAGCAATTCAAGAGGACGAGTAGTAGTCATGATAGTTTTTGCTGAGTGATGTTTCTTGGAAATCTTTCCTGCTTCACAGGCACTGCATAGACGATCTTTATCGAATTTCACATTATCAATTCCAACGATATTCTTCTTCGAGATAAGAGTTTGAAGATTTTTCATTCCTGCATGACCAAGTCTTCGGTGCCATAACCAACCAGATGTGGCTTTAGCCATTAAGCATGTGGTCACTACAGGTCCCGAAGAGAAATCAAAAATATAAAGATCACCTTTGCGATATCCTTCGAACACGAAGGAATAATCATCCTGTGAAAAGACAACACAACGGGAAGCAGAAAACAGTACAAACATACCCATATCACAAAGTTTTGAGATAGACATAAGATTATATCCTAGTGATTGAACAAGCATAACTTTTTCAATATGCTTATCTTTCGATATAGCGACCTTACCCAAACCAAGAACTTTTCCTTTGTTGTTGTCACCGAAGGTAATATATCTCTGAGAAGATTCAGTAAGTTTGTCTTCGGTGAACAAATCTTTGTCTCCGGTCATATGATTTGTACAACCACTATCCATGACCCATTCGGATCCACCGGAGACATAGCCCTGCAGAAGAATTAGTTCTTCTTAACCACCCACAAACGAGCAGGTGACTGAGAAGGCATGGAAGTGCTAGATGAAGCAGCGGTATTATAGCGAACAGGATTATATTGGCGAGGGGGACCATCAAGCACACCATAAATATAACTCCTCGACGAGGGGTTAGAGTACTGATAGGTAAAAGAAGTTTTGGTATTATTGTCACGATGACGATAAACATTTCTATCAACCCGATAGTATTCCTTCTGGGGAACATTTGAAGCAGGCACCAAAGGTTCATTTCTATCCTCGAGAGAATAGTAGTGTTTCGGTGGTACCGAGAATTTTCCCTGCATAGAATTGTTAGGGGGCAGTTTTTCTACGAGAGATTTGCGAACCCAAATATGTCGCTTATAGAAACCATTCTTTGGAGGAGTACCAACGAATTCCGCAGACACCTTTCCTTCCTGATCTTTGATAAGCTTGTAGTCATAATCAAGTGATTCATCAACAATAGCCTTATCAATCTTGCAGTTGAAACCTGAAAGGTTAGCAATATCAATGGGCTTTTCCTTCACCAGAACCCAGACAGTTTTAGGATACTGCTCAGGTTCCCAGTAGGTGCCATCAGGGTTGAGTTTCCTTTCGAAACCAACTCCTTCGTTTCGAGGATTCCTATGAAGTAGAGCCTTCCTTAGGATATCACATAGGTACTGGTGTCCCTGAACACTTTTGAACATGCCTGTTTCAAATAAATCTCTCAACCTGAGGATTTCCTCGGTAATGGTTTCCCCGTTCGAGGGGTTAGCATCATCAATGAAAATAGGTTGCTTTCCTTTCGATTTCCCAGAAATAGACTCAATTTTACTTCGTTACAAGCAAGTTAAGCAAGGTAAAGTAGATTCATTTTTAGCTTCTGAGCCCTGTTGAGCTATGAGTGTGAGATTGACACTCTCCAACTCTTCATGAGCCTCTCTCAGTTTCTCGAGAGCCATTTTCCTTTGAAGGAATTCATAGGTTAGCTTCTCGTAGTCCACTGAGAGAATATCATGCCGAGAGGAAAGTTCATCATACTTTTCCTTCAGAGCAGCATGCTCATTTTTCAAAATTTGACCTTTCTCAATCTCATCGATCAACAAGGTCTCAGATTTTTGAATAGTTTCACTTAGAGAATCTAGTTCATCTTGTTGGATAGAAGCAATTTTGGCAAGTTTGTCATAGCTTATCCTAGAGTTACTTTCATAAGCAGATCCATCAGAAGTATCGTAGGAATTCTTAGAAGAGGATACCTTAGCCTTGGCCATGAAGCAGTAAGCTGGAGATTCATCTTCACTGCTTTGGTTGGTGAAGAATGAACTTGAAGTCTTGTTCGAAGCAAATGCTAGACCAGCAACACCATCAGATTCAGAACCAGAACCAGATCTTGAGTTTGATTCAGCTTCGGAACCGGAGGCTTCATCTTCAGAGTTCATCTCTTTACCCAGATAGGCTTTGGCACGGTGAGAATTCTTGCGTCGAGAGGAATGCCATTTCGAGGAAGAACTCTCTCGATGTTTGTGGTACTACTTCTTCTTGTCATCATCAGAACCATCTTTCTTGTCTTTTCTGTACTTTGAATCATATCTCTTCAACTCATAGTTTTTGCTTGATCTGTGTGACTTGCTCAAAGAGTTGCTGTGAGAATGCTTTGATCTATGTTCAATTTCCCAGAGAGGACAATCAGCAATGAAGTGACCTGGCTTCTTGCACTTGTAGCAGCAGTTATCTTTCGCTGAAGAGTTTCTGGATGATGATCGATGCTGTGATGAATTGCTCGAATGTCTGGAAGAGTAGTTTTTCTTCGGTGAAGAGGAATTCCTTCTCTGGAAGCGGTTGAATCTTTTCATTATCATTGCCAGATCTTTTCCACTATTCTCTGGGTCATCAGTGGCACCTCCAGATTCAGAACTAACTTCAGGAGTGGAATGAAGCTTTGGCCTTGAGTGCATGCGATTTTCTTCGAGTTCCGTTGACATCTCGTTTTTCTTCCTCTTCCATCTCGAAAGTGTTGAGTCTCTCGAGAATATCAGCGGTAACTAGATCCTTGAAATCAGTCCTTTCCTTGATCATCAGCGCAATGTGATCGAAGGAATCATCAAGGGAACGGAGCAAAGTTCTGGCAACGATCTGATTGGTAATGTCTTCGGCACCGAGAGAAATCAGTTCATTTGACAGAGCAGCGAGTCTTCTGTATATGGAGTTAACTTTCACTCCCTCGTGCCTCTTGAATCGATAGAATTTTCTTCGAAGGGCGTCAATACGAGCATCTTTCTGAGTAGAGACACCTTCACCAATCTTCTCGAGATAGTCCCAGACACCTTTGGCCGTAGAAATATTCTTGACTTCATGATATTTTTCTGGAATCAGATGATTTGTGATGAATACCAAGACTTCAGAATCGAGGGCCATCTTCTTTGCCTCTTCAGGAGTGATAGCACTTTTGTCTTTGACATTTACACCATTCTTGACAACTTCCCAAGCGGCAGAGTTGATGGCCATGATGTTCCTCTTCATTTTGTCCTTCCAATAAGGATAGTCCTTCCCATTGTAAATAGGAATCGGTTCCCCCGAGCGAACAGCTGCAAACGACATTCTTGACAACACTCCAGGTGGTTAGACCAAAATACGCAAAGCGTAGGGAGTGCCTAGCTCTGATACAAATTGAAAGCTCAAGAATGATCAGAGGGGGAGGGGTGAATGATCACTTCTAAAAATTCAATGGAACTTAGAAGGAATTCATACAAACTATGAGTGACTACAGGCATCTCGAAGGAAATACAGTATCGAAAGACATGCATGGCTCGAAAGGATTGGGAGCGAAGGTAAACATCGAAGGCAAACAGGCAACGAGTAAATACTTAATGTAAATGCGAGAAGGAAAACGAGCCTGACAAGAAGATGTTTGGTAAACCAGTTCACACTCTGCAAAGTGCTACGTCTGGTTGGAGGGTGTAACACTCTCACTGTCAATGAACAGTAATCAGGATCACTGTTGATCATAACTGTTCCAAAATTTTCTGCGTTGATCAATTTGGGTCAATTCAATTTCCAAATGCCCTTGAGATGTTATTGAAATCAATGTGGCCATGGACCTTGATCGTCAAGAATCCAAACAAGTCCAAGCCCCTGGTGAATGGAAATCAATACTAAGCTCAATTGCCTTTTATTGAATATTAAACAAATGGTGGCTTGTCCAAAGTCAACCCAAGTAAAAATTCCAAAACAAAGTGATAACTCGACTTCTATCAAAATGCAAATGCTAGGCATGTTAAAACCTTTGCAAATAACAAGTGAGATTATTCTTAGAATTTTGAGAGATCCCAATTCAATATTAAATAGAGAAACCAATAATGGCTGGGTATTAAATTGACCTTGGTAATTAAATAAAAGGTGGAAATATTTGTTGATCCAAAAATTGTGTAAACCATTTTATTAAATTTCTAAAAGTCAGTAGGTCATAATAAAATAGAAATGGTATTTTATTACTTTGCATAAATATTACAAACAAATTAAATCAGTGCCTAAACCAACCATATTCCTATTTAAATTAAATCATAAATTCCAAGGAATATTATTAATGGCCCAAACTTTTTATAGTGTTACTACATTATGTAATAGTAATAATGGAGTAACTTTCCTAATTTACAAAATTAAAATGCTAGGCAAGTAAAAATAAAACAGAAAAATATTATAAGAAAAAAAGAAATCAAATAAAGAGTAAAACCTACGCTACGCTCAGGGGCGAGGCCCCCCTCCCCTCCCACTAGGCTGAAGCCCACCCCGACCCTCACCCCCTCACCCCTAACCTCTATTCACGGGGGGGGGGGGGGGGGGGTTGCCGTGACAAGCATCCCACGGCCGGCCAGCCCCCCCTCTCTGTGGACTCCATCGGCTGGCTGGCGAGCCCCTATAAAGCCGCTGCGCCGCCTGGACAAACCCTAGCGTCCCCCTCCTTCTTCTCCCTCGCGCATCGTCCTCCCTTCTCTCCCCCATGCCTCTGCTCGATCCGTGCCGCCATGGCCGTATCCAAGCCGTGGGCGCATCGACGACGCTGGCGCGACCAACCTCCTCCCCAGACTGTGCGAGCACGCCCATGAGCCCCGCGGTTGTCGTCCAGGTCATCACCATCCTCCACCTCGGGCCGGGGACCCCTGCATCGCGCGAATCCGGTGATTTCCTTCCTCCACAGCCGTGGCGCCATTGCTGCAGGGGAGCTCCACCCCGACCGCCGTCGTCCTCCCCGAGCACCCCTCCGCGCCCCTCAGTGAGCGCCCTGCCCATTCCCCATCTCCCCTCCCTCGATTTGCCACCATAGACCCCCCCCTCCGGCGAGCTCCGGCCACTGCTGCCGCCATGGCCGCAAGCGCGCACTCCCCATGCCCCCTCGCCACGTCCACCGCGCCTCGGGCACACTCCCCGCACGCCCGCACGCCCGCGCCCTCTCCGCGCTGGGCACCCCCCATAACCCGCCGTGCTCCCCCTCCCCGGCTCCGGCTCGCCGCCGTGCTTCTCTGTAGAACGCCGGTGAGCAGGATGAATTCCCTAAGCGAAGAGATTAACTAAAGACCCCCCATGTGTGACTTACAGTGGGCCAGGCCCCCCCTTAATTACCTAGCTAATAAAAAACAGAAAAGAAAAAAACCCCTCACCATATGACAGGTGGGTCCATACCCGCTTTAACCTAATTAAACAGATTAATTAGCCCAGGTGTCTATGACAGCTAGGCCCCGCCAGTGTTTAATCTAATTAAATTGATTTAGATAAAATCTTACTTATGACATGTGGGCCAACCCCCTTGGTTAATTAGTAAATTAAATTAATTTAATTAATTTTCCACTGACCAGTGGGACCCACGTATTAAATTAAATGTTGTTTATATTGAATAAATAATAAAAAGAAATAGAAAATGATTTAGTAAATTTTTAAATTGAATTAAACTAATAAAATTAATATCTTTTAATCCGTAGCTCGGATTAAAATAATTTATATATATAAATTGATCAGAAAAATACGTAGAATACGAATACGCTATCTGTTTGTCTACCACCCCCTCTAACATACCGAACATCAAACCGTCCCCCTCCGGACCGTCTGTCCGATGATTTGTCCGGTACTGTTACAGTATCCCGATGAATTTATTCTGAACACAAAATTGTTCAGAATAGTTCAACTAACTCGGATACCCCACCCATATGTTTGTCGGATGTCCACGACACCTCCGGAATGATCCCTTCCCCCTTTGGACACCCTGTCCGGTAATCACCCGGAGTTGGCTGTTCATCCCCGGATGAATTCCCGCTCCGAGCATATTGCTTAGTACTACGTTAGAGCACCGATAACATTTCATCTTTCATGTCATGCATTTGATTGCTATGTCTGCTTTATATTTACGGTTTCTCCCCCCTTATTCTCCGGTAGACCCCGCTGCTGACGCCGACTACACCGCCGCTGAGTACGACTACTACGTCGACGACCCTACCCCTACCGTCGAGCTTCTAGGCAAGCAGAGCCATTCTCTTCCGCAGATATCGCCTACATTTCCGTACTTTCTTGCACTAGGCATTATTACTGTTGCTGCTACGTTACAATCCTATTCAATTCATAGCCTGATTTTGTCGCCCCTTGTTGTACCTTCCTTATACTATGTTGCCTGCTATATCTATATATTATATTCAGCAGTGAGCCCTGTGCATTGTTAGCTAGGATTAGATAGCGGGCCGTGGCCACTCAGGGGAGTGACGCGGATACGAAATATATACAACTGCAACAGGTACGGATCAATGCAGACGCCCTAGGGAACCTACAACGGCGAGACTCTGCCGAGTCGCTTCGAGTTTGACTTACGAGTGGACGAACTAGTATTTCACTCTCGTCGGCTCAGTAGCGTAGCATCACCTGGATGATACGAGGTTTACCTCTTTAGTTCATTCCGATGATGTCTCTGTCAAACCTCTTTAAGTCTGCCATCGAGGGTGATACCTCCTGGTTTCACTTAATGGTAGGCACTCGAACCAACTGGTGTCCTTAAAGGTAAGAGTCGGGCGACCCAACGGTGCCCGCGAGCGGTATATTGTCGGGAGCGACAGGGAGGGTACGACCGACGTTACTGGCGTGCTTGGCCCCCGCTCGTTGATGGCGGAGAAGTTAATAGGTTTAGTTGGGTTGCCTTCCCTGTTAACCGCGCCAACCCCCACAAGTCTATGGGATCAATTGTAGCTTTTCGATAAATAAGGATGTCGATCCCAACGAGGAGCAGAAGGTGTTGATAAGTGACACTGGATAAGTGACACTGGATAAGGATAAGGAGCAGAGGAGCAGCTCCTGTTTAGGGGTTTCTACCCCCAAGGGGTTATATAGGCGAAAGGGGGCACCGAGAGGGGCCACCAGGCACCCTTCTGGCTGCCTGGTGGGTCCCCTCACCTTCTCCTTCGGTGACTCCCAGTCATTTGGCATAAAAATGCTCCCCGTAAAATTTCATCGCATTTTGACTTGATCTGGTTCAGCAACTTGGTTTCCACGTCTTCACCGCTGAATCCTGGTTCTGCTGTTTCGGCACCGGAAAGTTGTAAACTGTGTAAAATAAGCCAAAACAACATAAGAACAACACTTTAAAGTGGAAAATATCAATGAATAAGGTGAAATCACAATATAAAATAGTGATGCTTTTTGGACGTATCAACTCCAACAAGCTTAGACCTAACTTGTCCTCAAGCGATTACTGAGCTCGGTAAACCTGTCCACAAGTTTAGAGAGTGAAGTGTCGATAAAAAGAATACGAACAAGAAGCATCAAGATTCCTCACCAAACTTAAGCATCCTCAACAGCAACCTCAACTCATAAGGTCCTTATAAGAAGTAGTAACAATTATAACAAAGTAGGACCTGGAAAACTCATCAAATCATGACAACCATAGCCTTGGTCAAGGAACAACTAATAGCTTTTACTTTTGCTCTTTCTCTTTTGGTTAAACAGTTGAAACTTTTGAAAGAACATGCTATTAGTCAAGAAGTGCACATGCCAACACAAAGGAAGATGTCTACTAAGCATAAGCTTTTGCAAACAACTTACTTATCAAAATATAATGTCAACGAAGATGTGACATGCTAGATCTCAATGCAACTTTATATGCAAGCATCTTTATTAACACCAAGTTTCTGCTCTCTCTCTTTAGAAAGGAAGGAAGAATGAAGGACTGACTCAGCACAAAATAAAGATAAACCCCGTGCAAAAGGGTAAGCAGGGAAAACTCATGTGCCATCTCTAGATCAAACAGAATAAAAACAAGCTTTTGGGAGGTGCATGATCCGTCAACGAATGTTGATAGATAACTCACTCACTTCATGATTTGGACAAGTTTCGAGGAACGGCTCCCATGTGGGGACGATCACATCCCCTTGGATTCCTTTGTTTATCACTCGAAAAAGGGCGAAGGAACTTGTGTGTTTAGTATTTATCTTTTACGAGCTGGGCACTCATGCCAGTCCCTTCTCGTATTAGGGGTTTGCAGATTAGACATGCAATCCCAAGATAAAACTTGTCCAAATTAAGAAGATCATGGGTTACCCACCACTTCCTCATGAGCTGAATCAGTGGCACAAAACAGAAGATTTTGAACATATAAAGATAGCACATAAATTATATACTTTAGGAGTGGTAGTGGAATACCACAAGTAGGTAGGTATGGTGGACTCAAGTGGAAGATGTTGGTTTCAGGGTATGGAAGTACAAGCAGAATTCCGCTTGGTACAGAGTTTTGGCTAGCAAGGCTTTGAGAGAGCAGACAAATGGTGACAACTTAGATACAAGCAGTACAAAGCATAAACATTAAGACTAACATGAAACATCAAGTTGTATTCCTTGTCAACATAACACTTCAAGCATAATAACACAAAGGTTTTGGCTATGTCGCTACTTTGAGAAAAACATGCTTGTTGTTATGACCAAAGCTATACTTGCCAAGATTAAATAAAGTTTTCGAAGCCATACCTGATATAAGGTCAAAACTCCCCATAAGAATCATCTCATGATGTCGATTGCGTGAAGAGAATACCAAGTGTAGTGAAGAAACCAATAAACTTCTCATTAATATTCCTTCATAGACGACTCCGAACTCACTGATACAAAGCTCTCCACAAAAGGAGTGATAGACCTCAAAGCAACACCTATTTCATAAAGTGACCTCCCTAAACATGATAAGACTCTACTTGACTCCTAAAGACAAAGACAAAAGATAAAAGATACCAGGCACTCCCCCAAGCTTGGAACAAGCCAAGGGGATGCCATTACCCGAGGAGATTTACTCCCACTCTTCCTGCTCCTGGTTGTTGGGGATGAACATGCTTTCCCTGGCGAAGCGCTTCCACGGTAAAGGTTCTCCAGTCTCGAAGATCATCTCGGTCTCCGGGATCCTGCACTCGTAGCCAAACCCATACGTGAGAACTTGAGTTCATACTCACAGTTCTGGTTCTAAAGATCATAGATTTGTGCTTGTAGTGCGTAGAGCTTGTCTTCTAATGTAGACAAACTCGATAGCATCCCCTTTGTCTCCTTCTTGTGGAAAGTCTTCAACTCGTTCATCATGTCGAAGTTGTCTTCAACACTACGCTCCACCATCTTCTTGTACTTGAAAACCTCTTGTTCCATCTCCTTCAGCCGATCTTCGGTGCTCCCCTTTTTGACTGGCCCCTTCAGATCTTCCTTGCGGAGGACACCGTCCTCAACATGAAGGACCTGAGGATGCTTCCTCACCTCTACGAGGTAAGGGTTGATGCCGTTGACGACGAACTTGTCCTTGGGGGAACTTGGAGAAGCCATGGCACCTAAATCTGCTAAAAGTTTTCCTGGCAGAAACAACCGAAAGAGAAAACACACGAAATCGCGAGGTACGGCGCCGGGACGATCCGGGCAAATATATAGCAAAAATTTCTGCAACAGAAGGAAGGTTCCAAGTCTAGGTGGAGTCGGAGGCGGTGTCCAGGGGAGTCAGGAGGGTGCCCGGCGCGGCCTGAAGGGGGGGCCGCGCCAGGGGGCCTCCTGGCCTCCCTGGAGCTCCACTCCGGCTCCAATAAGGCTTGGAATTTCCCTAATTTTGCAAAAACTTTGAAAAATAAACTTTTATTGATGTTCGCGGTGTTTTCTTACCATAATTCATACCTTTCCCGATTCTGCTCCTGCCGGAATTTGAAACTGGGCTGATTGTAAAACTTTATGTGCTGTCCTTTCACCAGCATGATGTCCTCCATAGGGACTGTCGTGACATTGTCGAAGAATATCTTGTTGCTCGTGTTCCGGTATACACCTTCTTACGATCCCGTCTGCACCTTCTTTATAGAGATGTGGATCATCCCAAAAGTAGTGCCTCAAATCCGTGAAGAATTTCTTCCTCTGCTGAAATGTAAAACCTGGAGGCAAAAACTTTGCAACGATAAAATTAGCATAATCTGCAAACCAAGGATCGGAATGAGATTGTACTTTTACAACAGCAAGCTGTTCATTTGGAAAACTGTCGTTGACTGGAATAGGATCGTGCGGGATATCTTCCATCCTTGAAAGATTATCCGCCACCGGGTTGTCTTCTCCTTTTCTATCGACAATCTGCAAATCAAATTCTTGAAGAAGGAGTACCCACCTAATGAGTCTTGGTTTGGCATCCTTTTTCTGCATAAGATACTTAATGGCAGCATGATCAGTATGAATAATAACTTTAGAATCAACAATATACTGCCTAAACTTATCACAAGCAAATACCACTGCCAAGAATTCCTTCTCGGTAGTAGCATAATTCTTTTGAGCACTATCAAGTGTTTTGCTGGCATAGTGGATGACATTCAGCTTCTTGTCAACCCTTTGTCCTAAAACATCTCCAACAGCAAAATCACTAGCATCACACATAATTTCAAAGGGCAAATTCCAGTCAGGTGGTTGTACTATAGGAGCGGTTATCAAGGCTTTCTTAAGAACTTCAAAAGCTTCCTTACAATCTTCGTCAAATAAAAAAGGAACATCCTTCTGGAGAAGATTGGTGAGGGGTTTCGAGGTCTTAGAAAAGTCCTTAATAAATCTTCTATAGAAACCAGCATGACCTAGAAAACTACGAATTCCTTTGATGTCCCTTGGATAGGGCATCCTTTCAATAGCTTCAATTTTTGCCTTGTCCACTTAAATTCCCCTTGCGGAAATCTTGTGTCCAAGAACTATCCCTTCGTTAACCATGAAATGGCACTTCTCCCAGTTGAGCACCAAATTTGTTTCTTCACATCTCTGCAAAACTTTATTAAGATTGTGGAGACAGTGGTCAAAGGAGCTTCCATAGACGGAAAAGTTGTCCATGAAAACTTCTACAATCTCCTCACAGAAACCATGAAATATTGTAGACATACACCTCTGAAAAAGTAGCAGGTGCATTACACAAACCAAAAGGCATACGCCTATAAGCATAAGTACCGTAGGGACACGTGAAAGTGGTCTTCTCTTGATCCGCGGTGTTAACGTGAATCTGGGAGAAGCCAGAATACCCATCAAAATAGCAGAAGTGGGTGTTTTTAGACAACCGCTCGAGCATCTGATCAATAAAGGGCAAAGGATAATGGTCCTTCCGGGTGGCCTTGTTTAACTTTCTGAAATCAATACACATTCTATATCCAATAATGGTCCTCTGAGGTATTAGTTCATTTTTATCATTAGGGACAACAGTCATACCTCCCTTTTTTGGAACACAATGAACGGAACTTACCCACTTACTATCAGCTATAGGATAGATGATACCTGCGGCTAGAAGTTTGAGAACCTCTGTCCTAACCACGTCCTTCATCGTTGGGTTCAACCGTCGTTGGTGATCAACAACCGGTTTAGCATCGGGCTCGAGATTGATAGTATGTTGGCAAATGGATGGACTAATACCCTTGAGATCATCAAGAGTATAGCCAATAGCACCTCGGTTTCTGCGAAGTGTCTCCAATAATCGCTCTTCTTCATACCCTGAAAGGTTAGAATTGATAATAACAGGATATACTTTCTTTTCATCTAAATAAGCATACTTGAGCGTATCGGGTAGTGGTTTTAGGTCGAACACCGGGTCTTCTTTTGGTTGCGAGAGGATTCCTAAAGGTTCAACCGGTAGGTTGTGCTTCAGGATAGCAGGCTGTCTTAAAAATATGTCTTCTAGTTCATTCCTTTCCTGCATATGTATATCATTCTCGTGGTCCTCCATAAATTGCTGCAAAGTATCGTTAGGAGGAATAGAAATGGAAGCAATTTCTTCAATAATTTTGTCATTACTTGACAAGTCAGTACCACGAGGCTGCTTAGAAAACTTAGAGAAATTGAATTCATACGGCTCACCGTTGAATTCAACAGAAACTTTACCTTTCTTGCAATCTATTATAGCTCCACAAGTGCTGAGGAAGGGCCTACCAAAGATAATAGGGCAAAAACTATCTTGCACTGAACCAAGTATAAGAAAGTCTGTAGGATATTTTAACTTCCCGCAGAGTACTTCAGCATCTCTTACAATCCCAACTGGAGAGATTGTTTGTTTATTTGCAAGATGGATGGTGACATCTATGTCCTCGATCTCACATGGCTGAATCTCGTGCATGATTTCTTGATAAAGTGTGAAGGGGATAGCGCTGACGCTGGATCCCAAATCACATAGCCCATAGTAATTATGATCTCCTATCTTGAAAGATACAACAGGTGTACCTGAAATTGGGCCTTTGTTCCTGGTTGTGACAATGTTAGTGGCAACAGCACAAAAACTAATAGTGGAACCTTCAATATCACTTGTTACCAGATCCTTGACCATTGCAACTTGAGGCTGGACCTTGATCGTGTCCTCAGGTTTGTCAGTGGTTCTTCCATTTTTATTTAAAATACCTGTAAAAAAAGAGTGCTCCTTTATCCTGGAGGGATAAGGAGGCTATTCATACACAACTGAAGGTAAAACAGGATCAGTAACATTAATCTCAATGGTTGACTCCTTGAAAGGTTTATGATGTTGACTCTCCTTCGTCCTGGAAGAATCAATATGAGAAGCAAAGTCTTTGCAAAAGTCAACCATTAGCTGGGAATCAAGACCAATTTTAGAGCAAAAGGTATTAAAGTAATCAGTCTTTACATAACTCTCAATGTAGCTATGCTCATAGTTTATAGCGGGTTCAATACCTTTATCAATTTCCCAGTCTTCAGTATTCTTCTGGATCCTTTCTATAAGATCCCATTTTTCTTCCATATTTCTGGTCTGGAATACCCCACTAGAGGAGGCATCCAACATCTCCTTGTCCTGACGAGAAAGCCTGGCATCAAAATTTGTGAGTATAATTTCCTTGGGGAGCTCATGGTTTGGGCATTTGAGCATCAGGGACTTCAGTCTCCCCCAAGCTTGAGCGATGCTCTCTCCGTCGCGAGACCAAAAGTTGTAGATGTAATTCCTGTCTTGGTGAATTTCACGAAGAGGATAAAACTTTGCATAAAAGAGAGACATAAGCTCTGGCCATTCAAGAGAATCAGAGTTATCGAGTAGCTTATACCAATCTGAAGCTTTATCTTTGAGCGATATGGAGAATAGTTTCTTCATGACGAACTCCATCGTCACACCTGCAAGCTTAAATAAAGAACATAATTGTGATAGATATAGCAGGTGTTCTCCCGGATGTCCTTCTCCTGTATAACGATTAGCCAAGACATAATCAACAATACCAGATGGTATTTTATAGGGCATAATTTCGGTAGGGGTAGGAGTGACCACCACAGTCGTGGGGCGGCTCCTTACCAGCAACGAACCAACAGCAGAAGAGTCCATAAGGACTGAAAGTAACAACAGAAAATAAAAGTTTCCTTACCGGCTTCACTTACCAATAGCGCTACACTCCCCGGCAATGGCGCCAGAAAAGCTCGTTGATGGCGGAGAAGTTAATAGGTTTAGTTGGTTTGCCTTCCCTGTTAACCGCGCCAACCCCCACAAGTCTAGGGGATCAATTGTAGCTTTTCGATAAATAAGGATGTCGATCCCAATGAGGAGCAGAAGGTGTTGATAAGTGACACTGGATAAGGAAAGACTGCAAACACTCAAAGGTAAATATTTAGGGGTTTTTGGTTTAAGCAACAGAAAAGTAAAAGACGGGCAAAGTAAACAGGGTAACTGAGGAGTAGAAAGTGGCCCAATCCTTTTACAAGGATAAGCCTAAGAACTGAACTTATAAAGGCTAAAGCGTTCTCGAGAAAACACGGGAGAGATAGTCTAGTCACTTTCACCATACTCTGCCAAGTAATATGTATTGTGTGATAAGTATCGGTGGGTGGATCAATTCTAGTACACCTTCTAGACTAAGATAAGTGTACTCTTATGATTACACACCTTGCAAGCATCCGCAAATACAAGGTAGTAATTAAGGCATAAGCCTAACCACAGCATTATGATCAAGGATCCATAACTCCCTTGTGCGAAAGTCTGCGAACTGGAGTTCAGGTTTCTGTCACTCCGGCAACCCACCATAAGCATCCTTTGTGCACAATGTTTCCCTCTAGGCCCATTAAAGGTGAAGTGTTATGTGTTCGACTCACATAACACCACTAGAGAAATAACAACACAACTTAAGTATCACACAGCACATAATACTTCAACATCATATGACTACTAACAACTAGACTGCTCCCATGTTCTCAAGAACTAAAGTAACTACTCACAAGACATAAAAGAGATCATGATCAGAGGTGATAAATAGGTGATGAACAATCTGGACACAATAATATTTCTCCAACAAAACTCAATAGCATTCACCACAAAGTAGTAATCAACACCAACAGAGTAGAGGGGATAGATAGTACGGATTACAACACAAGTTGCAATTGTGAGATGAGATTGGATGTAGATGGAGATGGTGCTGATGTTGGGGATGATGTTGATGATGATCTCGACGATGCCCGTGACGATGATGATGATGATGGCGACGATCTCCCCTTCTAGGAGGTGATCTCCCCGGCGGAATCTCTCCGCCGGAGATTGGTTTTCTCCTCTGTAGGTTTCCGCACCGTGGCGGCGGCGTCTCGCGAAAGCAGCTCCTGTTTAGAGGTTTCTACCCCCAAGGGATTATATAGGCGAAAGGGGGCACCGAGAGGGGCCACCAGGCACCCAGGAGGGTGCCTGGCGCGGCCAGGAAGGGGGGCCGCGCCAGGCACCCTTCTGGCTGCTTGGTGGGTCCCCTCACCTTCTCCTTCGGTGACTCCCAGTCATTTGGCATAAAAATGCTCCCCGTAAAATTTCATCGCATTTGGACTTGATCTGCTTCAGCAACTTGGTTTCCACTTCTTCACCGCTGAATCCTGGTTCTGCTGTTTCGGCACCAGAAAGTTGTAAAATGTGTAAAATAAGCCAAAACAACATAAGAACAACACTTTAAAGTGGAAAATATCAATGAATAAGGTGAAATCACAATATAAAATAGTGATGCTTTTTGGACGTATCACTCGTATCTCGCGAGAGTTACCAAACCACGAAAAGTCGAGCTCTACCAAGAGCACACGCGAGACAAGGTAAGGAGACGGTTCACCTTGTTGGTAACCGCAGAACTTGGTGGGACGACAGGTCAGGCACCGATGTACTGGTGGTCCTGACGGTTGTCGTTGTCCGCGGGTCAGTTAAGTCGAGGCAACGATAACGGTTGTCACGATAACTTGAGTAGCCTTTTGGCTTGTACGCACTACCTACACGTGGGATAAGGAGTGTGGGCTCCCCTGCATCGTAGTCTCGTTCGAGGGTCTTCAGATGTCAGCAGTATCGCGGGCTGATTGCCGGGAAGTGGTGTTGTCTTCTCTTGCTCGAGCGGCATATTTGTATTTGCTTTGATTTTGCTTCACCGTCCAGTCACGCACCGTGCAGGAGTACGTTTGGGTTAGGGTCCAAAGCCCGGCGTACATAGGATATAGTCCGGCGGATGACCTCTCTGTTGATTGCCGAAGGATGGGCTACTTTGTGTCGGATAGCTTCGGTGGGGTGTTCCCTAACAAGGTGTACGCCACCGTGGAGATCCGAGCGTCGTAGAGTCATGCCAGTGCACCTCTGCAGGGAAGATTAATCTATTCGAATAGCCGTGTCCACGGTAACAGGACGCTTTATGCTTAAGCTGGATCTTACCACTACAAACTACTACTATTAAACTGTATGGTTTCGGGTCTTCTTCCTCGCAGGGAGTCGAGGAAGGGAACTCGGAGGCATTATTATTAATTATTACAACTTACTATTATACAATGCTGCAGCAACTTCTACTGCATTGTTATTACATTCCTGTTATTGAACCGTTGGCTGTTTATCTTCTCATGCTGCAAGACACGTCAGAAGATGCTAGTCTTCGATAGGCCTAGCTTCTTATCCTTATTCTGATTTCTATCTTGCAGCCCACTATATACAATCCCCCCCTTTCCATTTTATACAAATGCATAAATGCTTAGTAGCGGACGTAAGACTCACGGGTATGCTAGATACTCACCTTTGCTTTATTTCCCCCTTTTTGTTTTGCCTGATCGGCCGCTGCAGTCGACGTTGGAGTACAAGAGCAGGAGATCCCCGATGCCGTCTACGACGTGGAGTTCCCCCTCGACCAGGAGTAGTTTGGAGGTTCCCAGGCAGGAGGCCTCGCCTTTTCGATCGTGTTGTCTTTGTGCTAGCCTTCTTAAGGCAACCTTGTATTCTCGTGTCTGTACTCAGATACTATTGCTTCCGCTAACTTTTTGCTCTCGAGCTGTTGTATTCGAGCCCTCGTGGCCCTTGGCTTGTAATATAAAGCTTGTGTTATTTTATTTATAGAGTTGTGCTGTGATTACCTTACTGTGAGTCCTTGATTTCGGTCGTGTACCCTGCGTGTATGATTACTGTACACGGCTTGATTTTGGGGGCGTCACAGAGGGACTGGTGATTGAACACCTGGAGCAAAACTCTCTCCGTCCTATTCTCCACTGCAACAATCTCCTCGAGCTTGTCCAGTTTTCACTCGTGGTAGATGATTCAGGACATCTCCGAAACCTTGACAAACTTCCTTCAGCAGCGACAATTTCTCTTCGACTGCTTGACAGGAGACGCCTAACCATCTAGGAGACTTGCAGTTCTCCAAGATAAAAAGATCGGCTAATCTCGACCTAAGTCTCTGTGAATTTCTCAACTCAGTTCAGACTTAGGTTTTGGTTTTCTCTCGATGAATCTCTCTTGGGATGCTCACAGTACTTCTGTCTTAGAATCTTCAGTGGAGCAGCCAGCCCAAAATGGCGGGTAGGTGCGGGGTATTTATAGGTGGCGATCCCGATGGGTAAAATGACTGAAGTGACCCGATGCAACAGCTTGACGCGTGTCCACGACGGTCGGATTTCAATCACTGCGCAACTTTACTTGAGGAACAAGTAAGATGACTTACCGAACGAGTTCTCTCTCGAAGGCACGAAGTGCGATGACTTTGCCTTCGAGCTATTCACTCGACTCAGTAAGATTTCTCTCGGTAGGCTTTTGTGGGTTTAGGTTGAGCAGAGCAAATTCACTTCGACAAAGATCTCAACTAGCAAACCCCTCTTGATAGTACGTTTTTTCCTACGACTCAAGAAAAATAAAGAGAAACTAGTAAAAAGACTAAGTCTTCGACCAGCTTCAGCTTTCTCCTCGTTGCGCTTTTACTCGAGAGTGTCTTCTTCTTCAACGACATTTTTAGGGCTCGTCTTCCTTCAAAGGTTTCGGTAGTTGTCTGCAACTTCGCTGTAGTGAGTTGTCCTTCGACCTTCTCCTTGCAAACTCCATTCTTTCGGAACCTAAGTATCTGTTTATACTCGAAAACAATATTAGTTCCACTACTGCTTTGTCCAACAATGTCCAAAACCTTCGCGGGAAAAACTTGCTCTTACAAGGTTGATTCGAACGTGCTGCCGAAGAGATATATGTCACAGAGGCTTTCTCATCATCCTTGTTGCCTCCATGGTGATGCGTGAGTAGTTTTCTCAGATCTCCGGGTTCATGGCTGAAACTAGTTGTCTATCTCTCTCTTTGAATTTTCAATACCATGTTTTCCCTTCTATCTTGCGAGGTTGGGATCACCTATGTAAATTGTTGATGTGTTTTTCGGGATATGATGAATTGTGCGTTTATGGGTAAGATTTTTAATGTCTAATTGAATCTTTTGAGGTTTATATATGTGTAATTTCATATATATGTATGCTCTTCGATATATCTTGTGTACCTTGGCCATGTATGTGGGGTGATCTTCATATTAGGTGGTGCATAGTAGTGGATTCAATCTTGCGATGTTCTATATCCTAGTGACCTTGTTTGGAACAAGACACATATTTGTATTGTTGCCACTAAGGGGACAATAATGGGGGTTACGCATGTCTTAATCCTTATTGCTTTATGCATTACTCTGTTTACTACTTTGAGATGCATGCTAGATAGCAGTCTTAGGAGTGGAGTAATAATAGTAGAAGTAGCTAGAGCAACAACATCTACTTGACACAGATGTAATGCCTATATTAAATTATGCCATGAATGATTCTAGCTATAAAGTTTATAATCTGTCAATTGCCCAACTATAATCTGTTCATCATGCCATGCTACTTTTTAAGAGAGATATCACTAGTG
Source organism: Bromus sterilis (assembly GCA_950022295.1). Lineage (NCBI taxonomy): Eukaryota > Viridiplantae > Streptophyta > Magnoliopsida > Poales > Poaceae > Bromus > Bromus sterilis. The sequence goes on from OX465597.1 coordinate 133,925,947, forward strand.
GATGATATGGCCCGAGGATCTATTCTAATTATCATAATTGATGTATTCTTTGTTACTTTACCGTTGTCCCGTTCCAATGTAATTCAATTACCATTGCTTTTGATCTTGTGGCTAGCAAGACAGGGGTTTTGACAACCCCTTTTCCATTTGTTTGGAGCAAAGTGAGTTCGTTTTTGTGTGTGTAGGTACTGTTTGACTTGACGAGTTTAGAAGCTCCTACTGTTTTGATAACCTCATTTCTCCATTGAGGGAAACTTGTTACCTCCTACATCACCCCTTCCACTTGAGGGTTCCCAACTAGTCATCAACTGTGCACTAGTGTTAAAGATACCAGGGCCTAAACTTCACGGAGAGCCCATTCCCTTTCTTTCTTTGAAATGTGAGTGTCGTATATCGCATTGACGTCCTTCATCTTCAGGGGAAACTGCTTCTGTTCTCAAATGCCTCTAACTTCCGGAGGACGTCTATCGTCCTCTCCCTGACGTGGGTCGGGTTTCTCGAATTTCATGGTTATCTTAATGGCCCTTTGTTGATCCAACATTGTCTGTTTGTGTGTGTTGATGACTTTTCGTCTGTTGACAGGTGATGGACACAGGGTGAGTCAAGGTTTGTGTTTAACATGGAACCATCGCCTTCCTCCTTTCACTAGTTGGGTCTCTTCCTTCCCCCACTTTGACGATTGTTGAATCTTGCATTGACCTCCCTGTCCTAGGGATCCTTGTTGCTCCCATGATTGCGACGTTTGTTTTCCTTGTTCCGGCAGGACTTTTCATTGCCATCTCTAACATGGGAGGTTATGTGGTCTCCTGCTTTCTTGGCAAGGTAATTGTCTCCAATTACCATCTCTAACATGGGAGTTGAATTTCTGAGTTTAGTTGTCGATCATCAACTCAGATCATTATAGGTACATGTCCATTCTAACCAAAAAATATAGACTCCAATGTTCCACTCTCATCCATGATTGCATCAACTAATTTTGTACTAGGAGTTAAATTATGTTAATTGCCTTATTTTTTCATGGTAAGCGAAATGCCTATTTTCACGAAGATATAAAGTTTTTAGTAGATTGATTTGAAGGTATAAATTTACCATCCTATCACAAACGTTTATCCTATTCCAACGCACGGTTTTTTTGGCTAGTATTTAATCTATTATACCTAAATACTTTATCCCCATTAACATATTTATATTGACATGCAAGCTATCCACATCATCAAGTAGGTCCACCATGTAAAAACTCTTCCACTAACTCTTTATGCACATGCTCCCATTAACTTTGCATGTGCATGCAATTTATTTATCTGTCACAAATAAAAAATTAAAAATTATGCACTCAACTTCATAATTTATAAACAACTTTTTTATAGAAAAATCAACTTATGAGTTACATGATATTTTATTTTTTTGTATGACATTTTTCATAAATACACATCCATGGTTGCTATCATTTAACTTATAAAGATTGCTAGCCAAGGAGCCTCCAGGGAGCTCCTCCGGGGGCACTCTTCGTTGTCCGTCTGATCTGCCTCGTGCTTGTTCTGCGCCGTTGGATGTTACATCCCAAGGTCATATAAATACCTCCTGTCTGCCAACCCTAGCCTCCAATCCCTCTTGCCTTGAGCCCCACACGCCCCGAGCCCTCGTCTCTTCCCCTCGCCAGCCGCCGCCTCCCTCCACTCCCATCTCCATCTCTTCCCTCTCTTCCCCCGCGTCGGCCAGCCGCCCTCAGGTCCCCGCTCCTCCTCCCTCTCTCTCTGCTCTCCTCTTCCTCCCTCACCTCTCTCTCCCTCTTGTGCAGCAGCAGCAGCAGCTGGCCGGCGAGCTCTAGCCCGAGCCGCCATGGCTGAGCTCGCCCCGGACCACCTCGGCGGCGACCTTGCCCTTGCCCGGATCCGCGTTGGCCCCGCCTCCTCCGGCTGCGCCCCTGCGCCGGCCAGACGCCACCGTCCCCAGGTTCCCGCTCCTCCTCCCTCTCTCTGCTCCCCAGAGTTGAGGAGGTGAGGAGAGAAGAGGAAGGCGGTGGACACCGAGGTGAGGAGGTGTGAGGTGAGCAGGAGGTGGAGCTGAGAGATGCAGTGGCGCTGCCTTCTCTTCTCCCCGTGCCATCATTGCTTCCATGACGGCCTTGCTTTCTTCCATACCGATTCAAGATCCAGGTGAATGTAACTTCCTATTTTTAATTCTAATTCCTGCTGGCTCGTTTTTGGGTGGTTGTATTGAAGTTTTGTTGATGGTGGTAATTGTCCAGGCGCTTCAAAACCTGTGAGGAAGGAGGAGGGTGAGAAGGGTGAGAAAAAAAGAAAGATGAAGAAGAGGAACAAGAAGAGAAGGAGGATGTTGCCGTAGACTATAGGTTCGCATCTTTGCACTCTTTTGTTTGCTTTTAGATTAGTTGTGCTTTGCCAATTTTTATTAGATCAGTGGTACAAGTTTACTTGAAAGGTTAATGGTAATATATTTTTCCTCTAGATATGCAAGATTACATTTAAAATATGGAAGAAGATAACATAGCCACCGGCAAGATGGTGATGATCTCCGAGTAGTATGTTGTGGACAACAACCTTGACGTGAGGCTCCTTTTCTTTCTTTTTCTTCTTTTCAGTTTTGTGATTGGTTGATTGTTCGCAAGATGGCTTGGATTTCAATTTAATCAAAAAATGCTTGCTGGACTGAACATGCATATGGATGACAGGGTTCATGCTGGTTGTTTAGCGCGTCCGGGCGCGTTGCAGGGGGCCAAGAACCTGTCCATGGGAAAGATGCAGGTGTTCTCTGAGAAGCAGGTTGCCAATGCAACAATGAGGTGAGGTTAATTTTCTTTCTAATCTTGTGTTGCTTCCAGATTTGAAGTTCCAATTGAGCCTGAACACTACTTACTTTTGTGGATGTTAAATATGAAATTTTAAAGCTAAATTGCTTACCTGTGTTTCCCTTGTTTTAGTAGCAAGCATACTGACCCGTTGGTAGTGGCATCATCATGTATACTCATTTGGTTTAGTTGACGGCCACAACGGTAGGTTATTTTCTCCGGAGGTAGGATCTTTTCTGCTCGGGAGCAGAGGAAGGAGGCGCCCCAGCAGCAGTCGACACCATGCGCCAACTTGCTTTTGCATTGCTTACAGGTGAGATGGTTGTATCGAGTTGCAGGTCATTTTCTATACCTGAATTTTGTCATTTACTTTCTTTGCGATTCATTGTTGTAATAGATTTGTAGTTTTATTTTTGCAGCTTGGTCTCTCGGGGTTTCATCCTTATGGGAGAAGGACAGAGTCTGGGGAGCGGCATGTGTGTTTGTTTGATGCCAAGGTGAGCTTTCCCAATACTTCTTCCAATTCTGTTATGCTAATAATACCTGTGGCAATATGAAGTTTTTAGTATCATGCTACATGGTACTGTTTCTTTTGTGATTAGCTTTCACATGCTTTTATGTGTGCTCAAGTCTTATCTCTACGCATGACATTTGATAGGTGTTTTTTTTGTGTTGTTCAATTTGAGGGCTTAAATGATGGGTTGCAAGAGCACGTTCATAAATGTCAAATGTCAGCCGATAGGTGTGTTATTTTGTTTTGTTTGGGTTCATTCAAAGGTTTTCCACTTTGCCTAACAAAATGGCCAGATGATTTTTTGTTCTCAAATGTGTATTGCTATAATCCCCTTTAAAAAATCATCTTAAATTAGTTATTTTTTCTTAGATGTACTGTTGATCCTTCCTTGCTAACTCAGGAGCTATTGCAGATCGTTCTTTCTCTCAGATACAAATTACTAATTGGTGCATCAAATTTTGAACATGTTTTACCTTTGGACCTTTCCAAAAGTAATTTAATTTTATATTCTGACATATGTTCTTTTAATTTTGTCTTAGGTTCAACTTCTACAGAAAGTGTGAGCACGATGATAACGTCTGGTGGTTGTAATCCAGTTACTGTCACAATACTAGCAGAGAATAATGGAGGGTTGTTTCTGAATTTTGCGACCTCCAGCTTTGGGAAACGGTAAATCATTCTAGCCATAGAACATACCGCTTCCTCTTCTCATGAACCACACTGAAACTAGCTTCTGGTTACTTCTGTACATGAGTTATTTACTATCGATGAATATGGAACGTCCATTAGGAGTACCTTTGCTTATGGGGCTATGTCTCTGCTACAGTTATGCCATTATCATTGTACCTTATACTACATCTATTGACGTATATGCTTCCAGAGAATACTTTTGTCTGTACTAAATACTGGACAGAATTAATTTCCTTCTATGCTCGAACATAGCATGGCTAATTATTAGTTGCCCTACATTCTTGAAGCTTTTTTTAATTATTGGGAAGATGAGCAAGTTTTTCAACCTTGATTAAGTTCATATATAAAGTATAATTCGCTTTGAAGATTTGAAAATGTATGTCTCGTGATACGACTCACCTCTGTAAATGTGTTATGAAAGTGTTTGGACCTGCATTTAATTTGTTTGATCTTTTCTGTCAGGGTTTCTACATCCGGGAAAAGAAGTGGGTCGACGAGCTTCGGAGACAAGGTATACCAGAAATGCGGGTGTCTCATGTTCATCCCATTTATTCAGGTTGGTTCAGTTAAGTTCTAACAACACTCTGCCTCTCATCTTTGAACTCCAAATGTATTTCAGTACTTAATTTTGTCTGCCTTTCTTCTATTTTTGGAGATGCGATCCACAAACTAAACTTTCAGTCAGCTAGACATACAACACTGCATCCATAACCTGCCTCTATACACCAATTTTTAGTAACTCTGTAACCGGTAGAGGAAATAGTACACATGTTCAGATATAATTATTTTTAATCAGTCTATTATGAAGTAGAAGAAATCCTAATGTGGAAACCTGAAATTATAGTTAGCATGTTCTTCAATTAACCACATGGCTTATAGTCAAATAACGTGTGCAATTTTTCTGTAACTTTTTGGGGAATCATGCACTGCTAAATCAACCTCTCATGCGTTCCTTCAGAAAGATTATGCCATCTTTTGCCCTGGAAATAAGAAAAATTACACAGACCAGTTTCTTATGATATTCTATATACCCATCCTTTAGCCTTGCCTACCGTAACATCTCTACTTTTATTTCTACAGGGCCAGGAAGCTTTTCACCAAGTGTGAAATGAAAGGGGCAAGAGCGGATGATCCGATCGTTCTTCTGGATGATGACAGTATGTAACTTATACACATGCAACTACTATCATGGCGATGATCACAATATAATTCCCACAATTCTATGATTCACACATGTAAATTCTAAAATGAATATTTACAAAATTAAAAGCCCTTGGTTTGTTCCCTATTAAACTTCTAGCCGATTCACTTCCATTGAGTTAAACTTCAAAGCCAAGTTTGCCTTCAGCTTTACATCACCTCCAAACCTGCAGGCTTTTAGTCTTAGTTAATTATCATAGCACATTTCATCCAGCTCCATCTTCCAGATCATGACACAAATTAATTTCCAAATAATAAATTCCTTATTCAACCAATGCAGGGGATCATCGCCGAACAAAAAAACGCAAAAACACAGTTCAATGCACTGGCCGCTGTCACTGCGCTAGAGACATGATTATTGGTAACAACATTACCCAGTACCCTTACTGCTTCTATTGCCATAAACATTTCCATGATTTATTTCCTTGCATACACAGGACCTCAGTCACGTGCTTTCGCTTCCTTTCAGTCCAAATGTGTCTTTGCAGAAAAGATAGAAATATCAAGATGTGAAATCAAGCGCCTTAGTAACTTCTTTGAATCAGCAAAACCTGCTATCAAGCACTATGTATGCGAGATGAAAAGAACATTTGTCACTCCAGGACAAAGAATGGTCAGTACCTTGTTTATCATGCAATATAGTCTCTTGCATTCGAATATTCAGCCTGAATTTTTCCTGTCAACATGCAGTACTTCTCTGTTCCATTCACAAAAAACTACCTTATGGACTACATTTCATCACCTATAAAAATATGAGGATCATATTTCCAATTGGCTCTGTTGAGGAAAAAGTGTGTTTGATGAAGGGACAGGACAACAGAGCAACTATCACTACCAATTGGTCTCAGTTTGTCAAGTCTGCAAAGATCTCTCAAGGCCGCATATGCGTCTTTTCCTTCCACACGCGTAAAGGAAAACTGTGGGTCAACGTTCACAAAATTTAAGGAGGTACAACTGTCAATTAGATTCATATACTGAACTGTCACCAGTCCTTTGCTTACTAAAGCACAGTTTTCATTAACAAATCTTTAAGTCCTGTACAAATGTCAATTCTACTTATATAACAAACTATCAAAAGTTCTTTACTTACTAAAGTACATTTTTAATCAACAAATCTTCAGGTCCGGCAGCAGAAAGATCATCATACGAAGATGCCAACCTTATTTATTCTAGCAATTTCAGATGCAGCCTCAGAAGAAAATTGTCCTTGGAGCATGCAAACTAAGCTCCTAAGTTGTATTTTGGAATGCCTACTTATAACTTCAATGTAATAGCGAGGGCACTAGAACCTCTTAAGAACTAAACTCCTAAGTTGTATTTTGGAATGCCTACTTATAACTTCAATGTAATAGCGAGGGCACTAGAACCTCTTAAGTATTCTATGCTAGGCCAAACCTGTGTTCCCAGATACATATGTTCAGTCCCTATGTTAAACCTTATGAATCTACTAATGTCTTATGTTTTTCTCAAAAGTGTGTTTCCTTTCCAACCCATCAATTAGCCTGATCATTTCTTACTTTACATTATATCTTATGCTTTTCAAAACAATGTGCTTCCTTTCCAGTGCATAACTTAGCTTAACCATTTCTTGCTTCGCATTACACATTCCCATTCCAAATAGTATGCTTATACAAATGCAGATTATTTCCACTATTACATGGTTTCAATTGGGACTCTGCGCCATTTGGCGCAACGGGTCATCTAGTTGTTTTAGGTTTAGCCAAGGGTGCACACGTCTTCACTGTCTCTACTTAACGTTTTTTTTATCTCATATCATCTCACCGATATATTGTCAAGTAACTACATTAACAAAACAAAATATCAAATTAATTTTTGGATTTTTCATCAAATTTTCTCAAATTTTTTACTTTGAACAATATTTCTTTAAAAAAGAATTTATAATAAAATTATACTATGTTTAAAAAAACCACATGTTTTAAAACATTAAATTCTTTATTATCAGTTCCCGCAGTAACGCGCGGGGTATTATCTAGTTAATAATAAAATTAAGGCGTGTTTCAACCAAAAAAAAAGTGACCACCACATGTCTCTCTCCCGCAAATTAAAGAAAGATACGATCTCCTCTGCGCCGTCGATAAGCAGATCGGACGGAGTGCACACCATGTGGGCCACCAAGGCTGTTTGGTCCCCGTGCAGACCACGCACACATCTTCTACATCGCGCCCCGACCCACCTCTCCTTCCTCCCCAGTCACCGATCCAACTATCCCAAAGAGAGAGAGAGAAAAAAAATCCCCGATCCAGCACCGGTGGAGATCCTGGTGGGAGGATGTCGTCGGACTACTCGTCGTCGTGGGCGCGCGCGCTCGTGCACATCTCGCCCTACACCTTCTCCGCCATCGGCATCGCCGTCTCCATCGGCGTCTCTGTCCTCGGCGCAGCATGGTGAGACCTAACACCCCCCCCCCCCCCCCCCCCCCCCGCCTCGCTGGGATCTGCTGCGCGCATCTGCTCATACTTCCCCACTTCTGTTGGCAGGGGGATCTTCATCACCGGGAGCAGCCTCATCGGGGCCGCCATCAAGGCTCCCAGGATCACCTCCAAGAACCTCATCAGGTGAGGGGATCCCTACAGCCTTGCTAACCTGGTGCGCCTGATTTTGCTCGACGCGTCTCCTCTGCGCTGCGGTAGCTAGCTAGATTTGTCCCTGCTTGTGCTTGGTGCGCTGTCGTCAGCTCCTCATTTGGTTCTACTTTGAACTTGATGATGCGTGCGTGATTGCGTCCAGTATAGGGGTTGGCCATTCTTTCTTCTGTTAGTTAGCATTGTGTTACGTGAAATTAGCGGCAGATTTTTGTAGTACAGCAAACTACCGTGCTTCTGTTGTTGTTACTAGGTAAATTAGCTTGGAGGGGCCAATCTTTCTTGTCCTGTTTAACAAAGTACCTCTCTGTTGTCAGTTTTTTTCCATGCTGGATTGCTTTGGGTTTTAATAAGCTGAGTTCACCTACATCTCTTGGTAGGAAGAATAGGAGATTATCTCATTGCAAATTATCCCATGTGTATAAATAACTAAATACACACTCATGATATCCTAACAAATGCCAACAGAAGGATGTGCAATTGTTATTGCCTAGCTGAAATTTTTATGTTTTATATTTTAGGGAGACTGTTCCCGTGGAAGTCGACTTATTTGAGTGTCTTTGTTTTGTTGCGAGTCCCCCCCCCCCCCCCCCCTCGCCTGACTCATTTTGCCTTTATTGTATTAAATGTCTAAGTTTGTTTGTGTGCACATTGATATATCTGTGTCATGTCCTCATCTGCTTCCCTTCTCCTTGCTCTTTATTGACACTTGTTACTACAGAGACTTAGCATGCGAAGAAACTTTTGTGGTTATGTCAGACATGCCTAATTTGGATATAGATCCTTATGTCCATTGATGTGTCAGTCATCCATCCTGAATTCTCCCTTTCCCACTTGATTAGTCTCGTTTTAACTAATCAATTTAACTGTTTTGTAAGTCGGGATAAGCGCTCCACATGCACACATGCTGGCAACACAGTTGAACACACCAAAGCAGAAAGCCAGATACTGCTATCAACTTCCACTGGAATCATGGTAGATAGAAAGTCAAAAAAGGAGGCCCGTTTTCTTTTGTTTGTTTTGCGGTTCCTCTGTTATGTTAGGGCAATCAAGTTCTTTCAGTGGTCGGATAGGATCTGGTCTTGTTCCTTAATTGGTATTTATTATTTGATTTGCTACTCAACCTGTGTTTGTGGCTTTTATTGTTCTCTTGTTTTGTTGGAGGGCATGCTTGTTAGAATGGTAGCAGCATAACAGATGAAAACTAGAGTGTTTTGACTATGCATCTACAATTGGATGTAGCACAAACACCGTATGTCGCTAGAGGAAGAAGCATGTGAGTGCATATGATGTATTTACGGAACACCGGTGTGATAGGAACCTGGGAGCTAAACTGCCATTTTATATGCACTGGATCACATGCTTGAATTATATTGGAGATACTAGTTGTCTGTGAGTTCTGCACTTCCCAATTTCTTCAGTAGACAAGACCATATTTCACATTTTTTCGCTGTTGAAAAAGTGCTCGCCTAGGCGTGCTTAAGCGCTGGGCGTTGGCATAACACCTCGCTTTGGCCCTAAGCGCTCCAAAAGGTGGCCGGCGAGGTCCTCCGGTGAGAAATCAGCCTTCTCCGGCGAGGAATCATGTTTCTCAGGAGAGAAATCAATCTCCCCGGTGAGGATTTGACCTCCCCAACGAGGATCCATACTCCCCGACGAGGATTTGATTGCTCCGATGACAAATCGAGCGATTCCGGCAAGGGGTTGAGATTCTCTGGCGAGAAATCAAGCTTCGCTCGCTGATTGCCATGTGGTGCAGCAAGGAGAGAGGAAGAGGGAGAAAGGCAGCGTGAGGAGGCTCCCTAAAATTTCTGGCGTTGTGCACGCAGGGGAAGTTTTAATAGGATAATAGGATAGATGAGCCGATGCTGCAATGGGCTAGGTTAGCCCATCTGGCTTATTTCTTCACACTGTAGTGATTATGTACAGAATGCCTAATCACGCCTAAGCAGTGCATAAGCTATCAAGGCGCAAGTAGGTGGCCAAACATATAATTTACGCCTTGCGCTTTTTTGAACTTTGCATTTTGTATAGTCCAATCAAATAATACAGATGTAGTCCTGGTGTCTGGTGACGATTTTCAATAGATTTGTTAATGGTCGCAGTCCTATGAGAGCATCTTGATCTTATGAAAACTTTTGTTCTTAGCTACAATCTCTTAGTCAGTTTGCTCATTTCAACTCATGTAAATGGCTGAGCCAAAGGGACACACTTACTATACATTGTGATGCAACATGGATTACTGGATTTTGGGATCTGTTTGGTAGCTTGAAGCAATTCACTATTCATCCTGCATGAGTGGATGATGCTCGGTCTTATTCTCAATAAATGAGCACAGATTAATTGGTTAGACCTCTATAATTAACATGAGTGACCCTTGATTGTTCCAAAATGCTGTTGAGGTTTTGTTTCCGCACCGGCACGTCAAATAAGTTCCATGTCTGACGTGAAGAATGTATCTATCGCATGTATTCTCATCATTTCACTTAATGAACTATGCCATCTGATGGGTTTATGTTTGCATCTGCTGATTTATGCATCTTTCAAGTCAAGCAACCCAAAAAAACACTTTTTGTAGCAAAACTGGTTGGCTAATCCTTGCATGCTTTATATTTGAAATTTATCTAACGTTTGTTCCCTTTCTTCTTCTGATTTTCATATCATGGATATTGCCATCTAACTTTTGATTGATACATATGCATCTCCCTTGCTTTACAGTGTCATCTTCTGTGAGGCGGTTGCAATTTATGGTGTAATCGTGGCAATCATCCTCCAAACAAAGCTTGAAAGTGTGCCAACATCCCGAATGCATGATCCAGAGTCTCTTCGAGCTGGTTATGCAATCTTTGCCTCAGGTCTTATTGTTGGCTTTGCTAATCTTGTTTGCGGGTAAGTGGAATAGTTCACATTTTGTTTTTATATGTATCATGTTCCATGGCTCAAGATGATCAAATTTCCAAACTTCAGGGTGTGTGTGGGAGTAATTGGAAGCAGCTGTGCCCTATCTGATGCCCAGAATTCAACACTCTTTGTAAAGATCCTGGTGATTGAGATCTTCGGCAGTGCGTTGGGTCTTTTTGGAGTGATTGTGGGCATAATCATGTCAGCTCAAGCAACATGGCCGACGAAAGTCTAATTCCATCCATCTGGGACTCTCTGTAAATTATTTTGGGTGAAACCCGTTGGAATGTCAACATGTGTCTTATCTATTCTTATTTCTTTTGCACATTTTTGGTAAATCACGTATGTTGGTGCTTGATGCATCTGATCGTAGAGATACTATTCCTACTGTAAAGACTTCATATGCCGGCCAGGCATCATCTTGTAGGTGCTATTGCTTTTGCAGAATGTGGACTGCCTATTGAATAAAAACATTGAACTTGAGAATAAGCATTTTACTCACATTTTGCTCATCTAGATATCCATGAAACTGACAGAGATGGAAAAAGTCGTGGTGGCTGCTACGGAAGATTGATTGTGGCAGAGAGGGTTTTGGTTGATGCGAAGTTTTCATAATCGAGATTCTAAATCGGATCGGAGTTTCGTAGATAGGATCGTGAATCACAGAATCTTAACTTGTAACACCCCGTGTGTCAAGCTACAGTAATCCTCATGATTAAGACAAGTCATTTTGAATTACAGTGCTTCATGACAGGATCACATCTCAATTCAAATTCAACCAAATTAAAAAAAAATCCAAAACAAAGTGGCAATCTATGTTCAACCATAAATTGTGCAAACAATTTTATAAAATGCCTAATAATCAGTAGGTCATATTAAAAATGAAATGATGATTTATTAAAATGTTTTAATATCATAAAGAAGTAAAAACAGTAGTTAAAGAACACCATTTAACACTTTAAAATAAATAACAATAATCAAATGAGTTTATTTGTGAACAAAACTTTTTGTGGCACTAAAGTTTGGGGTAACAGTATTATTAGAGCTTGTCACATATTTTAAAAAAGTCATTTGATGTCCAAACAGAAATATCAAAAAAAAAAAAAGAAACAGAAAAGCAAAATATAGAAAAACTAAAAAAAAACGCTCAGGGCAAGTTTCCCCCTCCCCTCTCGCTGCGGCCCAGCCCATCCCACCTTTCCCCTACCTCCGTACGGGGGGAAGCATGGGCATGGCGTGGCAGCCATCTGAGCCGGCCATGGCCGCGCCCTGGCCTCGTGTCAACCATCCCGAGCATCCCCAACCGGATAAGGACCCCCTCTGCCCGTGGAAACCCTAGCCCCCTCCATTCTCCTCCCCCGCGCCTCCCTCCCTCTGGTCCGGGATGCGCTGAGCCGTCAGTGGGCACGCGCCGCAGCCGCCGCGGCCAACGGCTACCTCTGGCACCGCCGCCCTGTCCAGGAGGTTGGCCGCGCTGGACGACGTCTCCTCGCGCACGGAATCGGGCCGGGACGCCCCCAGTCGTCGCATTCTTCATCTTTTTCCCGCCGGGATCGCCCACAGCCGCCTCATCGATTCCCCCACTCCGACCACCCCGAGCCTGGCCGAGACCTCCTCTGCACCCATTGTGAGCCCCCCTTTCAATCCCCCTTGTTCCCCTGTCGCATCCGTCATCTTAGGCCCCTAAGCCGTTGACGCCATTGTCGCCGGCCACCATGGCCGGGAGCCCCTCCCATGTCTCTGCCGCTGCCCGCTATTGCTTGCTGCTACTGTGCCCGGGGCGTGCCCTGCGCTTGCGCGCCACACCGGCCGCCGCGATCGTGCCTCCGTAGCTCGCCGCCCCACCTCCCGTTGTACTGCGGCCGCCACCGCCCACCGCCTGCCGACCACGCACTGGACGTGCCCAGTGCGCGCCCTGGCCATGCCCCTGGCCTCCTTAGATCGCGCCACCCCGTGCCTTGCGCGTGTGCGCGCACCCGCGCCCCCTGCAGCCGCCGCGACTCGCTGTCGCCGGCCACAGCCACGGCCATGGCCCCGGCCGTGCTGTGCTGCGTGTGGCTTATTAGGCCACTGACCCGTGGACCCCCCCCTAATAAGCCACTAACCCAAAAAGATTAACCCCCTGTGAGGATGACTAGTGGCCCCCAGGCCTTTTAACTAAATAAAAAATTGATTAATCAGTACTGTGTCACTTACACCTGGATCCCACCTGTCAGTTTTATAAATAAATTTGTTTTAGTATTAATCCAGTCTATGACATGTGGACCCCCTGGCTTTTTAATAAATTAAATTGTTTTAAATTGCTTCTGTGTATGACATGTGGGTCCACCCTGTCAGCACTGTTTTTGATAAGGTTTTGGATAATGTTTTTTTATTAAAAAAAGAAAATCCAGAAATTGATTTAAATTGAATAAAACTTTGAAAATCAATATTTTTTAAACCGTAACTCCGATGAAAATAATTTATACATCAAAATTGATCAGAAAAATATAACGAATACGGATACGCTATCCGTATACCAACCACCCCACTCTAACACACCGAACATCGAACCGTCCCCCTCCGGACCGTTTGTCCGATGATTTGTCCGGTACTGTCGAAGTATCCAGATGAATTTGTTCTGAACACGAAAGTTGTTCGGTTTGATTCAACTAGCACGGTTACACCATCCACACGTTTGTCGGATGTCCACGACAGCTCCGGCATGAACCCTTCCCCCTTCGGACACCCTGTCCGGTAATCACCCGGAGCTGGTATTTCATCCCCGGAGGAATTCCCGCTCCGAGCAACGTGCATTGCACTGCGTTAGAACACCGTTAACATTGCGTTTGCCATGTCTTGTATTTGTATTGCTATTATTACCGTGTATTTATTTTTTCTCCCCCCTCTCTTATTGTCCGGTAGTCCCGACGATCGCTGCCGATGCCCCTGTGTTCGACTACTTCATCGACGACCGTACCCCTACCGTCGAGCTACCAGGCAAGCAGAGCCATTCTCTTCCTCAGATATCACCTACCTTTTCCGTACATTTCTTGCACTAGGCATGTTTACTGATGCTGCTACGATTACAATCCTATTCAATTGCATAGCCTGTTTTTGTCGCCCCTTGATGTACCTTCGTTTATCCTATGCTGCCTTATAAAAAATATATTATATTCAGCAGTGAGCCCTGTGCTTTGTTAGCTAGGATTAGATAGCAGGGCCGTGACCACTCAGGGGAGTGAAGCGGATACGTCTTATTATAACTGCAACAGGTACGGTACAATGCAGACACCGCCTAAGGCCTCCTAGCTCGGTTCTGCCGAGCCACCATCAAGTGTGAGCTATCGAGGAGTAATCCTCGTACCTCCACTCGTTGCTGACTCTGTATAGCCACTCTAGGTACCTGAGCACGGTTGTCCTTAAGGTAAGAAGTCGGGCGACCCAACAGTGCCCGCGAGCGGTATTGCGTCGGGAACGTTAGGGAGGGTACGACCGACGTTACTGGCGTGCTTGGCCCTTGCTCGTATCTCGCGAGAGTTACCAAACCACGAAAAGTCGAGCTCTACCAAGAGCACACGCGAGACAAGGTAAGGAGACGGTTCACCTTGTCGGTAACTGCAGAGACTTGGTGGGACGACAGGGCAGGCACCGATGTACTGGTGGTCCTGAGTGCTGTCGTTGTCCGCGAGTCAGTTAAGTCGAGGCAACGATAACGGTTGTCACGCAGGTTAATTAAAATGCTAAATGGTTCGGCGAATGACTTGAGAGTCCCGTTGGTCTGTACGCACTACCTTCACATGGGATAATGAGTTATGGGCTCCCCTGCGTCGTAGTTTGTTCGAAAGCTCTTCAGACGTCAGCAGTACTGCGGCCTGATCACCGGGAAGCCGTGTTGTCTTATTTGCTGAAGCAGGTGTGTTTGGATTTTATTTTTCTTCACCGGCCAGACTCGCACTGTGCAGGAGCATGCAAGGGTGAGGGACCTAGACCCCTTGGCGCATAGGATACAGTCCGACGGATGGCCTCTCTGCTGAGCCTAGGATGAACTGCGATGTGTCGGATAGCCTCGGTGGGGCGTTCCCTAACAAGGTTCACGCCACCCTGGAGATCCGAGCGTGCAGGCTGAACAGTAGTGCACCCCTGCAGGGAGTTTAATCTATTCGAATAGGCGTGTCCACGGTAACAGGACGCTTTATGCTGAAGCTGGATCTTACCACTACAAACTACTACTATTAAACTGTATGGTTCCGGATTTTCTTCCTCGCAGGGAAGTCGAGGAGGGAAACTCGGAGGCATTATTATTATCAATTATTACAACTTACTATTATAAAATGTCGCAGCAACTTCTGCTTCATTGTTACTTTATGCTTTATATAAACTGTTGGCTGATTCTCTTCTTGTGCTGCAAGACACGTCAGAAGATGCTAGTCTTCGATAGGCCTAGCTTCTTACCCTTATTCTGATTTCTATCTTGCAGTCCACTATATACAACCTCCCCTTTCTATTTGATACAAATGCATAAATGCTTAGTAGCGGACGTAAGACTCGCGGGTATACTAGATACTCACCTTTGCTTTATTTCCCCCTTTATGTTTTGCCTGATCGGCCGCTGCAGTCGACGTTGGAGCCTTGGAGTCCAGGAGCAGGAGATCCCCGATGCCGACCACCGCAACGTGAAGATCCCCGATGCCTTCTACGACGTCGAGTTCCCCTTTGACCAGGAGTAGTTTGGAGGTTCCCAGACAGGAGGCCTCGCCTTTTCGATCTGTTGTTATTTGTGCTAGCCTTATTAAGGCAACCTTGTATTCTTGTGTCTGTACCCAGATACTATTGCTTCCGCTAACTTTGTGCTCTCGAGCTGTTGTATTCGAGCCCTCGTGGCCCCTGGCTTATATTAAACAGCTTGTATTACTGTACACGGTATGATTACTGTACACGGTCGTACGCATCCTTTTTGAGCAAGGCACAAAGCTTCGTCTTCTTGTCGGTACCATGGGACATGTCTTCATCTAGATATCCATGAAACTGACACAGATGGAAAAAGTCGTGGTGGCTGCTACGGAAGATTGATTGTGGCAGAGAGGGTTTTGGTTGATGCAAAGTTTTCATAATCGAGATTCTAAATCGGATCGGAGTTTCGTAGATAGGATCGTGAATCACAGAATCTTAACTAACAAGATCGTAGAATCTTACATTCTATGAGAAAAATCATAGAATCGGAGGGTCTAATTTGGATCGTAAGGTCGTAAGATTCTAAGACTTGTGTCGCGATTCTGACAACTCCGTTGATGAAGATAATGTGGCATAGGTTCTTCATGTGTGTCGGATGTTCGACGACTTACAACAACAACCGTGGCAAGCGGGGGTGGCAACACATGTGACTGTAATTTTGTTGGTGCTCCTCAAGTACCGAGCCACGATTTCTAGGGTGAAAACCCAAGCTCTGGCCTTCATTGGTTGTACCTAGCAATGACCTTGCTGAAGGCATCGTCTTGGAAACTCGGACTTTCTCCGGGGTGGAACCCAATATATTCGATCGGGTGACGACAATGCTTGAGCGTTGTTTCCTTGCCGAAGGCGTTGCTTTTGGAGATCCTAGTTAGTAGCACAGGTTTTGTATTCGATGGTGGTTAGGTCTTTTTTTTTCTTCTCCTTTTTTTTCTGGGCTATGTGCATCCCTGATATCTTTGAACATCTTTTTGTTGCAGATGCTGGGTATAATTGGCATCTTCGTGATATTAATATATTCTCCTTTTCCAAAAATCTTCAGCATACAGTAGGCAAAGTTTGCACTGACTCTCGAGTTTGTAATATCTATTTCACCGACTGTCACTTCTCCTTTGTATCTGCCAAAGCAATTAGCCCAACGACAGGCTTGTGTGGAGTTGAATGACAACACGCAGAGGTCTTTTGGAGAAACTGGGGGCTCTTTGTCTAAAGGAAGGGCAAAGTCAACAGGCCAATCCTAGTTTCAGAATTGGAAGAAGTAGTCGGAGGTTCGCCATCCGAAATGCATGGGACAACAAAATATCTTAAAGCTTTCTTCAAATAAGTCTTCCACTTGACTTTTATTTGCCAATATAGAGCATATAATTGCATCATGGAAGCATACCCAAAGAAGAATCTCAACTTTGCCAGGAACCTTCAGTTCCCACAACTTATTCCAAATCGGGTGTGAGCAAGAGCCACCAATTCCATATGGATTTGAGGGGTTTGAGGCATAATGATATTTCCATTATTTAGTAAGCTGTTCGGATCGTGAAGATACCCGATGTGAGATGCCAAGAAACAAAATCTTCCGTTTCATGTTGAAAAAATGGTATTTGAATTGGTATTTGAAGTATTATGTCTGCATCAATGGGCCAAAGGTTGTCTTTGATAAGGATCTTGACCAATTCTCCAGTACCTGGGCCTATGAGTTCATTAACTTTAAACAAAAAAATATTGCCTCTGAATGTGATGATTTCGTTGATGCTATTCAAAACCCAACAATCCTTCCGCACATCAAATTTCATTCCGTTGCCCACTCTCCAAATGCAACTATTTTAAAGGTTAGGATTCCAACCCATATACTCTGACAAACATATGGGGATCCCTATTTTTAAACTGAAAGTTTCATTTGAGTTAAATCTAACTTCGTATTTCACTGATGTCGCACAATGTGCTTGTAACACCCCCGGTGTCATGCTACAGTAATCCCTTGTGTTAATGACAAATCACTTTGCTTAAACTTGTCTTGATAATCATTGTTTCAAATCATCATTCAAATCCCTCATTTGATGGAATTAAAAACAATGTGGAAATAAAACTTAATCCAAAAATGGTACAACCAAATTTATAAAATACCTCATAACCAGTAGGTCATAATAAAATAGAGTTGGGGATTTATAAAATTATTTAAAAGATTTAAAAAAATAAAATCAGTAGCTAAGGGAGTCCTAATTAATCCTTTGTATTTTATATAATATTCAAATGAGTTTATTTAGAGCCCAAACTTTTTGTAGAAGTAACATAAAATGCAACACTAAATATGGAACAAGTTTCACGTTTAATAAAAATCAAAGGGTAGACAAATCAAATGTAAACTAAAGGGAAAAATGTAACAGCCCAGATTTTCACAAAAATTAAAAAATTGTTTTTGGTGTGAATTTTTTGATTGTCTGATTTGTTTGCGGTGTTTGCATCCCCGATTTATCGATCGACGATTATTTTCCCCCCTCTTATCTCGTATCGAACGGAGACCGACCCTTGCCACCCTGACACTCGACCTTTGCGACACCGGGTTTCACTCGATCACCGTCGCGAAAACCGCACGAGACCATCCGCAACCAATGGAACAAAAAACCCCGTTTAATAATTAAACGGGATATTTTTATAACGCGCCGGAAAGTGTTCTCGGAACGGTTCCAGCGCTAGGTGAACGCCGCCGGCTCGACGCGCTGATCGCACAGTTCGAAGTTTTACCCGAATCGGAGGTACTGCGGACCCCCGGCGGTCAGAAACGTAAACGCCGCGCGCGTGAGAGAAAAACCGGGGATGTTTTTGCAAACTGCCAACCACCTGGGCTATATAAAGACCACCACACTCCCACCTCCTTCTGGGGTTTCCCTAGCCACAAAATTTGCAGCCACCCCCCTGAGATCTGCCTCAAAATTCTGCCCCTATCCTCAAATCCCGAAACCCTAGCTCCTGGCGATCCGGAGCCGTCGGATCTGAGATCCAACAGTCGCAGAGGAACCACGTAGCCCAATACCTGTTGTAGCTCTTTTTTCTATTTAGGCATATTGTATTGTTTTTTTTGCGTTGCCCATATCTTTTAGCTCGTAGCTTGGATCGCAACGCATTAAACATGAAAGTTGCTTAGAATTGCATGTAGATTAATAAAATGTGCTCTTTTGCCCTGTTTGACTTTGTTTACATGTTGTTTACCTGCTAATTACATGTCATGTCACTGTAAACTGTAATTGCAATAAACTTTTATCCGTTGCTCCGATAAAAATGTTTCTTATATGTAACTTGACTAGAATTGCATGTAGATTGTGTTTATGCTGCTCTTGCTTGCTAATAAAAATAATAAAATTATGTTTAGGGAAGAACAGTACCAAATTCCATTTTTATCGTGGGGTCCGCAATAGTTTGCCATGTCTAGGATTTCACCCCACTTAAATTGACTAGCTTAGGTAGTTTACTTATGCTTCACATCTTGCCATGTTTGTGTGTTATGCCATGCTTCTGTGCTTTGCCATGTTAACAACCTTTGTTGATCACCTGTAGCTAAACAACTTGAACCATCGTAAATGTGCGGTATCGTCGTGTGTGACGAGTACTCCACTTAACATGTTAGTAACCGCTCTCGACTGTAGGTGTGATGTCTCGTGTTGCCTTCTTGTTGATGCTTGCTCGTGTTCGCTTCGTACTTATAGATGCTTGCTCGTTGATTGCTTTACAGTGTTTATCGTCTTGTGTGCTTCCGCGGGTACCTCTCGGAGACGATGCGAGCTTACGATCAACTACACCTTCGGAACCCGACTTATCAACATGCAAGGACTATGCATTACTTATGATCCATTCTATTTCAACCAGCGGGTTGCATGCTAGTCTAGGATAGGTTCGATGTTTGATCCTACCACATGTTTACAACCTCTTTCAAACCGATACAGCCATGTCCCCTCCCAGCAAACCATGTACTGCTATGTTACTATTGCTCATTGCTCAGCCCCTGCTTAGTATGCATGCTTGGGATGCTACGATGTTACCCCCTGTTACTCCTTGGTTTGGGCTATCACATTATTATATTATATGTTTGTTGATGATATTGATTATTATAAATGTTGACTATATTCGACGAAGGATGGAAGGTCTAGGCTATCCCGCCTCGACGCTTTGTTCCATTCGAGTCACCTAGGATCTGAGTTCCGGGTATTGGTTTTAAGACTGAGCGTGCCTAACCGCGTGTGGGATTTTATGGGGTCCCCTTTTCTTACCTACCTAGCTTCAAACATTTCTAGTGGTGGCCCAAGCTGATTTACCATTTGAAAACCGTGTGTGTGCTTGGTTGGGCCCCCAGCTGTTTTAAAACAACTTGGGCCAGTGGAGACATGGTTTCTCTGTTGGTCCACCCGATCAGCTAGGACCCGGTTTCCCATATGTGATTAACCGGCTATCCGACCTGCGTCATACGGAAGAGTACGATCCGAGAGCGTGGCCGGCTTTTGGATTGGGAGTTGACTCCCCGGGGGCCACCCGGATTTGCTCGATGTTAGCTAGAGGGACCTGTCGTTTCGGATATCTTGGAACTAAATCATAAAATAGTTGCCTGTGATGGGTAGCAACTTGGAGAGATGGGCGTGCGTGCGGAGCCTTGTAATGGGCAGTTGGTACTCCCCTGTAGGGTTAAATCTTTTCGAGAAGCCGTGTCCACGGTTATGGACGACTTGAGACCTACTCCTTGTTCATAGACAACAACAACTGAGATAATCTTAATATAACTTGATCAACGTGTGTGTGTGCCTTGACTGCTTCTTCTTCGTCGGGATGCGAAGAGGAGGACAAGGATAGGATAGGTGTTATGTTTGCGTAAGTAGTTGATAGCAAGACTTGTTGGAGGCAATTCCTCATCGATTGCTTGGCTTCTTACCTTACTCTCTAGATCGTTAGCCACTTCATAAATGCTAGTGCGGCAGCAACCTCACCACTTACCCCATCCTTACTTTAACTACTAGTTGTCCTAGAATGACGAGTGATGAAGTCTTTGCTGGGTCAGATGACCACTACAGTTGGATGCTGAGTACCTCTGTACTCATGATACTACCCCCAAACTCTTTTCAGGGTTCTTGATCGACAACAGGTATGGTGATCGACGTTTCACGTGGAGACTCGACGACGACTAGTTAGGCGGATCCCGGCGGAGGGCCTGGACCCGTGTGGTTATGGGATCGATGTTTTTATCTTTGCCCGTAGGCATTTGATTGTAGTCTGTACTCAGACATATATCTTCCGCTGTTGTATTGTATTTAAGGCAGATGTATGCCGATTGTATGAGATGTTGTATTCTTGTATCTGTAATGTTGTGATATCATGTTGGAAATACGGGCCATATGGCTTCGTCATATGTCGCGGTGGGACCGATATGTGCTTCGTCCCCGGATCTGGGTGGAAACACCTAGATCTGGAACAATACCGCTTATCGGGCCTTACAAAAAATAAAAGAAAACAGAAAACAAAACAAATAGCAAAAGCCCTATTAGTCGCCCAGGGCGAGGCCCACCCCGGCCCACTCCCACCTCCTCTCTTGTCTTCTTCCCCCGTGCCTCTGTTCATCGTGCGTGGCACGCATCCGCCGGCCGGCGTGCCGTGGCGGCCATCCGGCGAGTCCCCAGTGGGGATAAGACCCCCCGTGCCCTCCGACCCCGTGGAACCCTAGGCCCCTCTAACTTTCCCCCTTAACGCCGCCGCTCCCCTCTCCCAGTTTTGGCCGAGCGCAACCGTGGTCGCGCCCGCGTCGCCACTGCGCCTCCCAGCCCCCACAACCGTGTCCCATCGCCGCATGGTCGTCGTCTTCACCGTCCAGTACAAGGAGAGGATCCCGGAGCCCCCGCATTGAGCTAATCGACACCTTTCTTCCACCTCTGCCCCGTAACGTCGACTGCCAATGAACCCGTACGCCGGCGGCCGCCAAACTGCTCGCCGCCGACGACCTAGTCCACCCCGGCCCCTATAACCTCTACCAGTCGACGCACGATGTAGTTCCCGTTCGAACGCGCCCCTTCGCGCATCAAACTATCGCCGGAGACGGCGACCTCGCCGTGTTCTGTCCACGTCGGCGTCGAGCTGGGTCACCGTCAGGTGGGTCCTCCCTGTCAAGGAGGGTTAATTAACACTAACCCCCTGGGTGCATTACAGGTGGGCCACCCCCTGTTAATTATCCAGGGATTAAAACAAATGAAAAGCTGTTAGGACTAACCCCACTTGCTATGACATATGGGCCCCACCCACTTAACCCTCTCAATTAAATTAAATAGATCACTGTTGGAATGACAGCTGGGCCCGAGCTGTAAGTTATTAAAAATACTGAATTATTAAATATGTTAGTGAATGACATGTGGGCCTTGGCTCTATTTTAATTTAACCAGTCAAAGATCACTGTTGTGGATAATGTTAGGATTTAAATAATAAAAATAATTCAGTAAATGATTTAAATTGAATTAAACTTTGAATTTGAATATCTTTTAAACCTTAAGTCAGATTCAAAAACTTTATACATGAAACTTGATAAGAAAAATATAACGAATAAGAATATGCTATCTGTATGTCAACCACACCCCTCCAACACAACGAACACGAGATATCCCCCCTCCGGGCCGACTGTCGATAATCACCCGGAGCCGGTATTTTATCTCTGGATGAATTCCCGCTCCGAGCAAAATACGTTGTACTGCGTTAGCGCACCGACATCAATGCATCTGTCTTGTCATGCATCTGTTTTTATGTTTTCCTTTTATTTACTGTTCCCCCCTTTTATTCTCTGGTACACCACGCTGCTGCCGCCGACTACACCGCTGCTGAGTACGACTACTACGTCGACGACCGTACCCCTACCGTCGAGCTTCCAAGTAAGCAGAGCCATTCTCTTCCCCAAATATTGCCTATCTTTTTCGTACATTTCTTGCACTAGGCATTGTTACTGCTGCTGCTACGTTACAATCCTATTCAATTTCATAGTCTATCATTGTCGCCCCATGATGTACCTTCCTTTATCCTATGCTGCCTATAAATATATATCATATTCAGCAGTGAGCCCTGCGCTTTGTTAGTCAACTAGGATTAGACAGCGGGTTGTGATCACTCAGGGGAGTGACGCGGATACAATTTATTATAACTGCAACATGTACGGTACAATGCAGACACCGCCTAAGGCCCCTACCTCGGCTCTGCCGAGCCACATCAAGTGTGAGCTATCGAGGAGTAATCCTCGGACTTCACTCGTTGCTGACTCTGTATAGCCTCCCTAGGGTCCTGAACCGCGGTTGTCCTTAAAGGTAAGAGTCGGGCGACCTAACGGTGTCCGCGAGCGGTATTGCGTCGGGAACGATCGGGAGGGTACGACCGATGTTACTGGCGTGCTTAGCCCCTGCTCGTATCTCGCGAGAGTTACCAAACCACGAAAAGTCAAGCTCTATCAAGAGCACACGCGAGACAAGGTAAGGAGACGGTTCACCTTGTTGGTAACCACGTGCTTTGACGGGACGACAGGGCAGGCCTCGACGTTTCTGGTGGACCTTGTTGCTGTTTGTTGTCCGTTGTGTTGTTAGCCAGACAACGATAACGGTTGTCTGCGAGATAATAATAAAATGCTAAATGGTTCGGTGGTTGACTTGAGAGGCCCGTTGGTCTGTACGCATGATAACCCACAACTGCAGGGGTCGAGATAGTCTTCGCGGGTAAGAATAACCCAATTTATAGATTCGACTCAAGGGGAGCCAAAGAATACCCACAAGCTTTAACAGTGGAGTTTTCAATTCCACCGCACCTGAGATACACTTACTTGCAACAAGATATTAATAGTAACTGCAATATGGAAGTGATGATAGCAGCGGAAATAGTGGTGGTGAAACAACGAAAGTAAACAACTAGTAACCAGCAGAATTAAAAACACTATAGGTTAGGGAGATGGATGGTTGGGCGCTGCATGGATAAGTCACATCATGTATTTAACATGGGGCAAGGCACACATAAAAGCAATGATCATCTAGGCATAAATCAAACATAGGGCATGTACCCCATAGGTAGTTGTACGTGCTTGCAATAAGAACTTGCACAACATCTTTTGTCCTACCATCCCGTTACGAACGGGGCCAAAAGGAACTTATGGAGATTAAGGTGCTCCTGTCAAAGAGCACCGGAACAAAGCATTAACAATCAATGGATACATGGAATCCTCAAATTATAGTCCATCCCCTTTGGTGTCCCAAGCTGTCACCTTTGGGATCGCCAGTTCCAGACTATAACAGGTGCGTACAACTCATAGATAGGATCAAGAACACAAATATATTCATGAAAACACATAGGGTTCAGATCATAAATCATGGCACTCGGGCCCAAAGTGACAAGCATTAAGAGCAACAAGTTGAAGCAAAGATGATAAACAACAATCTAGATGATAGGCAACATGCCCCCAACAATCTGAATAACTATTACATGATCTAACTCATCCAATCCCTACCATCCCCTTTGCCTACAACAGGGAATTACTCACACATGGATGGAGAAGTCATGGAGGGAGGATGGAGTGGTGAAGATGACGACGATGGCGATGATCTCCCCTCACCGGAGGCCAAAACAACCTCCAGATTAGCCCTCCCGGAGAAGAACAAAGGGTGGCGGCGGATCCGCGATGTGGATTGAAAAAACGACTTCTGTTTTGATATTTCTCCGTCACGGGAATAAATAGGGGCTTCGGTAGGGCATCAGAGGAGGGGGGAGGCCCCCAGGCGGCCAGAGGGCGCGGCGCCACCCCTGGCCGCCCTCTGGCCGCACTTATGGCACAATGGCCCCTCGGGTGCGTGGATTTTCTGTGTTTTTCTGGGAATTTTCTGAGACACCTAAAAATCCAATTTCTTGAACACAATAAAACCATACAGGCAGCTCTGCTGAAAATAGCTTTAGTCCGGGTTAGTTTCATCCAAATCATGCAAGAATGAGGGCAAAACAATAGCAAAAGTTTTTGGAAAAGTAGATACGTTTGAGACGTATCAACTCCCCCAAGCTTAGCATATTGCTTGTCCTCAAGCAATTCAGTTCAACGAACTGGATGCGACAAAGAAAACTTTGACAAACTCTTTTGCTTCAATAAATGTATATAAGCATGTACTATGAAAAGAACTTAGCAAGTATCAGAACAATGCTATGAGGACAATGCACGAAGCAATCCTTCTTTCAAGTGATCAATCACAAACAACTAAAAGTAAATAATATGCTACTGAAAATCAAGACAGGATTACAATGTACAAAGCTTGAACATACTAGAGTGGTATTTCGATAGTCTCCATGAGTGAAGCAAAACATAAATGCAGAAACTCCTCCGGAGTTTTAAAGGAGACTAATACTAAGAATTTTGGAATAAGTAATACCACAATCATGCAAAAGACAATGTAGTACTTTGGGACAATGCACATTACACTCAGAATGACAATTATGCTCTCCTAGTTGGTGCTTTGAAGAAAGAAGGTGGAGACTCTCGAACCGTGGAATTTGATGGAAAGGTTGAAAACCCGTGGTTGCAAGCAAAGACTAAGCATGTACCAGAGCTCTTGGTTTTGAAAACAGAGATAAAAAGTGTTTTGGGAGGTGCATGCTTCGTCAATGAATGCTAATAGACAACTCAATCACCTCTTACGCTAGACATGTTTCGAGGAACGACTCCCAAGATTGAGACGATCACATCCCCTTAATCTCCTTTGTTTATCACTGCCAAAGTTTTCTGATTTCTCATAGACAAAGCGTGAAGGAGGGTTTGTTGGTTGTGATTATCTTTTGTGAGCTGGGCGCACTCATGCCAGCTCCTCCTCGTATTAGGGGTTTGCAGATTAGACATGCAATCCCGGAATAAAACATGTCTAACATAAGACGATCATGAATTACCTACTACTTCCTCATGAGCTAAAACAAAGGCACAACACAGGAGTGCTTTTGAATAATTTTGAGATGGTATAAGAAAGTCTTCGTTAGGATGGCTGGTAAATACCACATAGGAAGGTATGGTGGACTCATATGGAAAAACTGGTTTCAAGGATTTTGGATGCACAAGCAGAAATCCGCTTAGTGCGAGCGAAGGCTAGCAAAAGACTGGGAAGTGACAAACTAGAGAGCAATAACAGTCATAATCATGCAGAGCGACAAAGTAACATTGAATTGAGCATGAAAATGATACAACTATTCTAAAATTCATAGATCATCAAGGCATAGTAGACTTTTCAGTCATAAACATGTGTAAGCATGTGCCAAGTCAATCCAAGAATTCTCCAAATGGAAATACCACTTCAGTATGCCAAACCATGAACAATGTAATGCATGTAAACCATTTCAACAACACATTATGTACTCTAGCTATTTGAGATTAGCCACAAGGAAAGCATGAACACTGGGAAAGCATTGTAAACATAGCACTATGTCGCTACAAGCTGGTCTCTATATCATAAGTACAAGCATATGTAAAAAAGTAGAAACAAAAAGAGTTCATACCGGTTTTCCTTGTTGCATCCCTTTCGTCGATCTTCGCCATCACTGCCTTGTCGCTTGCACGATCGAACGTAGGAAATATATAATCAAGTGCAAATTCCATCACGGACTTGAGCTGAACTTCTGCAAAAAATCAAACTAAAGAGAGAAAATAAAATATTTTTGGATTTTTCAAAGATTTAGCGAAAGAAAAAGAAATGAGAAATCTTTTTGTTGTTTTTGCAAAATAAAAGAACAAAGAAGAACGGGAAAAAACTCCGAAAAGATCAAAGCGAACAAAATGAAAATGGATAATACAATGGAAAGGTGAGAAGGGCACGTACTCCCCCAAGCTTAGGCTTTTGGCCTAAGTTGGTAACAGCTACTGCCCCCAGGAGCCTCCTGCTCCAGGGTAATGGTGAGCCCAGGAGTCGTATGAGCCCTCCGGTGCATTCACCGAAGTCCTCGGGTCCTCCCATGAGGAAGGCCCTGCGCTCCAAGCAGAAGAAGATCCCTCTCCATGCTCGGTGAAGGTCTCTCCCTGGAAAGGTGGGAACTCACTATGCTCCTCCTCATCGGGCACAACCCCCTCCATGGGGTTATGCGGCTGGTAACGAGCCATGAACTCATCGAACTGAATCTCGTTGAAGGACCATCCGTTCCTGTGAGTGCTATCAAACAAAAGTGGTGCAGGTAGAAGGATCTCACGGGTAATGGTCCTTTCGAACCTCAAAATATAATCAAGGTTACCAAAATGGGAATTCATGGTAACAAACTTATGCCTCTTCATAGCCGCAAGATCGAGACTCACGTATGAAAAGGGAACATCATCAGGATGCGGGGTGCGCTCAAGAGACTAAAGGATAAGTGTGACAGAAACACCCCCATATAAATCGTCTTTGTTACTGTTCGTAACAAGGCGTCGAGCAATCAAGGCACCCACATTATACTCATTCTTATCAGAGAGGGCGTTCGCATAAATAGCGAAATCTGGTGCAGAGCCATTGCTCGTGTTGTCACGAGCTAACATCCCTCTAGCAAAAAAATACGCAAAATACCTGAGGTGTGGAAACTGAATGCTGGAAATCTTCGTACGCCGAATGTCGGTCTCCTCCTGGCAGCAAAGGGAGTTGAAGAGGGTCCTCAACCCGGAAGGATGCATGGTCATTTTAGCTGTCTGACCAACATTCGACACACCTATTATATCACAAAACTGTGCCAAAGACATGGTTATGAGATCATTATAAAGTTTGAACTCGACGGTTGCAGCATCATGGTTATAACAAAAACTGTTAACAAAGAAGGAGGTAAGCTTTTTGTACTGTACCACACGACATAAAGCTAGCCGTGTCAAACCTGCATTGGCACAAAGGCCGTAAAATTCCTCCTTAATTTCTGCAGCTGTATGAAAATCATCGCATGGATACATCATTGCGCATGCTGGACTTGTATCTTCCAACAACTCCAGGGGCACATGATCTTCATTGTAGCTCACCCTAACCGTTGAGGGTGAAGCTGCAACTCTAGTGACTCGATCGAAGCGCTCGGGCTTCTTCTTCCCAAGCCACCCCTTTGCTTTTCCAAAGAAACTCATTTCAGGGAGTATTTGCTCAAAATCTCAGCTCGAACGGTGGGCTGTAGAGAGAGATCGAAAATCGCCTCCAAGAACAGCAAGAACGCAAGAACTGGAGCAGAACTCGTGTTTTTGGAGAGAGAGGAAGGAGGAGGAAGAAGACATACCTGGAGGTGGGGCCTGTGGGCCCCAGGCGCCCTGTGGGCGCGGCCAGGGGCCAGGTCGCGCCAGCTGGCCGCCTGGGCCACTGGTGGTGTAACAACCCAGTTTTTGGAAAAAATTAAAATTTTTGTTTTCGGTGTGAATTGTTTGATTGTCTGATTTGTTTGCGGTGTTTGCATCCCTGATTTATCGATCGGCGATTATTTTTCCCCCTCTTATCTCGTACCAGACGGAGACCAACCTTGCCACCCTGACACTCGACCTTTGCGACACCGGGTTTCACCCGATCACCGTCGCGAAAACCGCACGAGACTAGCCGCAGCCAACGGAACGAAAAACCCCGTTTAATAATTAAACGGGATATTTTTATAGCACGCCGGAGAGTGTTTTCGGAACGGTTCCAGCGCGAGGTGAATGCCTCCTGCTCGATGTGTTGATCGCGCAGTTCGAAGTTTTACCCGAATCGGAGGTACTGAGGACCCCCGGTGGTCAGAAACGTGAGCACCGCGCGCGCGAGAGAAAAACCGATGATGTTTTTGCAAACTGCCAGCCACCGGGGCTATATAAAGACCACCACCCCACTTAGGGTTTCCCTAAGCCACTAGCCCCCCCAAGATCTGGAAAAACACCTCAATTTTCGTCCAAACCCTAAATTTCAGATCTGGATTTCGCCAAATCGATCCTGGACCGTCAGATCCGAAGATCCGACGGCCCCGGAGGCTGCCACGTCGCCCCTTAGATCTCCTCTCTCCCTCCAGCCGCCTCCCTGCCCGTGGAGCCGCCGCTCGCTACGAGCACGTCGCCGGCAGCAGCCCCGGCGATCCCCCCTTCTCTCCCTATCACCTCTCCTCTCCTCCTCCCTTCCCTCCTCTCCTCTTCTCCCCATGGCCTCTCTCCTCACCCCTCTCTTCCTCTCTCCCGCGCAGGTCCCGAGCCGGAGCTCGCCCGCGGAGCCGCCATTGATGCCCGTTGGAAGCTCGCGCCACCACCCCATGGAACCGCCGCGTCCACCTCAACCGCCCCGATCCGGCGAGTTCCGCCTCCGCCCTTGCACCGCCAGCCCAGCCGCCCTCCTCGTCGCCGGTGGCCGGCGCGCCACCGGGAGGCAGCCATCGCCGCTGCCTGAGGTCGGGCACGGGAGCCGCCCGCTCGGCCTCCCCGTGTGGACGCAGCCGTGGCAGGCCGGCCGGCCCAGCCAGGCCTCCAGCAGCCAGGTGGGCCCGATCCAGGCCCAGGCCCCAGGCCAGATCTGCAGCCCGGGCCGCCCCCTCCAGTCACTTGGGCCGAGCCCAGTGGGGTGAGGCCCCCCTTTTTTTATTATTTTTTCGCCTCTGTTTTTTTTCCAGCACCCTGTTATTTTTGCTAAGTGTTGGAACAATTGTTGCTGATCTGTTTTTGCGATTAGATCTGCGATTAAACCGTAGCTCGGATGAACGTGCCCCCAAAACGAAAGTTGCTCAGTTTTGTGTGCTCTAGCATTCGTATGTAGAAAGTTTTTTGCATTTGAGCTCATCTTGATTGTGTAATTGTGTGTTGAACAGGGCATCAGGCCGTTAAACTGCTAATTTTCCTGTTATGTGCTGCTGTTATTATTTTGTTGCAACTTTGCATGATGATTGTAACAAATCCATGAGGCGTATTGCATTGATTCCTTTTGCGTTGCGTTAAGCAATGTTTCTACTTCAGTTTCATGCATTCACATGCCATATTTGCTTGCTGCATCATGTTTATATCTTGCTCCAAAGTAGCTATCCTGATGTTATTGTGCTGCTATTGCTGAAACTGTTATTTTGTTGCAATTTCGGATGACGATTGCTTCGCAACCGTTCATCGGAATTGATTGATTCCAATTGCATATTGTTAAGCATCATGTAATTTCATCCCATGTATTGCATTGCCATTATATGCTTGCTGGTCATATAGTTGTTGAGCTCCAAAGTTGCTATGCTGCTGTTTTTGACAGCCACCTCTGTTTTTCTCTAAGTCTGTTACTTTGCGATGCCATGTTGTTTGCTTAATATCTTTTGATCTATGATGCCTTTTTGCATGATTCCTTTTGCCATGCCTTACCTGTCATGTCTACTTTATTGCATATCATTTGTGAGCATGTTTGCATTGTTTATCCTGTTTGTGCATTGCTCTAAAGTGTGCTTCGTGATGTTGGCAGCTTGTGCCTGTAACTTGTTTTGCTTATATCTTTTTAACCGTAACTCCGTTTGGGGTGTTCTTTATATGTAACTTGATTAGTTTTTCGTGTACTCTGTGTTTATGCTATTGTTTGCTGCTGTTGACCAACCTAAAATATGGTTTAGGACAGAACAGTACCAAATCATTTAATCATCGTGCGACACTTAGTGTTATGCCATGTTTAGGTTGTGCCTCACTTAAATTGACTAGCATAGATAGTTTACTTTGTGCTTCACCTCTTGACCTGTTTGTGTGCTATGCCATGCTTGCTTGAGTTGCCATGTTAATAACCGTTGATTGATCACCTGTAGCTAAGCAACTTGAACCACCGTAAACGTGCGGTATTCGTCGTGTGTGACCGATACCTCACTTAAACTGTTAGTAACCGTTCTCGACGATAGATCCGTATCGCGTTGTCGTGCCTTGTGTTGTCTCTTTGATCTTGTGTTGCTCCGTAGTAATAGTGGTGCACCGTTGATTGCTTTCCAGTGTTTCCTTCTTGTGTGCTTCCGCGGGTACCTCTCGGAGACGATGCGAGCGTGCGATCGACTACACCTTCGGAACCCGACTTATCAACAGGCAAGGACTATACATTACTTATGATCCATTCTATTTCAACCAGCTGTTTGCATGCTAGTATAGGTTAGGTTCGATGTTTGATCCTACCACATGTTTACAGCCTCTTTCAAACCGATACAGCCATGTCCCTTCCGAGCAAACCTTGTACTGCTATGTTACTATTGCTCGTTGCTCAGCCCCTGCTTAGTATGCATGCTTAGGATGCTACGATGTTACCCTGTTACTCCTTGGGTTTGGGATATCACATTATTATATTGTTGTTGATTATATGATTATTATAATGTTGACTATATTCGACGAAGGATGGAAGGTCTAGGCTATCCCGCCCCGACGCTTTGTTCCATTCGAGTCACCTAGGACCCGAGTTCCGGGTATTGGTTTTGAGACTGAGCGTGCCTAACCGCGTGTGGGATTTTATGGGGTCCCCTTTTCTTACCTACCTAGCATCAAACATTTCTAGTGGTGGCCCAAGATGATTTACCATTTGAAACGTGTGTGTGCTGGTCAGCTGCCAGTTGTTTTCAAACCAACCCGGACCAGTGAGGACTTAGTTCCCTTGCTGGCCCACCTTGTTCAGCTGAGGACCCGGTTTCCCATGTGTGATTAACCGGCTATCCAAACCTGCGACAGACGGTAGAGACCAGATCGAGAGAGCGGCCGACTCCTGAGATGGATGTCGACTCACCGGGGGCCACCCGGTTTTGTTCGTTGTTAGTTAGAGGGACCTGTCGTTTCGGATCTCTTGGAACTAAATCATAAAATGGTTGCCTGTGATGTGTAGCAACTGAGAGTGATGGACGTGCGTGCGGAGCCTCGTAATGGGCAGTTGGTACACCCCTGCAGGGTTAAATCTTTTCGAGAAGCCGTGTCCACGGTTATGGACGACTTGAGACCTACTCCTTGTTCATAGACAACAACAACTGAGATAATATTAATACAACTTGATCAACGTGTGTGTGCCTTGACTGCTTCTTCTTCGTCGGGATGCGAAGAGGAGGACAAGGATAGGATAGGTGTTATGTTTGTGTTGTAGGTGGATAGCAGACTTGTTGGAGGCGATTCCTCATCGAATGCTTGGCTTCTTATCTTACTCTCTAGATCGTTAGCCACTTCATAAATGCTAGTGCGGCAGCAACCTCACCACTTACCCCTTCCTTACCGTAAACTACTAGTTGTCCTAGAATGACGAGTGATGAAGTCCTTGCTGGGTCAGATGACCACTACAGTTGGATGCTGAGTACCTCTGTACTCATGATACTACCCCCAAACTCTTTTCAGGGTTCGTGATCGACAACAGGTACGGCGATCAACGTTTCACGTGGATACTCGACGACGACTAGTTAGGCGGATCCCGGCGGAGGGCCTGAACCCGTGTGGTTATGGGATCGATGTTTTTCTCTTTTACAGTAGGCATTTGATTGTAGTCTGTACTCAGACGTGTATCTTCCGCTGTTGTATTGTATTTGAGGCAGTTGTATGCCGATTGTATGAGATGTTGTATCCTATATCTATAATGTTGTGATATCACGTTGGAAATCCGGGGCATATGGCTTTGTCATATGTCGCGGTGGGACCGATATGTGCTTCGTCCCCGGATCTGGGTGGAAACACCTAGATCTGGAACAGTACCGCATATCGGGCCTTACAGGTGGCCCCCCTGGTCAGCCCCAGGTGCCTCTAGGTCACTCCCGGCATGGAAAGTTTTAATATAATTTTTCTGGAATTTTTCCGACAACTTCATTGTTGAAATTTTTTCAAAGTTCAAAAAGCTGCGAAACTTTCTGAAAACTTGAAGCAATGATTAGAATTGTGAAGCTTCAAAAGCATATAAACTTGGTACAACAAGAAAGATAAAGCTAAAAGAAATGCAAACATAACAACCACTACTTTTTACTCATATAAAACTCATTTAATAGCAAGGTTGATCAAGTCCTACTACCAAACTAGCAATACACAAAGTAAAAAGTTTCACTTACTATGAAGCATTCATGGTACCTTTACTTTAATGGATATTGTCCCCACCATAATAGTTTTGTATTTGTGGTGCACATGCAGAGGACAATCCCACTCACCAATCTTCACGGTCTCGATATTCTCTATAGAGTTGAGGCCATGCCTTTTGTCAATCTTCTTCAGAAAATACACCGTGTGTTCTTTATCATTCACATTAAACGTAACATTTCCTTTATTGCAATCAATAATAGCACCTGCGGTGTTAAGAAAAGGTCTACCAAGAATAATAGACATGCTCCCATCCTCGGGCATGTCAAGCACAACAAAATCAGTAAGGATTAAACAATTAGCAACTTCAATGGGAACATCCTCACAAATACCTATGGGAACAGTTGTTGACTTGTCAGCCATCTGAAGAGAGATATCTGTAGGGATTAGTTTTTCTAAACATAATCTCTTGTAAAGAGAAAAGGGCATAACACTCACTCCTGCTCCAAGGTCACATAAAGCAGTCCTGACATAATTATTCTTTATGGAGCAAGGAATGGTGGGTATACCTGGATAACCAAGCTTCTCAGGAATCTTGCCACTAAAAGAACAGTGTCGGGACCCGGGGTTAGCGTATGCAAGACTCGCTACAACACAATCATATGGAGAGCTGAGAACCATACCCACTTGTCTAAGCATACAAGGCCAAGCACAGAACGTTCTCGGAAAGCATCGAACGTGAGGGGCATCCCATCCAGGCCGGATGATCAACTGAGATGGGTCCTCATCGTCCGCACACAAGTCTAAATGATATGGGTGGTGAACTCCCATACTCATAGACAAGTCGTCTCAACCATACTATTGATTGTATTATAACCCTTACATAGACTTACTCCAGCCCAATCACTCAGTCGAGGTCTAGGGCGGGCTCGATCATACATCAAAGTGTGCACGTGACGGACTCACGAGCAATCGCATCGCGATGCCCCAAGCTACGCACATATCGGGACCCGGTGTAACATCCCAAAATTCTCCGAATTTTGAAATGTTAATAAAATTAAATAGATAATGATTGTTTGCTTGGTGTGTTTGATTTTCTCTGGGACTCAAAACTTTCTGGAGTTCATTGAATATTAAAAAGAGAGGGAATAACATGACTTTCCCTAATATTCACCGTTGGTGTTTTGGATTTTTTTTATTTAAAACAAAACCAACAAAACAAAATGAGAGAAGGTAATATGACTCCTTCAACATATTAAAAGTTTGGAAAATGTTTTAAATCTTTATTGGAATTCTTTTGAATATTCAAAACATTTTTCAACACATGGCAGTTCGTTGGAGAGGATATAAAAGGACTTATCCCCATTTTTAATTCGTTGAAAAATAGTTTAAAATATTTTTGGGAGACTTTTTAATTTTACTTTGGAGTTATGAATATTTTCTAAAAATATTTTTGGAATTTATTTAGGCTCCGGAAAAGTTTTTAAATCAATTTTGGGAGTTTTCGGTATTTTTAAAATGCCAGAAAAGTATTTAAAAATATTTAAAAATCGGTTGCAAAGTTTTTATTTTATTTTATTATTTTGGTCAAGCCAAAAATTTAATTTTATTATTTTAAAAATATTGGCGAAGACGGAATTTTAAAATAAATTTCCGTGATTTTTCTAATATTGTTTTGGGCCTAACGGACCTGCTCTGTTTTTTTTCCGTAGACCGATTTTGCATTTATTTCGGATGTAAAAAAGAGAGGATTAGGGGCTGGCTATAAATAGCCCCGATTAGGGCTAAATTATTTTCTCTTAGCATTTTTTAGGGTTAGCTCTAATCTAATCCGCGGGACCCGACGCCGCCGACGTCATCGTCGAATTTTTCGCCGGAGCATCGCCGGAGTGCGTTTTTTTTACGTTTTTTCGAGGTAATCTTCGCGAGCCGCCGCCGTGTGCCGCCGTCCCCGCCTCGCCGGAGCACCCCGCCGCCCTAGCGCCGCTGCACCGCCGCCGCTGCAGGCCGGCGAGCCGGCCGCCGCCCACGCTATGGCCCGACCCGGCCGACCGCTGCCCTGCGTGCGCCCGCGCACCCGCGCGCCAGGCCGCCGCCCCCTGGCCGCGCTTGGCCGCCGCCGCCCGCCGGTGAACCGGCCGGAGTAGCCAGCCGCCGGAGCTGCTCTCCCGTGGCCGAAGCCATGGCCTCCATGGCCCTCCCCTGTGCTGGCCGCGCGAGGCAGGAGAAAAGGAGTTGAGGAAAAAAAAGCTAAAAAAACGGTTTCGAAATTTATTTTTTCCCAGATCTGGATCCAAACCACCCAGGGACCCGATCACGTTTTTCGTAAAATTTTTATTTACGTACGGGCCCGTTTTACAGTAGAACCCCCCGGTACCCCCGTTTTTTCACCCGATACCGTTTTCGCGACTACTTTTTAACCGTAACTCGGAATGGGGCGATTCCAGTTGCGTTGCGACCGTGTACAAATTTTCTAGCCAGTAGAGCTAGTGTTACAGAAGTTTGAATTATTTAAATTTGGATACCAAGCTGAACCAAATTTGAACTTCCGGCAGCCGTAACTTTTTACCGGTGCGCCCGTTTGCGCTGTTTCTTTTTGCGTTGGATCACTCGTTCCATGTACTTTCTGTTTATACCATGTGTACACAAAAATTCACAAGTTTCTTGTTCTGTTTAAATTCAAATTCAATTCAATGTTGCAATTGCTATGACCTGTGTTGTAGTATTCCGTTTCACGTGATTATTTTTGCATATTGGATCATATGAGACATCTTATCGGCAATATCCACATACCCTTCCTATTGCTATGATCTTTACCTTGATTTCATAATGCCTTGATCATATTCTTGTATCGACAATTCCTTATCCGTTGACTCTCTCGAGTTCACGTTCCACCGATCACCTTCGAGCACATCCACACCTTTGC
This sequence comes from Bromus sterilis, assembly GCA_950022295.1. Taxonomy (NCBI): domain Eukaryota; kingdom Viridiplantae; phylum Streptophyta; class Magnoliopsida; order Poales; family Poaceae; genus Bromus; species Bromus sterilis. The sequence continues at coordinate 133,961,230 of OX465597.1, forward strand.
ACTTCAAAACCTTTTGTTTTGTTGCTAAAACCTTCGTGATTGTTTTGTTGATCTTTTGTTTGTAATGTGATGTGATTTCTTATTTGAGTTCTTTCGTTGGCGATAGATTGCTCGGAGTGTGACGAGTAGAGTTGACTGGAACGTGAGAGCGAGGATCTTCATCGAATGTATAAGGCAAGTGATGCTTTGACCATACTCATACCTATATTTTCTATATGCATTATGTTAAGAAATATCACTCTATTGCATGATAGGTAGTTTATTTTACTGTTGCTGCAAACCAGTTAGGATAGCCACATGTTTTGACTTGTCTACCGTAGATCAACCTAGCCGTGTTGTTGCTTTATTCCTATGCTTTGTAGACGTGGTTTGGGTTGTGTAAATTCATTGAGTGCATGTGAGCTATTTAATAATTTGTGTAGCAACTGTTTAATAAATAGAAATCACTTCTGGACGGGCAGGGAGTGCTTCCTGGGGGCTTGTGCCTTACCTAAGGACGAGACCAGGTTGTACCCATAATGGTTGGTTTGGTGGTCGACAATACGTCACGGCGAGTACCCTCTGACGCAGTGGGCGCCGTCCAGGCTCAAAAAGATCAGACATACTTGGTGACTAGAAGCTTACCTGTACAGCCGCTGGCCATATGGGCTTTGGCTTAGTTGAGTATGATGTAGGAAGCCTCTCCCGTGGAAAGCTAGCAGATGTAGATGTGATAGGTGGTACCGGCTTGCCGTTGGGTGTAGGTGACCTCTTCTGCAAGACTTCGTCTCAATCTTCGGGTTGAGTCCAGCGGGGAAAGTGTACTACCTCTGCAGAGTAAAAAAACTAATCATGATTAGCCGTGTCCCCGGTTATGGACATCCTTGAGCTACTAGATATTACTGTTACTGGAGGATCTTGACATATGAATCACTATAATAATTTGAGTGGGCAAGATTTTAATAAAGGGTGTGGATTGAGACTGGTGTGCCCAGTTCAATCTTTAGTAGTAAGTTCAAGTTAAAATTTTGACTAGTTTAGTTCAGGAGAAAATTGGCTTTCTGCAAAACAAAACCATAAGCCTTTCCTTTGACTTACCTTGCATGTAGTTGTAGGTCCTTTATATAAACTTTTTCGTGTCACTTGCCGTACAAATCAGATGTACTGACCCGTTGTCGGGCTGTAACCTTCGGTGTTGCAGGTTTTTCAGACGATCAGTAAGGTGCGTTTAGGGGTTGCGAGTCTACACTCAGCATGTTCGCATGTGGCTGTTGATGGACTCCATGTTATTTGCTTTTGCTTCCTCTATATTTATATTGAATAAGCTAGCGTTGAGCTATGCAACTTGTTATTTGTTTTACTCTGGATCATACGTTGTAATAATGATGCACTTGTACTTTGATATACATCTATGATACTGTGTGTGCCAGCGAGTTCGATCCAGGGACTGGCACTTGAGCACGGAGACTTCAATTCTGTGGGAATTGGGTCGTTACAGATGGTATCATAGCAGTGTGTTGACTGTAGGTTCGTAACCCTAGAAAATGGATAGAAAAAGCCATAGGAACAAAATTATTTTATCACTCCTTGACCCCTTACTCTCTCACTGGTATTTCTCATCTATTATTCATCTTCTAAAACTTCTCATCTTGTTTTACTGTGAATACCCCTCTGAGTTGTTTACCCCTGAAGATAAGACATTTGAGGGGTGCATCATCAACCTCATGGATCAATTGAAGTTATGATCAGAAGAACCAGAAGAATACCCTATGGTGATCAATAAGTTACGGAACTACGAGAGGAATCTTTAAGATCAGCTTAGCTGAGAAGGATGAAGCTTAGAATCAGACCACCACCTTTTATGTGAAGTTAGATGAACGAATTTCGCGTAGTATGATGAGATCGTATGTCTTACACATATGACCTTACTCTAGGTGTTGTTTGTGTGTTTTTGTGACTGTATTGTTTGTTGTTATGTGTTATGGACGAACGTAGGTGTTTTGCCTCTTTCTTGTTTGAGTGCATATGTCTGGTGTTATTTTTAGTTGTTGTCTTGTCGTTGTTATAGTTTTTCCCTAACCCTTTCCGTATGAGTTTAATAGATGGAGTATGGAGTAGTACTTGCCTTTTTTTTGGGGCGATGTCGAGACTGAAGGTGGAGCAATGGATTCATAATATGGAGGGGCATATGGAGCTTAAGAAGGTTGGAAGTGAGGACATGGTCCCCTATGCTATTGAGTACTTGGTAGAAGAGGCTTCTACTTGGTGGAGAATGCATCAAGCGATTGACGAATCCCAAAGGAAGATTACTTCGAAGGAACTTACAAAGATTTTGTTGGGATCCCGTCTCGTCACCCCGATGCAAAGGACGGTAACCCTTAAGAGGATCCGTGCCTGTACAATTTGCGGAGAAACGGGGCACTCCTATGAGGGACACCAAGATGGATGTCCCTATTGTGAGGAAATTCACTCGGGTGAAGAATGCCCCACTGCACAAGTCACATGTTTTACGTGTAAAGGAACTGATCATTACCCCGCTCAGTGTCAATTTTTCATCATGACACAACAAGTGGTTCAACATCAAAAAGAAGGAATGAAGAAAGTTATCCGAGAATTGTAGGAAGCACCCGTGAAGAAGAAAAAGAAGGACATTAGCCACATTCATTGTTTTCGGTGCAGGAACATGGGACACTACCGAGATATGTGTCCAGAATTGAAAGGGAAGGAGAAGTTGTGAACGTGGAAGCAAGGATGCTGACTCGAAGAAGCTTATGTTTGGCAATTGGAGTACGGACGTCGTAGGTGTGCACTAAGTGCACGATGCTACCTTTTTATGTTAGTTGGAGATGTGTATCGATGCATGTTTTGCTATGGATTAACTAGATGTTTTATGTCATGATTGTTTTGTTAGGTTTTGTCTTGTACCCTGTGACCCTGTTATGTCTTGTTTGATTGATGTTGTGTGTGGCCCTTTATGTTTCTTCTATGCGAGTATAATAAGTTTACGTTTCATTAGACCCTCATCTATTTAGTATGCTTCAAGACTGAGGAAGACACAACCACAAGAAGAATAAATTGGCAAGTGACTCAACGATATGAAGATTTCTCGACGATATGAAGATTGCTTCGACATTGCAAAACTAAAGCTGCCGTCATTGAAGACTTGAAGACCTGGAAGATTCAAGTTTCTACCGTTAGAACGTTTCTGTGAGCTGTCATTTCTTGTTTTACTGACATCTACACATCAAAACTTATATTTTCCAAAACTAGTGTGATGTTTGTATGGGTATCTCTCCCTATCTCTCTCTCCCTCTCTATCTACATTCTATTCCCTCTCATCCTGAAGGAGTTACTACAATGGGTGCTAATGTCAAGATTGGAATAAAGATGATGCAACCAATGCCAAGTTCAAAATTAACCCCGTGTGCCAGGATCTTGCAACAAGAAAGCACAATCTTGCTGAAGGAAGAACTCTAGAGGAAGTTGTAGTCCACCAGTACACGTTTATAGCAGTTTGCGAAAAACCTGAGAGTTGTGAGGAAACGATAGATGTTTTGTTTGGCTTGTAGAACCATGGATTTATCTGAACCCAGTTCATGATCAAGAGGAATTTCTGCAATGCTTGTGAGGATGACCGAGTGTTAGATTGCGAGATTCACTAAACCACGTACAAGGTAATGATTTGGGTGCGTAATGGATTGGCCCCCATGACGACTACTCTTATCGTTTGCTCTTGCTATGCGGGATTTTAAATCTTAAGTGACTTACCTATGTTGGAGAGACGACGATGTTAAAGCCTGAACCATAGGATGGTACGATGTGTGACCCCTGTAGGAGTTTACCATTTTTGTTATACGGTGAGTATAAACCAAGACCATTTGCTGCAGGTATCCCGAAGAAGTATTCTTGATGACCACGAAGAGAGTAATCGATAGTTGTTTAGTAGTGGCGTCTGAGCTGTCAGCCATGAAGTCTAAGTACTTGGAAGACCACTCTCTTGCTAAGGAATGGAAACCTCAAAGGAGGAATTCGTGAAACCTCAAAGACCGCATGTGAAACCTGTACGGAGAATGTCATCGATGGATTAAGATACTGGAAGCCCACACTTGTGATGAAGGATTCCATGCCCCAATGGAGTATGAAGATTATGTGTGAGGAGCTCGCTGAGGGAGCAAGATTTTGAAGACTAAGTCGCTTTCCTTTTAAGGCTGGTAGCACCCTAGCTCATCGGAGGATCGATGGACTGTCATGAAGACCCGAACCCTAACCTTTCTCTCTAGCCTTCTTGAATCTCGAGGACGAGATTCCTTTTAAGGGTGGTAGTGTGTAACATCCCAAAATTCTCCGAATTTTGGAATGTTAATAAAATTAAATAGATAATGATTGTTTGCTTGATGTGTTTGATTTTCTCTGGGATTTAAAACTTTCTGGAGTTTATTGAATATTAAAAAGAGAGGGAATAACATGACTTTCCCTAATATTCACCGTGTTTTGGATTTTTTTTATTTAAAACAAAACCAACAAAACAAAATGAGAGAAGGTAATATAACTCCTTCAACATATTAAAAGTTTGGAAAATGTTTTAAATCTTTATTGGAATTCTTTTGAATATTCAAAACATTTTTCAACACATGGCAGTTCGTTGGAGAGGATATAAAAGGACTTATCCCCATTTTTAATTCGTTGAAAAATATTTTAAAATATTTTTGGGAGACTTTTTAATTTTACTTTGGAGTTATGACTATTTTCTAAAAATATTTTTGGAATTTATTTAGGCTCCGGAAAAGTTTTTAAATCAATTTTGGGAGTTTTCGATATTTTTAAAATGCCAGAAAAGTATTTAAAAATATTTAAAAATAAGTTGCAAAGTTTTTATTTTATTTTATTATTTTAGTCAAGTCAAAAATTCAATTTTATTATTTTAAAAATATTGACAAAGACGGAATTTTAAAATAAATTTCCGTGATTTTTCTAATATTGTTTTGGGCCTAACGGGCCTACTCTGTTTTTTTTCCGCAGACCGATTTTGTATTCATCTCGGATTTAAAAAAAAAGAGGATTAGGGGCTGGCTATAAATAGCCCCGATTAGGGCTAAATTATTTTCTCTTAGCGTTTTTTAGGGTTAGTTCTAATCTAATCCGCGGGACCCGCCGCCGCCGACGTCATCGCCGGAGTTCGCCGGATTTTTCGCTGGAGCATCGCCAGAGTGCGTTTTTTTATGTTTTTTCGAGGTAATCTTCGCGAGCCGCCGCCGTGTGCCGCCGTGCCCGCCTCGCCGGAGCACCCCGCCGCCCTAGCGCCGCTGCACTGCCGCCGCCGCAGGCCGGCGAGCCGACCGCTGCCCGCGCCATGCCCCGACCCGGCCGACCGCTGCCCCACGTGCGCCCGCGCACCCGCGCGCCAGGCCACCGCGCCCGCGCGCCAGGCCGCCGCCCCCTGGCCGCGCTTGGCCGCCGCCGCCCGCCGGTGAACCGGCCGGAGCAGCCAGCCGCCGGAGCTGCTCTCCCGTGGCCAAAGCCATGGCCTCCATGGCCCTCCCCTGTGCTGGCCGCGCGAGGTAGGAGAAAAGAAGTTGAGGAAAAAAAAGGTAAAAAAAAACGGTTTCGAATTTTTTTCCCAGATCTGGATCCAAACCGCCCAGGGACCCGATCGCGTTTTTCGTAAAATTTTTATTTACGTACGGGCCCTTTTTACAGTAGAACCCCCCGTTACCCCCGTTTTTTCATCCGACACCGTTTTCGCGACTACTTTTTAACGGTAACTCGGAATGGGGCGATTCCAGTTGCGTTGCGACCGTGTAGAAATTTTATAGCCAGTAGACTTAGTGTTACAGAAGTTTGAAGTATTTAAATTTGTATCCCAAGCTGAACCAAATTTGAACTTCTGGCAGCCGTAACTTTTTACCGGTGCGCCCGTTTGCGCCGTTTCTTTTTGCGTTGGATCACTCGTTCCATGTACTTTCTGTTTATACCATGTGTACACAAAAATTCACAAGTTTCTTGTTCTGTTTAAATTCAAATTCAATTCAATGTTGCAATTGCTATGACCTGTGTTGTAGTATTCCGTTTCACGTGATTATTTTTGCATATTGGATCATATGAGACATCTTATCGGCAATATCCACATACCCTTCCTATTGCTATGATCTTTACCTTGATTTCATAATGCCTTGATCATACTCTTGTATCGACAATTCCTTATCCATTGACTCTCTCGAGTTCACGTTCCACCGATCACCTTCGAGCACATCCACACCTTTGCACTTCAAAACCTTTTGTTTTGTTGCTAAAACCTTAGTGATTGTTTTGTTGAGCTTTTGTTTGTAATGTGATGTGATTTCTTATTTGAGTTCTTTCGTTGGCGATAGATTGCTCGGAGTGTGACGAGTAGAGTTGACTGGAACGTGAGAGCGAGGATCTTCATCGAATGTATAAGGAAAGTGATGCTTTGACCATACTCATACCTATATTTTCTATATGCATTATGTTAAGAAATATCACTCTATTGCATGATAGGTAGTTTATTTTACTGTTGCTGCAAACCAGTTAGGATAGCCACATGTTTTGACTTGTCTACCGTAGATCAACCTAGCCGTGTTGTTACTTTATTGCTATGCTTTGTAGACGTGGTTTGGGTTGTGTAAATTCATGGAGTGCATGTGAGCTATTAAATAATTTGTGCAGCAACTGTTTAATAAATAGAAATCACTTCTGGACGGGCAGGGAGTGCTTCCTAGGGGCTCGTGCCTTATCTAAGGACGAGACCAGGTTGTACCCCTAATGGTTGGTTTGGTGGTCGACAATACGTCATGGCGAGTACCCTCTGACGCAGTGGGCGCCGTCCAGGCTCAAAAAGATCAGACATACTTGGTGACTAGAAGCTTACCTGTACAGCCGCTGGCCATATGGGCTCTGGCTTAGTTGAGTATGATGTAGGAAGCCTCTCCCGTGCAAAGCTAGCAGATGTAGATGTGATAGGTGGTACCGGCTTGCCGTTGGGTGTAGGTGACCTCTTCTGAAAGACTTCGTCTCAATCTTCGGGTTGAGTCCAGCGGGGAAAGTGTACTAACCTCTGCAGAGTAAAAAAACTAATCATGATTAGCCGTGTCCCCGGTTATGGACATCCTTGAGCTACTAGACATTACTGTTACTGGAGGATCTTGACATATGAATCACTATAATAATTTGAGTGGGCAAGATTTTAATAAAGGGTGTGGATTGAGACTGGTGTGTCCAGTTCAATCTTTAGTAGTAAGTTCAACTTAAATTTTTGACTAGTTTTGTTCAGGAGAAAATTGGCTTTCTGCAAAACAAAATCATAAGCCTTTCCTTTGACTTACCTTGCATGTAGTTTTATGTCCTTTATATAAACTTTTTCGTGTCACTTGCCGTACAAATCAGATGTACTGACCCGTTGTCGGGCTGTAACCTTCGGTGTTGCAGGTTTTTCAGACGATCAGTAAGGTGCGTTTAGGGGTTGCGAGTCTACACTCAGCATGTTCGCATGTGGCTGTTGATGGACTCCACGTTATTTGCTTTTGCTTCCGCTATATTTATATTTAATAAGCTAGCCTTGAGCTATGCAACTTGTTATTTGTTTTACTCTGGATCATACGTTGTAATAATGATGCACTTGTACTTTGATATACATCTATGATACTGTGTGTGCTAGTGAGTTCGATCCAGGGACTGACACTTGAGCACAGAGACTTCAATTCTGTGTGAATTGGGTCGTTACACCCGGGGTTAGCGTATGCAAGTCCCGCTACGACATAATCATATGGAGAGCTGAGATCCATACCCACTTGTCTAAGCAGACAAGGCCAAGCACAGAACATTCTCGGAAAGCATCGTACGTGAGGGGCATCCCATCCAGGCCGGATGATCAACTGAGATGGGTCCTCATCGTCCGCACACAAGTCTAAATATATGGGTGATGAACTCCTATTCACAGACAAGTCGCCTCAACCATACTATCGACTATCTCATAACTCTTACATAGACTTACTCCAGCCCGATCACTTAGTCGGGGTCTAAGGCAGGCTCGATCATACCACAAAGTGTGCACGAGATAGAGTCTCGAGCAATCGCATCGCGATGCCCCAAGCTGCGCACATCTAAGGGCCACTTGGTGTATGAAAGATTGCCAGCCAGATCACAACTAAGGTCTCGAAAACCCATACAAAGACATGCATGTTACAAACATACACGCAACACACATGCCTTGTATGAACAGCAGGTATCATTGCAATTCTCTACAAAGTATACATTTTATTGATAACTCTCACAGAGTGCAAACAGAGATCACAAGCATGTGATCCAACATTACAACAAACAAGCGGAAGCAAAGTAGGTCTGAGTACAGACAAGTTTAACAAATGGCTTAAGAAGCCTTATTTAAACACAAGCCCTCCACAAGGGAACCAGTCGTCTGACTGGGACTACACTAGCTTGTTCTTCAGTCGTCGAGCTCGATGAAGAAGCCACCTTCGGGGTCAGTGGGTTCATCTAAAACATAGAATAAGAAAATGTGAGTAAAAGTCGTACTCAGCAAGACTTACATAGGAGCTATGCTACTCATGCACATGTATCAAGGTAAAGGGAGGTGGGGTTCAATTGCAGAAGTGCCAGCTTTGACTTGGCTAGTCCTGAACTACGAGTACCAGACTTGAGGTGAGAAGCGTACACGAGTCCACTACATGTCTCCAACCAATTACACCACTATGGTACCTTCCTCGACTTCCCCACGAGAAAGCACGCCATAGCACTCACGCTTATCTTGGTAAGTTTTATAAGTATCCAGTTCAAGTTGTCTAATAATCAAGCTAAGCTTTCCAAGCAGTCCTTAACCGCGGACGCGGCTATTTGAATAGTTTTGTTAACCCTGCAGGGGTGTACCGCTACACACACATGACCACCAGTTACCGCCTTGGGTCTCGACACCATTCAAGGGGTGTCAGCGAGGATGCTCACCACAACTGTTACCTCATAGCCGATCTAGTCCAAGAAAGCCGCCTACCTGGGTTGGCTACCACTATCGTGAACCCGGCCGGTTTACCGAAGTGGACCCAGATGATGTGTGCGTGGTGCATAAGCCGGTCTCGGTTGAGCCGTTCTCTCACTTAGCAGCCAGGCCACAAACCTACCAGAACTCCGAACTATTGCGACATCTGGACATCGAAAGGGATGAGTTAATAGGTTGAGAGGGGTCAGTGAGCCCAATGTGTGGTTGTACTCTTCATCTTGGATCACCACCCAAGAACTCGGACTTAGTGGGGTGTTCAACGAGACAACCCACCGTGTACTCCTACACAACCTCTCATCGTTCACGTTGTATTAGGGTAGATTCACCAACACATTTCCACCATCATCAACATGATCACTACCATCCCGACTCACATAACAGTAACAACATTGTATCACTCTAAGCATGCAATAAGCAGTAACAGTTGCAGGGGTCACATGATATCAATCAACTCCTACATTTGCTAGGATTGTGGTTTGCTTACTACTGTGACAAATGATAGGTCATGCAAAGGAATGGGTTCATCTATACGGTAGAAACGTAGCATGGTAATCATCCTATATAATGCATAAGCGAGACATGAGAGGGAAGTGGGATTTTATCGACATGATCAATGGGGTTTTGCTTGCCTTGCTGACGAGGTTCAGTCTCGGGATCTTCAACGAAGGGGGCAGCCTCCTGTTCCGGTTCAACTTCTACTCGACAAACAACAAACAAGGTAGCAAAGTAAATACAATGCACAAGCACATGGTTGATAGTTGAAACTTGGTTTGCATGCTTCTGATGTGTGAGGCAATTCCATTTAAATGGAGTATATTGCAAATGAATTGCAAATTCAAACTCCAATTTGAATTCAATTTAGCCAAGTTACAAATGCTATTGTTTGATCAATGAAATTCATCTTAAAATGTGTATGATATGCCTCTGATGTTCAAATGAAATGTGGCATGTTGCTAAGATTCAAATTGCAGAAGCATTTGAATTTAATTTGATTAAATTCCAATTAAACCAAATAGCAAATGCTACTGGTCCCATTTTAAATTCAAATCAAACATAGTTGAAAGCTGGATATTTGGATAGATTATTTTCTCCTGATAATTTTTCATATATTATATGTTAAATTTGGAGTTAATATGAATTTTCTATGAATTTCCAAAGTTTCAGCCTTTTTCTGGATTTTTTGGAATTGATTTAATTAGAAAAACTGATTTACTGCATCAACATGAGGTCATGCTGGCGTCAGGGGGCCACTGACTAGGGGGTCCCACCTGTAAGTGTCACTGTGGGTTAATTAAACCGTTTTGATTAAGTTTAAAACTAATCCAAAGATTAGTCAGGCCTGGGGTCCACATGTCATTGTCTCTGGGAGGGGGATTAGCACTAATCTAATGACGTACACGTCATCTCGCCGGCGGCTAGTCGCCGGCGACGTCCAGACGCGGCGGCGTCCACGGGGACGGCGGCTCCGTGCTCCGTTTGCTGCGCTGCGACCACCAGGAGGAAGCCCAGGCTCGTGCGCGTCGTCCTGAGCAAGAAGGCGTCCACGGGGAGGTCCGAGAGGACGGCGGCGAAGAACTTGGCGGCGACAGAGAACCGGCGAGGTCGGAAGTGGGGCTAGAGGCTACGGCTTGAAGCTGGGATGGTTGCGTTCGATTGCTAGAGCACCTGGGAGTCAAACGCGCGCGCTGGACGAGACGATGGGGCACAGGGGCGACCTCGTCGTCGTCCATGGCGGCCGTGGCTAGAGACCAAGAGAGGGGGCGCCAGGTTGGGGTAAACGAGCAAGAGCTCACCACGAACTCGATGGCGTTGTCTGCGGGCTCGGGGAGGGTCTGGTGGCGGCGAATCGACTTCGGCCAGAGAGGGGATCCTACGGTCGGTAAGGCTCTGATACCAAGTTGTAAGGCCCGATATGCGGTACTATTCCAGATCTAGGTGTTTCCACCCAGATCCGGGGACGAAGCACATATCGGTCCCACCGTGACATATGACAAAGCCATATGCCCCGGATTTCCAACATGATATCACAACATTACAGATATAAGGATACAACATCTCATACAATCGGCATACAACTGCCTTAAATATAATACAACAGCGGAAGATACATGTCTGAGTACAGACTACAAGAAAATGCCTACTGGCAGAGAGAAAAGCATCGATCCCATAACCACACGGGTCCAGGCCCTCCGCCGGGATCCGCCTAACTAGTCGTCGTCGAGTCTCCACGTGAAACGTCGATCACCATACCTGTTGTCGATCGAGAACCCTGAAAAGAGTTTGGGGGTAGTATCATGAGTACAGAGGTACTCAGCATCCAACTGTAGTGGTCATCTGACCCAGCAAGGACTTCATCACTCGTCATTCTAGGACAACTAGTAGTTTACGGTAAGGAAGGGGTAAGTGGTGAGGTTGCTACCGCACTAGCATTTATGAGGTGGCTAACAATCTAGAGAGTAAGATAAGAAGCCAAGCATTCGATGAGGAATCGCCTCCAACAAGTCTTGCTATCCACCTACATACGCAAACATAACACCTATCCTATCCTTGTCCTCCTCTTCGCATCCCGACGAAGAAGAAGCAGTCAAGGCACACACACGTTGATCAAGTTATATTAAGATATCTCAGTTGTTGTTGTCTATGAACAAGGAGTAGGTCTCAAGTCGTCCATAACCGTGGACACGGCTTCTCGAAAAGATTTAACCCTGCAGGGGTGTACCAACTGCCCATTACGAGGCTCCGCACGCACGTCCATCACTCTCAGTTGCTACCCATCATAGGCAACCATTTTATGATTTAGTTCCAAGAGATCCGAAACGACAGGTCCCTCTAACTAACAACGAAAAAATCCGGGTGGCCCCCGGTGAGTCGACATCCAGCTCAGGAGCCGGCCGCTCTCTCGATCTGGTCTCTACCGTCTGTCGCAGGTTTGGATACCCGATTCATCACACATTGGGATAATCGGGTCCTCAGCCGGACAAGGTGGGCCAGCCAAGAAACTATGTCCTCCTGGCCCTGGTTGTTTTAAACCAATATCTGCCAGGAGCGACCCAACAGACACACACACGTTTTCAAATGGTAAATCAGCTTGGGCCACCACTAAAAATGTCTGAAGCTAGGTAGGTAAGAGAAGGGGACCCCATAAAATCCCACACGCGGTTAGGCACGCTCAGTCTTAAAACCAATACCCGGAACTCGGGGCCTAGGTAACTCGAATGGAACAAAGCGTCGGGGCGGGATAGCCTAGACCTTCCATCCTTCGTCAAATATAGTCAACATTATAATAATAATCATATCATCAACAATAATATAATAATGATCATGTGATATCCCAACCCAAAGAGTAACAGGGTACATCGTAGCATCCTAAGCATGCATACTAAGCAGGGGTTGAGCAACGAGCAATAGTAACATAGCAGTACCAGGTTTGCTGGGAGGGGACATGGCTGTATCGGTTTGAAAGAGGCTGTAAACATGTGGTAGGATCAAACATCGCCTAACCTATACGCCTAACCTATACTAGCATGCAAACCGCTGGTTGAAATAGAATGGATCATAAGTAATGCAAGTCCTTGCCTGTTGGTAAGTCGGATTCCGAAGGTGTAGTCGATCGCAAGCTCGCATCATCTCCGAGAGGTACCCGCGGAAGCACACAAGAAGTAAACACTGGAAAGCAATCAACGGTGCACCACTATTACTACGGAGCAATACAAGAGCAAGAATCAACAAGAAGTAACACGAGGCATCGCACCTATCGTCGAGAGCGGTTACTAACGATTTAAGTGGAGTACTCGTCACACACGACGATACCGCACATTTACGGTGGTTCAAGTTATTTAGCTACAGGTGACCAATCAACGGTTATTAACATGGCAACTCAAGCAAGCATGGCAAGAGGTGAAGCACAAAGTAAACTATCTATGCTAGACAATTTAAGTGAGGCAGAACCTAAACATGGCATAACACTAAGTGCCGCACGATGATTAAAAGATTTGGTACTGTTCTGTCCTAAACCATATTTTAGGTTGGTGAACAACAGCAAACAAAAGCATAAACACAAAGAACACGAAAAACTAATCAAGTTACATATAAAGAACACCCCAAACGGAGTTACGGTTAAAGAGATACAAGCAAAACAATTTACGGGCACATGCTGTATAAACAGGGGTAAATCTATATGCAAAAGTGCAGCAACATGACATAGCAATACATGGGATGAAAGTAGACATCATGCTTAACAGTATGCAATTGGAATCACTCAATTCCGATGAACGGTTGCGAAGCAATCGTCATCCAAAGTTGCAACAAAATAACAGTTTCAGCAATAGCAGCACAATAACATCAGGATAGCTACTTTGGAGCAAGATATAAACATGATGCAGCAAGCAAATATGGCATGTGAATGCATGAAACTGAAGTAGAAACATTGCCTAATGCAACGCAAAAGGAATCAATGCAATAAGCCTCATGGATTTCTTACAATCATCATGCAAAGTTGCAACAAAATAATAACAGCAGCACATAGCAGGAAATAAATGCAATTAACGGCCTGATGCCCACTTTGAACAGCAAAAACTATATCTAAACAACCTCAAAACAATTAACTCACAAAAGACGGATTAAAGTACACGCAATTCTAAGCAGTTCGTCTTTTGGGTGCAACGCGATCCGAGCTACGGTTTAACGGAAAATTACACCGCAAAAATCAATCAGCAGCAGTTTTTATCAGACTTAACAGATTTAGCTACAGGAAAAAAAATAACAGAGAAAAAAAATAAAAAACGGCGGCCTGACCCAAACGGGCTCAGCCCATCTGGCGCTGGAGGCCTGGCCTGGCCGTGGCTGGTGCTGGGCCGGGGGCGCGGCCCACGTGGCCGTTGGAGCGCGCTGGAGCAGCCGGCTCGGGTCGCGCCCGACCCTGGCGAGGCAGGCGGCGGCGGCGCCGGAGCTCCGGCGAGGCGGAGGACGCCGGCGGGCGGTGCAGACGACGGAGAACGGGCGCGGGGCTGCAGATCGGAGGCGGGGGCGGCCGGATCCAGCCGCCGGTCGCCGGATCCCGTGGCTGGACGGCGGTGGAGGAGCTCGGGCCGAGCTCTCCATGGCGGCCATGGCTGCGTCCTGCCTGCTGACCTGCGGGGGAGGAGGAGAGGTTAGCTGAGGGGGAGAGATGAGAGGGAGGAGAGGGAAGAGAGAGGAAGAGGGCGCGGGGAGAGGGAGGCCTGCCGGCGGCGGGCGGCTCCGGTGGCCGGTGGGAGCGGCGGCTCCATGGGAGGAGCTCCACGGGAGGGACGACCTCAGGCCCGGATCCGGCCCGGGGCGGGCCGCGGCGGCGCTGAGGGGGCCCTGCGGGGCCCGGTTCTCTGGTGGAGGCGGTTGGGGCAACGTGGCTGCACCCGGAGCGTCGGATCTCAGATCTGACGGCTCCGGAGGGCTAGGGTTTCGAGATCTGGGGATTTGGAGGCAAATTTGGGGCAAAGTGGAGGGGGGTGGCTGCAAATATGCCATGGGGTAAACCCTAATTGGGTGTGGGAGGCTGGTGGTCTTTATATAGGCAGGTTGGCTGGCCAGTTGACGCAAACGCCCTCGGTACCCCTCTCGCGTGTCCGGTGATCGCGTTCGTGACCGCCGAAGGTGCATACGGACTCCGATTCCGACGAAATCTCGAACCACGCGCTCAGCGCGTTGAGCCCGTCGATCGTACCTCACTGCGGTGACATTCCGACAACATTTTCCGGCGCGCTATAAAAATAACCCGTTTAATTATTAAACGGGGTTTTTCGTTCCGTTGGCTGCGGCTGGTCTCGTGCGGTTTTCGCGACGGTGCTCGGGTGAAACCCGGTGTCGCAAAGGTTGAGTGTTAGGGTGGAAAGGGTCGGTCTCCGTCCGATACGAGATAAGAGGGGGGAAATAATCGCCGATCGCTAAATCGGGGATGCAAACACCGCAAACAAATCAGGCAATCAGACAGTTCACGCAGAAAACAAAATTTTTAATTTTTGTGAAATCTGGGCTGTTACATTTACGCGGCGGGAAGATGACAACGGGGGGGCTGCGAGCTGGGCCAGGCTAGTGGGCCACGGGCGATGAGTTGGGCCGAATGGCCAGGTGAGTTTCTTTTCTTTATTTCTTTCTATTTTCTTTTCTGTATTTTTTTTGCTGTGCTAAATAAATAGCTAGGCATTTTATTAAATGCAGAAACTTTTTATGTGGCTTCACAACATAATAAGCTAGCCAGTTGTAAATTTTGAACATTTTTAAAATTCAAATTATTTGTACTTTAAATCAAATAGGGGTTTTTGATTAATTCCAAGGTCCTATTTGAATATTTAAAAAATCCATGAGCATGGGGTGGGTCCCACATCACTTGATATGTGATCACACTCATTTATAAGACTTTTCAAAATTCAAACATGAATTTTTGGAGAAGATTTATTTCTGGCCTTTTGAATTAATTCATCTGGGGGGGTTTCCTTCTCCCAATTGCATTTGAATTTGATTTCAATTGATTTCTTTTGAACAATTTAACACGATGCAAGGTGACTTGCTAATCCTAGCACATATCTAACTTGGGGTTGTGACAACTCGCCCCCACTCAAAATAATCTTGTCCTGAGATTCAGAAGTCTACGGGAGGAAGGAGGGATACTCTGCACGGAGATGGACTTCTCTTTCCCACGTAGCTTCTCTCTCAGAGTGGTGTGACCATTGCACTTTCAGAAACTTAATCTTCTGACGACGAGTGACACGCTCTGCGGAATCAAGAATATGAACAGGGTACTCTCGATAATAAAGTTCATCTTGAAGATCAAGCGTTTCATTGTCGACTTCGTGGATGGGGTCCTTGAAGCAACGCCTGAGTTGTGACACATGGAATACATCATGTACTCGGGAAAGGTGCGGGGGTAGTTCAAGTTGGTAGGAAACTTCTCCACGTTTAGCAAGAATGCAGAAAGGTCCGATGTAACGTGGGGCCAACTTGCCTTTGATACCGAAACGTTGGGTTCCCTTCAGAGGAGTAACCCGAAGGTAAGCCTTCTCATCCAGATTGTAGCTCTCTTGCCTATGATGACGATCATAGTAGCTGTTCTGACGAGACTGGGCTGCTTTCAATTGATCACGAACAATGCGAACTTGCTCTTCTGCTTCCTTGATCATATCCGGTCCAAAGAATTGTCTTTCACCGGTTTCTGACTAGTTTAGGGGTGTTCGACATCGTCGTCCATATAGGAGTTCAAAAGGAGCCATGTTCAGACTAGATTGGAACCTATTGTTATAAGAAAATTCGGCGAATGGAAGAGACTTCTCCCAATTCTTTCCGAAGGAGATAACATGAGCCCTGAGCATGTCTTCAAGAATTTGGTTAACCCTTTCGACTTGACTGCTAGACTGAGGATGTAAAGCTGTACTAAAGGAGAGATGAGTTCCCATAGCATTCTGAAAGCTTCGCCATAATCTAGAGGTGAAAAGGCTACCACGATCCGAATTGATTTCCAAAGGAACACCGTGAAGAGACACAATTCTAGAGACGTACAAGTCCACTAACTGGCTAGCAGTTATAGACCCGCGAACATGAAGGAAGTGAGCAACTTTGGAAAGCCTATCTATGACAACGAAGATGGCATCGTTTCCTTTCTGGGTTTTTGGAAAGCCAGTGATGAAATCTATAGTGACTTTGTCCCATTTCCACTCTGGAATAGGCAAAGGTTGAAGTGTACCAGCAGGTCTTTGATGTTCTGCCTTAATGCGACGACAAACATCACATTCGGCAACGAATCGAGCAATGTCTCTCTTCATCCTAGTCCACCAAAATCTCTGGCGTAGATCTCGGTACATTTTTGTCCTACCGGGATGAATCGAGAGGGGTGTGTCATGGGCTTCCTTGAGGATGAGTTGCCTTAGTTCCCTATTCTTAGGTACTACCAAACGATTTCCAAAGAATACCGTTCCTTTACTATCTGTGGAGAAACATTTAGCAACTTCGCTAGCAATGTTCTCCTTGATCCGGCGAACACCTCGTGCACGCCTTTGGGCAACTAAGATTTGATCCTCAAGAGTTGGTTTCGCCACCAAGGTAGAAATATAGCCATGAGGAACAATCTCAAGATTGAGCTTGCAAAATTCCTCATGAAGAAGTGGTTGATACTGTTGTAACATGAGGTTGTTACAATACGACTTACGACTTAGTGCATCAGCCATGACACTGGCTTTGCCTGGGGTGTAAGAAATTTCTACGTCGTAATCTTTTATCAACTCAATCCAGCGTCTTTGCCTGAGATTAAGATCTGGCTGGGTGAAAATGTATTTAAGGCTTTGGTGGTCGGAAAAGATCTCACAACAATTACCAAGGAGGTAATGTCGCCAAGTTGTTAGGGCATGAACTACGGCAACGAGTTCAAGTTCATGGGTAGGATAGTTCTCTTCATGTGGCCGCAACTGTCGTGAAGCATAAGATACCACAGGTCTATCTTGCAGAAGTATGCATCCTAACCCTTGCCGTGATGCGTCACAAAAGATCTCGAAATCCTTTTTGGTGTCTGGAGGTGCAAGTACGGGTGCAGAAATCAATCTTCTTTTTAGCTCTTGAAAGCTTTCCTCGCACTTGGGAGTCCATTGGAATTTCTTATCTTTCTTGAGGACTTCAGTTAGAGGCTTTGCAACTTTAGAAAAGTTCTCGACGAAACGACGATAATAGCTGGCTAGGCCAAGAAAACTCCTAACTTGCTTAACCGATTCAGGTGGAGTCCAGTCAAGGACGGCCTGAACTCTCTCGGGATTCACAGCAATGCCTTTTGCAGAAATCACGTGGCCTAAGTAGGTCACTTATGGTAGCCAAAATTCACACTTGGATAATTTAGCATACAGGCGATGCTCTCTAAGTTTCATCAATACCAGCCTTAGGTGTTCGACATGTTCTTTTTCATTCTTCGAGTAGATGAGAATGTCATCGAGATAAACCACAACAAATTTATCTAGGTACTCCATGAAGATCGAATTCATCATGCGCGAGAAAGTGGAGGGGGCATTGGTTAAACCAAAGGACATGAAGGTGTACTCGTAAAGACCATAACGAGTAGTGAAAGCCGTTTTGGGAATGTCCTCGTTTCGGATTTTGATTTGATGATAACCCAATCTCAAATCCATCTTGGAGAAGACAGAGGATCCAGCAAGTTGATCATAAAGATCATTGATCCTGGGCAATGGGTACTTGTTCTTTATCGTCGCTAGATTTAGCGGGCGATAGTCTACGCACATCCTTTCTGTTCCATCTTTCTTCGTTACGAATAGAACGGGGCAACCCCATGGCGATGAGCTAGGGAGGATGAAGCCTTTTTCCAACAAAGCTTCAAGTTGGGTTTTATGCTCAGCTAACTCACGTGGGGCCATTTTGTATGGGCGTCTGGAAATTGGTGTGGTTCCTGGCATAAGATCTACGATGAACTCTACACATCTATCGGGTGGCATTCCCAGCAGCTCTTCAGGAAAGACATCCGGGAAGTCACGAACCACCGGAATATCTTCAAGTTCGGGAAGGGGACGTACATTCAAGGAATGCACCTGGGTTCTCGTTCTGGGTGAGGTGTAGTTAACTGTCTTGCCTGAAGGGTGGGTGAGTTTCACTGATTTGCCTTTGCAATCAAGGTAGGCATTCTGCCTTGACAGCCAATCCATGCCAAGGATTACATCGATGTCCGAAGATTTGAGGGCTATGAGTGAAGCAAGGAATACTAAACCCTCAACTGTAATTTGATTGCCATGGCTTACTCTATTAGTTTGCCATCTTGACCCTGGAGTTTGAATAATCATTGGGGTGGAAAATTCAACAAAAGACAACTCATGACGAAGTGCATAACTTTCCGACATGAATGAATGAGATGCTCCTGGGTCGAAAAGAACGGAAGTAGGAGCATAATTGACTGGGAGCGTACCAAGAATTACGTCAGAAGTGTCGTCAGTCTCTTCAGCTGATTCACACATCCACGATTGGCGGGAGGAGCGGGTTTGGTGGTAAAGACCTTCGGGGGTGGCTTGCTGTAACAACCCAGTTTTTGCAAAAATTTAAAATTTTGTTTTCGCTGTGAATTGTTTGATTGTCTGATTTGTTTGCGGTGTTTGCATCCCTGATTTATCGATCGGCGATTAGTTTTCCCCCTCTTATCTCGTATCGGCCAGAGACCGACCCTTGCCACCCTGACACTCGACCTTTGCGACACCAGGTTTCACCCGACCACCGTCGCGAAAACCGCACGAGACCAGCCGCAGCCAACGAAACGAAAACCCCGTTTAATAATTAAACGGGTTATTTTTATAGCGCGCCGGAAAGTGTTTTCGGAACGGCTCCAACGCGAGGTGAACGCCGCTGGCTCGATGCGCTGATCGCGCAGTTTGAAGTTTTACCCGAATCGGAGGTACTGCGGACCCCCGGCGGTCAGAAACGTGAGCACCGCGCGCGCGAGAGAAAAACCGGGGATGTTTTTGCAAACTGCCAGCCACCGGGGCTATATAAAGACCACCACACTCCCACCCCTTTTCTAGGGTTTCCCTAGCACAATTTTGCAGCCACCCCCCTCACATTAGCCCCAATTTTCGCTTTTGCCCATTTTCCTAGCAATTTTGATCCAGATCAATCCTGGACCGTCGGATCTGCGGATCCAACGGCCCAGGGAGCCGCCATCTCTCCTCTATCTCCTCAGCCCGCAGCAGCTCGCCGCCCGCGGACCCGTGGCCGCCGCCGCCTCCCTCCGTCTCGATGCCGGCAGCCAGCCGAACCGCCCCGGCCTCCTCCTCTCCTCCCACTCCCTTTCCTCCTCTCCCCCACTGCTCTCTCTCATCTCTCCCCTTTCTCCCGCAGGAGTTCCAGCGCCGAGCCTCCATGGCCATGGAACCGAGCTCGAGGAGCTCCAGCTCCTCCCTGTCCTTCCGCCGCGACTGGATCCGGCGTCCTCGAGCTGCCGTCGCCCCTGATCCGCGGCTGGATCCGCCGCCCCCGCCTGCACGCAGCTCGTCGGAGCCCGCCCCGCCCCTCGCCGGAGGCCGGCGTCGCGCCGCCGCGGTTTCTCCCGACCGGGAGCTCGGGAACGAGGCGTCCGGACCGGCACCGCGCCCAGCTGGGTCGGCCTCGCCCCCTCACGGCCCAGCCATCCAGCGCCCCCAGCCCAACCGCCTCCAGGCCGGCCAGTGGGCCGAGGCCATGGTGAGCTGCCCCTCTCTTTTTTATTTTTTTATTTATCTCTTTTTTTTCTGTTGGGCCAGTAGATTCGGCCCATTTAGTTTTTTTTCTGCTGCTAGTTTTTTTATTAATTAGGCAGATTGTATTGTTTTATTGCGGTGCCCGTAACTTTTCACCGGTAGCTCCGATGGAGACGCTTTCTATATGAAAGTTGCTCCGTTTTGCGCGTAGATTACTATAATGTTGCTTGTTGCCATGTTTGACCTTGTTTACTTTCTGTTTACCTGCTAATTACACTGCCTGCCACTGTAAACTGTAACTGCAATAACTTTTTATCTGTTGCTCTGTTTAAAATGTTCTTTATATGTAACTTGATTAGAATTGCATGTAGATTGTGTTTTTGCTGCTGTTTCTTGCTAATAACAAATATAAAATATTGTTTAGGGCAAAACAGTACCAAATGCAATATTTATCGTGGGGTCCGTAATAGTTGGCATGTACAGGTTTTACCCCCACTTAAATTGACTAGCCAAGGTAGTTTATTTGTGCTTCACCTCTTGCCATGTTTGTGTGCTATGCCGTGCTTCTGTGCTTTGCCCTATTAACAACCTTTGCTCACCTGTAGCTAAACAACTTGAACCACCGTAAATGTGTTGTATCGTCGTGTGTGACGAGTACTCCACTTAAATTGTTAGTAACCGCTCTCGACGGTAGGTGCGATGTCTCGTGTTGCCTTCTTGTTGATGCTTGCTTCGTAGTAATAGATGCTTGCTCGTTGATTGCTTTCCAGTGTTTATCGTCTTGTGTGCTTCCGCGGGTACCTCTCGGAGACGTTGCGAGCTTGCGATCAACTACACCTTCGGAACCCGACTTATCAACAGGCAAGGACTATACATTACTTATGATCCATTCTATTTCAACCAGCGGTTTGCATGCTAGTATAGGTTAGGTTCGATGTTTGATCCTACCACATGTTTACAGCCTCTTTCAAACCGATACAGCCATGTCCCCTCCCAGCAAACCTTGTACTGCTATGTTACTATTGCTCGTTGCTCAGCCCCTTCTTAGTATGCATGCTTAGGATGCTACGATGTTACCCTATTACTCATGGGTTTGGGATATCACCATTATTATATTGTTGTTGATGATATTGTTTATTATAATGTTGACTATATTCGACGAAGGATGGAAGGTCTAGGCTATCCCGCCCCGACGCTTTGTTCCATTCGAGTCACCTAGGATCCGAGTTCCGGGTATTGGTTTTAAGACTGAGCGTGCCTAACTGCGTGTGGGGTTTTATGGGGTCCCCTTTTCTTACCTACCTAGCTTCAAGAATTTGTAGTGGTGGCCCAAGCTGATTTACCATTTGAAAACGTGTGTGTGCTTGGTTGGGCCCCCAGCTGTTTTTAAAACAACTTGGGCTAGTGGAGACTTTGTTTCTCTGTTGGTCCACCCGATCAGCTAGGACCCGGTTTCCCATGTGTAATTACCGGCAATCCGACCTGCGTCATACGGAAGAGTCTGATCCGAGAGCGTGGACAGCTTTTGGATTGGGTGTCGACTCCCCGGGGGCCACCCGGATTTGTTCGTTGTTTGCTAGAGGGACCTGTCGTTCCGGATCTCTTGGAACTAAATCATAAAATGGTTGCCTATAATGGGTAGCAACTGAGAGAGATGGGCGTGCGTGCGGAGCCTTGTAATGGGCAGTTGGTACACCCCTGCAGGGTTAAATCTTTTCGAGAAGTCGTCTCCACGGTTATGGACGACTTGAGACCTACTCCTTGTTCATAGACAACAACAACTGAGATAATCTTAATACAACTTGATCAACGTGTGTGTGCCTTGACTGCTTCTTCTTCGCCGGGATGCGAAGAGGAGGACAAGGATAGGATAGGTGTTATGTTTGCGTAGTAGGTGGATAGCAGACTTGTTGGAGGCGATTCCTCATCGAATGCTTGGCTTCTTATCTTACTCTCTAGATCGTTAGCCACCTCATAAATGCTAGTGCGGCAGCAACCTCACCACTACCCCTTCCTTACCGTAAACTACTAGTTGTCCTAGAATGACGAGTGATGAATTCCTTGCTGGGTCAGATGACCACTACAGTTGGATGCTGAGTACCTCTGTACTAATTATACTACCCCCCAAACTCTTTTCAGGGTTCTTGATCGACAGCAGGTATGGCAATCGACGTTTCACGTGGAGACTCGACGACGACTAGTTAGGCGGATCCCGGCGGAGGGCCTGGACCCGTGTGGTTATGGGATCGATGTTTTTCTCTTTGCCAGTAGGCTTTTGCTTGTAGTCTGTACTCAGACATGTATCTTCCGCTGTTGTATTGTATTTGAGGCAGTTGTATGCCGATTGTATGAGATGTTGTATCCTGTATCCGTAATGTTGTGACATCATGTTGGAAATCCGGGGCATATGGCTTTGTCATATGTCGCGGTGGGACCGATATGTGCTTCGTCCCCGGATCTGGATGGAAACATCTGGATCTGGAACAGTAACGCATATCGGGCCTTACACTTGCCACGACCGTTGTTGTTGCCTCCGGCACGGGGTGGAGCATTCTAATTCTGGAGCTGGTTCTGGGGACACTCGCGGGAGTAGTGGCCTGCCTGACCACACTTTTAGCAGGCTCCAAAGATAGTGCGTGGAGGTGGGTTGTTCGGTGGAGCTGGGTGGAACGAAGCTGGTGGACGAGGCGCCACATAGGATGGCCTCGGTGGGTTGTTCTGGCGAAACATACTGTTGGGGATCCAGATCTTGCGCTTCTGAGAGCCTGAGCTGGATGAACCATCGTCTCTAGGGTGTTTGCGGAAGTCATTGGGAGTGTTCATGTCCTCTGCCTTGATGGCCTTGTTGACAAGGACCTGGAAGGTGGCAAAGTCATGTAGGTTGAGCTCACGATGGAGTCCAGAATTTAGTCCACGACGGAACCTCTCTTGCTTCTTAGCGTCAATGGAGACCTCTTCAGTAGCATAACGAGCAAGTCGGTTGAACTCACGACTAAACTCTTTAACAGTCCTCCTGCCTTGGGTGAGGTTGCAGAACTCCTCACGCTTACGGTCCATAAGACCCTTTGGGATGTGGTGCTCACGGAATGAAGTGCAGAACTCATCCCAAGTTGTGGGCGGTCCAACGGGACGCATGTTCAGGAAATTATCCCACCAAGAGCTAGCTGCACCCTCGAGGTGGTAGGTGGCATAGCTGACCCTGTCACCATCTGCAACATGGCCTGCCTGGAGCTTCCTCTCGATGCTGCGAAGCCAGTCATCGGCGTCAAGGGGCTCGGTGGAGTAGCTGAAAACCGGGGGATGAAGCCGGATGAAGTCGTTCAAAGACACCAACTCATTGCGCTGCTGAGTGGTGTTGCGGGAAATGACCTCCAGCAAATGATGAGAGTCTCGGCGGTTCCTCTCAACCTCCATCAGAACTTGATCCATCGTGGGTGGGGTGGAAGGTTTCCTTCCTCCGGTTCATTCCCACGACCATGGGCACGACCAAGCTGGCCACGGGTTCCTTGAGACATCCTAAAGGTGAAAACCAAAGTCAAACAGAGTTGATTGGAAGAGTCTAACAAGGTATTGAATATACTGGAAGAATCACAGAGCAAAGGAAGTAATCATCTTGACAACATGGTGATAAAAGCATACAAGCCATATATTCACAAGCTGTCATACAAACTATACATCGTCTTAGTACCAGCTCCAAGCTAATACAAACGTGATGAAGATGATACATCCTTCAGAGGCACTCTGACTTCCTATACATTATTTATCTAAGCCTCTAGAACTTAGAACACCTTGCGTACAATATACTAAGATGCTACTACATCCTCACTAAAGTAAGACCACAGGCGGTCTCACTCATCTCCATCTCCATAGTAGTCCTCGTAAAAGTTACCCGCGTAGCCCGGTAGCTGAAGGTGACCATCGGAAAACACGGAGGCCTGTGGACCCTGATATCCATTTGGGCAAGGATGGGGCCTAGGTCCAGCGTAGGGTGGAAGCAGAGGACCACGGGGTGGAAAAATGCCTCCAATCTCGGGCCAAGCAACTCGAGGAGGCATATGTGTCCTGACTGGGTAGACAACATCATACTCCACTGATCCAACACTCACAAAAAGATCCAGGAGTGTAAGTGCTCGATACAGACGAACACGGGTGGCGTGAAGCTCAAAACGAAGGGCACGTGCATCACGATCTCTATCACAAGCGTGCCGAGCAGTGATCTGAAGCAAAGGATCCTCCAAAGAGTGATCTGTGTACAGTCCGGTGTAATACCCCTCTTCTCCTGGAAGTGCAGCAGGGATATAGCGGAAGGATGTGTATCCAAGCAAAGCATGCTCCTCTCTCAGAAGGGTAATACATGAGTATGCAACATCCTGCACAGCCATGTTCTCAGTCATGCCAATGCCATGTCCAAAGTGGATAGGCTGGTGACTCCAGTGTGGTGCGGGTAGATCCTGACAATGCACTGGAACTGGGTCTGGTTGAAGTCAAGGAACTGCTCCTCAACTGTGTACTCATGGTACCATCGGTATCCAATGTAGGACATCATCTCGATCAGCATGGCGGGATGCCCACACACACCGAGGCACCTAGTCAAACGAACAATCTTCCAAGGGGGAAGATATGCCATCTGAAACAGAAGGAAGGAGTTTGCAAATGCATCAGATTATGAAGAAACTTGGAATGACTCGGACAACATAACGGCTGTAATTGTAAGAAATGTCTTTTCTTGCAATGTAGAAACAACACTTACATACGATTTAAGAAATCAGGAAGCACAACAACTCTAACAAACCGAACACAACTTTCCTACGGCTACAAGGAAGCAAACAACGAGAGGTTCTAGTAAGACATAGATGAGCCTAGTCCTATCTTCCCGTAGAACAAGATGAGGGTGACTCAGAACTCAGAACGATGAGGGTAAGGAGAAAAAGAAGCCTTACGTTGTTCCCTTATATACCCAGAGTAACTATATAACTATAGCAAGCTAGACTCAACTTCGGCCAAGGCTGATAATCCTACAGTCAGTCCTTCTCTGATACCAAGTCTGTCGGGACCTGGGGTTAGCGTATGCAAGTCCCGCTACGACATAGCCATATGGAGAGCCGAGAACCATACCCACTTGTCTAAGCAGACAAGGCCAAGCACAGAACGTTCTCGGAAAGCATCGTACGTGAGGGGCATCCCATCCAGGCCGGATGATCAACTGAGATGGGTCCTCATTGTCCGCACACAAGTCTAAAGATATGGGTGATGAACTCCCATATTCACAGACAAGTCGCCTCAACCATACTATCGACTATCTCATAACTCTTACATAGACTTACTCCAGCCCGATCACTTAGTCGGGGTCTAGGGCGGGCTCAATCATACCACAAAGTGTGCACGAGATAGAGTCTCGAGCAATCGCATCGCGATGCCCCAAGCTGCGCACATCTAAGGGCCACTTGGTGTATGAAAGACTGCCAGCCAGATCACAACTAAGGTCTCGAAAACCCATACAAAGACATGCATGTTACAAACATACACGCAGCACACATGCCTTGTATGAACAGCAGGTATCATTGCAATTCTCTACAAAGTATACATTTTATTGATAACTCTCACAGAGTGCAAACAGCGATCACAAGCATGTGATCCAACATTACAACAAACAAGCGGAAGCAAAGTAGGTCTGAGTACAGACAAGTTTAACAAATGGCTTAAGAAGCCTTATTTAAACACAAGCCCTCCACAAGGGAACCAGTCGTCTGACTGGGACTACACTAGCTTGGACTTCAGTCGTCGAGCTCGATGAAGAAGCCACCTTCGGGGTTAGTGGGTTCATCTAAAACATAGAATAAGCAAATGTGAGTACAAAGTCGTACTCAGCAAGACTTACATAGGAGCTATGCTACTCATGCACATGTATCAAGGTAAAGGGAGGTGGGGTTCAATTGCAGAAGTGCCAACTTTGACTTGGCTAGTCCTGAACTACGAGTACCAGACTTGAGGTGAGAAGCGTACACGAGTCCACTACATGTCTCCAACCAATTAAACCACTATGGTGCCTTCCTTGACTTCCCCACGAGAAAGCACGCCATAGCACTCACGCTTATCTTGGTAAGTTTTATAAGTATCCAGTTCAAGTTGTCTAATAATAAAGCTAAGCTTTCGAAGCAGTCCTTAACCGCGGACACGGCTATTCGAATAGTTTTGTTAACCCTGCAGGGGTGTACCGCTACACA
Source organism: Bromus sterilis (assembly GCA_950022295.1). Taxonomy (NCBI): domain Eukaryota; kingdom Viridiplantae; phylum Streptophyta; class Magnoliopsida; order Poales; family Poaceae; genus Bromus; species Bromus sterilis. The sequence continues at coordinate 133,987,644 of OX465597.1, forward strand.
CACATGACCACCAGTTACCGCCTTTGGTCTCGACACCATTCAAGGGGTGTCAGCGAGGATGCTCACCACAACTGTTACCTCATAGCCGATCTAGTCCAAGAAAGCCGCCTACCTGGGTTGGCTACCACTATCGTGAACCCGGCCGGTTTACCGAAGTGGACCCAGATGATGTGTGCGTGGTGCATAAGCCGGTATCGGTTGAGCCGTTCTTTCACTTAGTAGCCAGGCCACAAACCTACCAGAACTCCGAACTATTGCGACATCTGGACATCGAAAGGGATGAGTTAATAGGTTGAGAGGGGCCAGTGAACCCAATGTGTGGTTGTACTCTTCATCTTGGATCACCACGCAAGAACTCGGACTTAGGGCGGTGTTCAACGAGACAACCCACCGTGTACTCCTACACAACCTCTCATCGTTCACCTTGTATTAGGGTAGATTCACCAACACATTTCCACCATCATCAACATGATCACTACCATCCCGACTCACATAACAGTAACAACATTGTATCACTCTAAGCATGCAATAATCAGTAACAGTTGCAGGGGTCACATGATATCAATCAACTCCTACATTTTCTAGGATTGTGGTTTGCTTACTATTGTGACAAATGATAGGTCATGCAAAGGAATGGGTTCATCTATGCGGTAGAAATGTAGCATGGTAATCATCCTATACAATGCATAAGCGAGACATGAGAGGGAAGTGGGATTTTATTGACATGATCAATGGGGGTTTGCTTGCCTTGCTGACGAGGTTCAGTCTCGGGATCTTCAACGAACGGGGCAGCCTCCTGTTCCGGTTCAACTTCTACTCGACAAACAACAAACAAGGTAGCAAAGTAAATACAATGCACAAGCACATGGTTGATAGTTGAAACTTGGTTTGCATGCTTCTGATGTGTGAGGCAATTCCATTTAAATGTAGTATATTGCAAATGAATTGCAAATTCAAACTCCAATTTGAATTCAATTTAGCCAAGTTACAAATGCTATTGTTTGATCAATGAAATTCATCTTGAAATGTGTATGATATGCCTCTGATGTTCAAATGAAATGTGGCATGTTGCTAAGATTCAAATTGCAAAAGCATTTGAATTTAATTTGATAAAATTCCAATTAAACCAAATAGCAAATGCTACTGGTACCATTTTAAATTCAACTCAAACACAGTTGAAAGTTGGATATTTGGATAGATTATTTTCTCCTGATCATTTTTCATATATTATATGTTAAATTTGGAGTTAATATGAATTTTCTATGAATTTCCAAAGTTTCAGCCTTTTTATAGATTTTCTGGAATTGATTTAATTAGAAAAACTGATTTACTGCATCAGCATGAGGTCATGCTGGCGTCAGGGGGCCACTGACCAGGGGGTCCCACCTGTAAGTGTCACTGTGGGTTAATTAAACCGTTTTGATTAAGTTTAAAACTATTCAAGAGATTAGTCAGGCCTGGGGTCCACATGTCAGTGTCTCTGGGAGGGGGATTAGCACTAATCTAATGACGGACACGTCATCTCGCCGGCGGCTAGTCGCCGACGACGTCCATACGCGGCAGCGTCCACGGGGACGGCGGCTCCGTGCTCCGTTTGCTGCGCTGCGACCACCAGGAGGAAGCCCAGGCTCGTGCGCGTCGTCCTGAGCAAGAAGGCGTCCACGGGGAGGTCCGAGAGGATGGCGGCGACGAACTTGGCGGCGACAGAGAACCGGCGAGGTCGGAAGTGGGGCTAGAGGCTACGGCTTGAAGCTGGGATGGTTGCGTTCGATTGCTAGAGCACCTGGGAGTCAAACGCGCGCGCTGGACGAGACGATGGGGCACAGGGGCAACCTCGTCGTCGTCCATGGCGGCGATGTGCTTCGGAAACCATGGCGGCCGTGGCTAGAGACAAAGAGAGGGGGCGCCAGGTTGGGGTAAACGAGCAAGAGCTCACCACGAACTCGATGGCGTTGTCTGCGGGCTCGGGGAGGGTCTGGTGGCGGCGAATCGACGAGGTGGTTCTCCGGTGACCGGCGGCGATTCGGTGAAGCTTGCGTCTCCTCTGTATCAAATCAAGGCGCCGTCTTCTGCAAGGGGATGAAGTCGACGACGACGAACGCGCGGGACACGCTGGCTTGAGCTCTAGGCCATGGTGGCCACGTCTTCCACGGCGATGCGCTCCGGCGAGGCTTCGGGTGGTGGCGAAATCGAGCACGGGAGGACGGGAAGAAGCTCTGGAGGGAGGGGGATGGATCGGTACGGCTAAGAGGCGTCTCCAGGCGCGACTAGAAGGCTCGGGAGGCGCCAGGCAGACAAGCTGGTGCTCGCCGGCGTCGGCATGCCCTCCATCGAGGTGCTTGTTTACGCGGCGGGAAGATGACAACGGGGGGGCTGCGGGCTGGGCCAGGCTAGTGGGCCACGGGCGATGAGTTGGGCCGAATGGCCAGGTGAGTTTCTTTTCTTTATTTCTTTCTATTTTCTTTTCTGTATTTTTTTGCTGTGCTAAATAAATAGCTAGGCATTTTATTAAATACTGAAACTTTTTATGTGGCTTCACAACATAATAAGCTAGCCACTTGTAAGGTTTGAACATTTTTAAAATTCAAATTATTTGAACTTTAAATCAAATAGGGGTGTTTGATTAATTCCAAGGTCCTGTTTGAATATTTGAAAAATCCATGAGCATGGGTGGGTCCCACATCACTTGATATGTGATCACACTCATTTATAAGACTTTTCAAAATTCAAACATGAATTTTTGGAGAAGATTTATTTCTGGCCTTTGGAATTAATTCATCTGGGGGGGTTTCCTTCTCCCAATTGCATTTGAATTTGATTTCAATTGATTTTTTTGAACAATTTAACATGATGCAAGGTGACTTGCTAATCCTAGCACATACCTAACTTGGGGTTGTGACAGCACATCTAAGGGCCACTTGGTGTATAAAAGACCGCCAGCCAGATCACAACTAAGGTCTCGAAAACCCATACTAAGACATGCATGTTATAATCATACACGCAACACACATGTCTAGTATGAACATCAGGTATCATTGCAATTCTCTACAAAGTTTACAACTTTATTGATAACTCTTACAGAGTGCACACAGAGATCACGAGACCGTGATCCAACATTACAACAAGCATGCGGAAGAAAAGTAGGTCTGAGTATAGACAAGTTCAACAAATGGCTTAGAGAAGCCTTGTTTATAAACAAGCCCTTCACGAGGGAACCAGGCTGCTGACTAGGACTACACTAGCTTTGTCTTCAGTCGTCGAGCTCGAGGAAGAATCCATCTTCAGGGTCAGTGGGTTCATCTAAAACATAGAATAAGCAAACATGAGTACAAATTCGTACTCAGCAAGACTTACGTAGGAGCTATGCTACTCATGCACATGTATCAAGGTAAAGGGAGGTGGGGTTCATAACCAGAAGTGCCAGCTTTGACTTGATTACTCCTGAACTACGAATACCAGACTTGAGGTGAGAAGCGTACACGAGTCCACTACATCTCCAACCAATTACACCACTATGGTGCCTTCATCGACTTCCCACGAGAAAGCATGCCATAGCACTCACGCTTATCTTGGCAAGTTTTATAAGTATCCAGTTCAAGTTGTCTAATAATCGCAAGCTAAGCTTTCCAAGCAGTCCCTTGCCGCGGACGCGGCTATTCTAATAGTTTTGTTAACCCTGCAGGGGTGTACCGATACACACACATGACCATCAGTTACCGCCTTTGGCCTCGACGCCATTCAAGGGGTGTCGGCGAGGATGTTCACCACAACTGTTACCTCATAGCCGATCTAGTCCAAGAAATCCGCCTACCTGGGTTGGCTACCACTATCGTGAACCCGTCCGGTTTACCGAAGTGGACCCAGATGATGTGTGCGTGGTGCATAAGCCGGTCTCGATTGAGTCGTTCTCTCACTTAGCAGCCAGGACACAAACCTACCAGAACTCCGAACTACTGCGACATATGGACATCGAAAGGGATGAGTTAGTAGGTTGAGAGGGGTCAGTGAGCCCAATGTGTGGTTGTACTCTTCATCTTGGATCACCACACAAGAACTCGGACTTAGGGCGGTGTTCAACGATACAACCCACTGTGTACTCCTACACAACCTCTCATCGTTCACCTTGTATTAGGGTAGATTCACCAACACATTTCCACCATCATCAACATGATTTCTACCATCCCGACTCACATAACAGCAACAACATTGTGTCACTCTAAGCATGCAAAAAGCAGTAAAAGTTGCAGGGGCCACATGATATCAATCAACTCCTACATTTGCTAGGATTGTGGTTTGCTTACTACTGTGACAAATGATAGGTCATGCAAAGGAATGAGTTCATCTATGCGGTAGAAACGTAGCATGGTAATCATCCTAAACAATGCATAAGCAAGACTGAGAGGGAAGTGGGATTTTATCGACATGATCAATGGGGGTTTGCTTGCCTTGCTGACGAGGGTCGTACACGGTATCTTCAACGGAGGGGGTGATCTCGGGTTCCGGCTCCACCTCTATTCGACAAACAACACAAACATCAAAACAATAATAAGACAATGCTCAAACACATGAGTCGAAGGTTGAAACTTGATGTACGTGTCACTGATGTGTGAGTTATTCCATTTAAAAGGAGTATATTGCGAATGAATTGCAAATTCAAACTCCAATTTGAATTCAAAAGAATGCATATGCAGTGTTGCCACTGTTCACCCAATTTTCTTTGGTCAAACATGAAAACAGATTGCATATTCAGAATCCTTGCATTTTTCTGATAATTTTAGACATATTATTTGTCTAATTTGGAGTTAAAATGAATTAGTTATGAATTTCCAAAGTTTAAAGCTTTTTCTGCCTTTTTATGAAATAATTTAATTGCTTTAACCTTTACTGCGTCAGCATGACAGCATGCTTGCGCCAGGGGGCCACTGACAGGGGGGGTCCCACATGTCTATCTCTGTTCTGTTAATTAAACAGGTTAATTAAGATTTAAACTAAAAAAGATTAATTAGGGCCCATGGCCCACATGTCATGGTCACTGGGGGGTGGGTCCAAGGTTAATTAAGCTGGGGGGTTAGGGCTAATGGCCGGGGTCGTCGCCGACGCCACTGTAGTCGTCAGAGACTCGCCGGAATGGAGATTCCGGGCACGGGAAGGGGAAAGGAGGGTACGGGCGTGTTCCTGGAGGTCGTCCGCGTCGAATGGTGGCAGCCGGGGGTCACGGGGATGGCTCTAGCCTCGCCGTTGTCGAAGACGGCGGAGGCAGTGGCTTGGGCTTCGTCGAACTCGCGCTCCAGAGCGCGCCTTTGACCGTGGCTTAGTGTGAACGAAACCTGGGAGTGCGGGGAACACGCTGCACGCCAAAGCTGGGACGGAGGAGAACGGGGGCAACCTCGTCGACGTTCATGGCGGCCGCCGTGTGCTGGAGAAAGGGGAAACCGGCTACGGTGTAAACGAGAGGATGGGAGGAGTTGGAGAAGGACCAGTAGCTCACCCTGAAGCTAATGGTGAAGACGGTGAGGCTGGGGAGGCTGTGACGAAGAAGAATTTGTCGACGGCGAGCTGTGGGTCCGGCGAGATCCTGGCGACGATTCCGTGGGCTCGGGGTCGAATTGAAGCGCGATTGCTTGCACGGAGAAGAAGTCGAGGACGGCGAGGAGGATGGACAAGTTCTTGGCGGCTAATTCGAGCTCGGGCTGCGAGTCTCCATGGCCATGGCCTGTGGTGCTCTCGGGGTTCCTCGCGGGCAAGCTGTGGAGAGGCGGAGAGGCGATGGGAGGAGGGGGAATGGACGCACGGCTCATCCAGCGTCTCTGTGGCGTAGCTAGAAGGGTCGGGAGGGGCAGGTGGAGGCCTGGGAGGCGTCGACGTGCACCGGCTGGCTCGGTGGCTTTCCACCGAGCAGCTTGGGGGCGCGGGGGTGGGGAAGAAGACCCCTGTGCCCCTGGTGGGCTGGCTGGGCCGGCTGTGCTGGGCTTAGCCTAGGCGACAGGTAAGTTTTTCTATTTTTTTGTCTGTTTAATCTTTCCTTTCTTCATTTTCTTTTCTGTAATTTGTTTGCCCACTTAAATAAAATAGTTAGGCATTTTTATAAATGCTCAAAATTTATATGTGGACTTACATGACCAGTAGCTAGTCATTGCCAACTTTTGAATTTTTTTGAAATTCAAAATATTTGAATTCCAATTCAAATAGGGGTTTTTGATTAATTCCAAGGTCCAGTTTGAATATTTGAAAAATCCATGAGCATGGGATTGGTCCCACATCACTTGATATGTGATCACACTCATTTATGAGACTTTTCAATAATGCAAAAGGAATTTTTGGAGCAACTTTTATTCTGGCCATTTGAATTAAATTCACCTGGGGGTGTTCTCTCTCCCATTTCAATTTCTTTTGAAAATTTTAACATGATGCAAAGTTTCTTGCTAATCCTAGCACATACCTAACAGAGGGTTCTGACAAGTAGTTAGCAAGCATAGTAGATATTGTTGAACTTTTCTCTTATTAGTAACAATATCTTTCAAATATTTCGAATAAGGAGGTAACTTAATAGCATCAGTCAAAGGAATTTGAAGAAAAAGAGGTCTCATCGCTCACAAAACTTATTGTAATGTTCTTCTTCTTTAGTTCTAAGAGACTTACCTGGAAAGGGTATGGGTTTCTGTACCCATGGTTCTCGTTCCTTCCCATGTCTTCTTGCGATAAAATATTCTCTAGTGTATTTCTTGCGTTTGTCGGGTGCTTCTTCTTCTCGAACTTCGGGTGGATCATTCTTTTCACCATCCTTTTCAGGCTCAGCACCATCTTCAGTCTCAAGATCGGAGGTAGATATACTATTTGGATCATTGGAATTGTTAGCTTCTTTGTGCTTCTTATTCTTCTTCGAAGAGCTAACAATTTCTTCCTCCTGTATTTGAGAATCTTGCTTGATCCTCTTAGGATGCCCCTCCGGATAGAGAGGGTCCTGAGTGCTAGTTCCTCCTCGGGTTTTAATCCCGAAGGCCTGTATATCCTGTTTGGCATTATTAACAAGAAAATATTTTTGCACATTAGAAATTTGATCAAGCTGAGTTTGAACCATATGAAAATGCTTCACAAGACATTTAACATCATTAATTGTTCTACCTAGAACATCAAGCAAGCTTTTGATAGCAAGGGAATTATCATGCAACTGACTTTGTATCCTCTCATTAAAGTGATTTTGCTTCATAATAAAATTATCAAGCTCATCTAGACATTGATGAGGAGGCTTACCATGAGGAATGTCACTTGCATTGAAATCTAAAATAGAGTGTACCTATACCATTGGAGGGTGAGTGGTAGGCTCACACAACTTCTCAATAGGGGGTAGATTCTTTACGTCTTCAGTTTTAATACCCTTCTCTTTAATAGACTTCTTCTCTTATTGCATATCTTCGGGGCTTAGGACAAGCATGCCCCTTTTCTTTGGTGGTGGAGGTGGTTCAGGGACGGACCATTCTTCGTAGTTCTTGGCAATCTTGCCCATTAATTCTTCTGCATCGTCCGACGTTCTTTTCCTGAAAACACACCCAACACAACTGTCCAAATAGGATCTAGATTCATCAGTTAGATCAACATAAAATATATCAATTAATTCATTCTTAGGGACCCCGTGTCCCGGTCTAGCCTGAATTAGACTGCAATACCTCCCCCAAGCTTTAGGGAGGTTCTCATCCTACAACTGTTTAAAGTTATAAATTCTTCGTAAAGCAGCATGTTGCATATGAGAAGGAAAGTACTTATCAACAAAAGAGTGAGCTAAGTCTTGAGGACTCCTAATGGAACCACATGGTAGTGCATCGTACCACGCTTTAGCACCTTCCTTTAAAGAGAAAGGAAAAAGCTTAGTAACATAAAAATTCCGTACCTTCTCATCTGTAGTAAACAAGCCACCTAACTCAGTGAGTTTGGTAAGGTGTGCAATAGTGAAAGCTCAAGAATGATCAGAGGGGGAGGGGGTGGATGATCACTTCTAAAAATTCTAAGGAACTTAGAAGGAATTCATGCAAACAGCGAAGGACTAAAGACATCTCGAAGGAAAAACAGTATCGAAAGATATACATAGCTCGAAAGGATGGGGAGCGAAGGTAAACATCGAAGGCAAACAGGCAACGAGTAAATACATTATGTAAATGCGAGGAGGAAAACGAGCCTGACACAACGATGTTTGGTAAACCAGTTCACACTCTGCAAAGTGCTACGTCTGGTTGGAGGGACTGGTGATTGAACACCCGGAGCAAAACTCTCTCTATCCTATTCTCCACTGCAACAAACTCCTCGAGCTTTTCCAGTTTTCACTCATGGTAGATGATTCAGGACATCTCCGAGACCTTTACAAACTTCCTTCAGCAGCGACAATTTCTCTTCGACTGCTTGACAGGCGACGCCTAACCGTCTAGGAGACTTGCGTTCTCCAAGTTAAAAAGATCGGCTAATCTCGACCTAAGTCTCTATGAATTGCTCAACTCAGTTCAGACTTGGGTTTTGGTTTTCTCTCGATGAATCTCACTTGGGATTCTCACAGTACTTCTGTCTTAGAATCTTCAGTGGAGCAGCCAACCCAAAATGGCGGGTAAGTGCGAGGTATTTATAGTTGGCGATCCCGATGTATAAAATGACTGAAGTGACCCGATGCGACCACTTGACGCGTTTCCACAACGGTCGAATTACAATCACTGCACAACTTTACTTGAGGAACAAGTAAGATGACTTACCGAACGAGTTCTCTCTCGAAGGCACGAAGTCCGATGACTTTGCCTTCGAGCTATTCACTCGACTCGGTAATATTTCTCTCGGTAGGCTTTCGTGGGTTTAGGTTGAGCAGAGAAAATTCACTTAGACAAAGATCTCAACTAGCAAACCCCTCTTGATAGTACGGTTTTTCCTACGACTCAAGAAAATAGAGAGAAACTAGTAAAAAGAGTAAGTCTTCGACCAGCTTCAGCTTTCTCCTCGTTGCGCTTTTACTCGATAGAGTCTTCTTCTTCAACGACATTTTTAGGGGTCGTCTTCCTTCAAAGGTTTCGGTAGTTGACTGCAGCTTTGCTGCAGTGAGTTGTCCTTCGACCTTCTACTTTCCATCTCCATTCTTTCGGAACCTAAGTGTCTGTTTATACTCGAAAACAATATTAGTTCCACTTCTGCTTTGTCCAACAATGTCCAAAACCTTTGGGGGCAAAACTTGCTCTTACAATCTCCCCCTTTTTGGACGATTGTCGACAAAACAGGCATCGATAAATAATTGAAAAACTTTTGAGTTTTCGATGATAAACCATTGCTAAGATCGATGAAATAATCCCCCTTGATGTATGCACGGAAGATAGAAATTTCCTGTGAAGTGCATATTTGATAGGTAGAGTGTCGAGGGAAAAACATCATAATCTTAGCGAGTGAAATTGCATTCCAGATAATATCCAATGAAAAAATATGCAATCTCCTCGAATGACCTATGAACTTATACGAAAGATAGCTTCCTGCAAAAGATTAAGTATCACAAGCAGCAGATAGATATCTTATGATAAAAGAAAGCAGTTCATAGACCTACTTAGAGTTAGTTACAACCAGATCGAATATGAATCGAATGTTTGTTGAAACTACTCAGAAACTTCGAAGTTCAAAAAACATCATAATCTTAGCGAGTGAAATTGCATTCCAGATAATATCCAATGAAAAAATATGCAATCTCCTCGAATGACCTGTGAACTTATACGAAAGATAGCTTCCTGCAGAAGATTAAGTATCGCAAGCAGCAGATAGATATCTTACGATAAAAGAAAGCAGTTCATAGACCTACTTAGAGTTAGTTACAACCAGATCAAATATGAATCGAATGTTTGTTGAAACTACTAAGAAACTTCAAAGTTCAAAAGTTCAATGAACGAAAAGCAAAGCCCTTAACCCCGTTGGCAAACTAATTTCTTCGATGCCACTACATCTCCCCCTTTTTGTCACAACGTACAAAAAAGTCGAGAGAATAGGGTCGGAAGAAATCCCTACTCGCTTGGGCGGCGCTGGCGACGTCGAGAAGATTCGGCGAGCGTTGGAGCGCGACGAATGGGGTGAGCGCCTGGTGGAGTAATATTCGTGCAGAAGGAGTGTTGATCTCTAGAAGATTCCAGCTGCGATTCTGGCGGGGTCCTGGGGCTTCGAGGTAGTGGAGAGTAAACTCTCGCTTTGCGTTGAGGCGCTTCATCTTTCTCGGAGTCGGAAGAAATGGTGTTCACGGTGATGTGATAGTAATCATCAACACTGAGCACGTCCCTGTTCTTTGGCAGCAGAGGAATATTAAAATCCGGGCGATCTACTCGATCATCATTGGTCTAGTTCCTGTTAAGATGGGGAGGATATTCTTCGAAGCCGCATCGCTGAAGTTGACCGAGGGAATTGAATTTCCGCAGACCTTTTCCATCGCGGCGAAGACATTCACGCAGCATCTGATTGTTGTTCATGGCAATATTGCGAAAATGGTTTATCTCATCCAACATCTTTTGCTTCTGAATGAAATCTTGGTCAATATGATGTTGAAGCATTTGCTGGGACCGAAGAGAAACCTCCATGTGGTGCACTGGCTTGATAAACTTCGAGCAAATATTACGCTAAGTCATTTGGGCGCGGATGCCAGTGTGCTCTGCAAACTGATCGTTGGGTCGAGTAACAATCTGCAACACTTCCCTAACTAGTGGAGTGAAAATCTTCGGGAAAATTGATACGGGGAATGGCACGTCCCGAGAGTAATTGCAGATCTCCATTAACCAAGGTGCATATGGCTTGTGGGAATTGTGATCATCAGCACAAGACACCAACGTGCGAATGAAGTAGTCTTCAAAATCGAAGGGATGACCGTGGACTAACTTCAATAGAGCAAGTTGCACATCATGAGGAATTGGAAAATCATCGTGCACACCGAGCATTGGCATCAAGGTCTTCGAAAGAATATAGAACCATGCCTTTGCTTCAAAAACTAAGTGTCTTGGCTTCGGCTCAGGAGGGTAGTGATCTCCTACGACATCTGGATTCATTAACGAGGAAAATTCAGCAGGAGTTGGAGCAGGTAAGTCATGAATCTTGTGTGGTAATCCTTCGAACTGAGGTAAATTGATGATGGCCAGAAATTGATCGACAGTCATATGAAATACTTGGCCTTGAATCATGTAATCAAATTTCCACGTCTTCGAATTCTCAGGATCACCAGTGACATACAGCGTGGCATAAAACTGCTTAATGAGCTCGGGATTGTAGCCACAATCGAGAGCAAACATTTTATGAGCATGAAGACCATCAATTGTTTTGGCAACATTCTCGAAACATGAAGTTGCATACACCGAAGGCATATCAAGATATTGATGCTGGAAAACTCTCGCCTTGTTGTATAGCACACAGGTGTAGTAGATGGCTTGCTCTTGGGTCCAAAACCGAAGAGAATATGCATTTCTGGGCTTCTCGTAGGGATTGGTCCCGAAGAAAAATGGCTTCTGTTCTCTCCTTTTGAAGATAGGGCCTCCTCGAGGAACATCAGGGCGGAACAATGGCAGCATTTCTCTCGGATGAGCAGAATGAAGCAGCTCATCGACTGGAAAGACTTCTGCAATGTTATCTAGCATTTGATATATTTGCTCAGCAGGACGAGGAATTGAAGATGGAACATCGAAAATATCCTGAGCTGGGATGGCTGCAGGAGCATTTTCCTCGGCCTGTGCTTCAACGGCAACTTCTTCATCGGCAGGGGCATTTTGGGCGGCCTCCTCAGTCTCCATGGCCTCCATATGTTCGTTCAGCTGGGCTAAAATATCCAACATTTCTTCATCCAAAGAGTTTGATGAGGAGGAGAAAGAACTTCCACTCGAACTGGCATCGCCAGAACTATTTCCTTCGGCAACATTTTTACGTGAGGAAATAGTAGTGATATCAACATCGGCTTCTTCTCCTTCATGCAGAGTCTGGGCTGAGGAATAATCCTTCTGAGCAGATGGAATGGGGGCCTGAGGTTCTTGCTCGACCTGAGCAGGTTGCTCGGTCTCAGCTTGAGCTTGGGTCTCGATGGCTGGGGTGGTCGATGGAATGACATGAGGTGGTGATGGTGGTTTGGGTGGTGGCGACGAAGCATTTGGTGGTGATGGTTGACGAGGTGGTGGAGTTTGTTGTCGAGGTGGAGGAGTGGCTGGGCGAGGGGGTGGAGTGGTTTGGCGAGGTGGTGGAGTTTTCTGACGGGGAGGAGTGGGTTTCTTGGCGGGGGGTGGTGCAGTTTCCTGGCGTGCTGTTGCAGCAACGACCTTGGTAGACTTTTGTTTCTTGGCATTCTTTTCGATCTCTGGCGTCCCACGCGCAGAGGTTGGGGTAGCAGACTTTCTCTTTTGAGATTGTCTCTTGGACAGGGCTTCATTGTGCTCCTTGCACATGGCAGATACAACTTGTCGAACCTTGTCATTAACAGCAGTTATGTTTTCCTTCTGTGCCCTTCTGGATGCTTCAAGGGTTGCAATCTTGGACTTGAAAAACTGTCGGGACACAAGGTCCTCAGTTTCTTCTCGGAGCTATTGGGTGTAAAACCTCTCTTGTTCTCTGTCCTTTCGATCTTGGGTAAGATGTTCTTCCCAACGAATCATGTATCGAGCAACTCGCTCTTGTATCTCTGGTGGGACATCATCCTCGATAGTGACTTTTCTCGGTGTGGTAGCCATTTTCCAAAGTACGTGGGAAATCTGTGCTGCATCCCATGAAGCATTTGCAGCAGAATCTCCTTCGTTGGAGCTTTCTTCATCGGCACGAGGGCCGGACACGACTGGAGCAGAAGGGGCAGGAGCAGGAGCCACTCGAGGAACTGGAGCAGCCTGAGCCTTCTGCCTAGCCTCTTTGGCTTTCTTCTCGGCCTCCTTGGTGGCCTTGGCAGCAGCAATAGGTTTTGTTAAGGCACTAGGGGCTGCAGCTTTATCCTTCGAGGCACTGGAGGCCTCAGCATTTTTCTTCGCAACACTAGCGGCTGCATCCTTTTCCTTCGTGACTGTGGGAGTCACTACTTTCTCGGTGGCACTTGGGGCCACGACCTTTTCTTTCGGAGCACTAGGGACAGTGCCTTCTTCAATCTGGCGTTTATACTTGTCGCTAACCAGATGCAAAATGCCCAACTGTTTGACAACCTAGGCTTTTTTATGCTCGGGGTGACTGTGAAAGTTGAATAGCTTTGCCTTTTCCAAATCTTTTGCTTCGAGATCTTGTTGCTTGGCCATTCTTTCCTTTCGCTTTATCAAAGTCTCGTCATCTTCAGCCACTTGGGCTTGCTTTCCCTTCGACCTGACCGAAAGTTTTTGTATGCGAGTTTGCACTGGGGGAGCAGAGGAAATAGGCGGATCTATGACCAAATTGGTCATGTCAATTGTTGCTCGAGGAGCCTTAGTAGCTGGCTCCTGGATCCTAATGCCCCATTTCTCGGCTTTTTCTTCAGAGCAATATCCTCGACATCAGCCTCTGTGCCAGGGTCTTGACCATCGGAGTTGGCTTCTTCTTCAGAATTTGCCTCTGAGGGAGAGACAATGATTTCCTTTTTTCTTTCGCTTGGCAGATTTCTTGCCAACCTTCGGTTTAGCACTCGGGCCAACTTCCTCGGCAGAAACAGCCTCCTTTCTTGCTTTAGCTTCCTTACGCTTTTGCGCTCGTGCTTCCCGAGCCTCAACCAACTCTTTAAAATCAGCAGGTGTTTTGAGAGAGGATGGGTGCGCAACATCCGGAGGAGATGGGCGATGGTCTTTCGTCCACTTGGGCCTTAATGATTTTACATCGGACCAAGGATTTTTCAAAGCAAACAGTCTCTCCCAGCGAGGAATCAGTGACTTGTATTCATACCAACGAAGCGCTTGAAGCCTTCGAATCTCTTGCAATCTGTTTTCTCTCGTACAATCATCTTCCTCAGAGCCTTCCGACGTTCTCAGTTTCTTCTCGATGATCAATTCCTCTGATAAACCTTCAGAGTTATTGGTGATTCTTGTACGACCTCCCACACGCTTGGGTGCTCTCACATTTCCTTTGTTCTCTGACATTTTCCTGCGAAATAGATAGGTACGAGGGAATATAGGAAAGTTGTGAACAAGTACCAGCTTTTTTCGAGGAAAAAGCATTTTGAACGCAGTAAACATATCGAGGAATTTGTCTTGAAGCAAGTTTTTCATGGAAGTGCTAGGCTAGATTTTCATCAAGTGTAAATCTAACGAAGAACTTGAATGAAAGAAGCGCACAATTGTAAATCTATCGATACGCTTCTGAGGGATATGCCTAAGTGAGTGAATCCGAGGGATTTCTTACCTAGATCAGATTGGAAATCGACAGAGAATCCTACAAACTGATTTCCCAAAGTTCAATGATCCGAACGGATCAAACAGACCAAAAACAAATAAAGGAAAATCAAGAACAAATCCGGAGCACGATGAACAGATGAGATTGGAATCGCGTCCAGAGCCTCACACACCCTAACTTGGTGATGTGCGGCGGCTACGGCGGCGCGGATGAAGATCCTCGTCGACGGGAAGGTCTCCGATGACTTTCTTCCGGCAGCAAAGCGGCGAGAGAGTCGACGGCGATGAACAGCACGGCGGCGCGCGAGAGAGCTTCGGGAGCGGAGAGATTAAGTCGAGGAAATTGCGTGTTCTGTGCCGGTGTGGTGGATCAGTATTTATAGGGGAGGGGTCTGACATAACTGTCAGATCTGGTCCAACAGCGCAGATTTCGCGTCTCTCCGCATTCAACGGACGGATTTTGTGGCGGTAATCGCGGGAATATCCCAACGAACTGAAAGAAAGTTGCTCCACGTCCGAGACCAAAATCATCGAACATCGAGTATTTAAAGAAGATAAAAGTTCGATAGATTTTCCTTCGGAATGAATGACATTCGAAGGGAATCTTAATCGAGTGAAAATATACATGTTCACGAGAGAAAAGCAAAGATGGGGTAGGGATAGAATAGAGGGAAAACAGGGTCCGATACTAAATCAATCCGAGGAAAAAACAATGATAACAAAACTCGGAGTGATAAGTGTATAGGACAACACCAAACGAATAAAAACAAACGAAAAAGAAACGCGATAGAAAACTAACGTAGGAAAACAACATAGAAAGAAAACATATAATACATAGCGCCGATAGTTATAGTCTTACTGCACATTGCTTGAGTCCAATATGTTGAACTCACACCTTAGTGCACAAAACCTTTTCTCATCCAGGGGCTTCGTAAATATATCCGCCAATTGATCTTCGGTGCAAACATGGCAGATAACAATATCTTCTCGCTGAACGTGATCTCGAAGAAAATGATGACGAATATCAATATGCTTCGTTCGAGAGTGTTGCACAGGATTATGGGAAATTTTGATAGCACTCTCGTTATCACATAACAATGGAATTTTCTTCACAAGAATACCATAATCTTTCATCGTTTGCTTGAGCCACAAAATTTGAGTGCAGCATGAACCGGCAGCAATATACTCGGCTTCAACCATAGAAATAGATACACAATTCTGTTTCTTCGAGGCCCAACAGACAAGAGATCTACCGAGAAAATGACATGTGCCTGAGGTAGATTTCATGTCGACTCGATCACCAGCCCAGTCAGAATCAGAATATCCAACGAGATCAAACTGGGCACCTTTGGGATACCATAGTCCCAGAGTTGGTGTGTGAGCCAGATATCGAAGAATTCGGTTGACAGCTATATGATGTGATTCTTTCGGGTTTTCCTGAAAACGAGCACACATACAAACTGATAGCATAATGTCAGGTCCAGATGCACAAAGGTAAAGTAGGGAACCGATCATTGAGCGATATTTCTTCTGATCGAAAGGTTTGCCCTTCTCATCTGCATCTAGATGAACATTCGTAGGCATTGGAGTCTTGATAGTTTTGCAACTAACAAGATCAAACTTCTTCAGGAAATCTCTGAGGTACTTCTCTTGAGATATAAAAGTCCCATTCTTCTGTTGACGGATTTGAAGCCCGAGAAAGAACTTCAATTCACCCATCATAGACATTTCATATTTCTTCGACATCATACGAGCAAATTCTTCGCTGATATCAGGGTTAGTACAACCAAATATAATATCATCGACATAAATTTGACACACAAAAATATCATTTTTGTATGCACGAGTAAAAAGAGTCGGATCAGTTGTTCCTGGTTTGAAGCCCTTCTTCAGAAGAAAATCCTTCATTGTTTCATACCAAGCTCGAGGTGCTTGCTTTAACCCATATAGGGCCTTGTGCAACCTGTACACCTTGTCAGGATTCTTCGGGTCTTCGAAACCTGGTGGCTGCATAACATATACTTCTTCTTTGATTTCAACGTTAAGAAATGCACTTTTGACATCCATTTGATATAGCAATATACCATTGTAATTGGAAAAAGCAAGCATGAGACGGATGGATTCAAGTCGAGCAATAGGAGCATAAGTCTCACCAAAATAAATACCTTCGATTTGGGTGTAGCCTTGTGCAACAAGTCGAGCTTTATTCCTTATGACAATGCCATCTTCATCTTGCTTGTTGCGAAAAATCCACTTCGTACCAATGATATTATGCTTCTTGGGATCAGGTCTATTGCCTAGGGACAAGAATTTATTTCTCTCGAACTGATTAAGTTCTTCGAGCATTGCAGTCATCCAGTCTTGAGTCCTTTATGGCTTCATCGAATTTCGATGGTTCTAGCATGGATACAAACGAAAAATTTCCACAGAAGTTAGCTAAACGAGTACGAGAACGAGTGGTGGGACGACCTGCTAAACGAATCTCTTTGAGTATTGAGTCGACGTCCAGTCTTCTTCGAACACGAGGTAAAGCTTCTTCAACAGCTTGCGGATCCGGGAGTTCTTTGGGATTAGCTTGTCCTTCAGGATCAGCTTGTCCTTCGAGATCATTTCCTTCGGGTTCAGCTTCTCCTTCGGGTTGAGAATTTTCTTCATTTATGCGTTCTCCTTCGACCTGTACATCATTTGTTACATGATGTTGATCTCCAGCGCCCCGGGCTATGTGTGGGAACATTGGACCATCATCATCCATGTTGGCTTGATGTGCATTTCCTTCGACAGGTCGAATATCTCCAATGGCCATGTACCTGATAACTTCATCCAAGGGTGGTTCATCCAGGTTAAGAGGTAATTGCTCCTTTTGAGAGCCGTTAGTTTCATCAAATCAAACATTTACAGTTTCTACAACTTTGCCTAGATGCGAGTTGTAAACTCTGTAAGTGTGAGAATTCGAACCATAACCTAGGAGAAAACCTTCGTGTGCCTTTGGGGCAAACTTGGAGCTGTGATTCATATCTCTGATATAGCATGGAGCACCAAAAACCCTGAGATATGAAACATTCGGATTTTTACCAGTGATGAGTTCATGTGAAGTTTTCTTCAGAAATTTGTGCAGATAAACCTTGTTGATGATATGACATGCAGTATTAATTGCTTCGGCCCAGAACCTGATAGGAATCTTGTATTCAGCAAGCATTGTTCTGGCCATTTCAATAAGTGTTCGATTCTTTCTCTCGACCACACCATTCTGTTGCGGTGTATAAGCAGCCGAGAATTCATGAGTGAAACCATATTCATCAAGAAATTCTTCGATATGAGTGCTTTTGAATTCTGTACCATTATCACTTCTGATATGCTTGAGAGATAATTCATATTCAGTCTGAGCTCTCTTTGGGACTTGCTCTTGTCATCTAGAAAGAAAACCCAAGTATATCGAGAGAAATCATCAACAATAACCAGACCATACTTGTTACCTCCAAGGCTAGCATAATTTTGAGGACCAAATAAATCCATATGAAGAAATTCAAGAGGACGAGTAGTAGTCATTATAGTTTTTTCTGAGTGATGTTTCTTGGCAATCTTTCCTGCTTCACAGGAACTGCATAGACGATCTTTATCGAATTTCACATTATCAATTCCAACGATATTCTTCTTCGAGATAAGAGTTTGAAGATTTTTCATTCCTGCATGACCAAGTCTTCGATGCCATAACCAACCTGAAGTGGCTTTAGACATTAAGAATGTGGACACTGCAGGTCCCGAAGAGAAATCAACAATATAAAGATCACCTTTGCGATATCCTTCGAACAGGAAGGAATAATCATCCTGTGAAAAGACAACACAACGAGAAGCAGAAAACAGTACAAGCATACCCATATCACAAAGTTTTGAGATAGACATAAGATTATATCCTAGTGATTGAACAAGCATAACGTTGTCAATATGCTTATCCTTCGATATAGCGACCTTACCCAAACCAAGTACTTTTCCTTTGTTGTTTTCATTGAAGGTAATATATCTCTGTGAAGATTCAGTAAGTTTGTCTTCGGTGAACAAGTCTTTGTATCCGGTCATATGATTTGTACAACCACTATCCATGACCCATTCGGATCCACCGGAGACATAGCCCTGCAGAAGAATTAGTTCTTCTGAACCACCCACAAACGAGAAGGTGACTTAGAAGGCATGGAAGTGCTAGATGAAGCAGCGATATTATAGCGAACATGATTATATTGTCGATCGGGACCATCAAGCACACCATAAATATAATTCCTCGACGAGGGGTTAGAGTACTGGTATGTAATAGCAGTTTTGGTATTATTGTCACGATGACGATAGACATTTCTATCAACTCGATAGTATTTCTTCTGGGGAACATTTGAAGCAGGCACGAAGGGTTCGTTTCTATCCTCGAGAGAATAGTAGTGATTCGGTGGCACCAAGGATTTTCCCTGCATAGAATGGTTAGGGGCAGTTTTTCTACGAGAGATTTGCGAACCCAAATCTGTCGCTTATAAAAACCATTCTTCGGAGGAGTACCAACGAATTCAGCCGACACCTTTCCTTCCTGATCTTTGACAAGCTTGTAGTCAGAATCAATTGATTCATCAATAATAGCCTTATCAATTTTGCAACTGAAACCTAAAAGGTTAGCAATATTAATGGGCTTTTCCTTCACCAGAACCCAGACAGTTTTAGGATACTGCTCGGGTTCCCAGTAGGTGCCATCAGGGTTGAGTTTCCTTATGAAACCAACTCCTTCGTTTCGAGGATTCCTATGAAGTAGAGCCTTCCTTAGGATATCACATAGGTACCGGTGTCCCTGCACACTTTTGAACATGCCTGTTTCAAATAAATTTTTCAACCTGAGGAGTTCCTCGGTAATGATTTCCTCGTTTGAGGGGTTAGCATCATCAATAACAATAGGTTTCTTTCCTTTCGATTTCTCAGAAATTGACTCAATTTTACTTCGTTCCAAACAAGTTAAGCAAGGTGAAGCAGATTCATTTTTAGCTCCTGATCTCTGTTGAGCGATGAGCGTGAGATTGACACTCTCCAACTCTTCATGAGCCTCTCTCAGTTTCTCGAGAGCCATTTTCCTTTGAAGGAATTCATAGGTTAGCTTCTCGTAGTCCACTGCGAGAAGATCATGCCGAGAGGAAAGTTCATCATACTTTTCCTTCAGAGCAGCATGCTCATTTGTCAAAGTTTGACCTTTCTCAATCTCATCGATCAACAAAGTCTCAGATTTTTGAATAGTTTCACTTAGTTAATCTAGTTCATCTTGTTGCATAGAAGCAATGTTGGCAAGTTTGGCATAGCTTATCCTAGAGTTACTTTCATAAGAAGATCCATCAAAAGTATCGTAGGAATTCTTAGAAGAGGATACCTTAGCCTTGGCCATGAAACAGTAAGCTGGAGATTCATCTTCACTGCTTTGGTTGGTGAAGAATGAACTTGAAGTCTTGTTCGAAGCAAATGCTAGACCAGCAACACCATCAGATTCATAACCAGAACCAGAACTAGACCTTGAGTTTGATTCAGCTTCAGAACCGGATGCTTCATCTGAAGAGTTCATCTCTTTACCCAAATATGCGTTGGCATGGTGAGAATTCTTGCGTCGAGAGGAATGTGATTTCGAGGAAGAACTCTCTCGATGTTTGTGGTACTTCTTCTTCTTGTCATCATCAGAACCATATTTCTTGTCTTTTCTAGACTTTGAATCATATCTCTTCGACTGATAGTGTTTGCTCGATCTGTGTGACTTGCTCGAAGAGTTGCTGTGAGAATCCTTTGATCTATGTTCAATTTCCCAGAGAGGACAATCATCAATGAAATGACCTGGATTCTTCCACTTGTAGCAACAGTTATCTTTCGCTGAAGAGTTTCTGGATGATGATTGATGCTGTGATTAATTGCTCGAATGTCTTGAAGAGTAGTTTTTCTTTGGTGAAGAGGAGTTCCTTCTCTGAAAGCGGTTGAATATTTTCATTATCAGTGCCAGATCTTTTCCAATATTCTCTGGGTCATCTGAGGCACAACCAGATTCAGAACTGGCTTCAGGAGAGGAGTGATGTGAAGCTTTGGCCTTGAGTGCGTGAGATTTTCTTCGAGTCCCATTAACATCTCGTTTTTCATCTTCTTCCATCTCGAAAGTGTTGAGTCTCTCGATAATATCAGCGGCAACAAGATCCTTGAAATCAGTCCTTTCCTTAATCATCAGCACAATGTGATCGAAGGAATCATCGATGGAACGGAGAAAAGTTCTGACAATAATCCGATTGGTAATGTCTTTGGCACCAAGAAATCAGTTCATTTGACAACGCAGTGAGTCTGCTGTATATGGAGTTAACCTTTTCTCCCCCGTGCCTTTTGAAACGATAGAATTTGCTTCGAAGGGTGTCGATACGAGCATCTTTCTGAGTAGAGACACCTTCACCAATCTCCTCGAGATAGTCCTAGACACCTTTGGCCGAAGAAATATTCTTGACTTCATCATATTTCTCTGGAATCAGATGATTTTTAATGAATACCCAGACTTCAGCATCGAGGTCCATCTTCTTTGCCTCTTCAGGAGTGATAGCATTTTTGTCTTTGACAGTTACACCATTCCTGACAACTTCCCAAGCGGCAGAGTTGATGGCCATGATGTTCCTCTTCATTTTGTCCTTCCAATAGGGATAGTCCTTCCCATTGTAAATAGGAATCGGTTCCCCCGAGCGAACAGCTGCAAACGACATTCTTGACAACACTCCAGGTGGTTAGACCAAAATACGCAGAGCGTAGGGAGTGCCTAGCTCTGATACCAATTGAAAGCTTAAGAATGATCAGAGGGGGAGGGGGTGAATGATCACTTCTAAAAATTCTAAGGAACTTAGAAGGAATTCATGCAAACAACGAAGGACTAAAGACATCTCGAAGGAAAAATAGTATCGAAAGGTATACATAGCTCGAAAGGATTGGGAGCGAAGGTAAACATCGAAGGCAAACAGGCAACGAGTAAATACATAATGTAAATGCGAGCAGGAAAACGAGCCTGACACGACGATGTTTGGTAAACCAGTTCACAGTCTGCAAAGTGCTACGTCTGGTTGGAGGGACTGGTGATGGAACACCTGGAGCAAAACTCTCTCCGTCCTATTCTCCACTGCAACAAACTCCTCGAGCTTGTCCAGTTTTCACCCGTGGTAGATGATTCAGGACATCTCCGAGACCTTTACAAACTTCCTTCAGCAGCGAAAATTTCTCTTCGACTACTTGACAGGCGACGCCTAACCGTCTAGGAGACTTGCAGTTCTCCAAGATGAAAAGATCGGCTAATCTCGACCTAAGTCTCTATGAACTGCTCAACTCAGTTTAGACTTGGGTTTTGGTTTTCGCTTGATGAATCTCACTTGGGATGCTCACAGTACTTATGTCTTAGAATCTTCAGTGGAGCAGCCAACCCGAAATGGCGGGTAGGTGCGGGGTATTTATAGTTGGCGATCCCGATGGGTAAAATGACTGAAGTGACCCGATGCGACCGCTTGACACGTGTCCACAACGGTCGGATTCCAATCACTGCGCAACTTTACTTGAGGAAGAAGTAAGCTAACTTACCGAACGAGTTCTCTCTCAAAGGCACGAAGTGCGATGACATTGCCTTCGACCTATTCACTCGACTCGGTAAGATTTCTCTCGGTAGGCTTTCGTGGGTTTAGGTTGAGCAGAGCAAATTCACTTAGGCAAAGATCTCAACTATCAAACCCCTCTTGATAGTACGGTTTTTCCACGACTCAAGAAAATAGAGAGAAACTAGTAAAAAGACTAAGTCTTCGACCAGCTTCAGCTTTCTCCTCGTTGCGCTTTTACTCGAGAGAGTCTTCTTCTTCAACGACATTTTTAGGGGTCGTCTTCCTTCAAAGGTTTCGGTAGTTGACTGCAGCTTAGCTGCAGTGAGTTGTCCTTCGACCTTCTACTTGCCATCTCCATTCTTTCGGAACCTAAGTGTCTGTTTATACTCGAAAACAATATTAGTTCCACTTCTGCTTTGTCCAACAATGTCCAAAACCTTCGAGGGCAAAACTTTCTCTTACAAATAGCATCATCATTTTCTCTGCCATAAAAGGGGTCTGATTCAACCATAGATATAAGTGAAAGATCAACAGAGAAATTATAATCAGGATCATTGATGCATATAGGAGACGTAGCAAATTTAGGATCCGGAACGGTCGTGTTCTTCAGGGAATGTTTTTCGAGAAGCTTCTTAATAGCATCAGGGTCAGAGTCGACAAACTCTGTTAGATCCCTGCATAAATCATCATCAAGTATAATATAATCATCATCAAGGAGTCTCTCCTTGAGTTTACTCAAATCGGGATAAGTGTAAGTTCCATCACAAGGGTAGCAAGTATCAGGAATTTCAATTCCAGATTATTTTGCAGCAGCGATCTGTTTCTCAAGAGCGTGACTAAGTGAACCAATATCATCAAGAGTAGTAGACGCATCATCAAAAGTATCGGACATAGTAACTGATTCAGTAGAAGCATCATGTGGTGAAGGTGAAGCAATCTTACTTATAACTGAAGGTGAATCAAGTGTAGCACTAGTGTTCAGAACAGTACCTTTTCTTGTACGGGATGGTAAGATCGGGACCTTGGGGTCTTCTTTCTTACCCATAGCAGATAAATTGCAGCAGGTAAAATACTTCAAGTAGACTTGTGAATAAAGCTATGCTCCCCTGCAACGACGCCAGAAAACAGGCTTGATAACCCACAAATTCAGGGGATCGAGATAGTCTTCGCGGGTAAGAATAACCCAATTTATAGATTCGACTCAAGGGGAGCCAAAGAATACCCACAAGCTTTAACAGTGGAGTTGTCATTTCCACCGCACCTGAGATACACTTACTTGCAACAAGATATTAATAGTAACTGCAATATGGAAGTGATGATAGCAGCGGAAATAGTGGTGGTGAAACAGCGAAAGTAAACAACTAGTAACCAGCAGAATTAAAAACACTGTAGGCTAGGGAGATGGATGGTTGGGCGCTGCATGGATAAGTCACATCATGTATTTAACTTGGGGCAAGGCACACATAAAATCAATGATCATCTAGGCATAAATCAAACATCAGGCATGTACCCCATAGGTAGTTGTACATGCTTGCAATAAGAACTTGCACAACATCTTTTGTCCTACCATCCCGCTACGAACGGGGCCAAAAGGAACTTATGGAGATTAAGGTGCTCCTGTCAAAGAGCACCGGAACAAAGCATTAACAATCAATGGATACATGGAATCCTCAAATTATAGTACATCCCCTTTGGTGTCCCAAGCTGTCACCATTGGGATCGCCAGTTCCAGACTATAACAGGTGCATACAACTCATAGATAGGATCAAGAACACAAATATATTCATGAAAACACATAGGGTTCAAATCTGAAATCATGGTACTCGGGCCTAAAGTGACAAGCATTAAGAGCAAAAAGTTGAAGCAAAGATGATAAACAACATTCTAGATGATAGGCAACATGCCCCCAACAATCTGAATAACTATTACATGATCTAACTCATACAATCCCTACCATCCCCTTTGCCTACAGCAGGGAATTACTCACACATGGATGGAGAAGTCATGGAGGGAGGATGGAGTGGTGATGATGATGACGATGGCGATGATCTCTCCTCACCGGAGGCCAAAACAGCCTCCAGATTAGCCCTCCCGGAGAAGAACAGAGCGTGGCGGCGGCTCCGCGACGTGGATTGGAAAAATGACTTCTGTTTTGGGATTTCTCCGTCACGGGAATAAATAGGGGCTTCGGTAGGGCGCCAGAGGAGGGGGGAGGCCCCTAGGCGGCCAGAGCGCGCGGCCCCACCCCTGGCCGCGCCAGGGGGGGGGGCCTGGGGCCCCCTTGGCTGCCCTCTAGCCCCACTTCTGGCACAATGGCCCCTCGGGTGCGTGGATTTTCTGTGTTTTTTCTGGAAATTTTCTGAGACACCTAAAAATCCATTTTCCTGCGCACAATAAAACCATACAGGCAGCTCTGCTGAAAACAGCGTTAGTTCGGGTTAGTTTCATCCAAATCATGCAAGAATGAGGGCAAAACAATAGCAAAAGTGCTTGGAAAAGTAGATACGTTTGAGACGTATCAACGCACTACCTTCCTGTGGGATAAGGAGTTTTGGGCTACCCTACGTCGTAGTTCATTCGAAAGCTCTTCAGACGTCAGCAGTACCGCGGCCTGCGCCGGAAAGTGGTGTCTTCTTCGCTCGAGCTGTCAGAACCCCAACTAGGGTAAGTGCTAGGGTTGTTTGATCCCTTTTCATCATGTGAAAAATTCAAAAAGAAAATCAAAAATGGGGAAAAGAAAAGCCCTAGAGAATTTAAATAAATGGCCAGATAAAAATATTTTTCCAAAAATCATTTGAACCTTTGGAAAATTCCTATAAATGATGGTGATCATTTCAAAAGTTGTTTGGGTTCATTCCCATGCCCATGGAATTTTCTAAAATTCAAAATGTGCCTTGGAAATTAAATTTGACCCCTATTTGAATTGAAATTCAAATTGTTTGAATTTCAAAAGTGCCCAAATTCTAGAAGTGACTTGCTTCTGGTCACCTAGGATTTATAAAAATATTTGGGCATTTTACTAAATTGCCTAGGTATTGAAAACCTAGGGCAAAACAAATTGGCAGAAAAATAAAAAGAAGAGAAATAGAAAAGGGGAATACCCCTGGCTATTCCAGCCCAACTCATCCCCCCTGGCCCACCTAGCCAAGCCCAGCCCACCCCATCCTGTCGTCTTCCTCCCCTCGCCCCTAATCTGCTCGGTGTCGAGCAGGGGACGCGCCGACGCCACCGCGACGCATCCAGGCCACCTCGGTCCTTCTAGCAGCGCCACGGAGACGCCCTAGCAGCCGTGCGTCCTTTCCCCCTCCTCTAGCCCGTTCTCCTCCTCTCCCCTCGTCGTTTTTGCGCCAGCCCGAGGTCCACCGCAGAGCGCCGCCGTGAGCCCGTGCGGCCAGAGACGCCCACCGGCCGGGAAAAGCTATCCAGGAAGATCGCCATAGACGGAAGCCTCTCCGTGCAGAAGATGGACGACCAATTTTGCCCCGAGCTACCGCAATCCTCGTCGACTTCTCGCCGGAGCTACCGGATCCGGCCGTCGATTCCGTCGTCTCCAAGGCACCCCCGACCTCGCCGTTGCCTCCATTGCGTTTTTGGTGAGCATGCGATCGAAATCCCCAACTTTCCCCCTCCTTTTTCTCCCTCTAGACTCGGCCACCATGGGAAGTGAGCACGGACGCCGCCATGGCCTTCGTGGATGTCTCCTTCGTGCTCCTCGAGACTCCCTGTGTGCCCCTTTGGATGCGTGCGTGCGAGGGCATCATTTTGCTGCCCTTTTCGAGCCATCCCGTGGCCGGGAAGCCACTCCGGCGAGGGCACCGCCACGTCTGCTGACACCGGCGACGTGCCCCGGTTAATTATACCCAAATTAACCCCCTAACCCACCCCAGTGCCACAGACAGGTGGGGCCCCAGCCCCCTAATCCCTCTCTGTTTAAAATAAACAGAGAGATTAACTCCACTGAGGTTGACAGGGCTGGCCCACTGGTCAGAGCCCCCCCACGTCAGCATGACCTCATGCTGACGCAATAAGTCCTTTTCTAATTAATTTTAAATCCAGAAAATTCCAGAAAATAGAATAAACTTTGAAATTCAATAACTTTTTCATACTAACTCCAAATTGGATAAATAATATATGAAAAATGATCAGCAGAAAATAATATATCCAAATATCCAACTTTCAACTATGCTTGAGTTGATTTTAAAATGGGACCAGTAGCTTTTGCTATTTGGCTTAATTGGAATTAATTCAAATTAAATTCAAATGCTATTCTAATTTGAACCATTGTAATGTAAACTTGGTCACTTGTACATCAGAGACATATTACACACATGATCACATGGTTTTCAAAGAACAAACAATAGCAATTGCAATTTGGTTAAATTGAAATTCATATGTGGAGTTTGAATTTGCATTTCAAATGCAATACACTTCATTTAAATCAAATGTTCCACAAAGTAGTACCATTCACATCATGTGACAACATAAACATGTGCTTGTGCATTTACATTCAATGTTGCCCCCCCCTTTGTTGATGTTTGTGCCGGTAACAGTGCCTCCGAGACGGTGATCACCCCCGAAGAAGAAGACCACCATTAAGACCCATGTATCGTCAGCAAGGCAAGCAAACCCCATTGATCATGTCTATAAAATCCTACTTCCCTCTCAGTCTCGCTTATGCATGTTTAGGAGATCACCGAGACACGTTCTTTCGCATAGTTGAACCAATTCCGATGCATGACCTATCATTTTGTCACCGTATTAATCAAACAACAATCCTAGCAGATTTAGGAGTTGAATGATGAGCATGTGGCCCCTGCAAATGTTACTGCTTATTGCTGCTTAGTGATACAATGAGGTTACATTGTCTGTGAGTCAGGATGGAAGTTCATTTTGGTGTTGATGATAACGTGTTGGTGAATCCACCCTAAACAAAGGTAAATGATGAGAGGCTGTGTAGGAGTACACAGTGGGTTGTCTTGTTGAACACTGCCCTAGGCCCCGAGTTCCTGTTTTGTGATCCAAGACAAAGAGTATGACCACATGTAGGGTTTATGGGAGCCCCGTTTGGCCTATTTACCTACCCGATCCGGTCCAGGAGTCACAATGGATTCGGGCTTTCCATTTGGCATGTGCATAGAAAAAGAATGAAGAAAAGGTTGCATCATATAGATATGTGGGTGGACCTGTGAGGCGGTGAAACCATCTGGCAGAGGTGGCGTCTTAGTCCCTTACATTATCTGAGTCCGTTTCGTGGAACCGACCGGACTCTCGAGCGGTGCCAAACTCAGGTAGTCGACTCCTGGATTAGAGAAGGTGATGTGAGGGTAGTGCCTTGGTTTCATCCACGTCCGACACCCGATTGAAGGGTGACGAGAACGATGCGATAAGTGATGACACGCGTGTGAAGATGTACACCCCTGCAGGGTTAATGAACTATTCGAATAGCCGTGTCCGCGGTTATGGACTACTTGGACACCTCTACTTGATCATTAGACTACTTGAATGGATACTTATAAAACTCGCAAGATAAGCGTGAGTGCTATGGTGTGCTTCCTCGTGGGGAAGTCGAGGAAGTAACCATAGTGGTGTATTGGTTGAAGTCTTGGTAGTGGACTCGTGTACGCTTCTTACCTCAAAGTCTGGTACTCGTAGTTCAGGACTAGCCAAGTCAAAGCTGGCACTTCTGCATGATGAACCCCACCTCCCTTTACCTTGAAACTTGAGCATGAGTAGTATAGTTCTCATGTAAGTCTTGCTGAGTACGACTTTGTACTCACGTTTGCTTATTCTATGTTTTAGATGGAAACCCAGACCCCGATGGAGACATCTTCCTGAAGCTCTACGTTGACTAAGCTAGTATAGTTCCAAACATCAGTCTGGTCCCTCGTGCAAGGGCATGTATGTTTGCAAGGCTTCTCTAAGACATTTGTTAAACTTGTCTGTACTCAGACCTAATTTTCTTCCGTTGTATGATGTAATGTTGATCATAGACATGTGATCTTTGTATACTCTATGTGTAAGTCAATAAAGAAGTACTTGTAGAGTTATGTGATGATACCTGCTGTTCATACTAGACATGTGTGCTGCGTGTATGATTATAACATGCATGTCTTAGTATGGGTTTTCGAGACCTTAGTTGTGATCTGACTGGCGTTCTTTTATACACCAAGTGGCCCTTAGATGTGCGCAGCTTGGGGCATCGCGATGCGATTGCTCGTGACTCTGTCACATGCACACTTTGTGGTATGATCAAGCCCGCCCTAGACCCCGACTAAGTGATCGGGCTGGAGTTTGTTTATGTAAGGGTTATGATTAAATTGATAACATGGTTGAGGCGACTTGTCTATGAGTATGGGATTTCACCACCCATAATCATTTAGACTTGTGAGCGGGCGATGAGGACCCATCTCAGTTGATCATCCGGCCTGGATGGGATTCCCCTCACGTACGATGCTTTCCGAGAGTGTTCTGTGCTTGGCCTTGTCTGCTTAGACAAGTGGGTACGACTCTCGGCTCTCCATGTGATTGAGTTGTGGCTGGAATTACATACGAATATTCCGGGTCCCGACAGACTTGGTATCAGAGCAGGACTGTCTGTAGGATTATCAAACCCTTGGTCGATGTCGAGTCTAGCATTCTATAGTTATATAGTTACTTGGGTATAAAGGGAACATCGTAAGGCTTCTTTTTCTCCTTACCCTCATCGATCTGAGTTCTGAGTCACCCTTATCTTTTCTACGGGATGATAGGACTAGGCTCATCTATGTCATACTAGAACATCTCGTTGATTGCTTCCTTTTAGCCGTAGGAAAGTTGTGTTCGGTCTTCTAGAGTCGTTGTGCTTCCTATTTTGAGACTTCCTATGTAAGCGTTGTTGTTATGTTGTGAGAATTTTCATTTCTCTTGCAATTACAGCTGTTATGCTGTCCGAGTCATTCCAGGTTTCTTCATAATCTGATGCAATTGCAAAATCCTTCCCTCCATTTCGGTTGTCTTTCCCGAAGATTTGTTTGGTGGCATACCCGACAGTTCCATAGAGTTTGTTGTAGGTTTTGTTCTGGAAACCTATAGTGATTCATTTGCAGTTCTTCCTCCCAGTTTAGATGTCTTCTAGCCAGAATAACCACACTAACCATCATGTTAGGGTACATTGCTACTTTGACATGTCTGTTGTTACCCCTAGTGAGCCGTGGTCATCCTCTAGAAAGCTATCCAGAGATCCAACCCCTTGAACCTAGTCATCCGACAGATGTGTAGAATTCATAGTTGATCTTATGCCAGGAACCGCCCCAATTTCTAGACACCCATATAGAATGGCCCCACATGAGTTAGCTGAGCTAAAAATCCAACTTGAAGCTTTGTTGGCAAAAGGCTTCATCCGCCCTAGCTCATCGCCATGGGGTTGCCCTGTTCTGTACGTAACGAAGAAAGATGGAACAGAAAGGATGTGCGTAGACTATCGCCCGCTAAATCTAGCGACGATAAAGAACAAGTACCCACTGCCCAGGGTCAATGATCTTTATGATCAACTTGCAGGATCCTCTGTCTTCTCCAAGATGGATTTGAGATTAGGCTATCATCAAATCAAAATCAGAAACGAGGACATTCCCAAAACGGCTTTCACTACTCGTTATGGTCTTTACGAGTACACCGTCATGTCCTTCGGTTTAACCAATGCCCCGCCACATTCTCGCGCTTAATGAATTCGATCTTCATGGAGTACCTAGATAAATTTGTTGTGGTTTATCTTGATGACATTCTCATCTACTCGAAGAACGAAGAAGAGCACGCAGAACATCTTAGGTTGGTATTGATGAAACTTCGAGAGCATCGCCTTTATGCCATGTTCTCCAAGTGTGAACTTTGGCTACCAGAAGTGACCTACTTAGGCCACGTGATTTTTGCGAAAGGCATTCCTGTCAATCCCGAGAGAGTTCAGGCCGTCCTTGACTGGACTCCACCTGAATCGGTTAAGCAAGTTAGGAGTTTTCTTGGCTTAGCAAGCTATTGCCGCCGCTTCGTTGAGAAACTCCTCCAAAGTTGCAAAGCCTCTAACTTAACTACTCAAGAAAGATAAGAAATTCCAATGGACCCCAAAGTGCGAGGAAAGCTTTCAAGAGCTGAAAACAAGAGTGATTTCTGCACCCGTACTTGCGCCTCCAGATAGCAAAAAGGATTTCGAGATCTTTGTGACGCCTCACGGCAAGGGTTAGGATGCATACTTATGCAAGATAGACATGTGGTAGCTTATGCTTCACGCCAGTTGCGGCCACATGAAGAGAACTATCCTACCCATGATCTTGAACTCGCTGCCGTAGTTCATGCCCTGACAACTTGGCGACATTACCTCCTTGGTAATCGTTGTGAGATCTATTCCGACCACCAAAGCCTCTAATATATTTTCACCCAGCAAGATCTTAATCTCAGGCAAAGACGTTGGATGGAGTTGATAAAAGATTATGAATTAGGAATTTCTTACACCCCAGGAAAAGCCAATGTCATGGCTGATGCACTAAGTCGTAAGTCGTATTGTAACAACCTCATGTTACAACAGTATCAACCACTTCTTCATGAGGAATTTCGCAAGATCAATCTTGAGATAGTTCCTCATGGATTTATTTCTACCCTGGTGGCGAAACCAACCCTTGGGGATCAAATTATAGCCGCCCAGAAACAAGATAGTGGTATTCAAGATATTAAGGAGAACATTGCTAGCGGAGATGCTAAATGTTTCTCCACAAATGATCAAGGAACGATATTCTTTGAAAATCGTTTAGTAGTTCCTGAGAATCAAGACCTAAGGCAGTTGATCCTTAAGGAAGCTCATGACGCTCCCCTCTCCATTCATCCCGGTAGCACAAAAATGTACCGAGATCTACGCCAGAGATTTTGGTGGACCCGAATGAAGAGAGACATTGCACAATTTTTTGCCGAATGTGATGTTTGTCGTCGCATTAAGGCATAACACCAAAGACCTGCTGGTACACTTCAACCTTTGCCTATTCACGAGTGGAAATGGGACAAAGTCGGTATGGACTTCATCACTGGATTTCCAAAAACCCAGAAAGGAAATGATGTCATCTTCATTGTCATTGACCGACTTTCAAAAGTTGCTCACTTCCTTCCACTTCGCGAGTCTATAACTGCTAGCCAGTTAGCGGACTTGTACGTCTCTAGAATCGTGTCTCTTCATGGTGTTACTTTGGAAATCAATTCTGATCGTGGTAGCCTTTTCACCTCTAGATTCTGGGGAAGTTTTCAGAATGCTATGGGAACTCATCTCTCCTTTAGTACAGCTTTCCATCCTCAGTCTAGCGGTCAAGTGGAAAGGGTTAACCAAATTCTTGAAGACATGCTCAGAGCTTGTGTTATCTCATTCGGAAAGAATTGGGAGAAATCTCTTCCATTTGCCAAATTTTCTTATAACAACAGTTTCCAATCTAGTCTGAACATGGCTCCTTTTGAACTCCTCTATGGACGAAGATGTCGAACACCCCTAAACTGGTCAGAAACTGGTGAAAGACAATTCTTTGGACCGGATATGATCAAGGAAGCAGAAGAGCAAGTTCGCATTGTTTGTGATCGATTGAAAGCCGCCCAGTCTCGTCAGAAAAGCTACTATGATCGTCATCATAGGCCAGAAAGCTACAATCTGGATGAGAAGGCTTACCTTCGGGTTACTCCTCTGAAGGGAACCCAACGATTCGGTATCAAAGGCAAGTTGGCCCCACGTTACATCGGACCTTTCCGCATTCTTGCTAAACGTGGAGAAGTTGCCTACCAACTTGAACTACCCCCGCACCTTTCCCGAGTACATGATGTATTCCATGTGTCACAACTCAGGCGTTGCTTCAAGGACCCCATCCGCGAAGTCGACCATGAAACGCTTGATCTCCAAGATGACCTTTCTTATCGAGAGTACCCGGTTCGTATTCTTGATTCCGCAGAGCGTGTCCTCGTCGTCAGCAGATCAAGTTCCTCAAAGTACAATGGTCACATCACTCCGAGAAACAAGCAACATGGGAAAGAGAAGACCGCCTCCGTGTTGAGTACCCCACCTTCCTCCCGACGACTTCTGAATCTCGGGATGAGATTCTTTTGAGTGGGGGCGATTTTCCAGAACCCCAACTAGGGTAAGTGCTAGGGTTGTTTGATCCCTTTGCATCATGTGAAAAATTCAAAAAGAAAATCAAAAATGGGGAAAAGAAAAGCCCTAGAGAATTTAAATAAATGGCCAGAGAAAAATCTTTTTCCAAAAATCATTTGAACCTTTGGAAAATTCCTATAAATGATGGTGATCATTTCAAAAGTGGTTTGGGTTCATTCCCATGCCCATGGAATTTTCTAAAATTCAAAATGTGCCTTGGAAATTAAATTTGACCCCTATTTGAATTGAAATTTAAATTGTTTGAATTTCAAAAGTGCCCAAATTCTAAAAATGACTTGCTTCTGGTCACCTAGGATTTATAAAAATATTTGGGCATTTTACTAAATTGCCTAGGTATTTAAAACCTAGGGCAAAACAAATTGACAGAAAAATAAAAAGAAGAGAAATAGAAAAGGGGAACACCCCTGGCTATTCCAGCCCAACTCATCCCCCCTGGCCCACCTAGCCAAGCCCAGCTCACCCCATCCTGTCGTTTTCCTCCCCTCGCCCTAAGCTGCTCGGTGTCGAGCAGGGGACGCGTCGACGCCACCGCGACGCATCCAGGCCACCTCGGGCCTTCTAGCAGCGCCACGGAGACGGCCTAGCAGCCGTGCGTCCTTTCCCCCTCCTCTACCCCTTTCTCCTCCTCTCCCCTCGCCGTTTTCGCGCCAGCCCGAGGTCCACCGCAAAGCGCCGCCGTGAGCCCGCGCGGCCAGAGACGCCCACCGGCCGGGAAAAGGTGTCCAGGAAGATCGCCGTAGACGGAAGCCTCTCCGTGCAGAAGATGGACGGCCAATTTTTCCCCGAGCTACCGCAATCCTCGTCGACTTCTCGCCGGAGCTGCCGGACCCGGTCGTCGATTCCGTCGTCTCCAAGGCACCCCCGACCTCGTCGTTGCCTCCATTGCGTTTCTGGTGAGCATGCGATTGAAATCCCCAACTTTCCCCCTCCTTTTTCTCCCTCTAGCCACGGCCACCATGGGAAGTGAGCACGGCCGCCGCCATGGCCGTCGTGGAGGTCTCCTCCGTGCTCCTCGAGCCTCCCCGTGTGCCCCTTTGGATGCGTGCGTGCGAGGGCATCATTTTGCTGCCCTTTTCGAGCCATCCCATGGCCGGGAAGCCACTCCGGCGAGGGCACCGCCGCGTCTGCTGACACCGGCGACGAGCCGGCGACGTGCCCCGGTTAATTAAACCCAAATTAACCCCCTAACCCTCCCCAGTGCCACAGACAGGTGGGGCCCCAGCCCCCTAATCCCTCTCTGTTTAAAATAAACAGAGAGATTAACTCCACTGAGGCTGACAAGGCTGGCCCACTGGTCAGAGCCCCCCCCCCACGTCAGCATGACCTCATGCTGACATAATAAGTCCTTTTCTAATTAATTTTAAATCCAGAAAATTCCAGAAAATAGAATAAACTTTGAAATTCAATAACTTTTTCATACTAACTCCAAATTGAAAAATAATATATGAAAAATGATCAGCAGAAAATAATCTATCCAAATATCCAAATTTCAGCTATGTTTGAGTTGATTTTAAAATGGTACCAGTAGCTTTTGCTATTTGGCTTAATTGGAATTAATTCAAATTAAATTCAAATGCTATTCTAATTTGAACCATTGCAATGTAAACTTGGTCACTTGTACATCAGAGACATATTACACACATGATCACATGGTTTTCATAGAACAAAAAATTGCAATTGCAATTTGGTTAAATTGAAATTCATATGTGGAGTTTGAATTTGCATTTCAAATGCAATACACTTCATTTAAATCAAATGTGCCACAAAACAGTACCATTCACATCATGTGACAACATAAATATGTGCTTGTGCATTTACATTCAATGTTGCCCCCCCTTTGTTGATGTTTGTGCCGGTAACAGTGCCTCCGAGACGGTGATCACCCCCGAAGAAGAATACCACCGTTAAGACCCGTGTATCGTCAGCAAGACAAGAAAACCCCATTGATCATGTCCATAAAATCCTACTTCCCTCTCAGTCTCGCTTATGCATGTTTAGGAGATCACCGAGACACGTTCTTTCGCATAGTTGAACCAATTCCGATGCATGACCTCTTTACGTACCCGATCCGGTCCAGGAGTCACAATAGATTCGGGCTTTCCATTTGGCATGTGCATAGAAAAAGAATGAAGAAAAGGTTGCATCGTATAGATATGTGGGTGGACCTGTGAGGCAATGAAACCATCTGGCAGAGGTGGCGTCTTAGTCCCTTACATTATCTGAGTCCGTTTCGTGGAACCGACCGGACTCTCGAGCGGTGCCAAACTCAGGTAGTCGACTCCTGGATTAGAGAAGGTGATGTGAGGGTAGTGCCTTGGTTTCATCCACGTCCGACACCCGATTGAAGGGTGACGAGAACGAAGCGATAAGTGATGACACGCGTGTGAAGATGTACACCCCTGCAGGGTTAATGAACTATTCGAATAGCCGTGTCCGCGGTTATGGACTATTTGGAGACCTCTACTTGATCATTAGACAACTTGAATGGATAATTATAAAACTCGCAAGATAAGCGTGAGTGATATGGTGTGCTTCCTCGTGGGGAAGTCGAGGAAGTAACCATAGTGGTGTATTGGTTTGAGACTTGGTAGTGGACTCGTGTACGCTTCTTACCTCAAAGTCTGGTACTCGTAGTTCAGGACTAGCCAAGTCAAAGCTGGCACTTCTGCTTGATGAACCCCACCTCCCTTTACCTTGAAACTTGAGCATGAGTAGTATAGTTCTCATGTAAGTCTTGCTGAGTACGACTTTGTACTCACGTTTGCTTATTCTATGTTTTAGATGGAAACCCAGACCCCGATGGAGACAACTTCTTGAATGTTTACAAGGATTCTCTAAGCCATTTGTTAAACTTGTCTGTACTCAGGCCTAATTTGCTTCCGTTGTATGATGTAATGTTGATCACAGACATGTGATCTTTGTATACTCTATGTGTAAGTCAATAAAGAAGTACTTGTAGAGTTATGTTATGATACCTGCTGTTCATACTAGGCATGTGTGTTGCGTGTATGATTATAACATGCATGTCTTAGTATGGGTTTTCGAGACCTTAGTTGTGATCTGGCTGGCGGTCTTTTATACACCAAGTGGCCCTTAGATGTGCGCATCTTGGGGCATTGCGATGCGATTGCTTGTGACTCTGTCACGTGCACACTTTGTGGTATAATCGAGCCCGCCCTAGACCCCGACTAAGTGATCGGGCTGGAGTTTGTTTATGTAAGGGTTATGATTCAATCGATAACATGGTTGAGGCGACTTGTCTATGAGTATGGGATTTCACCACCCATAATCATTTAGACTTGTGAGCGAGCGATGAGGACCCATCTCAGTTGATCATCCGGCCTGGATGGGATGCCCCTCACGTACGATGCTTTCCGAGAGTGTTCTGTGCTTGGCCTTGTCTGCTTAGACAAGTGGGTACGACTCTCGGCTCTCCATCTGATTGAGTTGTGGCTGGAATTACATACACATATTCCGGGTCCCGACGGCTCGAGCGGTGTATTTGGATTTGCTTTTGCTTTACTGGCCAGCCACGCACCGTGAAGGAGCGTGAAGGGTGAGGGTCCTAGACCTCTGATCGCATAGGATATAGTCCGGCGGATGGCCTCTCTGTTGAGCCTAGGATGGGCTGCGGCGTGTCGGATAGCTTTGGTGGTGCGTTCCCTAACAAGGTGCCCGCCACCCTAGAGATCCGAGCATGCATGCTGAACAGTAGTGCACCCCTACAGGGAGTTTAATCTATTCGAATAGCCGTTTCCACGGTAACAGGACGCTTTATGCTGAAGCTGGATCTTACCACTACAAACTAATACTATTAAACTGTATGGTTCCAAGTCTTCTTCCTCGCAGGGAAGTCGAGGAAGGGAACTCGGAGGCATTGCTAATTGTTATCTAATACAACTTACTATTATACAATGCTGCAACAACTTCTGCTGCATTGTTACTTTCTGCTTTATATGAACTGTTGGTTGTTCTCTTCTTGTGCTGCAAGACTCTTCGGAAGATGCTAGTCTTCGATAGGCCTAGCTTCTTATCCTTATTCTGACTTTCTACCTTGCAGTCCACTATATACGACCTCCCCTTTCCATTTGATACAAATGCATAAATGCTTAGTAGCGGACGTAAGACTCGCGGGTATGCTAGATACTCACCCTTGCTTTTTTCCCCTTTATGTTTTGCCTGATCGATCGCTGCAGTCGACGTTGGAGCCTCGGAGTCCAGGAGCAGGAGATCCCTGATGCTGACCACCGCTACATGAAGATCCCCGATGCCTTCTATGACGTCGAGTTCCCCGTTGACCAGCAGTAGTTTGGGGGTTCCCAAGCAGGAGGCCTCGCCTTTTCGATCGTTGTTGTTTTTGTGCTAGCCTTCTTAAGGCAGATCATGTGTACCCTTTGTTTGTACTCAGATACTTTTGCTTCCGCTAACTTTGTGCTTTCGAGCTGTTGTATTTGAGCCCTCGTGGCCCCTGGCTTGTATTAAACATCTTGTATTATTTTATTTGTAGAGTTGTGTTGTGATATCTCACTGTGAGTCCCTAATCTCGGTCGTGTACCTTGCCTGTATGATTACTGTACACGGCTTGATTTTGGGGGCGTCACAAGTTGGTATCAGAGCCGACTTCCTGTAGGTAACCCCCTTCCCCCTCCTTGGTCGAAGTCGAGTCTAGTCTTTGCAAAACTACTTTACTAACAGTGTTGTGTGGCTTATCGGCCCACGTCGCAAAATGGGTGGTATTAGGATCTTTTTCTCCGCACCCTTACTCTGGGACTCTGCTCTCTCTTCCTTTCAGGTTAAAGATTTTTCTAACTCTAACATTAGTTTCTCGTGACTACTTCCTTCCGGAGTGCCCCTCATCGCAGATGGTCGCCTGATTCCCCAGAAGATCTCAAGGATGCTCTTCGATAAATTGCCGAGACCCTGTGTGCCCATCTGATACGTCCAAAACGTATCTATAATTCCTGCTTGCTCCATGCATGTTTTGTGTGATATTGCTATGATCTAGATACACTTTCATACACTTTTGATCATATTTGGACTAACCTATTAACTCAGTGCACCACAGTGCCAGTTCCTGTTTTTTGCTGTTTTTCTATTTCAGTTTCCCCCCCATATAAAAAGTGCTCCAAAAATTCGGGAAAAATCACATAAAAAATAAGCGCAGAAGAACCTTCCGGAAGAACCTGAGTGGGGCCAGAGGGCCACCACCAGGGGCCCAGGCGCCCTGGTGGCGCGCCCCAGGGGCTGGCCGCGCCAGGGGGGGCGCCTGGACCCCTGGAAGCCCCCCTGGCTGCCCCCCTTCGCCTATATATTCCCCGTGACGAGAAACCCACGAGGAGAGAACCCTTTTTCGCGATCTCGCCTCTGTTCCGCCGCCGCCGCGCTTCCGAGCTCGGGAGCACCAGCAGACCTCTTCTCGGCACCCTTCCGGAGGGAGGGCCGACCTCCGGGAGTCTCCTCTCCACAATGGATGCTTCCCGGATGTATCGTGAGTAGTTTCCTTTGGACCACGGGTCCGTGATCGGTAGCTATGTGATGTTCTCCTCCCCTCTTTTTTCTTCATGGTTTAGACCTCGTGAGCTGCCCTACATGATCGAGGCACTTTTGTAATCTTTCTGCTGTTGCTATGCTGAGTTTGATGGGATCTGATGGATTATGAGATTATGTTTAGATTGTGATTGAGTAATATATTTGGTTCTTATCTCTTATATTTTTGTTCTTAAGTAATTCTTGCATGTTCTCCGTTGCTGTTTATTGCTTTGGCCAAGTAGTAGGTAGTAACCCCAAGAGGGAACGTTATGCTCGATTGTGGGTTCATGCCCCCTGATGACACGCTTGAGTGACAGAAACATGAGTCTAGGGGATGTCCTGTTGCCACAAGGGGTAAACAACAGTGCTTGTAACCGCGGTTACAAGGATTGTTTACTTTACGCAAAGTGCTTTTTAATGCAGTTGTCTGTTGCTTTGGGTTTACACTTTGGGTGGGGCTCGCAACTTAATACCAGCGAGATGTTCTAGATATATATCTCAAGGTGGATGAGTAGTAGTAGATGCAGTTGGATTTCGGTCTACTTATTTTGGCGTTCTGCCCATGCTTTTGAGCCTCTTCCTTTCTTTTGTAGCATAGTTAGCATTGCGGTGCGTTCATAATCCTGTCAATTGCCCCTCTGTAATTTGTTCACCTCGCATAGCAGTTTTATCGTCTTTTGGGAGAGAGACGTCACTAGTGAACATCACGTATCCCGGTCCATATCTTCATCACTGTTTCCACGCTCATTTACTTTTCTGCTTTTACTTTCAGTTGCTATCATTATCCCTTGTGTTTGATCCTTTGTGAACAACAAGACCGGAGAGATTGACAACCTCTCTGAACTTCGTTGGGAACAAAGTTATTTGTGTCTGTGTGCAGGTCCGCATCAGTTGCGCCGCTGACACCTACTTATCATCTCCGGAGTCCTACTGGAGACAAACCTTGGTATCTTTACCGAGGGAAATTTGCTATTGTGCTACATCACACCTTCCACATGGGGTTTACCAACGAAGGGCGAGAAATCACTATCATCACCTCGTGCATCAAGCAAGATTTCTGACGCTGTTGCCGGGGACTCCGAGTGCTAAGATAGGGGAGTTGCACACTACCCTTTACCTTTGTTTTTTTAGTCTTGTTAGTTTACCTTTCAGTTTTTTACTTTTGTGTCATTAATAAAAAAATACCAAAAATACCTGTTACCCTTGTTGTGTGGTTAAGTATGTTAGGAGTTGGTACTATGAGGGAATCCGAAGTCTTGGATTTCCATCAAAGGAACGGGGAGAATATGAAGAAGGCATGGGACAGAATTTCTGAAGCACATAAGGAAAATATGCCTTGGTTACCTACGAGAATTGTGCTTAGAAATTTTTACTTTGGCCTTTTTAAGTGGTGTAAGCACTCTCTTGATCTTATAGCTGAAGGAGACTTTTTAGAGTGTGATGAAGCTAGAGCTCTTGAAATTATACATGGTTTATCTGGTTATTTTGTTTATGATGGTCTTAATACTGTTGTGGACAGAATTTCTACTATTGAGAAGAGACTTGATACTCTAGACTTAAAAGAAGTAGAGAAGTTAAATCCCCCTAGAGAGGAGATTTTGGAAATAGAAAATGACTGGGGGCCTTTTGTTAGGGTTGTTATCTCTAATCAAAACTTCCTTGATTTTTGTGACATTGGATCTACAGTTTCTATAATGCCAAGCTTTATTTATGATTCTTTGTACCTTGCAAGCATGGACAAATTTCCATCTTTCCATGAACATTCTAATGGTGATATTTCTGAGATCGAGGAAAGATTAAAAGACGTCCAGGTCATGTTTCTTAAAAGGAGTGTAGAGATTGACTTTTCCATCATGAAGGCCAACAAAGGAAATATAGTGCTCGGAAGGGACTTCCTCCGAGCCATGAAAGGCTTCATTGATATAGGTAAAGGACAAATACGTTTGCGTGGTAAGGCAAAAGGTACGTACCTCTTCCCTCGGAAAAACAAGGATGAGCTTATTGAA
This sequence comes from Bromus sterilis, assembly GCA_950022295.1. Taxonomy (NCBI): domain Eukaryota; kingdom Viridiplantae; phylum Streptophyta; class Magnoliopsida; order Poales; family Poaceae; genus Bromus; species Bromus sterilis. Next base: position 134,027,260 of record OX465597.1, read on the forward strand.
AACCCTTTTGAAATCCTTGGTGAACCTTCCGATGATTTTGGAGAACTTTGATCTTCTGCTTTAAGCCTAGCTAATGGCTCTAAAGAAGCGCTTTTGGGAGGCAGCCCACAACGAATTAGGTTTATTTTTGCTTTTTTTGTGTCTTGATGTTTTTTACTACTGTAGCAACATCATTGTATCTTTATTTTTCAGCTTTGTGCCAAGTTATAGCCTCTTATGATAAGGGAAGCAAAAGTTGTGACATGCTGTCCATAAAACAGATTCTGTCCCTTGACAGAAAAATTCGAATAAAATCACCAGATCATCTTTTTTATCTGATTTTTTTTGAAAGCATGCTCTATACAATTGTGAAACTTTCGTATGTTCTGAGTTTTTTGATTTGAGTTCCAGAAGTGCCCCGAAAAAATTCTCTACTACCTGCTGTTCTGTTTTTCACAGATTCTGCCACGTTTTGCCTCTCTTCACTTTTGCAAACCTTAAGCTTGCTTTTTCTTTGCAAAAACTTTTTGGAACTCTTGAGAAACAGTAGCTCTTCAAGAATATCTTTATTTCCAGTGGGGAAAAATTATTTTATTAAGGGTACTAACCTCTCTAATCAGCTTATGATGAGTTATGTATGAAGGGAGTTTTCAAGTGTGCGATGGAAGATGATGAAAGAAGATCCAGGAGTGTCAAGCGCTCAAGATTGGGGATGCCCCCATGCATCCCCAATAAATATTCAAGGAGACTCAAGCGTCTAAGCTTGGGGATGCCCCCGTGCATCCCCTTCTCCATCAACAATCATCAGTTCGTCCTTCGTCTCACTATATTTTTATCACTTCATGCGTTATGTGCTATGCTTGGAGCGTCTCGCTCTTAGGTTTTATTTTTAGTTTTCTTTAGTTTTGCTTGCTGGTCATAACAAGTTAGACCCCATCTTACTTTGTGTGGGAGAGAAACACGCTCCACTCCAATCTAGAAAACATCATAGGATTTTTCCTGCTTATCTTTTTGCTGTTGTGTGTTCTTTATCTTTTCGTAGCTACTGACATGTTTAGTTTTAGTCTTAGTTTGTCTTTAGCAAGAGCCTTGGCTTTTGTTTAGTTTGTTGCTGGAACTCTCTTTAGTTTTCATGTTTATATTGTTTAGTGAGTTGGTTGTTGCACTGAGTTGTGTTTTGTCTTGGAAGTAGGTAATTGAGGTTGCTATTTAATTCTAGTAGTAACTTGCAATAGTTTTGAGGTATTGATGTGAGTAACGTCAGAACTTTTGGTGTCAAGAGCTTTAGCCTATTAGTGATAGGTGTCGTATTTTGCGCAATCCATGTGTATTTTCAAAACCGACATAAACTAGTTGAGAACTCTAACTACTAGATGGATCACTAATCTTTGGAGGGATCGAATATTAGAGTACACTCACGTACCATGAGTCGAGGATGCGCAAGGATAACCAAACCCCCATACACTCCTCCTCGGGGTACTTCTCTCTTTGTGAACGTCCTTATTAGATTGAGAGTTACCGATAATAAGTGCATGAGTTCTTCGGACTAATGTAATTATTGAAAGTTGACACTTCCACCTTCCCATATTTTTCTAGCCTCTCCCATGCCGTGCATTGCCTTCTTCTCACTCCGAGAGTTGGTGTCCACCTTCGCCGGTACATCCAAACCCTTGGCATGATACGCTCTGTCATCATAAGCCTCCTTATATCTTTCCTCAAAACAGCCACCATACCTACCTATCAAGGCATTTCCATAGCCTTTCCGAGATATATTGCCATGCAACATCCACCTCTTCATGACTTGATCTTCATGTCATACATGTTCCTGCTACACTGGCCGCGACATACATTGCATACATCATGATAGCTACATCTTCTTTATGATTTCGAGTACCTTGTAAAGTGCGAAAGATCTCCTTTACCTTCTTGTAAAATAGAGTGTTGCCCTTAAGTGAGGAAAAGATCCCAAAGTGGACACAATAAAGACCCCAAAGAGGACAAATGAGAGTTAAATAGAAAGAGCCATTGAGGCCCCAAAAAAATAGAAAAAAATAGAAAAAAAGAGAAAAAGAAATAAAAAGAGAGAAAGGGGCAACACTACTATCCTTTTGAGAGATCCACACTAGTACTCCCTTTATATCCTTGTACTCCATAGAGATGATCATTATGCATATAGCTATGTGGGGACCTTCACACTATAGAACTTGGCTTGCATATTCCAAGGATGAGCCTCCGCAAACGAGCTCTAGGTCTTCATGAGCGAGCAAGTTAGATGCACCCCCACTAGTTCCATTGGAGAGCTTCCTAGCTCATATGTGCATCCATTGCATGGCAATCCCTACTCCTCACATCATATCTATCATTTGGCATCTCTTGATTGTCCTCATTGATGTGAGCCTTTCTCATTCTTTTTTGACTTCCTCCTCCTCCTCCGTACTTATCTCTTTGCCATCCTAAGTGTCAACTCTCGTTCTTACGCTCATCCATTGCATGAGTGCTCAAAATATTGAAAAAGGAGTGGATCAAATTGACTTGTACCTGGCTAGTGGTCTGGGGACGAGTCAAGATAAGATTCCAGAAAAAGACCAAGTGTGAAACTTTAGTAGATTGAGTTCTCAACAAATAAATATTTTTCTTGTATTCCCTATCCCCCTTCCTGCACGCAAACACCATTTGGAGACATTCGAGTCACGGACAGCGAGAGCTCTTGCACCTAATGTTCTTTTGTTACTTGTTTCAATGCTAATATAGAATCTTTCATGTTATGACTTGAATTGAGTCTCTAACCTTGATTGCTTTACTTTTCAAAGTTCTTATATGGTTGCTAGCATGTCACCACAGAAATTATGCTGTTATCATTTACCTACTCGAGGACGAGCAGGAATTAAGCTTGGGGATGTTGATACGTCCAAAACGTATCTATAATTTCTGCTTGCTCCATGCATGTTTTGTGTGATATTGCTATGATCTAGATACACTTTCATACACTTTTGATCATATTTGGACTAACCTATTAACTCAGTGCACCACAGTGCCAGTTCCTTTTTTTGCTGTTTTTCTATTTCAGTTTTCCCCCATATAAAAAGTGCTCCAAAAATTCGGGAAAAATCAGATAAAAAAATCAGCGCAGAAGAACCTGAGTGGGGCCTGAGGGCCACCACCAGGGGCCCAGGCGCCCTGGTGGCGCGCCCCAGGGGCTAGCCGCGCCAGGGGGGCGCCTGGACCCCTGGTGGCCCCCCTGGCTGCCCCCCTTCGCCTATATATTCTCCGTGACGAGAAACCCTCGAGGAGAGAACCATTTTTCGCGATCTCGCCTCTGTTCCGCCGCCGCCGCGCTTCCGAGATCGGGAGCACCAGCAGACCTCTTCCCGGCACTCTGCCGGAGGGAGGGCCGACCTCCGGGAGTCTCCTCTCCACCATGGATGCTTCCCGGATGTATCGTGAGTAGTTTCCTTTGGACCACGGGTCCGTGATCGGTAGCTATGTGATGTTCTCCTCCCCTCTTTTTTCTTCATGGTTTAGACCTCGTGAGCTGCCCTACATGATCGAGGCACTTTTGTAATCTTTCTGCTGTTGCTATGCTGAGTTTGATGGGATCTGATGGATTATGAGATTATGTTCAGATTGTGATTGAGTAATATATTTGGTTTTTATCTCTTATATTTTTGTTCCTAAGTAATTCTTGCATGTTCTCCGTTGCTGTTTATTGCTTTGGCCAAGTAGTAGGTAGTAACCCCAAGAGGGAACGTTATGCTCGATTGTGGGTTCATGGCCCCCGATGACACGCTTGAGTGACAGAAACATGAGTCTAGGGGATGTGCTGTTGACACAAGGGGGAAAACAACGGTGCTTGTAACCGCGGTTGCAAAGATTGTTTACTTTACGCAAAGTGTTTTTAATGCAGTTGTCTGTTGCTTTGGGTTTACACTTTGGGTGGGGCTCGCAACATAATACCAGCGAGATTTTCTGGATAGATATATCAAGGTGGATGATTAGTAATAGATGCAGTTGGATTTCGGTCTACTTATTTTGGCGTTCTGCCCATGCTTTTGAGCCTCTTCCTTTCTTTTGTAGCATAGTTAGCATTGCGGTGCGTTCATAATCCTGTCAATTGCCCTTCTGTAATTTTTTCACCTCGCATAGCAGTTTTATCGTCTTTTGGGAGAGAGACATCACTAGTGAACATCACGTATCCCGGTCCATATCTTCATCACTGTTTCCACGCTCATTTACTTTTCTGCTTTTACTTTCAGTTGCTATCATTATCCCTTGTGTTTGATCCTTTGTGAACAACAAGACCGGAGAGATTGACAACCTCTCTGAACTTCGTTGGGAACAAAGTTATTTGTGTCTGTGTGCAGGTCCGCGTCAGTTGCGCCGCTGACACCTACTTATCAACTCGGGAGTCCTACTGGAGACAAACCTTGATATCTTTACTGAGGGAAATTTGCTGCTGTGCTACATCACACCTTCCACTTGGGGTTTACCAACGAAGGGCGAGAAATCACTATCATCACCTCGCGCATCACCATCACCCTTGCTATGCCCTACCACCGATAAGTTAATATGGATAACTGCATGCACCTTCCGTTCATCCATACAATCCCAGTGGCCCTTGTTATTACAAGGTACCCCGAAATACTCTTCGTTGTCTTGTGAATCCTTTGCAGCCTACTGCTTTGGAGATTCTACTAACTTGCTTGCATTATGGTTAATTCCATATGTCTAATAGTCAACGTTGATGACCCTTGTCATTGAGATTATGATCTGAATAATTCAATGTGTGTGAATGTACGCGGTCATCGGTTAACCCTATGAATTCATTCTTTCGGACGTCATTCCGGACATGAGCTGGATCTCGGTAAGTCTAACCTTCCTTGATTGTCCGTCTTTTGGACATCGTACATCCTTTGTACTCCAAGGTCAAACTATTCAGATGCTTCTATCTCCGATGCTTATGCATTCTTTCTTCTTATGGTTGAGTACCGATAGTCGCACCAGATTCTCGGTACGCCGCCTGACCTTTTTGGTGGATTACTACATGTCGTCACCTTGTGTCCTAAATCATTGATGAGCTTCCCCTGATACGAAATGCCTTTGGCGAACGGTTTCATCTGGTCCGTGTCATCAACCTTCTGCTTTCAAACTTGTATCTCTTGTTCCTATTGTTTGTCGTATAGATTCGTACATGTTCCTATGGGTTGCATCTATGCTTCATCCATCTGTGTGAACCGATGAACTTCTACGGGTCTTACTCTACTGGTGTTATGCCAGATAATTTTTTTTGAACGCTACAACTTCATCGACGGCGAGAAGTGACTTGAAGGCTATGCATTGAAGAAGTGGGAGTCAACCTTGGACCTTTGTGTTCATGCCCATGGATACTATGTAGAACTTATCATGAAAGCTTCTTGTAAAGATAATTAACCCCCTTGGTATAAAATTCTTCTGCACCTATGATCCTCCATTCTACCTTCGAGTATTACCCCTGGTATCTTGAGGATATCATGCCTTTTCACTACATCTTATGAATTGTGATGAAACAACGCATATCCCTGTCATAGCCATTTCATGGTTCTGGGTTGTCGTCAACCGAGAACAACGAATACTTTTGCTTCACCATTCCTTTCACTTGATGTCGCCGATTGTATTTTCTTGAAACCTTTTGACATGATGTGTCATGTTCATCATCAAAATTTTGACTTCTCCCATGTGTCTATTGTCGGGACCCGGGGTTTGCGTATGTAGTTCCTTCTACAACTCAATCATATGAAGAGCCGAGAGCTGTACCCACTTGTCTAAGCAGACAAGGCCAAGCACAGAACACTCTCGGAAAGCATCGAACGTGAGGGGCATCCCATCTACGCCGGATGATCAACTGAGATGGGTCCTCACCGTTCGCTCACAAGTCTAAATTATTATGGGTGGTAAAATCCCATACTCATAGACGAGTCGCCTCAACCATATTATCGATTGAATCATAACACTTACATAAACAGACTCAAGCCCCATCACCTAGTCGGGATCTCGGGCGGGCTCAATCATACAACAAAGTGTGCCACGTGACAGAGTCACGAGCAATCGCATCGCGATGCCCCAAGCTGCGCACATCTAAGGGTCACTTGGTGTATGAAAGACCACCGGCAAGAACTCAACTAAGACATCGAATCCCACACTAAGACATGCACGTTATAATCATACACGCAGCATACATGTCTAGTGTAAACAGCACGTAACACAACATGAACTCTACAAACTCATAATTTTATTTCATCTGCTAAACAGAGCAGATATAGTAGTGTTAAAAGCAGAGATCACATGACTGTGACCCAACATTACATCAAACAACAACGGAAGCAAATTATGTCTTAGTAAAGACAAGGTTAACAAATGGCTTAAGAAGCCTTTAAGAAAACACAATGACCCTCCAGAGGGACCAGGTTGTTGTCTGGGACTACATTACTTCGTCGACATCGATCTTGAGGGGGAGGCCACCATCAGGTTCAGTGGTCTCGTCTCTAAAACATAGAATAAGCAAACGTGAGTACAAAGTCATACTCAGCAAGACTTACGTCAGAACTAAACTACTCATGCTCAAGTATCAAGGTAAAGGCAAGTGGGGTTGTAATGCAGAAAGCTTTGACTTGGCTATTCTGTACTACGACTACATAGAGTTGAGATGAGAGGCGCACACGAGTCCATCTAATCTTGATCACCACTTCAATACACCACAATGGATCCTTCCTCGACTTCCCCACGAGGAAGAAACCCAAAGCACTCACACTTATCTTGGCAATTTTAGAGTATCCATTTAAGTTGTCTAATAATCAAGTAAAGGTCTCCAAGTAGTCCATAACCGCGAACACGGCTATTTGAATAGATCATTACCCTGCAGGGGTGTACGCTTCACACACGTGTCAACACTTACCGCCCGTGACTCGTCATCCTTCAAGCGGATGTCGGATGAGGATAAACACCAAGGCACTTACCTCACGGCTCCAACTCTAGTCCAGTGGATCGCCTATCTGAGTATGTACCCCAATCGGGAATCCGGCCGGGGTTTCCGTTCGGGACCCAGACGATGTATGGACGGTCCGACAAGCCCACCTCGACGGATGGAACTGCGCTTTCCTAAAACCGTGCTACAATATGAAATAAAATCGAAGAAACAATAACCCATGTGAATCCTGGACCATAGTTGGGGTGAGTTAATAGGCTAAACGGGGTCCATAGCCCTGCATGTGGAAGTACTCTTGTTTTGGATCACAACACGAGAACTCGGGGCCTAGGGAAATGTAAATGAGACAACCCACTGTGTACTCCTACACATCCTCTCATTGTTCACCTTTGTTAGGGTGACTTCACCAACACATTACCACCTTGTTGCATGTGTTCACTACCATCCCGAAGCATCACCCAGATGGACCAACATCAAAGTAATCACTCTAGCGTGGCATAAGCTTAACATGGATGAAGGGCCACATGATGAGCACAAACAATCTTGTATCTGCTTTGTTGAGGTTTGCTTAATACAGTGGCAGCAATGATAGGTCATGCAAAGGATGGGTTCAACTAGCGGTAGAACGGTAACATGTGATCACCTATTCATGCATAAGAGAACAAGAGGGAAACTGGTTTTTTATAGATATGATCACAGGGGGTTTGCTTGCCTTATTGTCGAAACTCGGGGGTGCCACTCTTCGGAGAAAACAGGAACTACGTCTGGCGATGGATCTATCGAGAAGAAAGAAACACCGAGACAACAACAATGTAAACATCACATTGCAATGCACATTCAAGAAATGAATCATGGCATGGTACTGATGTGACCTATGTTCAATTGGCAACAAGTTAATTGAAGTTGATTTGAAAAAGGAATTCAAATTCAAACCCCAAATGTTGTTCAAATTATCCCAAGTTGCATTTGCTAATGTTTGGATATGGTAAACCATGTTGTCATGTCTATGATATGCCTCCGATGTGCAAGTAATAAGGTTGGCATTACAAAGGTTTAAATTGAAATGATTTAAACATTTATATTGAATTATTCCAAATAACCCAAATAGCTAAATGCTAGTGGTCCATCATCATAGATGTGTTTTTAATCTATGAAAATATGATATTTGGAATCTTTGCATTTTTATGATGATTTTTCATATATAACACTTTTGATTTGGATTTTTGGTTTAAAAGTTATTGAATTTACAAGATTTAATAGTTTTCTGGAATTTCTTTTAAATAAGAAATTGATTTATTGCGCCAGGCTGACGTCATCATGACGTGAGGGGTGGCCTGACAGAAGGGCCCCACTGGTCAGTCTCTAGGCGGGGTTAATCCCTCTGTTAAAATAAACTGGTTAATTAGGGGGGACCTGGGGCCCACCTGTAAGTGGCCTAGGGGGTGAATAGGCACGCGGTTAAGGCTAAGTGCCCGGCGGCTTGACGTCGGCGGCTCGGCACGGCGGAGCATCGCCGGACTTCGGTTGCAGGCCACGGGAGGGCACGGGAAATGCACTGGAAGGTTCCCCTCGCTCGTGAGCGTCGCGTAGAGCACGCGGGGGACCTCAAGGAGGCCCTGGGCCACGCCGGCGACGACTCGCGCGGCGGCCGGAGCTGCTGCTTGAAGGAGACGACGATCGGGGCGGCTAGATCGAGCGCGGGGTTGGGGAAAAAGATCGCAAGGCTCACCGGAGAGCACTAGAGAGGTAGCCGAGCTCGGGGAGGCGCTGGAGATGGCGAATCGATCGTCGGGATTCCACGGCGGCCGGGAGATGGCAGTGACGATTGCGTCGTCCACAGGGCAGGCGGGCTTGATTCCGTGCGCTGGAAGAAGAAGTCGGCGCATGCAAGTCTTCTGGACACGGCGGCTTGGCGAGAGGGCCTTGATGGCCACGTCTGCGCACGACGGCGAGCTCCAGCGCGCTTCTGAAGGTGACGAAAAAGACGATGACGAGGACAGAGAGGAGGCGGCGAGAGGGGGAAGTGGCAGAGGGGCTCTCTGGGCGTCGTCATGGCGAGGGGATAGGGCTCGGGGAGAAGCTGCGTGGCCTCGGCGGCCACGGCATGCCGGGCACGCAGCTGTGTGCTCGTGCCCGGGGGGGGGGGGGGGGGAAGACGACAACGACGCCACGGTGGGCCCTGGGCTGGCTGGGCCGTGGGGGCTTAAGTTGGGCCTGAACCAAGGTAAACTCTCTTTTCTATTTTTCTTTCTTTTTTTCTTTTTGTTATTTGTTTTGCTTTGCTAAAAAAATTAGCTAGGCATTTTTCTAAAATGCCCAAAAGTTTTATGTGGCCTTAAATGGCATATAGCTAACCACTCACAAGTTTTAGATATTTTTGAAATTCAAATAGGATTTTTATTTAATTTCCAAGCCTCTATTTGAAATTTTGAAAATTCCTTGGGCATGTGGTTGGACCCACAACACTTGAAATGTGATCATGACCAATTATAGGGATTTTCAAAATCATCAGAAGATTTTTGGAAAAATATTTTTCTCTGGCCTTTTACTTAAATTCATTTTGAGGCTTTTCCAAATCCCGAATTATTAAATAAAGGAAATTTAAACATGATGCCTTATTTCTAGTAATAAAAGCACATACAAAAACTAGGGTTGTGACAACTCACCCCCACTCTAAAGAATCTCGTCCTGAGATTCAGAAGTCGTCGGGAAGAGGGTGGGGTACTCGACTCGAAGATGATCTTCTCGTTCCCAGGTGGCTTCCTTCTCAGAATGGTTGGACCGCTGCACTTTGAGGAACTTGATCTTCTGACGTCCGGTGGTACGCTCAGCTTCATCGAGGATACGGACAGGATACTCTCGATAAGACAGGTTTTCTTGCAGATCAAGCGTTTTGTGGTCTACTTCGCGGATGGGGTCCTTGAAGCAACGCGTGAGTTGAGATACGTGGAAGACATCGTGAACCTGAGAACGATGCGGGGGTAGTTCAAGTTGGTAGGCAACTTCTCCACGTTTAGCTACAATGTGAAAGGGACCAATGTAACGTGGGGCCAATTTGCCTTTGATACCGAAGCAATGGGTTCCCTTTAGAGGAGTAACCCGGAGGTAAGCCTTCTCGTCCAGCTCGTAGCTTTCTGGCCTATGATGACGATCATAGTAGCTTTTCTGACGAGACTGGGCTGTTTTCAATTGCTCACGAACAATGCGAACCTTCTCTTCTGCTTCCTGGATCATATCTGGTCCAAAGAATTGTCTTTCACCGGCTTCTGACCAGTTCAATGGTGTTCGACATTTTCGGCCATAGAGAAAATCAAAGGGTGCCATGCCCAAGCTAGATTGGAAGTTGTTGTTATAAGCAAACTCAGTGAATGGAAGAGATTTCTCCCAACTCTTTCCGAATGAGATAACACAGGCTCTGAGCATGTCTTCGAGAATTTGATTGACTCTTTCTACTTGACGACTTGACTGGGGATGAAAGGCGGTGCTAAAGGAGAGATGGGTTCCCATAGCATTTTGAAAACTTTCCCAAAATCAAGTGGTGAAAAGACTTCCTTGGTCTGAATTGATTTCCAAAGGAACACCATGGAGAGAAACGATCCGGGAGACATATAAATCCGCTAACTGGCTAGTAGTTATACTCTCGCGAACAGGAAGGAAATGAGCAACTTTTGAAAGAAGGTCAATGACCACGAAGATGGCATTGTTTCCCTTTTGAGACTTTGGAAAGTCAGTGATGAAATCCATACTGACTTTATCCCATTTCCACTCAGGGATAGGCTAAGGTTGAAGAGTACTAGCAGGTCTTTGGTGCTCTGCCTTAATGCGATGACAAACATCACATTCAGCAACAAATTGAGCGATTTCTCGCTTCATACCGGTCCACCAAAATCTCTGGCGTAGATCTCGGTACATTTTCGTACTACCGGGATGAATCGAGAGAGGTGTTTCATGAGCTTCCTGAAGGATCAACTGTTTTAGGTTTCGGTTTTCTGGCACTACGAGACGATTCTCAAAGAATATCGTTCCTTGATCGTTTACAGAGAATCATTTAGCACTTTCGCTATCAAGGTTCTCTTTGATCTCTTGGATACCACTATCATGTTTCTGGGCAGGTACGATTTGATCCTCAAGAGTTGGTTTCACTATAAAGGTGGAAAGGAATCCATGAGGAACAATCTCGAGATTGAGCTTTCGAAATTCCTCATAGAGAAGTGGTTGATACTGTTGTAACATGAGGTTGTTACAATACAACTTACGACTTAGTTCATCAGCCATGACATTGGCTTTGCCTGGGGTATAAGATATACTTAAGTCATAATATTTTATCAACTCTATCCAGCGTCTTTGCCTGAGATTAAGGTCTGGCTGGGTGAATATGTATTTGAGGCTTTGGTGATCGGTATAGATTTCACAACGATTACCAAGGAGGTAATGTCGCCAAATCTCCAGGGCATGAACTACGGCAGCGAGTTCAAGATCATGGGTAGGATAGTTCTCTTCATGTGGACGCAACTGGCGTGAAGCGTATGCTACCACATGTCGATCTTGCATAAGTATGCATCCTAACATTTGCCATGAAGCATCACAATAGATTTCGAAATCCTTTTTGGTGTCTGGAGGCGCAAGTACGGGTGCATAAGTCAATCTTCTTTTCAGCTCTTGAAAGCTTTCCTCGCACTTGTGGGTCCATTCGAATTTCTTATCTTTCTTGAGGAGTTCAGTTAGAGGCTTTGCAACTTTGGAGAAGTTCTCAACGAAGCGGTGAGAATAGCTTGCTAAGCCAAGAAAACTCCTAACTTGCTTAACCGATTCAGGTGGAGTCCAGTCAAGGACGTCCTGAACTCTCTCGGGATTCACAGCAATGCCTTTTGCAGAAATCACGTGGCCTAGGTAGGTCACTTCTGGAAGACAGAATTCACATTTGGAAAACTTAGCATAAAGGCAATGCTCTCTAAGTTTCATCAATACCATCCTAAGATGCTCAGCATGTTCTTCTTCGTTCTTCGAGTATATAAGGATATCATCGAGGTACACCACAACGAACTTGTCCAAATACTCCATGAAGATCAAATTCATAAAGCGTGAAAAAGTGGTTGGGCATTGGTTAAACCGAAGGACATGACGGTGTACTCATAAAGACCATAACGAGTAGTGAAAGCCGTTTTGGGAATGTCCTCGTTTCTGATTTTGATTTGATGATAACCTAATCTCAAATCCATCTTGGAGAAGACAGAGGATCCAGCAAGTTGATCATACAAATCATTGATCCTGGGAAGTGGGTACTTGTTCTTTATCGTCGCTAGATTAAGCGGGCGATAATCTACGCACATCCTTTTTGTTCCATCTTTCTCCGTTACGAACAGAACGGGGCAACCCCATGGCGATGAGCTAGGGCGGATGAAGCCTTTTTCCAACGAAGCTTCAAGTTAGATTTTAAGCTCAGCTAACTCATGTGGGGCCATTCTATATGGGTGTCTGGAAATTGGGGCGGTTCCTGGGATAAGATCTACAATGAATTCTACACATCTGTCAGGGGGCATTCCTGGCAGCTCCTCTGGAAAGACATCCGGAAAGTCACAAACTATCGGAATATCTTCAAGGTTAGGAAGGGGATGTTCATTCAACGAATATAGCTGGGTTTCTGAACCTTGAGATGCGAAATGGACTATCTTGCCGGAAGGATGAGTGTGTTGGACTGATTTAGTGGCACAATCAATCTTAGCACGGTGTTTTGACAACCAATCCGTACCTAAGATGATATCGATGTCTGAAGATTTGAGGGCTATGAGAGAAGCAAGGAATACAAGATCCTCAACAGCAATTTCATTGTCATGACTTAACCTACTGGTACGCCATGTGGATCCTGGAGTTTTAATCATGAAAGGGGTAGGCAACTCCTCAAATGAAATGTCATGCAGGAGTGCGAACTTTTCAGACAAAAAGGAATGAGAGGCTCCAGAATCAAATAGAACAGAAGCAGGTTTGGAGTTAACAGGAAATGTACCGAGTACAACCTTAGTATCCTCTTGGGATTCTTTGATGGTGGCATGGTTCACACGTCTGTATTCAACAATAGCGGACTTGGCTTTGGAAGGCTTTGGTGGTTTGGCTTTGGCTTTATGTTTTGGACGAGGAGGAACATTCTCATGCAATGAACACTGTCGTGCAATGTGGACAGGATTACCACACTTGTAGCACACTCCGGTATTAGGTTGTGGGGTTTGTATGGCATGCTCTTTACTATATTTTTGGGTTTTCTTACTTGGTGGAGATGGTCTAGGAATCAAGTGCGAAGGAATGGCACTAGTTGGGATCCAAATTCGATGTTTCTGAGAACCCGAACTAGAAGATGAAGCAAGATCACGATCACGCTTGCGAGACTCTTCAAAGACCTCATTTCCATGCTTAACTCTGAATGATCTATTGACCAAATCATCGAAGTTGAAAAATTCAAGGAGATTGAGATCATGACGAAGGACAGGGTTAAGTCCCTTGCGGAACCTTGCCTGCTTCTTGGCATCGGTTGATATCTTCTCAGGGGCATAACGAGAAAGTCGATTGAACTCAGTCCTATACTGATGAGCAGTCATATTTCCCTGAGATAGGTTGCAGAACTCTTCCCTCTTTCTTTCCATCAGCTCATCCAGAATGTGGTACCCTTGGAAGGCATCACGGAACTCCTGCCAAGTCACTATGTGAACATCAGACTGCATCGCAACAAAACTTTCCCACCATTCACCAGCAGCACCTTCCAGGAAGTATGTCGCGAACATCACACGATCATCTGGAGAAACATGCGTCGTCTGAAGCTTACGCTCGATGGAACGGAGCCAATCATGCGCATCAAGGGGATCAGATGAACATCGGAAAACTGGCGGGTTCAAGAGGATGAAATCCTGGATGGATATTACCGCATCTCGCTGAAGAGAAGTATTCTTCTCAATGAGCTCCAAAAGGTGTGTTTGATCACGTCGATTTCGCTCAGCCTCCATCATGATTTCCGCTGCAGAAGGCGGTGAAGGAGGATCATCATCACCACTTTGATTACCGTGACCAGATTCAACACATCTAGTTCCACCTGACATTCTGTGTGATAAAAATCAACAATCAGAGTAGGATTTATGATGGAATCAAAGCAAAGATGACATAATTTAAGAGCGGACAAGATTGTAATGCAAAAGCATTGGAAACACTGGAAACACGGGACAAATAGGACAGCATAACGGCTGTACCGGGTGAAAAGAAATGAATCAATCTGTAAGAATGATCAGAACCTTCTCAAAAGTCTCGATGGAATGGTGACTCTAGACGACCAAAACATTCCTACAGCTACTGAGAAACACACAACGAGATGTTCTAGTATAGACATAGAAGAGCCTAGTCCTATCTTCCCGTAGAAAAGATGAGGGTGACTCAGAACTCAGATCGATGAGGGTAAAGAGAAAAATGAAGCCTTACGTTGTTCCCTTATACCCAAAGTAACTATATAACTATAGAATGCTAGACTCGACTTCGGCCAAGGTTTAGTAATCCTACAGGCAGTCCTGCTCTGATACCAAGTCTGTCGGGACCCGGGGTTTGCGTATGTAATTCCTGCTACAACTCAATCATATGAAGAGCCGTGAGCCGTACCCACTTGTCTAAGAAGACAAGGCCAAGCACAGAACACTCTCGGAAAGCATCGAACGTGAGGGGCATCCCATCCAGGCCGGATGATCAACTGAGATGGGTCCTCATCATTCTCTCACAAGTCTAAATGATTATGGGTGGTGAAATCCCATACTCATAGACGAGTCGCCTCAACCATATTATCGATTGAATCATAACACTTACATAAACAAACTCCAGCCCGATCACCTAGTCGGGATCTCGGGCGGGCTCAATCATACAACAAAGTGTGCCACGTGACAGAGTCATGAGCAATTGCATCGCGATGCCCCAAGCTGCGCACATCTAAGGGCCACTTGGTGTATGAAAGACCGTCGGCAAGCACTCAACTAAGATATCGAATCCCACACTAAGACATGCACGTTATAATCATACACGCAGCATACATGTCTAGTGTAAACAGCAGGTAACACAACATGAACTCTACAAACTCATAATTTTATTTCATCTGCTAAACAGAGCAGATATAGTAGTGTTACAAGCAGAGATCACATGACTGTGACCCAACATTACATCAAACAACAACGGAAGCAAATTATGTCTTAGTAAAGACAAGGTTAACAAATGGCTTAAGAAGCCTTTAAGAAAACACAACGACCCTCCAGAGGGACCAGGCTGCTTTCGTGGACTACATTACTTCGTCGACGTCGAGCTTGAGGGGCAGGCCACCATCAGGTTCAGTGGTCTCGTCTCTAAAACGTAGAATAAGCAAACGTGAGTACAAAGTCGTACTCAGCAAGACTTACGTCAGAACTAAACTAATCATGCTCAAGTATCAAGGTAAAGGCAAGTGGGGTTGTAATGTAGAAAGCTTTGACTTGGCTATCCTGTACTACGACTACATAGAGTTGAGATGAGAGGCGCACACGAATCCATCTAATCTTGATCACCACTTCAATACACCCCCATGGATCCTTCCTCGACTTCCCCACGAGGAAGCAACCCAAAGCACTCACACTTATCTTGGAAATTTTAGAGTATCCATTTAAGTTGTCTAATAATCAAGTAAAGGTCTCCAAGTAGTCCATAACCGCGGACACGGCTATTCGAATAGATCATTACCCTGCAGGGGTGTACGCTTCACACACGTGTCAACACTTACCTCCCGTGACTCGTCATCTTTCAAGCGGATGTCGGACGAGGATAACCACCAAGGCACTTACCTCACGGCTCCAACTCTAGTCCAGGGGATCGCCTATCTGAGTATGTACCCCAATCGGGAATCCGACCGGGGTTTCCGTTCAGGACCCAGACGATGTATGGACGGTACGACAAGCCCACCTCGACGGATGGAACCGCGCTTGCCTAAAACCGTGCTACAATATGAAATCAAATCGAAGAAACAATAACCCATGCGAATCCTGGACCATAGTTGGGGTGAGTTAATAGGCCAAACGGGGTCCATAGCCCTGCATGTGGAAGTACTCTTGTCTTGGATAACAACACGAGAACTCGGGGCCTAGGGCAGTGTAAATGAGACAACCCACTTTGTACTCCTACACAGCCTCTCATTGTTCGCCTTTGTTAGGGTGACTTCACCAACACATTACCACGTTGTTGCATCTGTTCACTACCATCCCGAAGAATCACCCAGATGGACCAACATCAAAGTAATCACTCTAGCATGGCATAAGCTTAACATGGATGAAGGGCCACATGATGAACACAAACAATCTTGTATCTGCTAGGTTGAGGTTTGCTTAATACTGTGGCAGCAATGATAGGTCATGCAAAGGATGGGTTCAACTAGCGGTAGAACGGTAACATGTGATCACCTATTCATGCATAAGAGAACAAGAGGGAAACTGGTTTTTTATAGATATGATCAAAGGGGGTTTGCTTGCCCTATTGTCGAGACTCGGGGGTGCCACTCTTCGGAGAAAACAGGAACTACGTCCGGCGATGGATCTATCGAGAAGAAAGAAACACCGAGACAACAACAATGTAAACATCACATTGCAATGCACATTCAAGAAATGAATCATGGCATGGTACTGATGTGACCTATGTTCAATTTTCAACAAGTTAATTGAAGTTGATTTGAAAAAGGAATTCAAATTCAAACCCCAAATGTTGTTCAAATTATTCCAAGTTGCATTTGCTAATGTTTGGATATGGTAAACCATGTTGTCATGTGTATGATATGCCTCTGATGTGCAAGTAATAAGGTTGGAATTACAAAGGTTTAAATTGAAATGATTTAAACATTTATTTTGAATTATTCCAAATAACCCAAATAGCTAAATGCTACTGGTCCATAATCATAGATGTGATTTTAATCTATGAAAATAGGATATTTGGAATCCTTGCATTTTTCTGATGATTTTTCATATATAACACTTTTTATTTGGATTTATGGTTTAAAAGTTATTGAATTTACAAGATTTAATAGTTTTCTGGAACTTCTTTTAAATAAGAGATTGATTTATTGCGCCAGGCTGACGTCGTCATGACGTGGGGGGTGTCCTGACAGAAGGGCCCCACTGGTCATTCTCTAGGGGGGTTAATCCCTCTGTTAAAATAAATTGGTTAATTAGGGGGGGCCTGGGGCCCACCTGTAAGTGGCCTAGGGGTGAATAGGCACGCGGTTAAGGATAAGTGCCCGGCGGCTTGTCGCCGACGGCTCGGGCACGGCGGAGCATCGCCGGACTTCGGCTGCAGGCCACGGGAGGGCATGGGGAATGCACTGGAAGGTTCCCCTCGCTCGTGCGCGTCGCGTAGAGCACGCGGGGGACCTCGAGGAGGACTCGGGCCACGCCGGCGACGACTCGCGCGGCGGCCGGAGCTGCTGCTCAAGGGATACGACGACCGGGGCGTCTAGATCGAGCGCGGGGTTGGGGAAAAAGATCGCAAGGCTCACCGGAGCGCACTAGAGAGGTAGCCGAGCTCGGGGAGGCGCTAGAGATGGCGAATCGATCGTCGGGATTCCACGGCGGCCGGGAGATGGCGGTGACGATTGCGTCGTCCACGGGGCTTGCGGGCTTGATTCCGTGCGCTGGAAGAATAAGTCAGCGCCTGCAAGTCTTCTGGACACGGTGGATTGGCGAGAGGGCCTCGATGGCCACGGCTGCGCACGACGGCGAGCTTCGGCGGGCTTCTGAAGGTGACGAAAAAGACGACGACGAGGACAGAGAGGAGGCAGCGAGAGGGGGAAGTGGCAGAGGGGCTCTCTGGCGTCTTCGTGGCGAGGGGATAGGGCTCGGGGAGCAGTTGTGTCAGAACCCTCTATTAGGTATGTGCTAGGATCAAAGGCTCACTTGCATTCATCAAAGAAATCAAATTCAAGTTCCAAATGGGAGAGAGAACACCCCCCAGATGAATTAATTCAAATGGCCAGAAATAAAGTTGCTCCAAAAATTCCTTTTTCATTTTTGAAAAGTCTTACAAATGAGTGTGATCACATATCAAGTGATGTGGGACCAATCCCATGCTCATGGATTTTTCAAATATTCAAACAGGACCTTGGAATTAATCAAAAAACCCTATTTGAATTGACATTCAAATATTTGGAATTTCAAAAATGTTCAAAAGTTGGGAATGACTAGCTATTGGTCATGTAAGTCCAAATATAAATTTTGAGCATTTATAAAAATGCCTAGCTATTTTATTTAATGGGAAAAAAATTACAGAAAAGAAAATCAAGAAAGGAAAGATTAAACAGAAAAGTAGAAAAACCATTACCTGTCGCCTAGGCGAAGCCAGCCTAGCCAGCCCACCAGGGGCACAGGGGTCTTCTTCCCGACCCCGCGCCTCCAAGCTGCTCGGTGGAATGCCACCGAGCCAGCCAAGCATGCCACCGTGACGCCGAGAGCCTTCCAGGCGCCCCCAAGCCTTATCTCCTCGCCACGACGACGCCCTGGAGACGCCGTGTCCCTTCCCCCCTGGGAGCCGTCTACCCTATCTCTCCCGCTCGATTCCATCGGCACCCGAGAGCAGCCGTGGAACACGCCGCCGTCTTCACGCGGCCATCGTCGACGAGAGGACGCACTGCCAAGTCCATCAGCTCCGCCGTCGTCTACACCCCCACCGTGCATAAGGAATCGAAGCCAGACGCCCCCAGGAGCTCGCTAGCTTCATCGTCTTCATCTTCGGCCGCCGCGGATCCACCTCAAAATCCGGCAGCTCCAGAGCCTCCCCGCCTCCATAAACTACACCAGCGTGTTCACCAAAGCCTGGTGAGCTTTTACCCTAACCCCGCGAGCCCCAGCTCTTCCTATACGCAGATCTTCCATGGGAGCAGAAGCTCGCCGCCGCCATGGCCGGTGAAGTGCTAGCTCCTGTGCACTAACGTCTCGCCCATCTGGTCTATCACCCTCCTGGTGTCCCCAGCAACGTTTTGCACTAGGCCACGGTCAAAAGTGCACTCTGGAGCGCGAGTTCGACGAAGCCTGGGCCACTGCCTCCACCATCGTCGACGTCGGCGACGCTCTGGTGACCCCCTGAAGCTCCAACTTGGTCCTTTCGACGTGGACGACGACGCTGCACACGCCGGTGGCCTCCAATCTTGCTCCCGTGCCCTAAATCGAAATCCCGACGAGATTCCGGCGACTACAGTGGCACCGGCGACGACCCCCTCCATTAGAGCTCTAACCCTAGTGCCTAATCACCTTGGCCCCACCCCCAGTGACACTTCCATGTGGGCCCAGCCTGCTAATCACCCCCTGTTAGATTAATTCAAATTAATCTGTTAATTAAATCAACAGTGAGACACTGACATGTGGGTCCCAGTGGTCAGTGGCCCCCTGACGTCAGCATGACCTCATGCTGATGCAGTAAATGTTTTCTATTTAAATAAATTCCAGAAATTCCAAAAAATGAATTAAACTTTGGAAATTCATAACTAATTCATTTTAACTCCAAATTAAACATATACTATATGTAAAATTATCAGAAAAATGCAAGGATTCTGAATATGAACTTTGTTTTCATGTTTGACCATTTTAAAATGGGGGAACAGAAGCAAACATGCATATGAACCCTTTTAAATTCAAATATGGAGTTTGAATTTGCAATTCTTTTGCAATATACTTCATTTAAATGAAATTTCCTCACACATCAGAAGCATGTACACCAAGTTTCAACCTTCAACCATGTGTTTGTGAATTTTACTTATTGTGCTCCCTTGCTTGTTGTTTATCGAGTAGAGGTGGATTCGGAACAGGAGGCTGCCCCCTTCGTTGAAGACCCAGATACCGAACCTCGTCAGCAAGGCAAGCAAACCCCCATTGATCATGTCTATAAAATCCCACTTCCCTCTCCGTCTCGCTTATGAATTGTTTAGGATGATTACCATGCTACGTTTCTACCGCATAGATGAACCCATTCCTTTGCATGACCTATCATTTGTCACAGTAGTAAGCAAACCACAATCCTAGAAAATGTAGGAGTTGGTTGATATCATGTGGCCCCTGCAACTGTTACTGCTTATTGCATGCTTAGAGTGATACAATGTTGATACTGTTATGTGAGTCGGGATGGTAGCAATCATATTGTTTATGGTGGAAAGGTGTTGGTGAATCTACCCTAATACAAGGTGAACGATGAGAGGCTGTGTAGGAGTACACAGTGGGTTGTCTCGTTGAACACCGCCTTAAGCCCGAGTTCTTGTGTGGTGATCCAAGATGAAGAGTACTACCACATGTTGGGCAAACGGATCCCCTCTCAACCTACTAACTCACCCCTTCTCAGTTCAATGAGTCAAAGTAGTTTGAAGTTCTGGTAGGTTTTTGGCCTGGCTGCAAACTGAGAGAACGGCTCAGCTGAGACCGGCTTATGCACCACGCACACATCTTCTTGGACCACTTCGATAAACCGGCCGGGTTACGAATGTGGAAACCATCCCAGATAGGCGTCTTCATTGAACTTGAGTTGGCTGTGAGGTAATATTTGTGGAGATTATCCTCGTCGACACCCGCTTGAAGGGTGACGAGATCCCGGCGGTAACTGATGGTTTCATGTGTGTAGCAGTACACCCCTGCAGGGTTAATAAACTATTCGAATAGACGCGTCCGCGGTAAGGGACTACTTGGAAAATTGTGCCTGATTATTAGACAACTTGAACTGGATACTTATAAAACTTCCCAAGATAAGCGTGAGTGCTATGGCGTGATTTCTCGTGGGGAAGTCGAGGAAGGCACCATAGTGGTGTAATTGGTTGGAGACATGTAGTGGACTCGTGTACGCTTCTTACCTCAAGTATGGTACTCGTAGTTCAGGACTAGCTAAGTCAAAGCTGGCACTTCTGCTTATGAACCCCACCTCCCTTTACCTTGATACATGTGCATGAGTAGCATAGCTCCTACGTAAGTCTTGCTGAGTACGACTTTGTACTCATGTTTTCTTATTCTATGTTTTAGATGAACCCACTGACCCCGAAGGTGGATTCTTCCTCGTGCTCGACGACTGAAGACCAAGCTAGTGTAGTCCCAGTCAGCAGATTGGTTCCCTCGTGGAGGGCTTGTGTTTAAATAAGGCTTCTTAAGCCAGTTTTTAAAGTTGTTTGTACTCAGACATAATTTGCTTCCGCATGCTTGTTGTAATGTTGGATCACGGTCTCGTGATCTCTGTCTGCACTCTGTAAGAGTTATCAATAAAGTTGTATACTTTGTATAAAATTGCAATGATACCTTATGTTCATACAAGGCATGTGTGCTGCGTGTATGATTATAACATGCATGTCTTTGTATGGGTTTTCGAGACCTTAGTTGTGATCGGCTGGCGGTCTTTTATACACCAAGTGGCCCTTAGATGTGCGCAGCTTGGGGCATCGCGATGCGATTGCTCATGACTCTGTCACGTGCAAACTTTGATGTATGATCGAGCCCGCTCTAGACCCCGACTAAGTGATCGGGCTAGAGTAAGTCTATGTAAGGGTTATAATACAATCGATAGTATGACTGAGGAGACTTGTCTATGAGTATGGGAGTTCACCACCCATATCACTTAGACTTGTGTGCGGACGATGAGGACCCATTTCAGTTGATCATCCGGCCTGGATGGGATGCCCCTCACGTTCGATGCTTTTCGAGAACGTTCTGTGATTGGCCTTGTCTGCTTAGACAAGTGGGTACGGTTCTCGGCTCTCCATATGATTGTGTTGTAGCGAGTCTTGCATAAGCTAACCCCGGGTCCCGACAAGCTGCGTGGCCTCGGCGGCCACGGCATGTCGAGCACGCAGCTATGTGCTCGTGCCCGGGGGGGAGGGGGGGAAGACGACAACGGCGTTGCGGTGGGCCTGGGCTGGTTGGGCCTTGGGGGCTTAAGTTGGGCTTGAACCAAGGTAAGCTCTCTTTCTCTTTTTCTTTCTCTTTTTCTTTGTGTTATTTGTTTTGCTTTGCTAAAAAAATTAGCTAGGAAATTTCTAAAATGCCCAAAACTTTTATGTGGCCTTAAATGGCACATAGCTAACCACTCACAAGTTTTGGATATTTTTGAAATTCAAATAATTTGAATTTAAATTCAAATAGGATTTTTATTTAATTTCCAAGCCTCTATTTGAATTTTTGAAAATTCCTTGGGCATGTGGTTGGACCCACACACTTGAAATGTGATCATGACCAATTATAGGGATTTTCAAAATCATCAGAAGATTTTTTGGAAAAAGATTTTTCTCTGGCCTTTTATTTAAACTAGATGACGCCCCGCACGTTGTTGCGGAACTTTTTCGCAAAATATTTCAGTGAAAATATTTGGTTAAATGAAGCATGTATATTTGAAACGATAAATTTTAAGCTAATATATGTATTTAATATAAATATCATAATAAATTAAAATTTTCCATGCATACATGTTGCATGTGAGTTTTTATTATGCATAGTAACATATTGAGGTGGGTCCTTCTCGTGCATGTTGGATAATGAGGTGGCATGCTTGCATGTTGAGAGAAATATTTTAGTGGAGGGTGATGTGGCATGCATGATGAGGTGGAGTGTGTGCATGTTGAGAGAATTGGAAGTAGTGGGGAGCAACTTCTTAAGAATGTAAGATTCATTTTGAGGCTTTTCCAAATACCTAATTATTAAATAAAGGAAATTTAAACATGATGCCTTATTTCTAGTAATAAAACTACATACCAAAACTAGGGTTGTGACATCTATTGAGTCCATGGTGTGAAATACCATCCTTGCCCCTCGATGATTTGTGTTATCATCGACAACCTCCTTTGAGTCCCTGCAAATACAAACTTGGTCATGTATATCTTGCTTTGTTTTCCATTGGTCTATTTAACTTTTCTTGTGATATAACTTATCTGAGCAGTGATAATTCATTGCTTATGTAAACCCTTTGGTGTACTACCTTGTCCGTACCACCTGTTACTATTGTTGATGACTTTTCGGTGACCATCGATGACAAGAACTTTGCCAATTGGTCCGTCTCGTCTTCACGAGCAGGAAAATGGTTCTCTTTGTCCCTCGCCCTTGGTACCGACGTTGTTGCTGACATAGCTAACAAGCTGTTCTCTGACTTGCTGATGGCGCGAGAGTTGACGGGTGTAGTCTTCTCGCCCTTCGTTGGTGAGCCCCAAGTGGAAGGCGTGATGTAGCACAGCAGAAAATTTCCCTCAGTAAAGATACCAAGGTTTGTTTCCAGTAGGACTCCAGAGATGATAAGTAGGTGTCACCGGCGCAACTGATGCGGACCTGCACACAGACACAAATAACTTTGTTCCCAACGAAGTTCAGAGAGGTTGTCAATCTCTCCGGTCTTGTTGTTCACAAAGGATCAAACACAAGGGATAATGATAGCAACTGAAAGTAAAAGAAGAAAAGTAAATGAGCGTGGAAACAGTAATGAGGATATGGACCGGGATACGTGATGTTCACTAGTGATGTCTCTCTCCCAAAAGACGATAAAATTGCTATGCGAGGTAAACAAATTACAGATGGGCAATTGACAGGACTATGAACGCACCGCAATGCTAACTATGCTACAAAAGAAAGGAAGAGGCTCAAAAGCACGGGCAGTACGCTAAAATAAGTAGACCGAAATCCAACTGCATCTATTACTAATCATCCACCTTGATATATCTATCCAGAAAATCTCGCTGGTATTATGTTGCGAGCCCCACCCAAAGTGTAAACCCAAAGCAACAGACAACTGCATTAAAAAACACTTTGCGTAAAGTAAACAATCCTTGCAACCGCGGTTACAAGCACCGTTGTTTTCCCCCTTGTGGCAACATCACATCCCCTAGACTCATGTTTCTGTCACTCAAGCGTGTCATCGGGGGCCATGAACCCACAATCGAGCATACCGTTCCCTCTTGGGGTTACTACCTACTACTTGGCCAAAGCAATAAACAGCAACGGAGAACATGCAAGAATTACTTAGGAACAAAAATATAAGAGATAAAAACCAAATATATTACTCAATCACAATCTGAACATAATCTCATAATCCATCAGATCCCATCAAACTCAGCATAGCAACAGCAGAAAGATTACAAGAGTGCCTCGATCATGTAGGGCATCTCACGAGGTCTAAACCATGAAGAACAAAGAGGGGAGGAGAACATCACATAGCTACTGATTACGGACCCATGGTCCAAGGAAAACTACTCACGAGACATCCGGGGAGCATCCATGGTGGAGAGGAGACTCCCGGAGGTCAACCCTCCCTCCGGCAGGGTGCCGGGAAGAGGTCTTCTGGTGCTCCCGATCTCGGAAGCGCGGCGGCAGCGGAACAGAGGCGAGTTTGCGGAATAGGGTTCCTCCTCTGGAGTTTTCCCGTGATGGAGAATAAATAGGCGAAGGGGGGCAGCCAGAGGTGGACCAGGGGCCCCAGGCGCCCCCTGGCGCGGCCAGGGATGGGGCCGCGCCGGGTGGCCGCCTGGGCCACCCCTGGCTCCCCTCTGGCCCCACTCGGGCTCTTCGCGAAGCTTCCTGTACGCTGATTTCTCCTATATTTTTCCCGGAATTTTTCTAGCACTTTTTATATGGGGGAAAACTGAAATAGAAAAATAGCAGAAAACAGGAACTGGCACTGTGGTGCACTGAATTAATAGGTTAGTCCTAATATGATCAAAAGTGTATGAAAGTGTATCTAGATCATAGCAATATCACACAAAACATGCATGGAGCAAGAAGAAATTATAGATACGTTTTGGACGTATCAACATCCCCAAGCTTAATTCCTGCTCGTCCTCGAGTAGGTAAATGATAACGGCATAATTTCTGTGGTGACATGCTAGCAACCATATAAGAACTTTGAAAAGTAAAGCAATCAAGGTTAGAAACTCAATTCAAGTCATAACAAGCAAGAGTCTATATTAGCATTGAAACAAGTAACAAAAGAACAAAAGGTGCAAGAGCTCTCGCTGTCCGTGACTCGAATGTCTCCAAATGGTGTTTGCGTGCAAGAAGGGGGATAGGGAATACGAGAAAAACATTTATTTGTTGAGAACTCAATCTACTAAACTTTCACACTCGGTCTTTTTCTGGAATCTTATCTTGACTCGTCCCCAGACCACTAGCCAGGTACAAGTCAATTTGATCCGCTCCTTTTTCAATATTTTGAGCAATCATGCAATGGATAAGCGTAAGCACGAGAGTTGACACTTAGGATGGAAAAGAGAGAAGTGCGGAGGAGGAAGACAAAAAGGATGAGAAAGGCTCACATCAATGAGGACAATCATAGGCAAGAGATGCCAAATGATAGATATGATGTGAGAAGTAGGGATTTCCATGCAACGGATGCACATACGAGCTAGGAAGCTCTCCAATGGAACTAGTGGGGGTGCTTCTAACTTGCTCACTCATGAAGACCTAGAACTCGTTTGAGGAGGCTCATCCTTGGAATATGCAAGCCAAGTTCTATAGTGTGAAGGTCCCCACATAGCTATATGCATAATGATCATCTCTATGGAGTACAAGGAAATAAAGGGGGTACTAGTGTGGATCTCTCAAAAGGATAGTAGTGTTTCCCCTTTCTCTCTTTTTATTTCTTTTTCTCTTTTTTCTATTTTTTGTATTTTTTTGTGGCCTCAATGGCTCTTTCTATGTAACTCTCATTTCTCCTCTTTGGGATCTTTTATTGTGTCCACTTTGGGATCTTTTCCTCACTTAAGGGCAACACTCAATTTTACAAGAAGGTAAAGGAGATCTTTCACACTTTACAAGGTACTCAAAATCATAAAGAAGATGTAACTATCATGATGTATGCAATGTATGTCGCTGCCAGTGTAGCAGGAACATGTATGACATGAAGATCAAGTCACGAAGAGGTGGATGTTGCATGGCAATATATCTCGGAAAGGCTATGGAAATGCCTTGATAGGTAGGTATTGTGGCTGTTTTTAGGAAAGATATAAGGAGGTTTATGATGATAGAGCGTATCATGCCAAGGGTTTGGATGTACCGGCGAAGGTGGACACCAACTCTCAGAGTGAGAAGAAGGCAATGCACGGCACGGGAGAGGCTAGCAAAATATGGGAAGGTGGAAGTGTCAACTTTCAATACTTACATTAGTGCGAAGAACTCATGCACTTATTATCGGTAACTCTCAATCTAAAAATGAGGTTCACAAAGAGACAAGTACCCCGAGGAGGAGTGTATGGGGGATTGGTTATCCTTGCGCATCCTCGACTCATGGTACGTGAGTGTTCTCTAATATTCGATCCCTCCAAAGATTAGTGATCCATCTAGTAGCTAGAGTTCTCAACTAGTTTTGTAGGTTTTGAAAATACACACGGATTGCCCAAAATACGACACCTATCACTAATAGTCTAGAGCTCTTGACACAAAAAGTTCAAACATTACTCACATCAAAACTTCAAAACTATTGCAAGTTACTACTAGAATTAAATAGCAACCTCAATTACCTACTTTCAAGACAAGACACAACTCAGTGCAACAACCAACTCTCTTTAACAAGATAAACATGAATACTAAAAAAGAGTTCCAGCAACAAACTAAACAAAAGCCAAGGCTCTTGCTAAAGACAAACTAAGACTAAAACTAAACATGGCAGCAGCTACGAAAAGATAAAGAACACACAACAACAAAAAGATAGGCACGAAAAATCCTATGATGTGTTCTAGATTTTGAAAGTGGAGCGTGTTTCTCTCCCACACAAAGTAAGACGGGATCTAACTTGTTATGAACAGCAAGCAAAGCTAAATAAAACTAAAAATAAAACCTAAGAGCGAGACGCTCCAAGCATAGCACATAACGCATGAAGTGATAAAAATATAGTGAGACGAAGGACGAACTGATGATTGTTGATGGAGAAGGGGATGCACGGGGGCATCCCCATGCTTAGACACTTGAGTCTCCTTGAATATTTATTTGGGATGCATGGGGGCATCCCCAAGCTTGAGCGCTTCACACTCCTGAATCTTCTTTCATCATCTTCCATCGCACACTTGAAAACTCCCTTCATACATAACTCATCATAAGCTGATTAGAGAGGTTAGTACCCTTAATAAAATATATTTTTCCCACTGGATATAAAGATATTCTTGAAGAGATACTGTTTCTCAAGAGTGCCAAAAAGTTTTTGCAAAGAAAAAGCAAGCTTAAGGTTTGCAAAAGTTAGGAGAGACAAAACGTGGCAGAATCTGTGAAAAACAGAACAGCAGGTAGTAAAGAATTTTTTAGGGGCACTTATGCAACTCAAATCAAAAAACTTAGAACATACAGAAGTTTCACAATTGTATAGAGCACGCTGTAAAAACATTTTCAGATCAAAAAGATGATCTGGTGATTTGATTCGAATTTTTCTGTCAAGGGACAGAATCTGTTTTCTGGACAGCACGTCACAACTTTTGCTTCCCTTGTCATAAGAGGCTATAACTTGGCACAAAGCTGAAAAATAAAGATACAATGATGTTGCTACAGTAGTAACAAACATCAAGACACAACAAAAGAAAAAATAAAAAACCTAAATTCGTTGCGGGCTGCCTCCCGAAAGCGCTTTCTTTTATGCCTTTAAGCTAGGCATAATGCAAAAGAAGAATCAAGGGTCTCCAAGATCAGAATTATAAAAACCTTCAAATTGATTTTCAATAAGCTCATTCTTCTTCTTCCTAGGAAAGAGGTACTTACCTTTCGCCACACCGCGTAAGCGTATGTGCCCATTACCAATATCAATGAAGCCTTTCATAGCACGGAGGAAGTCTCTTCCGAGCACAATGTTACTTTGGTTTGGCTCCATGATGAAGAAATCCATTGGTGCAGTCCTATGAAGGAATGCAACTTGGACTTCTTTTACCTTTCCTTTATTCTCTGAAATATCTCCATTAGAATGTTCATCATAAGATGATAATTTATCCATATCTATCTTCAAAGAATCATAAACTATTTTTGGCATAGTAGAAACTATGGATCCAACATCACAAAGAGCAAGGAAGCCTTGGTTAGAGATGCTAATCCTAACAAAGGGCTCCCAATCATCATCTATCTCCACCATTTCTTTCTTGTTGGACTTAAGTTCCTCTACTTTCCTCAAGTCTAGAGCATCCAATCTTTCTTCAATAGTGGCAAGTCTATCTATGACAGTATCAATACTACGATCATAAACAAAATAACTAGATAGACTACGCAAAATATCAAGAGCCCTAGCTTCATCACACTCTAGAAAATCTCCTTCAGCTATAATGTCAAGAGAGTGTTTACACCACTTAAAAAGACCATGGTAAAAATTTCTAAGCACAATTTTTATAGGTATCCAAGGCATAATTCTTTTATGTGCTTCAGAGATTCTGTCCCATGCTTTCTTAATATTTTCTCCATCTCTTTGACGGAAATCGAGAACTTCCGATTCCCGCAAAGCACCTAGCCCTAACATGTTCATCTAAACAAGGAGGACTGCTAACAGCAAGATAAACAATTTTTTTGTGATTTTTGATAAAAGACACAAAGATAAAAACTGAAAGGTAAACTAACAAGATTAAAAAACAAAGGTAAAGGGTAGTGTGCAACTCCCCTATCTTAGCACTCGGACTCCCCGGCAACGGCGCCAGAAATTTGCTTGATGGCGCGAGAGTTGACGGGTGTAGTCTTCTCGCCCTTCGTTGGTGAGCCCCAAGTGGAAGGCGTGATGTAGCACAACAGCAAATTTCCCTCAGTAAAGATACCAAGGTTTGTCTCCAGTAGGACTCCAGAGATGATAATTAGGTGTCAGCGGCGCAACTGATGCGGACCTGCACACAGACACAAATAACTTTGTTCCCAACGAAGTTCAGAGAGGTTGTCAATCTCTCCGGTCTTGTTGTTCACAAAGGATCAAACACAAGGGATAATGATAGCAACTGAAAGTAAAAGCAGAAAAGTAAATGAGCGTGGAAACAGTGATGAAGATATGGACCGGGATACGTGATGTTCACTAGTGACGTCTCTCTCCCAAAAGACGATAAAACTGCTATGCGAGGTGAACAAATTACAGAGGGGCAATTGACAGGATTATGAACGCACCGCAATGCTAACTATGCTACAAAAGAAAGGAAGAGGCTCAAAAGCATGGGCAGAACGCCAAAATAAGTAGACCGAAATCCAACTGCATCTACTACTACTCATCCACCTTGAGATATATATCTAGAACATCTCGCTGGTATTAAGTTGCGAGCCCCACCCAAAGTGTAAACCCAAAGCAACAGACAACTGCATTAAAAAACACTTTGCGTAAAGTAAACAATCCTTGCAACCGCGGTTAGAAGCACTGTTGTTTTCCCCCTTGTGGCAACAGCACATCCCCTAGACTCATGTTTATGTCACTCAAGCGTGTCATCGGGGGGCATGAACCCACAATCGAGCATAACGTTCCCTCTTGGGGTTACTACCTACTACTTGGCCAAAGAAATAAACAGCAACGGAGAACATGCAAGAATGACTTAGGAACAAAAATATAAGAGATAAAAACCAAATATATTACTCAATCACAATCTGAACATAATCTCATAATCCATCAGATCCCATCAAACTCAGCATAGCAACAGCAGAAAGATTATAAGAGTGCCTCGATCATGTAGGGCAGATCACGAGGTCTAAACCATGAAGAACAAAGAGAGGAGGAGAACATCACATAGCTACTGATCACGGACCCATGGTTCAAGGAAAACTACTCACGAGACATCCGGGGAGCATCCATGGTGGAGAGGAGATTCCCGGAGGTCAACCCTCCCTCCGGCAGGGAGCCGGGAAGAGGTCTTCTGGTGCTCCCGATCTCGGAAGCGCGGCGGCGGCGGAACAGAGGAGAGATCGCGAAAAAGGGTTCTCTTTTCTGAAGTTTACCGTGACGGAGAATATATAGGCGAAGGGGGGCAGCCAGAGGTGGACCAGGGGCCCCAGGCGCCCCCTGGCGCGGCCAGGGGTGGGCCCGCGCCGGGTGGCCGCCTGGGCCACCCCTGGCTCCCCTCTGGCCCCACTCAGGCTCTTCGCGAAGCTTCCTGTACGCTGATTTTTCCTGTATTTTTCCCGGAATTTTTCTGGCACTTCTTATATGGGGGGAAACTGAAATAGAAAAACAGCAGAAAACAGGAACTGGCACTGTGGTGCACTGAGTTAATAGGTTAGTCCAAATATGATCAAAAGTTTATGAAAGTGTATCTAGATCATAGCAATATCACACAAAACATGCATGGAGCAAGCAGAAATTATAGATACGTTTTGGACGTATCACTTGCCTCGCAACTTGCTCGCATTGTTTGTCACCACCCTTCTTATTCAATGTGGGCCCATAACCCACAGTTCCACAGGATCAAAACCTGACTCTCTTGTACCTTTATGTTCTCGAGGTTGTTCCTCTTGCTTGACCTCATATGCAATTCATGAGTCCTCTACCTTGTGATATTAAGTTTGATATCAGACTCGTTGCTTATGCCTGATGCTCTGGACCCCTTTTCATCCTCCGTTATCATCGTCGAATGCTTGCATATCCGCCTGAAAACTTCTCATGCCTTCTTTTGTTTCTCTCGATGTATCTCCTGGAGTTTAACTCTTGAGATACTTTGTACCCCATGCCCTTGGACCATCTCGGTTGATTAACCTTGTACCGATCCGACCCCCTCAAGTTTTTCCCCCTAACCTGATCGTAGGTATGATGCAGCCCCGAAAGAAGGATGAAAACTCGTCGAGATATACCGATGCAAACAAATGAAGACATCAACGAGAAGGGCTAACTTCTTCGCGAAGGACAAAAAGAACTAGAAGATTCGTTAGAATACGAATGCAAAGCTTTACCCCTTCCACTACCTTTTAATTCTCGGGACGAGAATTCTTTGTAGTGGGGGAGATTTGTAACACCCCAAGTGTCATGCTACAGTAATCCCTTGTGTTAATGACAAATCACTTTGCTTAAACTTTTCTTGATAATCATTGTTTCAAATCAGCATTCAAATCCCTCATTTGATGGAATTAAAAACAAATGTGGAAATAAAACTTAATCCAAAAATGGTACAACCAAATTTCTAAAATACCTCATAACCAGTAGGTCATAATAAAATAGAGATGGGGATTCATTAAATTATTTAAAAGATTTAAACAAATAAAATCAGTAGCTAAGGGAGTCCTAACTAATCCTTTGTATTTTATATAATATTAAAATGAATTTATTTAGATCCCAAACTTTTTGTAGCTGTGATGGCGTGGAAGTGATAATGGCTTCTCGCCCTTCGTTGGTTACCCCAAGTGGAAGGTGAGATGTAGGATAGCAGCAAATTTCCCCTATGTAGAGGATAGGGTTTGTCTCCCGTAGGACTCCGACAGATGATAAGTAGGTGGCAAGGAAACAGTGGCACCGAATAAGACAAAAGTTGTCTCCTTCACCTGGACCTACACACGACACAATTAACTTTGCTCCCAACGAAGTTCGGAGAGGTTGTCAATCTCTCCGGTCTTGTTGTTTACAAAGGATCAAAAACACAGGATAATGATAATGATAGCTACTGAAAGTAAATATCGAAAAGAAATAGGCTTGTACACAATGATGAGAATATGGACCGGGGTCCCGTGATGTTCACTAGTGATGTCTCTCTCCCAAAAGACGATAAAACTGCTATGCGAGGTAAACAAATTACAGATGGGCAATTGACAGGATTATAAACGCATCGCAATGCTAACTATGATACAAAAGAAAGGAAGATGCTCAAAAGCATGGGCAGTACGCAGAAATAAGTAGACCGAAATCCATCTACATCTACTACTAATCATCCACCTTGAGATATCTATCCAGAACATCTCGCTGGTATTAAGTTGCGAGTCCCACCCAAAGTGTAAACCCAAAGCAACAGACAACTGCATTAAAAGAACTTTGCATAAAGTAAACAATCCTTGCAACCGCGGTTACAAGCACCATTGTTTTCCCCCTTGTGTCCACATCACATCCCCTAGACTCATGTTTCTGTCACTCAAGCGTGTCATCAGGGGGCATGTACCCACAATCGAGCATAACGTTCCCTCTTGGAGTTACTATCCACTACTTGGACAAAGCAATAAACAGCAACGAAGAACATGCAAGAATTACTTAGGAACAAAAATATAAGAGATCAAATCCAAATATATTACTCTATCACGATCTGAACATAATCTCATAATCCATCAGATCCCATCAAACTCAACATAGCAATAGCAGAAGAATTACATATGTTCCTCGATCATGTAGGGAGGCTCACGAGGTCTAAACCATGAAGAACAAAGAGGGGAGGGGAACATCACATAGCTACTGATCACAGACCCATGGTCCAAGGTAGACTACTCACGGCACATCCGGGAAGCGTCCATTGTGGAGGAGAAGCTCCCGGAGGTCGATCCTCGCTCCGGCAGGGTGCCGGGAAGGGTCCTGATGGTGCTCCAAATCTTGGAAGCGCGGCCGCGGCGGAACGGAGGCGAGATTGCGAAATAGGGTTATGTCTTTGGAGTTTCGTCGTCACGGAGAATAAATAGGCGAAGGGGGCAGCCATAGGGGCCACCAGGGGTCCAGGCACCCCCTGGCGTGGCCAAGCCCCTGGCCGCGCCACGTTGCCGCCTAGGCCTCTGGCGGTGGCCCTCTGGCCCCACTTGGGGTGCTTCTGGAAGACTCCGTTACGCTGATTTTTAATCTGATTTTCCTGAATTTTTGGAGCATTTTTAATATGGGGGAAACCTGGAATAGAAAAACAGCAGAAAACAGGAACTGGCACTGGGGTGCACTGAGTTAGTAGGTTAGTCCAAATATGATCAAAATTACATGAAAGTGTATCTAGATCATATCAATATCACACAAAACATGCATGGAGCGAGCAGAAATTATCGATACGTTTGAGACGTATCAACATCCCCAAGCTTAATTCGTGCTCGTCCTCGAGTAGGTAAATGATAACATGCATAACTTCTGTGGTGACATGCTAGCAAACATATAAGAACTTTGAAAAGTAAAGCAATTAAGTTATGTAATTCAATTCAAGTCATAACCTGCAAGAGTCTATATTAGCATTGAAACAAGCAACGAAACAACATTAGCTGCAAGAGCTGTCGCTGTCCGTGACTCGAATGTCTCCAGATGGTGTTTACGTGCAAGAAGGGGGATAGGGAATACGAGTAAAAAGGTATTTTTGTGTTGAGAACTCAATCTACTAAAGTTTCACACTTGGTCTTCTTTGGATTCTTATCTTGACTCGTCCCCAGACCACTAGCCAGGTACAAGTCAATTTGATCCATTCCTTTTCGATATTTTGATCACTCATGCAATGGATGAGCGTAAGCATGATAGTTGACACTTAGGATGGCAAAGAGAAATATGGTGGAGGAGGAAGACAAAAAGGTGAGAAAGGCTCACATCAATGAGGACAATCATAGGCGAGAAGGCCAAATGATAGATATGATGTGAGGAGTAGGGATTGCCATGCAACGGATGCACATATGAGCTGAAAAGATCTCCAATGGAACTAGTGGGGGTGCATCTAACTTGCTTTCTCATGAAGACCTAGAGCTCTTTTGAGGAGGCTCATCCTTGGAATATGCAAGCCAAGTTCTATAGTGTGAAGGTCGCCACATAGCTATATGCATGATCATCTCTATGGAGTACAAGGATAAGAGGGAGTACTAGTGTGGATCTTTCAAAAGGATAGTAGTGTTGCCCCATTCTCTCTTTTTATTTATTTTTCTCTATTTTCTATTTTTTTGTATTTTCTGGTGGCCTCAATGGCTCTTTCTATTTAACTCTCATTTGTCCTCTTTGGGATCTTTTATTTTTTCCACTTTGGGATCTTTTCCTCACTTAAGGGCAACACTCTAATTTACAAGAGGGTATAGAAGATCTTTCACACTTTACAAGGTACTCAAATCATAAAGAAGATGTAGCTATCATGATGTATGCAATGTATGCCGCTGCCAGTGTAGCAGGAACATGTATGACATGAAGATCTAGTCACGAAGAGGTGGATGTTGCATGGCAATATATCTCGGGAAGGCTATGGAAATGCCTTGATAGGTAGGTATGGTGGCTGTTTTGAGGAAAGATATAAGGAGGTTTATGATGACAGAGTCTATCCTGCCAAGGGTTTGGATGTACCGGCGAAGGTGGACGCCAACTCTCGGAGTGAGAAGAAGGCAATGCACGACACAGGAGAGGCTAGCAAATATGAGGAGGTGGAAGTGTCAACTTTCAATACTCACATTAGTCTGAAGAACTCATGCACTTATTATCGGTAACTCTCAATATAATGAGGAGGTTCACAAAGAGACAAGTACCCCGAGGAGGAGTGTATGGGGGTTTGGTTATCCTTGCGCATCCTTGACTCATGGTACGTGAGTGTACTCTAATATTCGGCCCCTCAGAAGAGTAGTGATCCATCTAGTAGCTAGAGTTCTCAACTAGTTTTGTAGGTTTTTGAAAATAACACATGGATTGCCCAAAATACGACACCTATCACTAATAGGATAGAGCTCTTGACACCAAAAGTTCAAACATTACTCACATCAATACCTCAAAACTATTGCAAGTTACTACTGAAATAAATAGCTACCTCAATTACCCACTTCTCAAAAACAAGACATAACTCAGTGCAACAACCAACTCTCTTAACAAGATAAACACGAAAAATAAAGAGAGTTTCATCGACAAACTGAACAAAAGCCAAGGCTCTTGCTAAGACAAACTAAGACTAAAAGTAGATAGGGCAGTAGCTACGAAAAGATAAAGAACACAGCACAACAAAAAGATATGCATGAAGAATCCTATGATGTGTTCTAGATTTTGAAAGTGGAGCATGTTTCTCTCCCACACAATGTAAGACGGGGTCTAACTTGTTATGAACAGCAAGCAAAGCTAAATAAAACTAAAAAATAAAACCTAAGAGCGAGACGCTCCAAGCATAGCACATAACGCATGAAGTGATAAAAATATAGTGAGACGAAGGAAGAACTGATGATTGTTGATGGAGAAGGGGATGCTCGGGGGCATCCCCAAGCTTAGACGCTTGAGTCTCCTTGAATATTTGTTGGGGATGCATGGGGGCATCCCCAAGCTTGAGCGCTTGACGCTCCCGAATCTTCTTTCATCATCTTCCATCGCACACTTGAAAACTCCCTTCATACATAACTCATCATAAGCTGATTAGAGAGGTTAGTACCCTTAATAAATAATATTTCCCCACTGGATATAAATATATTCTTGAAGTGCTACTATTTATCAAGATTTCAAAAAGGTTTTTGCAAAGAAAAATCAAGCTTAAGGTTTGCAAAATTTAGGAGACAAAACGTGACAGAATTTGTGAAAAACAGAACATCAGGTAGTAAAGAATTTTTTAGGGGTACTTCTGCAACTCGAATAAAAAAACTCAGAACATACGAAAGTTCCGTGATTTTATAGAGCACGCTGTGTAAAACATTCAGCTCAAAAAGATGAACTGGTGATTTATTCTGATATTTCCCGTCATGAGGACAGAATATGTTTTCTGGACAGCATGTCACAACTTTCACTTCCCTTATCATATGAGGCTATAATTGGCACAAAGCTTGAAAATAAAGATACAATGATGTTGCTACAGTAGTAACAATCATCAAGACCACTAAAAACAGAAGTAAAAACATCTTGGGTTGCCTCCCAACAATCGCTTTCTTTTACGCCTTTAAGCTAGGCATAAGGCAAAAGAAGAATCAAAGGTCTCCAAGATCATCGGAATCATAAAAACCTTCAAATTGATTTTCGATAAGCTCATTCTTCTTCTTCCTAGGAAAGAGGTACTTACCTTTAGTCTTCCCGCATAAGCGTATGAACCCATTACCAATATCAACGAAGCCTCTCATAGCTCGAAGGAAGTTCCTTCCAAGAACAATGTTGCTTTGATTTGGCTCCATGATGAAGAAGTCCATTGGAGCAATCCTATGAAGGAATGCAACTTGAAATCCTTTTACCTTTCCCTTGACCTCTGAAATATCTCCATTAGCATGTTCATGATAAGATGATAATTTATCCATATCTAGTTTGAAAGATTCATAAACTATTTTTGGCATGGTAGAAACTATGGATCCAATATCACAAAAAGCAAGGAAGTCCTGGTTAGAGATGCTAATCCTAACAAAGGGCTCCCAATCATCATCTATCTCCAACATCTCTTTCTTGTTGGGCTTAAGTTCTTCTACCTTCCTCAAGTCTAGAGCATCCATCCTCTTTTCAATAGTGGCAAGTCTATCTATAACAATATTGATACTACGGTCATAAACAAAATAACTATATAGATTATGCAAAATATCAAGAGCTCTAGCTTCATCACACTCTAAAAAGTCTCCTTCAGCTATAATATCAAGAGAGTGTTTACACCACTTAAAAAGACCATGGTAAAAATTCATGAGCACAATTTTTTTAGGTATCCAAGGCATAATCCTTTTGTGTGCTTCAGAAATTCTGTCCCATGCCTTCTTCATATTTTCTCCATCCCTTTGACGGAAATCTAGAACTTTTGATTCCCGCAAAGCACCAAGTCCTAACATGTTCATCTAAAAAAGGAGGATTTGTCGTGGGAAAGTCACGGCAGATGTCCGTAGAGTCGGACTTATCATGGGACCCTTGCTGTGAGGCGAATTTGGGGAGAGAGTCGACATAGGCACAAGACTCAGCGAGTTACCCAGGTTCGGCCCCGACGGGGCGGTAAAGACCTAGTCCTGCTTTTTGACTATAGGGGAATCGACTCTTCAATAGGTTATGGCGCAACCTTAGTCTCGTGGAGATCTAGGTTATGGCGCGAGTTGTCTACTCCTGGCTTGAGGTAAGTTCTTGCTCTAGTTCCCGTGGACCTCGACTTATAAAGGCGCCAGGTCCCGGGACTCCTAGAGTCCAACTCCCATACGATGTGGAATTATATTCTACTTTACAAGTTTTCTGCGTGCTATACAAGGTAAGTCGAATTCCTTCTAGGTCTTCAATCTTCACGCTTGGCACGTCAGACTCCTGGTCGGGTCTTCTTTGTGGGCCTTCATATGTAAGTCGGCCCGGAGGTTCCTAATGTCGGGTCTACGGGCCTGATCCATCCCCCCGACATTAGCCCCCAGGATTCTTGCGATGCTTCAGTCTTCACATCAATCTTCTTTTATCTTCTTCATTGCCGCCGGCTCTTCATGGATCAAGGGCCGACTTTATGCTTGACGTTGATTGGGAGTCAGAGTCGTCTCTCTTCAATTTTGCTTCGATTCCTCTATCTCCATGAAGTCGGCCTTTCTTGTTGAGTCAGCTATCATCTGATGCTCTACTAGAAGTCGGCGCCTAACTCTTTTTAGCTTGTCATTTCCTTTTACTTGAAGATTTTTCCTTTGACCTTTGGTCAAAGATCCGGTTTGGTTTTTATGATCACTCTGCCCGAAACGCCGGCTATAGGCATTGATGTTGGTAGTGGGAATCGAGGAGTCTTTCCATAAATGCTATCTGCCATGGGTAGTTACCTCGCTTTATTTATGGCATTAATGGATCTTCCCCATGAATCTACTATAAATATCCCTTTGGATAGTTTGATCTTTCAAGCGCATCCATTTTCCTTTTCCTCTTCCTGTTTTCCCCATGGCACCTAAGCTAGAAGCCTCTTCTCCTTTGGCATCCAACGAGCCCGATCCCTGTGCAAGTACTCGAGGTCTCGGCCGTGGTCGTGGTCGTGGCCATGGCAGAGGTCGTGGAAGAAGTACACGTGCTGCTTCTCCTTCTGAATCTCCCCCTTCTTCTCCTGAGAGGAGTGAGTTCTTGGTTCATATCCGGACGATTCGACGCTGGATCAAACTTCCTGAATCTTTTTCTCAACTTGTGGTTGACTCGACACCTTCGGGCCTTTGGCTCCGGTCTGATGGATGTCCTCATGGACCTGTCTGGGTGACAGTTAGTTTTTCTAACCATGGCACCATGTTTTTTGAGAAAGGTTGGAAAACTTTTCTTCGCTCCAGGAATATTTCTCGAGGAGACACCGTTATCTTCAAATTTGATGGTGAAGACACCTTGTCAGCTAGGATCTTCGACTCGGATGGAGACCGAGCCTGCTGTTGTGTGGAGAGCTCCAGCGATGAAGAACTTCTTAGTGAAGAAGAAGCTTCAACGGAGGATGAAGCCGACTCTGAAGAAGATATCTGAAGCTGTGGGTTTGTCTTCTTAGTAGTATATTGCCAAGTTTGGCTTTTGCTTGTAAGGTTTCCTACTTTGATGTAAGACCCAGTTGGTTTGATGAATGAAATTTATGAACTTTCATTGAGTCCATGAGTTCATGAGTCAGTTTTATTCCTGACTTGAAATGTTTTCTCAGAGTGTATGAGAGCCGACCACTTACGATAGTGTATGTATCTGTAGCCCCCTGAGTCGATTCTGAAAAGTTTAGTATCCGTTGATCGACTCATAGGACAGATCGACTTGTAGCCCCCATGAGATGGTATGGTCATGTTTACATGCCGTACCGGGTCATCAAAGAAGAATTTGTGTTTATGAAACTTGCTTCGAAGTAGTGTAGCCACAAAGTGTAGGGTTGTCTTTCCTGCGGCAACCTGGGACTTATAATTTCTTGCATATTTTCTAAAGAATATTTTGAAGTGGTACTCCCCCAAGAGTCGGTATACTCAGCTGGGTGATGTACCGAGTCTTCTTTTGAGAAGAAACCTTGAAGTGTAGTCCCCATGAGTCAGTGTGTGCATCTGTGTGCAATGCCGAGTCACATAGGTCTATCATTGAATCTGCCAAGTCACATAGATATGACACGATGGGTTTTATTCCCAACTTCCAAATAAGTCGGCGAGGGCCGGTTCGACGAATGTCGATATTTATATGTATGGCGAGAGCCATCACGACCGAAGTCGACTTTATATGTGCAGAAGATGCAATGAAAAAGGTGTATTCCCCATGAGTCGGTATGAGGATCTTTTGTGTTATACCGAGTCATAGAGAATTTTTTCAACTATAGTCCCCATGAGTCAGTATGAGCATCTTTTGTGCCATACCGAGTCACATGGGTTAATGCTCAAGATATATCTTTTGGATGAAAAATGAAATGAATATGTGATGATGCTAATGTATGCAGAAAGAAAATATAAAGACTCATATAGAAGTCGACTTTGGATTCATCTTTTCCTCATCTTCTCTTTGTTGAGAAGAATTTTGGGTTATCCATGAGTCGGAACTCCTCTGTATGTTGTCTCACATTGATCAGCGTTTTTCCGTTTTCTTTAAAACTTCTTCTTGAGAGTTTTTAGCCGGGTTTCGCGTATTTAGATCGTATGAGCATAAGCTATACAGGCCAAGGCTTGTTTTGCCAGTTCATGTGTATGCCGGGATTTCTTCGGATAAGAGTCGATGAGTGACATCGAGCCCCCCTACTGCCCCTGAATAAGCTTATATACTATTATTTTTACATATATATGCCGAGTTTTCGGATAAAGAGTCAATGATTGTCATCGAACTCCCCGATTCCCTGAATAAGCAATATACATGCTCAGTACCAATAGAGGAGTAGATCAAGCCCCCAGGTCTCTGAGATATAATAATGCAATTTATGCAAATGTATGATGCAAAAAATAAATGACATGAAACAAAAAGTAAAGTGGAGTCGATATGGCGGGAGCCGTTGCGACGGAAGTCGACTTAGTTATATGTGGTGAGGGCCAGCGCGACAGAAGTCGACTTATGTATATTTTGATGGCGAAAGCCGGCACGACCAATGTCGGCTTATATATATATATATATATATATATATATATATATATTGTGGCGAAAGCCAGTGCGACATCTGTCGACTTAGTGAAGCGTACAGTAATGTTCCTTTTTCTACTCAAGTGTAATATGGACGGAGTTGTGCGATGTTCCACGGCCTGGGAGTCTCGTCCATGCTTGTGCGCGTGTCCTCTTTCTCGCGTATATCCACTAGGTAGTAGGATCCGTTGTACAGGTTCTTGCTGATCACAAACGGTCCTTCCCAAGGAGAGGATAACTTGTGCATTCCATCTCTTTTCTGTATGAGTCGGAGCACCAAATCACCTTCCTGGAAAGTCTCACTTTTGATGCGACGGCTATGGTAGCGTCGTAGATCTTGTTGGTAGATAGCCGACTGAGCTGCAGGCAAATCTCGTTTTCCATCGAGAATATCCAAAGCGTCTTGTCTTGCTTTCTCATTTTCGGCTTCTACATAAGCAGTGACTCGAGGCGAGTCATGACGTATGTCACTTGGGAGGACGGCTTTCGCTCCATAGACTAGGAAGAAGGGCGTATAGCCTGTCGACCTGTTGGGAGTCGTCCGGATGCTCCATAATACTGAGGGTAACTCCTCCTCCCAGCAACCCGACGTCCTTTTCAAAGGGACAATGAGTCAGGGTTTGATGCCTCGGAGCAACTCTTGGCTGGCTCTCTCGGCTTGTCCGTTGGACTGTGGGTGTGCTACTGATGCAAGGTCGAGTCAGATGTGCTCGTTCTAGCAGAATCGCTGCATAACCCCTTCTGATAGGTTAGAACCATTATCAGTGATGATTCTTTGGGGGTAGCCGAATCTGTATATGATCTTTTTCAAGAATTTCAGTGTTGTCGCCGCATCACATTTGCTGACCGGCTATGCTTCGACCCATTTGGTGAATTTATCCACTGCCACTAATATGTGAGTATTCTTGTTGGCCGACCTTTTGAAAGATCCCACCATATCAAGTCCCCATACTGCAAAGGGCCAGGTAATAGGTATCATCCTGAGTTCTTGAGCCGGCACGTGAGCTTGTTTTGCATAGCGCTGAAATCCATCACATTTCTTGACTATGTCCTCTGCATCCGCATGAGCTGTGAACCAGTAGAAGCCGTGTCGAAAGGCTTTAGCTACAAGCGAACGAGATTCGGCATGGTGTCCGCGATCTCCAGAGTGTATTTCTTTGAGGATGGCTCTACCTTCTTCTGGTGAGACACATCTCTGAAAAACATCTGCGGCACTTCGCCGATGTAACTCACCATTGATGAGTACGAAGGATTGGCTTCTCCTGACGATTTGTCTGGCCAACATCTCATCTTGAGGAAGGATTCCTCGAGTCTTGTAATCCAAGTAAGGTACGACCCATGAGGGTGTAACATGGATTGCAGCAACCAAAGCCGGCTCTGGATCCGGCTATGCTATGTCTTGCTCTGTTGGTGGTTGTACAGAAGGCTTTGTTAGGACATCCAGAAATACGTTTGGAGGGACCGGCTTTCGTTGAGAGCCGAGTCGGGAGAGGGCATCTGCTGCTTCGTTTTCCCTACGGTCCACGTGATCCACCTGGTATCCAACAAAAAATCTGGCTTGTCTTTGCACCTCTCGTCGATAAGCTGCCATTATGGGATTTTTGGAATCCCATTTTCCTGACACTTGTTGAGAAACGAGATCGGAGTCGCCATAGGATTGGATCCAACTTATGTTCATTTCACGAGCTAGACGTAGTCCGTGAAGCAAGGCTTCATACTCTGTTGCATTGTTAGTACAGGTGAACTGTAGTTGTAAAACATAGCAGAATTTCTCCCCTTTAGGTGAGGTAAGAACTACACCGGCTCCTGAACCTTGGAGCTGCCGGCTTCCATCAAAGTGCATCGTCGAATATTTGGTGACTGGCTTATCCGGAGATGTTTGGATTTCTGTCCAGTCAGTGATGAAGTCGGCGAACGCCTGGGACTTTATGGCCGTTCGCGGCTTGTATTTGATGTGATAAGCCCCCAACTCTATGGCCCACTTTGCAATCCTTCCCGTTGCTTCCCGATTTTGGATGATATCTGCAAGTGGTGCTGAGCTGGCCACAGTTATGGGGTGCTCCTGAAAGTAGTGCTTAAGTTTCCGACTCGCCGTGAAGACACCAAGAACCAATTTCTGCCAGTGAGGGTAACGTTGTTTTGACAAGGTCAAAACCTCACTGACGTAATAAACTGGCCTCTGTAGGGGTTGTTCTTTACCGGCTTC
Source organism: Bromus sterilis (assembly GCA_950022295.1). Lineage (NCBI taxonomy): Eukaryota > Viridiplantae > Streptophyta > Magnoliopsida > Poales > Poaceae > Bromus > Bromus sterilis. The sequence goes on from OX465597.1 coordinate 134,069,193, forward strand.
CATACGCTCAAAAACAACCACAGCGCTGACCGCTCGATTGTTGGCTGCGATGTAAAGTAACATAGGTTCTTTAGACTTGGGAGCCGCCAGGATTGGAGCCTCGGATAGTTTTTTCTTCAATGACTCTAGGGCCTGGTCGGCTTCGTCATCCCAGACAAATGTTTCTGATTTCCTCAGAAGTCGATACAGGGGGATTGCCTTTTCACCAAGTCGGCTTATGAACCGACTCAGAGCGGCTACGCATCCTGTGAGTCGTTGAACTCTATTTACTGAGGTCGTCTTCTGAAGGGTCATGACAGCGTTGATTTTTTCTGGGTTTGCCTCGATGCCTCTCTCTGATACTATGTATCCAAGGAGTTTACCTGCAGGTACCCCAAAGGTGCACTTGGCCGGGTTTAGCTTCATCTGGTACTTGCGCAGATTTTTGAAGGTTTCCGTCAAGTCACTGATGAGTGAGTCGGCCAATTGGGACCTGATTACTATATCATCCACATAAGCATGCACGTTGCGCCCAATCTGCTCTTTGAGGCAACTCTGCACTGTTCTCTGATATGTGGCTCCCGCATTCTTAAGGCCAAAGGGCATAGAAGTGTAACAGTAGATCCCGAAGGGGGTGATGAAAGCCGTTTTCTCTTGATCTTCAAGGGTCATCTTGATCTGGTGATAACCAGAGTAGGCGTCAAGGAAACATAGGATCTCACATCCCACAGTCGAGTCTATGATCTGGTCAATACGAGGCAGCGCGAAGGGATCCTTCGGGCAGGCCTTGTTTAAGTCTGTGTAGTCAATGCACATGCGCCAGGTCCCGTTATTTTTCAAAATGAGGACCGGGTTTGCGAGCCATTCTGGATAGAAGACTTCCATGATGAACCCGGCGGCGAGGAGTCGGGCTATCTCTTCCCCAATAGCATTTCTCCTCTCGTCGTTGAAACGGCGAAGGAATTGCTTGACCGGCTTTAGCTTTGGATCTATATTTAGGTGGTGCTTTCCCTCGGGACACCTGGCATATCAGAGGGTTTCCAGGAGAAGATGTCCCGATTCTCACGGAGGAACTCGATGAGCGCACTTTCCTATTTGTCGGATAACTCTGTCTCGATGGTGAACTGCTGAGAAGAGTTGCCAGGGACAAAGTCGACTTTCTTCATATCCTGAGCCGGTTGGAACTTGGGGTTGTTGTCGGGAGTCGGTTTCTTCAGGATCGTGGGATCTGCTGGGTCTACCTTTTCTTGGTATGCCGACAAGTCCTCTTTGGCGCGTGTCGACTCGGGAAACTTGACGTGTTGTTCGTCACATTCTAGTGCCCTGGACCGACTTCCATCGTCGGTGATTGGGCCATTAGGACCCGGCATCTTTAGTTTCAGGTAGACATAACATGGCCGAGCCATGAATTTTGCATAAGCCGGTCTACCCAAAATGGCGTGATATGGGCTCTCGAGTTTTACCACTTCAAAGGGTATGAGCTCGGAGCGGAAATTCCCAGCGTTTCCAAAAGCCGTCTCCAGGTGAATTTTGCCTATCGGGCGTGCCGACTTTCCTAGGACTATTCCATGCAAAACGGTGTTGGAGGGTTGCAGCTGTTTTTGGGTCAGTCCCATCCTGCGAAAGGTTTCGTAGTAGAGTATGTTGATGTTGCTTCCTCCGTCCATGAGTACTTTGTCAAGTGTATATCCTCCAATTTGTGGAGAGACTACTAGAGCCAGGGCCCCTGGGTTCTCTACCACCGGGGTGTGGTCATCTCTTGTCCAAGTGATTGGCTGTTCTGACCAATTGAGCCACCTGGGCCAAGTCGGCTCTGTAGTTACATCCATGGAGGCTCTTCGTTGCAGCTTCCTATCCCTCCTTCAGCTGCTGGTAGTGAAAACGTGGTATGTTGCATGGTCATGAAGTTGTTCCGGGTTTGCTTGGAATCCAGCAAGCCCTGACTGATTTTGCTGGGCTCCTCCTCCGGGTCCTTGGTGTTGAGGCATTGCCCCGGCTCCTTGGTAGCTGGGATTTTGGTTGTTGCCGTTTTGGCCGGCTCCTCCACCTGACCCGGGAGGTCCCTGGTTCCCGCGTCGTGCAAACTCTTTCATGAAATAGCAATCTTCCCAAGTGTGGTTGGCTAGGCGACCAGGTTTACTATGGGTTGGGCAAGGACTCTTCATAGCTGCTTCAAAATTGTTCGGGCGAAAATTTCCTTCCGGCTTGTGGTAGTTGTTGCCCCCTGCTTCTGTCTTTGGGAGCAGACATTTTTGTTGGCTACCAAGTCAGAAGTAGTCTGATCAAGCCGCCGCTTGGTTTGCTGACTCTGATTCTGGGATGTTTTGCCACCATTTTTGTTTTGGCCAGCTTTATCCTGCTGAGATTAGGTATCCTTGGTTTTGTCAGACTCGGCATATTTGATGACTGCATTCATGAGTTCTCCTATGTCCTTGACCGTCCTCTTGAGTCGGCCAAGTTTGTGGACTAGAGGCTCAAACTTGCAATTCCTTTCCAAGACGATGACGGTTGTTTGGGCTGTAATAGTGTCTGAAGAGTGGATTATTTCTGCAACCCGTCGCGCCCAGCTCAGGGTCGACTCTCCTTCCTTCTGGACACAATGCTCCAAGTCCAGGATTGTGGTAGCTCGTCATCATGTGCCTTGGAAGTTCTGGATGAATTTTTCCTTGAGATCCGTCCAGGAAGTGACGGAATTCTCTGGGAGATTTTTGAACCATGTGCGAGCCGGCCCTTCCAACATCATTGTGAGGTAACGGGCACAGACTCCTTCGCTGGCTTGTAACATTTCCATGGGTAAGTCATAACTTTCGATCCAAGCCGCCGGGTCCATGTCGGCTGTGTAGTTCGCGATCTTACGTGGTCCTTTGAAGTCTGGTGGCAAGCGTGTATTTCGTAGAGCCGACACTAGGCATCGATTGCCCACGGATCTGCTGATGGACTCGGTGTCTTGGTCTAGGGGCGGAGATTGGAATATCTGTTTTACCCGTCGTTCTGGGTGGAAACTGGACGGGATGTCTTGGATCCTTATCGCCCCTGGCGGGTCTAGCGGTGGTGGAGCTCTACGCTGGCGATGGCTGCTCGAACCAGCTGGAGCCGGTGAATCTGCTTGCCGGCTCATACTTTGATATGGGGTTTGATGTAAGTATTGGAATCCCTGTGAATACTGGGCTTGTTGTGTGATTGCGGTCTTGAGCAGATCAATCGCCCCTCGAGTGGCCTGATCCACCGGAGTGTCTCCATGTGCAGGCACGCTGGCAAGGTACCGTGTGGCTGCCACCACATTAGCCATGGGGTTGTTGAAGTGATCTGGGGGTGTATGGAACCGTTCCTTACATGGCGAGGGGACATGTTGCCTTAGTGGCGTGTACCCTGGGGGAGTTGACTGATTCATGTCCTGGAACTGATGATGGGAAAATGGGGCGATAAAAAATAATAATAATACTAACGCGTCCACGTCATTGATACAGAGTGAATACACTTAAGTGCGTACATAAATAAAATGGATATCAAACATTGCGAGTACTTTATTTCCAGAACTCTTACATTTACATAAAAGAACTGTTAATTACATCTCCAAATAGAAAACCCCTGATTAATAATTCCAACCTATCTATTACATAGCATTGCAACATATGGATATAACAAAATGTAGAAATAAAAGAAACTACAAAATGTAAAATAAAAGTCCTCCTCGCTGTCGTCGATGTCGGCGTAGTCGGGGAGCCATGAAGTATGCATATGCTAATATATGGGTAGCATAATATTCATCATTTGATCATATGATTTTTATAGTACGTACATGACTTGACTATTTCTTACCTAGTTCATTAACCATTTGAAAATTGATAATAAGTATTGTTTTATGTTATATGATTATTTTTAATGGTTAATAAGCTAGTTTAGCAAGCACGTGTGCAATATATAGTATAACTCATTTTGTGAGCCAAGTTTATCATGCATGTGATTTCTATATGCATGCATGGGATATGAGGAGTGTGGAATGTGTTTGGTGAAGATACACATACCCTTATGTTCAGCTACCGTATGGGGAAGCTATATAGAATATGATGATGAAATGCACTTGTTTTTGTTTGGTGCAAATGACATGGGTATAACCCTAGTCACAGTATATTTGTGTGGGTATATGCACCTATATGAAAGGAGTTCATGATTTAATTTTAATCTAGATGATCATCTTATAGCATGTAAGACAATTTTCTACGCGCATTTGTATAGAGTTGAATATGCATGCATCTATATGAAATGCATGGTTTGATTTATGCCTTATCAGTATTAGTTCAAATATATCACATGAAACTTAGTAAAATATTTATATAGTTCCAGATTTCAGATTTATGGAAGTATTCTATAAAGTTTGGCTTCACTTATATTAGTACTAGCATTACGTAGCAACATTGTGCCCATGTGCAGCTTAACCAAGCGGAGCGTGATTTTTCTTTGCTCGTATTATCACTAACTTAGCATAGGACGTATACTTTTCGTGTAATCGAACAAGGAATATCTTTGGATTTATGTTTTACTCAGTTTAGTTATATGGGACTAAACTACGCGTAAGTAAGAATCATGCACAATGTATTTTTTCGTATTCAATCGGAATTTTCACTTATGATGTGCTATGTTTTAGCTAGATTAATCATCCTGCACAAATACGTACTAATATGTGATCACATGATGTGTTGGACTTTAACTATGTACCATTCAAGATGGTTAGCTATGTAGATGACATGCAAAACATATTGGTTTTTGCTTCACGCCTACATGATAGTGATAATGCCTCATATATTTAGGAATGTGAATTTACATAGGAACATTATATATCTTGGTTCCTAGATCATATAGCATTGTGAGACAAACTCAATATGAATTTTACATTATATTCTTGAGTTGTATCAACATGGAAAATAACCATGAGACCAATCAAGATGATTCACACGTTTATTTTTATATTCTTGAGTTGTATCAACATGGAAAATTAATATGGGACCAGTCAAGATAACACACATGTTCTTTTATATTCTTGAATTGTATCAACATGGAAGGTCACCATGAGACCAATCAAGAAAACATATATAGGTCTATTCTTGAGTCGTATCAACATACAAAATTACTATGAGACCGATCAAGACAACGCATTTGGTTCTATTCTTGAGTTGTATCAACATGGCAGATTACCATGAGAACAATCAAGACAACATATTTTCATTTTACAATCTTGAATTGTATCAACATGGGATATCACCATGAGACCAACCAAGATGCATATTTAATTATTTTACAATCTTGAATTGTATCAACATGGAAGATTACCATGAGACCAATCAAGATGCATATATGATTATTTTACAATCTTGAATTGTATCAACATGGGATATCACCATGAGACCAATCAAGATGCATATTTAATTATTTTACAATCTTGAATTATATCAACATGGGATATCACCATGAGACCAATCAAGATGCATATTTAATTATTTTACAATCTTGAATTGTATCAACATGGAAGATTACCATGAGACCAATCAAGATGCATATATGATTATTTTACAATCTTGAATTGTATCAACATGGAATATCACCATGAGACCAATCAAGATGCATATTTAATTATTTTACAATCTTGAATTGTATCAACATGGAAGATCACCATGAGACCAATCAAGATGCATATCTGATTATATTCTTGAGTAGTATCAACATGGCAAGATCACCATGAGTGTCGGGACCCGGGGTTAGCGTATGCAAGTCCCGCTACGACATAGTCATATGGAGAGCCGAGAACCGTACCCACTTGTCTAAGCAGACAAGGCCAAGCACAGAACGTTCTCGGAAAGCATCGTACGTGAGCGGCATCCCATCCAGGTCGGATGATCAACTGAGATGGGTCCTCATCGTCCGCACACAAGTCTAAATATATGGGTGATGAACTCCCATATTCACAGACAAATCGCCTCAACCATACTATCGACTATCTCATAACTCTTACATAGACTTACTCCAGCCCGACCACTTAGTCGGGGTCTAGGGTGCGCAAGATCATACCACAAAGTGTGCACGAGACAGAGTCTCGAGCAATCGCATCGCGATTCCCCAAGCTGCGCACATCTAAGGACCACTTGGTGTATAAAATACCGCCAGCCAGATCACAACTAAGGTCTCGAAAACACATACAAAGACATGCATGTTATAAACATACACGCAGCACACATGTCTTGTATGAACAGCAGGTATCATTGCAATTCTCTACAAAGTACACCACTTTATTGATAACTCTCACAGAGTGCACACAGAGATCACAAGTCTGTGATCCAACATTACAACAAACAAGCGGAAGCAAAGTAGGCCTGAGTACAGACAAGTTTAACAAATGGCTTAAGAAGGCTTATTTAAACACAAGCCCTCCACGAGGGAACCAGTCTGCTGACTGGGACTACACTAGCTTGGTCTTCAGTCGTCGAGCTCGAGGAAGAATCCACCTTCGGGATCAGTGGGTTCATCTAAAACATAGAATAAGCAAACGTGAGTACAAAGTCGTACTCAGCAAGACTTACATAGGAGCTATACTACTCATGCACATGTATCAAGGTAAAGGGAGGTGGGGTTCAATTGCAGAAGTGCCAGCTTTGACTTGGCTAGTCCTGAACTACGAGTACCAGACTTGAGGTAAGAAGCGTACACGAGTCCACTACATCTCCAATCAATTACACCACTATGGTGCCTTCCTCTCCTTCCCCACGAGAAAGCACGCCATAGCACTCACGATTATCTTGGTAAGTTTTATAAGTATCCAGTTCAAGTTGTCTAATAATCAAGCTAAGCTTTCCAAGCAGTCCGTAACCGCGGACGCGGCTATTCGAATAGTTTTGTTAACCCTGCAGGGGTGTACCGCTACACACATCTGTCATCAGTTACCGCCTTTTGCGTGTCACTGTTCAAGAGGTGACAGCGAGGATGCCACCACAACTGTTACCTCATAGCCGATCTAGTCCAAGAAAGCCGCCTACCTAGGTTGGCTACCACTATCGTGAACCCGTCCTGTTTACCGAAGTGGACCCAGATGATGTGTGCGTGGTGCATAAGCCGGTCTCGGCTGAGCGTTCTCTCACTTAGCAGCCAGGCCACAAACCTACCAGAACTCCGAACTACTACGACATCTGGACATCGAAAGGGATGAGTTAGTAGGTTGAGAGGGGTCAGTGAGCCCAATGTGTGGTTGTACTCTTCATCTTGGATCACCACACAAGAACTCGGGCTTAGGGCGGTGTTCAACGAGACAACCCACTGTGTACTCCTACACAGCCTCTCATCGTTCACCTTGTATTAGGGTAGATTCACCAACACATTTCCACCATCATCAACATGATCACTACCATCCCGACTCACATAACAGTAACAACATTGTATCACTCTAAGCATGCAATAAGCAGTAAAAATTGCAGGGGCCACATGATATCAAACAACTCCTACATTTTCTAGGATTGTGGTTTGCCTACTACTGTGACAAATGATAGGTCATGCAAAGGAATGGGTTCATCTATGCGGTAGAAACGTAGCATGGTAATCATCCTATACAATGCATAAGCGAGACATGAGAGGGAAGTGGGATTTATCGACATGATCAAAGGGGGTTTGCTTGCCTTGCTGACGAGGTTCAGTCTCGGGATCTTCAACGAAAGGGGCAGCCTCCTGTTCTGGTTCAACTTCTACTCGACAAACAACAAACAAGGTAGAAAAGTAAATACAGTGCACAAGCACATGGTTGAAGGTTGAAACTTGGTTTGCATGCTTCTGATGTGTGAGGCAATTCCATTTAAATGGAATATATTGCAAATGAAATTGCAAATTCAAACTCCAATCTGAATTTAATTTAGCCAAGTTACAAATGCTATTGGTTGATCAAATGTAATTCATCTTGACATGTGTATGATATGCCTCTGATGTTCAACTGAATTGGGGTATGTTGCTAAGGTTCAAATTGCAAAAGCATTTGAATTTAATTTGATTAAATTCCAATTAAACCAAATAGCAAATGCTACTGGTCCCATTTTAAATTCAACTCACACATAGTTGAAAGTTGTATATTTGGATAGATTATTTTCTCCTTATCATTTTTCATATATTATATGTTAAATTGGAGTTAATATGAATTTTCTATGAATTTCCAAAGTTTAAACCTTTTTCTGGAATTTTCTGAATTTCTTTAAAATGGAAAAAAGGGTTTATTGCGTAGGCATGATGTCACAGTGACGTGGGGGGTGCTGACATGTGGGGCCTCACTGTCAGTGGGTTAGTTAACTAACACGGTTAGTTTAAACTAACCAGGGATTAGTTAGCGGCCTGGGCCCACTGGTCAGTGGCCCAGGGGGTTGGATTAGGGGCTAAACACGACAGACACGTCAGCCTCGCCGGCGGCTAGTCGCCGGCGACGTCCAGGGACGGCGGTGTCCGCGGAGACGGCGCTCCCGTGGCCCAAATCGAGCGTTGAAACCACTGAGACGTAGATCTTGGTGCCGCGCGTCGAATGGGACCAAGAACAGGGGCTGGGGTGCCCTGTAGGCTCACCGGCGACGAGCTTTGCGGCGACAGTGGTACGGCTGCGAGGCAAAACTCTCTACGGTGCACTAAAAGGAGCGGGGTTAGGCGCGTTTGAAGCAAAGGAGCACGGCGGTAGCGAAGGACATGGCCCCGAGCTCGATTGCTTCATGGGTGCTCGCCGACGAGCACCACGGCGGCGTTGAGCTACGGCTCCCATGGTGGATCCGGCTACAGCTGCGGGGCGGGCGCGGGACCAGAGGGGTTGTTCTCAGAAGCTCACCCTGAGTGCAATGGCGGTGACGGCTTGCTCGGGGAGGTCCTGGTGATGGAGAATCCGGCGATGGCGTGCGGCGGCCGTAGTTGAAGAAGACGTCCCGATTCCTTAGCTCCAAGGGCTCTGCGCTCGATTCCTTCTGCACGGAGACGTAGTCGACGGTGACGAAGACGATGGACACAATGGCGCGGCTCGGGGACGATGGTGGCCACGCATGCTTCAATCCATGGCGACGGCGGCGTTCGGTTCTTCGCGGGGCTCAGCGAGAGAGAGGAGGATAGGCACTAGGGAGGGGGGGAATGGACGCACGGCGTCTCCAGGAGCTTCGAGGCGCGTCTAGGAGGCTCCAGAGGGGCAGGTGAAGGCTGGGGAAGCGGCGACGTGCTCGGCTATCTCGGTGGCATTCCACCGAGCAGCTTGGAGGTGCGGGGTCGGGGAAGAAGACCCCCTTTCCCCTTTGGGCCGGCTGGGCCGGCTGGGCTGGCTTCGCCCAGGCGACAGGTAAGGTTTTCTGTTTTCTTTTCTGTTTAATCTTTCCTTTCTGTTTTTCTTTTCTGTAATTTGTTTTGCCTATTAAAATAAAATAGCTAGGCATTTTATTAATGCTAAAACTTTTTACATGGCCTCATAATAATATATATACTAGCCATTTGCATAGTTTGGCACTTTTTAAAATTCAAATTATTTGAATCTTAAGTCAAATAGGGGTTTTTCAATTAATCCAAGGTCTTGTTTGAATATTTGAAAAATCCATGAGCATGGGGTGGGTCCCACATCACTTGATATGTGATCACACTCATTTATAAGACTTTTCAAAAATCAAACATGAATTTTTGGAGAAGATTTATTTCTGGCCTTTTGAATTAATTCATCTGGGGGGTTCCTTCTCCCATTTTGCAATTGAATTTGATTTCAACTGATTTCTTTTGAAATTTTTAACATGTTTCAAAGTGACTTGCTAATCCTAGCACATACCTAACTTGGGGTTGTGACAACTCGCCCCCACTCAACAGAATCTCGTCCCGAGATTCAGAAGTCTGCGGGAGCAAGGTGGGGTACTCGGCACGGAGACGGTCTTCTCTTTCCCATGTGGCTTCTCTCTCAAAGTGGTGTGACCATTGCACTTTCAGAAACTTAATCTTCTGACGACGAGTGACACGCTCTGCGGAATCAAGAATACGAACGGGGTATTCTCGATAAGAAAGGTCATCTTGGAGATCAAGATTTTCGTGGTCGACTTCGCGGATGAGGTCCTTGAAGCAACGCCTGAGTTGTGACACATGGAATACATCATGTACTCGGGAAAGGTGCGGGGGTAGTTCAAGTTGGTAGGCAACTTCTCCATGTTTAGCAAGAATGCGGAAAGGTCCGATGTAACGTGGGGCCAACTTGCCTTTGATACCGAAACGTTGGGTTCCCTTCAGAGGAGTAACCCGAAGGTAAGCCTTCACATCCAGATTGTAGCTCTCTTGCCTATGATGACGATCATAGTAGCTTTTCTGACGAGACTGGGCTGCTTTCAATTGATCACAAACAATGCGAACTTGCTCTTCTACTTCCTTGATCATATCTGGTCCAAAGAATTGTCTTTCACCGGTTTCTGACCAGTTTAGGGGTGTTTGACATCGTCGTCCATATAAGAGTTCAAAAGGACCCATGTTCAGACTAGATTGAAAACTATTGTTATAAGCAAATTCGGCGAATGGAAGAGACTTCTCCCAGTTCTTTCCGAATGAGATAACACAAGCTCTGAGCATGTCTTCAAGAATTTGGTTAACACTTTCGACTTGACCGCTAGACTGAGGATGGAAAGCTGTACTAAAGGAGAGATGAGTTCCCATAGCATTCTGAAAGCTTCCCCAAAATCTAGAGGTGAAAAGGCTACCACGATCAGAATTGATTTCGAAAGGAACACTGTGAAGGGATACAATTCTAGAGACGTACAAGTCCGCTAACTGACTAGCAGTTATAGACTCGTGAACTGGAAGGAAGTGAGCAACTTTGGAAAGCCTATCTATGACAACGAAGATGGCATCGTTTCCTTTCTGGGTTTTTGGAAAGCCGGTGATGAAGTCCATACCGACTTTGTCCCATTTCCACTCTGGAATAGGCAAAGGTTGAAGTGTACCAGCAGGTCTTTGATGTTCGGCCTTAATGCGACGACAAACATCACATTCAGCAACAAATCGAGCAATGTCTCTCTTCATCCTAGTCCACCAAAATCTCTGGCGTAGATCTCGGTACATTTTTATGCTACTGGGATGAATTGGGAGGGGTGTGCCATGGGCTTCCTTGAGGATGAGTTGCCTTAGTTCCCTATTTTTAGATACTACCAAACGATTTCCAAAGAATACCGTTCCTTTACTATCTGTGGAGAAACATCTAGCAACTCCGCTAGCAATGTTCTCCTTGATCCGGCGAACACCTCGTGCACGCCTTTGGGCAACTATGATTTGATCCTCAATAGTTGGTTTCGCCACCAAGGTAGAAAGATAGCCATGAGGAACAATCTCAAGATTGAGCTTGCAAAATTCCTCATGAAGAAGTGGTTGATACTATTGTAACATGAGGTTGTTACAATACGACTTACGACTTAGTGCATCAACCATAACATTGGCTTTGCCTGGGGTGTAAGAAATTCCTACGTCGTAATATTTTATCAACTCAATCCAGCGTCTTTGCCTGAGATTAAGATCTGGCTGGGTGAAGATGTATTTGAGGCTTTGGTGGTCGGAATAGATCTCATAACGATTACCAAGGAGGTAATGTCGCCAAGTTGTCAGGGCATGAACTATGGCAACGAGTTCAAGATCATGGGTAGGATAGTTCTCTTCATGTGGCAGCAACTGGCGTGAAGCACAAGCTACCACATGTCTATCTTGCAGAAGTATGCATCCTAACCCTTGCCATGAGGCGTCACAAAAGATCTCGAAATCCTTTTTGGTGTGTGGAGGCGCAAGTACGGGTGCAGAAGTCAATCTCCTTTTTAGCTCTTGAAAGCTTTCCTCGCACTTGGGAGTCCATTGGAATTTCTTATCTTTCTTGAGAAGTTCAGTTAGAGGCTTTGCAACTTTAGAAAAGTTCTCAATGAAGCGACGGCAATAGCTGGCTAGGCCAAGAAAATTCCTAACTTGCTTAACCGATCCAGGTGGAGTCCATTCAAGGACGGCCTGAACTCTCTCGGGATTCACAGCAATGCCTTTTGCAGAAATCACGTGGCCTAAGTAGGTCACTTCTGGTAGCCAAAATTCACACTTGGAGAATTTAGCATACAGGCGATGCTCTCTAAGTTTCATCAATACCAGCCTTAGATGTTCGGCATGTTCATCTTCGTTCTTCGAGTAGATGAGAATGTCATCGAGATAAACTACAACAAATTTATCTAGGTACTCCATGAAGATCGAATTCATCATGCGCGTGAAAGTGGCGGGGCATTGGTTAAACCGAAGGACATGACGGTGTACTAGTAAAGACCATAACGAGTAGTAAAAGCCGTTTTGGGAATGTCCTCGTTTCGGATTTTGATTTCATGATAACCTAATCTCAAATCCATCTTGGAGAAGACAGAGGATCCAGCAAGTTGATCATAAAGATCATTGATCATGGGAAATGGGTACTTGTTCTTTATCGTTGCTAGATTTAGCGGGCGATAGTCTACGCACATCCTTTATGTTCCATCTTTCTTCGTTACGAACAGAACGGGGCAACCCCATGGCGATGAGCTAGGGCGGATGAAGCCTTTTGCCAACAAAGCTTCAAATTGGATTTTAAGCTCAGCTAACTCACGTGGGGCCATTTTGTATGGGCGTTTGGAAATTGGTGCGGTTCCTGGCATAAGATCCACTATGAACTCTACACATCTCTCGGGTGACTATGTTTAAGGAGTTGGATCTCTGGATAGCTTCCTAGAGGATGACCAAGGTTTACTAGGGGCTACAACAGATATGTCAGAGTAGCAAAGTACCCCAACACGATGGTTAGTGTGGTTCTTCTGGCTAGAAGACATCTAAAGTGGGAGGAAGAGCTGCAATTTAATCACTATGGGTTTCTAGAATAAAACCTACAACAAACTCTAGAGAACTAGCGGGCACGCCACCTAGAAGTTCTTCTAAAAGGACAACCGAAATGGAGAGAAGGATTTTGCAAATGCATCAGATTATGAAGATAACTGGAATGACTCGGACAGCATAACGGTTGTAATTGTAAGAAATCAGGAAGCATAACAACGCTAGAAAACCGAACACAACTTTCCTACGGCTACAAGGAAGCAAACAACGAGATGTTCTAATAAGACATAGATGAGCCTAGTCATATCTTCCGTAGAACAAGATGAGGGTGACTCAGAACTCAGAATGATGAGGGTAAGGAGAAAAAAGAAGCCTTACGTTGTTCCCTTATATACCCAGAGTAACTATATAACTATAGCAAGCTAGACTCGACTTCGGCCAAGGCTGATAATCCTACAGTCAGTCCTGCTCTGATACCAAGTCTGTCGGGACCCGGGGTTAGCGTATGCAAGACTCGCTACAACACAATCATATGGAGAGCCGAGAACCGTACCCACTTGTCTATGCAGACAAGGCCCAGCATAGAACGTTCTCGGAAAGCATCGAACGTGAGGGGCATCCCATCCAGGTCGGATGATCAACTGAGATGGGTCCTCGTCGTCCGCACACAAGTCTAAATGATATGGGTGGTGAACTCCCATACTCATAGCCAAGTCGCCTCAACCATACTATCGACTATCTCATAACTCTTACATAGACTTACTCCAGCCCGATCACTTAGTTGGGGTCTAGGGCGGGCTCGATCATACCACAAAGTGTGCACAAGACAGAGTCTCGAGCAATCGCATCGCGATGCCCCAAGCTGCGCACGTCTAAGGGCCACTTTGTGTATAAAAGACCGCCAGCCAGATCACAACTAAGGTCTCGAAAACCCATACAAAGACATGCATGTTATAAACATACACGCAGCACACATGTCTTGTATGAACAGCAGGTATCATTGCAATTCTCTAAAAAGTATACCACTTTATTGATAACTCTCACAGAGTGCACACAGAGATCACAAGTCTGTGATCCAACATTACAACAAACAATCGGAAGCAAAGTAGGTCTGAGTACAGACAAGTTTAACAAATGGCTTAAGAAGCCTTATTTAAACACAATCCCTCCACGAGGGAACCAGTCTGCTGACTGGGACTACACTAGCTTGGTCTTCAGTCGTCGAGCTCGAGGAAGAATCCACCTTCGGGGTCAGTGGGTTCATCTAAAACATAGAATAAGCAAACGTGAGTACAAAGTCGTACTCAGCAAGACTTACATAGGAGCTATACTACTCATGCACATGTATCAAGGTAAAGGGAGGTGGGGTTCAATTGCATAAGTCCCAGCTTTGACTTGGCTAGTCCTGAACTACGAGTACCAAACTTGAGGTAAGAAGCGTACACGAGTCCACTACATCTCCAATCAATTACACCACTATGGTGCTTTCCTCGACTTCCCCACGAGAAAGCACGCCATAGCACTCACACTTATCTTGGTAAGTTTTATAAGTATCCATTTCAAGTTGTCTAATAATCAAGCTAAGCTTTCCAAGTAGTCCTTAACAGCGGACGCGGCTATTCGAATAGTTTTGTTAACCCTGCAGGGGTTTACCGCTACACACACGTGTCATCAGTTACCACCTTTTGCGTGTCACCGTTCAAGAGGTGACAGCGACGATGCCACCACAACTGTTACCTCATGGCCGATCTACTCCAAGAAACCCGCCTACCTAGGTTCGCTACCACTATCGTGAACCCGGCCGGTTTACCGAAGTGGACCCAGATGATGTGTGTGTGGTGCATAAGCCGGTCTCGGCTGAGCCGTTCTCTCACTTAGCAGCCAGGCCACAAACCTACCAGAACTCCGAACTATTGCGACATCTGGACATCGAAAGGGATGAGTTAGTAGGTTGAGAGGGGTCAGTGAGCCCAATGTGTGGTTGTACTCTTCATCTTGGATCACCACACAAGAACTCGGGCTTAGGGTGGTGTTCAACGAGACAACCCACTGTGTACTCCTACACAGCCTCTCATCGTTCACCTTGTATTAGGGTAGATTCACCAACACATTTCCACCATCATCAACATGATCACTACCATCCCGACTCACATAACATTAACAACATTGTATCACTCTAAGCATGCAATAAGCAGTAACAATTGCAGGGGCCACATGATATCAACCAACTCCTACATTTGCTAGGATTGTGGTTTGCCTACTACTGTGACAAATGATAAGTCATGCAAAGGAATGGGTTCATCTATGCGGTATAAAGGTAGCATGGTAATCATCCTATACAATGCATAAGCGAGACATGAGAGGGAAGTGGGATTTTATCGACATGATCAAAGGGGGTTTGCTTGCCTTGCTGAAGAGGTTCAGTCTCGGGATCTTCAACGAAGGGGGAAGCCTCCTGTTCCGGTTCAACTTCTACTCCACAAACAACAAACAAGGTAGCAAAGTAAATACAATGCACAAGCACATGGTTGAAGGTTGAAACTTGGTTTGCATGCTTCTGATGTGTGAGGCAATTCCATTTAAATGGAGTATATTGCAAATGAAATTGCAAATTCAAACTCCAATTTGAATTCAATTTAGCCAAGTTACAAATGCTATTGTTTGATCAAATGTAATTCATCTTGACATGTGTATGATATGCCTCTGATGTTCAAGTGAATTGGGGTATGTTGCTAAGGTTCAAATTGCAAAAGCATTTGAATTTAATTTGATTAAATTCCAATTAAACCAAATAGCAAATCCTACTGGTCCCATTTTAAATTCAACTCAAACATAGTTGAAAGTTGTATATTTGGATAGATTATTTTCTCCTGATCATTTTTCATATATTATATGTTAAATTTGGAGTTAATATGAATTTTCTATGAATTTCCAAAGTTTAAGCCTTTTTCTGGAATTTTCTGACTTTCTTTAAAATAGAAAAAGGGTTTATTGCGTAGGCATGACGTCACAGTGATGTGGGGGGGTGCTGACATGTGGGGCCTCACTGTTAGTGGGTTAGTTAACTAACCCGGTTAATTTAAACTAACCAAGGATTAGTTAGCGGCCTAGGCCCACTAGTCAGTGGCCGAGGGGGTTGGATTAGGGGCTAAACATGCCAGACACGTCAGCCTCCGGCGACGTCCAGGGACGGCGGTGTCCGCGGAGACGGCGCTCCCGTGGCCCAAATCGAGCGCTGCAACCACTGAGACGTAGCTCTTGGTGTCGCGCGTCGAATGGGACCAAGAACAGGGACTGGGGTGCCCTGTAGGCTCACCGGCGACGAGCTTTGCGGCGACAGTGGTATTGCTGCGAGGCAAAACTCGCTACGGTGCACTAAAAGGAGAGGGGTTAGGCGCGTTTGAAGCAAAGGAGCACGGTGGTTTAGAAGGACATGGCCCCGAGCTCGATTGCTTCACGGGTGCTCGCCGACGAGCACCACGACGGCGTTGAGCTACGGCTCCCATGGTGGATCCGGCTACAGCTGCAGGGAGGGCGCGGGACCAAAGGGGTTTTTCTCAGATGCTCACCCTGAGTGCAACGGCGGTGACGGCTTGCTCAGGGAGGTCCTGGTGATGGAGAATCCGGCGATGGAGCGCGGCGGCCGTAGTTGAAGAAGACGACCTGATTCCTTAGCTCCAGGGGCTTCGCGCTCGATTCCTTCTGCACGGAGACGTAGTCGACGGTGACGAAGATGTTGGACACAACGGCGCGGCTCGGGGACGACGGTGGCCACGCGTGCTTCAATCCATGGCGACGGCGGCGTTCGGTTCTTCGCGGGGCTCAGCGAGAGAGAGGAGGATAGGCACTGGGGAGGGGGGAATGGACGCACGGCGTCTCCAGGAGCTTCGAGGCGCGTCTAGGAGGCTCCAGAGGGGCAGGTGGAGGCTGGGGAAGCGGCGACGTGCTCGGCTAGCTCGGTGGCATTCCACCGAGCAGCTTGGAGGCGCGGGGTCGGGGAATAAAACCCCCTTGCCCCTTTGGGCCGGCTGGGCCGGCTGGGCTGGCTTCGCCCAGGCGACAGGTAAGGTTTTCTGTTTAATCTTTCCTTTCTGTTTTTCTTTTCTGTAATTTGTTTTGCCTATTAAAATAAAATAGCTAGGCATTTTATTAAATGCTAAAACTTTTTACATGGCCTCATAATAATATATATACTAGCCATTTGCACAGTTTGGCACTTTTTAAATTTCAAATTATTTGAATCTTAAGTCAAATAGGGGTTTTTGAATTAATCCAAGCTCCTGTTTGAATATTTTAAAAATCCATGAGCATGGGGTGGGTCCCACATCACTTGATATGTGATCACACTCATTTATAAGACTTTTCAAAAATCAAACATGAATTTTTGGAGAAGATTTATTTCTGGCCTTTTGAATTAATTCATCTGGGGGGTTCCTTCTCCCATTTTGCAATTGAATTTGATTTCTATTGATTTCTTTTGAAATTTTTAACATGATGCAAAGTGACTTGCTAATCCTAGCACATACCTAACTTGGGGTTGTGACAATGAGACCAATCAAGAGAACATATTTTAATTCTATTCTTGAGTTGTATCAACATTGCAGATTACCATGAGACCAATCAAGATAACACATATTTAGTTATATTCTTGAGTTGTATCAACATGGCAAGATCACCATGAGACCAATCAAGACAACATTTATTTTCTATTCTTGAGTTACATCAACATTGCAAGATCACCATGAGACTAATCAAGACAACATTTTTAGCTATATTCTTGAGTTGTATCAACACGGAAAGATCACCATGAGACCAATCAAGACAACATTTATTTTTTATTCTTGAGTTGTATCAACATGGCAAGATCACCATGAGACCAATCAAGACAACATGTATGAGGTATATAGAACACCAAAGCATGAAAGATACACATCAGATGAGAGAAAAAATAAGGATAACCATAATCTTACTTTGCCTCGTGTGTTGACGGACGGATGGATGAAACGGCGGTACCGTACAGCGGCTTGCGACGTCGAACGAGCGGCCGACAGCAGCTAAACAATCAACACGATGGTAGTATGGATGTCGAGCAGTTGACGGCAGCGAGCCGGTGGTGACGGCGACCAGACAATCGGTCGGCGGCTTGTATGCTAGTACGTCAACGAACGATGTGCGGGCGGGCAGTGTTTGAGAGAATGGAGGAATGAGGAGCAGCTGAGGCAAAAAATGTGCAGCGCTTCGAGTTGGAGAGAAGAATGAGCCCGGGGCGTGAGCAGGGACGTCGCCAGTATTTATAGGGAGCCGGGCGCCGGGCGCCACTAGCAAAGGGCTAGCTGGGCGTACGCGCCCCACGTCCTTGATCGTGGGAATCATGGGAATCGTGGGAGTGGACTGTGTTTTTCTCTCTAATATATCCCTTTTTTAATGGGAAACGTTTTCCGCCGGCTGACCGGCTAACTCTTTTCGCCGGTCACGCTGCGCATGCACAATAGGCTGACCCATGGGACCCATGTGCTCTGAAGCGGTGTCTGTGATCCTTATCTTATCTCTTCTTCTTTTTTCTCTTATGCTCTCACAACCACCCCTTTGCCCGCATCTGCATCTCATCTTCTCTTTCCCCTTCGCCTCAACGCCATAGCTGCCGCTGCCTTCTCCTCATTTGCTCGCAGCATCGGAGCTGGCGGTGGGAGATTCGGCCACCGGGGCTACAACCGGCTGCAACTCCGGCGATCCCCTCCCCTCCCCCCCCTCCCACATGCAAGCAGCCACAACCTGTGGATTCTAGCTTTTGTCTTCAAGATCTATTTTCTGTTGCATCTTTTTTCTTTGAAAATTACTGGTTTCAGCTTTTTAATTAATGAATGTAGCATTTTATTTAAGCGGTTGGAGCTTTTTTCTTCAAGATCTAATTCTGTTTGCATCTCTATTTTTGAAAATTACTGGTTGCAGTTTTTTAATCAATGGATGTAGCATTTTGTTTAAGCGGTTCTAACTTTTTCTTTCAAGATCTATTTCTGTTGTATCTCTATTTTTGAAAATGACTGGTTGCAACTTTGTAATCAATGGATGTAGCATTTTGTTTAAGCGGTTGTAGCTTTTTCTTTCAAGATCTATTTCTATTGCATCTTTTTTTAAAAAATTTATCGATTCCAGCTTTTTAATCAATGGATGTAGCATTTTATTTAACCGGTCGTAGCTTTTTTCTTCAAGATCTATTTCTACTGCATCTCTTTTGCTGGAAGTTTTTGTTGCCGTGATTTTTGCTGCAATCACCATTAATTTTTGCTGAAAGCGTTAAACCTTTTTTGCTTCAACCAAATATGAAAATAGTTTTTGTTTCTTTAGTTTTTGTTGGAACCACATTATTTTTTGCTGGAACCAGCCATCTTTTTTGCTTCAACTGACTGCAGGAAGCTTTGCTGCTTAAAAATTTGCTTCAAAACATTTTTGTGCTTCAAGTTGATGGCAGAGATTGAGACGTCGGGGATGTCGTCGGCGAGTGCATGCGACCGGCCAGTTGAGGAATGGCTAGGACCAGCCGCGCCAGAGACGGAAGTCAACGCAAATTGTATTCAGATGTGGACGTATCGCCAGAGGAAAAAAAACGAATCATTTTTTTGTTAGATCTGACGAACAAAATTAATGTCATCATACGGCCCGCACACGACCGGCGGAAATTTTGGGCCGGTCGGCCGGCGCCTATCACTAGCCTTTTTTAATCGCTAGTTGACCGGCAACTTGCGTCTAATTATTTGATTAGGCTTGGACTATTTATCTAGTCACCAGGAGGTCGTTGGGCAGTGACCCCGTTTGCTTGCATTTGGGTGATGGATTAGACTATGTATGTATATATACGTAGCACTTGCATTTTTAAGTGCGTTATGCCTGATTAATTGTTGCGATTCATTAAGGCTAATTTAGGTTTATCTATGATATGAGTTAATTTTAGCATGCAACTCAAAGTCTGCAGCATATCTGGTATGAGATGAATATATGGACAAACACTTCCTAACTGACCAATTATGTACTCATATTTCATTAGAAGCATCACCTGTTTATTTCTATATGCTGCTCATATATTTCATCAGTGCAATATTTTTTTTATATATAACCGTATATATTTCAATAGTGCGATATATTTCTTGGGTTGCGCCAATATTTCATATCATCGATGGGACAAAGCCCAATATTTATCGTATAGCAAATATTTATCGTATAGTCGATATTTGTTGATATTAATGCTACATATGATGATTTTATATTTCATTAGCGCGATATATATCTTGCGTCGCGCCAATATTTTATGTCATCCATATATTTTTATCGGTGCAATATATTTCTTGCGCCGCGCCGGTATTTTACCTTGTCGATGGGATAAGGCCACACATTTATCGTATAGTCGATATTTTGGCGATATTATTGCCGCGACTATGATGATTCAATATTGGCATTAGATACCCGCCACTAATAGCGGTTTTCATGTGTGCGGGCTATGTGTCAGGATAAATATTTATGGGATCTTATTTATTTATTCCTTTCACAAATTATGCATGATATTAGCTTTTTTTCTTATTTATGTATTTTTTTTGGCATGTCACTTTATATGGAGCGGCCAGGATTCACCATAGTCATTTTATTTGGTGATTCATCCCTTTTTCACCATTTGAATTTATTTGATAATACATATTGCACCTTATTTTATTCTGGCTAAAATCGCTGTCAATAGGAACAGTCTCCGTGCTTGGAGATCAGCAGGGATCCGACTTGTGGGTCATGCGGGGCGTGCGTTGGCGAGACTTAGTATCTGAGCTTCTATCAATTCCGACTCGTGTCGCAAGCGCTTGGTTTCTTGGGCGAGTTGTGTTTCTCTTTCCACCATATGGGCGTTCTGAGAGTTAATTTCCCTTCGTATGCTCATCACCTGAACCTTGAGTACATTGACCCTGGTTCTCCAGGCTTGCTGGTTTTCAGCAATCATTGGCGTAGCTAAGGATTCATCCAAGGCGTTTAGAGCATCTGAGAGGACTTCTGCTCCTGTAAGAACTTCTGGATGTTCCCTATCCGGATTAGGAGCCGTGTGGTGAATCGTTTCCACATTCCGGTTTTGCGCTGCACCTTGAGCCGGTTGGTTTCCCTGCTCTTCGGTGCCTGCCATGAACACTTTCACGCAATATGGAGGCTCATACTGCGGAAAGTCGGGGTTGTATTCAGCTACTCCCGTGCCGAATCTGTTGCTCCCGGCGGATCGGTTGGAGCCGGTATCTGAGAAGCTTGTTTCACTGGGGTGTGAGTCAGCGTCAGATGTTTCTCCCGTGGTGTCAGGCGTCGGAGACTCGACGGAGCGCGCGGACTCCGGAGATCCAGCGATGAACCTGACAAAAGTGTGCCTTGAGCCAGCATGTCGCCGACTCGAGGTTTCCAGGGGAACATAAGGATCTGGCTCTGGCTCAGATCCGTCTGTCTTCCCAATGAAGATGTGAATAGATCCAATCGGGACCCGATAACAGGATTCGACGGAATCGGCGTCAGGACCTCAAGTTGAGTCGTCGATGCAGAGCTTTCCGCGCCGGCTCCTGATGATTCTTCCGGTCACGAATCCTTCCATGCCTTGCAGAGCTCCCCTTAGAATCTCAACACCTGCGAGCGCAGGCCCCACGGTGGGCGCCAACTGTCGTGGGAAAGTCACGGCAGATGTCCATAGAGTCGGACTTATCACGGGACCTTTGCTGCGAGGCGAATTCGAGGAGAGAGTCGACATAGGCACAAGACTCGGCGAGTTACCCAGGTTCGGCCCCGACGGTGCGGTAAAGACCTACTCCTGCTTTTTGACTATAGGGGAATCGACTCTTCAATAGGAAGAGTCGATCGTATCGATTACAGTGATGATGTTTCGCAACCTTAGTCTCGTGGAGATCTAGGTTATGGCACGAATTTTCTACTCCTGGCTTGAGGTAAGTTCTGGCTCTGGTTCCCGTGGACCTCGGCTTATAAAGGCGTCGGGTCCCGGGATTCCTAGAGTCCGACTCCCATACGATGTGGAATTCTATTCTACTTTACAAGTCTTCTACGTTCTATACAAGGTAAGTCGAATTCCTTCTAGGTATTAAATCTTCACGCTTGGCACGTCAGACTCCTGGTCGGGTCTTCTTTGTGGGCCTTCATATGTAAGTCGGCCCGGAGGTTCCTAATGCCGGGTCTATGGGCCTGATCCATCCCCCCGACGGGATTACCAATAGCAAGAAAAATAAAAAAATTGTGATTTTTGATATAAGACACAAAGATAAAAACAGAAAGGTAAACAAACAAGACTAAAAAGTAAAGGTAAAGGATAGTGGGAAACTCCCCTATCTTATCACTCGGAGTCCCTGGCAACGGCGCCAGAAATTTGCTTGATGGCGTGGAAGTGATAATGGCTTGTCGCCCTTCGTTGGTTACCCCAAGTGGAAGGTGAGATGTAGGATAGCAGCAAATTTTCCCTATGTAGAGGATAGGGTTTGTCTCCCGTAGGACTCCGACAGATGATAAGTAGGTGGAAAGGAAACAGTGGCACCGAATAAGACAAAAGTTGTCCCCTTGACCTAGACCTGCACACGACACAATTAACTTTGCTCCCAACGAAGTTCAGAGACGTTGTCAATCTCTCCGGTCTTGTTGTTTGCAAAGGATCAAAAACACAGCATAATGATAATGATAGCAACTGAAAGTAAATCCTGAAAAGGAAATAGGCTTGTAAACAGTGATGAGAATATGGACCGGGGTCCCGTGATGTTCACTAGTGATATCTCTCTCTCCCAAAAGACGATAAGACAGCTATGCGAGGTAACAAATTAAAGATGTGCAATTAACAGGATTATAAATGCACTGCAATGCTAACTATGTTACAAAAGAAAGGAAGAGGCTCAAAATCATGGGCAGTACGCCAAAATAAGTAGACCGAAATCCATCTACATCTACTACTAATCATCCACCTTGAGATATCTATCCAGAACATCTCGCTGATATTAAGTTGCGAGTCCCACCCAAAGTGTAAACCCAAAGAAACAGATAACTGCATTAAAAGAACTTTGCGTAAAGTAAACAATCCTTGCAACAACGGTTACAAGCACCGTTATTTTCCCCCTTGTGGCCACAGCACATCCCCTAGACTCATGTTTCTGTCACTCAAGCGTGTCATCAGGAGGCATGTACCCACAATCGAGCATAACGTTCCCTCTTGGAGTTACTATCCACTAATTCTCCAAAGCAATAAACAGCAACGGAGAACATGCAAGAATTACTTAGGAACAAAAAAATATAAGAGATCAAAACCAAATATATTACTCTATCACGATCTGAACATAATCTCATAATCCATCGAACCCATCAAACTTAACATAGCAACAGAAGAAGAATTACATATGTGCCTCGATCATGTAGGGCAGCTCACGAGGTCTAAACCATGAAGAACAAAGAGGGGAGGAGAACATCACATAGCTACTGATCACGGACCCATGGTCCAAGGTAGACTACTCATGGCACATCCTGGAAGCGTCCATGGTGGAGGAGAAGCTCCCGGAGGTCGATCCTCCCTCCGGCAGGGTGCCGGGAAGGGTCCTGACAGTGCTCCCAATATTGGAAGCGCGGCGGCGGCGGAACAGAGGCGAGATTGCGAAATAGGGTTCTGTCTTCGGAGTTTCCCTGTCATAGAGAATAAATAGGCGAAGGGGGGTAGCCAAGGGGCCACCAAGGGTCCAGGCGCCCCCTGGGCCCCTGGTGGTGGCCCTCTGTCCCCACAACTATGTCCCATCGACGCGTGGTCGTCGTCTTCAACATCTAGTACAAGGAGAGGATCCTGGAGCCCCCGCATCGAGCTAATCAACGCCTTTCTTCCACCTCTGCTCCACCGAGGACGCCGACGATTTCCGCCGCCACGAGCCCTCCCCGAGCCCATTGCCATCCTCAGTGCGCTCCTGGTGAGCTGCTCGACCCTCCCCAAGCTTCCGCGCCTCTTTTCGTTCGCGGAATCGTCGTGCCCGTCATGTGGTTCTTGTTGGGAATGTGCCCTAGAGGCAAATAAAATATGTTTTATTGGCATATTACATTAGTTCATAATACGTTTTATACTATGCTATAATTGTATTAAGCGGAAACCTTAACAAAGGTGTGGTATACAAACAACCAGGTCCCTAGTTAACTCTAGTATACTAGTCCATTGGGCGATTGATGATCAAGGTTTCCTGATCATGAGACAAATAAGTCTATTAGCAATGGAGTCGTATCATTGGGATAATGATATGATGGACATACACCCACCAGAAGTGTTGCGATGTGATCAAGTCACATAGTTCGACATTGCGATAACTATAACATAGTGACCAGATCCTTTGACCGTAATGATCATACATAATTGTCATCTATGAGGAGACTTTGATTTGTATCCCACCTCCTGACTGGAATATGTTGGCCATAACGGTGCACTTTGGGTATTCCGAAATAGATGGTTGATGAGTATGAAAATAGATAAAAGCGGGATTTGTCCATCCGAGTGATGGATAGGTACTCTGGGCCCACCCGGTGATATTGCATCATAAGGTTTGCGCAAACATATGACTAGGTCACGGAGTTGTAATATCACAAGAACGAGTTAACTTGTTTGTTGAGAACGAGGATGAACTAGGTATATTGGATACCGATGATCAAACCTCGGACAAGCAAAGTACCATAGTACAAAGGGAACAGGCACACGGTTAACGGATCAACAGCGATTGATGTTCATTCAATGGAAGCGCAGGGGCTATCAAGGATTGTAACCAGGTCCAATTGATTAGTCATTGATCAATGAGATTGTCTCGATCATGTCTGTTGTTTCCCGGATCATAGGGTGTTACACTTAAGGGTATTCGACGTAGTAAGGATAGATTCCGGATCACCGGATATAGGAGAGAACACCGGAATTGTTCTGGTGAAGGCCGAAAGTTGTTCTAGGTATTTTGAAAGGTTCAAAATATATTTAATAATGTTTATGTCAGATCCCTCTGTTAGGTATGTGCTAGGGTTAGCTAGTGCCTTTGCATCATGTCAAAATTTCAAAAAGAAATCTTGGAAATCAAATTCAAAATCAAAATGGGAGATGGAACACCCCCCAGTTGAATTAATTCAAAAGGCCAGATAAAAATATTTTCCAAAAATTCATGTTAGAGTTTTGAAAAGTCTTATAAATGAGTATGATCACATATCAAGTGATGTGGGACTTCATCCGGCTTCATCCCCCGGTTTTCAGTTACTCCACCGAGCCCCTTGACGCCGATGACTGGCTCCGCAGCATCGAGAGGAAGCTCCAAGCAGGCCATGTTGCAGATGGCGACAAGGTCAATTATGCCACCTATCACCTTGAAGGTGCAGCAAGCTCTTGGTGGGAGAATTTTCTGAATATGCGCCCCGTTGGACCACCAGCATCTTGGGAGTAATTCTGTACGTCCTTCCGCGAGCACCACATCCCCAAGGGTCTCATGGACCGCAAGCGTGAGGAGTTCTGTAACCTCACTCAAGGCAGAAGAACCGTGGACGAGTTTAGTCGTGAGTTCAACCGACTTGCTCGTTATGCAACTGAAGAAGTCTCCACCGACTCCAAGAAACAAGAGAGGTTCCGTCGTGGCCTCAACTTCGGACTCCGTCGCGAGCTCAACCTTCATGACTTTGCCACATTCCAGGTCCTTGTCAACAAGGCCATCAAGGCAGAGGACATGAACACCCCCAACGACTTTCGCAAACACCCCAGAGATGATAGTTCATCCAGTTCTGGCTCCCAGAAGCGCAAGATTTGGATCCCCAATAGCATGTTCCGCCAGAACAACCCCCCGAGGCCATCCTATGTGGCGCCTCGTCCACCCACCCAGTTCCACCCAGCTCCACCAAACCACCCAGCTCCACGCACTGTTTTCGGAGCTTGCTACAAGTGTGGTCAGGCAGGCCACTACTCTCGCGAGTGCCCCCAGAACCAGGTCCAGAACAAAAATGCTCCACCACGTGCCGGAGGCAACAACAACAACAACAATGGTCGTGGCAAGCCACCCCAGAAGGTCTACACCGCCAAACCCGCTCCTCCCGCCACTCGTGGACGTCTGAACCAGGTTGCCGCTGAAGAGACTGACGACACCACTGACGTCATTCTTGGTACGCTCCCAGTCAATTTTGTTCCTACTTCCGTTCTTTTCGACCCAGGAGCATCTCATTCATTCATGTCGGAAAGTTATGCACTTCGTCATGAGTTACCCTTTGTTGAATTGTCCACCCCGATGGTTATTCAAACTCCAGGGTCAAGATGGCAAACTAATAGAGTGAGCCATGGTAATCAAATTGCAATTGAGGGTTTAGTATTCCTTGCTTCACTCATAGCCCTCAAGTCTTCAGACATTGATGTCATCCTTGGCATGGATTGGCTATCAAGACAAAATGCCTATCTGGATTGCAAAGGCAAATCCGTGAAACTCACCCACCCTTCGGGCAAAACCATCAACTATACCTCACCCAGAACAAGAACCCAAGTGCATTCTTTGAATGTACTCCCCCTTCCCGAACTTGAAGATACTCCGGTGGTTTGTGACTTCCCGGATGTCTTTCCTGAAGAGCTGTCGGGCATGCCACCCGACAGATGTGTAGAATTTATAGTGGATCTTGTTCCAGGAACCGCACCAATTTCCAAACGCCCTTATAAAATGGCCCCACATGAGTTAGCTGAGCTAAAAACCCAACTTGATGCTTCGTTGGCAAAAGGCTTCATCCGCCCTAGCTCATCGCCATGGGGTTGCCCCGTTCTGTTCGTAAAGAAGAAAGATGGAACAGAAAGGATGTGCGTAGATTATCGCCCGCTAAATTTAGCGACGATAAAGAACAAATACCCACTGCCCAGGATCAATGATCTTTATGATCAACTTGCAGGATCCTCCGTCTTCTCCAAGATGGATTTAAGATTAGGTTATCATCAGATCAGAATCCGAAACGAGGACATTCCCAAAACGGCTTTTACCACTCGTTATGGTCTTTACGAGTACACCGTCATGTCCTTTGGTTTAACCAATGCCCCCGCCACATTCTCACGCTTGATGAATTCGATCTTCATGGAGTACCTAGATAAATTTGTGGTGGTTTATCTTGATGATATTCTCATCTACTCGAAGAACGAAGAAGATCATGCCGAACACTTAAGGCTGGTATTGATGAAGCTTAGAGAGCATCGCCTGTACGCTAAATTCTCCAAGTGTGAATTCTGGCTACCAGAAGTGACCTACTTAGGCCACGTGATTTCTGCAAAAGGCATTGCTGTGAATCCCGAGAGAGTTCAGGCCGTCCTTGACTGGACTCCACCTGAATCGGTTAAGCAAGTTAGGAGTTTTCTTGGCCTAGCCAG
Source organism: Bromus sterilis (assembly GCA_950022295.1). Classification (NCBI taxonomy): domain Eukaryota; kingdom Viridiplantae; phylum Streptophyta; class Magnoliopsida; order Poales; family Poaceae; genus Bromus; species Bromus sterilis. The sequence goes on from OX465597.1 coordinate 134,096,395, forward strand.
CTATTGTCGTCGCTTCGTCGAGAACTTTTCTAAAGTTGCAAAGCCTCTAACTGAACTCCTCAAGAAAGATAAGAAATTCCAATGGACTCCCAAGTGCGAGGAAAGCTTTCAAGAGCTAAAAAGAAGATTGACTTCCGCACCCGTACTTGCACCTCCAGACACAAAAAGGGATTTCGAGATCTATTGTGACGCATCACGGCAAGGGTTAGGATGCATACTTCTGCAAGATCGACATGTGGTAGCTTATGCTTCACGCCAGTTGCGGCCACATGAAGAGAACTATCCTACCCATGACCTTGAACTCGCTGTCGTAGTTCATGCCCTAACAACTTGGCGACATTACCTCCTTGGTAATCGTTGTGAGATTTATTCCGACCACCAAAGCCTCAAATATATTTTCACCCAGCCAGATCTTAATCTCAGGCAAAGACGCTGGACTGAGTTGATAAAAGATTACGACGTAGAAATTTCTTACACCCCAGGCAAAGCCAATGTCATGGCTGATGCACTAAGTCGTAAGTCGTACTGTAACAACCTCATGTTACGGCAGTATCAACCACTTCTTCATGAGGACTTTCGCAAGCTCAACCTTGAAATTGTTCCTCATGGCTATCTTTCTACCTTGGTGGCGAAACCAACTCTTGAGGATCAAATCATAGTTGCCCAAAGGCGTGCACGAGGTGTTCGCCGGATCAAGGAGAACATTGCTAGCGGAGTTGCTAAATGTTTCTCCACAGATAACAAAGGAACGGTATTCTTTGAAAATCGTTTGGTAGTACCTAAGAATAGGGAACTAAGGCAACTCATCCTCAAGGAAGCCCATGACACACCCCTCTCAATTCATCCCGGTAGCACGAAAATGTACCGAGATCTACGCCAGAGATTTTGGTGGACTAGGATGAAGAGAGACATTGCTCAATTTGTTGCCGAATGTGATGTTTGTCGTCGCATTAAGGCAGAACATCAAAGACCTGCTGGTACACTTCAACCCTTGTCCATTCCTAAGTGGAAATGGGACAAAGTCGGTATGGACTTCATCACCGGCTTTCCAAGAACCCAGAAAGGAAACAATGCCATATTCGTTGTCATAGATAGGCTTTCCAAAGTTGCTCACTTCCTTCCGGTTCGCGAGTCTATAACTGCTAGCCAGTTAGCAGACTTGTACATCTCCAGAATTGTATCCCTTCATGGTGTTCCTTTGGAAATCAATTCTGATCGCGGAAGCCTTTTCACCTCTAGATTTTGGGGAAGCTTCCAACGTGCTATGGGAACTCATCTCTCCTTTAGTACGGCTTTCCATCCTCAGTCTAGCGGTCAAGTCGAAAGGGTTAACCAGATTCTTGAAGACATGCTCAGAGCTTGTGTTATCTCATTCGGGAAGAATTGGGAGAATTCTCTTCCATTTGCCGAATTTGCTTATAACAATAGTTTTCAATCTAGTCTGAACATGGCTCCTTTTGAACTCCTTTATGGACGACGATGTCGAACACCACTAAACTGGTCTGAAACCGGTGAAAGACAATTCTTTGGACCGGACATGATCAAGGAAGCAGAAGAGCAAGTTCGCATTGTTCGTGATCAATTGAAAGCAGCCCAGTCTCGTCAGAAAAGCTACTATGATCGTCATCATAGGAAAGAAAGCTACAATCTGGATGAGAAGGCTTACCTTCGGGTTACTCCTCTGAAGGGAACCCAATGTTTCGGTATCAAAGGCAAATTGGCCCCACGTTACATCGAACCTTTCCGCATTATTGCTAAACGTGGAGAAGTTGCCTACCAACTTGAACTACCTCCGCACCTTTCCCGAGTACACAATGTATTCCATGTATCCCAACTCAGGCGTTGCTTCAAGGACCCCATCCGCGAAGTCGACCATGAAGCGCTTGATCTCCAAGATGACCTTTCTTATCGAGAATACCCCGTTCGTATTCTTGATTCCGCAGAGCGTGTCACTCGTCGTCAGAAGATTAGGTTTCTGAAAGTGCAATGGTCGCACCACTCTGAAAGAGAAGCCACGTGGGAGAGAGAAGACCGTCTCAGTGCCGAGTACCCCACCTTCCTCCCGCAGACTTCTGAATCTCGGGACGAGATTCTTTTGAGTGGGGGCGCGTTGTCAGATCCCTCTGTTAGGTATGTGCTAGGGTTAGCTAGTGCCTTTGCATCATGTCAAAATTTCAAAAAGAAATCTTGGAAATCAAATTCAAAATCAAAATGGGAGAAGGAACACCCCCCAGTTGAATTAATTCAAAAGGCCAGATAAAAATCTTTTCCAAAAATTCATGTTAGAGTTTTGAAAAGTCTTATAAATGAGTATGATCACATATCAAGTGATGTGGGACCCACCCCATGCTCATAGATTTTTCAAATATTCAAACAGTACCTTGGAATTAAAGAAATCCCCCTATTTGATTTAAAATTCAAATCATTTGAATTTTAAAAATGTTGAAAGTTTATGAGTGGCTTGTCCATATTATTATGAGGCCATGTAAAAGTTTTCAGCATTTAATAAAATGGTTTGGTATTTTTATCAAAGCCAAAACAAATTACAGAAAAAGAAAGGAAAGATTAAACAGAGGAAAAAGGAAAAAAAACAAACCTCCCGCCAGGGGCGAGGCCCACCTCTCCAGCCGGCCCAGCCCACCAGGGGAACTCCCCTGTCGTCTTCCACCCCGCGCTGCCAAGCAGCTCGGTGGCGCGGCGTCGACGCCGTGGACGCCACCTCGACGCCCAGGACCTTCCAGGCCGCCCCAAGCCTCCAAAGTGCGCCACGGAGACGCCCTCGATTCCCTCTCTCACTTTCCCCCATCGCCGCTTCGTCTCGCGCCTCCTCGCTTTCCCCTTTTTCCCCGAGAGCAGCCGCCGTTCGTCGACGCAAGAACCCGTAGACAACGCCGGAGATAGGCGAGGAGAACCTGTCCATCGTGCGCAGCGTCGCCGTTTACCCCGATCTGGAGAAGATGGCATCCTAATCGAGCCCGAGGACGACGCACGCTTCACCGAGAGCTCGCCGGACCCGCAAGCCGCCGTCGTCGATTACTCCGGCCACAAAGCTCCTCCGACCACACCACCGCCTCCACTGCAACCGTGGTGAGCTTCTGCTTCACCCCATCTACTACACGGCCACCCTCTTTTCCCGTACCGTGTTTTGCCATTAAGGCCGGAGCTCCTCGCCGCCGAGATCCATGGAGACGACCCCCTGCTGCGCAATCGAGCCCGCCTCCTTGTCTGACGTCTTCGTAGTGCTCCAAAGCTTCGATTGCGACCATGTCTGCTTCTGTTGGTGCACCGCAGCGACTTCCACCCCGGACCCATGCCACAGCCGCCGCCCGAGCACGTCGTCGACGAGCTTCCGGCGACTCCCGAGCCTCCCCGTGTGTGCGGGATGAACTGCGCGTGCATGGGCTCCATTTTGGTGGCCTTGGCTTGCCAAATGGTGGCCTGTGCCGCCGTCTTGCGCAACGCCGCCGCGTCGGTTGGTCGCCGGCAAGCCTGACGTGGCCGGGGTGGTTAACCACTAAACCAACCCCCCTGGGTCACTTACAGGTGGGCCCAGCCCCCTCTAATCCTCTCTGTTAGATTAATCTAACAAGGAAATTAGATGAGAGGCTGACAGCCCTGGCCCATTGGTCAGTTTGACCGGGGTCAAAAACCCCTGACGTCATGCTGACGCAGTGCTGGCGCAATAAAGGTTTTTCTATTTTAAAAGAATTACAGAAATTCCAGAAAATACCCCAAACTTCGGAAATTCATAGAAAATTCATATTAACTCCAAATTGGACAAATAATATATGAAAAATGATCAGGAGAAAATTATATTTCCAAATATGCAACGTTCAACTCTGTTTGAGTTGAATTTAAAAAGTGATCAGTAGCATTTTCTATTTGATTTAAATGGAATTAAATCAAATTCAATTCAAATATTTTTGCAACTTGAACCATGGCAACATGCTGCATTTCACTTACACATCAGAGGCATATCATACACATTTGAAGATGATTCAAAATGATCAAACTATATCACATATAACTTGGTTAATGTTGAATTCAAATGTGGAGTTTGAATTTGCATTTTAAATGCAATATATTCCACTTAAATGGAATTGCCTCACACATCAAAATTATACTTCAAGCTTTAACATTCCATCATGTGCTTGAGCATTGCATTCATATTGATTGCTACTTCGTGCTTTGCTTGCCGAGTAGAGGTGGAACCGGAGCAAGAGGTCACCCCCTTCGCTGAAGATCCAGAACCCGAACCTCGTCAGCAAGGCAAGCAAAACCCCATTGATCATGTCGATAAAATCCCACTTCCCTCTCATGTCTCGCTTATGCATTGTATAGGATGATCACCATGTTACGATTCTACCGCATAGATGAACCCATTCCTTTGCATGACCTATCTTTTGTCACAGTAGTAAGCAAACCACAATCCTAGCAAATGTAGGAGTTGAATGATATCATGTGGCCCCTGCAAATGTTACCGCTTATTGCATGCTTAGTATGATACCATGATGTTACTGTGATGTGAGTCGGGATGGTAGTGATCATGTTGATGATGGTAGAAAAGTGTTGGTGAATCGACCCTAATACAAGGTGAACGATGAGAGGCTGTGTAGGAGTACACGGTGGGTTGTCTCGTTGAACACCGCCCTAAGTCCGAGTTCTTGTGTGGTGATCAAAGATGAAGAGTACAACCACACATTGGGCTCACTGACCCCTCTCAACTTATTAACTCATCCCTTTCGATGTCCAGATGTCGCAGTAGTTCGGAGTTCTGGTAGGCTTGTGGCCTGGATGCTAAGTGAGAGAACGGCTCAACCAAGACCGGCTTATGCACCACGCACACATCGCTTGGGTCCACTTCGGTAAACCGGCCGGGTTCACGATTGTGGTAGCCAACCCAAGTAGGCGGCTTTCTTGGACTAGATAGGCTATGAGGTAATAGTTGTGGTGAGCATCCTCGCTGGCACCCCTTGAATGGTGTCGAGATCAAAGGCGGTAAATGATGGTCATGTGTGTGTAGCGGTACACCCTTGCAAGGTTATCAAAACTATTCGAATAGCCGCGTCCGCGGTTATGGACTACTTGGAAAGCTTAGCTTGATTATTAGATAACTTGAACCGGATACTTCTAAAATACACCAAGATAAGTGTGAGTGCTATGGCGTGCTTTCTCGTGGGGAAGTCGAGGAAGGCACCATAGTGGTGTATTGGTTGGAGAAAGTAGTGGACTCGTGTACGCTTCTTACCTCAAGTCTGGTACTCGTAGTTCAGGATTAGCCAAGTCAAAGCTGGCATTTTTGCAAGTGAACCCCACCTCCTTTTACCTTGACACATGTGCATGAGTAGTATAGCTCCTATGTAAGTCTTGCTGAGTACGCCTTTGTACTCACGTTTGCTTAATCTATGTTTTAGATGACGCCACTGACCCCGAAGGTGGCTTCTTCATCGAGCTGGACGACTGAAGTTAAGCTAGTCTAGTCCCAATCAGCAGACTGGTTCCCTCGTGGAGGGCTTTATGTTTGAATAAGGCTTCTTAAGCCAATTTGTTAAACTTGTTTGTACTCAGACATAATTTGCTTCCGCTTTACGTTGTAATGTTGGATCACATGTTTGTGATCTCTGTGTGTACTCTATAAGAGTTATAAATAAAATGTACACTTTGTAGAGAATTGCAATGGTACCTGTTGTTCATACAAGGCATGTGTGCTGCGTGTATGTTTATAACATGCATGTCTTTGTATGGGTTTTCGAGACCTTAGTTGTGTTCTGGCTGGCGGTCTTTCATACACCAAGTGGCCCTTAGATGTGCGCAGCTTGGGGCATCGCGATGCGATTGTCCGAGACTCCGTCTCGTGCACACTTTGTGGTATGATCGAGCCCGCCCTAGACCCCGACTAAGTGATCGGGCTGGAGTAAGTCTATGTAAGAGTTTTGAGATAGTCGATAGTATGGTTGAGGCGACTTGTCTTTGAATATGGGAGTTCACCACCCATATCATTAGACTTGTGTGCGGACGATGAGGACCCATCCCAGTTGATCATCCGGCCTGGATGGGATGCCCCTCACGCACGATGCTTTCCGAGAATGTTCAGTGCTTGGCCTTGTCTGCATAGACAAGTGGGTGCGGTTCTCGGCTCTCCATATGACTATGTCTTAACTGGACTTGCATACGCTAACCCCGGGTCCCGACAGTTTAATTATTTAATTATCTGAATTAAATATTAAAATATACTTAAATATAATAATAAATGAATTAAAAGGTACATGGGGCTCATAGGGCCCATTAGGGGAAGGCGGAGCCTCCCCCTTGGGCCTTGCGCCAAGGGAGGGGCCCACTCCACCCTGGCCGGCGCACCACCCCCCTTGGTGGGATTAGTCCCTCCTCGGGGAGGGATGAAGGTTCCCCCCTCCCTCAGCCTATATAAGGAGGGGTAGGGGTGCCCTTTTGATTCATCCAATAAATTCTCTCTTCCTCCTCTCTCCCTCCTATGAGCGGACTCCCCTTGTATGGAGTCTACACTAGGTTGGGGATTTCTCCACCATACGCACGCTGTCGTGCTGCTGGAATCGGGATCCGAATCCATCTTCTTTCCGCTGCTCTACTGGTTCGGAGCCAGGAGGGACGTCGGGTATACTGTATGTGTATAATCCCGCGAGGCACTACACTTGTGGTGCTACTTCATCGTCGTGGACGTATCGCGGCGTCTTCACCGACAACGTTCCGACGGGGACGCAATCCCGTCATCGGTCTCAAGGACCGGGTGACTACTGGAGTCATCGTGGAGCTGCGCGGCATCGGGGATTACCGGTACGACTACACCAACCACGTTCACGCGGGAACGTTTCCCGCTTAACGGACTACATACCGGTATGTGAACTATTCCATCCGTTACTTACATCGACATAGCATAGGTCTTGGGGTTGGGTATCGTAGGTTATGAAAAAATTGTGTTTTCTGCCCCGAACCACAACAGTTCTTTGGCCGCCGCCATGGCCAGCCATCCGCGAGCTCCCATGCCGCTCAGGCTGCCCCAACTACCCCAGCGTGCTCCCCGTGCTCTGTGGCTTCAGTTTTGGTCACTGCGCGCGCTTGCTTTCGCCCCGTAACGTCGACTTCCAATGAACCCGTACGTCGGCGGCGGCCAAACTGCTCGCCGCCAACGACCTAGTCCACCCCAACCCCTGTAACCTCTACCAGTTGACGCGCGATGTATTTCCCGTTCGAACGCGCCCCTTCGCGCATCAAACTGTCGCCAAAGACGGACGAAACAGTGACCTCGCCGTGTTCTGTCCTCGCCGGCGTCGAGCTGGGTCACCGCCAGGTGGCCCTCCCTGTCAGGGAGGGTTAATTAACACTAACCCCCCTGGGTGCATTACAGGTGGGCCACCCCCTGTTAATTATCCAGGGATTAAAACAAATGAAAAACTGTTAGGACTAACCCCACTGGCTATGACATATGGCCCCCACCCACTTAACCCTCTCAATTAAATTAAATAGATCACTGTTGGACCCACAGCTGGGCCCGAGTTGTAAGTTATTAAAAATATTGAATTATTAAATATGTTAGTGAATGACATGTGGGCCATGGCTCTATTTTAATTTAACCAGTCAACGATCACTGTTTTGGATAATGTTAGGATTTAAAAAATAAAAATAATTCAGAAAATGATTTAAATTGAATTAAACTTTGAATTTGAATATCTTTTAAATCGTAAGTCAGATTCAAAAACTTTATACAGGAAACTTGATCAGAAAAATATAACGAATAAGAATATCCTATACGTATGACAACCACACTTCTCCAACACAACGAACATGAGACATCCCCCCCTCCGGGCCGACTGTCGATAATCACCCGGAGCCGGTATTTCATCTCCGGATGAATTCCCTCTCCGAGAAAAATACATTTGAAAGTCCAAGTATGTGATAAGAGGGGGAGGGGGTGAATGATCACTTCAAATTTTCTCAAGAAACTTTGAGGTGAAGCACAACTTATCAGCGAAAGGACTTCAACAGAAAGGTAGACAATGAAGCAGAATTAGAGTGAAGCATAACATAGCGAATCAAAAGCCTCGAATCAGATGCATTGAGTCAAAACACAGAAGCAATTGCAATACTGAATGTAAGTGCGGAATGTAAAACGAACTCTTGACTCGGTGATGTTTGTTCGACCAGTTCACACTCTGCAAATTGCTACGTCTGGTTGGAGGGACTTGTGATTTAACACAGGAGCTAACATTTCTCCGTCCGTTTCTCCACTGCACCAATCTCCTTGAGCTTGGTCAGTTCTTCACTCGTGGTTGATTAATGAGGAAATCACCGAAACCTTTGAGAAACTGGAACTTAGAGGAGACAATTACTCTTCGCTCTCTGAAGAACAACACTCTAACCGTCTAAGAGAATTGCAGTTCTCCAAGATAACAAGGCTAGCAAACTTCATCCTAAGTCATAGTGAATCAACTCAGATCAATAGGACTTATGCTTCGGTGGATGGGTTTTTGTTTTGCTTCGGTGGGGTTTCTCTCTCTCTTAACTGTCAGAAAATAATCTTGGAGCAGCCACCCGCCAATGAGGGCGGGGGTGGCCTATTTATAGGTGGCGATCCCAAGGTGCGAAATGACTGAAGTGGCCCGATGCGACAGCTTGACACCTGTCTGCAACGGTCGGATTCCTGTTCAATGCGCAACTTTACTTGCGGAACAAGTAAAGCTGACTCACGGACTTGGTTAAGCTTCAGGAGCAGAAAGAACATAGTCTTCGCTGGTGAAGCATTACCTAGTGCACATGAGATTTCTCATCTCTGGCTTCTCACTGGTTTGGATTCGATCTGAGTCTTTTCACCAAAACCTTCGGAGTACATTTACTAAACCCCTCTTGATAGTACGTTTTTTCCTATGACTCAAAGAAGTGAAAAAAGAACTACGCAAAAACTACTAAGTCTTGTGCCATCTTGATCATCTCCTTCGATGAGAAGTGCTTCAGGATTCCTTATCTTTTGGTGGGGGGGGTCGACATCCGTGATGAGCTTCGCTCCAGATGAAATGATTCAGTAAATATGTGAATCTTCATTGAAGCTTTGTCACCAACCTATAACTTCGGGAACCTAACCATCTGTTTTATACTAGAAAACTTATTAGTTCCTCTACTGGTTTGTCCAAAAATATCCAAAACTCATGGGGGCATAACTTTGCTCTTACAATCTCCCCCTTTTTGGACTATTGTTGACAAAACATGCATCGATAAAAATATGGAATTTTGAGTTGAGTTGAGAGCAAACTCTAGGATATGAAGCTTTTGACTCCCCCTGAATGCAAGCATCGAAGATTTGTATAATCGAAGTAAATTCTTGATGGAGAATATCTTTGGTGGGGAGCTTAACACATATCTTAGTGAATCAATTGCATTTAAGATATATTAGTCTTGAAGAATATGCAATCATCCAATGACCTGTGAATCTTAATGGGAATAACCACCTGCAAGACAAAATATGCGAGAGCAACTTGCAAGCACGGGGGTTATTAACACATAACATGTAGCAGTTCACAGACGAAGTAAAACTTAAGTTACAACCCAATCAAAGAGAATGGAAAGTTTGTTGTAACTCAACACACAAAAGATCGAATCGAAACCCTTAAATCCCGCAGCGAATCTAAACTCAATCGATGCTACATTCTCCCCCTTTTTGTCAATGATTGGACAAAAGGTTGAGAGGTAGATCAAGAGTATTTACTCGTCGGCTGCAACCCGGGGACCCCGCTGACGGTCTTTGCCCGAAGAAGATGCATCTCCAGAAGTGTCTCCTTCAACCGAGGCAGGCGACTCCAGTTCTTCAATGTTCATTGGCGCCTGCAGCAAGTCTAGGTCACTGTCGTTGAGAGGGTCATCTTCTAGCTTCGACGTGTGAAAGTCTTCGTCAGAAAAAGTGTCAGGGCGAATCTGTTCAGCCGGGTTAAAAAATAAAACTTCGTCAATCTTCTCCAACAGAGGAATCTTTGGGTTGGGGCGGTCTATCGAATCATTTCGTGAAAAATGGCGTTGAAGATGTGGATACTCCTTGTAAATCCGGGCAGCTTCAAGCTTCTTGACAGAGTTGAATTTCCTCAGTCCTTTCCATGAGTGGCGCTTCAGAACTTTCAGGTACTGATTGTTGTTCAAAGCAATATTGCCAACTCTGTTGATTTCATCTGAAAGATGTTGCATTTGGCGTTGATTGCCTTCGATGAAGTTTTCCAGCAACTGTTGAGAGCGAATGCCAACTTCAAAGTGATAGACTTCCTTTTGGAAATACTTCGACATATTCCTTTCATTAACATGTTGTCTGACTCCAACATAAGTGGCAAATGGATCATTTGGCCTTCTGAAGATATTCATAGTATCGCGTACAGGAGGACAGAACAACTTCTGGTGATGCTTGGCAACAAAATCTTCACTGCGTCCATAATTGCATATGGCTTGGAGCCAGGGAGTGTACGGCTTCAATTGATGGACCAGTTCAGCATCTTGAACCATGTACCGAAGAAAGCAGTCCTCGAAGTCAAACACATGGCCATGAGTGAGCTTCAGCAGAGCATGCCGTACATGATAGTGAATGTTGGACTCATCATTGGCAGTGCTGAGAGGCATCAAGGAATTAGACAAGATATAAAACCAAGTCTTGGAAATGAAAACCAGATGCTTCGGGCGAATGTTTTCTGGCATGTGATCACCAGTGACTTCGGGATCCAGGAGCGAAGCAAATTCAGCCTCAGTGGGATCAGGCAGTAGATGGACCTTTGCTAGCTTGCCAGTATGCCGAGGGATATTCACTATTTCCATGAACTCGTCAGAATGCATGCGAAATACTTTGCCTTGAATCATCCACTCCAGTACCCAAGTGGTAGTATCATCAGGATTTCCAGATACATACAATGTGGCATAGAATTGCTTGATCAATTCGGAGTTGAATGGAGTCTCCATGGCAAACAAGCTTTTGAGATATTGTGCTTCGATAGTTTCCATGATATTCTGGCAGCACGTTGCAGATAATAGGCTTCGCATGTCCAAATACTTGTGCCTAAACAGAACACCCTTCTGGCAATACAGCTTCGTGTATAGAATCTGCTGTTCAGCAGTCCAGAATCGAAGATCATCAGCTGTCCTAGGCGAATCATACGGGCTTTTGGCAAAGAAGCGAAGCTTCTGGCGATGCGCTTCGATATCGATTTCTGGCCCATGTCTTGTTGAAGAACCATCACCCAGGAATATAAGAAAGGTTTCGAGCGGATAGATGGAATCAAGTTGAGTATCCTGGGCAGGTGTGCCATGAGGCGCCTGCCTTCGAGCAACTATGGCTCGTTCCTGAGGTTGAGTCATGATGGACAATTCATTTGCTTCATCAGCATCTGCATTGGCTTCGGGCTCTTCTGATACAGCTTTTTCTTTGGCTTCGCCTTCTTCTTCGGACTCATCCGTAGAGTGAGCCAAAGAGTAATCTCTTGAAGGAACTGGCCTTTCTTGAGCCTGTGGTGAAGGCTGAGGTTCGAATTTGTCGTGGTGCGAGGGTTGTGGAGCAGCTTGAGGTTGAGGTGGAGGAGGAGCACGGGGTGAAACGGCTTCGGGAGCAGGTGGATTTGCAGTGGGAGAGGGGAGGCGGATGATTTTGCATCAAGGTGTAACGACCCAATTCACACAGAATTGAAGTCTCTGTGCTCAAGTGCCAGTCCCTGGATCGAACTCGCTGGCACACACAGTATTATAGATGTATATCAAAGTACAAGTGCATCATTATTACAACGTATGATCCAGAGTAAATAAATAACAAGTTGCATAGCTCAAGGCTAGCTTATTCAATATAAATATAGCGGAAGCAAAAGCAAACAACATGGAGTCCATCAACAGCCACATGCGAACATGCTGAGTGTAGACTTGCAACCCCTAAACGCACCTTACTGATCGTCTGAAAAACCTGCAACACCGAAGGTTACAGCCCGACAACGGGTCAGTACATCTGATTTGTACGGCAAGTGACACGGAAAAGTTTATATAAAGGACCTACAACTACATGCAAGGTAAGTCAAAGGAAAGGCTTATGGTTTTGTTTTGCAGAAAGCCAATTTTCTCCTGAACTAAACTAGTCAAAATTTTAAGTTGAACTTACTACTTAGGAACGAACTGGGCACACCAGTTCCAACACCACACCCTTATTTAGTCTTGCCCACTCAAATTATTAAAATGATTCATATGTCAAGATCCTCCAGTAACAGTAATGTCTAGCAGCTCAAGGATGTCCATAACCGGGGACACGGCTAATCATGATTAGTTTTTACTCTGCAGAGGTTATTACACTTTCCCCGCTGGACTCAACCCGAAGATTGAGACGAAGTCTTTCAGAAGAGGTCACCTACACCCAACGGCAAGCCGGTACCACCTATCACATCTACATATGCTAGCTTTGCACGGGAGAGGCTTCCTACATCATACTCAACTAAGCCAGAGCCCATATGGCCAGCGGCTGTACATGTAAGCTCCTAGTCACCAAGTATGTCTGATCTTTTGAGCCTGGAAGGCGCCCACTACGTCAGAGGGTACTCGCCATGACGTGTTGTCAACCACCAAACCAACCATTAGGGGTACAACCTGGTCTCGACCTTAGATAAGGCACGAGCCCCCAGGAAGCACTCCTTGCCCGTCCAGAGGTGATTTCTATTTATTAAACAGTTGTTACACAAATTATTAAATAGCTCACAAGCACTCCATGAATTTACACAACCCAAACCACGTCTACAAAGCATAGCAATAAAGCAACAACACGGCTAGGTTGATCTACGGTAGACAAGTCAAGACATATGGCTATCCTAACTGGTTTTGCAGCAACCGAAAAATAAACTACCTATCATGCAATAGGGTGATATTTCTTAACATAATTCATATAGAAAATATAGGTATGAGTATGGTCAAAGCACCACTTGCCTTATACATTCGATGAAGATCTTCGCTCTCACGTTCCAGTCAACTCTATTCGTCACACTCCGAAAATCTATCGCAACGAAGGAACTCAATTAAGCAATCACATCACAACGAGACAAACAAAAGATCAATAACACAAACACAAGGGTTTTAGCAACAAAACAAAAGGTTTTGAAGTGCAAAGGTGTGAATGTGCTCGAAGGTGATCGGTGGAACGTGAACTCGAGAGAGTCAACGGATAAAGAGTTGTCGATACAAGAGTATGATCAAGGCATTATGAAATCAATGTAGAGATCATAGCAACATGAATGGTATGTGGACATTGCCGATAAGATGTCTCATATGATCCAATATGCAAAAAGAATCACGTGAAACGGAATACTACAACACAGGTCGTAGCAGGTGCAAAATTGAATCGAATTTGAATTTAAACAGATCTATAAACTTGTGAATTTTCATGTACACATGATATAAACAGAAGGTACATGGAACGAGTGATCCAACGCAAAAAGAAAAGGCGCAAACGGGTGCACCGATACAAAGTTACGGTTGCCGGAAGTTCAAATTTGGATCAGCTTGGGATCCAAATTTAAAAACTTCAAAATTCTGTAATAATTGGTCTACTGGCTAGAAAATTTCTACACGGTAGCAACGCAACTGGAATCGCCCAATTCCGAGTTACGGTTAAAAAGTAGTCGCGAAAACGGTATCGGGTGAAAAACGGGGGTACCGGGTGTTCTACTGTAAAAACGACCCGTACGTAAATAAAAAAATTCTGAAAAACGCGATCGGGTCCCCGGACGGTTTGGATCCAGATCTGGAAAAAAATCGAAAACGCGTTTTTTTTTCTAATCCTTCTTCTCCACAGCGCTGGACACAGAGGAGGCCATGGCCTGGCCGAGCTCGGCTCGGGCTAGGGCTCTCCGGCCGTCGGCCAGCTCCGGCCGGGGCCGGCGGCGGAGGCAGCGGCAGAGGGCGACGGCGGGCAGGGGCGGCCAGGTGCGGGCGGCCAAAGGCGCGCGGCGCACGGGCGTCCAGAGGCGGGCGCGAGGACGCGCGGCCATGGAGCGGCGGCGGCGCTCCGGCGAGCGGCGCCCGGCGGCAGTAGGCGGCGCAGCGGCGCGGTGGGGCTGGAGCGGGGCGCAGGCGGCGGTGCGGCTCCGATGAGGCGTGGCTAGGGCACTCCGGCGATGCTCCGGCGAAGTTACCTCGAAAAATCGCGAAAAACGCAACTCCGGCGATGCTCCGGCGAAACTCCGGCGATGACGTCGGCGGCGGCGGGTCCCGCGGATTAAATTAGAGCTAACCCTAAATCACTAAGCGAAAATAATTTAGCCCTAATCGGGGCTATTTATAGCCAGCTCCTAATCCTTTTTTTTAAACCGAGATAAATACAAAATCGGTCTACAAAAAAAAACAGACCAGGCCCATTAGGCCCAAAACAATATTAGAAAAATCACGGAAATTTATTTTAAAATTCCGTCTTCGCCAATATTTTTAAAATAATAAAATTGAATTTTTGGCTTGACCAAAATATTATAATAAAATAAAAACTTTGCAACTTATTTTTAAATACTTTTCTGGCATTTTAAAAATACCGAAAACTCCGAAAATTGATTTTAAAACTTTTCCGGAGCATAAATAAATTCCAAAAATATTTTTTGAAAATATTTATAACTCCGTGGTAAAATTAAAAAGGCTCCCAAAAATATTTTAAACTATTTTTCAACAAATTAAAAATGGGGATAAGTCCTTTTATATCCTCTCAAATGAATTTCCTTGAGTTGAAAAATATTTTGAGTATTCAAAAGAATTCCAATAAAGATTTAAAACCTTTTCCAAACTTTTAATAAGTTGAAGGAGTCATATTACCTTGCCTCATTTTATTTTGTTGGTTTTGTTTTTAAATAATAAATTCTAAAACACCAACGGTGAATCTTAGGGAAAGTCATTTTATTCCCTCTCACTTTAATATTCTTTTCAACACAAAAAGTTTTTAAATCCTAGAGAAAATCAAACACACCAAGCACACAATCATTATCTATTTAACTTTATTAACATTCCAAAATTCGAAGAATTTTGGAACACACTACCACCCTTAAAAGGAATCTCGTCCTCGAGATTCGAGAAGGCTAGAAAGAAAGGTTAGGGTTTGGGTTTTCTTGGCAGTCCATCGATCCTCCGATGAGCTAGGGTGCTACCACCCTTAAAAGGAAAGCGACTTAGTCTTCAAAAGCTTTCTCCCTCAGCGAGCTCCTCACACATAATCTTCATACTCCATTGGGGCATGGAATTCTTCATCACAAGTGTGGGCTTCCAGTATCTTAATCCATCGATGACATTCTCCGTACAGGTTTCACCTGCGGTCTTTGAGGTTTCACGAATTACTCCTTTGAGGTTTCCATTCCTTAGCAAGCGAGTGGTCTTCCAAGTACTTAGACTTCATGGCTGACAGGTCAGACGCCACTACTCAACAACTATCGATTTCTCTCTTGGTGGTCATCCAGAATATTATTACGGGATACCTACAGGAAATGGTCTTGGTCTATACTCACCGTATAACACAAACGGTAATCTCCTACAGGGGTCACACATCGTACCATTCTATGGTTTAGGCTTTGACATCGTCGTCTCTCTTCTATAGGTAAGTCACTCAAGATTTACTATTCCACATAGCAAGAGCGAATAATAAGGGTAGTCGTCATGGGGGCCAATCCATTTCGCACCCCAATCATTAACTTGTACATGGTTTAGTGAATCTCGCAATCTAAAACTCGGTCATCCTCACAAGCATTGCAGAAATTCCTCTTGATCATGAACTGGGTTCAGATAAAACCATTGTTCTGCAAGCCAACCCACATCTAGCGTTTCTTCACAACTCTCAGGTTTACGAAGACTACTGTAAAGCTTACACTTGTAAACTCCAATTTCCTCCGGGGTTCCTCCTTCAGCAAGATTGTGCTTCCTCGTCATCAGATCCTTGCACATGCGGTTTAACTTTGAACTCGGTATTAAGTTGCATCCGTATTTTGTCCTCGTCCTGGCATTAGAAGCCATTGTAGTAGCTTCTTCAATGTAGGGTTTGAGGTGAGAGGGAACAGACGATAGAGATATATAGATACCCATACAAACATCACACTAGTTTTGAAAAATATAAGTTTTGATGTGTAGCTGTCAGTAAAACAAGAAATGACAGCCCACATAATCGATCTAACGATAGAAACTTTTAATCTTCCAGGTCTTCAAGTCTTCAGGTCTTCGATGACGGTAGCTTCAGTTTCGCGTTGTTGAAGTAATCTTCGTATCGTTGTCACTTGTCGAGTTCATTCTGCTTGTGGTTCTGTCTTCTTCAGTCTTGAAGCATACTAAATAGATAAGGGGTCTAATGAAACGTAAACTTATTCTACTCGCATAGAAGAAACACAAAGGACAACACCTCACATCAATCAAATACATATCAAGGCCACAGGGTACAAGACAAAACATAACAAAACAATCACGACATAAAACATCTAGTCAATCCATAGCAAACATGCATCGATACACATCTCCAGCTAACATTAAAGAGTACCACCGTACACTAGTGCACAACACGAGTATTCTATTCTCCAATTGCAAAACATAAGCTTCAATATGTCGACGTCTTTGCTCCCATGTTCACATCTTCTCCTTCCCCTTCAATTCTGGACACATATTGCTATAGTGTCCCATATTCCTGCACTGATAGCACTCAATTTGGCTAAGGTCCTTTATCTTCTTCATCATGAGTGCTTCCTTTAATTCTGGACACATGTTGGCGTAATGTCCCATATTCCTGCACCGGAAACACTGAATGTGGCTAATATCCTTCTTTTTCTTTTTCACGGGTGCTTCCTTCAATTCTTGGATAGCTTTCTTCATTCCTTCCTTTTGATGTTGAACCACTTGTCTTGTCACGATGAAAAATTTACACTGAGCGGGGTAATGATCAGTTCCTTCACACGTAAAACATGTGACTTGTGCAGTGGGGCATTCTTTATCCGAGTGAATTTCTTCACAATAGGGACATCCATCTTGGTGTCCTTCATGGGAGTGTCCTACTTCCCCGCAAATTGTACAGGCACGGATCCTCTTAAGGGTTACCGTCCTTTGCATCGGGGTGACAAGGCGGGATCCCAACAAAATCTTTGTAAATTCCTTCCAAGTAATCTTCCTTCGTGATTCGTCAATTGCTTGGTGCATTCTCCACCAAGTAGCAGACTCTTCTACTAAGTACTTAACAACATAGGGGACCATGTCCTCACTTCCAACCTTGTTATTCTCCATGTGCTCCTCCATATTACGAATCCATTGCTCCACCTTCAGTCTCGACATCACCCCGAAAAGGGCGAGTCCTACTCCATACTCCATCTATTAAACCCATACGACCAGGGTTAGGGCAAAACTATAACACCGACAAGACAACAACTACAGAATACACCAAACATATGCACTCAAACAAGAAAGCGGCAAAAACACCTACGTTCGACAGTAACACATAACAACAAACCATACAGTCACAAAAGTCAAAACACACAAACAACACCTAGAGTAAGGTCATATGTGCAAGACATATGATCTCATCATACTACGCGAAATTCGTTCATCTAACTTCACATAAAAGGTGGTGGTCTGATTCTAGGCTTCATCCTTCTCAGCTAAGCTGATCTTAAAGGTTCCTCTCGCGGTGTCAAACTTATTGATCACCGTGGGTTATTCCTTCTAGTTCCGGTAATCATAACTCCAATTGATCCCCGAGGTTGATGATGTTCTTCTCAATGTCTTGTCTTCCCAGGTATAAACAACTCAAGGGGTATTCATAGTAAAGCAAGATGAGAAGTTTTAGAAGAGGAATAATAGATGAGAAATACTAGTGAGAGAGTAAGTAATCAAAGAGTGATAAAATATTTTTGTTCCTATAGCTTTTTCTATCCATTTTCTAGGGTCACGTCCTATAGTCAACACACTGCTCTGATACCATCTGTAACGACCCAATTCACACAGAATTGAAGTCTATGTGCTCAAGTGCCAGTCCCTGGATCGAACTCGCTGGCACACACAGTATTATAGATGTATATCAAAGTACAAGTGCATCATTATTATAACGTATGATCCAGAGTAAATAAATAACAAGTTGCATAGCTCAAGGCTAGCTTATTCAATATAAATATAGCGAAAGCAAAAGCAAACAACGTGGAGTCCATCAATAGCCACATGCGAACATGCTGAGTGTAGACTCGCAACCCCTAAACGCACCTTACTGATCGTCTGAAAAACCTGCAACACCGAAGGTTACATCCCGACAACGGGTCAGTACATCTGATTTGTACGGCAAGTGACACGGAAAAGTTTATATAAAGGACCTACAACTACATGCAAGGTAAGTCAAAGGAAAGGCTTATGGTTTTGTTTTGCAGAAAGCCAATTTTCTCCTGAACTAAACTAGTCAAAATTTTAAGTTGAACTTACTACTTAGGAACGAACTGGGCACACCAGTTCCAACACCACACCCTTATTTAATCTTGCCCACTCAAATTATTAAAGTGATTCATATGTCAAGATCCTCCAGTAACAGTAATGTCTAGTAGCTCAAGGATGTCCATAACCGCGGACACGGCTAATCATGATTAGTTTTTACTCTACAGAGGTTAGTACACTTTCCCCGCTGGACTCAACCCGAAGATTGAGACGAAGTCTTTCAGAAGAGGTCACCTACACCCAACGGCAAGCCGGTACCACCTATCACATCTACATCTGCTAGCTTTGCACGGGAGAGGCTTCCTACATCATACTCAACTAAGCCAGAGCCCATATGGCCAGCGGCTGTACATGTAAGCTCCTAGTCACCAAGTATGTCTCATCTTTTTGAGCCTGGACGGCGCCCACTACGTCAGAGGGTACTCGCCATGACGTGTTGTCAACCACCAAACCAACCATTAGGGGTACAACCTAGTCTCGACCTTAGATAAGGCACGAGCCCCCAGGAAGCACTCCCTGCCCGTCCAGAGGTGATTTCTATTTATTAAACAGTTGCTACACAAATTATTAAATAGCTCACAAGCACTCCATGAATTTACACAACCCAAACCACGTCTACAAAGCATAGCAATAAAGCAACAACACGGCTAGGTTGATCTACGGTACACAAGTCAAGACATATGGCTATCCTAACTGGTTTTGCAGCAACCGAAAAATAAACTACCTATCATGCAATAGGGTGATATTTCTTAACATAATGCATATAGAAAATATAGGTATGAGTATGGTCAAAGCATCACTTGCCTTATACATTCGATGAAGATCTTCGCTCTCACGTTCCAGTCAACTCTATTCGTCACACTCCGAAAATCTATCGCAACGAAGGAACTCAATTAAGCAATCACATCACAACGAGACAAACAAAAGATCAATAACACAAACACAAGGGTTTTAGCAACAAAACAAAAGGTTTTGAAGTGCAAAGGTGTGAATGTGCTCGAAGGTGATCGGTGGAACGTGAACTCGAGAGAGTCAACGGATAAAGAGTTGTCGATACAAGAGTATGATCAAGGCATTATGAAATCAATGTAGAGATCATAGCAACATGAATGGTATGTGGACATTGCCGATAAGATGTCTCATATGATCCAATATGCAAAAAGAATCACGTGAAACGGAATACTACAACACAGGTCGTAGCAGGTGCAAAATTGAATTGAATTTGAATTTAAACAGATCGATAAACTTGTGAATTTTCATGTACACATGATATAAACAGAAGGTACATGGAACGAGTGATCCAACGCAAAAAGAAACGGCGCAAACGGGTGCACCGATACAAAGTTACGGTTGCCGGAAGTTCAAATTTGGATCAGCTTGGGATCCAAATTTAAAAACTTCAAACTTCTGTAACACTTGGTCTACTGGCTAGAAAATTTCTACACGGTAGCAATGCAACTGGAATCGCCCAATTCCGAGTTACGGTTAAAAAGTAGTCGCGAAAACGGTATCGGGTGAAAAACGGGGGTACCGGGGTGTTCTACTGTAAAAAGGACCCGTACGTAAATAAAAAATTTCTGAAAAACGCGATCGGGTCCCCGGGCGGTTTGGATCCAGATCTGGAAAAAAAATTCGAAAACGCGTTTTTTTTCTAATCCTTCTTCTCGACGGCGCTGGACACAGAGGAGGCCATTGCCTGGCCGAGCTCGGCTCGGGCTAGGGCTCTCCGGCCGGCGGCCAGCTCCGGCGGGGGCCGGCGTCGAAGGCAGCGGCAGAGGGCGGCGGCGGGCAGGGTGGGGCTGGGGCGGGGCGTCCAGCGGCGGTAGGCGGCGCGGTGGGGCTGGGGCGGGGCGCAGGCGGCGGTGCGGCTCTGATGAGGCGTGGCTAGGGCACTCCGGCGATGCTCCGGCGAAGTTACCTCGAAAAATCGCGAAAAACGCAACTCCGACGATGCTCCGGCGAAACTCCGGCGATGCTCCGGCGAAACTCCGGTGATGACGTCGGCGGCGGCGGGTCCCGTGGATTAAATTAGAGCTAACCCTAAAATGCTAAGCGAAAATAATTTAGCCCTAATCGGGGCTATTTATAGCCAGCCCCTAATCCTTTTTTTTAAACCGAGATAAATACAAAATCGGTCTGCGGAAAAAAAACAAACGAGGCCCATTAGGCCCAAAACAATATTAGAAAAATCACGGAAATTTATTTTAAAATTCCGTCTTCGCCAATATTTTTAAAATAATAAAATTGAATTTTTGGCTTGACCAAAATATTAAAATAAAATAAGAACTTTGCAACTTATTTTTAAATACTTTTCTGGCATTTTAAAAATACCAAAAACTCCGAAAATTGATTTAAAAACTTTTCTGGAGCATAAGTAAATTCCGAAATTATTTTTAGAAAATATTTATAACTCCATGGTAAAATTAAAAAGCCTCCCAAAAATATTTTAAACTATTTTTCAACAAATTAAAAATGGGGATAAGTCCTTTTATATCCTCTCAAATGAATTTCCTTGAGTTGAAAAATGTTTTGAGTATTCAAAAGAATTCCAATAAAATTTAAAACCTTTTCCAAACTTTTAATAAGTTGAAGGAGTCATATTACCTTCCCTCATTTTATTTTGTTGGTTTTGTTTTTAAATAATAAATTCCAAAACACCAACGGTGAATCTTAGGGAAAGTCATTTTATTCCCTCTCACTTTAATATTCTTTTCAACACCAAAAGTTTTTAAATCCCAGAGAAAATCAAACACACCAAGAAAACAATTATTATCTATTTAACTTTATTAACATTCCAAAATTCGAAGAATTTTGCGATGTTACACGAGGGGGCGAAGCACGTCTTGGGATCTTCTTGGTGGGATGAGAGTTAACCTCATCAGCTTCGTCAGCAGCATCAGTGATCAGACGGCGCTTCCTTGGCTGCAACTGGGGAAGGGGAGAAGCAAGTTGCTTGAGCATTGCTTCACGCTTCTTGGAGTCAAGAGCCATTACTGAAGCATTATGCGTCTTGCAACATTCTTCGACAGCAGATTTGATCTTGCCTTGAAAGATTTGTATGTTGTGCTTCGTCTTCTCATTGACATCATCAATTTTCTTTGAAGCATCTTCTGCTTCGGCCTTGAAGTCTTCATCAGATTCGGCGTCAGCTTTCTTCTTGAACTTCAGAATCTTGGCAGATTCAGACCTGTCCCTAGCATGCAAGTCCCTTAGCTAATTATACAAAGTTTCAATCATCGCAGAGAGTGTTGGTGAGATGTATACATTCCCCACATCAACTGCTTCGGGATCAATAGCTTCAGCTAGCTTGCAGAAAGCCTGATGCAGGCTTAGACAATCCCATAGTTCACCTTCTCTTTGATCAGGGAAGTTGTGGTGACTATGTTCAGCTTCTTCATGAGCTTCGGGCGCAGGAATTATGGCTTGCTTTGGAGCAACGTCTTTGGGAGTCATGTCCACAGCAGCTTCCTTTTGAGAAGCTCTAGCAGCTTTCTTTGCTTGCTTTGTTCTCAAGGTATTAAGTGTTGCCTTGCTCTTGGCTTCGGCTTCACTAAGCTGTTTGGCTTCGGCAGCAGCCTTAGCTTCTTGCTTCTGCACTTCGGCGAGCTTACGCTTCGCTTCAGTTTTCTGGTTGGCTTCAGCCAGATATTTCCTTTGCTTCTCAAGCAAGGCAGCTTCTTTGTCAGCCTTAGCTTGGGCTTGTGCTGCAGAGTGAAGTCTTTTACCTTCGGCATGATCTCTCTTGCGCAGTTCAGCTTCAGACAATTTCTTAGTGCCAACCTGGGCATAAGTTTGGCCAGGCTTTGCAACTTTTGACTTTAGCTTCGAAGCTTTGGTTGATTTGGCAAGTTCAGGAGCAGTAGCTTCGGGCTGACCAGCAGGCTTCTGCTTCGGGTCATGCCTTTCCTTTGTCCTTTGCTCTGCAGGAACCAGGCGGCGAGGTGTCTTAGAAGCCAATGAAGTCTCGACCACCAAATCAGTTAAGTCCATTCGGGTCCGAGGAGCAGGAGGATCTGTTGGATCTTGAATTCTCACGCCTCTCGAAGCAGGCGGTTTCTCTCCAGCCTTTTTCTTCAGAGGCTTCCGAAGCTTTTGCCTCTTAGGAATAGGAGCAATTGGAGTATGCTCAGATTCGTCATTGGCATCAGCTGCAGGATCCTCATGAAGGGAATCCTCAAGCTGTGCGGCAGCATCAGCTTCATCATCAGCAGCTTGCTCACTGTCTTCATCTGAGACAGCAGGAGGTGGTGAAGCACTCAGTTTCCGTAGCCTGCGTCTCTTAGGCTTCGATGTGCCAGCATCTGCATGGCCTTCAGCAGTCTGTGCTTTGGCTTTCTTCTCTTCTCTGAGTCTTTTCTTCTCAGCCAAAATAGCAAGTCTTTCTTGCTCCTTGGGGTAATCATCTGGTGTCTTGAGTGAATTGGGGTGAGGAACCTTCAATGGCCTTGAGTAGTATTTCCTTCGATTCTCCACAGTGTACTGAGCACACATAGAAGTAGTGTACAGATATGGTGGGTTGAAGGCAAACTGCATTGCCCACTACCAATCAGGAACGCTCTTGTACTTGTACCATCGAATCGCCCAGTAGCGGCGAATCGTTTGCAGGCGAATCTTTCTCATGCGATCATTTTATTTGGGTGGAGTGTCATAGCCCATTTTCACACGAATGGCTTCGGGAATTCCTCGGGCATTGTTGACTTCTTCGTTTTGCCTCCTTTTCCTTTTTTGCTTCGGGGGCTCAGGGAAATCCTCAAGCCCATCAATGATTGGGGATTCATTACCGAAGGCAGCCTCTTTATCAGACATCCTGTGAACAGAATAATAGAAGAGGGGGAAATAGGATAGAGAAGGATAAGCATAGGCAAAGGCTTCGACCAAAACAAATTTTGACAAGAATTCAGAGCAAAGCTAAGATCGGATGCATATTTTGAGTTGGATTAGGCTAGAACAAATTCAAGAACAAGTTCTAACTCAGTCCAAACACAAATAGATCTAATCCTAAAACTGACCTAAATAGAAGGGATACTTTGATGCTACAACAAGTTTCCCAGAGAGCAAGGATCAACACGGATCAGAACAACCCTAGAAAACAGAAGATAAAACCCAAGAACTCAGATCCAACTGCAGGAGAAGAACATGGGAGGGAAGTTGGATTGGAGAGCCCAGCGTACCCTAACTCGGTGACGCGGAGCGGCTACGACGACGGAGGGCGGTGAAGTGCGCTTCGTCGGTGGGGAACGTCCACGGCGGCGACTGTCCGGCAGTGAAGCGGCGCGGTCGTCGGAGGAGGCGAGAGCTCAGCGGCGTGCTCAAGGAGGGAGAAGGGGAGCGGAGGAGACGAATGAGCCAGGGGCGGTTCGCAGGGGTGGGGATTGCCTTATATAGTGGCTGATCTTAAACGGTTATCAGATCGCATCGGACGGCTCCGTGCGACTGCCTCTTCCGATTCTATGGTGGGGATGAAGTGGCGGTTCGTGAGCGAATCTCATCGGACCGAGAAAGACGGGGACTCAATGGTCGAAGAATAACTCTTGACCGAGAGCAAAAAATTAATAAAGTTGAAAGCAATTGATTCGGAACTCAATGATGTTCGAAGCAATATGCCTTCAGTTTCAAATGTGCTTAACCATTCAAGACAGAGTAGATTGGGAGCGAATCAGAATGGAGGGGATAGGGTTCGAGACTTATCACTTCGAAGAAAAACAACGAAGCTAAAGGTGATAAGCATAGGGGACAAACGAAACAAATAAAACCAATACAAGACTGAAAGCAAATGGCAAACGAAGCTAAACATATAAACATGGACGAAGGAAACTTGAGAGAAACTAAGTAAACAGACACACAATGAAGGTGAATATGTACAAGGGAAAAGTTTCGATCTTACTGAACATTGTGTGAGTCTAGGATGTTTAGCTCACATCTCAATGCACAGAACCTTTTCTCGTCCAATGGCTTCGTGAATATTTCTGCCAATTGATCTTCAGTTCTGACATGACTGATCTCAATGTCTTCGCGCTAAACATGATCTTGAAGAAAATGGTGGCGAATATCGATATGCTTCGTTCGAGAGTGTTGCACAGGATTGTGTGCAATTTTGATAGCACTCTCATTATCACAAAGCAAAGGAATTTTCTTCACATAAATACCATAATCTTTCAGCGTCTTCTTAAGCCAAAGGATCTGAGTGCAGCATGAGCCAGCAACAATGTATTCGGCTTCAGCAGTAGATATTGAGACACAGTTTTGTTTCTTTGAAGCCCAACACACAAGAGATCTACCAAGAAAATGACAAGTGCCTGAGGTAGATTTCCTGTCAACCCTATCACCAGCTCAGTCTGAATCAGAATATCCAATCAAATCAAACTGAGTTCCTTTGGGATACCAAAGTCCCAATGAAGGAGTATGTGCTAGATACCGAAGAATTAGCTTTACTGCAGTATGATGTGATTCCTTCGGATTGGCCTAAAAACAAGCACAAATACAAACTGATAGTATAATATCAGGTCTAGATGCACATAAGTATAAGAGTGAACCTATCATATATCGATACTTCTTCTGATCGAAGGGTTTTCCTTTTTCATCAGCATCAAGAAAACCATTGGTTGGCATGGGACTTCTGATAGTCTTGCAATCCGTAAGATCAAACTTCTTCAGGCAATCCTTCAAATATTTTTCTTGTGAAATAAAGGTGCCATTCTTCTGTTGGCGAATCTGAAGTCCAAGGAAAAACTTCAATTCTCCCATCATGGACATCTCGTATTTCTTTGACATCATCCTTGCAAATTCGTCGCTGATTTCAGTGTTAGTGCGGCCAAAAATAATATCATCTACATATATCTAAAACACAAATAGATCATTGTTATATGATCGAGTGAAAAGAGTGGGGTCAGTGGTTCCAGGTTTGAAGCCTTTATTCAGGAGGAAATCCTTCAATGTTTCATGCCAAGCACGAGGTGCTTGCTTCAGTCCATACAAGGCTTTGTGAAGCCTGTACACCATGTCAGGATTCTTTGAGTCTTCAAAACCTGGTGGTTGCATAACATACACTTCTTCTTCTATCTCACCATTAAGAAAAGAACTTTTGACATCCATTTGATATAGCAATATATTCTTGTGGTTAGCAAAAGCAAGCATGACACGAATGGATTCGAGACGGGCTACTGGAGCATAGGTTTCACCAAAATCAATGCCTTCGATTTGAGTTTACCCTTGTGCTACCAGTCTAGCCTTATTTCTTACCACTATACCATCTTCATCTTGCTTGTTGCGAAATATCCACTTAGTGCCAATAATATTGTGCTTCGTGGGATCAGGCCTGTCAACTAGTGACCAAACTTTGTTTCTTTCAAACTGGTGAAGTTCTTCCATCATAGCCAATAACCAGTCTAGATCCTTCATGGCTTCATCAAATTTTGAAGACTCTAGCATGGAAACAAAAGAAAAACTTCCACAGAAGTTAGCCAAACGAGTACGAGATCGAGTAGTGGGACGTCCTGGTTGACGAATGTCTTCGAGGATCGAATCAACATCAACTCTTCTTCGAACTCGTGATAACGTATTATCATTTGCTTCAGGCTCAGCTTCTGCTTCAGGATCTGCTTTAGCTTCAGCATCAGCATTTCCTTCAGGATCAGCATTTTCTTCGTTCCCTTGCCCTTCTTCGTCCTGTTCATCATTAGCTTTAGGATGTTGATCTCCAGCGCCCCGGGCTATGTGTGGGAACATTGGATCATCATCATCCCTATTAGCTTGACGAGGATTGGCTTCAACAGGGCGAATCTCTCCTATAGCCATGGACCTGATCACTTCATCAAGATGAGGTTCATCTAGATCATGAGGCAAATGCTCTTTTTGAGAGCCATTAGTTTCATCAAACCTCACATTTACAGTTTCCATAACTTTCCCAAAGTGAGAGTTATACACTCTGTAAGTGTGAGAATTTGAGCCATAACCTAAAAGAAAACCTTCATGTGCCTTAGGGGAAAATTTGGAGCTATGGTTCATATCTCTAATAAAACAAGGAGCACCAAATACCCTAAGATACGAAACATTTGGCTTGTTACTAGCGATAAGCTCATGTGAAGTTTTCTTCAGAAATTTGTGAAGGTAAACCTTGTTGATGATATGACATGTTGTGTTAATTGCTTCGGCCCAGAACCTGATAGGAGTCTTGTATTCAGCAAGCATAGTTCTGGCCATTTCAATAAGAGTTATATTCTTCCTTTCAACTACACCATTTGTTGAGGTGTATAAGCAGCAGAGAAGTCATGAGTAAAGCCATGATCATCAAGAAATTCTTCAATATGAGTATTTTTTAATTCAGTTCCATTATCACTTCGGATATGCTTCAGAGATAATTCATATTCTGTTTGAGCTCTCTTAGCGAATGACTTGAAGATTTCAACAACTTTACTCTTGTCATCCAAAAAGAAAACTCAAGTATAACGAGAAAAGTCATCAACAATAACAAGACCATATTTGTTTCCTCCCAGACTTGCATAATTTTCAGGACCAAAAAGATCCATATGAAGCAATTCAAGAGGACGAGTAGTAGTCATGATAGTCTTCGCTGAATGATGTTTCTTCGTAATTTTACCAGCTTCACAAGCACTGCAGAGATGATCCTTATCGAATTTTACTTCACTAAGGTCAATAACATACTTCTTCACTAGATTATGAAGATTTCTCATCCCTGCATGACCAAGTCTTCGATGCCATAACCAACCAGATGAAGCTTTTGCCATTAGACATGTGGATACAGCAGGGCCCGAAGAAAAATCAACAATGTATAAATCTCCTTTTCGGTAACCCTCGAAGACAAACATATAGTCATCCTGTGAAAAGACAACACAACGCGAAGCAGAAAATAGAACCAGCATACCCATATCGCATAACTTCGAAATAGACATAAGATTATATCCAAGTGATTGGACTAGCATAACCTTGTCAATGTTCTTATCTTTCGATATGGCAACCTTACCCAAACCTAAAACTTTACCCTTGTTGTTATCACCGAAGGTAATGTACTTCTGAGAAGATTGAGATAGTTTTTATTTGGTGAATAACTCCTTGTCTCCGGTCATATGATTTGTGCAACCATTATCCATGACCCATTCAGATCCACCGGAGACATAGCCCTGCAGAAGAATTAGTTCTTCTTAACCACCCACAAACGGGCAGGTGACTGAGAAGAGGTTGAAGCACTTGTTGAAGCAATATTAAAACGAACAGGGTTATATTGCCTAGGGGGACCATCAAGTACACCATAAATGTAAGTCCTCTCCGAAGGGTTAGGATATGAATGAGCATATGCAATCTTATTATGGTTATCATGAGGACGATAAGTATAACGACCAGTGCGATAGTATTGCTTCTGAGGGACATTTGATTCGGGCACCAGTGAATCATTTCTCTCCTCTAGTGAATACAAGTGATTTGGTGGTACCGAAGACTTTCCCTGCATAGTATGTTTAGCAGGCAGTTTTTCCACAAGTGCTTTCTGCACCCGTATCTGCCTCTTGTAGAAGCCATGCTTAGGAGGAGTACCAACATACTCTTCTGTAACATTTCCCTGTTCATATTTAATAAGCTTGTAGTTAGAATCAAGTGATTCATCCACAATAGCTATGTTCATTTTGCAGTCGAAACCTGAAAGGTTAGCAATATCAATAGGTTTCTCCTTCGCTAGGACCCAAACAGTCTTAGGATACTGCTCAGGTTGCCAGTAGGTGCCATCAGGGTTTATCTTTCTCTCGAAACCAACACCCTCATTCCTGGGATTCCTGTGAAGGAGAGCCTTACTCAGGATGTCACAAAGATATTGGTGACCTTGCACCCTTTTGAACATGCATGTTTCAAATAAGTTTTTCAACCTGAGGAGTTCCTCGGTAACAGCAGGATTTTCCTCATCCGAGGCATTAGTATCATCAATAATAATAGGAGCTTTGCCTTCGGAATCAGTTTTGCTTCGTTCCAGACAAGTTAAGCAAGGTGAATCAGTTTTATGATTTGCTTCAGAACCTTGTTGATCCATGAGAGAGAGATTGACATTTTCCAACTCTTCATGAGCCTCTTTCAGTCTTTCGAGAGCCATTTTCCTCTGAAGAAATTCATAGGTGAGCTTCTCATAGTCAACTGAAAGAAGATCATGCCGAGAGGATAATCCTTCAAACTTCTCCTTCAGAGCAGCATGCTCATTAGTTAAAGTTTGACCTTTCTCTATCTCATCGATCAACAGAGTTTCTGATTTCTTAATGGTTTGCTTAGCGAATCAAATTCATCTTGTTGAATTGAAGCAATTTTAGCAAGTTTAGCATAGCTTCTCTTCGAATCACTGTCATATGAGGAACAATCAGAAGTATCATAGGTAACTTTGGATGAAGATACCTTAGCTTTGGCCATGAAGCAATATGCAGGAGTTTCATCTTCACTGCTGTTGTTGGTGAAGAATGAGCTCGAAGCTTTGGTTGAAGCATCTGCTGAAGCGAATGCCAAACTAGCAACACCATCTGATTCGGACGCAGACCCAGACCTCGAGCCAGATTCATCTTCGGACCCAGAGGCTTCATCTTCAGAGTTCATTTCCTTTCCCAGATAGGCCTTGGCACGGTGAGAACTGCTTCGACGAGACGAGTGAGTCTTCGATGAAGAACCCTCATGCTTCTTATGATACTTCTTCCTCTTGTCATCATCAGAATCTTTCTTCTTTTCTCTTCTCGAACTGGAATCATGTCTCTTGGACTCATAGCTTCTGGAGGATCTGTGGGACCTGGTTGAGGAGTCTCTAAGCGAATGCTTCGATTTGTTCTCAGCTTCCCACAGAGGGCAATCAGCAATGTAATGACCTGGTTTCTTGCACTTGTAGCAGCAGTTGTCCTTCGATGGAGAGCTTCTTGAGGATGAACGGTGAGGTGAGTGACTTGAGTTCCTTGAAGAGTAATTATTCTTGGGTGAAGAAAAACCTTTTCTTTGGAAGCGGTTGAAGCGTCTCATGATCAATGCTAAATCCTTCCCAATGCTCGCAGGATCATCAGATTCGACACCTGAAGCAGAACTGACTTCGGGTGAAGAATGATGGGAAGCTTTTGCTTTTAGAGCATGTGATCTTCTTCGAGAGCCATTAATGTCACACTTCTCATCTTCTTCCATTTCAAAAGTATTGAGTCTCTCAAGGATATCAGCGGCAACAAGATTTCTGAAATCAATCCTTTCCTTGATCATCAGCACAATGTGATCAAACGAATCATCCAACGAGCGAAGCAAAGTTCTTACAACTGAGTGAGGAGTAATATCATCAGCACCGAGGGAAATCATCTCATTTGCAAGAGCAGTGAATCTGCTGTAAATGGAGTTGACCTTTTCACCCTCGTTTCTCTTGAATCGATAGAATTTGCTTCGGAGAGTGTCAATTCTGGCATCTTTCTGAGTGGATACATATAACAGCCCAGATTTCGCAAAAATTAAAACTTTTGTTTTCGATGTGAATTGTTTGATTGTCTGATCTGTTTGCGGTGTTTGCATCCCCGATTTATTGATCGGCGATTATCCCCCCCCCCCTCTTATCTCGTACCGGACGAAGACCGTCCCTTGCCACCCTGACACTCGACCTTTGCGACACCGGGGTTTCACCCGAGCACCGTCGCGAAAACCCGCACGAGACGAGCCGCAGCAAACGGAACGAGAAAACCTCGTTTAATAATTAAACGAGATATTTTTATAGTGCGCCGGAAAGTGTTCTCGGAACGATTCCAGCGCGAGGTGAATGCCGCCGGCTCGACGAGCTGATCGCGCAGTTCGAAGTTTTACCCGAATCGGAGGTCCTGCGGACCCCGGCGATCAGAAACGTAAGCACCGCGCGCGAGAGAGAAAAACCGGGGATGTTCATGCAAACTGCCAGCCATGGGGCTATATAAAGACCACCACTCCCCCACCCCTTTCTAGGGTTTCCCTAGCCAAAAATTGCAGCCACCCCCTCCACTTGCCCAAATCTGCTCCAAAACAACCCCAATCCTGAAACCCTAGCTTCCCAGCCATTTCTAGCCGCCAGATCGCAGATCGGAGGGCCAGGGAGCCGCCACATCAGCCCCTGGAGAATCCCCTGCCCGAGCTCCTCCCTGGACGCCCGAGCCGCCGCCTCCATGCCGTCGCCGTCGCGCAGCTGCGCTCCGGCAAGTCGCCGGCCTCCCTCTCCCCATGCGCCTCCCTCTCTCTCTTCTATTATTCTCCTCTTCCTTCTCCCCTCACCCTCCTCCCACTCTTTCCCGCAGGAAACCGCCGGCTTCCGCCGCCTGAAGCTGCCATGGCCGCCGCCCGCTGGAATCTCGAGCAGCCGCCGGATCAGTCCACCGCGCCGCCCCTGACCCCGCAAGCCACCGGATCTCCTTTGCGCCCCCGCCGGCCATCCTCCTTCGTCGGCGGTAGAACAGCAGCCGCCGCTGCGTTCCCTGCCCGAGCGAACGAAGCCGCCAACCAGGAACCGCTCGGCTGGTCCTGCCCAGCGATGTGGGCCGGCGCGCCCCTCCCAGCGGCCCAGCTGCCTCCCAAGGCCCAGCGCGCCCCCGGCCTCCCTTCTGCCAGTGGCGCTGCGCCCTTATCCTCTGCCCCTCCGCCGACTTGGGCCGAGCCCAAGAGGTGAGGCGCCCCCGTTTTTTCTTTTATTTCTTTATTTTTATGTTGTGCTGCTGTTGGGCCGGCCCAATGAGCAGTTCTCGCCCAGTGCGTATTTTAGTTACCCAGCGCCCACCCCCGGTTTAGCCCGTTAGCTGCAGATTCGGCCCGTAATGTTTTTTTTTGTTTTCCTGGGCTTATTTAAATGGCAGATTGTGTTTTATTTTTGCGGTGCTCGTATCTTTTCAACGGTAGCTCGGATCGCGACGCGTAAAACATGAAAGTTGCTTAGTTTTTCGTGTAGATTGATAAAATGTTGCTTGTTGCCATGTTTAACTTTGTTTACATGTTGTTTGACTGCTAATTACACCGCATGCCACTACAAATTGTTTATTTAATAACTTTTCAACCGTTGCTGCGTTTAAAATGTTCTTTATATGTAACTTGATTAGTTTTCCGTGTAGATTGTGTTTATGCTTCTCTTGCTTGCTAATAAAAATAATAAAATATGTTTAGGGGCAAAACATTACCAATTGCTATAATTATCGTGGGGTCCGTAATAGTTGCCATGTATAGGTTTTACCTCCACTTAAAATGACTAGATTATATAGTTTACTTTATGCTTCACCTCTTGCCATGCTTCTGTGCTTTGCCATGTTAACAACCTTTGCTCACCTTGAGTAGCTAAACAACTTGAACCCTTGTAAACGTGCGGTATCGTCGTGTGTGATGATTACTCCACTTAACCTGTTAGTAACCGCTCTCGACGGTAGGTGCGATGTCTCGTGTTGTCTTCTTGTTGATGCTTGCTCGTGTTTGCTTCGTAGTAATATAGCCTTGCTCGTTGATTGCTTTCCAGTGTTTACCGTCTTGTGTGCTTCCGCGGGTACTTTTGGAGACGATGCGAGCTTGCGATCAACTACACCTTCGGAACCCGACTTATCAACATGCAAGGACTATACATTACTTATGATCCATTCTATTTCAACCAGCGGTTTGCATGCTAGTATAGGATAGGTTCGATGTTTGATCCTACCACATGCTTACAACCTCTTTCAAACCGAGAGCGTGGCCGGCTTTTGGATTGGGTGTCGACTCCCCGGGGGCCACCCGGATTTGTTCGTTGTTAGTTAGAGGGACCTGTCGTTTCGGATCTCTCGGAACTAAATCATAAAATGGTTGCCTATAATGGGTAGCAACTGAGAGAGATGGGCGTGCGTGCGGATCCTTGTAATGGGCAGTTGGTACACCCCTGCAGGGTTAAATCTTTTCGAGAAGCCGTGTCCACGGTTATGGACGACTTGAGACCTACTCCTTGTTCATAGACAACAACAACTGAGATAATCTTAATATAACATGATCAAGGTGTGTGTGCCTTGACTGCTTCTTCTTCGTCGGGATGCGAAAAGGAGGACAAGGATAGGATAGGTGTTATGTTTGCGTAAGTAGTTGATAGCAAGACTTGTTGGAGGCGATTCCTCATCGAATGCTTGGCTTCTTATCTTACTCTCTAGATCGTTAGCCACTTCATAAATGCTAGTGCGGAAACAACCTCACCACTTATCTCATCCTTACCGTAAACTACTAGTTGTCCTAGAATGACGAGTGATGAAGTCCTTGCTGGGTCAGTTGACCACTACAGTTGGATGATGAGTACTTATGTACTCATGATACTACCCCCAAACTATTTTCAGGGTTCTTGGTCGACAACAGGTATGGTGATCGACGTTTCACGTGGAGACTCGACGACGACTAGTTAGGCGGATCCCGGCGGAGGGCCTAGACCCGTGTGGTTATGGGAGCGATGTATTTTCTCTTTGCCGCTAGGCATTTGCATGTAGTCTGTACTCAGACATGTATCTTCCGTTGATCTAATGTATTTAAGGCAGTTGTATGCCGATTGTATGAGATGTTGTATCTTGTAGCTGTAATGTTGTGATATCATGTTGGAAATCCGGGGCATATGGCTTCGTCATATGTCGCGGTGGGACCGATATGTGCTTCGTCCCCGGATCTGGATGGAAACATCTAGATCTGGAACAGTACCGCATATCGGGACTTACAATACACCTTCTCCAATCTTTTCCAGATAGTCCCAGACACCTTTGGCAGTTGGGATATTCTTCACTTCATGATACTTCTCTGGAGTCAGATGATTGGTGATGAATACCCAGACTTCAGAATCAAGATCAATCAATTTTGCTTCAGCAGGAGTGATGGCATTCACATCCGCGACTGTGATTCCATATAAGACAACTTGCCAGGCAACAAAATTGATAGCCATGATATTTCTCTTCATTTTGTCCTTCCAGTATGGGTAGTCCTTTCCATTGAAAACAAGAATGGGTTCGCCGGAGCGAATAACTGCGAAAGACATACTTGCAAACACTGAAGGAGGTTAATCCAAACAAAGAGTGACTAGCTCTGATACCAATTGAAAGTCCAAGTATGTGATCAGAGGGGGAGGGGGTGAATGATCACTTCAAATTTTCGCAAGAAACTTTGAGGTGAAGCACAACTTAGCAGCGAAAGGACTTCAACAGAAAGGTAGACAATGAAGCAGAACTAGAGTGAAGCATAACATAGCGAATCAAAAGCATCGAATCAGATGCATTGAGTCAAAACACAGAAGCAATTGCAATACTGAATGTAAGTGCGGAATGTAAAACGAACTCTTGACTCGGCGATGTTTGCTCGACCAGTTCACACTCTGCAAAGTGCTACGTCTGGTTGGAGGGACTTGTGATTGAACACAGGAGCTAACCTCTCTCCGTCCGTTTCTCCACTGCACCAATATCCTTGAGCTTGGTCAGTTCTTCACTCGTGGTTGATTATTGAGGAAATCACTGAAACCTTTGACAAACTGGAACTTCGAGGCGACAATTACTCTTCGCTCTCTGAAAAACAACACTCTAACTGTCTAGGAGAATTGCAGTTCTCCAAGATAACAAGGCTAGCAAACTTCTTCCTAAGTCATAGTGAATCAACTTAGATCAATAGGACTTATGCTTTGGTGGATGGGTTTTTGTTTTGCTTCGGTGGGGTTGCTCTCTCTCTTAACTGTCAGAAAATAATCTTGGAGCAGCCACCCGCCAATGAGGGCGGGGTGGCCTATTTATAGGTGGTGATCCCTAGGTGCGAAATGACTTAAGTGACCCGATGTGACAGCTTGACACCTGTCCGCAACGGTTGGATTCCTGTTCAATGCGCAACTTTACTTGTGGAACAAGTAAAGCTGACTCACGGACTTGGTTAAGCTTCAGGAGCAGAAAGAACATAGTAGTTGCTGGTGAAGCATTACCTAGTGCACATGAGATTTCTCATCTCTGGCTTCTCACTGGTTTGGATTCGATCTGAGTCTTTTCACCAAAACCTTCGGAGTACATTTACTAAACCCCTCTTGATAGTACAATTTTTCCTACGACTCAAAGAAGTGAAAAAAGAACTACGCAAAAACTACTAAGTCTTGCGCCATCTTGATCATCTCCTTCGATGAGAAGTTCTTCAGGATTCCTTATCTTTTGGGGGGGTCGACATCCGTGATGAGCTTCGCTCTAGAGGAAATGATTCAGTAAATATGTGAATCTTCATTGAAGCTTTATCACCAACCTATAACTTCAGGAACCTAACCATCTGTTTTATACTAGAAAACTTGTTAGTTCCTCTACTGTTTTGTCCAACAATATCCAAAACTCATGGGGGCATAACTTTGCTCTTACAACATTGTACTGCGTTAGAGCAGCGACATCAATGCATATGTCTTGTCATGCATCTATTTGTTATGTTTGCCTTGTATTTACTGTCCCCCCCCCTTTATTCTCCGGTAGACCCCGCTGCTGCCGCCGACTACACTGCTGCGGAGTACGACTACTACGTCGACGACCGTACCCCTACCATTGAGATTCCAGGCAAGCAGAGCCATTCTCTTCCCCAGATATCGCCTATCTTTTCCGTACATTTCTTGTACTAGGCATTGTTACTGCTGCTTCTACGTTACAATCCTATTCAATTGCATAGCCTATCATTGTCGCCCCTTGATGTACCATCCTTTATCCTATGCTGCCTATAAATATATATTATATTCAGTAGTGAGCCCTGCGCTTTGTTAGTCAACTAGGATTAGATAGCAGGTCGTGATCACTCAGGGGAGTGACGCGGATACAATTTATTATAACTGCAATAGGTACGGTACAATGCAAACACCGCCTAAGGCCCCTACCTCGGCTCTGCCGAGCCACATCAAGTGTGAGCTATCGAGGAGTAATCCTCGGACTTCACTAGTTGCTGACTCTTTATAGCCGCCCTAGGGTCCTGAACCGCGGCTGTCCTTAAAGGTAAGAGTCGGGCGACCCAACGGTGCCCGCGAGCGGTATTGCGTCGGGAACGACAGGGAGGGTACGACCGACGTTACTGGCGTGCTTGGCCCCTGCTCGTATCTCGCGAGAGTTACCAAACCACGAAAATGTTGGGATACGGGGAAGAAAACACAATTTTTTTCATACCTACGGTACCCGAACCCAAGATCTATGCTATGGAGATGTAAAGTAACGGAGGGAATCGGTGTTCATACCTTTGAAGACCGAAAGAGGGAAACGTTCTTGCGAACGTGGCTGGCGTAGACTCGGAACTACGACCTCCCTGTCGTGTAGAAGACCACCACCGGCGAGGATGACTCCCGGTAAACCTCCAGCGACGAAGTAGCACCACAGGTGTAGTGCCTCGAAGAGATTATACACGTACGGTACAATCGATGTTCCTCCCGGGCCCCGAACCAGGCGAGCAGTGGAAGAAAGACGGCTACGGATCCCGACTCCAGCAGAACGACAGCCTACCTTATGGTGGAGAACTCCAATCCAGGTGCACACTCCAAACAAGGGGAGTCCACTTCCGGGAAGGAGAAGGAGGAAGAAGGAGATATTGGTGTGTTGGAAAAAGGGGGGTCTACCCCTCCTTATATAGGCCAAGGGGGTGCCATCCTCCTCCCCTCCCCCATGTGGGACTAAACTCCCAAGGGGGGGAAGTGCGCCGGCCAAGGGGGGTGGTGGGCCCCACCCTTGGCGCCAAGTCCAAGGGGGGAGACCCCTCCTCCCTTAATGGGCCCCATGGGCCCATTTAGCCTTTTCCCATTTTTTAATTTATTTAATATGTTTTAAATATTTAATTCAGATAATTAAATAATAAAACATTATTAAAACAATTAAACTTTATTTTGAACTATTCAAAATGTCCGGAAACCATTCTGTCCTCCTCCGGAACTATTCCGGTGATTCCTCCTATTTCACCGATTGATCCCATAACTGTCCTATGCATCGATTGCCCTTAAGTGTAACACCCTAACGGTCCGGGAAACAGCAGACATGGTCGAGACTCTTCTCATTGACCAATGACTAATCAGCTGGACCTGGTTACAATCCTTGACAGCCCCTGCGCTTCCATCAAATGAACTTTGATCGCTTTTGGAAACCGTTAACGATACGACGTAATCCCTTTGTGTTGCGGTACTTTGTTTGTCCGAGGTTTGATCGTCGGTATCCTACATACCGTGTTCACATCTCGTTCACAACAAACAACTTCTCTCATCCATGATCATTGCATCTCTTGTGACCTAGTCACGTCCTTGCAAGGTGTTGATGCAATATCACCGAGTGGGCCCAGAGTACCTGTCCTGTCACAAGGACTGAC
This sequence comes from Bromus sterilis, assembly GCA_950022295.1. Classification (NCBI taxonomy): domain Eukaryota; kingdom Viridiplantae; phylum Streptophyta; class Magnoliopsida; order Poales; family Poaceae; genus Bromus; species Bromus sterilis. The sequence continues at coordinate 134,133,127 of OX465597.1, forward strand.
AAATCCCGCTCTAATCTATTAACATACTCATCAACCATCTATTTCGGAATACCCAAAGTGCACCATTATAGCCAGCATATTTCAGTCAGGCGGTGGGATACAAATCAAAGTCTCCTCATAGATGACAATTACGTATGATCGTTACGGTCTAAGGACTAAGCCATACGTTACAAAGTCATAGCAACGCTGAACTATGTGACTCGATCACATTGCAATACTTTAGGTGGGTGTACGTCCATCACATCATTCCCCTTAATGATATGACCTCATTGTCAATGGACTTAAGTGTCGCCATGATCAGGAAAGCTTGATCAATCAATTGCCCAATGAGATAGTTTACCCGAGTTAAACTACGGACCATGTTTTATACTACACCTGTATTAGTATTTCCAAGTAATACAGTTATAGCACAGTATAAAACGTATTATGAACAAAACGGATATGTGACAAATATCTTTATTAATTTGTCTCTAGGGCACATATCAAACAGTCTCCCACTTGCACTAGAGTACAAATTACACTAGTTTACATCAGGTATGTATCTAACACCAATGGTATCTCGGTGTTCTTCAAACTTGCCCTGTGGAAGAGGTTTAGTCATCGGGTCTGCTGTGTTCAGATCCGTATGTATCTTGTGAATCCTAGTGTGTCCATCCCTGACGTAGTCTCGCGTCACATGGAACTTTCGGAGGATGTGCTTGGCTGTAGAGTGAGTTCTTGGCTCCTTCGCGTTAGCAATGGCACACGTGTTGTCGCAGAAGATTCCCACGGGGTCAGTGCAGCTGGGAAAGACGCCAAGCTCGATCACGAACTTCTTCAGCCACAGCGCCTCGTTTGACGCTTCGCAAGCGGCAATATACTCCGACTCCATTGTAGATTGGGCGACGACTGACTGTTTGCCGCTCCTCCAGCTAATTGCGCCACCGTTCAACATGAAAACATATCCCGTCTGGGATTTCGAGTCATCTAGATCTGAGCCGAGGCTTGCGTCAACGTAACCCTTTACGGTGAGCTCCTCATCAACTCCTCCATAAACGAGAAAGAGATCCTTGGTTCTTCTCAAGTACTTAAGGATGTTCTTTACTGTTGTCCAGTGAGCCATTCCCGGGTTACTCTGGTAGCGATTAGTCATACTAATGGCCAACGCTAAATCCGGTCTGGTACATAACATAGCATACATGAGAGAACCTATGGCTGAGGCATAGGGCTTTGAGGACATCTCCTCCTTCTCTTTTGCTATGGTTGGGCATTGAGTCACGCTTAATTTGACACCTTTTATAACTGGCAAGAGGCCTCTCTTGGAGTTACCCATACTGAACCTTTTCAATATCTTGTCAATATAAGTGCTCTGACTCAAGGCCAACCGTCGATTAGGTCTATCTCTATAGATCTTAATCCCCAATATGTACGCAGCTTCACCTAGGTCCTTCATGGAAAATTGTCCATTCAGATATTCCTTCACTTCCTCTAAGAATTCCTTATCGTTCCCTATTAGTAATATGTCATCTACATATAACACAAGGAATGCTACAGAGCTCCCACTCAGTTTCTTATAGATGCAGAACTCTTCGATGTTTTGGACAAATCCAAAAGCTTTAATGACCTCATCAAATCGAAGATTCCAGCTCCGAGATGCTTGCTTCAACCCATAGATGGACCGTTGAAGCTTGCACACCTTACCAGCATTCCTTGGATCGACAAACCCCTCTGGTTGCATCATATACAACTCTTCCTCAATGTTGCCATTTAGGAATGCATTTTTCACATCCATCTGCCATATCTCGTAATCATGATATGCAGCTATTGCTAGTAGGATCCGAATAGACTTTATCATCGCTACAGGAGAGAGCGTCTCCTCGTAGTCAACTCCTTGAATTTGTCGGAACCCCTTCACGACAAGTCGAGCTTTGTAGACAGATACGTTTCCGTCTGCGTCAGTCTTTTTCTTGAAAATCCATTTATTCTCGACGGCCTTGCGGTCCTCGGGAATGTCCACCAAAGTCCATACTTTGTTGGTGTACATGGAGTCTATTTCGGATTTCATGGCTTCAAGCCATTTCTCGGACTCGGGTCCCTCCATTGCTTCTTTGTAACTTGTAGGTTCATCCGACTCATCAGCTGAGATTGCATTCACAAGTTGTCCGTAAAACTCGGTAGGTTGACGGACTCTTGATGACCTACGGGGCATAAAAGGTTCCTCTTAATTCTCATCATGATCATCATCAATGTCATGATCGTTATGAATGTCGTTCTGGCCATTCTCTTCATCTCCCACTGTGGAAGATGGTTCCAGAACAATTTCCGTAGCCGTTTCTTCCAATTGGAGTGATTGGTCAGTCACTTCATCGAGGTCTATTTTCCTCCCACTCAACTCTTTCGCGAGAAACTCCTTCTCAAGAAAGTGTCCCGTCTTGGAAACAAACGTTTTGTTGTCAGACTTGTTGTAAAAGGTGTATCCACAAGTTTCCTTGGGATAGCCCACAAAGATGCACTTATCCGCCTCGGATTCAAGTTTGTCAGGCTGTAGTTTCCTAACATAAGCCTCACAACCCCAAATCTTCAGGTGAGACAACTTAGGTTTCGTTCCATGCCATTCTTCAAATGGTGTTGTCTTTACGGATTTGGATGGTGCCCTATTAAGAATATGAGCGGCAGTTTCTAATGCATACCCCCAGAATGACACAGGCAAATCAGTATGAGACATCATCGATCGTACGCTATCCAATAGGGTTCGATTACGTCGCTCATCCACACCGTTTCTCTGAGGTGTGCCTGCCGGCGTAAGCTGTGGTACTATGCCACAAGACTTCATATGATTGCCAAACTCGTGACTCAAATACTCGCCACCTCGATCCGATCGAAGGTGCTTGATTTTCTTTCCGAGTTGATTTTCGACCTCATTCTGAAATTTCTTGAACTTTTCAAAGGTTTCAGACTTGTGCTTCATCAAGTAAATATACCCATATCTACTCAAGTCATCAGTAAAGGTCAAGAAGTAATGAAGACCATTGCGAGTGGGGACGTTCATGGGTCCACATACATTCGTGTGTATGATCCCCAATAAGTCATCTGCACGCTCCATTATCCCATTGAATGGAGTCCTTGTCATTTTGCCCATGAGGCATGGTTCACATGTATCAAGGGAACCAAAATCCAATGACTCAAGAAGTCCATCCTTATGGAGCTTCTCCATGCGCTTTATACCAATATGACCAAGTCGACAATGCCACATCTTCATGTGATCTTCATCATTCTTCAATATTTTGGCCTCAATATTGTTAATGTGACACACGTCACCATCGAGATCAAGTACGAATAAACCATGCAACTCCGGTGCGTGAACATAAAACATTTCATCCTTATAAATCGAACAACCAATTGTATCAGACTTAAAAGAATAGCGGTCTCGCTTCAAGCAAGAGCCACTAACGATGTTCATACTCAACGCGGGTACATAGTAGCAATTATTCAGAACTAAAACCAATCCCGAAGGGAGACTAAGATGCTTCGTGTCGACCGCCAAGACTTCAATTTGACAGCCATTCCCCACGCGCATCGTCACTTCATCCTTGAGCAAGCGTCTCCTATTCCTTAGTCCCTGAATGGAATTAGAAATATGAGCGACAGATCCTGTATCAAGTATCCAGGATGTGTTCCCGGCGCTTGTCAAGAGAAGATCAACAATATGTATATCAAATATACCTTCGTCTCTCTTGGCGACCTTGCCAGCCTTCTTGTCCTTTAGGTACTTGGGGCAGTTGCGTTTCTAGTGACCTTCACCCTTGCAGTAGAAGCACTCCACTCCGGGTTTAGGCTTGGGTGCCTTGGGAGGAGCGGCAACTGACTTGCCATCCCTCTTGGGGCCACCTCTCTTGGCCTTCTCCCGCCTGCTTGACTTCTTGAAGTCAGTGGTCTTGTTGACCATGAAGACGGCGTGCTCCTTCTTGATCTCAACCTCGGCGCTCTTCAGCATGGAGAACAACTCAGAAGGGGTTTTGGTCAACCCCTGCATGTTGTAGTTCAACACAAAGCCTTTGTAGCTAGGGGGAAGCGACTGCAACACCCTATCAACAGCAAGTTCATCTGGAATATGGCATTCCAGAGCATTCAAGCGCTGAACATAGCCAGACATTTTGACTACGTGCTCACTCACGCTGCCGTGCTCGTCCATCTTTGCTGAGAAGAAGGCTTCAGAAGCCTCGTACCATTCAGCCCTGGCTTGAGGTGCGAAGACCGCCTTGAGGTCGGTGATAATCTCATATGCACCCATCCTCTCAAAGCGTTTCTGCAGCTCAGCCTCCATGGAGTAGAGCATTCCACTCTGGACAAGGTTGTAATCATCAGTCCTGGAGAGATAGACATTCTTCTCGTCCTGACTGGCATCATCTGCTGGTGCGTCACCTAACGCTCCCTCTAGTACGTATGCCATCTTGAGGGAAACGAGGAGAATCCTCATGGTGCGGAACCAGTTGGTGAAGTTTTTCCCATCTGTTTTTAGCTTATCTTTCTCTAGGAATGATCCTAAGTTGAACGAGGGGCGAGGTGCTGCCGTCTACAAGGTTGATTCACAAGGATACATATTTAGACTTTTGTTCATAATGTGGAGTTTCAATTTAATCTCAAAATTCTAGAAAGCTCCCACTTAGATAAACACCTCTCAATTTAACTAAGTGATTACACAATCCCAGCCCCCATACCTCCCCCGATCGTCACGGCCATCAGTATGCGAACCAGGTAGGCCTCTAAGCCAATCACATGAGGCATGTGACTCGTGCTCGACCTTTCGGTCTCCTGTGTTCCAGGCCCGCATCTACATACGTCAAGCCTGCCAATCGAACCTTGATGTTAGCTGTTCAGCAAGGCCATATCTGCATATGCCAGGCTTGCCGAACCCAACCTCATGCGAACTCCGTTGAATATGTAGGACAACTCCGGTATGTACGGAGCATCAAGCCATATGGGAGAACCTTCCAGGCGGTGCCCACCAAGGGAGAACACAATGTTGGTATTGTGAGAGATGGTCCTGTTTCGTGCTACCGTCGATATATCTAGCATACTAGCATAAAACAGGAAGTAAAACTGTAAATCATACAACCTATGACCCCCCTTCATGCAAAGCAAAGTTAAACGCCTTTCTACTTTAGCTTGTGCAAGTTTTACGTGGCTGCTACGGGTTTCGAGAGAGAGAACCATTTCTATCCTGCGAAAAACATGCCACAACACTGTCTCCCATCCGTCTCTATTACACCCCTGTCGGGGCCCTCCGTTGAAAACATCTTCGCATCGCTAATGCAGAGAGACAGACACCCCCCCAACCACTTTATATGGTACAAGCCATATGTCAAGCGTGGAACTAGTCGCGCGTAAACGCGTAAGGTCGGTTGGGGGCCGCTTCATCAAACATTGCCGCAATGCTAAATGAGTACACGTGGGAGGGTAACGAATGAAGATTCGATGCCCACATCCTAGATGTGTTCTACCCGTACAATACATCTACGCATAGCTAGCTCTGATACCACTGTTGGGATACGGGACAGAAAACACAAAAAATTTCATACCTACGGTACCCGAACCCAAGATCTATGCTATGGCGATGTAAAGTAACGGAGGGAATCGGTGTTCATACCTTTGAAGACCGAAAGAGGGAAACGTTCTTGCGAACGTGGCTGGTGTAGACTCAGAACTATGACCTCCCTGTCGTGTAGAAGACCACCACCGGCGAGGATGACTCCCGGTAAACCTCCAACGACGAAGTAGCACCACAGGTGTAGTGCCTCGAAGAGATTATACACGTACGGTACAATCGATGTTCCTCCCGGGCCCCGAACCAGGCGAGCAGCGGAAGAAAGACGGCTACGGATCCCGACTCCAGCAGAACGACGGCCTGCCTTATGGTGGAGAACTCCAATCCAGGTGCAGACTCAAAACAAGGGGAGTCCACTTCCGGGAAGGAGAAGGAGGAAGAAGGAGATATTAGTGTGTTGGAAAAAGGGGGTCTACCCCTCCTTATATAGGCCAAGGGGGGGTGCCATCCTCCTCCCCTCCCCCACGTGGACTAAACTCCCAAGAGGGGGAGTGCGCCGGCCAAGGGGGGTGGTGGGCCCCACCCTTGGCGCCAAGCCCAAGGGGAGAGACCCCCTCCTCCCTTAATGGGCCCCATGGGCCCATTTAGCCTTTTTCCCATTTTTTAATTTATTTAATATGTTTTAAATATTTAATTCAGATAATTAAATAATACTCCCTCCGTTTCTTTTTACTTCGCATATAAGGTTTGGTCAAAGTCAATCTTCATAAAGTTTGACCAACTATATAGAGAAATCTATTAACATCCACAATATGAAACAATTACCATTAGATTTATGATGAAATTATTTTTTATATTATATAACTTTAATATTGTAAATATTGATACTTTTTAATATAAACTTGATCTAACTTTATAAAGATTGACTTTGACCAAACCTTATATGCGAAGTAAAAAGAAACGGAGGGAGTAAAACATTATTAAAACAATTAAACTTTATTTTCAACTATGCAAAATGTCCGGAAACCAATCCGTCCTCCTCCGGAACTATTCCGGTGATTCCTCCTATTTCACCGATTGATCCCGTAACTGTCCTATGCATCGATTGCCCTTAAGTGTAACACCCTAACGGTCCGGGAAACAGCAGACATGGTCGAGACTCTTCTCACTGACCAATGACTAGTCAGTTGGACCTGGTTACAATCCTTGACAGCCCCTGCTCTTCCATCGAATGAACTTCGATCGCTTTTGGAAACCGTTAACGATACGACGTAATCCCTTTGTGCTGCGGTACTTTGTTTGTCCGAGGTTTGATCGTCGGTATCCTACATACCGTGTTCACATCTCGTTCACAACAAACAACTTCTATCGTCCATGATCATTGCATCTCTTGTGACCTAGTCACGTCCTTGCAAGGTGTTGATGCAATATCATCGAGTGGCCGAGAGTACATGTCCTGTCACAAGGACTGACAAATCCCGCTCTGATCTATTAACATACTCATCAACCATCTATTTTAGAATACCCAAAGTGCACCGTTATAGCCAGCATATTTCAGTCAGGCGGTGGGATACAAATCAAAGTCTCCTCATAGATGACAATTACGTATGATCGTTACGGTCTAAGAACTAAGCCATACGTTACAAAGTCATAGCAACGCTGAACTATGTGACTCGATCACATTGCAATACTTTAGGTGGGTGTACGTCCATCACATCATTCCCCTTAACGATATGTAAGGCCCGATATGTGGTACTGTTCCAGATCAAGATGTTTCCATCCAGACCCGGGGACGAAGCACATATCGGTCCCACCGCGACATATGACGGAGTCATATGCCCCTGATTTCCAACATGATATCACAACATTACAGATACAAGGATACAACATCTCATACAATCGGCATACAACTGCCTCAAATACAATACAACAGCGGAAGGTACATGTCTGAGTACAGAATACAATCAAATGCCTACTGGCAAAGAGAAAAACATCGATCCCATAACCACACGGGTCCAGGCCCTCCGCCGGGATCCGCCTAACTAGTCGTCGTCGAGTCTCCACGTGAAACGTCGGTCACCATACCCGTTGTCGATCAAAAACCCTGAAAAGAGTTTGGGGGTAGTATCATGAGTACAGAAGTACTCAGCATCCAACTGTAGTGGTCAACTGACCCAGCAAGGACTTCATCACTCGTCATTCTAGGACAACTAGTAGTTTACGGTAAGGATGAGATAAGTGGTGAGGTTGTTGCCGCACTAGCATTTATGAAGTGGCTAACGATCTAGAGAGTAAGATAAGAAGCCAAGCATTCGATGAGGAATCGCCTCCAACAAGTCTTGCTATCAACTACTTACGCAAACATAACACCTATCCTATCCTTGTCCTCCTCTTCGCATCCCGACGAAGAAGAAGCAGTCAAGGCACACACACATTGATCATGTTATATTAAGATTATCTCAGTTGTTGTTGTCTATGAACAAGGAGTAGGTCTCAAGTCGTCCATAACCGTGGACACGGCTTCTCGAAAAGATTTAACCCTGCAGGGGTGTACCAACTGCCCATTACAAGGATCCGCACGCACGCCCATCTCTCTCAGTTGCTACCCATTATAGGCAACCATTTTATGATTTAGTTCCGATAGATCCGAAACGACAGGTCCCTCTAACTAACAACGAACAAATCCGGGTGGCCCCCGGGGAGTCGACACCCAATCCAAAAGCCGGCCACGCTCTCGGATCGGACTCTTCCGTATGACGCAGGTCGTATTGCCGGTAATCACACATGGGAAACCGGGTCCTAGCTGATCGGGTGGACCAACAGAGAAACAAAGTCTCCACTGGCCCAAGTTGTTTAAAAATTGCGAGGGGATCCACCAAGCACACACACGGGGTTTCAAATGGTAAATCAGCTCGGGCCACCACTAGAAATGTTTGAAGCTAGATAGGTAAGGAAAGGGGACCCCATAAAATCCCACACGCGGTTAGGCACGCTCAGTCTTAAAACCAATACCCGGAACTTGGATCCTAGGTGACTCGAATGGAACAAAGCGTCGGGGCGGGATAGCCTAGACCTTCCATCCTTCGTCGAATATAGTCAACATTATAATAATCATATCATCAACAACAATGATAATAAGGTGATATCCCAAACCAAGGAGTAACAGGGTAACATCATAGCATTATAAGCATGCATAGTAAGCAGGGGCTGAGCAACGAGCAATAGTAACATAGCAGAACAAGGTTTGCTGGGAGGGGACATGGCTGTATTGGTTTGAAAGAGGTTGTAAACATGTGGTAGGATCAAACATCGAACCTAACCTATACTTGCATGCAAACCGCTGGTTGAAATAGAATGGATCATAAGTAATGTATAGTCCTTGCCTGTTGATAAGTCGGGTTCCGAAGGTGTAGTTGATCGCAAGCTCGCATCATCTCCAAAGGTACCCGCGGAAGCACAAAAGAGGATAAACACTGGAAAGCAATCAACGAGCAAGTATCTATTACTACGAGGCAACACAAGATCAAGAAGACATCACACGACACGGCAACGTGGTACGGATCTATCATCGAGAACGGTTACTAACAGTTTAAGTGGGGTATCGGTCACACACGACGAATACCGCACGTTTACGGTGGTTCAAGTTGATTAGCTACAGGTGAGCAACCAACATTTATTAACATGGAAACTCAAGCAAGCATGGCATAGCACATAAACATGGTAAGAGGTGAAGCATAAGATAAACTATCTATCCTAGTCAATTTAAGTGAGGCACAACCTAAACATGGCACACACTAAGTGCCGCACGATGATTAAAACATTTGGTACTGTTCTGTCCTAAACCATATTTTAGGTTGGTTAACAACATCAAACAATAGCATAAACACAAAAGTACACGAAAAACTAATCAAGTTACATATAAGGCACACTCCAAACGGAGTTACGATTAAAAAGATATAAGCAAAACAAGTTACGGGCACAATCTGCCAACATCATGAAGCACACTTTAGAGCAATGCATAAACAGGATAATCAATGCAAACATGATCACAAATGATATGAAATTAAAGTAGACATGACAGGTAAGGCATGGAAAAAAGAATCATGCAAATAGGCATCATAGATCAAAAGATATTAATCAAACAACATGGCATCGTGACGTTACAGACTTAGAGAAAAACAGAGGTGGCTGTCAAAAACAGCAGCATAGCAACTTTGGAGCTCAATAACTATATGATCAGCAATCATATCATGACAATGCAATACATGGGATGAAAGTAGACATCATGCTTAACAATATGCAATTGGAATCACTCAATTCCGATAAACGGTCGCGACACACTCGTCGACCGAAGTTGCAACAAAATAACAGTTTTAGTAATAGCAGCACAATAACATCAGGGTCACCACTTTGGAGCAAGATTTAATATAGCTAAAGCACCCAAACATGACAAGTTAAAGCATGGAAATGAAGTACACATGATGCTTAACACATAGGAAAAATAATCAATGCAATAGGCCTCATGGATGTGTCACAATCATCAACCAAAGTTGCAATAAAATATTAACAGCAGCACTTAATAGCAATTTAGTAGCAGTTTAACGGCCCGATGCCCACTTTAGCACACAATTACACAATCAAGATGAGCTCAAATGCAAATTCTCACAAAGGGTGAAAGTTTCACCACATCAAGCGCAACAAATTTCCTTTTGGGGCCAACGTCATACGAGCTACGGATTCATCGCAATAATCGTCGCAAAAACAGATCAGCAGCAATAATTCCTGGGACTTAGAAAAATTCGCAGGTTCTTATTAACAGAAAAAAAAAGAGTTGGGCCTCTTCTCACCATGGGTCGAAATCGGCCCATCTGGCCTGGCTGGATCTGGGCCTGGCGCCTGTGGGCCGCTCGGCTGGCAGGCCGGCCCATGTGGTCGTCTCCAGCCCCGACGAGGAGGGCGAGCAGGCCGCTCGGGAGACCACCGGCGGCGGGGTTGGCGCAGCTCCTCCGGCGAGCCTGCGTGGGCGGCGCAGCCTTGGGGCGGTCGGGAGGCGCGGATCCCGCCGGATCCGGCCGGTGGCGCGGCGCCGGCTCCTTGGCAGCGAGGCCCTTGGCCATGGCGCGCGGGGTTGGCCTCCGGTGACCTGCGGGAGAGAAGAGCAGGGGGTGAGGAGGGAAAAGGAGGAGGGAAGGAGGAGAGGTGGCGGCCGGGGGGGGGGGGGCGCTGCTGCCGGCGGCTCGCCGGCCGGAGTCGGGCGGCGGCGGCTTCCACGGGCGCGGGTGGAGAGGAGACCGTGGAGCTCGGACTGGAGGAGAGAGGAGGGCCACGTGGCGGCTTCTGAGCCGCAGATCTCGCGATCTGACGGCCAGAATCGCCTGGGGATTAGGGTTTCGGGATTTGGGGTCAAAATGGGCAGATCTGGCAAAGTGGAGGGGGGTGGCTGCAATTTTGTGGCTAGGGAAACCCTAGAAAGGGGTGGGAGTGTGGTGGTCTTTATATAGCTCAGGTGGCTGGCAGTTTGCAAAAACATCCCCGGTTTTTCTCTCGCGCGCGCGGTGCTCACGTTTCTGACCGCCGGGGGTCCGCAGTACCTCCGATTCGGGTAAAACTTCGAACTGCGCGATCAGCGTGTCGAGACGGAGGCGTTCACCTCGCGCTGGAACCGTTCCGAGAACACTTTCCGGCGCGCTATAAAAATATCCTGTTTAGTTATTAAACGGGGTTTTCGTTCCGTTGGTTGCGGCTGGTCTCATGCGGTTTTTGCGACGGTGATCGAGTGAAACTCGGTGTCGCAAAGGTCGAGTGTCAGGGTGGCAAGGGTCGGTCTCCGTCCGATACGAGATAAGAGGGGGGAAAATAATCGCCGATCGATAAATCGGGGATGCAAACACCGCAAACAAATCAGACAATCAAACAATTCACACCGAAAACAAAAATTTTAATTTTTATGAAAACTGGGCTGTTACACGATATGACCTCATTGTCAATGGACTTAAGTGTCGCCATGATCAGGAAAGCTTGATCAATCAATTGCCCAATGAGATAGTTTACCCAAGTTAAACTACGGACCATGTTTTATACTACACCTGTATTAGTATTTCCAAGAATACAGTTATAGCACAGTATAAAACGTATTATGAACAAAACGGATATGTGACAAATATCTTTATTAATTTGTCTCTAGGGCACATATCCAACAGAAAAGTCAAGCTCTATCAAGAGCACATGCGAGACAAGGTAAGGAGATGGTTCACCTTGTTGGTAACTGCGCGCTTTGGCGGAACGACATGGCAGGCCCCGACATTACTGGTGGACCTTTTTGTTGTTCGTTGCCCGTTGTGTTGTTAGTCAGACAGCGGGTTGTCTGTGAGGTAATAATAAAATGCTAAATGGTTCGGTGGATGACTTGAGAGGCCCGTTGGTCTGTACGCACTACATTCACGTGGCATATGGAGTTATGGGCTCCCCTGCGTCGTAGTTCATTCGAAAGCTCTTCGGACGTCAGCAGTACCGCGGTCTGTGCCGGGAAGTGGTGTCTTCTTCGCTCGAGCGGTGTATTTGGATTTGCTTTTGCTTCACCGGCTAGCCACGCACCGTGCAGGAGCGTGAAGGGTGAGGGTCCTAGACCCCTGACCGCATAGGATATAGTCCGACGGATGGCCTCTCTGTTGAGCCTAGGATGGGCTGCGACGTGTCGGATAGATTTGGTGGAGCGTTCCCTAACAAGGTGCCCGCCACCCTGGAGATCCGAGCGTGCAGGCTAAACAGTAGTGCACCCCTGCAGGGAGTTTCATCTATTCGAATAGCCGTGTCCACGGTAACAGGACGCTTTATGTTGAAGCTGGATCTTACCACTACAAACTACTACTATTAAACTGTATGGTTCCAGGTCTTCTTCCTCGCAGGGAAGTCGAGGAAGGGAACTCAGAGGCATTGTTAATTGTTATCTAATACATCTTACTATTATACAATGCTGCAACAACTTCTGCTGCATTGTTACTTTATGCTTTATATGAACTGTTGGCTGTTCTCTTCTTGTGCTACAAGACTCGTCGGAAGATGCTAGTCTTCGATAGGCCTAGCTTCTTATCCTTATTCTGACTTTCTACCTTGCAGTCCACTATATACAGCCTCCCCTTTTCATTTGATACAAATGCATAAATGCTTAGTAGCAGACGTAAGACTCGCGGGTATGCTAGATACTCACCCTTCCTTTTTCTCCCTTTATGTTTTGCCTGATCGGCCGCTGCAGTCGACGTTGGAGCCTCGGAGTACAGGAGCAGGAGATCCCCGATGCTGACCACCGCTACATGAAGATCCCCGATGCCTTCTACGACGTCGAGTTCCCCGTTGACCAGGAGTAGTTTGGAGGTTCCCAGGAAGGAGGCCTCGCCTTTTCGATCGTTGTTGTTTTTGTGCTAGCCTTCTTAAGGCAGATCATGTGTACCCTGTGTCTGTATTCAGATACTTTTGCTTCCGCTAACTTTATGTTTTCGAGCTGTTGTATTCGAGCCTTCGTGGCCCTGGCTTGTATTAAACATCTTGTATTATTTTATTTGTAGAGTTGTGTTGTGATATCTCACCATGAGTCCCTAATCTCAATCGTGTACTTTGCGTGTATGATTACTGTACACGGCTTGATTTTGGGGGCGTCACAGTGCTTGAGTGTGTGGGTGCCTACGCTTATCGCTTGGCACTTTCAGTGGTCACTCACATCTATCCTATCCTCTATGTGTCTTAACCAAAGCTTGCTCTTGGACCACATTGTCAGGTGTAGTGTAACGTTCCTGCTTCAAGTTCTTAATTTGTCATTTTAGTTCGTGTGATGTGGCGTCGTTTTTGTTGATAAGAAGATTAAGCACTACCTCAAGGGCTTATCCAATTATTTGATTAACCCGATGCTCTAGCTGTGTAGGAAGGTCCGTAAGAACTCGAGCAACGTTTTCAGCATACACCAACTTAAAAACAAGCTGTTTTTTAAAAACTCTTTATAATTTAAAAAGACTGACCTAATAAATGGATCCATCTACCGTCTATACGATATACATCCTCCCTTCCATAATTTTTGTCGTGGTTTTAGTTTAAATTTAAACTAAAATTACGACAAAAAATATGAAACGAAGAGAATACGAAGAAGGATTGAATTTTGAAAGTGAGTATGCGGGGTCGAAATTGAGAGGGTTGGCGAATTGATAAACGGATCAGATTGCCGGCTTGTATAGTTTACCTGTAACGTAAACACACACAGACTATAGAGAATTCAAAAGCAGTCAAAGAAGTTCCTTCCCAAATCCCTAGCCTGCTCCTAACAGGCAATGGACACGCCGTCGCCATGGAGGGTCCTCGAGTTCTACAGCGGTATCGGCGGCATGGTACACATATCCTTCTTCTACTCCCGTACTGCACCTGAACCCTGCGGCATACCTAACGTCGACTAGGGTTTTGTTTTGCCGCCTCCTTTGCACGCAGCGATACTCCCTTGCGTCGTCGGGCGTTCAAGCGGAGGTGGTGGAGGCCTTCGACATCAACGACGTCGCCAACGACGTCTATGAGCACAACTTCGGCCACCGGCCTTGCCAGGTGCGCCCCGTCCCGTTCCCCCAGAAATCTATAAGCCCTAGCAAACTTGGATCTGGCCGAGGCCGGAAGTTTCTTGCTGTGTTAAGCACTACTGATTCGTGGTGGTGAAAAATTTAGGCGAGGAAACTGGTATATATATTGTCCTGATGCCGACAGTATCTCGATTAGCAGTGAGGATTCAGGACTGTAACTGCGCCGTCAATTTTGTGTGACGTTGCAAGTGCCCTTATTAGCACGCATTCGTAGTATTCTATGCAGAATTTGCTCATATATGTGATTACTAAATTGGAGGGATACTTGGATAATTTATTTGAACTGACTACATTGTTAGAAAGAAGTTGTCCATAGGCTGGCTGGAGTTTTACTGACGATTCATCATGTCATCGTTAGTTAAATATAAATTAAGGCGTACATGCTTTATATTGCAGCGGAGGAACATGTTAAATTGACCACACTAACATGCACTGTTATCTGCAGGGAAACATTCAAACACTCACTGCTGGTGAGTTAGACATGTACAAGGCACACACATGGCTTATGTCTCCTCCATGTCAACCATACACACGGCAAGGTTTGCCTTTTGAGTAGCTTCCTTTTGACATTGCCTGCTTCAGTTTCAAATTTCACTAATGGGTGGATTGCCATGCAGGACTTCAGAAGCATTCAGCTGATGCTCGGGCATTTTCATTTATAAGGATTTTAAACCTTGTGCAAAACATGAGCTTTCCTCCACAAATGTTATTTGTGGAAAATGTTGTTGGATTCGAGGTTTTTATAAGATTAAAATTATTTAAATCACAGTTGTTAACTGCAGTATTTGAAACTTATCACTATCAATTGCTTGTGACAGGTGTCTGATACACATGACCAGTTGCTAGCGGTCCTTTCAACACTCAATTTCAAGACACAAGAATTCATCCTAAGCCCCTTGCAGTTTGGTGTCCCATATTCTAGACCGCGCTACTTCTGTTTGGTAAGAACTTGTGCATCTGCGTGTTGTTCCATATCAATCAGCGGAATATCTTAGACAGAACATGTCATGGATCTTACTTTCCATTGTCATCCCAATTCTTCATCACTCTGGAAGCCCTAAAATGTGCAAAATGAGCACGATAATATTCAAGGACTATGTTGCGTATAAGTGGTAAAAATGTGAGTTTGCCAAGCAGCTAGAAGAGATCATAGCTAACCATTGGAAATTCTTCTCGGTTTCCAGTTTCTTCAGAAGTGAGAAACTTCATGACACAGTTCCAGAGGAATTCCGTAACCATTTAACCATACTCTATGTACAGGCGAAACAGGAATCTATGTGTTTTCCAAATCCATCAGTCAATAACAAGCTGCTAAGGACACCCACATGCCTAACATTGAACAGTATGACAACTCAGAATAGCCATGACCAGAATGAAGATGATCTGGAAGTAGTATGTAATCCAGTAAGAAACTTCCTTGAAGCACAAAGTATTGTTATTGGAGACAATGATTGTTCAGCCATCATCACTGACTGTAAGTACAGGCCTGCACTTTGTATTTAAATTGTCAGGATGTTTGTAGCAGCAGGTTCACCAATATAGTTTCAGCCTCACTGTCTATTATGTAGTTAAGGAGGCTGATGGATGCACTCCGAGTGAAACTACTTCACATGACTACACTGTTCCACTAAGCTTGATTGAACGGTGGGGAAATGCTATGGGTATCCTTAGTTCCTTCCTGGCACTTGTCCTCATAATGAGTAGGAATGTACTTCTGTATACATGTTATTGCTACCTTTTTGTTAACTAATGCTTGACTGTTGTGATTTTGTGACTCCTTGACTGTTTGTAAGATATTGT
The DNA here is from genome assembly GCA_950022295.1 of Bromus sterilis. NCBI lineage: Eukaryota > Viridiplantae > Streptophyta > Magnoliopsida > Poales > Poaceae > Bromus > Bromus sterilis. The sequence continues at coordinate 134,149,063 of OX465597.1, forward strand.
ATACCCTGAATCAAAAAGGTGCTGCTGTTTTACTAAAAGTTATTATCGCTATGTGAAGGGCACAGGCTCTGTACTGGCTACATCTAAAGTAAGGCTCTTGTGTACAGTCTATTGCCTGTCTTTAGTTCCAGTCTCCAGTCTTTTACACCATTCACCATCTGGTGTTACCTCTTTATTTTCATGATTCCTTATTTTTAAATAATGTTCTTCAAATTATAGAACCTCAAACCAGTTCCGAAAGAGAACCTTGAAATTTCTTCACTGAATGAGTTGGGTCTACGGTTTTTCACCCCTCGAGAGGTGAATGCTTGCTCATAGTTTCACATATGTTAACATACTTCTGTTGTCTATCATTCATAGCATGCGGTATTCGTTTATTTTTCAGGTCGCTAATTTGCATTCTTTTCCCCCAAGTTTCTGTTTTCCGGATCACATACGCCTCAGACAACAGTAAGTGTTTTTAGCCCCACCTTCTCTCTGTGATGTGTGTTGAGTAGATTGTAGTGTCCCTATTAGCTAGGGGGTTTCCTGCATATTTGTCACCTGTACATGTACTATATATTGTGGCCTTTGGGCCCCATGGAATACAAGTTGCTTATTCCTAACATGGTATTAGAGCATTAGGTTTTTATCGCACGCGCAACTCGTGCTCCTCCGATCCAATCTGAAATTTGTGGGAAGGCGTCGCTGGTGCTCTCTCGATCTGCAACTCTCCGTTCAGATCACGACCAGCAGCCGCCGGCCCACCGCCTGTCTGACCGGCCGCCCGTCGCTGCCGCCGACGTTTGCCTGTCCGCCGGTGCCGCCCCATCCGCCCGACCGCCGTTGTCCAGGTCGCAGCCCTCGTTCGTCGGCTTCTCTTCCGTCCGCTGGTGTGCCTTCCGTACTCCGGCGCCGCCTGCCCGTCTCCACCGCCGTCCGCCGGCCGCCCGTCCGCACGTCTCCGCAGCCGGCCGTCCGTCGGCCGCGCGCTAGGCTGCCCCGTCCGCCGCCAGGCCGGCCGCTGGTGCGCTCTCTCAGCACGATCCAGCGCATGTACCAGCCAAAGCTGGTGCATCAACCATCCAGTGCATGCTTGAATCGATCTGCTACAGCAAGCTTGCTTAGATCGATCTGCTACACAGCTGTCGGCTCCCGCTAGCTGTTCCTCCAGCCGCTGGCTATCGGCTTCCTCTGTCCATTGTGTTCCAACCGACGGTTGCCTTCTTCGTTAGAAAAAAGTAGAAAAAAGAGTGTTCTATTCATCGGGTATGCATCCCTCTCGCTACCCGTTGACTGTTGACGGTGCTCCATCTGTTGATCCCGTCTCAAACCCGCACCGCTTCTCGATGTTCGGTGCTCTTTCGTCTGCGACATCGTTTCATCACGCGTCTTCGGTACATGGTGATTGTCGCTCTACATCAACTCCTCTCGCGACTTTCACCGGTGATTGTCGCTCTACATCGACACCTCTCGCGACTTTCACCGCCAGTGTTGGTGCATCTGGCACCATTGACGACGCCTCGCACATGTGTCTTTCCTCGACATTTGTTGCTGGTCTGCCTATGGCGTCGTCTCCTCCCTCGACATCTGCTGAGGATGTTGGTCCTGCCATACCACGTTCTCTACTGGCTTTCTCTGGTGTCGGTGGCCAGTCCACCGTCGATGCTACCATGTCGGTTGTTTCAGCCGTGTCCTTCACTGAGCAGGAGATTGTGCGACTACGTGGTCTGCTGACTGCCTTTGAGTCTTCCTCGTGGGATGCTTCTTCATCGACTTCCTCTGTTGAGCCCCTGACTGAGCATGACATTACACGGCTTCGAGGTCTGCTAGCTGCGTTCTCCGATTCTTCACCGACAGGTTCTGCTGGTTCTGCTATTGACTCTTCTGGCATTATGAGATCACCTTCTACACAGGCAGGTACATCCCCATGGATTCTTGATACTGGAGCTTCTTTTCATATGACTCATGATTCATCCACTTTATCGTCTCTTCGATCGCTTGATTCACCTGTTCATGTTTGTACTGCTGATGGTACCTCTCTCCCGGTTCATGGTCGCGGCACTCTTAGTACTTCATCGTTTACTGTTCCTAATGTTGCTCATGTTCCTCGACTTACCATGCAGCTTATTTCTGGTGGTCAGATTGTTGACTCTGATTGTCGGGTCATTCTCGACTTTTGACTCTTGTTCTGTCCTCGACCGTCGCACTGGTTCTCTACTTGGTGCAGGTCCACGTCGTCGTGACTCTCAGGGTCTTTGGGAGCTTGACTGGCTTCATCTTCCTTCCGCTGCTACCACTGCCAGTTCCCCCTCCTCTACTGCCTTATCTACCAGCTCTTTTCAGCAGTGGCATCACCGACTTGGTTACCTATGTGGCTCTCGTCTCTCCTCTCTAGTTCGACGTGGTCTTCTCGGATCCGTCTCCGGTGGTGTCTCTCTAGACTGTCTGGGTTGTCGCCTTGGCAAACAGATCCAGTTGCCTTACCCTCATAGCGAGATTGTGTCTCAGCGTCCTTTCGACCTTGTTCACTCTGACGTGTGGGGTCCCGCTCCTTTTGCCTCGAAGGGTGGTCATCGTTACTATATTATTTTTATAGACGACTTCTCTCGATACACTTGGATCTACTTTATGTCATCTCGTAGTGAGGTCCTATCCATATATCAGCGTTTTGCTGCCATGGTTCACACTCAGTTTTCTACGCCTATTCGTGTGTTCCGTGCTAACTCTGCTGGAGAGTATATCTCCAAGATGTTGCGTGGAGTTCTTGCCGAGCAGGGTACTCTTGCTCAGTTCTCTTGTCCTGGTGCTCATGCTCAGAATGGTGTGGCTGAGCGCAAGCATCGTCACCTTCTTGAGACGGCTCGTGCGTTGATGATCGCTGCTTCTCTTCCCCCTCACTTCTGGGCTGAGGCTGTCTCTACTTCTGCCTATCTCATTAATATTCAGCCCTCTACCGCTCTTCAGGGTGCCATTCCTCTTGAGCGCCTTTTCGATCGCTCGCCTGACTATTCTATGCTTCGATCGTTTGGTTGCGTTTGCTTTGTTCTTCTTGCTCCTCGCGAACGCACCAAACTATCTTCACAGTCTGTTGAGTGTGTCTTTCTCGGATACAGTGACGAGCATAAGGGCTATCGCTGTTGGGATCCCGTGGCCCGTCGGATGCGTATTTCTCGAGATGTGACTTTTGATGAATCTCGCCCCTTTTATCCGCGTTCGACCTCGTTTGCTACGGAGGATCTGTCTTTTCTCCTCTTTCCTGATTCTCCTCCCTCGGTTCCTCATGATTCTTCTCCTCCTCTTGTTGATCCGGTATCGTCTCCTCCGCCTTCGGTGCCATCTACTCCGGCTATTTCCTCTTCTTCATCATCGTCCTCTGCACCCTCTTCCCCAGTGATCCCCTCCCCTTCTCCTCCTACCTTTCCTTTTCACTATACTCGGCGTTCTCGTGTTGTTCCCGAGTCCTCTGATGCACACCCTACTTCTGGTGCACCACCTCCTCCACCATCTTATACTCTTCGTCCCAGGCCTTGTCCTCCTCCTAAAGTCTTAGATCCTGATGATCCTGCTACCTATAGCGTCTTGGCCATTCCGGAGCCGACCACTTACCGTGAGGCTGTTGTCCATCCTGAGTGGCAACTCGCCATGGCTGAGGAGATTGCTGCGCTTGAGCGCACCGGCACGTGGGAGATTGTTCCTCTTCCTCCTCAGATTCGCCCGATCACGTGTAAGTGGGTCTATAAGGTTAAGACTCGTTCTGATGGGACTCTTGAGCGCTACAAAGCTCGTCTTGTCGCTCGTGGTTTTCAGCAGGAGCATGGTCGTGATTATGACGAGACATTTGCTCCGGTGGCTCACATGACCACTGTTCGGACTCTTCTCGCCGTGGCTTCTGTTCGCCATTGGTCTGTGTCTCAACTTGATGTCAAGAATGCCTTTCTTAATGGTGAGTTGCGTGAGGAGGTTTATATGCAACTACCCCCTGGGTATTCTGTTACAGACGGCATGGTTTGCCATCTTCGTCGCTCTCTTTATGGCCCCAAGCAAGCTCCTCGTGCCTGGTTTGAGCGCTTTGCTTCTGTAGTCACTGCTGCTGGTTTCTCCCCCAGTGCTCATGATCCGGCGCTGTTTGTTCACTGTTCTCCTCGTGGTCGCACTCTTCTTCTTCTCTATGTTGATGATATGGTCATCACTGGTGACGACCCTGAGTATATCGCCTTTGTTAAGGCTCGTCTGAGTGAGCAGTTTCTCATGTCGAATCTTGGTCCGCTTCGTTATTTTCTTGGGATTGAGGTTTCCTCCACTATTGATGGATTCTTTATTTCCCAAGAACGGTATATTCAGGATCTCCTTGCTCGTGCCGCTCTTACTGATGAGCGTACCGTTGAGACTCCCATGGAGCTCAATCTCTCTCTTCGTGCTTCTGATGGTGATCCTCTTTCTGACCCGACTCGTTATCGACATCTTGTCGGGAGTCTTGTCTATCTTGCTGTTACTCGTCCGGACATTTCTTACTCTGTCCATATTCTGAGTCAGTTTGTTTTTGCTCCCACTACGGTCCACTACAGTCACCTTCTCCGTGTTCTCCGCTATCTTCGTGGGACTATCTCTCTTTCTCTCTTCTTTCCTCGTTCCAGCTCATTACAGCTCCAGGCCTACTCCGATGCTACGTGGGCGAGTGATCCTTTGGATCGCCGTTCATTATCTGCTTATTGTGTTTTTCTTGGTGGATCTCTCATTGCCTGGAAGACGAAGAAGCAGACCGCAGTTTCCCGTTCGAGTGCAGAGGCTGAGTTGCGAGCTATGGCTCTTTTGACTGCTGAGGTGACTTGGTTACGGTGGTTACTTTCAGATTTTGGTGTCTCTGTGACGACACCCACTACTCTATTGTCTGACAGTACAGGTGCTATCAGTATTGCACGTGACCCGGTGAAGCATGAGCTTACCAAACATATTGGTGTTGATGCTTCTTTTGTTCGTGCCAGTGTGCAGGATCATATTATTGTGCTCCAGTATGTGCCTTCAGAGCTACAGTTGGCAGATTTTTCACGAAGGCCCAGACTAGATCACAACATCACTTTTTCCTCTTCAAACTCAGTGTTCTTCATCCACCGTGAGTTTGAGGGGGGGGGGGGGGTGTTAGAGTAGATTGTAGTGTCCCTATTAGCTAGGGGGTTTCCTGTATATTTGTCACCTGTACATGTACTATATATTGTGGCCTTTGGGCCTCATGGAATACAAGTTGCTTATTCCTAACAACGTGAATTCAGGAAAGCTACGTTTTGATCATGATTCATCCTCATCCAGTAACGTGAAAGAACGAGTCATTTGTTCTAGAAATCATTTTCCACTACTTGAATGACGCTTTGCTCATTTTGTAGGTATGCCATGCTGGGTAATAGTCTGAGCGTAGCGGTTGTGGCTCCATTGCTAAGCTATCTGTTTGCTGAGACTTAGAGAAGTTCAATCAGTTGGCAGGTGATATTCACCTCGGACTGCTTTGTGATATTCGTCAAAAATCTTGTCATACTTGAGTTGTAAGTACGATAGTTTATAGTACGGAGTACATGAATTTTTTTTTCTGTGCGTCTCCAGTCTGTACTTTGTTGTGCGTTGTAACCATGTTCACTGAGCTTGAGGACTTTAACAATGTACTCCCTCTTTATATTAATATAAGACATTTTAGCAATATAATTTGAATTGTCAAAAATGTGAACGAAGCAGCCTTTGGATCTAGCTATACCAGTCCCAAGTATTACCGTCAACCTCTGCGTTGAGCCTTTCACTCCACAGCCATATGGTACTAGATGGCACGGCGCGCTCCGCTGCGCCCCGCTATAGCTACATTCTTCACGTATAAATTTAGTTTAGTCATCATATGATTTATAATGCTTATAAAAATAAAGATTGCAACACATCGTGGTGAAGCATCTTTCGTATTGCTGCCCATATAGCCCATCAAGTAGTTAACAATTGCGCCTACTAAGAGATCCAAAATCCTTTATAATTATGAAAACACTTATTTTGCATTTGACATATTATCCAAATCAGCTTGAACCTCAAGAAGGTCTTTTCATCCAGTAAGGCTGAAACTTATCCTAGAATGTACAATTAATCGAAGTATGATCAGAAGAATGCTCCGCTATTCATCATGTGAGCCATCATTTTAGCTAGCTCATGATTCACCTTTTGCAAATTTAAACCAAAAGTTAAGCAATTGAAGCCATACATCTATTGTGTCGTGATAGGTTCTCACAATCCCCAAATTTGCCTTTTTTGCCAAGGACTACTCGAATGTTTGAACTCCACGAATTTTTTGGTTTTGTTTACTATTTAAAATGATGTTTCTATTAATAATGAAAGCAAATACATCTATGACCCAAAAAGACGCTTTCTTTAGAAAATGTTATATTTTGATACAAAGGGATATTCATGATAATGCAAAACGTGGTGGTGCTGATTGCTTTGATTTGCGTATACTACTAAATATTCAAATGAAATAATATCTCAGCTGACCGCCTATGAAGCTAGAACATTTATCTCAACGCTGAATGTGTAGCTGCGATATGATCTGTGCATGCAACTCACTGTGTTTTGCCCTTTCCGCCAGCTTCACATGAGCTGTATGGGCCCACGCACCAGCGTCACATAATCTGCCGATGGCCTTAGCGTCGTCCGTTTTAGCCGAGTATAAACTTGGAAGAGATAACATTGCATATTTTGAGCGCTGGCATGCAAGCCGAAAAAAATTCTGTGGGGACAAAGACAGGGACCCACACACAAATGTTTTTTTATATAGTATTAAAACTGTTTTATATTATAAATATATATATATATACACATATATTAGCAATTTTTTTTGTCAAACAACCCTTTTTCGTGTTTTTATTTTGTTTTTTTGTTTTTTATTAAAAATGTTTTTTCATGGTGGGGTGGATAAACATCATTTTATATAACTTAAGAAAAAGGAAACATAAGTGAACTAGAACCAAACTTAGTGTGCGCGAAGTCGAGGCGGACGTCGTCGCGGCGGCGACGACGAACGCCGAGACAAGCCCGTGACATCAAAGCCTCACCAGCTTAGTGTACACGAAGTCGAGGTGGACGCCGTCGCGGTAGCGACGACGGACACCGAGACGAACCCGTGACATCAAAGCCTTCCAGCTTAGTGTACGTGAAGTCGAGGCGGACGTCGTCGCGGTAGCGACGACGGACACCGAGACGAGCCCGTGACATCAAAACATCACCAGCTATCTTAGGGTGAGGGGGTGGGGTGGATAGACACCATTTTATACAACTTTCTAAAAAAAGGAAACAAAAGTGAACTAAAACCAAACTTAGTGTGCGCGAAGTCGAGGCGGACGTCGTCGCGCTACCGCGACGGACGCCGAGACGAGCCCGTGACGTCGAAGCCTCGCCAGCCGCGAAGTCGAGGCGGACGTCGTCGCGGTAGCGACGACGGATGCCGAAACGAGCCCGTGACATCAAAGCCTCGTCAGCTATCTTAGGGTGAGGGGATGGGGTGGATAGGCACCATTTTATAGAACTTTCTATAAAAAGGGTAACAGAAGTGAACTAGAACCAAATTTACTGTGCGCGAAGTCGAGGCGGACGTCATCGCGGCAACGACGACGGACGCCGAGACAAGCCCGTAACTCCAGTGCCATACTAGTTTAGGGTACGCGAAGTTGAGACAGACATCGTCATCATCGACATCGAGACAAGTGACAAAGACGGAAATTGTTTTTTTAATATTATTACATGAATAAAATTGAAATAAATGACTTAATCAGGTTTCTCACGGCGACCGAAAAAGGAATTAGATCCGCGTTGGTTCTTTGCATCGAACTGGGCTACTACGCGAGCACGCAGACGCGAAAAGGAATAGAAAAAAGGAATCGTAGGCTTATCATTTACCTGTGTGAAAATCGAGCGCGCGTTTTAACCTGCGCGGCCGCGAGCACGTTAGATACCCCAATCAGTTATGTGATATTTTTCTTTCCTAGATGCTTATTGGTGCAGTGCGCTATCTTGTCATAGAGAGCGCACTCTCTCACATCCGTTCGATTGGAAAGAGCCACGATGGAGTACAACTCATAGTTAACTAGTGGCTGAAGCGCGCCGCCCCATCATGACATTCAAAAATGGAAGATACAAATGACGATGAACGCGCGGTAGGCGCTTGAACGGAGGGAGCGCAGCCTTCTAGTTGTGTTGTAGAGGATGTCATCGAAACTGTACCCATCAGTCTCCTAGAGCCCCCAATATTGGACATGGGGTGTGGCTCACAGTAAAGCAGCTCCTCCCGATCAGATGAGACTTTCCAGACTCTAGTGCAACCAGCACATGGACGTCGTGCAGGTTGGCCAGCGATGTGAAGAAGACAACCATGACCATAGGGGGCCATGGTAGGTAGTTGCACCTTTGGCGGTACACAGGCTGCGGCAGGCCAAGCGCATACATCATCCCGACAAAGAGGATCTTTGGGTGGATTTTCACTTTCTCCATTGCACTTCCCTGAATGACAAACACAAATCAATTAGAATGGAGCGCTGAAGGTGTGATGTTTAGAATGGTGTGTGATTACCTTAAGCAAAGAAAGCTTGATGTTCTAGCTTGTGGGATGGGTTTGTCCGGTGTGAGGAAATAGGCAGAGTGGGAACAGATAAGAGAGATAAATAAACATATTTCTAGCACACATAAGAACATATTTCAGGTGAGTTGTTTACTGCATACTATAACAACAATGTACATTAGTAATTCTTAATCCAACTGGAAAGCCATAACACTCTTCAGATAAGACGTATCATGCAGCTTGAAGCAAGCAAAGGCCCCAACTACCATAATTTTTAGCTCTGTAATGGGAGGATTAATGCACGCTGGAGTAACCAAAAAATACAAGAGAGAACATATCTGCTTCTAGGCTGCATGAATACTTGAAAATAAATAATGATGAAGTCATGGAACATCTTTGGGTCAACCAATGAGGGAGACCAAAGGCAAATTTCCAGCAAAGAAATGAGATGGGACCAAAGGCTATCATACCTTTTAAACTGCAACAATTCCACCAACAAGAAGGATGAAGTCATAGACCTTTTTTTTTGTTAGAAAAATCTCAGACTTGGCTGACGACAGGGGGCAGGCATGTTCCTCATTCTCCTGAGTCATGCTGAAGCATTTTTCAATCTTGTAATATAGCTATCCTCTGCAGTCCTTCAACCAATAGTCATCAATTCAGTATAGCCTTCGTGTCAAAGTAAAGATTACAGTCTGTAAATTGAAATTCTAAACTGTAGGACAGTGGCATACCTATCAATTCAGCATTTGGCTGCAACCATCAATAACCTTGAACACATCACGGATGACAACCTCGCTAAGCTAGGATGACGAAGTGACGGAGTAGGCCAGCCGAATCGTGGGCAAGGAGCGCCTCCCTCACCTTCGGTCGTACACAGGAAGAGCACAAGCATGTGTCTGCGCAATGTTACTACCAGATTAGATCTAATGATGACTTGAAGTAAACATTTGGTCCAGCACAAGAATCCTGAACAATTAAGAATAATAATTTTCTACTATGAGTGAACAGGCACGTGCTATATTTGGACAAATCCAAGGATCAGTGCATACTTCTCACTAAATCATGATAGTTACTCCTAACAAAGATCGTATTTTTCCCAGAATAAGAATACAACCTAGGATTCCTTCCCTAACTCAAAACACCGAGAACCATATTTGGCTTCTACGGCCCTAATTTCTGAACTTCGATTTGAAAGCTAGGGTTTTGTCGCTCGATTTCCCAATGGAAGAGAAAGGGGGGGGGGGGGGGGGGGGGTGGTCCTACCTCGTGGGTGATGGAGCCTGCAACATCCGGCCACCAGAACACTCGTCGCCGCTGCCGTTTCGCCACCGTACAGGCACCTAGGGTTTCCTGAAGAACGAATTAAGATGTACCTAGGGTTTCCTGTACCACAGGGGAGGGAGGAGGAGGCGCCAGGAAGCAGCCACGCTGGCGGGGTGGACGAGGGAGAGAAGGGCGGCCGCAGCCGCGCCACCCGACTCGCATACGGCGTCTGCCATCGCCGTGGCCACAGCGGCAGAGGCAGCGAGCGGAGAGCGCGAGGGAAACGAAAAGGATGGCACGCCGGGGGAGGGAGAAGGGGAGGAGGAGGAAGCCGCCGCTGCCGCTTGCGTCGCGGCCGACGTCGCCGCCCTGCCCACGTCGGGACGGAGAAGGAAGGAGCGATGGGGAGAAAGAGTTTTTTTTTTGCTGAGAAGAGAGGGAGAGAGAGGCGGGCGGTTAACTGCAAAAATCGCCGCGGTTTCCAAATTTTGCCTGGGCGTAGGATTTTCATATTACGAAGACCTAAGCGAGAAAAAGGTGAACACTGTTACTGTATAGCAGCCACCTGAGTGGATAAAAAACAGGATTTAACAAAACGGAGGGACCTTTTCGTAAAAACATTCGGGCCAATCATAGGATTCTAGGCGACGTGGAGAGCCTCGCGTGAAGTTTCTTTTGGAGGATGCGTCCGCACGAGAATGTACTGTGTGCTGCAGAGCTATGTTTTATGCATTTTTTTGTTAAATTTTAAAAATGTGCTGCAGAGGAAGTATAATTTTTGAAAGTCCCGTGCCATCTTCGCGCCCTCGTTCAGCTTGGTGATCACGGTAATGGGTTAGCGCATCCATGCTCTTTTGGCAGGATCCTTGGATCGCAGGGTCCTCCCTTTCGCTTGGACTTGCCTCGGGCCCTACCGGTGAAGCCCAAAAAGCAACTTGTCTTTAGGAGGGCGCCGACTAGAACTTGAACATTGGGCTAGAATGCCCGTTGTGAAGGATGATCTCTCCCATTCCAACCAACACGCTCGCTCGACGGGGTGCATTTCCCATGGAAGCTCCCTCAAGGACACCTCAAGGGGTACGGTCCCTAAGTCCAAGACCCGCGAAGAAAGAGGCGTGCCCCCGAAGGCAACCACGACTGTCAAACGCATTCAATGCATTTGTCTTGCACTACAGTTCGCGTGTGCTGTGTCAATGGGATGCACATGTTTGTCTTGACTGTCTGCGAGGGAAATCACCCTCCAATTTGGATGTCATCCACAAAAACGGCAGACGTGACAATAATGAGATCACCCATAGTGTGCCACAGGACGTCACGGTGTCTGGCGTCTTCCACATTGGTGTACGGCCTCACCTGCACGACATGGGGTGAGCGAAGCGGCCCCGACAAGACCCATCCACAGGGATGAGATCAGCCACGACGTTGTTAGCATGAAGGAGCGCCCAATATGTGTCCCTTAAGGAGACAAGGCGGACAACCACTTTGAACTAGGTGGCCACCACCCACGTCGACTGGGAGGCTGGAGTCCCTGTATAAGCTTGTTGGCCTCTACCTTAGCAAGGGTTCCAACCCATTGTAACCTACACACATATCTCTGTCTTGTATCCGCTCAGGCAGTGCAAATATTGAGGTAAGAGTAGGGTGTTACACATAACGATGGCATGAACCTGGGTATTCCTTGTGTCCCGCCCTTTGCGCGTCGTTGTGCGTGATATGCATGTGTCGAGGAGAGATCACATGTTCAACCCCCATGGTCTTACTGGTATTTTGGATCTTGTTATCCGACATTTGGCGTGACAGGTAGGGGCTGAGGCACATTTTTATCCTCCTCCAGCATCTCCAGCACCGGCCGCACCATTCAGAATGGTGTCTCGGGCCTACAACCGCCCAGACGACCCCGGAGACCATGCACTTTCTCAAGCTACAGAAATCGCAACAACCAAGGGGACCACGATCACCGTCACACAAAGGTCGCCCTCGCCGCCCCGCCGCATGCCTCGAGGAGTGACAGCTCGGGTCGCAGCGACGGCAGCGGCAGCAGGAATGTAGAGAGGGACATCGAGTTTCCCCTTCGCCCTTCCCAGGAGCCTAGGCACAATGCGTCGGCTCCCTCAGCAGCCCTACAAACGGTGCATGAACCGCTAGGATATCGACCCATGGAGGTCGGCCATGATGCTTGGCTCGCCCGAATCTAAGAGCTTGTTTCCTCCGTAGGCGTAGGGCCGACGCGCTCCCGCACCACCCGCATCGAGCGCATCTCCCCTTCCCCCGATCGAAGATGAGAAGAGGCTCAGAGCCGTTCGGAACGACCGCGATGGTACCTGGCACCGGTCCTGTGGTGCCCCCTCCCGCGCCCCGATGGCAACGAGGATTGTTGTATCGTCAAGCATGCTACAAAGGATGCCTGCTTTGGCCTCAAGCATCGTAGGGAGCATCAGGTGTGCGCTGTCCGGGAGCTCTCGGAGGAATACAGTGATGTCCAGATGATTCCTGACGTCGGTGTCAACACAAACAGTGGGGGATTCTAGGTGTTCACTAGAGTATCGCGTTGTGTGGCGTGGCACGAGAAGTTTAGACCTGAACTGTCGCCTCGCTACGACGGCACCACCAACCCCATCAATTTCCTTCAGCTGTACATCATGGCAATTCAAGCATCCGGTATCAACGACAAGGTGAACTAAAGGTGATGGCCAACTTGTTCCTGATGGCCCTCAAAGACGTCGCCCGCTTCTGGGTGATGAACCTCCCCGATGGCCCCGTCGCCTCCTGAGATGAGCTATGCCTGCGGTTCATCGCCAACTTCAAAGGGACATACGAGCGCCCTTGCACCACCAGCGACCTCTAGGCCGTGCGGCCGCGGGAGGATGAAACCTTGTGAAAGTACATCTAGCTTTTCAGTCAGGTCCGCAAAAAATCCCCCGCACCGTCGATGCTTCCATCATCAAAGCTTTCCACAGCAGGGTCAACAAAGAAAATATGCGTGACAAGTGGGCCACCCGCTATGTCACCACCGACATCATACACTTCGAGATGGACAACAGGTGTGCAAAATCCGTGGAAGGTCGTCTGTTCCACCACGACGATGGCGACGACCGAGGAGCTGCCCCTGCAGGCTAAAAATGGCGAACCCCGCAAGCGTATGTCACTATCGGTCCTCATGGAAGAACCCGAGAGGAAACTACCGGGACGACACCGAGGACCAGGGTGATGACCGCACGTACTACGTTTTCCACAACCGCTACACCCACGACACTAGGGATTTCAAGGTGAAAGCGCATTTACTCCTAAATGGTGTTTTGGTATTATGACAATGTGGTTTAGTGGGACTAATGACGGTTGCTAAGAGATGTATCTTAGGTCATTCTTCTCGTGGAGGGTTATCCGGTGGTTCTGTCGGGGGGATGGATCAGGCCCATAGACCCGGCATTAGGAACCTCCGGGCCGACTTACATATGAAGGCCCATAAAGAAGACCCGACCAGGAGTCTGATGTGCCAAGCGTGAAGATTGAAGCCCTAGAAGGAATTCGACTTACCTTGTATAGCACATAGAAAACTTGTAAATTAGAATAGAACTCCACATAGATGTGAAAGTCGGACTCTAGGAATCCCGGGAACCGGTACCTTTATAAGCCGAGGACCACGGGGGCCAGAGCCAGAACTTACATCAGGCCAGGTTTAGACAACTCACTCGAGAGCCTAGATCTCCACGAGAATAAGCCGGCGAAACATCACCACTGTAATCGATACGATCGACTCTTCCTATTGAGGAGTCGATCCCCATATAGTCATAAAGCAGGAGTAGGTCTTTACCGCACCGTCGGGGCCGAACCTGGGTAACTCGCCGAGTCTTGTGCCAATGTCGACTCCTTCTCTGAATTCGCCTCGCAGCAAAGGTCCCACGATAATTCCGACTCTACGAACATCTGCCGTGACTTTCCCACGACAGTTGGTGCCCACCGTGGGGCCTGCGCTCGCAGGTGTTGAGATTCTAAGGGGAGCTCTACAAGGTATGGAAGGATTCGTGACCGGACGAATCACAAGAAGCCGACGCGGAAAGCTCTGCATCGACGACTCAACTTGGGGACCTGATGCCGATTCCATTGAATCTGGTTATCGGGTTCCGATCGGAGCTATTCACATCTTCATCGGGAGGACGGACAGATCTGAACCAGAGCCGGTGTCGTCGATATGTGACGGAAGATGCCATGGGGATGGCTAAAGTGAGGGGAAGACGCGAGGAAGAAGATGTCGATGGTGCCGGAATCGGGTTGGGAACAAATACGGTGGAGGACACCACGATGTACCCAGGTTCGGGGCTCTCCGTAGAGATAACACCCCTACTCCTGCTTGTCTCTTCTATATCAATGAACTGGACTACAATAACTGCTTCTCTATCTTCTCAGGGGAAGGTGAGCGCCGCCGTGGGCAAGGCTCTCTTCTGCTTCCCTGAGGAGTAACTACGAGCAGTAAATGAACTGAGGAGGATGTGAGTAATGGTGCTAAATGAGCGGGTCGTCCCCCACGCAGGAGGGGTACCCCGGGCTCTTATAGCATGAGCCCGGGGTAAATCGGTAACTTCACTGCCGATTGGGCCCAGCCGTCATCCTCTAATCGGCTGGGTCCCACCGACTGCTCTTCTCCGGATGATCCGGACCCTACGAGCGGCGGCCCATGCTGTAGACTTGTAGGTCATGATGATGAGCAGTGACGCTAGGAGGTGCGGTCTTGTCGTCCTGTCCGCGGAATCGACGGAGAGGTCGACATCGTATCTCTGCCAGATCTTCGATGTGACTTGGCTTCTCTGCCACCCCGATCTCTCGGGATTGCACATTTATGACCCCGTACTTGGATCTCCGACTGGTCTCGGGGTCAACTTCTCCAGAGGTGGTAGACTGTACCGATTGCGCCTGGGCCGGCTGGTGGTTCCGGGCAAAGTCGATTGCTCTGGGCAATCGGCTATGCTAATACCCACCTCGGCCCAGCTGCGGGCCAATCGGATAATTGTCTTGGCGATGAAAAGGGTGGACCGGTTGCGCCTGGGCCGACTGCTGACATTCGGTATGGCTGATTGCCTTGGAGAAATCGGCCGTACGCTTGCCCATCTCGGCCCAGCTGCAGCCCAATCGGTCCATCCTTGTCTTGAAAGGTTGCTTCCGCTTAGGTGAGCCTACCCGGGTACCAATCCCCCGACAGCCGGATCCCGAAGTCCCCCTGGAAACCTTGAGTCGACGACATGCCGGCTCAAGGCACACCTTTGTTGGATTCGTTACTGGATCTCCGGAGCCGGCATGCTCTATCGAGCCTCTGACAGCCAACATCATGGGAAAAGCATCTGACGCTGACTCACTCCCCAGTGAAACAAGCTACTCAGATACCGGATCCATCTGATCCATTTGGAGCAACAGACTCGGCACGGGAATAGCCGAATACAATCCCGACTTTCCACAGTACGAGTCGCCATATTGCGTGACAGTGTTCATGGCAGGCACCGAAGAGCAGGGAAACCAACCGGCTCAAGGTGTAGCGCAGAACCGAAACGTGGAGACAACTCACAACGCGGACCCTAACCCAGATAGGGAACAACCAGAAGTTCTTACGGGAGCAGAAGCCCTTTCAGATGCACTAAACGCCTTGGATGAAGCCTTAGCTGCGCCAATAACACCTGAAAACCAGCAAGCTTGGAGGACCAAGGTCAATGGACTCAAGTCCCAGGTGATGAGAATCCGAAGGGAAATTAACTCCCAGAATGCCCAGATGGCGGAGAGAGAAACGCAACTCGCCCAAGAATCCCGGCGCTTGCGACATGAGTTAGAACTGATAGAAGCACGGAGATTGAGTCTCGCCAACACACGCCCCGCAGGGCCCACGAGCCGGATCCCAGCCGACCTCCCGGCTTGGAGGCTATTCCAGGACACAAACCAGTCGACTCCCCCAGGGTACACACCACCAAGGCAACATGTCCCCTCGCCGCGGCAGGAACGGTTCCATACACCCCCAGATCACTACAATAACCCCATGGACAACATAGTGGCAACGACACGGTACCTCGCTAGCGTGCCTGTGCATGGAGACACCCCGGTAGACCTGGCCACTCGAGGGGCGATTGATCTGCTCAAAACCGCAATCACACAGCAAGCACAGTACTCACAGGGATTTCAATACCTACACGAGACCCCATATCGCAGTGTAAGCCGGCAAGCGGACTCACCAGCGCCGGCCGGCTCGAGCAGTCATCGCCAGCGCCACGCCCCACCACCAGACCCGCCAGGGGCAATAAGGATCCAAGATATACCATCTAACCTCTACCCCGAACACCGGATAGAACAGGTGGTTCAACTTCCGCCCCAAGATCAAGACGCCGAGTTCACCAGCAGATTCGTGGGCAACCGATGCCTGGTGTCGACTCTTCGTAATACACGCCTGCCATCAGACTTCAAAAGCCCATGCAAGATTGCAAATTACACAGATGACATGGACCCGACAACTTGGATAGAAAGTTATGATCTAGCCATGGACATGCTGCAAGCCAGCGAAGGAGTGTGTGCCCGTTACCTCACAATGATGTTGGAAGGGCCGGCTCGCACATGGTTCAAAAATCTCCCAGAGAATTCCGTCACCTCATGGACGGATCTCAAGGAAAAATTCATCCAGAACTTCCAAGGCACATGCCGGCGGGCCACCACGATCGTCGACTTGGAGCATTGTGTCCAAAAGGAAGGAGAGTCGACCCTGAGCTGGGCGCGACGGGTTGTAGAAATAATCCACTCTTTGGACACTATCACAGCCCAAACAGCCGTCATCGTCTTGGAAAGGAACTGCAAGTTCGAGCCCCTGGTCCACCAACTTGGCCGACTCAAGAGGACGGTCAAGGATATAGGAGAGCTCATGAACGCAGCCATCAAATACGGCGAGTCTGACAAAACCAAGGATGCTGAACCTCAGCAGGATAAAGCCGGCCAGAATAAGAATGGTGGCAAAACATCCCAAAATCAGAATCAACAAACCAAGCGACGGCTTGACCAGACTACTTCTGACTTGGTAGCCAACACAAATACCGGCTCCCAAAGACAGAAGCAGGGGGGCAACAACTACCGCAAGCCGGAAGGGAACTTTCGCTCGAACAACTATGAAGCAGCTATGAAGGGTCCTTGCCCAACTCATAGTAAACTCGGTCTCCCAGCCAACCACACCTAGGAAGATTTCTTCTTCATGAAAGAATTTGCACGACGTGGAAACCAAGGACCTCCCGGGTCAGGTGGAGGATCCGGCCAGAGCGGAAACAACCAGAATCCTGGCTACCAAGGAGCCGGTGCAATGCCTCAACACCAAGGACCTGGAGGAGGAGCCCAGCAAAATCAGTCCGGGCTTGCTGGATTCCAAGCAAACCCGAAACAACTCCATGACCGTGCAACATATCACGTCTTCACCACCAGCAGTTGCAGAAGGGATAGGAAGCTGCAGTGCAGAGCCGCTATGGCTGTGACCACAGAGCCGGCCTGGCCTAGATGGCTCAATTGGTCAGAACAGCCAATCACTTGGACAAGAGATGATCACCCCCCAGTGGTAGAAAACCCAGGGGCCCTGGCTCTAGTAGTCTCTCCACAAATTGGAGGATACACACTTGACAAAGTGCTCATGGATGGAGGAAGCAGCATCAACATCCTCTATTACGAAACCTTTCGCAGGATGGGGTTGACCCAAAAACAGCTGCAACCCTCCAACACCGTTTTCCATGGAATAGTCCCAGGCAAGTCGGCACGTCCGACAGGTAAAATCTACCTGGAGACAGCGTTTGGAAACGCCGAGAATTTCCGCTCCGAGCTCATACCCTTTGAAGTGGTAAAACTCGAGAGTCCATATCACGCCATTTTGGGCAGACCGGCTTATGCCAAATTCATGGCTCGGCCCTGTTACGTCTACCTGAAACTAAAAATGCCGGGTCCTAATGGCCCAATTACCGTCGATGGAAGTCGGTCCAGGGCAGTGGAATGTGACGAACAGCATGTCATGTTTGCCGAGCCGACGCGTGCCAAGGAGGACTTGTCAGCACACCAAGAAAACATAGGCCCGGAAGATCCCACAATCCTGAAGAAACCGACTACCGACAACAACCCCAAATTTCAACTAGCTCAGGATACGAAGAAAGTCGACTTTGTTCCTGGTGAATCCTCTCAGCAGTTCACCATCGGGACAGAGCTATCTGATAAATAGGAAAGCGCGCTCATCGAGTTCCTCCGTGAGGATCGGGGCGTCTTCGCCTAGAAACCCTCTGATATGCCAGGTGTCCCGAGGGAACTCGCTGAGCACCACCTAAATATAGACCCAAAACTGAATCCGGTCAAGCAATTCCTTCGTCGCTTCAATGACGAGAGAAGAAACACTATTGGGGAAGTGATACGTCCAAAATGCATCACTATTTTATATAGTAATTCTTTCTTATTCATTGATATATTTCATGATATGATGCTATTCTTATGTTGTTTTGGCTTATTTTACACAGTTTGCAACTTTCCGGTGCCGAAGCAGCAGACGCAGGATTCAGCGGTAAAAAGTGGACGCTGGGTTGCTGAAGAAGAACACCTCCAAATTACCTGAAAATCGACGGAGGCTGTTTTCCAGAAGGATCACGAAGACACGCAAAAGAGCAACCAGAGGGGGGGTCAAAGGGTGCCCAGGCGGCCACCTGGCGCGGCCCCACCCCTGGCCGCGCCGGGAGGGCGCCTGGACCCCCGGGGCCACTCCCGGCCCCCCTCTGGCCTATTTACTCCTCGTGATCCAAAAACCCTAGGGGAGGGGGAGTTTAAGGAGTCCAGCCGCCGCTCCGTGGCGGAAACCTACAGAGAAGAAAAGCCATCTCTGGCGGGCAGATTCCGCCGGGGAGATCACCTCCCGGAAGGGGAGATCGTCGCCATCGTCATCACCATCGTCACGGCCATCATCGAGATCATCATCAACATCATCCCCATCATCAGCACCATCTCCATCTCCATCCAATCTTGTCTCACAATTGCAACTCGTGTTGTAATCCGTACTATCTATCCTCTCTACTCTATCGGTGTTGATTACTACTTTGTGGTGAATGCTATTGAGTTTTGTTGGAGAAATATTATTGTGTCCAGATTGTTTATCATCTATTTATCCCCACTGATCATGATCTCTTTTATGTCTTGTGAGTAGTTACTTTAGTTCTTGAGGACATGGGAGAAGTCTAGTTTCTAGTAGTCATATGATGTTGAAGTAATATGTGTTGGTTGATATTTAAGTTGTGTTGTTATTTTCCTAGTGGTGTTGTGTGAGTCGAACACTCAACACTTCTCCTTATCAAGGACCTAGGGGAACACATTGTGTATAAAGAATGCTTACGGTGGGTTGCCGGAGTGACAGAAACCTAAACCCCAGTTTGCACGCTTTTGCACAAGGGAACAATGGATCACCGATCGTATTTCTATGGTTAGGCTTTTTCCTTAATTAACATCTTGTATTTGCGGATGCTTGCAAGGTGTTTAATCATAAGAGTGCATTCATCTTAGTCTAGAGGATGCACTAGCATAGATCCACCCACCAAACACTTATCAACACAACACATAGTACCGATACGGAATATGGTGAAAGCACATGACTACCTCTCCCGTGTGTCCTCAAGAACACTTTAGCTTTTATAAGTTCAGTTGCTAGGCCTCTCCTTTGCTCAGAAAGGATTGGGCCACTCTTTACTATCCAGTATCTTTTACTTTGCTCGTCTTTGCTTTCCTGTCGCTTATACCAAGAAAACCCCTGAAAAGTTATCTTTCAGTGCTTGCAGTTATCTCCTTACCAAAGTCACTTGCTACTACCTTCTGCTCCTCGTTGGGTTCGACACTCTTACTTATCGAAAACAGTGCAATAGATCCCTCTACGTTGAGGGTCATCAAGCTACGTTTTCTGGCGCCGTTGCCGGGGAGTGTAGCGCTATTAGTAAGTGAAGCTGGTAAGGAAGTTTTTATATTTCTGTTTTTAGTTTTGCCGTTGCTATTTTTGTCCTTATGAACACCCCTACTCTTGGATTGTTGTTCTTGGGGAGACGCCCCACAACTAAGGTAGTTACTCCCGCCCCTACTGAAATTGTGCCTTATAAGATACCATCTGGTATTATCGATTATGTCTTAGCTAATCGCTACGCAGGAGACAGACATCCAGGTGAACACTTGCTATATTTATCACAACTATGTTCATTATTCAAGCTTGCAGGTGTGTCACTGGAGTTCGTTATGAAGAAATTATTCTCCGTATCGCTTACAGACAAAGCTTCAGCTTGGTATAAGCTCCTCGATAACTCACATGCTCTCAATTGGGAAGAGCTTATGTCTCTCTTTTATACAAAGTTTTACCCTCTTCATGAAGTTTATCGAGACAGGAATTACATCTATAACTTTAGGTCTCGCGACGGAGAGAGCATCGCTCAAGCTTGGGGGAGACTTAAATCCCTAATGTTCAAATGTCCTATCCATAAGCTCCCCAAAGATATTATACTTACAAATTTTTATGCCATGCTTTCTCGTCAGGATAAGGAAAGGCTGGATACCTCCTCTAGCGGGGTATTTCAGACAAAGAGCATTGAAGAAAGATGGGATCTCATCGAAAGGATCCAGAAGAATACTGAAGATTGGGAAATCGATAAAGGTATTGAACCTGCTATAAATTATGAGCATGATTATATAGAGAGCTATGTGAAAACTGATTATTTTAATACCTTTTGCTCTAAGATTGGTCTGGATTCCCATCTAATGATTGATTTTTGTAAGAACTTTGCTTCTCATGTTGATTCTTCTAAGATGAAGAAGGATCAGTACTATAAGCCTTTCAAAGAAGTGCCTATTGATATTCACGTTGCTGATCCTATTTTGCCTGCAGTTATATATGAACAACCCCCTTTTCCTTCAAGAATAAGGGAGCACTCTTTTGTGACAGGCATCATAAATAAAAGTGAGAGAAGAACAGGCGAACCTGAGGACCAGATCAGAGTCGATCCTCAAGTAGCTATGGTTAAAGATTTAGTTACTAATGATGTTTCAGATTCTATTATAAATTTTTGTGCTGTTTCAACTAACATTGTCACAGCCAAGAATAAAAGCCCAATTTCAGGTAAACCAGTTGTATCTGTTAAAATAGGAGATCACAATTATTAAGGACTATGCGATCTGGGATCAAGTGCTAGCGCGATTCCTTATTCGCTTTATCAAGAGATCATGAGTGAGATTTCACCCTGTGAACTCGAAGAGATCGATGTTACTATTCATCTTGCAAACAAAGCCACTATATCTCCTATTGGGATTGTGAGAGATGTTGAAGTCCTATGCGGAAAGGTAAAGTACCCTACAGACTTTCTCGTACTTGGTTCAGTACAAGATAGTTTTTGTCCTATTATTTTTGGTAGACCTTTTCTCAGAACTTGTGGAGCTATTATAGATTGCAAGAAAGGTAAAGTTTCTGTTGAATTCAATGGTGAGCCATATGAATTTAACTTTTCTAAGATTTCCAAGCAGCCTCGTGGTACCGAATTACCTAGTGATGATAAAATTATTGAAAGTATTGCTTCTATTGCTATTCCCCCTAATGATCCTTTGCAGCAATACATGGAGGACCACGAGAATGATACTCGTATGCAGGAAAGAAATGAAATTGATGAAATCTTCTTGAGACAACCTGCTATCCTGAAGCACAACCTCCCGGTTGAACCTTTAGGAATTCTATCCAAACCAAAAGAAGACCCGGTGTTTGATTTCAAACCTCTCCCCGATACGCTCAAGTATGCTTATTTAGATGAAAAGAAAGTATATCCTGTTATTATCAATTCTAACCGTTCAGGATATGAAGAAGAGAGATTATTGGAGACACTCCGTAAACACCGAGGTGCAATTGGCTATACCCTTGATGACCTTAAGGGAATTAGTCCATCTATCTGTCAACATACTATCAACCTCGAGCCCGATGCTAAACCTGTTGTTGACCATCAACGACGGTTGAACCCAAAGATGATGGATGTTGTGAGGACCGAAATCCTCAAGCTTCTAGCCGCAGGTATTATCTACCCTATAGCCGATAGTAAGTGGGTAAGTCCAGTTCATTGTGTTCCTAAGAAAGGAGGGACAACTGTAGTCCCTAATGATAAGAATGAACTAATACCTCAGAGAATTATTATTGGATATAGAATGTGCATTGATTACAGGAAGCTGAACAAGGCAACCAGGAAGGACCACTACCCGCTGCCCTTTATTGATCAGATGCTTGAGAGGCTGTCCAAAAACACCCACTTCTGCTATCTTGACGGGTACTCTGGCTTCTCTCAAATTCATGTTAACACCGCCGATCAAGAGAAGACCACTTTCACTTGTCCTTATGGTACTTATGCTTATAGGCGTATGCCTTTTGGTTTATGCAATGCACCTTCTACTTTTCAGAGATGTATGTCTGCAATATTTCATGGTTTCTGTGAGGAGATTGTGGAAGTCTTCATGGACGATTTCTCCGTCTATGGAACTTCCTTTGACCACTGTCTCCACAATCTTAATAAAGTTTTGCAGAGATGCGAGGATACAAACTTAGTTCTAAATTGGGAAAAGTGCCACTTCATGGTTAACGAAGGGATCGTGCTTGGCCACAAGATTTCCGAAAGGGGAATTGAAGTAGACAAGGCAAAGATTGAAGCTATCGAAAGGATGCCCTATCCAAGGGACATTAAAGGTATTCGTAGTTTTCTCGGTCATGCTGGTTTCTATAGAAGATTTATTAAAGACTTTTCTAAGACCTCGAGACCCCTCACTAATCTTCTCCAGAAGGATGCTCCTTTTGTATTTGATGAAGATTGTAAGGAGGCTTTCGAAGTTCTTAAGAAGGCTTTAATAACCGCTCCTATAGTACAACCGCCTGACTGGAATTTGCCCTTTGAAATTATGTGTGATGCTAGTGATTTTGTTGTTGGAGCTGTTTTAGGACAAAGGGTTGACAAAAAGTTGAATGTTATTTATTATGCTATTAAGACCCTTGATAGTGCTCAAAAGATTTATGCTACTACTGAGAAGGAATTATTAGCAGTAGTGTTTTCTTGTGATAAGTTTAGGCAGTATATTGTTGATTCTAAAGTTATTATTCATACTGACCATGCTGCCATTAAGTATCTTATGACGAAGAAGGATGCCAAACCAAGGCTCATCATATGGGTACTTCTCCTTCAAGAATTTGATTTGCAGATTGTTGATAGAAAAGGAGCAGACAACCCTGTAGCGGACAATCTTTCAAGGATGGAAGATATACCGCATGATCCCATCCCAGTCAACGACAATTTTCCAGATGAACAACTTGCCGTTGTTAAAGTACAATCTCTTTCCGATCCTTGGTTTGCAGATTATGCTAGTTTTATCGTTGCAAAGTATTTGCCTCCAGGTTTAACATTTCAGCAAAGGAAGAAGATATTCCATGATTTGAGGCATTAATTTTGGGATGACCCTCATCTTTTCAAAGAAGGTCCAGACGGGATCGTGAGAAGATGCGTACTGGAACACGAGCAGAAGGACATTCTCAAGGAATGTCACGATAGTCCCTACGGAGGACATCACGCCGATGAGAGGACCGCACATAAGGTTCTCCAATCAGGTTTTTATTGGCCTACTCTCTTTAAAGATGCTAGAAATTATGTTTTAGCCTGTGATAAATGTCAGAGAGTTGGTAATATTAGTAGGAGGAATGAGATGCCTATGAATTACTCACTAGTGATTGAGCCTTTTGATTGCTGGGGTTTTGATTTTATGGGTCCTTTTCCTTCTTCGCACAAGTACACTCACATATTAGTTGCTATTGATTATGTGACCAAGTGGGTTGAAGCAATCCCCACTGAGAGTGTTGATCACAAAACATCTTTGAAAATGCTCAAAGATGCAATTTTCCCTAGGTTTGGTGTACCTAGGTATCTCATGACTGATGGAGGATCACACTTCACGCATGGAGCTTTTAGAAAAGCTTTAGCCAAGTACGATGTCAACCATAGAATTGCGTCACCGTACCATCCTCAAACTAGTGGGCAAGTTGAGCTCACCAATAGAGAGATCAAGTTGATCTTGCAAAAGACAGTTAACAGAAATAGGAAAGACTGGTCAAGCAAGTTACGAGATGCTTTGTGGGCGTATAGAACTGCTTACAAAAACCCCATGGGCATGTCTCCCTATAAAATGGTCTATGGCAAGGCTTGCCATTTGCCATTAGAGTTAGAACACAAAGATTTCTGGGCTGTTAGAGAGCTTAATGCTGACCCAAAGTTAGCTGGTGAAAAGCGTCTCATGAACTTGACTTCTCTAGATGAGTGGAGAAGTGAAACTTACGAGAGCGCTAAAATGTTCGAGGAAAAGGTAAAGAAGTGGCATGATAGGAGGATTCTGAAACGTGAATTTAATGTTGGTGATAAAGTTTTATTGTTTAGATCCCGTTTCAGGTTTTCTCCAGGTAAACTACTTTCCAGGTGGGAAGGGACATTTCATATCGAAGAAGTCTACCGGTCTGGTGCAATTAAGATTAACAATTTTGAAGGCACCAAACCTTAACTTGTGAATGGGAAAAGACTCAAGTATTACATGGCGGGAGATCCCGTCAATGTTGATGTAAACATAATACGCACAACAACACATGAAGAACATGTTGCAACCCTGTTTCAGACACCGACAGAAGCAGAATAAGAAAAGGTATGTATTACAGTAAGGAAACATCGCGAACCGCCATAAAAGTTCCATATTATGAGTTTTTGCAAAATTAGGAAAATTCGAGGCCTAAGTGGAGCCGGAGACGAGCTCCAGGGGGCCCAGGCGCCCCCCTAGCGCGCCCTACCTCCTGGCCGCGCCGGGAGGCCGCCTGGGCACCCAGGAGTCTGTCTCCGACCCCACTTTGGCTCGTTACCTTCCTTTTGTTGCAGAAATTTTTGCTATATATTCACCCAGATCGTTCCGGCAACGTATCTCGCGATTCCGTGTGTTTTCTCTTCAATCTGTTTCTGCCAGGAATTCTTTTAGCTAGACCTAGGTGCCATGGCTTCCCCAAGTTCCCCCAAGGACAAGTTCGTCATCAACGTCATCAACCCTTACCTCGCTGAGGTAAACAAGCACCCCCAGGTCCTTCGTGTGGAGGACGGTGTTCTCCACAAGGAAGGTCTGAAGGGACCGGTCATGGAGGGGAGCACCGAGGAGCGGCTGAAGGAGATGGAACATGAGATCTTCAAGTTCAAGAAGATGGTGGAGCGTGGCGTTGAAGCCAACTTCGACATCAGGAACGAGATCGAGGCTTCCCATAGGAAAGAGATGAAGGAGATGTGGTCAAGTTTGTCCGCACTAGAAGAAAAAGTTTACCAGATCCAGGCACAAATCTATAATCTGCACAACCAGAACTGTGAGTATGAACTAAAGTTTATGCGCATGGGTTTAGGTGCTGAGTGCAGGATTCTGGAGACGGGAATGTCCTTCGAGACTGGAGAGGAGCTACCATGGAAGTGCTTCGCCAAGGAGTACCTGAATGAGAAGAACAAGAATGAGGAGTAAAATCTCCTCGGGTAATGGCATCCCCTCAGCTTGTTCCAAGCTTGGGGGTGTGCCCGGTATCTTTATCTCTATCTTAGTCTTTTAGAGTCAAGTAGAGTCGTATCATGTCTAGGAAGTTTATTATATGAAATAGGTGTTTGCATTGAGGTCTATCACTCCGTCTGTGGAGAGATTGTATCCGTGAGTGTGGAGTCGTCTATTATGGACTATTAATGAGAAGTCTATGGGTTCCTTCGCTGCACTCGGTATTCTCTTCACGCAATCGGCATCATATGACGATTCATATGGGGAGTATTGACCTTATATCAGGTATGGCTTTGAAAACTTTATTTAAATTTTGGCAAACATAGCTTTGGTCTTGACAACATGCATGTTTTCTCAAGTAGCGACTTAGCCAAAACCTTTATGTTATTATGCTTGAAGTGTTATGTTGACAAGGAAGACAACTTGATGTGTTATGCTTACCTTAATGTTTATGCCTTATATGTTTTGCATCTAAATTAGCATCAATCGTCTGTTCTCTCAAAGACTTTGCTAGCCAAACTCTTTTCCAAGTAGATTTCTGCTTGTGCATCCTTACCCTGAAACTATTACCTTCCATGTGAGTCCACCATACCTTCCTATTCGTGGTATTCCCCTACCACTCCTATAAGTATAGAATTTATGTCTTATCCTTAAATGTTCAAAATCTTCTGTTTTGTGCCTCTTGTTTAGCTCATGAGGAAGTAGTAGGTGATTCATGATCTTCTTAAGTTGGACAAGTTTTATCCCGGGATTGCATGTCTAATCTGCAAACCCATAATACAAGGAGGAAGTGGCATGGGTGCGCCCAGCTCGAAAGATAATATATCAAACAAACCCTCCTTCACGCTTGGTCTATGAGAAATCAGAAACTTTGGCAGTGATAAACAAAGGAGATTAAGGGGATGTGATCGTCCCCACTTGGGAGCCGTTCCTCGAAACTTGTCCATCTTGAGAAGTAATTGAGCTATCTATTAGCATTCGTTGACAAACTATGCACCACCCCAAAATATATTTTTATTCTGTTTGATTTAAGGATAGCACATGAGTTTTCCCTGCTTGCCCTGAACAAGGCCTTTCTTCCATCTTCGTGTTGAGTCAGTTTTCCCACTTCCTTCTTTTCCCTAAGAGAACAGACATTTGATGTTGATGAGGATTCATCCATATAGAGCTGCATTAAGTTTTTCCATGCCATATCCTTGTTGACATTATCTTTTGATAAGTAAGTTGTTTGCGAAAGCTTTTGCCTAGCGAGCATCTTCCTTCGTGTTAGCATTTGCACTTCATGACTATTAACATGTTCTTTCAAAAGCTTCAAATTGTTTTTAGTTGTCCTTTGACCAAGATTATGTTTGCCATAATTTGATGAGTTTCCTCAGCCCTACTTTTGATTATAATTGTTATTACTTTCTCATGAGGGCCTTATGAGTTGAGGTTGCTGTCGAGGATGCTTGAGTATGATGAAGGAACCTTGATGCTTCTTGTCTGTATTCTATTTATCGACAGTTCACTCTTTAAACTTGTGGACAGGTTTACCGAGCTCAGTATTCGCTTGGGGACAAGCGAGGTCTAAGCTTGGGGGAGTTGATACGTCCAAAATGCATCACTATTTTATATAGTAATTCTTTCTTATTCATTGATATATTTCATGATATGATGCTATTCTTATGTTGTTTTGGCTTATTTTACACAGTTTGCAACTTTCCGGTGCCGAAGCAGCAGATGCAGGATTCAGCTGTAAAAAGTGGACACTGAGTTGCTGAAGAAGAACACCTCCAAATTACCTGAAAATCGACGGAGGATGTTTTACAGAAGGATCACGAAGACACGCAAAAGAGCAACCAGAGGGGGGCCACAGGGTGCCCAGGCGGCCACCTGGCGCGGCCCCACCCCTGGCCGCGCCGGGAGGGTGCCTGGACCCCCGGGGCCACTCCCGGCTCCCCCCTCTGGCCTATTTACTCCTCGTGATCCAAAAACCCTAGGGGAGGGGGAGTTTACGGAGTTCCGCCGCCGCTCCGTGGCGGAAACCTACAGAGAAGAAAAGCCATCTCTGGCGGGCAGATTCCGCCGGGGAGATCACCTCCCGGAAGGGGAGATCGTCGCCATCATCATCACCATCGTCACGAGCATCATCGAGATCATCATCAACATCATCCCCATCATCAACACCATCTCCATCTCCATCCAATCTTGTCTCACAATTGCAACTCGTGTTGTAATCCGTACTATCTATCCTCTCTACTCTATCGGTGTTGATTACTACTTTGTGGTGAATGCTATTGAGTTTTGTTGGAGAAATATTATTGTGTCCAGATTGTTTATCATTTATTTATCCCCACTGATCATGATCTCTTTTATGTCTTGTGAGTAGTTACTTTAGTTCTTGAGGACATGGGAGAAGTCTAGTTGCTAGTAGTCATATGATGTTGAAGTAATATGTGTTGGTTGATATTTAAGTTGTGTTGTTATTTTCCTAGTGGTGTTGTGTGAGTCGAACACTCAACACTTCGCCTTATCAAGGACCTAGGGGAATACATTGTGTATAAAGAATGCTTACGGTGGGTTGCCGGAGTGACAGAAACCTAAACCCCAGTTTGCACGCTTTTTCACAAGGGAACAATGGATCACCGATCGTATTGCTATGGTTAGGCTTTTGCCTTAATTGTTGCAAGGTGTTTAATCATAAGAGTGCATTCATCTTAGTCTAGAGGATGCACTAGCATAGATCCACCCACCAAACACTTATCAACACAGCACATAGTACCGATACGGAATATGGCGAAAGCACATGACTACCTCTCCCGTGTGTCCTCAAGAACACTTTAGCTTTTATAAGTTCAGTTGCTAGGCCTCTCCTTTGCTTAGAAAGGATTGGGCCACTCTTTACTATCCAGTATCTTTTACTTTGCTCGTGTTTACTTTCCTGTCGCTTATACCAAGAAAACCCCTAAAAAGTTATCTTTCAGTGCTTGCAGTTATCTCCTTACCAAAGTCACTTGCTACTACCTTCTGCTCCTCGTTGGGTTCGACACTCTTACTTATCGAAAACACTTCAATAGATCCCTCTACGTTGAGGGTCATCAGGAAGAGATAGCCCAGCTCCTCGCCGCCGGATCTATCATGGAAGTATTTTATCCAGAATGGCTTGCAAACCCGGTCCTCGTTTTGAAAAAGTACGGGACCTGGCGCATGTGCATTGACTACACGGATTTAAACAAGGCCTGCCCGAAGGATCCCTTCGCACTGCCTCGTATTGACCAGATCATAGACTCGACTGCGGGATGTGAGCTCCTATGCTTCCTTGACGCCTATTCTGGTTATCACCAGATCAAGATGGCCCTTGAAGATCAAGAGAAAACGGCTTTCATCACCCCTTTCGGGATCTACTGTTACACTTCCATGCCCTTCGGCCTTAAGAATGCGGGAGCCACATATCAGCGAACAGTGCAGAGTTGCCTCAAAGAGCAGATTGGGCGCAACGTGCATGCTAATGTGGATGATATAGTAATCAAGTCCCAATTGGCCGACTCGCTCATCAGCGACTTGACGGAAACCTTCAAAAATCTGCGAATATACCAGATGAAGCTAAACATGGCCAAGTGCACCTTTGGGGTACCTGCAGGCAAACTCGTTGGATACATAGTATCAGATAAAGGTATCGAGGCAAACCCAGAGAAAATCAACGTTGGCATGAATCTTCAGAAGCCGGCCTCGATAAAGGTAGTTCAACGACTCACAGGGTGTGTAGCCTGTCGGGACCCGGAATACGTGTATGTAGTTCCAGTCACGATGCAATCACATGGAGAGCCGAGAGCCGTACCCACTTGTCTAAGCAGACAAGGCCAAGCATAGAACACTCTCGGAAAGCATCGATCGTGAGGGGAATCCCATCCAGGCCGGATGATCAACTGAGATGGGTCCTCATCGTCCGCTCACAAGTCTAAATGATTATGGGTGGTGAATCCCATACTCATAGACAAGTCGCCTCAACCATGTTATCGATTGAATCCTAACTCTTACATAAACAAAGTCCAGCCCGATCACTTAGTCGGGGTCTAGGGCGGGCTGGATCATACAACAAAGTGTGCACGTGACAGAGTCACGAGCAATCGCATCGCGATGCCCCAAGCTTCGCACATCTAAGGGCCACTTGGTGTATCAAAGGCCGCCAGCCAGATCACAACTAAGGTCTCGAAAACCCATACTAAGACATGCATGTTATAATCATACACGCAACACACATGTCTAGTATGAACAGCAGGTATCATCACATAACTCTACAAAGTACTTATTTATTGACTTACACATAGAGCATACAAAGATCACATGTCTGTGATCAACATTACATCATACAACGGAAGCAAATTAGGTCTGAGTACAAACAAGTTTAACAAATGGCTTAGAGAAGCCTTGTTCAACAAACATGCCCTTCCACGAGGGACCAGACTGCTGTCTGGAACTATACTAGCTTAGTCAACATCGAGCTTCAGGAAGGTGACTCCATCCGGGTCTGGGTTTCCATCTAAAACATAGAATAAGCAAACGTGAGTACAAAGTCGTACTCAGCAAGACTTACATCAGAACTATACTACTCATGCTCAAGTTTCAAGGTAAAGGGATGTGGGGTTTCAACATGCATAAGTGCCAACTTTGATTTGGCTAGTCCTGAACTACGAGTACCATACTTGAGGTAAGAAGCGTACACGAGTCCACTACCAAGTCTCCAATCAATACACCACTATGGATACTTCCTCGACTTCCCCACGAGGAGTACGCCATAGCACTCACGCTTATCTTGCGAGTTTTAAAAGTATCCGTTCAAGTTGTCTAATAATCAAGCACAACTTTCGAAGTAGTCCCTTACCGCGGACGCGACTATTCGAATAGTTTTGTGAACCCTGCAGGGGTGTACTGCTACACACATGAAACCATCAGTTACCACCGGGATCTCGTCACCCTTCAAGCGGGTGTCGGCGAGGATAATTTCTACAACTTTTACCTCACAACCAATTCTAATCCAAGAATCAACCATCTGAGTTGATCACCACTCAAGAGTCCGGCCGGGTCAACGATACGGACTCAGACGATGCAGGCGACCGAGACGCCACCTTAGCAGATGGTTTTATTGTCTCACAGGTCCACCCACATATCTAAATGATGCAAACTTTCATTCATTCTTTTTCTATGCATATGCCGAATGGAAAGCCCGAACTAGTGACTCCTGAACTTGAACTGGGGTGAGTTAGTAGGCTGAGCGGGGGTCCATGTGCCCAACATGTGGTAGTACTCTTCGTCTTGGATCACCACACAAGAACTCGGGCTTAAGGCGGTGTTCAGCGAGACAACCCACTGTGCACTCCTACACAACCTCTCATCGTTCACCTTGTATTAGGGTAGATTCACCAACACATTTCCACCATCATCAACATGATTGCTACCATCCCGACTCACATAACAGTATCAACGTTGTATCACTCTAAGTACGCAATAAGCAGTAACAGTTGCAGGGGCCACATGCTATCAATCAACTCCTACATCTGCTAGGATTGTGGTTTGCTTACTATTGTGACAAAATGATAGGTCATGCAAAGGAATGGGTTCAACTATGCGGTAGAAACGCATCATGGTAATCATCCTAAACAATGCATAAGAGAGACTGAGAGGGAAGTGGGATTTTATCGACATGATCAATGGGGTTTGCTTGCCTTGCTGACGATACACGGGGTTTACCGAACTTCTTCTTCTTCAGGGGTGATCACCGTCTTGGAACGTCTGTCATCGGAACAATCATCAACAAAGGGGGGCACAAATAAAGTACAATGCTCAAGCACATGTTAATGTTGTGACATGAGGTATAGGGTACTGGTTTGTGGTACATTCCATTTAATTGAAGTGTATTGCAAAGAATTTGCACATTCAAACTTCAAATTCAAATTAAAATTATGCCATATGCATGTTTGCTACTGTTCACCCATTTTAAAATGGTCAAACATAGAAAAAATTTGCATATTCTTAATCCTTGCATTTTTCTGATAATTTTTCATATATTATTTGTTTAATTTGGAGTTAGTATGAATTTTCTATGATTTTTCAAAGTTTATTGTATTTTCTGCAATTTCTGGATTTCTTTTAAAAAAAGGACTTATTGCGTCATGTTGGTGTCATGATGACGCAGGGTGGCTGACATGTGGGCCATCCCTGTCAGTGGCACAGGGTTAAATCCCTGTTTAATTAAACTGACAGGGGGTTATTAGGGTGCTGGGGCCCATCTATCATAGAAGGTTAGGGGGTTAATTAGCGCTAATTAAACTGCCCACCGGCGTTTAGCCGACGGCGACCGTAGCGCACGGCGGAGCGCTCGCCGGAGTGCCCAAATGGCAACGGCTTGGCGAGGCGCGGCCACCAAATCGAAGCCCGCAGTCGTGCGCATCTTCTGGAGCAGCGCAAAATCACCGGGGAGGCCGTGCTCGTCGGCGGCGTCGAACGAGGCGGCGGCCGGAGCACTGCTCTCGCCGAGATCGAGCTACGGGGCGCGGAAAAAGGTGCGGGGAGAGGAAAACGAAGCGGCTTCTCACCCTGGTTCCAATGGAGTCGACGGCGAGGGCTGGGAGGGCGTGGTGACGACAATTTTTTGACGAGGTCCACGGCAGCCGGCGGTGAATCGGCAAAGATGGCGTCGTCTCTGGGGCTCTCAGAGTCGATTAGGTACAGTGGTAGACGAGGACGTCGACGAGGAGGCGCTAGGACATGATGGCGCAGCTTTTCGTCGCTGTTGGCCGCGTGGGCACGGCTGCGCGCTCTGCGGCGGCTCTCGGACGTCGCGGTTTTTCGGCGAGGGAGGGGTGGAGAGAGAGCCAGAGGAGGGTGAAAGGTGAGGGGGCCTTCTAGGCGTCGTCGTGGCGAAGAGAGGGAGCCCGGGGAGAGACGTAGACGGCCTGGCCGTCGCGGTGGCGTCGGCGCTCGCCACCGAGCTGCTTTGGGCGCCGGGGAGGAAGAAGACAAGCCGCGGGTGGGCTTGGGCCGTGGGGGATTGAGTTGGGCCAGTTGCCAGGTAGGCCTTTTCTTTTCTTTCTGTTTTTATTTTTCTGTAGTTTGTTTTGCTTTGAATAAAATATCAAAATATTTTATACAATCCCCAAATCATTTATATGGACTTACATGGCTTATAGTTAGCCACTCCCAAAATTTGAAGATTTTTGAAATTCAAACTATTTGAATTTCAATTTAAATAGGAGTATTATTTAATTTCCAAGCCCTTTTGTGAATTTTTGACAAATCTTGGAGCATGCAGTGGGACCCACTTCACTTTATATGTGATCATGCATATTTATAAGACTTTTCAAAAATACCAGAGGAATTTTTGGAAGCAATTTTTATCTGGCCTTTTGAATTAAATTCTCTAGGGCTTTTCTTTTCCCCATTTTTGAATTTCTTTTGAAATTTTCACATGATGCAAAGGGGCACTCAAACCCTAGCACTTACTCAAGTTGGGGTTCTGACAACTCGCCCCCACTTAAAATAATCTCGTCCCGAGATTCAGA
The DNA here is from genome assembly GCA_950022295.1 of Bromus sterilis. Lineage (NCBI taxonomy): Eukaryota > Viridiplantae > Streptophyta > Magnoliopsida > Poales > Poaceae > Bromus > Bromus sterilis. Next base: position 134,182,000 of record OX465597.1, read on the forward strand.
AGTCGTCGGGAGGAAGGAGGAGTACTCGGCACGGAGGCGATCTTCTCTTTCCCATGTTGCTTCTTCCTCGGAGTGATGTGACCATTGAACTTTGAGAAACCTGATCTGCTGACGACGAGTGACACGCTCTGCTGAATCAAGAATACGAACGGGGTACTCTCGATAAGAAAGGTCATCTTGGAGATCAAGCGTTTCATGGTCGACTTCGCGGATGGGGTCCTTGAAGCAACGCCTGAGTTGTGACACATGGAACACATCATGTACTTGGGAAAGGTGTGGGGGTAGTTCAAGTTGGTAGGCAACTTCTCCACGTTTAGCGAGAATGCGGAAAGGTTCAATGTAACGTGGGGCCAACTTGCCTTTGATACCGAATCGTTGGGTACCCTTCAGAGGAGTAACCCGAAGGTAAGCCTTCTCATCCAGATTGTAGCTTTCTTGCCTATGATGACGATCATAGTAGCTTTTCTGACGAGACTGAGCGTCTTTCAATTGATCACGAACAATGTGAACTTGCTCTTCTGCTTCCTTGATCATATCCGCTCCAAAGAATTGTCTTTCACCGGTTTCTGACCAGTTTAGGGGTGTTCGACATCGTCGTCCATAGAGGAGTTCAAAAGGAGCCATGTTCAGACTAGATTGGAAACTATTGTTATAAGAAAATTCGCCGAATGGAAGAGACTTCTCCCAATTCCTTCCGAATGAGATAACACAAGCTCTGAGCATGTCTTCGAGAATTTGGTTAACCCTTTCAACTTGACCGCTAGACTGGGGATGGAAAGCTGTACTAAAGGAGAGATGAGTTCCCATAGAATTTTGAAAGCTTCCCCAAAATCTAGAGGTGAAAAGGCTACCACGATCAGAATTGATTTCCAAAGGAACAACATGAAGAGACACAATTCTAGAGACATACAAGTCTGCTAACTGGCTAGCAGTAATAGACTCGCATACTGGAAGGAAGTGAGCAACTTTTGAAAGTCGGTCAATGACAACGAAGATGGCATCATTTCCTTTCTGGGTTTTTGGAAAGCCAGTGATGAAGTCCATACTGACTTTGTCCCATTTCCACTCGGGAATAGGCAATGGTTTAAGAGTACCAGTAGGTCTTTGGTGTTCGGCCTTAATGCGACGACAAACATCACATTCGACAACATATAGAGAAATTTTTCGTTTCATCCTAGTCCACCAAAATCTCTGGCGTAGGTCTCGGTACATCTTTGTGCTACCAGGATGAATTGAAAGGGGAGTGTCATGAGCTTCCTTAAGAATTAGCCTCCTAAGATTGTGTTTTCGTGGTACAACTAATCGAGTGCCAAAGAAAACGACACCTTGATCATTTATGGAGAAACATTTAGCAACTCCGCTAGCAATGTTCTTCTTGATCTCTCGAATACCACTATCAAGTTTCTGGGCGGCTATGATTTTATCCTCAAGGGTTGGTTTCGCCACCAAGGTAGAAAGATACCCATGAGGAACAATCTCAAGATTGAGCTTGCGAAGTTCCTCATGAAGAAGTGGTTGACACTGTTGTAACATGAGGTTGTTACAATACGACTTACGACTTAGTGCATCGGCCATGACATTGGCTTTGCCTGGGGTGTAAGAAATTCCTAAGTCATAATATTTTGTCAACTCTATCCAACGTCTTTGCCTGAGATTAAGATCGGGCTGGGTGAATATGTATTTGAGGCTTTGGTGGTCGGAATAGATCTCACAACGATTACCAAGGAGGTAATGTCTCCAAGTTGTCAGGGCATGAACTACAGCAGCGAGTTCAAGATCATGGGTAGGATAGTTCTCTTCATGTGGACGCAACTGGCGTGAATCATAAGCTACCACATGTCTATCTTGCATAAGTATGGATCCTAACCCTTGCCGTGAAGCGTCACAATAGATCTCGAAATCCCTTTTTGTGTCTGGAGGCGCAAGTACGGGGGCAGAAGTCAAACTTCTTTTTAGCTCTTGAAATCTTTCCTCGCACTTGGGAGTCCATTGGAACTTCTTATCTTTCTTGAGGAGTTCAGTTAGAGGCTTCGTAACTTTGGAGAAGTTCTCGATGAAGCGGCGACAATAGCTTGCTAAGCCAAGAAAACTCCTAACTTGCTTAACCGATTCAGGTGGAGTCCAGTCAAGGACGGCCTGAACTCTCTCAGGATTGACAGCAATGCCTTTTGCAGAAATCACGTGGCCTAAGTAGGTCACTTCTGGTAGCCAAAATTCGCACTTAGAGAACTTGGCATATAGGCGATGCTCTCGAAGTTTCATCAATACCAACCTAAGATGTTCTGCGTGCTCTTCTTCATTCTTCGAGTAGATGAGAATGTCATCAAGATAAACTACAACAAATTTATCTAGGTACTCCATGAATATCGAATTCATTAAGAGCGAGAATGTGGCGGGGGCATTGGTTAAACCGAAGGACATGACGGTATACTCGTAAAGACCGTAACGAGTAGTGAAAGCCGTCTTGGGAATGTCCTCGTTTTGGATTTTGATTTGATGATAGCCTAATCTCAAATCCATCTTGGAGAAGACAGAGGATCCAGCAAGTTGATCATAAAGATCATTGATCCTGGGCAATGGGTACTTGTTCTTTATCGTCGCTAGAGTTAGCGGGCTATAGTCTACGCACATCCTTTCTATTCCATCTTTCTTCGTTACGAACAGAACGGGGCAACCCCATGGCGATGAGCTAGGGCGGATGAAGCCTTTTGCCAACGAAGCTTCAAGTTGGGTTTTTAGCTCAGCTAACTCATGTGGGGCCATTCTATATGGACGTCTCGAAATTGGGGATGTGCCTGGTATAAGATCAACTATGAACTCTACACATCTGCCGGGTGGCATACCCGGAAGCTCTTCAGGAAAGACATCCGGGAAGTCACGAACCACCGGGATATCTTCAAGGTCAGGAAGGGGAAGCACATTCAAAGTATGCATCTGGATTCTAGAGCTGGGTGATGTGTAGTCAATTGTCTGGCCTGAAGGATGGGTGAGTTTAACTGACTTGGTTTTACAATCAAGGACAACATTCTGTCTTGATAACCAATCCATTCCTAGGATGACATCAATGTCTGAAGACTTGAGGGCTATAAGAGAAGCAAGGAATACTAAACCCTCAATTGCAATTTGATTGCCATGGCTTACTCTATTAGTTTGCTATTTTGAACCAGGAGTTTGAATGATCATTGGAGAAAACATTTCTTCAGAAGGGAATTCATGAAGAAGTGCATAACTCTCCGACATGAATGAATGAGAAGCCCCTGGATCGAAAAGAACGGAGGCGGGAACATGATTGACTGGGAGTGTACCAAGGATGACGTCAAAAGTATTGATAACTTCCTCAACTGAGATTTGGTTCACACAACCACTACTAGTGGCTGAAGGCTTTGCTTGAAAGGGTTTGAAGGTGGATTTCCTTGAAGGCTTACATCGAGAATGACGTGGTGTCATCAAAACCTGAGGGCATTGACGGAGGTAATGGCTTGGCAGACCACACTTGAAACACACCCTGCCTGAATTGCTGGGAGCAGGATTACTTGATTGCACACCATCATTCCTGGGAGGAACAATGTGTTGAGGTGGATGGAATATATTGGATGGTGGCCCCTGAAGAAGGTTTTGAGGTATGGCACTAGTTGGAATCAATATTCGGCGTTTCTGAGGGGCTGAACTTGAAGAAGGAGCAAGCTCAAGAGCATGCTTGCGGGACTCTTCGAACACTTCATTGCCATGCTTAGCTCTGAAGGATCTGTTGACTAAATCCTCAAAGGTGGCAAATTCGATGAGGTTGAGATCATGATGAAGGATGGGGCTAAGTCCCTTACGGAACCTTGCCTGCTTTCTGGCATCGGTGGTGTTCTCATCTTGGGCATAACGAGCAAGACAGTTGAACTCTCTCACATACTCATGAATGGACATCTCTCCTTGATTCAAATTGCAGAACTCTTCCTTCTTGCGCTCCATTAACTCATCTAGAAGGTGGTACCCTCGAAAGGCATCACGAAACTCTTGCCAAGTCACTACGTGACCATCAGGCTACATTGCAACATAGTTCTCCCACCATTCAGCAGCAGCACCTTCCAGAAAGTATGCCGGGAATATAACTCGATCATTGGGAGCAACATGTGCCGTGTCAAGCTTACGCTCGATGGAACGGAGCCAATCATCAGCTTCAAGGGGCGCAGAAGAACATTGGAATACCGGTGGCTTGAGGAGGATGAAATCCTGAATGCTAACAACCACATTGCACTGACAAGCGGTATTCTGCTCGATGAACTCCAAAAGGCGTGTTTGATCACGTCGATTCCGTTCAACTTCCATCATGATTTCCGCCGCTGAAGGCGGTGGTGGAGGTTCATCATTACCTCGATTCCGATCACGGTCTCGATTGCGACGAGCAGCACTACGAGTTCCACCTGACATCCTGTGTGATAAAAATCAACAATCAGAACAGGTTTTACGATGGAATCAAAGATAAGAGGACATGCCTAGAAGGAAAAGATTGTAATGCAAAGGCAAAGATTCCTAGAAACACAGAATAAATCGGGAAGCATAACGGCTACACCGGGATGGAAAATGAAATAACCTTGAGGAGATTGGACAGAACTTCCCCAAGGAACTCAACAACACGATGAATCTAGACGACCACAATAGTCCTACGGCTACAAAGAAGCAACCAACGAGATGTTCTAGTAAGACATAGATGATCCTAGTCCTATCTTCCCGCAGAAAAGATGAGGGTGACTCAGAACTCAGATCGATGAGGGTAAGGAGAAAAAGAAGCCTTACGTTGTTCCCTTTATACCCAAGTAACTATATAACTATAGAATGCTAGACTCGACTTCGACCAAGGGTTGAATAATCCTACAGACAGTCCTGCTCTGATACCAAGTCTGTCGGGACCCGGAATATGCGTATGTAATTCCAGTCACGATGCAATCACATGGAGAACCGAGAGCCGTACCCACTTGTCTAAGCAGACAAGGCCAAGCACAGAACACTCTCGGAAAGCATCGAACGTGAGGGGCATCCCATCCAGGCCGGATGATCAACTGAGATGGGTCCTCATCGTCCGCTCACAAGTCTAAATGCTTATGGGTGGTGAATCCCATACTCATAGACAAGTCGCCTCAACCATGTTATCGATTGAATCCTAACTCTTACATAAACAAACTCCAGCCCGATCACTTAGTCGGGGTCTAGGGCGAGCTCGATCATACAACAAAGTGTGCACGTGTTAGAGTCACGAGCAATCGCATCGCGATGCCCCAAGCTGCGCACATCTAAGGGCCACTTGGTGTATAAAAGACTGCCAGCCAGATCAAAACTAAGGTCTCGAAAACCCATACTAAGACATGCATGTTATAATCATACACGCAACACACATGTCTAGTATGAACAGCAGGTATCATCACATAACTCTACAAAGTACTTATTTATTGACTTACACATAGAGCATACAAAGATCACATGTCTGTGATCAACATTACATCATACAACAGAAGCAAATTAGGTCTGAGTATAGACAAGTTTAACAAATGGCTTAGAGAAGCCTTGTTCAACAAACATGCCCTTCCACGAGGGACCAGACTGCTGTCTGGAATTATACTAGCTTAGTCAACGTCGAGCTTCAGGAAGGTGACTCCATCGGGGTCTGGGTTTCCATCTAAAACATAGAATAAGCAAACGTGAGTACAAAGTCGTACTCAGCAAGACTTACATCAGAACTATACTACTCATGCTCAAGTTTATAGGTAAATGGAGGTGGGGTTTCAACATGCAGAAGTGCTAGCTTTGACTTGGCTAGTCCTGAACTACGAGTACCAGACTTGAGGTAAGAAGCGTACACGAGTCCACTACCAAGTCTCCAATCAATACACAACTATGGATACTTCCTCGACTTCCCCACGAGGAGTACGCCATAGCACTCACGCTTATCTTGCGAGTTTTAAAAGTATTCGTTCAAGTTGTCTAATAATCAAGCACAGCTTTCCAAGTAGTCCCTTACTGCGGACGCGACTATTCGAATAGTTTTGTTAACCCTGCAGGGGTGTACTGCTACACACATGAAACCATCAGTTATCGCCGGGATCTCGTCACCCTTCAAGCGGGTGTCGGCGAGGATAATTTCCACAACTTTTACCTCACAACCAATTCTAATCCAGGAATCAACCATCTGAGTTTCTCACCGCTCAAGAGTCCGGCCGGGTCAACGATACGGACTCAGACGATGCAGGCGACCGAGATGCCACCTTAGCAGATGGTTTTATTGTCTCACAGGTCCAACCACATATCTAAATGATGCAAACTTTCATTCTTTCTTTTTCTATGCATATGCCGAATGGAAAGCCCGAACTAGTGACTCTTGGACTTGAACTGGGGTGAGTTAGTAGGCTGAGCGGGGGTCCATGTGCCCAACACGTGGTAGTACTCTTCGTCTTGGATCACCACACAAGAACTCGGGTTTAAGGCGGTGTACAACGAGACAACCCACTGTGCACTCCTACAGAACCTCTCATCGTTCACCTTGTATTAGGGTAGATTCACCAACACATTTCCACCATCATCAACATGATTGCTACCATAACGACTCACATAACAGTATCAACATTGTATCACTCTAAGCATGCAATAAGCATTAACAGTTGCAGGGGCCACATGATATCAATGAACTCCTACATCTGCTAGGATTGTGGTTTGCTTACTACTGTGACAAAATGATAGTTCATGCAAAGGAATGGGTTCAACTATGCGGTAGAAACGCATCATGGTAATCATCCTAAACAATGCATAAGAGAGACTGAGAGGGAAGTGGGATTTTATCGACATGATCAATGGGGTTTTCTTGCCTTGCTGACGATACACGGGGTTTACCGAACTTCTTCTTCTTCAGGGGTGATCACCGTCTTGGAACGTCTGTCATCGGAACAATCATCAACAAAGGGGGCACAAATAAAGTACAATGCTCAAGCACATGTTAATGTTGTAACATGAGGTATAGGGTACTGGTTTGTGGTACATTCCATTTAATTGAAGTGTATTGCAAAGAATTTGCACATTCAAACTTCAAATTCAAATTCAAATTATGCCATATGCATGTTTGCCACTGTTCACCCATTTTAAAATGGTTAAACATAGAAACAAATTGCATATTCTTAATCCTTGCATTTTTTCTGATAATTTTTCATATATTATTTGTTTAATTTGGAGTTAGTATGAATTTTCTATGATTTTTCAAAGTTTATTGTATTTTCTGCAATTTCTGGATTTATTTTTAAAAAGAAAAGGACTTATTGCGTCATGCTGGTGTCATGCTGACGCAGGGGGGGGCTGACATGTGGGCCAGCCCTGTCAGTGGCACAGGGTTAAATCTCTGTTTAATTAAACTGACAGGGGGTTATTAGGGTGCTGGGGCCCATCTATCATAGAGGGTTAGGGGGTTAATTAGCGCTAATTAAACTGCCCACCGGCGTTTAGCCGGAGGCAACCGTAGCACATGGCGGAGGGCTCGCCGGAGTGCCCAAATGGCAACGGCTTGGCGAGGCGCGGCCACCAAATCGAAGCCCGCAGTCGTGAGCATCTTCTGGAGCAGCGCAGAATCACCGGGGAGGCCGTGCTCGTCGGCGACGTCGAACAAGGCGGCGGCCGGAGCACTGCTCTCGCCGAAATCGAGCTACGGGGCGCGGGAAAAAGGTGCGGGGAGAGGCAAACGAAGCGGCTTCTAGTTAGCCACTCCCAAAATATCAAAACATTTTACAAAATCCCCAAATCATTTATATGGACTTACATGGCTTATAGTTAGCCACTCCCAAAATTTGAAGATTTTTGAAATTCAAACTATTTGAATTTCAATTTAAATAGGGGTATTATTTAATTTCCAAGCCTTTTTCTAAATTTTTGACAAATCTTGGAGCATGCAGTGGGACCCACTTCACTTTATATGTGATCATGCATATTTATAAGACTTTTCAAAAATACCAGAGGAATTTTTGGAAGCAATTTTTATCTGGCCTTTTGAATTAAATTCTCTAGGGCTTTTCTTTTCCCCATTTTTGAATTTCTTTTGAAATTTTCACATGATGCAAAGGGGCACTCAAACCCTAGCACTTACTCAAGTTGGGGTTCTGACATAGCCGCTTTGAGCCGGTTCATAAGCCGTCTTGGTGAGAAGGCAATCCCCCTATATCGACTCCTGAGAAAATCAGAAACGTTTGTCTGGGATGACGAAGCCAATCAGGCCCTAGAGTTACTAAAGAGACAACTATCCCAGGCGCCAGTACTGGGGCGCCCAAACCTAAAGTACCTATGTTACTTTATATCGCAGCCAACAGTCGAGCGGTCAGCGCTATGGTTGTTGTTGAGCGTATGGAGGCCGGCAAGGAGCACCCTCTGCAAAGACCAGTTTATTACGTCAGTGAGGTTCTGACTTTATCAAAGCAACGCTATCCTCACTGGCAGAAATTGGTTCTTGGTGTATTCATGGCGAGTCGGAAACTTAAACACTACTTCCAAGAGCACCCCATAACTGTGGCCAGCTCAGCACCGCTTGCAGATATCATCCAAAACCGGGAAGCAACGGGAAGGATTGCAAAGTGGGCCATAGAGTTGGGGGCTTATCACATCAAATACAAACCGCGAACGGCCATTAAGTCCCAGGCGCTTGCCGACTTCATCAATGACTGGAAAGAGATCCAAACATCACCGGAGAAACCATCCACCAAATATTGGACGATGCACTTCGATGGAAGCCGACAACTCCAAGGGTCAGGAGCCGGCGTGGTTCTTACCTCGCCTAAAGGGGAGAAATTCTGCTATGTTCTTCAGTTGTAGTTCACCTGCACCAATAACGCAGCAGAATATGAAGCCTTGCTCCATGGACTTCGGTTGGCTCGAGAGACGAACATAAATTGGATCCAATGCTATGGCGACTCTGATCTCGTTTATCAACAAGTGTCAGGAAAGTGGGACTCTAAAAATCCTGTAATGGCAGCTTATCGACGAGAGGTACAAAGACAAGCCGGATTTTTTGTTGGATACCAGGTGGATCATGTGGACCGTAGGGAAAACGAAGCAGCGGATGCTCTATCCCGACTCGGCTCTCAGCGAAAGCCGGTCCCTCCAAACGTATTCGTGGATGTTCTAAAAAAGTCGTCTGTACAACCACCAATAGAGCAAGACATAGCAGAGCCAGATCCAGAGCCGGCTTTGGTTGATGCAATTCATGCTATGCCCTGTTGGGTCGTACCTTACTTGGATTACAAGACTTGAGGAATACTTCCTCAAGATGAGATATTGGCCAGACAAATAGTTAGAAGAATCCAATCCTTTGTACTCATCAATGGTGAGTTACACCGGCGCAGTGCTGCGGATGTTTTTCAGAGATGTGTCTCACCAGAAGAGGGAAGAGCCATCCTCAATGAAATACACTCTGGAGATTTCGGACACCATGCCGGCTCTCGTTCGCTTGTAGATAAAGCTTTTCGACACGGTTTCTACTGGCTTACAGCTCATGCGGATGCAGAGGACATAGTCAAGAAATGTGATGGATGTCAGCGCTATGCAAAACAAGCTCACGTGCAGGCTCAAGAACTTCGTATGATACCTATCACTTGGCCCTTTGCGGTATGGGGACTTGACATGGTGGGACCTTTCAAAAGATCAGCCAACAAGAATACCCACATACTAGTGGCAGTAGACAAATTCACCAAATGGGTGGAAGCAGAGCCGGTCAGCAAATGTGATGCTGCAACAACACTGAAATTTTTGAAAAAGATTATATACAGATTCGGCTACCCCCACAGCATCATCACTGATAATGGGTCTAACCTATCAGAAGGGGTTATGTAGCGATTCTGCCAGAACGATCACATCCGACTCGACCTTGCATCAGTGGCACATCCACAATCCAACGGACAAGCCGAGAGAGCCAACCAAGAGTTGCTCCGAGGCATCGAACCTCGACTCGTTGTTCCTTTGAAAAGGACGCCGGGTTGCTGGGAGGAGGAGTTACCCTCAGTATTATGGAGCATCCGGACGACTCCCAACAGGTCGACAGGCTATACGCCCTTCTTCTAGTTTATGGAGCAGAAGCCGTCCTCCCAAGTGACATACGTCACGAATCGCCTTGAGTCACTTCCTATGTGGAAGCCGAAAATGAGAAAGCAAGACAAGACGCCTTAGATCTTCTCGATGAAAAACGAGATTTGGCTGAAGCTCAGTCGGCTATCTATCAACAAGATCTTCGACGCTACCATAGCCGTCGCATTAAAAGCCGAACTTTCCAGGAAGGTGATTTGGTGCTCCGACTCATACAAAAAAGAGATGGAATGCACAAGTTATCCTCTCGATGGGAGGGACTTTTTGTGGTCAGCAAGAACCTGTACAACGGATCCTACTACCTAGTGGATATACGAGAGAAAGCGGACACACGCACAAGCATGGAGGAGACTCCCAGGCTGTGGAACATCGCACAACTCCGTCCATATTACACTTGAGTAGAAACAGGAACATTACTGTACGCTTCACCAAGTCGACATACATCGCACTGGCTTTCTCCACAATATATATATATATATATATAAGCCGACATTGGTCGTGCCGGCTTTCGCCATCAAAATATACATAAGTCGACTTCTGTCGCGCTGGCTCTTGCCACATACAACTAAGTCGACTTCAAGTCGCAACGGCTACTGCCATACCAAACTTTATTTTACTTTTTTTTTCATGGTAGTTAAATTTTGCATCATTCATTTGCATACATTGCATTATTATATCTCAGGGACCTGGGGGCTTGATCTACCCCTCTATTGGTACTGAGCATGTATATTGCTTATTAAGGGGAACCGGGGAGTTTGATGACAATCATTGACTCTTTATCCAAAAACTCGGCATATATATGTAAAAATAATTGTGTATAAGCTTATTCAGGGGCATTAGGGGGGCTCGGTGTCACTCATCGACTATTATCCGAAGAAAATCCGGCATATACATGAAATGGCAAAACACGCCTTGGCCTGTATAGCTTATGCTCATACGATCTAAATACGCGAAACCCGGCTAGAAACTCTCAAAAAGAAGTTTTAAAGAAAACGGAAAAATGTTGATCAATGTGGGACAGCATACAGAGGAGTTCCGACTCATGGATAACCCAAAATTCTTCTCAAAAAAGAGAAGATGAGGAAAAGATGAATCCAGAGTCGACTTCTATATGAGCCTTTATATTTTTGCATACATTAGCATCATCACATATTCTTTTCATTGCATCTTCTGAATATATAAAGTTGACTTCGGTCGCGACGGCTTTTTACCATACATATACATATCGACATTCGTCGAGCCAACTCTCACCAACTTATTTATTGGGAATAAAACCCATCATGTCATATCTATATGACTTGACAAATTCAAAGATAGACCTATGTGACTCGGCACTGCACAAAGATGCACCCACCGACTCATGGGGACTACACTTCAAGGTTTCTTCTCAAAGAAGACCCGGCACATCACCAAGCTGAATATACCGACGGGGAGTAACACTTCAAAAACATATGCAAGACATTGTAAAGTCCCAGGTTGCTGCAAACAAGACAACCCGACACTTGGGGGCTACACTACTTTGAAGCAAGTTTCATAAGCACAAAATCCTTTTTGATGACCCGGTACGACATATAAACATGACCATACCATCTCATGGGGGCTACAAGTCGATCTATCCTATGAGTCGATTAGCGGATACTATATTATTCTTAATCGACTCAGGGGGCTACAGATACATACACTATCATAAGTGGTCGGCTCCCATATACTCCAAGAAAACATTTCAAGTCAGGGATAAAAACCGACTCATAAATACATGGACTCAGCAAAAGTTCATAGATTTCATTCATTAAAACCAGCTGGATCTTACATCAAAGAAAGCAACCTTACAAAGCAAAAGCTAGACTCGGCAAACTACTACTGAAAAAGAACCTATAGCTTCAAGCATCTTCTTCAGATTCGGCCTCATATTCTGTTGAAACATCTTCTTCACTAAGGAGCTCTTCATCACTAGAGCTCTCCACACAACAACAAGCTCGGTCTCCATCCGAGTCAAAGATCCTAGCTGACAAAGTATCTTCACCATCAAACTTGAAGATAATAGTGTCTCCTCGAGAAATATTCCTGGAGCGAAGAAAAGTTTTCCAACCTTTCTCAAAAAACATGGCCTTGGTTAGAAAAACTAACTTTTACCCAGACAGGCCCATGAGGACATCCATCAGATCGGAGCCAAAAACCCGAAGGCGATGAGTCAAACACAAGTTGTGAAAAGACTCAGGAAGTTTGATCCAACGACGGATCAGCCGGATATGAACCAAGAATTCATTCCTCTCAGGAGAAGAAGGGGGAGATTCAGAAGGAGAGGCAGCACGGGCACTCCTTCCCTTACCTCTGCCACGGCCACTGTTGGGGTTCGCAGCAGAAACTACAAAATTTTCTAACTAGCATTCCCATAACCCAAGATCTAGCTAGCCGTATTACCGTAACGGAAAGGAGTGCGGAAATAACATACCTCGGGGTGTAGTCCGTTGCGCGGGAAACGTTCCCGCAAACGTGGTTGATGTAGCCAATCAAGTTTCACAGCCCCTGGCTGTGTTGAGCACCCGGATGGGTGTAGTGCCACACGTGTAGCACCTCGTAGTACTCGCACACATACGAGACTCGATGACGACCTCCGTTCTCCGATCCAGCGAAGGTGGCGGAAGCAGACCTCCGGACGGAGCTTCGGCAGCACGACGGCCTCTGATTCTAGTAGAGAAGCCTCAATTCCACTATAGGCTCACACTAGGGAGCCCACCGTGAAAGAGACAAGGGAGGGGAGAAGACCGGAGAAAACCGATCTCAATTCGGAGTAAATACTAATTTAATCAGATTTATTGTGTATTTGGCTTCATTAAATATGTGCACCATGGCCCTCTTTATACAGGGGTAGGGGAGGGAGTCAACACCCCTCCCTTAGCAATGTGGGACTATCCCACATGCTAGGGGGGGCACCGGCCAAGGGGGGAGAGGGGGCGCCACCCTCATGGGCCCTAGGGCCCATGGCGCCTCCCCCCCACCACTCCCCCTTTTTCTTTTTCTTTTTCCCCTTTTATTTCTTCCCCTAATGGGCCTTTTTCTCCACTAAGGCCCATTGCACATATTAATTAGAAATAAAATGATTTTAATTATTAATTCAATTAATTAATAACTAAAACATAATATTCCATCTCCCGGTGCTCCGGGACACCTTCTGGTTCACTCCGAACTTGTTCGGTTCAACACGGTACTTCTCCGATGTTGTTTCCTTTATTCTCTGGTTACTCCGATGGTTCCGAAAAAGGTCTCCGATTTCATCGAGCCCTTAAGTGTGTTACCCTACGGTCCGAGAACACTCCAGTCATGACCGAGATGAGGCTACGGTCAATGATCATCAGCGGGACCTGGATGCCCATAAAGACCCCTGTGCATTCCAGATATCAAACACCGATTGGACCTTACGCCGTATAGCATTCCCTTTGTCAGCGATACTGGATTGTTCCGAGATTCGATCAATGACATCCCATGTCTGGTTCAACCTCGTTCTGAACTAATCCTCATTCACTCGTTCCCGTGATATGCATCCCCGTGACCTAGTCACACGCTGCAGCTTTATGGATGGAATCTCACCGAGTGGGCCCCGAGTATCTATCCATTATATGGATTGACAAATCCCGCTCTTGTAACAATACTCCTCAACATATCTCCACGGAATACCCAAGATACAACCGTTATGACCCGCATATTTCAGTCAGGTGGTGGGATGTAGGTCAAAGCATCCGGGAAGATAGCAATTATGCATGTACTCACGGTCAAAGGAACGGTCTACCACGTTCTGTAATTACAACACTGAACCTTCACAAGATTTGATCATGCTGTAATGCTTACTTTGGGCAATGTTCATCACGTCACTTAACCAGTGAGGTGATCCCATAGTCAAGAGACTTAATTGTCCATGATCGCGAAACCACGACCATCATGTTGACCATGAACTAGTTATTGATGTAGTGGCTAACTAGGAACTCTGGGGGTTTCTATACCACACCTGCATCATTGTTTCACTGACACAGTTCTAGCACGGTATGAAACTGGTTATGAACTTGCTTAGATATATTGGAATAATCATATATTATTTGCCTCTAGAGCCTATATCCAACAGTCTCCCACTTGCACTAGAGTGCTAATAATCTAGCCGCATTTTTCCGATCATAATCATCTTATCACATAAGTGTTCATTGATCATGCATGCTCATGGAAGAGGTTTCGTCAACGAACTGCACCAATTCAGATTCGTATGTTTCCTTTGCAACTGGTACAGGTCAAAAGCTCTTTTGACATACCACTCATTATCATATAATGGTTGGATATAAGTTTCGCGGGAGAGTGAGACTATTATTTCACAGTATCCTCCAATGATCTCTTGGTTCAGTCTTTAGAAGACTCATCCATAGTCATATATACTGGGAAATACACTCAACTAGAAGTCCAATACTTCTAACGCTAAACTTTTATCCATACGTCTACTTTTTTTAAGTAGTATTATGTTTGTAGTGCCGTGAATTTTGCTCACATTTCTTTCATGTCTTTGGTGATGTGTCTAATTCCATATAGACCCATAATATGGCTTGCAATTGTAATCTTGCATTACATTAGAGTCTATTATCCTTTCTATATTTTAGAGAATAGTCCTCAGTATTTCTCATATACTGAATGCATGGACTTTATTCAGATTCTGTGTTTTACTCCTAAAGCACATCGAAATCTGTTCTTCTTCCAAGAACTTTTGAGTCATTCTGTTGTTGGATTCACAATGCATGTTATATGGTAGAATAATATGTCAAGAACATATAAGATCACATGTCCAGTACATGGTGCATCTCTATTCTTCCATCAAGACATTGCTTGTGATATTTGGATTTCATCCATTATATAATTTCTAGCCACAAGAACCTGTTTCTTGTCTTAGAAGATTATTCCAACCTTCACTTCGTTTCATTATCCGTATCTTAATCTACTCATATAGATTTCAACGTGTAATGTGTTGGTATTTCACATAAAAGAAGATTCTTGCAACCTTGTATTTTATTTGCCTTATGCTCTATATATATCATAATGCACATATGTATATAAGACGATTCTCTATATACACAATCAATGCATATCCATATATATACATATGAGATCATTCTTCACACATATCAATGCATATATGTTTGAGACAATAATCATGCTCCCACTCAAATATATCCATCATATACTCATATATTTGTGGTTCAGCTTTCATCAAGTCATTTTATTGTTCACTATGTCTCACATAATGACAAAGCTTCCAAAGCTCCCACTCAGAAAATGCCCTCTGCATTCCAAGTTTCCGGGAAGTCTTCAAAGCTCCCACTCAGTTTCATGAAACTACAAGCCCACTCAATATTTTGGTCATCATAAAATCACTTGATCAAATCAAGGTTGAGGGTTCCTGTCTTGAGGTACTATAGTCCATCCTTTTAACGAAATAACCTTCGTCATGCCCATTGCAATTCTCTTTCAAATCCCAAATTTGACTGAGATGCAATTTCAGGCTATGGTCCATCGTAGTGTAAATGAAATATTTTATTGATTAAAGCATTCCTACGTTTCCGTAGTCAATCACCATTGAACTTTGGTCATAACCAAATAATGCCTTATGCCCATTACATTATTCTTAATAACTCTCCAGTTTGTCGAGAATATGAAATAACTGATTTATTTCACGGGACGCGAGCCATCCTATATGTAACTCAATATTATTTCATTTCTCCTCGTGTTCTAGGCTACCATCATTCCTTTGTGTCTCAAGCAATGTTATTCTTTATTGTTTTATTAAGAAGACTCATGATTATTGTTCTGTACAGAACGTATTCATGACAACCTTCTAAATTCAACAATGGCTTCAATTCATATACCAAGATTAATCATCTATGGCATATCCTTCCTTATACAGTGTCATTACAGCGGAACATGCTTCCGTTGCAATACTCTGATATTCTGAAGGCAAGTTCCAATACCCCGGTCAAAGTTTCCATTATCTCCCATTGGATCCGTGTCGAGAGACTTCTTCTCGCATTACCAATCAAGCAACACACATTTTGCTATTCGGGGAGAATATGTAATTTCAATTGCTTGTAGTTTTATTACAAAGAAATTCTTTCTTTTAAGAAACCTTATAACACCATCAGTTATGGAGCTATCATGTCTCGTTAGATTCAGGATGGTTTCCTATTCATGAAGTGGGTGTTTTAACTTAATGAATTAAACAACCTTATTCGACAATAACTATAGTGCTAGGGGAAAGAACGTTTAGACCATACTACGGTTTAGTATGACTACGAATGGTTTAAGTAGTCTAGCACTTTCAACTTCCATCGTAGTTTGTGGTACAACTTCCACAAGTCTCCCATTATGTCAATATCAATACTTATCACTTCGGATCGTAGCGTAGTGATATGTATCCTTGTATTCTCACTTCTCACTGTGATTCCTGAATCTCAGTTTTATGATCTCAATTGAATACAACTTTCAATTAATCATATGAACTCTTTAACGATAACTCACGTGCCCATTTAGTACATCATTTATGTATAATGATTGGCACAAGTTCTACTTTCTAGAACTTTGTCATGGTTATATTTATTGCAGAGGTTCATAGATCGTGTATCTAATCCATCTCATGCAAGCAAGTTATGACTTTCATTCGATAATGAACTCACAAGTTAATAGATCATACATTTAATGAATTCATCAGTTATGAAGTCACCTCATGCAATCAAATCTTTGACTTGTTATAATCAAGACAACTTTATCATTAAACATTGAATATTTCTTGACAATAATAGCAGTATTATAAATGCTTTCTATCATATCATAAATCAAGACGTAATCAAAGTATTAGCACACTTTTATTCATAAAGATGGAACAACTGACTTGTCTCATTACATGAATAACTTTGTCTCGCGAGATGCAAGACACACAACTAAGTGTTCATACTATAATGATTACATAAGATTTATCTAATACTCTAAGTATCTCCTATGATAGATGTCTTGGCGGAATCCATGCTGGCCATCAACTGACTTGATATCCATCAATCCTCGATTTCACCTCTTCCCGTCCATGCAACGGAAGGTCCTGTTTTCATAAAACAGAATAAGTATCAGATACTCATTTACTGCAAATGTTGTAAAAGGGAATAAACATTTATAAAGTATATCAAGTATATACCTTCTCCATCAACAACTTCTCCTTCAATGGGTTCAACCTCCTGGTACTGAAGTCTATCCATGAAGTCAGAGAACTCGAGGCTTTCACCTCTGCCGACATAGCCATGGACATGGTCCGTATAGCTCGGTGGAAGCGAGTGTAACACCGTGTATATCGCAGACTCATCTGTGGTCCCATAGTCAAAGTCATCTACGAGGCTCAGATGTATCTCATGCATCTTGTCCAAGTGTGCCTTCAGGCAAGAGCCTTCTTCCATCTTTGTAGAGAGAAACTCACTTTCTAACTCAAATCTGGCAACTCTAAACCGATGCAAGTTTGATGACTTCAGCTCATCGATCATATCATATGTATCCAAATCAGCATACTCCTCACGCAAAGGTTGCGGAATGCTGGTTTCTATGATACCCTTAGCTATGGCATATGTCCTTCGACGATACTGATAATCAATCGCCGCTTTTGCATTCATGTCGTTTGCTAGAGGGTTTCCCACATGCTCTTTAGTTAAGAATGAAAGGTTGATTCTCTTGAGCACGGCTCTAAGGCGTAAGTACCAACTAATGAAGTTTGACCCATTTTCTTTAAGTCTTTCACCATGTAAGAAGGAAACCATTTCAAGGTACTGGGTACTATCCATTTTCTACAAACACAATTGCGAGGAACACAATTAAGACTAGTTCACAACAATGAGTTCATATAATCATATTATAAATGAGCTCGCACTAAAAAAATTCATCCCTAGGAAGTTTTAGTAATTACATGATCCAGATTCACTGCCCGACCTCGAATATCACACGGCCGACGGGTCAGTTTCAAAGGTAGACAACAACTTGTGCGATCACATTACCTTATATGTACTGTGACTCATGCTCGATCTTTCGATCTCTAGTATTCCGAGGCCATATCTGCATATGCTAGGCTCGCCAAATTAACCTCCATGTTATATGCTGCTCAGCAAGGCCATATCTGCATATGCCAGGCTTGCCGAACCCAACCTCATGCGAACTCCATTGAATATGTAGGACAACTCCGGTATGTATGGAGCATCAAGCCATATGGGAGAACCTTCCAGGCGGTGCACACTTCGGTAGAATACTTGTGTTTGGCTTTGTTAAGGGATCATCTTATCACATGCTACCGTCGTGTATCCTATACTAGCAAGTTTTAAGATGTCTGAGCTATGGCAACACTAAGTCTACAGTGTCTCCATTTTAGTTTGTTTTATGATGTCGATTACTACTTACTAGTAACACATAGCAAAGCTATCGCTACATCACAAACAAACGAATGATAGCCCCCACTTAGCAACAAGGTTTAGACGGTCTAGTTGTATATTGCAAATTTTACGTGGCTGCTAGGGCTTTCATAGTTAAACAGGTTTTAACCTACGAGTCAACCACAACGTCAACCATACGATTGTCTCTATTACACCCCGCACGGGGCCCTCCGTTGCAAATGCCACATCCGCTAAAGTAGAGAGACAGACACCCCCAACCACTTTATACGGTACAAGCCGTATGTCAAGCGTGGAACCAGTCTCGTGTAAGCATACGCGTAAGGTCGGTCGGGGGCCGCTTCATCAAACAATGTCGCAGATGTGAACAAGTACACGTGGGAGGGTAACAATCATACAATCAACTCCCACATCCCCGATGTGTTCTATCCGTACAGTAATACTAAGCATAGACCTAGCTCATGATACCACTGTTGGGGTTCGCAGCAGAAAACACAAAATTTTCTAACTAGCGTTCCCATAACCCAAGATCTAGCTAGCCGTATTACCGTAACGGAAAGGAGTGCGGAAATAACATACCTCGGGGTGTAGTCCGTTGCGCGGGAAACGTTCCCGCAAACGTGGTTGATGTAGCCGATCAAGTTTCACAGCCCCCTGGCTGTGTTGAGAACCCGGATGGGTGTAGTGCACACGTACGAGACTCGATGACGACCTCCGTTCTCCGATCCAGCGAAGGTGGCGGAAGCAGACCTCCGGACGGAGCTTCGGCAACACGACGGCCTCCGATTCTAGCAGAGAAGCCTCAATTCCACTATAGGCTCACACTAGGGAGCCCACCGTGAAAGAGACAAGGGAGGGGAGAAGACCGGAGAAAACCGATCTCAATTCGGAGTAAATACCAATTTAATACGATTTATTGTGTATTTGGCTTCATTAAATATGTGCACCATGGCCCTCTTTATATAGGGGTAGGGGAGGGAGTCAACCCCCCTCCCTTAGCAATGTGGGACTATCCCACATGCTAGGGGGGTGCCGGCCAAGGGGGGAGAGGGGGCGCCACCCTCATGGGCCCTAGGGCCCATGGCGCCTCCCCCCACTCCCCCTTTTTTTCTTTTTCTTTTTCCCTTTTATTTCTTCCCCTAATGGGCCTTTTTCTCCACTAAGGCCCATTGCACATATTAATTAGAAATAAAATGATTTTAATTATTAATTCAATTAATTAATAACTAAAACATAATATTCCATCTCCCGGTGCTCCGGGACACCTTCCGGTTCACTCCGAACTTGTTCGGTTCAACACGGTACTTCTCCGATGTTGTTTCCTTTATTCTCTGGTTACTCCGATGGTTCCGAAAAAGGTCTCCGATTTCATCGAGCCCTTAAGTGTGTTACCCTACGGTCCGAGAACACTCCAGTCATGACCGAGATGAGGCTACGGTCAATGATCATCAGCGGTACCTGGATGCCCATAATGACCCCTGTGCATTCCGGATATCAAACACCGATTGGACCTTACGCCGTATAACATTCCCTTTGTCAGCGATACAGGATTGTTCCGAGATTCGATCAATGACATCCTATGTCTGGTTCAACCTCGTTCTGAACTAATCCTCATTCACTCGTTCCCGTGATATTCATCCCCGTGACCTAGTCACACGCTGAAGCTTTATGGATGGGATCTCACCGAGTGGGCCCCGAGTATCTATCCATTATATGGATTGACAAATCCCGCTCTTGTAACAATACTCCTCAACATATCTCTACGGAATACCCAAGATACAACCGTTATGACCCGCATATTTCAGTCAGGTGGTGGGATGTAGGTCAAAGCATCCGGGCAGATAGCAATTATGCACGTACTCACGGTCAAAGGAACGGTCTACCACGTTCTGTAATTACAACACCGAACCTTCACAAGATTTGATCATGCTGTAATGCTTACTTTGGGTAATGTTCATGACGCCACTTAACCAGTGAGGTGTTCCCATAGTCAAGAGACTTAATTGTCCATGATCGCGAAACCACGACCATCATGTTGACCATGAACTAGTTATTGATGTAGAGGCTAACTAGGAACTCTGAGGGTTTCTATACCACACCTGCATCATTGTTTCACTGACACAGTTCTAGCACGGTATGAAACTGGTTATGAACTTGCTTAGATATATTGGAATAATCATATATTATTTGCCTCTAGAGCATATATCCAACAGCCACGACCTCTACCACGGCCACGACCACGACCAAGGCCGCGACCTCGGGTACTTGCACGAGGATCAGTATCATTGGAGTCCAAAGGCGAAGAGGTCTCTAGCTTAGGGGCCATGGAGAAAACAGGAAGAAGAAGAAAAGGATAAGATGCGCTTGAAAGATCAAGCTATCCAAGGATATTTATAATACCCTCATGGAGAGGGTCTATTAATGCCACAATAAACAAGGGATAACTACCCAAGGTAGATGGCATTTATGAAAAGACTCCTCGATTCCCACTACAAACATGAATGCCTTTAACCGGCATTTCGGGAAGTGTGCTCATTAAAACTAAACCGAATCTTTTGACCAAAGGTCAAATGAGAAATCTTCAAATAAGAGGAAACCGTTAGGCGTCGACTTCTAGTAAGAGCATCAGATGATAACTGGTTCGACTCTATCAGAAGAGCCGACTCCCTGAAGATCAAGGAATTGAAGAAAGATTGAAGAGAGATGGCTTCGACTCCCAATCAACGACAAGCATAAAGTCGGCCCTTTATCCATGAAGAGCCGGTGGCAATAAAATAAGACAGGAAGAAGATTGCTGTGAAGACTGAAGCATCACAACAATCCTGGGGACTAATGTCGGGGGGGTGGATCAGGCCCTTAGACCCGGCATTAAGAACCTCCGGGCCGACTTACATATGAAGGCCCATAAAGAAGACCCGACTAGGAGTCTGATGTGCCAAGCGTGAAGATTGAAGCCCTAGAAGGAATTCGACTTACCTTGTATAGCACATAGAAAACTTGTAAATTAGAATAGAACTCCACATCGTGTAGGAGTCGTACTCTAGGAATCCCGGGACCCGGTACCTTTATAAGCCGAGTACCACGGGGGCCAGAGCCAGAACTTATATCAGGCCAGGTTTAGACAACTCGCTCGAGAGCCTAGATCTCCATGAGACTAAGCCGGCGAAACATCACCACTGTAATCGATACGATCGACTCTTCCTATTGAGGAGTCGATCCCCATATAGTCATAATGCAGGAGTAGGTCTTTACCGCACCGTTGGGGCCGAACCTGGGTAACTCGCCGAGTCTTGTGCAAATGTCGACTCCTTCTCTGAATTCGACTCGCAGCAAAGTGTTGCGGCAGAAAATTGCACCGCCGAACACCACGATAACCGTCGTCTTTCACGACGACAAGCGGATGCTTTTCGGGCAAAGCAACAAAGGTTCCTCGGTTACGGAGAGGAGAGACGACCGCTTTTCAACGCAAAACGACAAAGATCACCAAACCGTAGAGGAACTAGAGCTTGGCAGAGCAGAAAACGAACGGAAGGGCTAGTACGTAAGAAAATAGATTGGGTTTTGGTTGTGTATCGATTGTTATTTTCTCAATCGGCCGTGGCCTTGTATATAAGTCAAGCTGGACTTGCGTACAAGGCTAGACCTTTGCGTACATGAATAGAACTCTAAACTAAAACCGAATAGGCCACGTACAGATATGGCTTGGGTCACAAGAAAAATAATAAAATATCCGGCAAGATTTGCCTAATCAAAAGTGATAACTAATCATCATGTACTACTCCAACGTGAACAACACCTAGCCAAGCATGCACCTGAATCCATCAAGACGAGCTAGTCTTCTGTAGCGTCAGCATATCTTTGAATCAACACAACTTGCCCTTGTCACGCTTAGTCCAGGAATTACCTCAATATTGGCTTCATGCACACTGTAACCAAGGCTGCACTTCAAACTAACAATAAGTTCAAGTATATATGTCAGCTAATAATCCAACCATAACCATTTAAATTAATTTGGATTATTAAAATATCCATCAGCCAAATTATAGCTCTAACACATGCCCCCCTGTTTTTGGTACAATATATTGATAAAAAACACTATAACAGTACCTTACAACGATGGTGATCACTTCACTGGCTATACAACTGCTTAGGGCGATGTCGAAAGAACACACCGGCTAAGTTTCTTAGGGCGACATTTCAAATAATATATCGGCCAAATTCCTCTTAAGGCGATAGTTGAAATAATATATCGGCCATAGCATCATTAACTCTCCTGCCACATGCTAGGATAATACTTCTTCAAATATTTTCCATTGAGAGCTTTAGGTAACTTCACTCCCTGCAAAGATTGTACAAAATATGAATTTCCAGGAACAATCTCTACACTTTATATGGACCCTCCCAACTCGGCGACCATTTGCCGAATTTTCTATCTCTGGTTCCAATAGGTAAAATCGTTTTCCATACTAAATCTCCTATTTGAAACGATTTCTCTCTCACCTTTTTATTATAAGCCTTAGCTACTCTTATTTTTTCTTTCTCAATTTCTCGCAAGGCTTTTAATCTTTCTTCGGACACTTCATCTATTCTATCCATCATCAAATTATTATAATCTACAGCCGACAAATCATTTTGTCTGGCCATCCTAAGAGCTTGCAAGTTAATCTCCACATGTAACACTGCCTCCTGACCATATACTAGCTCAAACGGTGTCACTTGAGTTGCTCCATGCTTAGATATTCGATGAGCCCATAAAGCTTCCGAAAGAACTTCATGCCATCTTTTCGGATGCTCTTCAATTTTCTTTTTTATAAGCTTAATTAAAGTTTTATTGCTAGATTCGGCCTGTCCATTAGCTTGAGCATAATAAGGCGACGAATTTAACAACTTAATCCCAAAAGATTCGGCAAATTCACGAAATTGATGAGACATAAAAGAAGCACCTTGATCGATAGTTAAAGTTTGAGGAACACCGAATCTATAAATAATATGCTCTAGAACAAAATTAATAACTTCCTTATGAGTCATATTTTTTAGAGGAACTGCTTCGGTCCATTTAGTAAAATAGTCTGTGGCTACTAGGACGAAGAGATGTCTCTTAGAAGACGAAGGATGTATCTCACCAATAAAATCTAAGCCCCATCCTCTAAATGGACATGGATTAATTATAGGATTTAACATAGCCGCGGGCGCTAACTGTATATTGCCAAATTTCTGACATGCCTGATAGCCTCTATAATAACGAAGTCGGCCAATAAAAACCCGCTCTCTTTAATAACCACCGCATTTTATGAGCGGACTGATGCGTGCCACATATTCCTTCATGTACTTCACCCATAGCTAATCTAGACTGGTCAGAATCCAAGAATTTTAAAGGCAACCCATCTATAGTTCGGCGATATAATTCATCATCCAACAGAGTATATTTTAAAGCTTGCCGCCGAATTTTCCTATCTCTGGTTTGACTTGGATCCTTTAAATGATTAACTAGAGGAATTCTCCAATCTACAGGTTCTAAATTATTAGTTAATTCGGTCACTTGTGAGCCTTGCACCGAATTTACATTGCATTGCATTGCTAGTTGTTCAACGGTCACAGAACCAACTGCATCCTGTGGAAAAGTCTCTATGATAGACTTATTTACTACATCAGCATGCATCGGTTTTTCCAATATAATTTTTTTCCTCTACTAATGTGATACCTAGATGCTTGTTGTGCTAAGAAAGTAGCTCTAGAATTTTGTTCCCTAACCCTATCCCCTCAAATAAACCGACAAAGCCAGGGAAACGAAAAGCAGTCTTAGACATATCTTGTTCGGCCATGAATATTTGATTGTAACCCGCATTACCATCTAAAAAACTGATAACTCTATGTCCAGAGGCATCATTAATAAGCATGTCGGCAATAGGCATAGGATATTCATCTTTCGGAGTAGCCTTATTCAAATCTCTAAAATCAACATATATTCTAATTACACCGGTGTTTTTCTTTTCAACAGGAACAATATTAGAAACCCACTCGGCATATCTACATGGCCGAATAAATCCAGCTTTCAACAACCGATCAATTTCCTCTTTGATGCGGTCATACATATTAGGATTGAAATTTCTGCGAGGTTGTTTATGCGGCCTAAAACCAGATTTAATAGGTAATCTATGCTCAACTAGATCTCTACTTAAACCAGACATTTCAGTATAATTCCAAGCAAAGCAATCAACAAATTCTTTAAGTAACGCACATACCTTGCTTTTCTGATCGGCCTTCAAGTTAGCATTGATAAATGTCGGCTTTGGAATGCTTTCATCACCAATATCTATTTCTTCAAGAGGATCAGCCGGTGAGAATCCATGTCCAAGCTTTTCCATGCCCTCAAATTCTTCTATAGTTTCATGCATATCGCTCTTTCCGAAACGATACTCCTCTGTGCGTCTTTGCAGCCACTTAATACTCTCGTCTTTGTTCATCATTTAAATAGATAGATTATTAAGCCGAGCTATATCAGCTGGCTGTACATTTATAGGTACAAAACCATCTCTACCTACACTAATGTAGTCATAATCCGATAGGTCCCTACCGGTCAAGCATTGCATGTCACCGAGTTGCCAATCAACCGGCGCTTCTCCAATAGCTATGCAAGCTGAATCATCTTCCCTAATTACCTCCACATCATCATTCACCCATTGAATTAAGCACTGATGCATAGTAGAAGGAATGCAACAATTCGAGTGAATCCAGTCGCGTCCCAACAGAACATTGTACCGACCCTTGACATCAACCACAAAAAATGCAGTCGGCAATGTCTTGCTTCCGACCGTGAGCTGTATAGAGATTACTCCCTTAGCTTCAGACATGTCTCCAGAGAACCCACTAAGTGTCATGTTGGTCTTCATTAACTCACTCTCGTTTCAGCCCAATTTAGAAAAAACCGAAAATGGCATAATATTAACCCCAGCGCCACCATCAACAAGCGTGCGACCAATAGGCTTACCATCAATATGACCCCTAATGAATAATGGTTTTAGGTGCTGCTCGGGCTTCTCCGGCTTCTCAAATTTAGCATTTTTTGGACAAAGAACAAGCTCTGCAACTTCAGCCTCGGGCGCACGAAATTCAACGGGCAACGCGAAAACCATATTAACATCCATATTAGTAAGCATATCCTCGCTATTATCTAGGTTTTCATCATCAAACATGTCATCCCCGAGGTTATCAACCGAATCATCAGCAGCACCATCGATTGTATAATCTGCGGCTGCATCAACTGAGTCATTCACAGTATCATCAATCGTGTAGTCTATCGCTGCATTCCCCTCCTTTAAAATGCGCTTTTCCCTCCAAGTCATTTGAGGTACCATTGGTTTCTCCCAACTGAACAATTCATCACGTTTTTTCTCAGCTATTTCTTCCCTAATCTCCAGTGCTCGCAGCCGCTGGACTCGCCGTTTTTGAGTATGTGTTAATCCCGTCGGACACCAGCGAGGTCCCGGCTTTGTCCCTGGAGCGACCAACTGAAATCTGCTGCCCCCCGAGTCTCTCGGCCTGTATTGACGTACTGTCGTTCCCGGAACAAATATTCTTTCCTTAGCCGAAATATTTCTTTGCTGATCAGATGCACCACCAGATACATTAATTTGGCCTCCCCTATTACTTAGACTCCCATGTTGGTTAAACGTGCCAAAAATAATAGGAGACCAGCTTGTGGATGTACGTGAGCTGTTGTTCCTCATGGCTGCATCGATTGTGCTAGCTGAATCACCCTTTTGATTAGTACTAGGTGAGGCAACGAGTGTATTACTCAAATTTTTGTCCTGCGTACCAACATCTCTCTCCTGCACCACTCCATACCTTAATGGATTAGTATTTTCTTCTTTTGTACTGCGCTGGACACCTTCGGCAGATTGGCCTTCTCCAGGTTTCAGAGCATGAGAAGTAACAGAACCATCCAAGTTTTGTACAGGTTGAGTTCCAGCACGCTTCTTCGGCACCCAAGTAAACTGACGGCCGCGCTTATAGTCCCTGCCATCCGCACTGTGTATTGGCAATCGATTATCTCGAATAACAATTGCATCACGTGGCCGATCTT
Source organism: Bromus sterilis (assembly GCA_950022295.1). Taxonomy (NCBI): domain Eukaryota; kingdom Viridiplantae; phylum Streptophyta; class Magnoliopsida; order Poales; family Poaceae; genus Bromus; species Bromus sterilis. Next base: position 134,208,619 of record OX465597.1, read on the forward strand.
CTTCATTAAATCGAGCCCTTTTCTCATGTATTGCTGGTACGAAAATAGGCCTCGGCGGAATACATCCCGGCTGAAAATAACCTGCTGGCCCTGTAGGATATGGCGCCCAAGGATGAAACCCCCATGGAGAAAACGGCGGATACATAGGAGGTGCACATCCCCAATAATCCGGTTCCATTGGAAAACAGGGTTGTCGATCATGTGAGTTTCGCCTCCAATGCTCATGGCCCCCCGGTCTGGATGGAGACCTAGGACGCTTGACGCCTCCAAGCCGATTAAACACATTGCTGGCCTTGCGCGCAATATATTTCTCCAACAACATGTTAACTGCCGGCTTTGGCCTCGGAGCTTGTCTCCTTTTTCCATTAACTTTCCACACTCCCACTTCTGGATTTTTTGGTTTGATCATCCTTGGAGGAGCACTATCATCTACAACATTTTTTTCTTTTGCGGACTCGGTCTGATCCGACCGAATAAGCATTTTCTTAGTCTCAAACTCAACCATGTTGATAGGAAAAGGGTCTCTATCGAGCTTCATCTTAGAGCCTTCAGTAAATGTCAATCGTCCGTCATTAATGGCCGATTGCACCTGTCGACGAAACACATTACAATCATTAGTAGCATGAGAAAAGGAATTATGCCACTTACAATAAGCTCTTCTACCCAATTCTTCTGGAGGTGGTATTACATGTCCGTCTCGTACCCTAATTAATTTCCCTTGCAGTAACATATCAAAAATTCTACCACACTTGCTAACATCAAAAGTGTATTTAATTTCTTCTCTTCTAGCAGGTGTGGGTTTCAAAGCAGGACATGCAAAAGGTTTAGACTTTGACGCTTGAACACATTCGGCTACACATATATTACCATCATCGTCACTAGCCGAATCGCTATCGTAACCTAAAACATTAACCGTGTGATTATCCTTATCTTTGTTCCTGTTATCTTTAAACCGGCTATATTGTTTAATTTCCTTAGCCCGATTTTCTTGCACCAAAGCTTTCTGCAAAACTTGATTAACATCTCAAAATTCTTGCCCTTCTAATTTATCCTTAATATGAGTGAGCAAACCCGAAAAGGCAAGATCGGCTAAATCTTTTTCAGCTATGGTCAAGCTAAAACATCGGTTTTTGACATCTCTAAACCTCCTAATATAATCATGAACATGCTCATTATTTTTCTGCCTAACCATAGTCAAATCTGAAAGTCGAAGTTCAGTTTCACCGCTATAAAAATACTCATGAAATTTTTGCTCCAATTGTGCCCATGTTGAAATAGAATTAGGAGCAAGCGATGTAAACCAAGTAAATGCAGTACCGGATAAAGATAAAGGAAATAATTTAACTCTATAAACATCCGATGTGCCGACCTCGCTACATTGTGCTAAAAATTGCCCCACATGCTCAAAAGTTGATCTGCCATCTTCCCCCGTAAATTTAACAAAATCTGGAATTCTAAAACCACCAGGATATGGCGTCGAGTCAAAATAATCAGGATATGGTTTCTGATATGCACGTGCTCTACCCTTAGGTTCTAAACCAAATTCTCTAAGTATACTAGCAAGTTGATCTTTAAAACTATCATTGGGTTGTGGAGAATTTTCTTGTGGAGCTGATGGAACGCTAGCACGCGGCGGATACTCCGGCAAAGAAATTTGGGTATGTGAAGTTAGCAACGGAGGCCCACTAAAATACGAATCGGATACCGGCCCGTACGGAACCCTGGTACCAACATGAAGCAATGGTGGCGTATTATATGCTACTGTTTGATAAAAAGGTTGCTGCAAATTAGGATTTAAAACAACACTTCGGTTATTGTTACTGTAATTTTGTGGAGCCAAAGTTGAAATAGTAGGAGCAGAAAAACTAGGAGCTATATTATTAGCCGAACTGCTAACATGGTTCCGGCCATCCAGATTATTATTTAATGTGGCGTGCGGCTGCTGTGTACTACTAACCGATGCACCAAGTACGTGCATGTTACTAGGCAAATTAGTAAACCTATTATTTTCTAGAGGCATCGGTTTTTTACCAGAATTTTCATCGTTAATTCGCAGCATAACTGAACGAACATGACGTGGTATACTATCCTCAAGTTTCTCAAATTTACTAGCTACAACTCCAATTGTGCGTGACATCTGTGGCATGCCCGAACCATATTTACTAGCTACGGACACATCAATAAGATGAGCAATTTCATCGGTTGGATTTTTTTAACTCAGCACCGAGTAGATCGGAAGTACTCGGCATAGCTACCTTCTTGACGACGCCGTTCCTTGTCTTCTGGAATCCAGCCAACATCTTCTTCAACCCCTCGGCCTTCTGTTCTTCAAGCACACGCTCGATCTCCAGCCGGTCTTCTTCCGAGAGATCCTCAAGCATGGCGGGGATGATGTTGTCTGAGTTGACGTCGCTACCTTTTTTGGGGTCGGTGTTCATCTTGTGTATTGCTTTATTCTTCTTCCCCAGCGGAGTCGCCAATTGCGTTGCGGCAGAAAATTGCACCGCCGAACACCACGATAACCGTAACCGTCGTCTTTCGCGACGACAAGCAGATGCTTTTCGGGCAAAGCAACAAAGGTTCCTCGATTACGGAGAGGAGAGACGGCCGTTTTTCAACACAAAACGGCAAAGATCACCAAACCCTAGAGGAACTAGAGCTTGACAGAGGAGAAAACGAACGGAAGGGCTAGTACGTAAGAAAATAGATTGGTTTTCGGTTGTGTATCGATTGTTATTTTCTCAATTGGCTGTGGCCTTGTATATAAGGCAAGCTGGACTTGCGTACAGGGCTAGACCTTTGCGTACATGAATAAAACTCTAAACTAAAACCGAATAGGCCACGTACAGATACGGCTTGGGCCACAAGAAAAATAATAAAATATCAGGCAAGATTTGCCTAATCAAAAGTGATAACTAATCATCATGTACTACTCCAACGCGAACAACACCTAGCCAAGCATGCACCTGAATCCATCAAGACGAGCTAGTCTTCCGTAGCGTCAGCATATATTTGAATCAAAACAACTTGCCCTTGTCACGCTTAGTCCAGGAATTACCTCAATATTGGCTTCATGCACACTGTAACCAAGGCTGCACTTCAAACTAACAATAAGTTCAAGTATATATGTCACCTAATAATCCAACCATAACCATTTAAATTAAGTTGGCTTATTAAAATATCCATCAGCCAAATTATAGCTCTAACACAAAGGTCCCACGATAAGTCCGACTCTACGGATATCTGCCGTGACTTTCCCACGACAGGTTCCCCTAAAATATAAAAGGCGTGGTTCTCCGGTGGCTCGAAGGATTTATTTCGGTTTGATTTGAGTCGTAGGAAAACCACACTATCAAGCAGGGTTAACGAGGTTCGATTATGTGTGGGAAAACAATTTTTATATTGCCAAAGCCACCCAATATATCATCCTTGAACTCAAGCTATTTATTTGTGTAGTGGTCATCCCTGAAAAGGCCTCAGAAAAAATTCGTGGAACCCCCGTGCGCACGGGTTCATTGGCCCCATGCACACGGGCTCTAGGGAGGCTTGACGAATTTTCCTGCGGACTGGCCCGTGCAAACAGGGTGGCGCTCAGGGCTAAGTGTCAGTTTTTTTGCCCGAAATGTCCGAGCTAACACTTTTGCAATTACGTTTGTTATTGAGCACGTAAAAACAGTGAACATCCTCCTTTTTCATTGTGATCTGATGCTAATTTACTTCTTCCTATCCATTTCAAATTATGGTAGTTTTGTTGGTATGGAAGCTGGGCGAAAGTTTAAGGAATGTGGCTGGATGGTCAATTTTCGTATCACTGTCGCGCATTGGTTCGGAACAATCCACAGATGGATATGATGCCATTATGATATTATAGTTGGTTAATATGTTCTATGCCCTAAGAGCATCTCCAATATAACCGTATAATCCAAAGAGGCTACTCTTCTTCTGAAACTTGACTTTGAAAAGGCCTTTGATATAATTGATGACCAAGCTATCATTGTTATTCTTAAAGCTAAAGGTTTTGGTGAGAGATGGATTAAATGGATCACAATGCTCTTTTCCTCTGGTACCTCTATTGTGTTGCTCAATGGTGTGTCTGGGAAAAAACTATTGCAAGAGGGGAGTTAGACAAGGACACCCTCTTTCTCCTCTTTTGTTTGTGCTTGTTGCTGATCTCCTGCAATCTATCCTCAATAGCGCCAGGAACTATGGCCTTCTGACTACCCCCATTCATGTTCATTCTTGTCCCTCTTTTCCTATTGCTCAATATGTTGATGACACTTTGGTTCCGCTGAAAGCCAATGCCAAACAACTTGTATGCCTTAAAGATCTTCTTAATACCTTCGTAGATGCTACTGGTCTCAAGGTGAACTACCAGAAATCCAATTTAGTTTCAAAAGGGGTTTATTTCCAATTACTTATCTGGGACTATCTCTTAGTTTACAAAAACCAAAGGTTGAACACTACATTCCTATTGTCAATAGAGGGGCTCACAAACTCAATTGTATTGCCTCTTTTCTGACATATGTTGGAAGGCTCGTTATGGTCAAAGTAGTGCTTTCATCCCTGATAGTGTACTTCGTGACCTGTCTGGATCTGCCTGAAACCATTAAACAATAGATTGTGAAATACCTCGCACACTACCTCTAGAGAGATCCCAACATGGAAGACAAGAAACCTCCCATGGTGTCTTGGACCACTATCTGGAGACCTAAAAACCAGGGTGGTTTAGGAGTGCTTAATATTAATGCCCAAAACAATGATTTGCTGATGAAACATCTACACAAATTCTTCAATAAGCAATACATTCCATTGGTTAATTTAATTTGGGAATCCTACTACTCTGGAGGTCATCTTCGAGGTACTTAGCTCATTGGTTCTTTCTGGTGGAGAACAAACCTGAACATTCTGGGTCAATATAAAGTCCTTGCAAAAATATTTTCCAAGAATATAAATCACTTTTAGACATTCCATGAATTTTAATCAATATTGAACGATTAGTACCTTGAAAAAAGGATTAAACCTTGTGGAAAAATCATATACATGTTGTTGATCATCTCTGTATGTCTCACCAACAAAGTTATTTTGGTATTGAAAGTATTGTTGGTAATGGTACCAACACATTCTTTTAGTCTGATCTCTGGCACTCTCAATACATTGATGTTAAATACCCTCATTTATTCTCATTTGCCAAAGACCCTCCCATTACAGTTCAGAAATTTATGAAACTGAATATATTGAGGATCTATTTTTTTCATCTACCTTTAGCATTGGAGGCATTCCATGAATTCCAACACATTGATAATATTTTCCTGGAATTGCAGCAGAGTAACTTGAGACAATCACATGACTCTAAGACTTATATTTGGGGAAATCAGAAGTTTAGTTCTGCCAAGGCCTGCAACTTCTTGATTGGTACTAAAGTGGAAGCACCTTACTTCACTTGGATCTGGGCAAGTTCTTGTCAACCAAAACATAAAGTGTTTTGCTGGATGCTTATTCATGATAGGCTAAATACTAGAAATCTTCTCAGGATAAATACCTTTCATTTGGATTCATTTAGCTGTTGATGGGTGTAGATAACACCTCCTCGTTGGTTACCCCAAGTGGAAGGTTATGATGTAGATAGCAAGGTTTATGTATCCAGTAGGATTCCGAAGTCAACAAGTAGGTGACACCGGCGTCAGAAATATGCCGCGTAAGTTGACGGTTGTCATGGACCTGCACATAATACACAACTAACTTTACTCCCAACGAGTACAGAGAGGTTGTCAATCTCTTCGGCCTTGTTGTTTACAAAGGTTAAACGCAAAGGGGAAGTAGTAATGCAACGGAAAGGAAATAAAGCAGTAAATAGTAGTGGTGTCAACTTACGATGAGAATATGGACCGGGGTGTCATGGCGCTCACTAGTGATGTCTCTCCCCCAAAAGACGGTAAACGACCATGTTGGGTAAACAAATTACATCTGAGCAATCGATAGAATTATAAACGCACCACAATGCTAATTATGCTAAAAAAAGTAAAAGGCTCAATCGTATGGGAATTACACAAAAACAGGTAGATCGTTTGTTCATTAGCAACGAACAATTGCATTAACACTCTATGTGTAATGTAAGAAATCCTTGCAACACACAGTCACAAGCACCGTTGTTTTACCTCTAATGGCAAAAAGACATTCCCTAGTCCCATGTTTCTGTTAGTCAAGCCAAACATCGGGAGGCATGAACCCATTATCTAGCATAACGCTCCCTCTTTGAGTTACAACTTACTACTTGGCCGAAGCAACAACCTGTAATGGAGAACATGCATGACTACTCAAGAACACAATATAAAAGAGAACTAAATATATTACTTTCACAAACTCTACATAATCTCATAATCCATCGGATCCCAACAAACACAACATAACATCATGGAAGTTATAACATATATGGCTTGAACAAGGTAGGCAGCTCACAAGGTATAAACAATTGATAACCCACAAGTGCAGGGGATTGCAACAGTCTTCGCGGGTAGGTATAACCCAACTTATTGATTCGACACAAGGGGAGCTAAAGAATACTTATAAGCCTTAGCGGTTGAGTTGTCAATTCAACCACACCTGAAAAAGCACTAGATAAGATATTTAGTAGCAACGGTGTGTTGACGGGTGTAGCCTTTAAGACTTCCCCAATCACCAACACCACAAAGTAGTAACAACAGTAATGACGGAAATAGTAAAAACGAAGGCAATGAAGATGATAGATGAACCGGGGTTCAAGGTTTCACTAGTGGTAACTCTCCAAGAAAAATAAAAAGGTGTTGGGTCAACAAACTACAGTTGGGAAATTAAAAAAATTGCACTAACTCTAGCCAAAGAACAAACTAGAGCATCCTAGTCTAAGAACCAAACGTAGGCATGTATTCCGTATGTAGTTGTACGTGCTTGCCATAAGAACTTGCACAACATTTTTTGTCCTACCATCTCGTCGTGGGAAAGTCACGGCATATGTTCTCATTAGAGAACTTCGTGTGGGACCTTTGCTGCGAGGTGGTTTCGAGGAGGTGAGTCGGAGAGAACACAAGACACGATATTTACCCAGGTTTCGGCCCCTCGAAAAGTAAAGACCTACTCCTGCTTTTCTATTATGGGATGTCGACTTCTCGAATACAAAGGTGCGAGATCGCTGCATATGCCTCGAGAGGATCTAAGTTGAGTTGTTCTGTCTGGTCCAAGGGGGTCGGCTTATAAAGGTGCTGGGTACCTAGGTTTACACAAACCGACTCCGACTAAAGATGGAGTCCTAGTCTACTTTACAAATATAGTTTTCTTATTATACAAGGTAAGCTTATTTATTTCTACGATCTTCTGGTTTCGCGACGTCACGACTCGGCCCAAGCCGAGTCTTCTTCTGGGCCTTCACCTTGAGAGTCGGCCCGGTTCTTCTGTATGCCGAGTAATGGCATTGGGCCATCCCCCCGACATTAGCCCCCAAGATTGGCGCGATGATTCAGCTTCACGACGATCTTTTTCGACTTTCTTCATATACCGACTTTTCAAGAAGCCGACTTTCCTTGATCTTCGTTGATTTCTTCTTTAACTTAGATTTGATCAAAACATAGCTTGGCCTTCTTTTCTTTTGTCTCTGTATTCAAAGAGCCGTTATATCATTAATTGTTGTATCTCCTTAACTGTCTTGCGAAGAATGAGGCGTCAACACTTAATGCCTTTATATTTTTTTTTGAAAAAGTCGAAGAGCCGTTGCTTTTAATGCCACCTGTTTATGGGGAATCCACATGAAACATAATGACATTTATTTGTCGATTCTTCTTCATGTTTAATTGTATATATATGCGGCAGATCTTGGGATGAAGCTCATGCTCCTCTTCTTCCTTCTTCCTTTTTCTACGAAACCTTCTCCCCCATGGCTCCCAAGCTCCATAACCGTGACCCTGTGGCCGTCAAAGATTCAAGTCCCAACAACCAGGAGGTTTCTTCCTCTCGCGGTCGTGGTCGAGGCAGAGGCCGAGGTCGTGGTCGCGGTCGTGGTCGTCGTCAAGGAGGTAGAGGTGGCAGAGGTTCTCGAAGACATGAAGAGACACCTTCTTCCTCCTATGCTTCTATGCATGAGCCTAGTGATAATTTCCTCGTGAATATTTCAAAGCTTCGTCGATGGATTAATCTCCCCGACTCCTTTGATCGAATTATGGGGGACTCTAAGCCACCAGGCTTACGGCTCCGTGCTGATGGATGTCCTCATGGATCTACTTGGGTATCTACAAGTTTTTCCAGCGATGGATCTATGTTTTTAGAAAAGGGCTGGAAAACTTTTATTAGGTCATGAAACTTCAAGAAAGGAGATGACATCCACATTAGATATGATGGAGATGAAACTCTTTGGGCCAAGGATTTTGACTCTGATGGAGATCATGTAGGATGCTGCATGGAGAGTGCCAGCAGCGAGTCCTACATTAGTGATGAAGAAACCGACTCTAGTGGAGCTGAAGCCTGAAATAACCGGGATGGTACTGCCTCTCTATGTTGACCGACGGGTAGTAGAACATGTCGCTCAGCTTGTGGAAGTAGCGCGTACCGACTTTGTCAAAGTAACCGGCTTATGATCTCTTATCTGCTTAATGTATCCTCGTTTCCTGTATTAGCTGTCTTGTAATATTCTGCTGTATGAGACCAGAATTTCAATAAGAAATATTTTGAAGCTTTTCTTTTTGATTTTGTAATACTCTAGTAAGTCGGTTTATTGTACTGACTTTACTCCATGAAGAATTGATCAGAAAGAAAATATCTTAACCATATGTATCCCCGATGAGTCGGGATGATTAATCGTATATCATGCCGAATCATATTAGATTCTACATGTAGCCCCCATGAGTCGGAAAAGACTTTTGTAGTGTCTTTGCCAAGACATAGTAAAGTTAAAATCGAGGTGTAGCCCTCATGAGTCGGTATGATTAATATACTCTCATGTCGAATCATAGTAGAAAATTTCAAGGTGTAGCCCCCATGAGTCGGTATGATTAATTTACTTTCATGTCGAATCGTAGTAGAGCCAGACCATAACTTCCAAGTAACGACTTTCAATTATTCTTTATGGTGTCTTGACAAAGTCGATTTTTGATGGAGGGAAACATTAATACGCATGCATATGCTAAAAACGTAAGAAATATGTTCATGAAATGAAAAAAACATAAATATCTCATATAGAAGTCGGCCATACGCGTGACTGTCTCAACATATTTTAACAATACGAGTTTAATGCAAAACTAACTCCTCGAAAAGGATGATTCTGCCCGCCTCGTAGAAAAGAGATGTTGGTCACTTAATTGCGCTTGAGTCGAAAGTTCTCTGTAAGCAAGCATCACATGACTTATTCTAGCGTTCTCGATTAATAGAGTAAAACTCATCAAACCCCTTATAGGGTTTGCCAATGTTTACTCTATAATGGGTCACGTAGGTCATATAAGTACGAGTTTGCATCAGCTTACAGGAAAAATAAGCCATTGTAGGCTAAATTCATGTATATGCCGAGTCCTCCGGTTGTCGAGCTTAGCTTAAAAGACCATAAGCCCCCAATGTCTCTAAATACAAAAATATTCATGCCAGGTTCCAGGGAAGAGATGATCATTCCTTCCAGGTTCCAGGGAGTTAAATGCAGGAATGAAATGCAGTGAAAGATAAAGGAAATTGGCAGAAAAACAAAACATCTTGAATGAAGAAAAACACAAGTCGGAAAAAACCTAGGAACGAGTCGGTTTTATTGCTTTAATCTTATATTGTCTTACAAGAACATTCCTAACTACTTAAGTATAATAGGGACGGAGCTGGGTTATATTCCACGGCCTGAGAATCTCTTCTTTGGACTTGCACGTGGAAGTTGGCTCGAGGGCCTGAGAGTCTCTTCTTCGGACTTGCGCGTGGAAGTTGGCTCATGTATATCAACTAAGTAGTAGGATCCATTGTACAAATTCTTGCTTACCACGAACATCCCTTCCCAAGGCGGAGATAACTTGTGCATCCTTTTCCTTTTTTGTATCAGGCGAAGCACTAAGTCTCCCTCTTGAAAGGTCCGACTCTTGATGTGTCGACTGTGGTATCGTCGCATGTCTTGTTGGTAGATAGCCGACTTTACTGCCGCTATATCTCGTTCTTCATCGAGGACATCCAAGGAGTCCTGTCTTGATTGTTCATTATCGACTTCCACATATGCAGTAACTCGAGGCGAGTCATGACGGATGTCGCTTGGGAGGACGGCTTCTGCTCCGTAAACAAGGAAGAAAGGCGTAAGACCAGTCGACCTATTGGGCATAGTCCTGATACTCCAAAGTATAGAGGGTAACTCCTCAACCCAACAACCTGGCGTTCTTATTAAAGGAACACGAAGTCGGGGTTTGATACCTCGCAATAGTTCCTGATTAGCTCTCTCAGCTTGTCCATTGGACTGCGGGTCGGCTACAGATGCAAGATCAAGCCGTATATGTTCCCTTCCGCAAAAACGTTCCATCTCACCCTCTGACAAATTACTTCCATTGTCAGTGATAATGCTGTGAGGGTAACCAAATCTGAAGATGATTTTATTCAGGAATTTGAGTGCCGTTGCCGCGTCACATTTACTGACCTGTTCTGCTTTGACCCACTCGGTGAATTTGTCTACCGCAATCAGGAGGTGAGTATTTCCGCACCTGGATCGCCTAAAAGGCCCTACCATATCCGGCCCCCAGACTGCAAAAGGCCAAGTGATTGGAATCATCCTAAGTTCTTGAGCCTGCACGTGATCTTGCTTAGCATACCGCTGGCAACCGTCGCATTTTTTAACTATGTCCTTCGCATCTGCATGAGTCGCGGGCCATTAAAATCCATGACGATAAGCTTTGGCTACTAGTGATCGGGAACCGACATGATGACCACAGTCTCCAGAATGTATTTCATTTAATATTTCTCGTCCATCTTCCGGCGAAACACATCTCTGGAAGACTTGAGTAGGACTGAGCCGGTGTAGTTCTCCATTGATGATCACAAAAGATGTGCTTCTTCTGACGATTTTTCTGGCCAATAACTCATCAGTGGGAAGGATACCTCGAGTCTTATAGTCCAAATACGACACGACCAACGTGGGGGTGGCGTGTATATAAGCTACTAAGGACGACTCTAGGTCTGGTATTGCGATATCCTATTCTGTGGGGAGTTGTACAGATGGGTGCAACAAAACATCAAGGAAAACGTTTGGCGGGACCGGCTTCCGCTGAGAGCCGAGTCTAGACAATGCATCGGCTGCCTCATTTTTCCTACGACCCACGTGATCCACTTGGTAGCCGGTGAAGAATCCGGCTTGCCTGGAGACTTCTCTCCTGTAAGCTGCCATAAGAGGGTCCTTAGAGTCCCATGTCCCTGACACTTGTTGGGAGACAAGGTCGGAGTCACCAAAACATTGGATCCGGCTTATGTTCGTTTCTCGTGCCAATCGGAGGCCATGGAGTAGGGCTTCATATTTAGCCGCATTATTGGTGCAGGTGAATTGCAGCTGTAAGACATAACAAACTTTCTCCCCCCTTGGCGAAGTGAGAACGACTCCGGATCATGAGCCTTGAAGCTGTTGACTTCCATCAAAGTGTATCGTCTAGTACTTGGTGGTCGGCTGTTCGGGAAGTGCCTGGAGTTCCATCCAGTCATTGATGAAGTCGACCAGTGTCTGGGACTTGATAGCTGTCCGCGGCTCGTATTTGATGTGATAGGCTCCTAGTTAGATGGCCCACTTGGCAATTCGCCCAGTGGCCTCTCGATTCTGGATAATGTCGGAGAGAGGTGCTGAGCTGACTACTGTGATCGGATGCTCCTAGAAGTAGAGCTTCAGCTTTCGACTTGCCATAAAAACTACCAGGACCAACTTCTGCCATTGAGGATATCTTTGTTTCGATGATGTCAAAACCTCACTGACATAGTAGACAGGTCTCTGGAGGGGATGCTCCTTGCCCTCTTATTTACGTTCAACCACGACCGCAACGCTGACCGCTCGGTTGTTGGCTGATATGTAAAGGAGCATAGGTTCCTTGGGTTTGGGAGCTGCCAAGATAGGTGCTTGGGATAATTGCTTCTTTAGTGATTCAAGCGCCTCATCTGCCTCTGCATCCCAGAGAAACTTCTCAGTATTTCGCAGAAGCCGGTATAATGGGATGGCTTTTTCTCCCAGTCGGCTTATGAACCAGCTTAAGGAGGCCACCCACATCGTGAGTCGTTGAACCCATTTGAATGAATTCGGCTTCTGAAGTACCATGATAGCGCTGATTTTCTCTGGATTTGCCTCAATCCCTCTCTCAGATACAATGTATCCGAGGAGTTTTCCAGCTGGGACTCCAAAAGTGCACTTGGCCAGGTTCAGCTTCATATGGTAAGTGCACAGATTCTTAAAATTCTCCCGTAAGTCATCGATCAAAGAGTCGGCTAGCACGGATTTTATCACTATGTCATCCACATAAGCGTGTACATTGCGCCCTATCTAGTCCTTGAGGAAGTTCTGCACCGCCCATTGATAGGTGGCTCCTGCGTTCTTCAAACCGAAAGGCATTGAAGTATAGCAGAAAGCTCCAAAGGGGGTGATGAAGGATGTCTTCTCCTGGTCCTCAACGACCATCTTGATTTGATGATATCCATAATAGGCATCGAGAAAGCATAGGAGCTCACACCCTGCCCCTGAATCTATAATCTGATCAATACGGGGTAGAGTGAAATGATCCTTGGGGAAGGCTTTGTTTAAATCTGTGTAATCGATACACATACGCCAAGTCTCGTTCTTTTTCAAAACGAGGACCAGGTTTGCCAGCCACTCCGGATGAAAAACTTATGTGATAAACCCGGCAGCTAGGAGCCGGTCTATCTCTTCTCCAATAGCATCTCTTCTCTCGTCGTTGAATCGACAGAGGAACTGTTTTACCGGCTTCAAATTAGGTGGTGTTTTAAGGTGGTGCTCAGCGAGTTCCCTCGGGACGCCTGGCATGTCAGAAGGTTTCCATGCAAAGATGTCCCGATTCTCATGGAGGAACTCGATGAGCGCGCTTTCCTATTTATCAGAGAGCCCTGTCCCGATGATGAACTGCTGGGAGGCATCCCCGAGGACAAAGTCGTCTCTCTTGGTATCTTGAGCCGGCTGAAACTTCGGGTTCGTAGGATCCTCCGGATCTACCTTCTCCTTGTAAACCGTCAAGTCCTCCTTGGCGCAGGCCGACTCAACATATTTAACGTGCTGTTCGTCACATTCGGTGGCCCATGACTGGCTTCCTTCTACCGTGATTGGTCCATTCGGACCCGTCATCTTGAGCTTCAAATAGACATAGTAGGGACGAGCCATGAAGCGGGCGTAAGCCGGCCACCCCAAGATGACATGATATGGGCTCTCGAGTTTAACGACCTTGAAGGGTATGATTTCAGAACGATAGTTCTTAGAATTCCCAAAGGACGTTTCGAGGTATATCTTGCCTATAGGTCGGTCCGAATTGTCGGGAACGATTCCATGAAAAATTGTGTTGGAGGGTTGTAGCTGTTTGTGGGTTAAACCCATCCTGCGGAAAGTCTCATAGTACAGGATGTTGATGCTACTTCCTCTATCCATGAGTACCTTATGCAAGGTGTATCCTCCAACTTGCGGTGCTACTACCAAGGCTAAAGCCCCCGGGTTATTCACCACTTGGGGGTGATCCTCTCTTGTCCAGGTTATTGGCCGCTCAGACCAGTTGAGCCATTTGGGTATTGCTGGCTCCTTCGCTACAGACAAGGCTGCGCGATATTGGAGTTTTCTATCCCTTCGACAACTGCTGGTGGTGAAAACGTGATATGCTTCATGGTCGTCCAGTTGCTTTGGGTTTGCTTGAAATCCGGCAAGTCCTAACTGCATCTGTCTTCCGGTTCCGGCTCCTTGATATTGAGATCCTGAGCTGGCTCCCGTATTGCCTGATTGCTGATTGTTATTGTTATGGCCGGCTCCCTGGTGGCCGTTTTGTTGGTTGCTTTTATTATAACCGGCTCCTGAACCTGGGCCAGGAGTTCCTTGGTGTCCTCCACCATTGTCTCCTCGCCGTTTGAAATCTTGCATGATGTTGCAGTTCTCCCAGGAGTGATTAGCCGGGCGATCAGGTCTGCTATGTCTTGAGCACGGCCCCTTGATGGCAAATTCTTAACTATTCAGGTGAAAGCTTTCCCCTTCTTCCGGTAGTTCCCTCTTGCCTCTGTCTTTGGGAGCCGACATTTGTGTTGGCTACCAAGTCAGATGCATTCTGGTCAAGCCGGCGCTTGTTCTGCTGATTGTGATTTCCGTCGTTCTGCTGACCTTTGCCACTACCTTTCTTTCCTTGGCCGTTTTTTTCCTCATTGGATTCGTCCTCTTTGGTCTTGTCAGACTCGGCATATTTGGTTACTGCGTCCATGAGCTCCGACATATCTCTGAACGTTCTCTTGATACGGCCGAGTTTGTGGATCAAAGGCTCAAATTTGCAGTTCTTCTCCAGGACTAAAACGGTTGTCTGGGCTATGTTGCTGTCCGAAGAATGAATTATTTCGGCTACTCGTCGGGCCCAATGGTGGGCCGAGTCTCCTTCCTTTTGAACGCAACGCTCCAGATCGACGATCGTGGTAGCGCGCCGGCATGTACCTTGGAAATTCTTGATGAACTTCTCGTTCAACTCTGACCAGGAGCTGATGGAGTTTTCAAGGAGGTTTTTGAGCCAGGTACGAGCCGGTCCATCCAACATCATCGTGAGGTACTGTAACAGCCCAGTTTTCACCAAAAATTAAAAAAATTGTTTTCGGTGTGAATTGTTTGATTGTCTGATTTGTTTGCGGTGTTTGCATCCCCGATTTATCGATCAACGATTATTTCCCCCCCTCTTATCTCGTATCGGACGGAGACCGACCCTTGCCACCCTGACACTCGACCTTTGCGACACCGGGTTTCACCCGATCATCGTCGCGAAACCGCACGAGACCAGCCGCAGCCAACGGAACGAAAAACCCCCGTTTAATAATTAAACGGGTTATTTTTATAGCGCGCCGGAAAGAGTTCTCGGTACGGTTCCAACGCGAGGTGAACGCTGCCGTCTCGACGCGCTGATCGCGCAGTTCGAAGTTTTACCCGAATCGGAGGTACTGCGGACCCCCGGCGGTCAGAAACGTGAGCACCGCGCGCGCGAGAGAAAAACCGGGGATGTTTTTGCAAACTGCCAGCCACCTGGGCTATATAAAGACCACCACTCTCCCACCTCTTTCTAGGGTTTCACTAGCCACAATTTGCAGCCACCCCCTCAGATCTGCCCCAATTTTTGCTGCTATTTCTCCCTAAATCAGCAAACCATAGATCCCAAGCGTTCTCAGCCGTCCGATCTCGCGATCGGAGGGCTGAGATCGTGCCACGTCAGCCCAGCCTTCTCTCTCTCCTCCATCTCCCGTCCATCGCGTGCCGCCCGTGGGCATCCGCCGCCGACGCTCGCCTCCGGCCGACGCCGGCGTCCAGCAGCCGCCACGCCACTCCTCTCCTCTCTCCCTCTCTTTCCCTCCATTCTCTCCCTCACCTCACCTCCTCTCCCTCTCTTCCCGCAGGTCCAGCGCCATGGCCAGGAGAGGCGCCACCGGCCACGGAGCTCGCCCCGCCGCCCCAAGCACGCCACCGGCGACCTGCCTCGACGCGCCACCGGATCCGCGCCGCCCAGCCGTGCTCGCCCCCATGCCCCAAGCCACACCGGCGCGCGCCTTCACCGGCCACCGGAACGGCCACTGCCGCAGCTCCGTTCGGGAGGAGCCCGAGCTGGCTGCCTCCCCTCCATCGTGGCCACGTGGGCCGGCGCCCACCTCAGCCCAGTTGGCTAGCCGCCAACAGGCCGGCCTGCCAGGACAGATCCAGCGCCAAGCCGCCTCATGGACCGAGCCCGTTTGGGGTGAGGCCCCTTTATTTTTTTTCTGTTGACTAACCCAGCGATTTTTCTAAGTCCTGGATAAAAATGTTGCTGATGCTGTTTTGCGTTGATGTTTACGAGTAAACCGTAGCTCAGATGACGTTGCGCCCAAAAAGGAAATTGCTTAGAATTGTGTGTACTTCAATTCATCTTTTGTGAGCATTTTGATTTGAGGTCAAATTGATGTTGCAAATCTGTGTTGAAGTGGGCATCAGGCCGTTAATTGCTACTAATTCCTGTTAGCGTGCTGCTGTAATTATTTTATTGCAAGTTTGCATGATGATTGTGACACATCCTTGAAGCCTATTGCATTGATTCTTTTTCCTATGTGTTAAGCATCATGTGTAATTCATTTCCATGCTTTAACTTGTCATGTTTGGGTGCTTTAGTTATATTAAATCTTGCTCCAAAGTGGTGACCCTGATGTTAATGTGCTGCTGTGCTGAAAACTGTTAATTTTTTGCAACTTCGGGTGACGGTTGCGTCGCAACCGTTTATCGGAATTGAGTGATTCCAATTGCGTATTGTTAAGCATCATGTCTACTTTCATTAAAAGTATTGAATTGTCATGATATGCTTGCTGGTCATATAGTTATTGAGCTCCAAAGTTGCTATGCTGCTGTTTTCGACAACCACCTCTGTTTTTCTCAAAGTCTGTAACGTTCCGATGCCATGTTGCATGCTTAATATCTTTTGATCTATGATGCCTATTTGCATGATTCTTTTTGACATGCCTTCCCTGTCATGTCTACTTTAGTTCCATATCATTTGTGAGCATGTTTGCATTGATTATCCTGTTTATGCATTGCTCTAAAGTGTGCTTCCGGGTGTTGGCAGATTGTGCCCGTAACTTGTTTTGCTTGTATCTTTTTAACCGTAACTCCGTTTGGAGTGTGCCTTATATGTAACTTGATTAGTTTTTCGTGTACTTTGTGTTTATGCTATTGTTTGCTGTTGTAACCAACCTAAAATATGGTTTAGGACAGAACAGTACCACATGTTTTAATCATCGTGCGGCACTTAGTGTTATGTCATGTTTAGGTTGTGCCTCACTTAAATTGACTAGCATAGATAGTTTACTTTGTGCTTCACCTCTTGCCATGTTTGTGTGCTATGCCATGCTTGCTTGATTTTCCATGTTAACAACCTTTGTTGATCACCTGTAGATAAACAACTTGAACCCTTATAAATGTGCGGTATCGTCGTGTGTGACGAGTACTCCACTTAACCTGTTAGTAACCGTTCTCGACGATAGATCCGTATCGCGTTGCCGTGTCGTGTGATGTCTTATTGATCTTGTATTGCCCCGTAGTAATAGAGTGCCTGCTCGTTGATTTCTTTCCAGTGTTTATCGTCTTGTGTGCTTCCGCGGGTACCTTCGGAGACGATGCGAGCTTGCGATCGACTACACCTTCGGAACCCGACTTATCAACAGGCAAGGACTATACATTACTTATGATCCATTCTATTTGAACCAGCGGTTTTCATGCTAGTCTAGGTTAGGTTCGATGTTTTATCCTACCACATGTTTACAACCTCTTTCAAACCGATACAGTCATGTCCCTTCCCAGCAAACCCTGTACTCCTATGTTACTATTGCTCGTTGCTCAGCCCCTTCTTAGTATGCATGCTTAGGATGCTAGGATGTTAACTAGTTACTCCTTGGTTTGGGATATCACATTATTATATTGTTGTTGATGATATGATTATTATTATAATGTTGACTATATTCGACGAAGGATGGAAGGTCTAGGCTATCCCGCCACGACGCTTTGTTCCATTCGAGTCACCTAGGATCCGAGTTCCGGGTATTGGTTTTAAGACTGAGCGTTCCTAACCGCGTGTGGTATTTTATGGGGTCCCCTTTTCTTACCTACCTAGCTTCAAACATTTCTAGTGGTGGCCCAAGCTGATTTACCATTTGAAACCGTGTGTTTGCTGGTCAGCTGCCAGTAATTTTCAAACCAACCTGGACCAGTGAGGACATAGTTCCCTTGCTGGCCCACCTTGTTTGGCTGAGGACTCGGTTTCCCATGTGTGATTAACCGGCTATCCAAACCCGAGACAGACGGTAGAGACCGATTCGAGAGCGCGACCGACTTTTGAGTTGGGTGTCGACTCACCGGGGGCCACCCGGATTTGTTCGTTGTTAGCTAGAGGGACCTGTCGTTTCGGATCTCTTGGAACTAAATCATAAAATGGTTGCCTGTGATGGGTAGCAACTGAGAGAGATGTGTGTGTGTGCGGAGTCTTGTAATGGGCAGTTGGTACACCCCTGCAGGGTTAAATCTTTTCGAGAAGCCGTTTCCACGGTTATGGACGACTTGGGACCTACTCCTTGTTCATAGACAACAACAACTGAGATAATTCTAATATAAATTGATCAACGTGTGTGTGCCTTGACTGCTTCTTCTTCGTCGGGATGCGAAGAGGAGGACAAGGATAGGATAGGTGTTATGTTTGCGTAAGTAGTTGATAGCAAGACTTGTTGGAGGCGATTCCTCATCGAATGCTTGGCTTCTTATCTTACTCTCTAGATCGTTAGCCACTTCATAAATGCTAAGGCGGCAGCAACCTCTCCACTTACCCCTTCCTTACCGTAAACTACTAGTTGTCCTAGAATGACGAGTGATGAAGTCCTTGCTGGGTCAGTTGACCACTACAGTTGGATGCTGAGTACTTCTGTACTCATGATACTACCCCCAAACTCTTTTCAGGGTTCGTGATCGACAACAGGTATGGTGATCGACGTTTCACGTGGGGACTCGACGACGACTAGTTAGGCGGATCCCGGCGGAGGGCCTGGACCCGTGTGGTTATGGGATCGATGATTTTCTTTTGCCACTAGGCATTTGATTGTAGTCTGTACTCAGACATGTATCTTCCGCTCTTGTATTGTATTAAGGCAGTTGTATGCCGATTGTATGAGATGTTGTATCCTTGTATCTGTAATGTCGCGGTGGGACCGATATGTGCTTCGTCCCCGGATCTGGATGGAAACATCTAGATCCGGAACAGTACCGCATATCGGGCCTTACAGGTATTGAGCGCAGACTCTGTCACTAGCCTGGAGCATATCCATTGCTAGGTCATAGCTTTTGATCCACGCCGCGGGATCCATATCTGCTGTATTTTAGGATTTTTCGGGGTTCTTTAAAATCCGACGGTATTTGGGCGTTCCTCAAAGATGAGACTAAGCAACGATTTCAGACCGAACGGCTAAAAAAACATGTCCCTTCCTCCTGAAGTGGGGGTTGTATTGTCGGCTCAGGTACTCTGGATCCCGGCTGTGTAGTGAGTCGGACCGCCTGTTGTGGCTCGGGATCCGACTACCCTCTCTGTTGACGGTGGCTGCTGGAGGAGGCGGGATCCGGGGATTCTTCTTGCCAATTTTCGCTCGGGCGAGGAGTCTCATGTAAATATGAGAATCTGTGTGAATATTGGGCTTGCTAAGCAACTACTGTTTTGAGCAACTCTATCACGTCTCGTGCACGCTGGTCTGCTGGAGTGTTCCCATGGATGGGTGCGTTAGCCAGGTACCGAGTCTTATCCATGACGTTCTCCACGGGGTTGTTAAAATGGCTAG
This sequence comes from Bromus sterilis, assembly GCA_950022295.1. Classification (NCBI taxonomy): domain Eukaryota; kingdom Viridiplantae; phylum Streptophyta; class Magnoliopsida; order Poales; family Poaceae; genus Bromus; species Bromus sterilis. Next base: position 134,228,134 of record OX465597.1, read on the forward strand.
GCAGCGTGTGGAATTGGGCCGGCTCTCGCGGAGGGGTGAAGCCCGGCGGGGTAGCTCCCTGCCGTGGGCTTTAAAAAAGTGCATGTCCTACCATGCCTAGCGGGATCGAACTCACCTGCCTGGTCTGATGGGCGGCTGTATAGTTCTCCATCTAACTGTTCCGTTGCTCGGATTGCTCCTGTACTCGCCTGGCTTCTTGCACAAGCCGGACTGCTTCCTGCGCCACATGCCCCTTTTCTACTAGGATTACCTCGCGGATTCTAGTCACTTGCTTCTTGAGCTCTTCGATCTCCGCTTTGAGAGCCTCCTGATTTTACGGAGTGATCGGGGTAGCCAGAGCCGTTCGCAAAGCGTTCAGGGTTGCCGCAAGGGCGTCCGTTACGATGAGAACCGGTTCTGGGGCACGGGCCGCCGATACATCAGTCGGATTTATGGCCGTATTCTGCTGATCCTGGGGGCCTGCCTTATAAACACAGGCGTAGTATGGGTCATAACCCTCTACTCCCGATCCAACCCTGTTACTCCCAGAAGATCAGATCGACCCGAAATCTGAGTCCTTTCCTTCACTGGGGTATGAGTCGGCGCCAGAGAGCTCCGCCGAGCTGTCCTGTTCCAGGGTCTCGACCGACCGTGCCGGCTCTGGAGATCCATTGATGAATTCGACAAAGACGTGCTTCGATTTGGCACTGACGGGCTTACGGCTTTTTCCAAGGCATCGTGATCTGGCTCTGGCTCAGATCCGTTTACCCTACCAATGAAGATGTGAATGTATCCAATCAGGACCCGATGACTTGACTCGATGGAGTCGGCTTCAGAACCCAGGTGGTGTCGTCGATGTAGAGTTTTCCTTGCCGGCTTCTAGTGATTCGGCCGGCGACGAAATCTTGCATACCTCGCTGAGGTCCCTCCAAGATCACAACGCCTGCGGGCGCATGCCCCACGGTGGGCGCCAACTGTCGTGGGAAAGTCACGACAGATGTCCTCATTAGAGAACTTCGTGTGGGACCTTTGCTGCGAGGTGGTTTCGAGGAGGTGAGTCGGAGAGAACACAAGACACGAGATTTACCAAGGTTTCGGACCCTTGAAAGGTAAAGACCTACTCCTGCTTTTCTATTATGGGATGTTGACTTCTCGAATACAAAGGTATGAGATCGCTTCCTATGCCTCGAGAGGATCTAAGTTGAGTTGTTCTTTCTGGTCCAAGGGGCCGGCTTATAAAGGTGCCGGGTCCCTTGGTTTACACGAAACTGACTCCGACTAAAGATGGAGTCCTAGTCTACTTTACAGACATAGTTTTTTTATTATACAAGGTAAGCCTATTTCCTTCTATGATCTTCTGGTTTCAAGACGTCACGACTCGGCCCAAGCTGAGTCTTCTTCTGGGCCTTCACCTTGAGAGTCGACCCGGTTCTTCTGTATGCCGGGTAATGGTGCTGGGCTATCCCCCCAACACATCCCGTACCAACAGGGCCAAATAATGAACTTATGGAGATTAAGGTGCTCCTGTCAAAGAGCACCGGAACAAAGCATTAACACTCCATGAACACATGTAATCCTCAAATTATAGCCCGTACCCTTTGGTGTCCCAAACTGTCACCATTGAGATCGCCGGTTCTGGACTATAATAGGTGCATACAATCGAAGATAAGATCTAGAACAAAAATTATAATCATGCAACCATAAATTGCTCAGATCTGAAATCATGCTACTCGTGCACTAGTAACAAGCATTAAGAACAACAAATTGCAGCAACAATAATTCATAAACTTCTTAGGACTGAATGGAAATGTAACAATCCATCGGATCCCAGCAAACACAACACCAATTATATCATATGGATCTCAATCATGTAGGGAAGCTCATGAGAACTTTTTATTGAAGATCTAGAGGGAGAAGATAACACATAGGTGCTGCCAAGAACCCGTAGTCCAAGGAGGAACTACTCACGATCCATCAAGGGGTGAATAAGAGTTGATGAAGATGACCCCGGGGGCCAAGGCCATCTCCGGCAGGGTGCCAGAGCAGGATCCTGGTGACCCCGAAGCTAGGTTTCGATGGTGGCGGAGATTGGGATCGGTTCTGGAAAATATGACGGGATATCTTGGATTTTTGCATTGGGGGGGAGGGTAAATATATGCCAAAGAGGAGTCCGAGGGGGGCCCCACCTCAGCCAGACGGCCAGGTGGCGTGGGTCCCCCTGGCCACGCCCTAAGGCCGCTTGGTGGGTGTGGACCTCCCCCAGTGCCCCTCCTCTAGCTGGAGAACTCTTTCGATGAATAAGTATTTTGGTAATTTTTTGGGAATTTTCTGAGCAACTTCATTTTTGGACCTTTTCTGCATTGCAACGACAAAACAGACAGAAAATGGCACATGGCTCTATATTAGTAGGTTAGTCCAATAAATGATTCAAGAGCATGGCAAAACGATGTAGCAATGACACAAAACAAGCATGGAACAAGAAAAAAATTATGGATACGTTTGTGACTTCTCAACAATGAAGCACAAGATTGGAGAGAAGACATCAACTAGCTTGCTACCATGGACCCACGGTCCAAGGAGGTACTACTCACGGAGCATCCCGGAGGCAATCATGGTGATAGAGAGGCCTCCGGTGATCAATCCTCGCTCCATCAGGGTGTTGGGACATGAACTTCTGCTGATTCCGATCTTGGAATCTCAGCGGCGGCAGAACAGTGGTACTGACGAGGGGTTGACCCCACGACTCCTGCGTGTGAGGATACCTGGTCCATACAAAGACGGAGGGCCTGATAGAAGCCTTGACGGGCCCATGACTGGCCCACTCAGAGCACCGACGTAGGAGTCCGCGACCAACAAGTAAGTCAAGACTTGGCGTCCAAGACGAAGCTAGTTTAGGAAATTATCTCTGTAACCTAAGTTGGACTCCCCGAGAACCAGCCTAGTATATAAAGGTTGGGAGGGGTGACGACTCAGGACATCCAATCTACAATCAACACCTCCGGTATTGAGCGAACTCGCCTAGACCTCCACTGTAATCGCCCCCTCGCATAATACAATCGAGCAGGAAGTGCTTCTCCTATTAGCCGACGAGTATCGCTAACCTGTTCCTTCTCTACGATCTAACCCAGGGTCTCTGACCATGAGATTTGCTGAGGCTAATCCTCGTCAATTGGCGCCGTCTGTGGGAACTACACAGGTTGGAATCACTATCTGGGCGGTCCCATCTCCAGCAAGTCGCAACTCAAGAGCTCGAGCAAGATTCAACCCACTCGAAGAACTCAAGTTCATCGCAAACCTCTCCATCGCACCACCAAGATCGCTCGGCCCGCAGCTAGGCCAAGTTCGATCTTCTAGCAACTACCAAAGTCGTCACCAGCGGAAAAGAACTCGACAACCCAGAAGGCAGGCGCAAGCCGCGGCCCCGAAGCCAGCCAAGACACTGGAACAAGTACAAGAAATCTGCATAGAAATCCCACTCGAGGAGTCGCAACATGTGACAGAAGCTTCGCCAACCACTCGAAGACCCGCCGCAGGACAAGACAGCGACTCTAAAACTCAGTCCGGCGAGTACTACGACCCAAATTGAAGACCAGACGAGTTCGCCAAGTTTATTCGGAACCACTCGATCAACGAAGGAATAGAGATCGACCCAAGGTTCCACTCCCACTCAGAAGACCACTTGCACTCGTTCCAAGTCACAAGAAGAAGAAGGCACGCTGGCTCCAGCAAGCTCACAGCCAAAGAACAGCTAGACGGACCCTGCACAATCCACTGTTTCAAAGACGACTGGGGGCGCCTTATAGCAGGCCACACCCTGAGAGGTTGTCGTCTGTTCACCGAACTCTCCAACAGCCTCAAGGATGAGAAGCAACTCAAAACCAAACGGGCTCGAGGAACCGCGCAGCCGCCAGCACCCAATTCAGAAGAGCAATACCCCATGTCTCGGACGGGTCTGCATGATCCAAGAAGGACGACCCTCAAAAGCAAAACAGGACACCCACACCCTGCAGACCCGAGTAGCCGAGGGCCTAAAAACAGCAGAAAGCCACCATCTGTATGGCGCAGAAACCAACATTACCTTCTCACAAAGCGACCACCCACCCGCAATTCCAAGGCCAGGGCACGCACCGCTGGTCCTCGACGCACAGATTGGAGGTTACGACATGGACATAGTTTTCATGGACGGGGGCAACAGTCTAAACATATTCTTCACCAGCACCTTACACAAGATGCTGATTCCGAGGTCAGTTGGAAGAAGTCAGGCGTCACACTCTACGACATAGTTCCAGGCGAAGCAGCCGCCTCCCTTGGAACAATTGAGCTCGATGTGGTTTTCGGCAGCAGGGGAAACTTCGCAAGAAAAGTCCTCGAGTTCGAAGTACTCGACTGGCAGTCCTAATACCACGCCATACTCAAACGGCCCGCATTCGCTCAATTTATGGCGGTCCCACACTATGCATACCTCAAGCTCAAGATGCCAGGACCCTCAGGGGTCATCACAGTCAATGGGAGTTTTATTAAATCAGACCAATGCGACCGTGATTTTCACGAAGTTTCTGACACATTCGGAGCTCGACAACAGCTCGAAGAAATAGCCATGGTAACAGACAGGAGCATTTTTCCACTGGCAAGCAGAAGCGAATCAAAAGAATTTACTCGCGACTTCAGCGTCGACAGCAACACAGTCGCGCATCAGGTGCACCCAACAGACCCAGACAAGACGGTCCGAACCTACGCCCACCTCCCAGAAGAACAAGCAACTTCCCTCATGGTTTTACTTCGTGAGGAGTGGAAAATTTTCGCCTGGTGCCCGACCGATATGCCTGGAATACCACGAGAGTTCGCAGGGCATGCGCTACACATACATCCAAACACCAATCCAGTAAAGCAGGCGTTGCACCGATTCTCAGAACCGAAGCGCAGAGCCGTTGGAGAAGAGATCAACCGACTACTCGACGCGCAATTGATACGTCCCAAACGTATCTATAATTTCTGCTTGCTGCATGCATGTTTTCTGTGACTTTGCCATGATTTGCTTGAAATTTCATACAATTTTGAGAATATTTGGACTAATCTATTAACCCAGTGCACCCAGCTGCCACTTGCTATTTTCAGTTGTTTTTGTATTTCAGGTTTTCCGGCATTTAAAAGTGCTCCAAAAAATTCGGAAAAATCAGACAAAAAATCAGCGACCCGGAAGCTTCCGGAATCACCAAGACAGTGGAGGGGGGCCACCACAGGGACTCCAGAAGGGTCCCTGGCGCGGCCCCACCCTAGGCCGCGCCAGGGGGCCTCCTGGCTGCCCTGTGGGTCCCCTCGACACCCCCCTCCGCCTATATTTAGCCCTCGGGGTGGAAACCCCTAATATCGATCTCTTTTCTGTGAACTCGCCTCTGTACCACCGCCGCCGCCGTTTCAAGATCGGGGCTGCCTGGAGAAGCTGCCCCGGCACCCTGCCGGGAGGAGGAACCCCCTCTGGGAGGCCATCCATAGCCATGGATGCCTCCCGGATGTACCGTGAGTAGTCCCCCTTGGACCATGGGTCCGTGACCAGTAGCTATGTGATGTACTTCTCTCCCCTCTTTGTGCTTCCACTTTCGAGACCTCGTGAGATGCCTCACATGATCGAGGCACTTTTGTAATTTCTGCTGTTGCTAAGCTGAGTTTGTTGGGATCTGATGGATTATGAGACTATGTTCAGATTGTGATGAGTAATATATTTGGTTCTTCTCTTTTATATTTTGTTCTTGAGTAAATTCTTGCACGTTCTCCGTTGCAGTATTTTACTTTGGCCAAGTAGTTTGTTGCAACTCCAAGAGGGAGCGTTACACTTGATTGTGGGTTCAGCCCCTTGATGTCTAGCTTGAGTGACAGAAACATGAGACTAGGGGATGTGCTGTTGCCACCAGGGATAAAACAACGGTGCTTGTATCCGCGGGTGCAAGGATTGTTTACTTTACACAAAGTTTATTTAATGCAGTTGTCTGTTGCTTTGAGTTTACACTTTGGGTGGGATTCACAACTTAATACCAGCGAGATGTTCTGGATAGATATCTCAAGGTGGATGATTCGTAGTAGATGCAGTTGGATTTCGGTCTACTTAACTTGGCATACTGCCCATTGATTTTGAGCCCTTCCTTTCTTTGCAACATAGTTAGCATTGCGGTGCCTTCATAATTCTGTCAATTGCCCAGCTGTGATTTGTTTACCTCGCTAGCACTTTTATCGTCTTTTGGGAGAGAGACATCACTAGTGAAAATCACGGGACCCCGGTCCATTTTTACATTATTTTTTACATCCTTAGTTTACTTTCAGTCTTTACTTTCAGTTGCCACTATTATTATCTCTTGCGTTGATCCTTTGTAAACAGAAAGGCCGGAGGAATTGACAACTCCTTTGTACTCGTTGGGAGCAAAGTTATTTGTTGTTGTGTGCAGGTCCACGTCAACCGCCTAATTTCTGGTGCCGTTGACACCTTCTTGTATCTCTTGGAGTCCTACTGGTTCGATAACCTTGGTATCTTCACCGAGGGAAATTTGCTGCTACGCTACATCTCACCTTCCACTTGGGGTAACCAACAAGGAGTGAGAGAACTATCCTCACCGTATCAAGTGAATTTCTTGCGCCGTTGCAGGGGACTCCAGTCTACAAGATAGGGGAGTTGCACACTATCTTTTATCTTTGCTTTTTAGTCTTGTTAGTTTACCTTTCAGTTTTTACTTTTGTGTCCCTTATCAGAAATACCAAAAATACCTGCTGCTACTATGGGTTCCAATGAAAACACCAAGTTGTGTGACTTCACCAGTCACAACAACAGTGACTTTATCTGCACTCCTATTGCCACACCTGCCACTTCAGCTACCTCTTATGAAATTAAACCTGCTTTGCTAAACCTTGTTATGAGAGATCAATTCTCTGGTGCTGGAGATGATGCTGCTTTACACTTGCATAATTTTGTTGAATTATGTGATATGCAAAAGTATAAAGAAGTAGAAGGTGATGTTGTTACGCTCAAGCTTTTTCCTTTCTCTTTGAGGGATGGAGCTAAAATCTGGTTTCAATCTTTTCCTAGGAATAGCATAGATTCTTGGGATAAGTGCAAAGATGCTTTTATTGGGAAGTACTACCCACCTGCTAAGATTATCCAATTGACGAGTAACATTATGAATTTCAGGCAATTGGATAATGAACACGTTGCCCAGGCATGGGAACGTATGAAGACGCTTGTCAAGAACTGCCCCACACATGGGCTGACTACCTGGATGGTTATCCAGACTTTTTATGCAGGCTTGAACTTTACCTCGCGGAACCTGTTAGATTCAGCCGCGGGAGGAACTTTTATGTCAACCACACTTGGTGCTGCCACAAAGCTACTTGATGAGATGATGCTGAACTACTCTTAGTGGCACACCGAACGATCTCTAACTGGTAAGAAGGTAAATTCTGTCGAGGAGATCTAATCTCTAAATGAAAAGGTTGACCTTATCATGTCTCTACTTACCAAGCAAGCTCCTATTGATCCTTAGGATGTTCCTTTAAATTCTTTGGTTGCTCAGGAACAAGTAGATGTGAACTTTATCTCTAGAAAAAACTTCAACAATAATGCTTATAGGAGTAATTTTGGTAGCAACATTCCTAGGCCTTTCCCATCCAACAACTATGGGAAGGGTAATAGGAACTCCTATAGCCAGAATTATAGGGAAAGAGACCTACCCAGCTATGAGAAACTTATAGAAATAGAAAAAGCCACCAAAAGCTATATGCACACACAGTTTGAACAAAACAAGGCCTTTTCCAGACAGTTAGATGATCACTCCTCTATCCTGCAAAACATTAGCAAACAACTTGAGAGCCTGAATAGTGACATTTCCAGCCTCCAAACTAGACTCACTGCCATTGAGACCTATGTTTAAAACATGTCTCACACCCAATCTACCTTGATAAACCAGATGGAAGCCAAACCAGAAGTCATTCCCAAGGAAGAGGATAGAATTAAGAGCCTTTCTACTTACCCACAGTAGCCACTATCCAAATAGTTGAGGATGTCCAAACAGTTAGCACCCATCACACCCCTAGTCCCACTGGACCTATCAATGGTGATGCTACCACCTCAACCATAGATGAAGAAACCTCTATGAACATAGAGGCTTTCAAACAAGTGAGCTTAAATGATAACACTACCTCGTTGATAGATATTAGTGACCTAGACTTTGACAACTGCACTTTACCTGAAGTTATTGGTTTCCTACACAAGATGTCTAGAGACCCCCACACTAGCACACTTAATCTTGCCTTCACAGAGAATATCACCAATGCTCTAATCAAAGTTAGGGAGGAGAAGCTTAGACTAGAAGCCTCCATACCTAGGAAGCTAGAAGGATGGTTGGGATCCTATGATAAAAATCAAATTGAATAACTTCTCTTGTTATGCTCTTTGTGATGTTGGAGCAAGTACTATTATGCCCAAAAGAATGCATGATATCCTTGAATTGAAACCTTTTGATCCTTGTTCTTTTGGTGTTCGTCTTGTTGATTCTTCCGTAAAGAAACCTATGGGGAAGATTGACGATGTTCTTATCATTGTCAATGACAATTATATTCCCATTGATTTCACTATTATGGACATTGAATGTGAACCTTCTTGTCCAATTATTTTGGACGTCCTTTTCTTTGCACAGTTGGTGCTGTTATTAATATGAAAGAAGGGATTATAAAATTCCAATTCCCTCTCAAGAAAGGGATGGAACACTTCCCTAGGAAAAAAATTAAGTTGCCTTTTGAGTCCGTTATACGGGATAGTTATTCTCTTGAAAAGACTTGATCTTCTGCTTTAAGCCTAGCTAATGGCTCTAAAGAAGCGCTTTCGGGAGGCAGCCCGCAACGAATTTAGGTTTTTCTTTTTGCTTTTCTTCTGTTCTTAGTGGTCTTGATGATTGTTACTACTGTAGCAACATAATTGTATCTTTATTTTTCAAGATTTGTGCCTTTTATAGCCTCATACGATAAGGGAAGTGAAAGTTGTGACATGCTGTCCAGAAAACAGATTCTGTCCTCGTGACTAGAAAAATTACAGAAAAATCCCAGTTCATATTATTGAGATGAATTTTTTAAGCGGCATGCTCTATACAATTAAGAAACTTTCGTATGTTCTGAGTTTTTTGATTTGAGTTTGTAGAAGTACCCCTAAAAAATCCGTTTTTACCTGCTGGTCTGTTTTTCACAGATTCTGTCCTGTTTTGCCTTTTCTTTGTTTTGCAAACCTTAAGCTTGCTTTTTCTTTGCAAAAACTTTTTGGAAATCTTGAGAAACAGTAACTATTCAAATTTATCTTTATTTCCAGTAGAGGAAAACTTATTTTATTATGGGTACTAACCTCTCTAATCAGTCTACAATGAGTTATGTATGAAGGGAGTTTTCAAGTGCGCGATGGAAGATGATGAAAGAAGATCTTGGAGTGTCAAACGCTCAAGCTTGGGGATTCCCATTTGCACCCCCAATAATTATTCAAGGAGACTCAAGCGTCTAAGCTTGGGGATGCCCTCGGCATCCCCTTCTTCATCAACAATTATCAGTTCGTCTCTCGCTGCACTATATTTTTATCACTTCATGCGTTGTGTGCTATACTTGGAGCGTCTCGCAATTTACTTTTCTTAGGTTTGTTTTTGCTTTGTTTGCTATAGTAACAAGTTAGACCCCAGCTTACTCCTTTATGTGGGAGAGATACACGCTCCGCTTGAACTAGAACTCCTCATAGGATTTTCATGCTTATTCTTTTAGCTGTGAGTTGTTCTTTTTCTTTTCTTAGCTGCTGCTCTGTTTAGTTGTAGTGCTTTAGTTTTTTCTAGAGCTTTTCTTTTGTTTTAGGTTGAAATTTCTATAGGTTGCATGTTTTATCTTGTTAGAGAGTTTTCCTATTGCACTGAGTTTTGTGTCTTGACTAGAAGTAGGTAGTTGAAGTTGCTATTCTCTTTGTAGTAGTCACTTGCAATAGTTTTGAGGTATTGACTAGAGTAATGTTTGAACTTTTGGTGTCAAGAGCTCGAGCCTATTAGTGATAGATATCGTATTTTGGGCAATCCGTGTGTTTTTCGAAAACCAAAAACCCCTGTTGAGAACTCTAGCTACTAGATGGATCACTAACCTCTGGAGGGTTCGAATATTAGAGTACACTCACGTACCATGAGTCGAGGATGCGCAAGGATAACCAAACCCACATACACTCCTCCTCGGGGTACTTGTCTCTTTGTGAACCTCTTGATTAGAATGAGAGTTACCGATAATAAGTGCATGAGTTCTTCGGACTAATGTGAGTATTCGAAAGTTGACACTTCCACCCACCTATACTTTTTCTAGCCTCTTCGGTACCGTGCATTGCCCTTTCTCACCTTGAGAGTTGGCGCATACTTTGCCGGTGCATCCAAACCCTTGGCACGATACGCTCTGTAATCATAAGCCTCCTTATATCTTTCCTCAAAACAGCCACCATACCTACCTACAAGGCATTTCCATATCCTTTCTGAGATACATTGCCATGCAATATCCACCTTCTCATGACTTGATCCTCATGTCATACATGCTACTTGCTTGATCGATGAGCCGCATGCTAGTTGGGCCTTGCCCTAATCATTGCTATATGACGCGCTAGTATCATTGCATATCCTGCTATCCTGACAGAGGCATACATTTGCATCATGATAGTTATATCTTATTTAAGTGAGTACCTTTGTAAAGTGTGAAAGATCTCCTATATTCTTGTAAAATATAGAGTGTTGCCCCTAAAGTGAGGAAAAGATCCCAAAGAGGACAAAATCAAAATATCCCAAAGAGGACAAATGAGAGTTAAATAGAAAGAGCCATTGAGGCCACCAAAAAAATATAAAAAAATATAAAAAAGAGAAAAAGGAAAATAAAAAGAGAGAAGGGGGCACACTACTATTCCTTTTGAGAGATCCACACTAGTACTTCATCCTCTTTCCCTTGTACTCCATAGAGATCATCATCATGCATATAGCTATGTGGGGACCTTCACACTATAGAACTTGGCTTGTATATTGCAATGATGAGCCTCCTCAAACGAGCTCTAGCTCTTCTTGAGCAAGCGAGTTAGATGCACCCCCACTAGTTCCCTTGGAGAGCTTTTAGCTCACATGTGCATCCGTTGCAGGGCAATCCCTATTCCTCACATCATATCTATCATATGGCCTTCTCTCGCCTATGATTGTCCTCATTGATGTGAGCCTTTAACACCTTTTTTGTCTTCCTCCTCCACCTTCTTTCTGTTTCGCCTTTTAGGTGTCAACTTTCTTGCTCACGCTCATCCATTGCATGAGTGCTCAAAATATCGAAAGGGAGTGGATCAGTTTGACTTGTACCTGGCTAGTGGTCTGGGGACGAGTCAAGATAAGAATCCAAAGGAGACTAAATGTGAAACTTTAGTAGATAGTTGTTCTCAACAACCTTTTTTCTCTCTTTTTCCAAGTCCCCTGCTTGCATGCAAACACCATCTGGAGACATTCGAGTCACGGACAGCGAGAGCTCTCGCACCTTTTGTTCTTTTGTTGCTTGTGTCAATGCTAATATAGACTCTTGCTTGTTAAGACTTGAATTGAATTGAATGCTTTGATTGCTTTAATTAAAAGTACTTATATGGTTGTGTGGCATGTCACCACAGAAATTATGCTTGTTATCTTTTACCTACTCGAGGATGAGCAGGAATTAAGCTTGGGGATGTTGATACGTCCCAAACGTATCTATAATTTCTGCTTGCTCCATGCATGTTTTGTGTGACTTTGCAATGATTTGCTAGAACTTTCGTACACTTTTGAGCATATTTGGACTAATCTATTAACCCAGTGCACCCAGCTGCCAGTTGCTGTTTTCTGCTGTTTTTGTATTTCAGGTTTTCCGGCCATTAAAAGTGCTCCAAAAAATCTGGAAAAATCAGATAAAAAATCAGCGACCCGGAAGCTTCCGGAATCACCAAGGCAGCGGAGGGGGGCGACCACAGGGACTACAGAAGGGTCCCTGGTGCGGCCCCACCCTAGGCCGCGCCAGGGGGCCTCCTAGCTGCCCTGTGGGTCCCCTCGACACCCCCTCCGCCTATATTTAGCCCTCGGGGTGGAAACCCCTAATATCGATCTCTTTTCCGCGAACTCGCCTCTATGCCACCGTCTCCGCCGTTTCAAGATTGGGGCTGCCTGGAGAAGCTTCCCCGGCACCCTGCCGGGAGGAGGAACCCCCTCCGGGGGACCATCCATAGCCATGGACGCCTCCCGGATGTACCGTGAGTAGTCCCCCTTGGACCATGGGTCCGTGAACAGTAGCTATGTGATGTACTTCTCTCCCCTCTTTGTGCTTCCACTTTCGAGACCTCGTGAGCTGCCTCACATGATCGAGGCACTTTTGTAATTTCTGTTGTTGCTATGCTTAGTTTGTTGGGATCTGATGGATTATGAGACTATGTTCAGATTGTGATGAGTAGTATATTTGGTTCTTCTCTTTTATATTTTGTTCTTGAGTAAATTCTTGCATGTTCTCCATTGCAATATTTTACTTTGGCCAAGTAGTTTGTTGCAACTCCAAGAGGGAGCGTTATGCTTGATTGTGGGTGCAGCCCCTTGATGTCTAGCTTGAGTGACAGAAAATGAGACTAGGGGATGTGCTATTTCCACCAGGGATAAAATAACGGTGCTTTTATCCGCGGGTGCAAGGATTGTTTACTTTACACAAAGTTCTTTTAATGCAGTTGTCTGTTTCTTTGAGTTTACACTTTGGGTGGGATTCGCAACTTAATACCAGCGAGATGTTCTGGATAGATATCTCAAGGTGGATGATTCGTAATAGATGTAGTTAGATTTCGGTCTACTTACCTTGGCGTACTGCCCATTGCTTTTGAGCCCTTCCTTTCTTTGAAGCATAGTTAGCATTGCGGTGCCTTCATAATTCTGTCAATTGCCCAGCTGTGATTTGTTTACCTCGCTAGCACTTTTATCGTCTTTTGGGAGAGAGACATCACTAGTGAAAATCACGGGACCCCGGTCCATCTTTACATTATTGTTTACATCCTTAGTTTACTTTCAGTCTTTACTTCCAGTTGCCACTATTATTATCTCTTGCGTTGATCCTTTGTAAACAGCAAGGCCGGTGGAATTGACAAGTCCTCTATACTCGTTGGGAGCAAAGTTATTTGTTGCTGTGTGCAGGTCCACGTCAACCGCCTAATTTCTGGCACCGTTGACACCTTCTTGTATCTCTTGGAGTCCTACTGGTTCGATAACCTTGGTATCTTCACCGAGGAAAATTGTTTGCTACGCTACATCTCACCTTCCACTTGGGGTAACCAACGAGGAGTGAGAGAACTATCCTCACCGTATCAGCAATTCATCCGGGAGACGAAGAAGGCCACCTGGATCGCAAACCCCAGTCTTGATACCCAAAAAGGACATTGACTACTACGGATGTGCATTGACTACGGGCCCGTCAATGCCCAAAGGACCACTTTCCTCTGCCAAGGATAGACCAGACAATCGACTCTACTGCAGGATGCTACCTCCTGTCCTTCCTCGACGCCTACTCAGGATACAAACAAATCAGGATGAAGGAAGAAGGCGAAGAACAGACCTCGTTCATCACCCCCTACGGCGTATTATGCTATAGAACAATTGCTTTCAGACTGAAAAACGCCGGAGCCACTTACCAACGGATGATGCTAGCATGCTTGAGGGACCAAATCGGCAGAAACGTCCAAGTCTACATCGATGACATCATCATCAAAACGTACATGGCAAACATGCTACTTGACGATCTCCGCGAAACCTTTTCAACACTCAACAAATATAGAATCAAGCTCAACCCAAAAAAAGTGTGTGTTCGGCATCCTAGCTGGAAAACTGCTCGGATACATGGTCTCTGCTCGAGGAATCGAAGCAAACCCTGAAAAAAATCCAAGAAGTTTCCAAAATGCAAGAACTAGTGAACGTCAGAGGTGTACAACAACTCACAGGAAGACTCGCAGCACTGAGCCGCTTCATCTGCAGGCTAGGAGAAAGGACCCTACCATTCTACCAGTTGCTCAGAAAAGGAGAGAAATTTGAGTGGACTGAGGAAGATCGCAACGCATTCACAGACCTAAAAAAGACCCTCTCGACTCCACCAATCCTGGCGGTACCCAAGGAGCGAGAACCCCTCTACCTCTACATAGCAGCACGCAGCAGCGTAGTCAGCACGACGCTCGTCGTCGAGCGCGCGGAAGAAGGCAAAGTCCAGATCATACAAAGGCCAGTCTACTACCTAAGTGTGATCCTCACAAAATCTCAGCAGCGGTAACCACACTACCAGAAGCTCGTATACGCCATCGTCATGACTGCAAGAAAAGTAACACATTACTTCGACGAACACCTCATCATGATCGTGAGCAGCTCACCACTCAAAGACATTCTCAACAACCCTGGAGCAACTGGCCGAGTCGCTGAATGGAACATCGAGCTCAGTCCTCGCGATCTGTAGCTCAAACATCCAACGGCAATCAAAGCCCAAGTACTCTCAGATTTTCTGGTCGAATGGATAGAAGTGCAAACACCTGGCCCTCCAGACCTATCCAACTCATGGACGATGTTCTTCGATGGATCAAAAATACATCAGGGAGCTGGAGCAGGCATCATACTAATCTCGCCCAAAGGAGCCAAACTCAGAGATCAACTTCAGCAATGCCTCAAACAACGAGGCATAATACGAGGCACTACTCCATGGCATGCACATGGAAAAAGCTTGCGGTGCCACTCGTCTCTCAATCTACGGCGACTCCAACGTCGTCATCCAGCAAGCAATGAAGGACTGTGAAGCAGTCGCAGAAAACATGATAGCTTACTAGAAGATCTACAACACCACAGAAGGAGGATTCGACGACTGCGAGCTAAACTACGTCACCAGGGAAAATAACACAAAAGCAGATGAGCTCACAAACATTGGATCAACCCGAGGACCGATTCCCCCAGGCGTCTTCCTCGAAAGTATCAGCTAGAGGTCAATCAAAACCAAGACACTCGCGCCGGAGGCGGTTGCAGAAGATGACGACACAAGCGAACCAGCACAAGTGGCGGTTGCGAACTCAACCGATGACGCAGGCAACGAAGCAGTCGAGGAAGCAGAGCCAGCCGCACCCGAAGGCCCAGCTTGGACAAAACCGTTCCTTCGATTACTAATCCAAGGCACCTTACCACAAGACGTCGCAGAAGCCCGACGCATCAGTCGACGATCTAAAGCGTTCACAGTAATCAACAGACAGCTCTACAAGCGCATCATCTCCCAGGTCCTCCAAAAGTGCATCGAAGAAGACGGAAAAGCCCTGTTGCTCGAGATCCACGAAGGCATTTGCGGGCACCACGCGAGCAGTCGCGCACTCATGGCCAAAGCTTTTCGAGCAGGTTTCTACTGGCCAACCGCAATGCGAAATGCGGAAGACATCGTGCGACGTTGCATCGCCTGCCAATAATTCGCCAGCAGGCCACACGCCCCAGCATCAGAACTCAAAACCATACCATTATCATGGTCGTTCGCCACTTGTGGGCTCAACATGGTGGGCCCACTCAAGAAATCCTCAAAAGGAGGTCGAACACATCTCCTAGTAAGAGTGGACAAGTTCACCAAGTGGATCGAGGCAGTACCAATTACTAGCTCAACAGCCCTCACGGCAGTTAACTTCATCAAGTCCATCATCTTCAGATTCGGCGTACCACATAACAGCATCACAGACAACGGTACAAACTTCACATCAGCAGAATTTCAGAACTTCTGCCAATATTTGGGCATCAAAATCAACTACGCATCAGTCACACACCCACAATATAACGGCCAGGTGGAAAAGGCAAACGACTTAGTGTGCGGAGGAATAAAAAAGCGGCTCCTCGCACCACTCGAACATGCTGCAGGAAACTGGGTAGAAGAACTCCCCACAGTCCTGTGGAGCCTGCGCACCACCCCCAACGCCTCAACCCAATACACACCTTTTTTCATGGTATATGGGGCAGAAGATGTGCTACCTCACGACCTAAAGTTTGGGGCTCCCCGAATCTCTGGCTATGAAGAAGAAGAGGCAGAAGAAGCACTCCAGGATGATAAATACACCGCAGACAAAGCAAGGGACACAACCATAGAAAGGTCAGAAGGATGCCAAGACAAACTACGCACATACCAAAGCAGTCGCCTACGGACAAGAACTTCCGCAAAGGAGATCTCGTCCTGCGACTAATACAAGAGAAAGTCCACAAGCTTGCCCCACAGTGGGAAGGACCCTTCATAATCTCGGAGGTCATAGGAGGACGTGCATACAGGTTGAAGAACCCGAAGACCGACGAAGACGTGGGAAATCCGTGGAGCGTGGAAAACTTGCGCCTGTTCTACCCATAGTCCACCCATAGGCACTCTCAGCAGTATCGGCAGCAGCACCGATCGGCAACCCATGTAAAAACTCGAAGCAATGAAAGAGGTGTTGCCCAAATAACAACACTTAAAGCAATCGGGGGCTCGAGCACAGACTCCCCTCGAGAGACGCTATCTTCGCCTACGCGATGTTACCTAAAGCGCTCGGGGGCTCGAGCACAGACCCCCCCCCCCCCCCGAGAGACGCTATTTTCGCTCACGCGACATTACTTAAAGCACTCGGTGGGTCAAGCATAGACTCCCCTCGAGAGACGCTATTTTCGCTCACGCGACGTTACTTAAAGCACTCGGGGGCTCGAGCACAGACTCCCCCCGAGAGACGCTATTTTCACTTACGCGACGTTACTTAAAGCACTCGGGGGCTCGAGCACAGACTCCCCCCGAGAGACGCTATTTTGGCTTACGCGACGTCAATCGAAGCACTCGGGGTCTCGAACAAAACTCTCCCCCCGAAAGACGTTATTTTCGCTTAGGCAGCGTTAATCAAAAGACTCGGGGACTCGAAGTACAAACTTCCCCCGAAAGGCATCGCCTTTCCCGCATAACCTCACTCAAAACTCTTTCCGCGTCAGCACAATTTATTCCTCAAAGATAAGGATACATCAGGCATCGGACAGAGAAACCACTTAGTCTTCACCTGATCATAAGTGATCACCTAAAAACTCGGGGGCTACTCCCATCTGGAGCGCTGCCGCGCACCCGATGAAAATCCAGAACAACCGAGTAGCCGCAAGAAAGGATAACATGATTGAATAAAGCTCTCAGTCTATGTCCGACTCTACAAAATCGAACTTAGCCTCGGGGGCTACTCCCATCGGAAGCGCTGCCGCACACCCGATAGTTTCACAGAGGACTTGAAGACATATTTCATTACAAAGGACTCGAAGGGAGTTCTCATTACAAAGGACTCGAAGACAGTTTTCATTACAAAGCACTCGAAGGCAGTTCTCATTACAAAGGACTCGAAGACAGTTCTCATTACAAAGGACTTGAAGACAGTTCTCATTACAAAATACTCGAAGACTTCAAGGAATTATGCCTTCTACATGTGTGCTCATGCTGAGATAATTGGCACTTTTGGCCCACATCTTGATGAGAATCATCACAGACAAAGTAAGAACCAAGCCTGCGAAGAAGCAAACTCGCCTCCTTCCTGAGGCTGGTGAACTTGCCTACCGATGCGCTCGCTTGACGGGTGGCTTGATGTCCAGATCCTCCCTAGAACTAGAAGAGAAAGCACCACCAGCCGAGGAGTCGGCCGAAGATGAAGCCACATGAGAAGTTGTCGAAGCATCCCGCGACCCACCAGAGCTGTCGCTGCTTGTTTCATCCCATCACGGGTCCAGACGATTGCCACCGGCATCAAACGCGCGGACGACAAGAGTATCTTCGCCATCAAAACGACAGCAAAGGCTATCCCCATCAAGAAAATTCAGCCGTCGCGAAAACGACCTCCAGCCAGATCCAAGAAAAATCAGGAACGAACTATCAACCACCAGCTCCACCCAAGAGGGAGATCGAGCACACCCTTGAAGCCAGAGCCACAGACCCCTCAAGTTAAGCTCGGAAATCATGGAAGCAAATGAGAACGGAAGAGGGATCCAAGTAGCGATCTGGCTAAGAACGCGTAGAAGGAAGTCGTGGCACCAAACACCCTCCTCCGCGTAATAAGAAGAGGGCGTCCTCGTAGCCCCACGACGTCCACCGCGCGAAGAACAAGGCGTACGACCACCACGTCCGCGCCGACCACGACCTCGGCCAGCCACACCGCCACCACGCCTAGGCGCCATATCAAGAAGAAGAAGGGAAAAATGGGAGAAGAGCAGATGCCGAGCCCAAGCAAACAACAACATGTATTTATAGCACAGGCCAGGGGCAAGCAAGGAAAATACGCAGAAGCCCAGCCGGCGCCATCATTAATTCAAAGAACAACACACCGGGCGTTACGAATTCCAAGACAATATGCCTTTTCACAGTCAACACTATTCAATAAAGGATACATCAAATCTCGCGTGTTTCCCATACACGCCTCGGAAATCCAACGGGCAGCAACAGCGCGACGTCCAAATTTTCATTATGACTGGTAAGGAGATGCGACGGTTCGAAGACCAAGCGTCGTCACCACATCGGTGACCAAGAGCATCTTTACGATGCTTATCCCTACAACATCCCAAGAAGAACGATTCAAGATAAAAGCAACTGGAAAAATAAAAACCTCCAAAGACTACCTCTCTCTTGGTGCCAAATATTGTGATTTTTTATCAAAAATTCTTACTCCCATCGGGAGTACCTTGCCTTTACTACAAACAAAGAAAGATCTCAAACCTCGAGAGTTTGGGTGCTCCCTCACCCAGAGACGAAGACATGCTTGAGTGACCATACACGCCAACAGTAAATCGCTACATCTACAGAGTTCGGGTGCTCCATCACCTTGTAGACAGCGAAGCATTCGAGTGACTACTCGCAAGACCCAACAAAAATCTGACAAGACAATCTGCCCGCGCACTCGACGACTTCCGAGTGGGTGTTTTCTTATCGATTCCTCGCCTGAGCTCATAAAAGTTCCGCGAGTGACTACTAATAGCTCACTTGCTTGTTTATTCCAAGTGGGTGCATCTCTAATTAGGCTCCGTGCCTCTATAAAAAATGATGCCTGGGCTACGACTCGCTGTACCCTGATACGTCCAAAACGTATCTATAATTTCTGCTTGCTCCATGCCTCTTTTGTGTGATATTGCTATGATATTGATGAACTTCCATACATTTTTGATCATATTTGGACTAACCTATTAACTCAGTGCACCCCAGTGCCAGTTCCTGTTTTTTTTGTTCTTGTATTTCAGGTTTTCCCATTATTTAAAGTGCCAGAAAAATTCCGGGAAAAATATAGGAAAAATCATCATACAGGAACCTTCCAGAAGAGCCCTAGTGGGGCCAGAGGGGGGCCGGGGGTGGCCTAGGCGGCTACCTGGCACGGCCACTGTAACAGCCCAGATTTCACAAAAATTAAAATTTTTGTTTTCGGTGTGAATGAAGTGGGCAAAAGGCTGTTAACTGCTACTTATTTTTCGTCATGTGCTGCTACTGTTATTTTATTGCAAGTTTGCTTGATGATTGTGACACATCCATGAGGCCTATTGCATTGATTCTTGTTGCATCCTGTTAAGCATCATGTCTACTTCAATCCTATGCAATTTCTTGTCATGTTTACATTCCTGGTCATAGAGATGTTTAGCTCCAAAGTTGCTATCCTTCTGTTTTTGACAGCCACCTCTGTTTTTCTCTAAGTCTGTAACTTTCCGATGCCATGTTGCATGCTTAATATCTTTTGATCTGTTATGCCTATGACCTTGATTCTTGTTTGTACCTGATCACCATCATGCCTACTCCATGCCCATATATTGCTATGTCATGTTGTTGCACTTTTGCATATAGCTTTACCCCTGTTTATACAACATGAAAATAAAAGTTTCTACCCTGTTTTACTGATTTTCACTAAGTCCTTGACCAGTAATGTTTTATTGAATTTTGCTTGGGCTATAATTAATTGTTCATGATGTCTTTTTGCATGATTCCTTTTGCCATGCCTTCCCTTCCATGTCTACTTTAGTTGCATATCATTTTTGAGCATGTTTGCATTCATTATCCTATTTATGCATTGCTCTAAAGTGTGCTTCTTGATGTTGGCAGATTGTGTTCCAAACTTGTTTTGCTTGTATCTTTTTAACCGTAACTCCGTTTGGAGTGTTCTTTATATGTAACTTGATTAGTTTTTCGTGTACTTTGTGTTTATGCTATTGTTTGCTGTTGTTAAGCAACCTAAAATATGGTTTAGGGAAGAACAGTACCACACTACTAGGGAAATAACTATACATGGAAAGCTTATTAGTGGCGCATATAGAAGGCCATGCGCCACCATCTGTTAGGGGTGGCGCACTGGAAAATAATGCGCCACCCATAGAGTGGGCCAGCCTGGATGATCTTATACGTGACGCATTTAGTAATATGCGCCACCCCTAAGAACCTTATAGGTGGCGCATTCCCAATATGCGCCACCCCTAAAAGCTTAGGGGTGGCGCAGTGTGGTAATGCGCCACCCATAAGAGCTTAGGGGTGGCGCATCTCACCAATGCGCCACCACTGACTTGCTATATGCGCCACTAAATGCCTAGAGCTGCCCTTATCTACTCCACCCCACCTACCACCTCTCATTCACTCCACACAATTCTCAAACTAGATCCACTCTTCTCACCCTAGATCTATTCGGTTTTCTCCTCCTCCCCACCTCATTTCTTCCATTTATCCATCGATACTTGGCATTACATCTATTTTTTTTCATATTGAAGTAAGTGGACCTCCTCCCAAACACTTTTGTTCCATTTATGACCCATATACTTGCCTTTATTAGCTTGGGGTTTGTTGTATATGTGAAGCTTGGGTTTGATGTATATGTGAAGCTTGTTGTGGTTTGATGTATATGTGAAGCTTATGGTGGTTTGATGTATATGTGAATCTTGAGTGGCCAATGTTTTGCCGAAATGTCGATTCATTTCCGTTTCGGCAAATTTCTGGCGCACTCTCCGCATGCTCCCATGCATTATTAGGGAAGGTCATGCCGGATTTTTCCGGCGACGACTGTGATATATAATTGTGTTGCTCTCTCCGTGCACGCAGGTGATCGACCATGATCCGTGAGATGCTGAGCGATATCACCGTGGCTAGGTGGATGCAATGTGCGACAAATGACATGCTAAGGAATAATAGGTTGGATATAAGATGTTCGTGTAGGAGATGCAAACTGCAGTGTGTGACCGAGCCTGATTCCGGAATATTGCAAAGACACCTGAAGCGTAATGGTTTGATGGATGGCTACACACGGTGGATAAGTGATGAAGCTGGTGAGGAGGAGGACGTCAATGGTGGGGCGCCAGTAAATGAGGAAGGGCAACCAGACAATAGCGGCGGGCGAGAAGACGAAGAGCATCCCGTACATGATCATGAAGAAGATGCCGAAGCGGATCATGTAGATCAAGATGCCGGACATGAAGATCAAGATGTCGACATGTTGAGGATTCAAGCTGGGTGCGGAACCCTCATGTTCAAGAGCTGCTTGTCAAAGAGGCGTTGAACGCAAGAGGTGCAGCTAGAGAGAAAGCCAAGGTGGCGCAACTCGAGAAAGACGCGATTACGAAGTTGTAAGAAGGCTGCTTGAATGTAACACTTGGGGCTATGGAGATGAAGGCAAAACACAAATGGACCGACGAAAGCTCCGATGATAACATGGTATTCTGGCACGATCGTCTTTCGAAGGGCAACACGTGCCCATCTAGTATCGCTGAAGAGAAGAAAGTCATTTGCCCTCTCGATCTTCCGCACGTTAAATACCACGTCTGCATAAATGATTGCATGATCTATCGGGGTGAGGACGAAGATAAAACCACATGTTCGGTGTGCGGTGTTAGACGATACAAGAGAGGGAAGAAAGTTCCTAGAAAAGTGGTATGGTACTTTCCGATCACTCCTCGTCTGCAGAGGTATTTCGTAGATCCCGAGGATGCAAAGCTCATGACCTGACACGCGGATAGAAAGAAGCTAAAAGAGGATGACCCGAACCCGGATCCGGAAAATGAGGACATGCTGAGGCACCCTTCAGATGGTAGCCAATGGACTGCGTTGGACCTCGAATACCCAGATTTTGGGAAAGAACCAAGGAACCTCAGGATTGGTGTGAGCGCCGATGGAATCAATCCGTTTGGCGGCCAGAGCAGCACACACAGTACCTGGCCCGTGTTTGTATGCATATACAACCTTCCCCCCTAGAAGTGCATGAAGAAAAAGTACATAACAATGTGTATGCTAGTTCAAGGGCCGAAACAACCAGGTACGGACCTCAATCTATATCTGCAGCTGTTGAAAGAGGAGCTAGAAACGTTATGGAAAGACGAAGTCAATACGTGTGACGCCGCGGCAAAAGAATATTTCCCAATGAAAGCCGCGGTGATCACGACGGTGCATGACTATCTCGGATACGGATATTTCTCCGGGCAGGTGGTCCAAGGATTCTGTGCATGCGTTAGGTGCATGGATAATACAACGTACCGCCAACTACCAAAAGATCCCGGATCTTCAAAAACCGTGTTCCAGGGGTCTCGGAGGTGGCTTCCCAAGAAACACGCGTGGAGAAAACAGGGACATCTGTTCGATGGAAGCGAGGAGCTCCGAGCACCCCCAGATCGAAGGAGCGGCAAAGAAATCAACAACTTGCTGAAAACTCGGAAAGAGTGCCCCGCGCCGGGAAAGAGAAAAAGAAGACTCAGCCGTTGATGAGGGTATGGAAAGCGAGGTCTGTTTTCTGGGATTTGGAACACTGGAGTCTCCTCCGCAGTCCTCATAGCCTTGATCTCATGCATATCACAAAGAACGTGTGCGAGAGCTTGTTTGGCACGCTGCTCAACATGCCGGAGAATACCAAGGACGGGCCAAAATCAAGGAATGACTTGAAATTTATGGGCATGAGGAGGGAACTTCACCCCCCTAGTGACGACGATGATGAGCCGGAGGAGGAAGAGGATACGGAAACACAAAACTCTCGCATACGAAAAAGGACGACCAAGAAGAAGACCGGTATTGATCACTGCGCTAAAATGTAATCTTTAGTTGATGTTGATTATGTAACCAAGTGGGTAGAGGCAATACCCACTGAAAGTGCTGATCACAAGACATCTTTGAAAATGCTCAAGGATGTAATTTTTCCTAGGTTTGGAGTACCCAGGTACCTCATGAATGACGGGGGATCACACTTTACGCATGGAGCTTTTAGAAAAGCATTAGCCAAGTACGATGTCAATCATAGAATTGCTTCACCGTACCACCCTCAAACTAGTGGGCAAGTTGAGCTCACCAATAGAGAGATCAAGTTGATCTTACAGAAGACAGTTAATAGAAATAGAAAAGATTGGTAGAATAAGTTAGGAGATGCTTTGTGGGCGTATAGAACTGCTTACAAAAACCCCATGGGCATGTCTCCCTATAAGATGGTCTATGGCAAGGCTTGCCATTTGCCAGTAGAATTAGAACACAAAGCTTTTTGGGTTATTCGAGAGCTCAATGCTAACCTGAAGTTAGATGGTGAAAAGCATCTCATGAACTTGACTTCTCTAGATGAGTGGAGAAGTGAAGCTTACGAGAGCGCTAAAATGTTCAATGAAAAGGTAAAGAAGTGGCACGATAGGAGGATTCTGAAACGTGAATTTAATGTTGGTGATAAAGTTTTGTTGTTTAGATCCTGTTTCAGGTTTTCTCCAGGTAAACTACTTTCCAGGTGGGAAGGGCCATTTCATATTGAGGAAGTCTACCGCTCTGGTGCAATCAAGATTAACAATTTTGATGGCACCAAACCTCAAGTTGTGAATGGGCAAAGACTCAAGCATTACATGGCGGGAGACCCCGTCAATGTTGATGCAAATTTAATACACACAACAACTCATGAAGAATATGTTGCAGCCCTGTTTCAGACGCCAGCATGAACATAATAAGAAAAGGTATGTGTTACGGTAAGGAAACATCGCGAACCGCCATAAAAGTTCCATATAACAAGTTTTTACAAAATTAGGAAAATTCAAAGCCTGGTCGGAGCCTGAGTGGAGCTCCAGGGGGCCCAAGCACCCCCCTGGCGCGGCCTACCTCCTGGCCGCGCCGGGAGGCTGCCTGGACACCCTGGAGTCTGCCTCCGACTCCGCTTTGGCTCGTTGCCTTCCTTATTTTGCAGAAGTTTTTGCTATATATTTGCCCGGATAGTCTCGGCACCGTATCTCGCAATTTTGTGTGTTTTCTTCTCGAGCTGTTTATGCCAGGAAGTCTTTTAGCTACACCTAGGTGCTATGGCTTCCCCAAGTTCCCCCAAGGACAAGTTCGTCATCAACGTCATCAACCCTTACCTCGCTGAGGGGAAGAAGCACCCTCAAAACGTTTGGTTGGAGGATGGTGTTCTCCACCAAGAAGATCTAATGGAACCTGTCAAGGAGGGGACCATCAAGGCCAGGCTAGAAGAAGTGGAGCAAGAAGTCTTCAAGTACAAGAAGATGGTTGAGCGGGGTATTGAAGCGAACTTCGACCTCATCAACGAGCTGAAGACGTTCTACAAGAAGGAGATGAGGGGGATGTGGTCAAGCATCACCGCAGCAGAAGAAAGAATTGATGAGCTCCAAGGGCAGATCTATGATCTGCATAACCAGAACTGTGAGTATGAACTAAAGTTTATGCGCATGGGTTTAGGTGCTGAAAGCAGGATCTTGGAGACTGAAGCCTCTCATGAGACGGGAGAACCTCTTCCATGGAAGCGTTTTTTCAGGGACTACGTAATCAACAACAACGGGAAGGAGGAGTGAAATCTCCTCGGGTAATGGCATCCCCTTAGCTTGTTCCAAGCTTGGGGGAGTGCCTGGTATCTTTATCTTTATCTTAGTCTTTTAGAGTCAAGTAGAGTCGTATCATGTCTAGGGAAGTTATTATATGAAATAGGTGATTGCATTGAGGTCTATCACTCCTTTGTGGAGAGTTTGTATCCGTGAGTGTGGAGTCGTCTATGATGGAATATTAATGAGAAGTCTATTGGTTCCTTCGCTGCACTCGGTATTCTCTTCACGCAATCAACCTTATATGATGATTCTTATGGGGAGTATTGACCTTATATCAGGTATGGCTTTGAAATCTTTCTTTAAAGTTTGGCAAACATAGCTTTGGTCATGACAACATGCATGTTTTCTCAAGTAGCGACATAGCCAAAACCTTTATGTTATTATGCTTGAAGTGTTATGTTGACAAGGAAGACAATTTGATGTGTTATGCTTACCTCAATGTTTATGCTTTATATGTTTTGCATCTAAGTCAACATCAATTGTCTGTTCTCTCAAAGCCTTTGCTAGCCAAACTCTTTGCCGAGAAGATTTCTTCTTGTGCATCCATACCTTGAAACCAATATCTTCCATATGGGTCCACCATACCTTCCTATTCGTGGTATTTCCCTACCACTCCTAAAAGTATAGAATTTATGTGTTATCCTTAAATGTCCAAAATCTTCTATTTTGTGCCTTAGCTCATGACGAAGTAGTAGGTAATTCATGATCTTCTTAAGTTGGACAAGTTTTACCCCGGGATTGAATGTCTAATATGCAAACCTATAATACGAGGAGGAGCTGGCATGAGTCGCCCAGCTCGTAAGATAATACAACAAACAAACCCTCCTTCACGCTTGGTCTATGAGAAATCAGAAACTTTGGCAGCGATAAACAAAGGAAATTAAGGGGATGTGATCGTCCCCACTTGAGAGTTGTTTCTCGAAACTTGTCCAGCTTGAGAAGTAATTGAGCTATCTATTAGCATTCGTTGACAAACTATGCACCTCCCAATTTTTTTTCATTCTGTTTGATTTGAGGATAGCACATGAGTTTTCCCTGCTTTCCTATAGCAAGGCCTATATTTTACTTTTATGTTGAGTCAGTTTTCCTACTTCCTTATTTTCCCAAAGAGAACAGACACTTGATGTTGATGAGGATTCATTCATATAATGCTGCATTAAGTTTTTCCATGCCACTTGATGTTGAGTCAATAATTAAGTAGGTTGTTTGCAAAAGCTTATGCCAAGCAAACATCTTCCTTTGTGTTAGCATTTGCACTTCATGACTAATAACATGTTCTTTCAAAGCCTTCAAATTGTTTCATTATAAAGGGAAAGAGCAAAATTAAAAGTTATTAGTTGTCCTTTGACCAAGGATATGTTTTCCATAATTTGATGAGTTTTCTCAGCCCTACTTTTGATTATAATTGTTATTACTTTCTCATAAGGGCCTTATGAGTTGAGGTTGCTGTTGAGGGTGCTTGAGTTTGGTGAAGAAATCATGATGCTTCTTGTCCGTATTCAATTTATCAACACTTCACTGTCTAAACTTGTGGACAGGTTTACCGAGCTCAGTATTCGCTTGGAGACAAGCGAGGTCTAAGCTTGCGGGAGTTGATACGTCCAAAATGCATCACTATTTTATATAGCAATTCATCCCTAATCATTGATATATTTCATGTTATGATGTTATTCTCATGCTGTTTTGGCTTGTTTTACACATTTTTTAATTTTCCGATGCCGAAGCAGCAAACGCAGGATTCAGCGGTAAAAAGTGGATGCAGAGTTGCTGAATTAGAAGACCTCCAAATTACCCTAAAATCGACAGAGGACATTTTCCAGAAGAATGACGGGGACACGCAAAACGGAGACCAGAGGTTGGCCACCAGGAGCCCAGGTGCCCCCCTGGCGCGGCCCCGCCCCTGGCCGCGCCGGGTGGCCGCCTGGACCCCTGGGGCCACCCCAGGCTCCCCCCTCTGGCCTATTTATCCCTCGTCGTACGAAAACCCTAAAGAGGGAGGAATTTCGCGAGTTCCGCCGCCGCTCCATGGAGGAAACCTACAGAGAAGAAAAGACAACTTCGGCGGGCAAATTCCGCCAGGGAGAACACCTCCCGAAAGGGGAGATCATCGACATCGTCATCACCATCGTCACGGGCATCATCGAGATCATCATCAACATCATCCCTGTGACGCCCCCAAAATCAGACCGTGTACAGTAATCATACACACAGGGTACACGACTGAGATTAGGGTGCCACGGTGATAATATCACAGCACAACACTAAACACAAATGGATAAACAAATATGTTACAATAGAGGGGGGTCACGCGGACCCGAATACATAAGTCATACAAACCATAATATCTGAGCATAGACATAGTTAGTCAAGTTTTTCCTTAAGAAGGCTAGCACAAATCACATCAGAGATACAGATCGAAAAGGCGAGGCCTCCTGCCTGGGATCCACCGAACTACTCCTGGTCAACGGGGAACTCGACGTCGTAGTAGGCGCCTCCGGGGTACTCCTGCTCCTGGGCTCCAACGTCGGCTGCAGCGGCCGATCAGGCAAAACAGTAAAGGAAATAAAGCAGGTGAGTATCTAGTATACCCGCGAGTCTTACGTCCGCTACTAAGCATTATGCATTGTATCAACGGAAAGAAGAGGCTGTATATAGTGGACTGAAAGACAGAAATCCAGAGCAAGGGTAAGAAGCTAGGCCTAACGAAGACTAGCATCTTCCGACGATGTCTTGCAGCATGAGGTAAGAATCGGCCAACAGTTTATATAAAGCATAAAGTAACAATGCAGCAGAACTTCCTGCAGCATTGTATAATAATAAGTTGTAATAATTATCAATGGCTCCGAGTTCACCTCCTCGACATCCGCGCGAGGAAGAGAACCCGGAACCATACAGTTTAATAATAGTTTCTAGTGGTAAGATCCAGCTTCAGTATAAAGCGTCCTGTTACCGTGGACACGGCTATTCGAATAGATTAATCTTCCCTGCAGGGGTGCACTTGTGTTACGCTACACGCACGGATCTCCAGGGTGGCGGGAAACTTGTTAGGGAACGCTCCACCGAGGCTATCCGACACTTCCTAGCCCATCTTTCAAACTCAACAGAGAGGCCATCCGCCGTTCTAAATCCTAAGTACTCAGGGCCTTGGACCCCAACCCTGACGTACTCCTGCACGGTGCGTGGGTGGCTGGGAAGCCGTAACAAAAACAACACAGCTCGAGCCAAAGAAGACAACGCACTTCCCGGCAATCAGCCTGCGGTACTGCTGACGTCTGAAGAGTCCTCGGAAGACACTACGAAGCAGAGGAGCCCATAAACTCGTAATTCCCACGGGTAGGTAGTGCGTACATGGCATATAGCCAACTTAAGACATTCACTGAACCATTTAGTATTTTAATTAACCTGCGTGACAACCGTTATCGTTGCCTCGACTTAACCGACCCGCGGACAACGACAGCAGCCAGGACCACCAGTACCTCGGTGCCTGCCCTGTCGTCCCACCAAGTCACTGCGGTTACCAACAAGGTGAACCGTCTCCTTACCTTGTCTCGCGTGTGCTCCTGGAGGAGCTCGACTTCCGTGGTTTGGTAACTCTCGCGGCCAACGATCAGGGGCCAAGCACACCGGTACACTGGTCGTACCCTCCCTGTCGTCCCGTCGCAATACCTCTCGCGGGCACCGTTGGGTCGCCCGACTCCTTACCTGAAGGACAACCGTCGTTCAGGACCCTATGGCGGTAAGACAAAGTCAGCCTCGAGTGGAGTACCAGGATTACTCCTGGATAGCTCACACTGGAGGTGACTAGGCATAACCCAGGTAGGGGCCTTAGACGATGTCTGCATTGTACCGTACCTGTGCAGTTATAATATTTGTATCCGCATTCACTCCCCTGAGTGATCACGGCCCTCTATCTAATCCTAGCTAACAATGCGCAGGGCTCACTGCTGAATAACGCATAATAATAATAATAGGCAGCCTAGGATAAAGGAAGGCACATCAAGGGGCGACAAAAACAGGCTATGCAATTGAATAGGATTGTAACGTAGCAGCAACAGTAACAATGCCTAGTGCAATAAATGTACGGAAAGATAGGCGATATCTGGGGAAGAGAATGGCTCTGCTTGCCTGCAAGCTCGACGGTAGTAGTAGGGTCGTCGACGACGTAGTCGTAATCAGCAGCGGTGTAGTCGACGGTAGCAGCGGGGTCTACCGGAGATTAAGGGGGGGAAAGAAAACAGTAAACACACAGCAAGCATATACAAACAGATGCATGACATGACAGATGAAATGTTAACGGTATTCTAACGCAGTGCAATGCAATATGCTCGGAGCGGAAATTCGTCCGGGGATGAAATACCGGCTCCGGGTGATTACCGGACAGGGTGTCCGGAGGGGGAAGGATCAAGCCGGAGGTGTCGTGGTTACCGGAACAACATAAGGGGGGTGTATCTGTGCTAGTTGACCTATTCCGAGAAACATTCGTGTTCGGAATAAATTCATCCGGTCACTCTAACAGTACCGGACAATTTATCGGACAGACGGTCCGGAGGGGGAATGTCCGATGTTCGTTGTGTTAGAGGGGTGTAGTAGGCATACGGATAGCGTATTTGTATTTTTTATATTTTTCTGATCAATTTTCATGTATAAAGTTTTTGAATCCGAGTTACGGTTTAAAAGTTATTGAATTTCAAAGTTTAAATCAATTTAAATGATTTTCTGGATTTCTTTTATTATTTATTCAACATTATCCAGAACATTATCCAAAACATTATCCAGAACAGTGTTGACATGTGGGACCCACATGTCAGCCTCTGTTATTTATAAAACATTTAATTAAATTGGAAAAGTACCCTGGACCCACATGTCATACACTGGTTAATTGACTAATTCATTTAATTAACTTAATTACAGGTGGGGCCCATGTGTCATTGACACGGTGGCTAATTAGCCATTTTAATTATAATAAAAATACCAAGGGCCCACATGTAAGTCAGAGGGGGTGGGGTTGTTAGCCTCTGTTTATTATTAAACAGAGGGATTAAGGGGGTGCGGGGCCCGTTGTCAGTGGGCAGGGGGTGGTTAGGGGGGGGTTAACCCACCTGACGTGGAGGGCCCACCGGGAAGCCACACCACGCCGGAGCCGACGAGGCCGTGCCGCCGGCGACGAGCTGGCGCTTGCCACAGGCCATGGGATGGGGCGTGGAGGGGCTCGTTGATGCCAGAGAACGCGCGGCCTGCCCAGAATGAGAATGGGATCCGCGGTCTGGGATCTGGCGTACGACGCCTGCGACACGACTCAATCAATGGGGGGGGGAAGCACCAAAAGCTTATGCCAAGCAAACATCTTCCTTTGTGTTAGCATTTGCACTTCATGACTAATAACACGTTCTTTCAAAGCCTTCAAATTGTTTCATTATAAAGGGAAAGAGCAAAATTAAAAGTTATTAGTTGTCCTTTGACCAAGGATATGTTTTCCATAATTTGATGAGTTTTCTCAGCCCTACTTTTGATTATAATTGTTATTACTTTCTCATAAGGGCCTTATGAGTTGAGGTTGCTGTTGAGGGTGCTTGAGTTTGGTGAAGAAATCATGATGCTTCTTGTCCGTATTCAATTTATCAACACTTCACTGTCTAAAGTTGTGGACAGGTTTACCGAGCTCAGTATTCGCTTGGAGACAAGCGAGGTCTAAGCTTGGGGGAGTTGATACGTCCAAAATGCATCACTATTTTATATAGCAATTCATCCCTAATCATTGATATATTTCATGTTATAATGTTATTCTCATGTTGTTTTGGCTTGTTTTACACATTTTTTAATTTTCCGATGCCGAAGCAGCAAACGCAGGATTCAGCGGTAAAAAGTGGATGCAGAGTTGCTGAATTAGAAGACCTCCAAATTACCCTAAAATCGACAGAGGACATTTTCCAGAAGAATGACGGGGACACGCAAAACGGAGACCAGAGGTTGGCCACCAGGAGCCCAGGTGCCCCCCTGGCGCGGCCCCTCCCCTGGCCGCGCCGGGTGGCCGCCTGGACCCCTGGGGCCACCCCAGGCTCCCCCCTCTAGCCTATTTATCCCTCATCGTACGAAAACCCTAAAGAGGGAGGAATTTCGCGAGTTCCGCCGCCGCTCCATGGAGGAAACCTACAGAGAAGAAAAGACAACTTCGGCGGGCAAATTCCGCCAGGGAGAACACCTCCCGAAAGGGGAGATCATCGACATCGTCATCACCATCGTCACGGGCATCATCGAGATCATCATCAACATCATCCCTGTGACGCCCCCAAAATCAGACCGTGTACAGTAATCATACACACAGGGTACACGACTGAGATTAGGGTGCCACGGTGATAATATCACAGAACAACACTAAACACAAATGGATAAACAAATATGTTACAATAGAGGGGGGTCACGCGGACCCGAATACATAAGTCATACAAACCATAATATCTAAGCACAGACATAGTTAGTCAAGTTTTGCCTTAAGAAGGCTAGCACAAATCACATCAGAGATACAGATCGAAAAGGCGAGGCCTCCTGCCTGGGATCCACCGAACTACTCCTGGTCAACGGGGAACTCAACGTCGTAGTAGGCGCCTCCGGGGTACTCCTCCTCCTGGGCTCCAACGTCGGCTGCAGCGGCCGATCAGGCAAAACAGTAAAGGAAATAAAGTAGGTGAGTATCTAGTATACCCGCGAGTCTTACGTCCGCTACTAAGCATTATGCATTGTATCAACGGAAAGAAGAGGCTGTATATAGTGGACTGAAAGACAGAAATCCAGAGCAAGGGTAAGAAGCTAGGCCTAACGAAGACTAGCATCTTCCGACGATGTCTTGCAGCATGAGGTAAGAATCGGCCAACAGTTTATATAAAGCATAAAGTAACAATGCAGCAGAACTTCCTGCAGCATTGTATAATAATAAGTTGTAATAATTATCAATGGCTCCGAGTTCACCTCCTCGACATCCGCGCGAGGAAGAGAACCCGGAACCATACAGTTTAATAATAGTTTCTAGTGGTAAGATCCAGCTTCAGTATAAAGCGTCCTGTTACCGTGGACACGGCTATTCGAATAGATTAATCTTCCCTTCAGGGGTGCACTTGTGTTACGCTACACGCACGGATCTCCAGGGTGGCGGGAAACTTGTTAGGGAACGCTCCACCGAGGCTATCCGACACTTCCTAGCCCATCTTTCAAACTCAACAGAGAGGCCATCCGCCGGTCTAAATCCTAAGTACTCAGGGCCTTGGACCCCAACCCTGACGTACTCCTGCACGGTGCGTGGGTGGCCGGGAAGCCGTAACAAAAACAACACAGCTCGAGCCAAAGAAGAAAACGCACTTCCCGGCAATCAGCCCGCGGTACTGCTGACGTCTGAAGAGTCCTCGGAAGACACTACGAAGCAGAGGAGCCCATAGACTCGTAATTCCCACGGGTAGGTAGTGCGTACATGGCATATAGCCAACTTAAGACATTCACTGAACCATTTAGTATTTTAATTAACCTGCGTGACAACCGTTATCGTTGCCTCGACTTAACCGACATGCGGACAACGACAGCAGCCAGGACCACCAGTACCTCGGTGCCTGCCCTGTCGTCCCACCAAGTCACTGCGGTTACCAACAAGGTGAACCGTCTCCTTACCTTGTCTCGCGTGTGCTCCTGGAGGAGCTCGACTTTCGTGGTTTGGTAACTCTCGCGGCCAACGATCAGGGGCCAAGCACACCGGTACACTGGTCGTACCCTCCCTGTCGTCCCGTCGCAATACCTCTCGCGGGCATCGTTGGGTCGCCCGACTCCTTACCTGAAGGACAACCGTCGTTCAGGACCCTATGGCGGTAAGACAAAGTCAGCCTCGAGTGGAGTACCAGGATTACTCCTGGATAGCTCACACTGGAGGTGACTAGGCATAACCCAGGTAGGGGCCTTAGACGGTGTCTGCATTGTACCGTACCTGTGCAGTTATGATATTTGTATCCGCATTCACTCCCCTGAGTGATCACGACCCTCTATCTAATCCTAGCTAACAATGCGCAGGGCTCACTGCTGAATAACGCATAATAATAATAATAGGCAGCCTAGGATAAAGGAAGGCACATCAAGGGGCGACAAAAACAGGCTATGCAATTGAATAGGATTGTAACGTAGCAGCAGCAGTAACAATGCCTAGTGCAAGAAATGTACGGAAAGATAGGCGATATCTGGGGAAGAGAATGGCTCTGCTTGCCTGCAAGCTCGACGGTAGTATTAGGGTCGTCGACGACGTAGTCGTACTCAGGAGCGGTGTAGTCGACGGCAGCAGCGGGGTCTACCGGAGATTAAGGGGGGGGGAAAGAAAACAGTAAACACACAACAAGCATATACAAACAGATGCATGACATGATAGATGAAATGTTAACGGTTTTCTAACGCAGTGCAATGCAATATGCTCGGAGCGGAAATTCGTCCGGGGATGAAATACCGGCTCCGGGTGATTACCGGACAGGGTGTCCGGAGGGGGAAGGATCAAGCCGGAGGTGTCGTGGTTACCGGAACAACATAAGGGGGGTGTATCCGTGCTAGTTGACCTATTCCGAGAAACATTCGTGTTCGGAATAAATTCATCCGGGCACTCTAACAGTACCGGACAATTTATCGGACAGACGGTCCGGAGGGGGAATGTCTTATGTTTGTTGTGTTAGAGGGGTGTAGTAGGCATACGTATAGCGTATTTGTATTTTTTATATTTTTCTGATCAATTTTCATGTATAAAGTTTTTGAATCCGAGTTACGGTTTAAAAGTTATTGAATTTCAAAGTTTAAATCAATTTAAATGATTTTCTGGATTTCTTTTATTATTTATTCAACATTATCCAGAACATTATCCAAAACATTATCCAGAACAGTGTTGACATGTGGGACCCACATGTCAGCCTCTGTTATTTATAAAACATTTAATTAAATTGGAAAATTACCCTGGACCCACATGTCATAAACTTAATTACAGGTGGGGCCCATGTGTCATTGACCCGGTGGCTAATTAGCCATTTTAATTATAATAAAAATACCAAGGGCCCACATGTAAGTCAGAGGGGGGGTGGTTGTTAGCCTCTGTTTATTATTAAACAGAGGGATTAAGGGGGTGCGGGGCCCGTTGTCAGTGGGCAGGGGGTGGTTAGGGGGGGTTAACCCACCTGACGTGGAGGGCCCACCGGGCAGCCACACCACGCCGGAGCCGACGAGGCCGTGCCGCCGGCGACGAGCTGGCGCTCGCCACAGGCCATGGGATGGGGCATGGAGGGGCTCGTTCGGCGTGGGCGACTAAGGCACGTCGAATGGTGGTGGTGGCCTCGCCGGAAGGTGACCGGAGCGACGACGGCGACGTGCGCAGCGGCGGAGCCGAACGGGGCGAGGAAGACGACGACGTTCCAGCGCACGGGAACGAAGGGCAGATAGCGCGTTCGACTACTGGGGGCAGCGCGAGTGCAGTGACGCGCTTGGCCTGCCATACGCGGGCTCCAGGCCACGGCGGCGACCTCGCGGGCGGCGACGAGATTCGGCTCCAATGGTGGAGCGGGCTACGGCGGGAGAGGAGGGAAGCGAGCGCATGGGGATATGGCCGAGCTCACCAGGAGCGCGTAGAGGAGGCAGTAGGCTCGGGGGAGGCTCAACGACGCGGGAATTCGACGGCGATGTCGCGGCGGCGCCGGAGGGGAACGGTGGCGTAGTCGTCGCTGCCGGGTCCCGCGGTTCGATTCCTTGCGGATGTCGACGAAGACGACGTTGGCGGGGCGCTAGGACACGGTGGCCGGCCTCCTCGTCGCTGTTGGCCGCGGGAACCACGACGGGGCGGCCACGGCAGCACCCGGTGCCGCGCGTGAGAGGAGGAAAAGAGCGTGGGGAGAGGGAGAGGAGTGAGCAGGGGTCAAGGGGCAGGTGGATGGCCTCGGCCTTATCCAGAGGGGGCAGGTGAGGAGGGGAGGGAGCAGGTGAGGGGGAGGGGCCGGCATGGCCACGGCCATGGCGCCCTGTCCACGCGACAGGGGAGGGGGGGTAGGTGGGGAGGAGGAGGAGGAAGGGGGTGGGCCATGTGGGCCATGTGCCCAGGGCGTAGGTTAGTTGTTTTGTTTTCTGTTTTTATTTCCTTTTTTTGTATTCTGTACTTGTATTTGTTTTATTAACCTAGGCATTTTTGAAAAAGGTTATTAGGGTTTGTAAATTAGGTTTACATATTAATAAGGTGCCACAAAAGTTTTTGTAGTAAAATAAAATCATTAGGTATTTCTTTTAATTATTAAATGCCCAAAGTAGGGGTTTTAACCTACTGTTTGAATTGTTTGGAATTTTCTGCAACTACAAAAATTACCAAAGTTGGTCCAACATGATTATAATGATTTTAGGCAATTTACAAAAATAGTTCCATGATTTTTGGAACAACTTTATTTGAGCCCTTTTGTTTTAATTTTCATTCAAAGTAGTTTCATCTTGGGTTTGGTTTCTTGATGAGCAAGATGCATTGGGCTTTGGGTTTTTATTACCAACCAACATGGTGTGAAAAGAGTAGAAGAAAAGTTTGATTAGGGACAGGGGATAACAATGATTAACAAACAGTGATGGTCAACAGTGATGATGATTACTGTTACAGGAACTGAGGGTGTTACAATCCCCAACATCAGCACCATGTCCACCACCATCCCATCTCATCTCACAATTGGAACTTGTGTTGTAATCCGCACTATCTATCCTCTCTACTCTATCGTTGTTGATTGCTACCGTATGATGAATGCTATTGAGTTTTGTTGGAGAAATGTCATTTTGTCCAGATTGTTTATCATCTATTTATCCCCTCTGATCATGATCTCTTTTATGTCTTGTGAGTAGTTACTTTAGTTCTTGAGGACATGGGAGAAGTCTAGTTGTTAGTAGTCATATGATGTGGAAGTAATATGTGTTGTTTGATATTTAAGTTGTTTTTTTATTTTCCTAGTGGTGTTGTGTGATTCGAACACTCAACACTTCACCTTATTAAGGACATAGGGGAATGAATTGTGTATAAAGAATGCTTGCAGTGGGTTGCCTGAGTGACAGAAACCTGAACCCCCGTTTGCATGCTTTTGCACAAGGGAACAATGGATCATCGATCGTATTGCTATGGTTAGGCTTTTTCCTTAATTACTACCTTGTATTTGCGGATGCTTGCAAGGTGTTTAATCATAAGAGTGCACTTATCTTAGTCTAAAAGGTGTACTAGCATAGATCCACCCACTCAACACTTATCAACACATCACATAGTATCAATACGGAATATGGCGAAAGCACGTGACTATCTCTCCCATGTGTCCTCAAGAACACTTTAGCCTTTTTAAGTTCAGTTGCTAGGCCTATCCTTTGCTCAAAAGGATTGTGCCACTTGTTACTCATATGTTCCTCTTACTTTGTTTGCTTTTACCTTCTTGTTGCTTATACCGAAAACACCTAAAAAGTTATCTTTTAGTGCATGCAGTGATTTATTTGCCAAAGTCACTTACCAATACCTTCTGCTCCTCGTTGGTTTCGACACTCTTATTTATCGAAAACGCTACAAACGATCCCCTACATTTGAGGGTCATCATTTTCTCTTTGTGATGTTGGAGCTAGTACCTCCGTTATGCCCAAAAGAATGTATTATATGTTTGAATTGAAACCTTTTGATCCTTGTTCTTTCGGTGTTCGCCTTGTTGATTCTTCCGTATAGAAACCTTTGGGGAAGATTGACGATGTTCTTATTATTGTCAATGATAGTTATGTTCCCGTTGATTTGACTATTATGGGCATTAAGTGTGAACCCTCATGTCCAATTATTTTCGGACGTCCTTTTCTTCCCACCGTTGGTGCTGTCATTGATATGAAAGAGGAGAATAAAAGATTACAATTCCCTCTCAATAAGGGCATGGAACACTTCCCTAGAAAGAAGATTAAGTTACCTTTTGAGTCTGTTACACGGACTAGCTATTCTCTTACACTTGATAAAACTTGACATTTTTGCTTCGTGCCTAGCTCAAAGGCGTAAAAGAAAGCGCTTGTTGGGAGGCAACCCAATTTGTTTTTACTTATGTTTTTAGTGGTCTTGATGATTGTTACTACTGTAGCAACATCATTGTATCTTTATTTTCAAGCTTTGTACCGAGTTTAGCCTCTGATTGCAAGAAAGTTCAAAAGTTGTGACGTGCTGTCCAGAAAACATATTTTGTCCCTTGACGGAAAAATTCGGATAAAATCACCAGATCATATTTTTTTATTTGAATTTTTTTGACAGCGTGCTCTATACAATTAGCTTTTGTGCTTATATTCTGAGTTTTTTGATTTGAGTTTCATAAGTACCCCAAAAAAATTATCTACTACTTGCTGGTCTATTTTTCCTAGATTCTGCCACGTTTTTCCTTTTCTCTGTTTTGAAAACCTTAAGCTTGCTTTTTCTTTGCAATTTTTTTGGCAATCTTGAGAAACAGTAGCTCTTCAAGAATATCTTTATTTCCAGTAGATAAAAATATATTTTATTATGGGTACTAACCACTCTAATCAGCTTATGATGAGTTATGTATGAAGGGAGTTTTCAAGTGTGTGAAGGAACATGATGAAAGAAGATTCGGGAGTGTCAAACGCTCAAGCTTGGGGATGCCCCCATGCACCCCCAAGAAATATCCAAGGAGACTCACGCATCTAAGCTTGGGGATATTGTCACAACCCTAGTTTTGGTATGTGCTTTTTATTTCTATAAATAAGGCATCATGTTTAATTTCCCTTTTTAATAATTGAGGAAATTGGGAAAAGCCTCAAAAAGAATTGAAATAAATGGTCAGATAAAAATATTTTTCCCAAAATCTTCTGATAATTTTGAAAATCTCTATAAATGGGCATGATCACATTTCATGTGTTGTGGGTCCAACTTCATGCTCATGGAATTTTCAAAAATTCAAACAGGAGCTTGGAAATTAAATAATACTCCTATTTGAATTGAAATTCAAATAATTTGAATTTCAAAAATCTTCAAAACTTGGGAGTGGCTAGTACTATGTCACCTATGTCCAAGATAAATATTTGAGGATTTTATAAAATACCTAGATATTATTTATCAAGGCAAAACAAATAAAACAGAAAGCAGAAAAAGTAAAAAGAAGAAAAGGGCCAAGCCCCACTTACCTGGCCCACCTGGCCCAGCAGAGGCAGCCCAACCCAAAATGGCAGGGTTGTCTTCTCCACCTGGCCAGGCAGGCAGCTCACCGGCGTGCCCGGCATGGCCGCCAGGCAGCTACCTGGCTGCTCCCTTGGCTCTATCCGGCGCCGTGGAGGCCTTGGGCACGTTCCCATCCTTTCCCCCTCCTCTCATGCCTCTCCCCCGCTCGGATTCGCCATTGCCCGAGGGCTCGCCAGAGTTCAGCGCGTCAACCGCCGTGGCCAACGGCCTCCTCCTGCCAAGCCGAGGTGTCCGCCGTGACCGTCGTCGACTTCCTCGTCGATCACCGCTTTCAATCGAGCCGAGGAGCCCCGAGGACGTCGCCATCTTTACCGAATCGCCACCGGCCGCCGTGGCTTCTTCCGACGAATTCGCCGACGCCAGCTCCTCCCCGACCTCCCCGTCGACGCCTTCGCGTTCTGGTGAGCATGCGCTCTGAATCCCCTCATCCCGTGCTCCTACTGTGCCCCTGATCACCATCTCCACCATGGCAGAGCTCCGGCCGTCGAGAGCTCATCGCCGGCGTGGCCTCAAGCCCTTCCGTGGTCGCACAACTAGTCAAGGGGATGCGCGCCTTCGTGCTCTTCCTCCTGGGGGTCGCGGCGCAGCAAACGGTGCCGGATTCGCCGTTTCAGTGGAGCGCCGCCGCGGCTGCAGGCGACTGCCGGCTCAACGCCGGCAGCCCACCGATGTGGCCATGTGATTAGGGCCTAATCCCCCCTAATCACTCAATGACAGGTGGGCCCGATGCCCTAATAACCCCTGTCACTTTAAATTAATCGGGGATTAACCCCAATCACACTGACAAGGTGACCCCACGGGTCAGCCCCCTGACGCCACCCTTGCGTCATGCTTGCACAATAATCCAATTTCTCTAATTAATACAAATTCCAGAAAATAGACAAAACTTCAATAAATCGTAGAAAAATAACCATAACTCCAAATTAAACAAATAATATATGAAAATTTATCAGAAAAATGCAAGGAATCCAAATATGCAACTTTCATGCATAACAAAATAGTTTACAAAGATCAAACAGTAGCAAATGCAATTTGGACAAATTTGAATATTCATTTGGAGTTTGAATTTGAATTTCCTATTCAAATCAACTTCAATTAACATGTTGTAACTTAAACATAGAGCACATCAGTACCAAGCCATGCTATGTTATCCATCTTGATTGTGCATTGCAATGTGATATTTACATTGTTGTTGTCTCGGTGTTTGCCTCTTCTCGATAGATTCATCGCCGGACGTAGTTTCCGATTACTTTGAAGAGTGGCACCTCGTGATCGTGAACAAGGCAAGCAAACCCCATTGATCATGTCTATATAAACCCATTTCCCTCTTGTTCTCTTATGCATGATTAGGTGATTCACATGTTACCGTTCTACCGCTAGTTGAACCCATCCTTTGCATGACCTATCATTGCTGCCACAGTATTAAGCGAACCTCAACCTAGCAGATACAAGATTGTTTGTGTTCATCATGTGGCACTTCATCCATGTTATGCTATGCTAGAGTTGTATGCAATGAAGATGATCCATCTGGGTGATGTATCGGGATGGTAGATAACAATGCAATGTAATGGTAATGTGTTGGTGAAGTCATCCTAACAAAGGTGAACAATGAGAGGTTGTGTAGGAGTACACAGTGGGTTGTCTCATTTACACTTCCCTAGGCCCCGATTTCTTGTGTTGTGATCCAAGACATAGATTACTACCACATATTGGGCTCATTGACCGCTCTCGACCTATTAACTCACCCCGACAATGGTCCAGGATTCGCATGGGTTATTGTTTCTTCGATTTGATTTCATATTGTAGCACGGTTTTAGGCAAGCACAGTACCATCCGTCGAGGTGGGCTTGTCGGACCGTCCATACATCGTCTGGGTCCTGAACGGAAACCCCGGCCGGATTCCCGATTGGGGTACATACTCAGATTGGCGATCCCTGGACTAGAGTTGGAGTCCTGAGGTAAGTGTCGTGGTACTATCCTCGCCGACACCGCTTGAAGGTGACGAGTTCTAGGCGGTAAGTGGTAGCTACGTATGTGAAGA
This sequence comes from Bromus sterilis, assembly GCA_950022295.1. Classification (NCBI taxonomy): domain Eukaryota; kingdom Viridiplantae; phylum Streptophyta; class Magnoliopsida; order Poales; family Poaceae; genus Bromus; species Bromus sterilis. Next base: position 134,268,230 of record OX465597.1, read on the forward strand.
AGTACACCCCTGCAGGGTTAATGATCTATTCGAATAGCCGTGTTCGCGGTTATGGACTACATGGAGACCTTTACTTGATTATTAGACAACTTAAATGGATACTCTAAAACTGCCAAGATAAGTGTGAGTACTTTGGGTTGCTTCCTCGTGGGGAAGTCGAGGAAGAATCCATGGTGGTGTATTGATGTGGTGATCAAGATTAGATGGACTCGAGTGGGCCTCTCATCTCAACTCTATGTAGTCGCAGTACAGGATAGCCAAGTCAAAGGTTTCTGCATTACAACCCCACTTGTCTTTACCTTGATACCTGAGCATGAGTAGTATAGTTCTGATGTAAGTCTTGCTGAGTACGTCTTTGTACTCACGTTTTCTTATTTTATGTTTTAGAGAGGAGACCACTAACCCTGATGGTGCCCTCTACCTCGAGCTCGACGCCAACTAAGTCGTATAGTTTCAGGCAGCAGACTGGTTCCTTTGGAGGGTCGTTGTATTTTCTTTCAGGCTTCTTAAGCCATTTGTTAAACTTGTCATTACGAAGACATAATTTGCTTCTGTTGTTGCTTGATGTAATGTTGGATCACAGTCATGTGATCTCTGCTTGTAATACAACTACTATGCCTGCTCAGTTTAGCAGAAGCAATAAAGTCTATGAGTTTGTAGAGTTCATTTTGTGTTACCTGTTGTTATACACTTGGCATGCATGCTGCGTGTATGCCTATATCATGCATGTCATGTGTGGGGTTTGATAGCTTAGTTGTTCTCTCGTCGGCGGTCTTTCTTACACCAAGTGGCCCTGAGATGTGCGCAGCTTGGGGCATCGCGATGCGATTGCTCGTGACTCCGTCACGTGGCACACTTTGTTGTACGATCGAGCCCACCCGAGACCCCGACTAAGTGATCGGGCTGGAGTATGTTTATGTAAGTATTATGATTCAATCGATAATATGGTTGAGGCGACTTGTCTTTGAGTATGGGATTTCACCACCCATAAGCATTTAGACTTGTGAGCGGATGATGAGGACCCATCTCAGTTGATCATCCGGGCCTGGATGGGATGCCCCTCATGTTTGATCTTTCCGAGAGTGTCTTGTACTTGGCCTTGTCTGCTTAGACAAGTGGGTATGGCTCTCGGCTCTCCATATGATTGAGTTGTGACTGGAATTACATATGCAAATTCCGGGTCCCGACAGATGCCCCCGTGCATCCCCTTCTCCATCAACAATTATCAGTTCGTCCTTCGTTCCACTATATTTTTATCACTTCATGTGTTATGTGCTATGCTTGGAGCTTCTTGCTCTTTACTTTTTAGTTTTCTTTAGCTTTGTTTGCTGTTCATAAAAATTTAGAACCCATCTTTCTTTGTGTGGGAGAGAAACACGCTCCGCTTTAACCTAGAACACATCATAGGATTTCCATGCTTATCTTTGCTATGTGTGTTCTTTATCTTTTCGTAGCTGCTGTCAAGTTTACCTCTTGTTCTTTCCTGCTTTTATTTTAAGAGCTTTTGTTTAGGTTGTTCCTGGAACTCTCTTGAGTCTTCATGTTTATCTTGTTTAGAGAGTTGGCATGTTGCACTGAGTTGTGTGTCTTAACTTAAAGTAGGTAATTGAGGTTGCCATTCAATTGTAGTAGTAACTTGTAATAGTTTTGAGGTATTGTCTTGAGTAATGTTTGAACTTTTGTTGTCAAGAGCTTTAGCCTATCAGTGATAGATGTCGTATTTTGGGCAATCCATGTTTATTTTCGAAAAACTACAAAAAAAACTAGTTGAGAACTCTAGCTACTAGATGGATCACTAATCTTTGGTGGGATCGGATATTAGAGTACACTCACGTACCATGAGTCGATGGATGCGCAAGGATAACCAAACCCCCGTACACTCCTCCTCGGGGTACTTGTCTCTTTGTGAACCTCCTAATTAGATTGAGAGTTACTGATAATAAGTGCATTAGTTCTTCGGAATAATGTAAGTATTCGATTGTTGACACTTCCACCACCCATATTTTGCTAGCCTCTTCAGTACCATGCATTGCCCTTCTCACCTTGAGAGTTGGCGCATACTTAGCCGGTGCATCCACGCCCTTTGCATGATACGCTCTGTCATCATACACCTCCTTATATCTTTCCTCAAAACAGCCACCATACCTACCTACAAGGCATTTCCATAGCCTTTCCGAGATACATTGCCATGCAACATCCACCTTCTCATGACTTGATCTTCATGTCATACATGATTTTTCTTGATCGATGAGCCGCATGGTAGTTGGGCCTTGCCCTAATAATTTCTACATGACGAGCTAGTATCATTGCATATCCTACTACCCTGGCAGAGGCATACATTTGCATACATCATGATAGCCTCATTTTCTTTATGCTGAGTACTTTTGTAAAGTGTGAAAGATCTTCTATACTTCTTGTAATATATAGAGTGTTGCCCCTAAAGTGAGAAAAATATCCCAAAGAGTACAAATTAAAAGATCTCAAAGAGGACAAATGTGAGTTCAATAGAAAGAGCCATTGAGGCTATAAAAAATAAAAAATAAAAATAGAAAAAGGAGAAAACATTGGGAGTGGTCGGGGCGTTACAGCTGGTATCAGAGCCGACCCTGGCGGTTAAACGGTGTGTGTGTCGGTCGGTGAGGCTTACATGGGGTACATGTTGGATGCCTACAACTGGCGCGCACATACGTGTGCCAGAGGGGAACGTTCCTGCTGGGCCGACGGGGACGTCGGGTCCTTTGAGGGGTGGTGTATGTAACAACCTTGAATCTCAATAGGAATGATAGACTACTCATATCAATAAGGTGCACCTTCTTTTTTGGGAGCCCATCAGGAAAGAACTACCAGGTTAAGCGTGCTTGTCTTGGAGTAGTCTTTGGATGGGTGACCGACCGGGAAGTTGATCCCGGGTACGCAAGAGTGAGGAAAAAGTGTGCAGAAAAGACTAGTGTTGGTTTGTGAGGACAGTCTAGATCCCAGGCGCATCGACCATGGAATCGGTGGTTAACCGGTTGGGAGTGGTCGGGGCGTTACAGCACACTACTATTTCTTTTGAGAGATCCACACTCGTACTCCCTCTTATATCTTGTACTCCATAGAGATCATCATACATGCATATAGCTATGTGGGGACCCTTACACTATAGAACTTGGCTTGTATATTCCAATGATGAGCCTCCTCAAATGATCTCTAGGTCTTCTTGAGCAAGCAAGTTGGATGCACGCCCACTAGTTCCATTGGAGAGTTATCCATAGCTCACATGTGCATCCGTTGCATGACAATCCCTACTCCTCACATCATATCTATCATTTGGTTTTCTCTCACCTATGATTGTCCTCATTGATGTGAGCCTTTCACACATTTTTGTCTTCCTCCTCCATCATTTTTCTCTTTCACCGTTTAAGTGTCAACTTTCTTGCTTACGCTCATCCATTGCATGAGTGGTCAAAAAGTCGAAAGGGAGTGGATAAGTTGGTACCTGGATAGTGGTCTGGGGACGAGTCAAGATAAGATTCCAAAGGAGACTAAGTGTGAAACTTTAGTAGATTGAGTTCTCAACCAAAATAAATAGTATGTTTTTTTCTCTAAACCCATCTCTCACTTCTTGCATGCAAACATCATTTGGATACATTCGAGTCATGGACAGCGAGAGCTCTTGTACCTTTATGTTCTTATGTTGCTTGTTTCAATACTAATATAGACTCTTGCTTGTTATGACTTGAATTGAATTAGATGCCTTGCTTGTCTTACTTAAAAGTTCTTTTATGTTTGGTAGCATGTCACCACAGAAATTATTCTTGTTATCATTTACCTACTCGAGGATGAGCAGGAATTATGCTTGGGGATGTTGATATGTCCCAAATGTATCTATAATTTATGCTTGCTCCATGCATGTTTTCGGTTACATTGCTATGCTTTTGATGCACTTTCATACACTTTTGATTATATTTGGACTAACCTATTAATTCAGTGCACCACAGTGCCAGTTTCTGTTTTCTCCTGTTTTTGTAGTTCAGGTTTTCCCATTACTTAAAGTGCCCAAAATATTCCGGGAAAAATATATAAAAAATCAGCGAAGCGGAACCTTCCAGAGCCCCGAAGTAGGGCCAGAGGTGATAAGTGGCCCGATCTTCTCGGTAAGCGTACGGTGAATATGAGGGCGATATGAGATAACTTGTATGTAGCCGATGAACTCTCCTCGCTAGATCCCTATTGCCAATGCGACAGCTCTCTACCCTTTGGATATTCACAACATCACACACTTGCACAACGTAGCCGTCGACCACGAGACGGTAATTTGCAATCTACTAATTCCCAGTGGAACAACAGATCACACAGAACTCGAAGTAGCAACACTTCAGATCGATACGAATTGAAGTATATGATTCAAGATGAATGCTTGGAGCAATTCTCTATAACTAGGGTTTATCTAAACGTGGTATAATCTTAAAACTCGTAGGGGGTCCTGTATTTATAAGCTAGGGGGTCCAAACGGGGATACAAGGGCCGCAACCTTGTTTCTGCGCGCAGGCAGTCATGCAAGGTCGGACGTCCGGCCCATAAGCCGGACAGTCCGGGCTGGGGTCGGACGGTCCGGCTTAGGGTCCGGACGGTCTGGCTTAGGGTCCAGACGGTCCGATTAATTACCTTCCCGAGGGGGTCCTCTGGTTGTAATTATTTGGACGGTCCGGGGTGTAGCCTGGACGGTCCGGCTTGAGGTCGGACGGTCCAGGGTAGCCTCCGGACGGTCCGACGGCCGTCAGGTCTTCGGGTCTTCTGATCGTAATTATTCGGACGGTCCGGCTGAGGTCCGGGTCGTCCGGCTTGAGCCCCGGACGGTCCGGCTGAAGGTCCAGACGTCTAACTCCTTGAGCTGCTTGTTCCTTTCCTTGTCTTCTCGCGAACCGTCTCCTCATGCAACTTTCCCTTGTCCCATGTCTCCTTCTTTCATGACTCCTTGGTACCTAATAACACATATGCACAAGGACTTAGGCAGTATAATACCCTCACTAAGTAAAACATCAGATTCTATGAGGAATAAGTTCACTTGTTGTTCTATTAATTTTGCACGGGCTCTTGTAATAGGTACGATTCTGATTTCACTGGACTTATCCAGTATTGTTTCTTCACGAGGTGTTGTAGGTGCTAAGGTAGTAGGTATGTCCTCATCAAGAGGGGGTCCACCAGGGGTCCAGGTGCCCTGGGGGCGCGGCCTCCCTGGTGACCGCGCCGGGTGGCCGCCTGGACACCCTGGGCCACCCCCATGGCCCCCCTTCGTCCTATATTTACCCCATCTTCCAAAACCCTCGAGGAAAGAACCCTTTTTCTCGATCTCCCCTCTTTTTCGCCATCGCCGCTCTTCCAAGATCGGGGCTGGCAGGGGACCCTGTCCCGACACCCTGTCGGAGGGAGGATTAACCTCCTGGAGCTTCTCCACCACCATGGACGCTTCCCGGATGAGCCGTGAGTAGTCCACCTTTGACCATGGGTCCATGATCAGTAGCTATGTGATGTCTTCTCTCCATCTTTGTTCTTCAATGTTTAGACCTTGTGAGCTGCCCTACATGATCAAGGAACATATGTATTTTTTCCTGTTGTTGCTATGTTGAGTTTGCTGGGATCTGATGGATTATGATATTATGTTCAGATTGTGATGAGTAATATATTTGGTTCTTCTCCTTTTATATTTATGTTCTTGAGTAATTCTTGCATGTTCTGTGTTACTTTGGCCAAGTGATGGATTGTAACTCTAAGAGGGAGCGTTATCCATGATTGTGGGTTCATGCCCCCCGATGACTAGCTTGAGTTACAGAAACATGAGTCTAGGGGATGTGCTGTTACCACCAGGGGGAAACAACGGTGCTTGTACTTGCGGGTGCAAGGATTGTTTACTTTACGCAAAGTTCTTTTAATGCAGTTGTTTGTTGCTTTGGGTTTACACTTTGGGTGGGGCTCGCAACTTAAGTTGCTTTGGGTTTACACTTTGGGTGGGGCTCGCAACTTAATACCAGCAGATGTTCTGGATAGATATCTCAAGGTGGATGATTAGTGATTAGATGAAGATGGATTTCAGTCTACTTGTCTTGGCATACTTCCCATGCTTTTGAGCCTCTTCCTTTCTTTTGTAGCATAGTTAGCATTGCGGTGCGTTTTTAATCCTGTCAATTGCCCAGCTGTAATTTGTTCACCTCGCATAGCTGTTTATCATATTTTGGGAAAGGGACAACACTAGTGAACTTCATGGGACCCCGGTCCATATTTCTACCACTATTTCCACCCTCAATTTATTTACTGCTTTTACTTTCTGTCGCAATTATCACTACTATCTACCCTTGCGTTGGACCCTTTGTAAACAACAAGACCGGAGAGATTGACAACCTCTCTCTACTCGTTGGGAGCAAAGTTATCTGTTGCTGTGAGAAGGTCCACGTCAACTCTCATGCTATCAAGTAATTTATAGCATCGTTGTCTCCAACTTGTCATCGTTGGAGTCCTACTGGAGACATAAACCTTGGTATCTTCACTGAGGGAAATTACCGCTACGCTATATCTCAACCTTCCATTTGGGGTAGCCAATGAGGAGTACTACTTCAGCGCCATCAAGAGTAATTTATGGTGCCGTTGACGGGAAATCCACTCTTCAAGATAGGGGAGTTGCACACTATCTTTTATCTTTGCTTTTTAGTCTTGTTAGTTTACCTTTCAGTTTTTATCTTAGTGTCCTGTATCAAAAATCACAAAAAAATGGCTTGTCTTGCTTACTATTGCTATTATGGGTACCAGTGAAAACACTACATTGTGTGACTTCACTAGTCACAACAACAATGACTTTATCTGCACTCATATTGCTACACCTTCCACTTCAGCATCTTCTTATGAAATTAAACATGCATTGCTTACTCTTGTAATGAAAGAACAATTCTCTGGTGCTGGAGATGATGTTGCTTTACACTTGAATAATTTTGTTGAGCTTTTTGATATGAAAAAGTATAAAGAAGTAGAAGGTGATATTGTTAAGCTTAAGCTTTTTCCTTTCTCCTTGAGAGGAGGAGCTAAAATTTGGTTTCAATCCTTGCCTAGGAATAACATAGATTCTTGGGATAAGTGTAAGGATGCTTTTACTAGGAAGTACTACCCACCTTCTAAGATTATCCAATTGAGGAGTAATATTATGAATTTTAAGCAATTGGATAATGAACACGTTGCCCAAGCTTGGGAACGTATGAAATCTCTTGTTAAGAATTGCCTTACGCATGGTTTGACTACTTGGATGGTTATCCAGAATTTTTATGCAGGCTTGAACTTTACCTCGCGGAACCTGTTAGATTCGGCCGCGGGAGGAACCTTTATGTCAACAACACTTGGTGCTGCCACAAAACTACTATATGAGATGATGACCAACTATTCCCAATGGCACACCGAAAGAGATCCAACAGGTAGGAAGGTAAACTCTATCGAGGAGATCTCCTCCTTAAATGAAAAGTTTGACTTGATCATGTCTTTACTTACCAAGCAAGATCCTATTGATCCACATGATGTTCCTTTAAATTCCTTGGTTGCTCAAGAACAAGTAGATGTGAACTTTATCTCTAGAAACAACTTTAGCGACAATGCCTATAGGAGTAACTTTGGTAGCAAGCCTAGACCGTTCCCATCCAACAACTATGGGAACAACAACACTTATCCTAGCACCAAGAACTCCACTTCTTAATTAGAGAGCATGCTTAAGGAATTTATCACTACCCAAAGAGTTATTTTAATGCAATTGTCTGTTGCTTTGAGTTTATACTTTGGGTGGGGATCGCAATTTAATACCAGCGAGATGTTCTGGATAGATATCTCAAGGTGGATTATTAGTGAGTAGATGCAGATGGATTTAGGTCTACTTGTCTTGGCATACTTCACATGCTTTTGAGCCTCTTCCTTTCTTTTGTAGCATAGTTAGCATTGCGGTGTGTTTTTAATCCTGTCAATTTCCCATCTATAATTTGTTCACCTAGCATAGTTGTTTATCGTCTTTTGGAACAGAGACATCACTAGTGAACTTCATGGGACCCAGGTCCATATTTCCACCACTGTTTACACCCTCAATTTATTTACCGCTTTTACTTTCTGTCTCAATTATCACTACTATCTACCCTTGCGTTTGACCCTTTGTAAACAACAAGGCCAGAGAGATTGACAACCTCTCTGTACTCGTTGGGAGTAAAGTTATCTGTTGCTGTGTGCAGGTCCACGTCAACTCTCACGCTATCAAGTAGTTTCTAGCACCTTTGTCACCTAATTGTCGTCGTTGGAGTCCTACTGGAGACATAAACCTCGGTATCTTCACTGAGGGAAATCACCACTACGCTACATCTTAACCTTCCACTTGGAGTAGCCAACGAGGAGCACTACTTCAGTTCCATCAATGTTCCATTCCCTTCTTGAGGGGGAAATGGAATTGTATAATCCCTTATTTCATATCAATCATAGCACCAACGGTGCAGAGAAAAGGGCGTCCCGAAATAATTGGACATGAGGGATCACGCTCAATGTTCATAACAAGAAAATCAACGGGAACATAATTATCATTGACAACTCTAAGAACATCATCAATCCTTCCTAAATGTTGCTTTAAGGAAGAATCAACGAGGCGACTACCAAAAGAACAAGGATCAAAAGGTTTTAATTCAAGCATGTCATACATTCTTTTGGGTAAAACAGAGGCACTAGCTCCAAAATCACATAAAGCAAAGTAAGAAAAATTATTCATTTTGATTTTGACCATAGGATCCCAACCATCTTCTAGTTTTCTAGGAATAGAAACCTCTAATTTAAGATTCTCCTCCCTATCTTTGATAAGAGCATTGGTAATATGCTCGATGAAGGCAATGTTAAGTGAACTAGTGTGTGGGTCTTTGGCCATTCTTGGAAAAAATGTGATCACTTCAAAAAGACTACAATTATCAAAATCAAGTTCACTAACATTAATTAAAGTGATGGTAATTAAAGTAGGTATTAGCATCACCATTGATGGGTCCATTAGGCGGATTAGGGATGTGATGGGTGCTAAAGGTTTTGAGATCCTCAACTACATGTAAAGTAGAAAGTGTGGTGTGAGTAGGAAGGCTCTTAATTCTATCTTCCTCTTATTTTTATCTAGCCCACCTATCTTTAAGTTTGGCTAGCATTCTAATATTCTCATTAATTTGCACTTGGATAACATTCATAGGTGTAGCTTTCCTCTCCTCAAGGGGAGAAGTTCTAATTTTGAGCATCTCTACATCATGAGCTATGTTGTCTACCTTCAAACAAAGACTATCTAGTTTGTCTAATTTCTCTTATACACTCTTTTTGAAGGCTTTCTGAGTAGTAATGAAGTCCTTAAGCATGCTCTCTAATTCAGAAGTGGAGTTTTTGGTGCTAGGATAAGTGTTGTTGTTCCCATAAGAGTTATTAGAGAGGAATGGTCTAGGATTGTTACCAAAGTTACTCCTATAAGCATTATCGTTGAAGTTGTTCCTAGAAATTAAATTAACATCTCCTTGTTCTTGAGCAACCAAAGAATTTAAAGGAACATCATGAGAATCAATAGGATCTTTCTTAGTAAGTAGAGACATGATCAAGTCAACTTTTTCATTTAAACAGGAGATCTCCTCAACAGAATTTACCTTCCTACCTGTTGGAGATCTTTCGGTGTGCCATTGAGAATATTTTGTCATCATCTCGTCCAATAGCTTCGTGGCAGCACCAAGTGTAGTTGACATGAAGGTTCCTCCCGCGGTCGAGTCCAACAAATTCCATGAGGTAAAGTTCAATCCTGCATAGAAAGTCTGGATAACCATCCAAGTAGTCAAACCATGTGTAGGGAAATTCTTAACAAGAGATTTCATACGTTCCAAGGCTTGGGCAGCAGGTTCATTATATAGTTGTCTAAAATTCATAATGTTACTTCTCAACTGGATAATCTTAGCAGGTGGATAGTACTTCCCAATAAAAGCATCCTTGCACTTATCCCAAGAATCTATGCTATTCCTAGGCAAGGATTGGAGCTACTCCTTAGCTCTTCCTCTCAAAGAAAAGGGAAAAGGCTTAAGTTTAACAGTGTCACCATCTACTTCTTTGTACTTTGGCATATCACAAAGCTCAACAAAATTATTTAAGTGCAAAGCAGCAGTCTCACCGGCACCGGAGAATTATTCTTTCATAACAAGATTTAATAAAGCAGGTTTGATATCATATGAAGGTGTTGAAGTGGCATGTGGAGCAATAGGAGTGCTAATAAAGTCATTGTTGTTGTGACTAGTGAAGTCACACAACTTAGTGTTTTCAGTGGAACCCATAGTAACAGCAGCAAGCAAGAACAAAGTAACTATTTTTTTGGTGTTTTTGATATAAGACACAAAAGAAAAAACTAGAAAGTAAAGTAACAAGACTAAAAAGCAAAGGGAAAAGATAGTGTGCAACTCCCCTATCTTGTAGACTGGAGTCCCTGCAGCGACGCCAGAAATTCGCTTGATGTCTGTAGATAACACCTCCTCGTTGGTTACCCCAAGCGGAAGTTTATGATGTAGATAGTAGTAAATTTCCCTCAATGAAGATACCAAGGTTAGCTGGAGGATCTCACCCTCCTAGGCTCTCCTCCTAAGCTCCTCTAGGCGATTTTGCGTCGGTGCCCACTCCGGCCCCGGCGGCCCCGTCCCCCTTCCGGTTGCCACTCCGGCGCCGGCAGACACCCCCCTCACATCGCCTAGAGTGTTTCAGCATGGCGCCTCACCTTGACTTTGATCGAGGTAAGTGGTTCCAAGCGGAGATGAGAATGAAGTTTGGACATCCTGTTGTTTTCACCCCTGGCTTTCATCGTCGTGAGTTCAAGCTGGTTGTTTCCTTCTGTCGTGCCACTTTCTGTTTGGATATTCATATTGTTAGCATTGCTCTCAATGCATGCTTTGGTGGTTACCCGCAAGGCTTTCGTGTTCTCCACCTTACAGATAGAACTTTCAGTTTCTCTCTTGCTTCCAAGTCTGTGGGGTTTGAAGTTTACAATGCCGGTCGTATTGCATCTCGTGAATTTGATATGGTTTTCAACTTGTGGAGGGATGGTGGCCCGAACTGGCTTCGAGAGGAAGATCGTTTCTACCAAGAAGAAGAAGCCGAGTGGACGGTGGTCCGTCGCCGGGACGGCGATCACCGGAGATCAGATCAAAGCTTGTCGGCACGTGATCATCGGCAATCGGTATTTCAGCGGCTTTCAAATTCAAATGTGGCCCCTGTGATTGCATCTGCACTAGCTTTAATGAGTATTACAACGCCCAATATTGCGGTTAATGACTCGGGAAAATCTTTTGACTCAGAAATACATGCCCCTGGTCCTAATTCAATTGTTTGCTTTGCATGTGGGGCACCCGGACACGTTGACCGTGCATGCCCGAAGCCGAAACTCACTGGTTTCTACCGTGCATGCATTTTTCACCGTTCACTAGCCCACCTGAAGAGGCCTGGGGCCCAGGGGTTGTTGATGGCTGGTTTATGGCATTTGGCCCAGCGCAGCCGGTCCGAAAGTGCGCCAATTTCAAGGAGCTCTATGAGGATCTTTTCCCTAATTTTCAGCCGAGAAATGCACTTTCCCCTCTGGTACCTTCCCCCCATAAGCTCGACTACTGCCTCTTCCTCTTCCACGATGGTTCTTGCGAGCTCCTCGTCCATGGCGAATATCCCCATCGACCCGACGCCCTTCGTCCCGCAAGGCCAAGAAATCCTCCACGTGCCGGGCCGCAATGGCATCACCAGGGTGGTGCTCCACAGGCACGCGCGGAAGCATGAAGATTGGGCGATTATCTCCATTAACCTGCGCCCTGCAGAGGTATTCTTCCCCGTGGTCAGAGATGTTATTCATGAGTTTTTGGAGCAAGAGGTACACTTGGAGCACCGTGATATCCAGAAGTGTGCATTTGGGGAAGCCTATGTTCGCCTCAGGCATGTCAGCGACAGGGATTGGCTTGTGCACCAAAGCCCTCGTGTCTTTGGTGGTGTTTATCTATCTTTTAGTAAGCACAATGAGGGAAGTAATTGGAGACGGGTCAACGTCAATCGTATCTGCTGGATTCTCATGATAGGAGTCCCCTTTCATTTTATAAATACTGAAGACATTGCAATGGCAGTGAGAAAATTTGGCAGGCTCATCAGTTGGGAAAATGATGAGGCAAACAAGGGAACAGTCATTGCCAAAGTAGGAGTTACTGACTTGGATGAAATCCCTAAAAGCATCAGATGGAGTGAAGGAGAGAGATTTGAGGAAGATGGATGGTCCTCCTTAGTGGAAATTCTGCAGTAGGAACTTTTGGGATGTGGACCTGCTGATGAAGATCCTTTCCCTCCACCTGGTGTGGACCCACATCCCCTTCCCATGGATAATCTGGATTTTCCTGGCTTTCATATCAAGATATGAATAATCCCCCTCCAATTTCACCTGAAGATGCTGAAGATGAAAATGCACACTCGGCATTTCATGTTCATGCTCCAAATCATATCCCAGTTCACCCTGAGATTATTCAGGATGCTCCGGCTGAAGGACAAAGTGATATTACTTCCATGGCATCTGGCAATTCTTTCTATCTTGAAGTGGATGTTCCACTACCTCATGAAGATGATTTTGTGCCTCTCATGCCTTCCCCTGTGGTCCCTAGTGGGATTGGACTCCTGAATATTCAGCTAGATTATGGGCCAGATGATGAGGAGGAGCAAGATGAACAGCAGAACTATGAGCAAGATGAGCAGCAGAACCATAACCTGAACATTGTGGTGTTTCAAGGAAATGTGCAGCAAAACAATATTTTTATGCCACCTGAAGTGGAGAAGGTTTTGGGTGTGGAGGTGCTGGAACCTATCTTGCCTTCAGAAGAAGTTGTGCCTGCGGAGGATGTGCAGGATGAGGATCTCAATGTCATTGATCTTGGCAATGCTGATGAGTTAGCAGCCACTCAAAACCTGTCATTTCAAGACCCTGTTGGTGTCCTGGCTAGTCCCAGGGCCTCAATCCCTCCTGCTGCCTTACCTCCTGCTGAGCAACTAGGCACTGCCCAAGAGGAAGCACACCTGGCTCAGGAGAGCTCTGAATTTCATGTTATTCCAGATGCACATGTTTCTCCCATTGCACATGCAAATTCCTCTGGTATGACCCCTGATCTTGTTTCCCATATAATTGATTGTGATATTCCACATCCCTTCAAATTATGCACTTTGGAACCTACTTCTGCACTTAAAATGCCTGCTGGAAGTAGTGATATATCTGGAAATGATGATCACACTGGTCTGTCACTGGAATCTGAATTTTCCCTGTTCAATGCAACTCTACACAAAATTGGTGTTTCTACTATTGGTTCTTCTCAGGACGCCCACATGTCTGATTCTGGAATGCTTAAAAATATCTGCTTGTCCTCTGAAGGTATGGACCTATGGAAACAACACTTAGCACCACAGGACTCTGAAGGAGCACAGTTTGCTAAAGTTCCTGTAAGTTGGTTCGATTGTGTGGTTCATATGCTTATTTCCCCAAATCAGTTTGATGGTGACCTAAAGTTGGTAATGTCTCCACTGTGGAACATGATAACTGAAAATGATGTGGAAGAACATTTCATTTTTCAAATCCCTGATAAATGTCATGTTTCCCAGGCCCCTGCCTATAAGTCCTTTGGAAAAGGTGAACAGGAATCCTCACTGGGAAACAAACAGAATGTGGACTCAGACCAAAATGCCCTAGTGCAAGTGGAGGAGCAACATGGGCTTGTCTCTAAGAAAATAAGGAGAAAAGTTGCCTTACTTGAAACTGAGATAATAAGAAGTGATAGAATTAGAACAAATAATGAAGGTTTCAAAGCAAAGCCATGTCCTGATATCAATTGCCTGCCTTGTAATGCTACTCCCCCTGAACTGCAAAAAAAAGTGGTCAAAAACTTATCTGCTTCCTTTTTTAAGGTGGGAGACAAAGAGTTGGATATCAAGCTGTCCAAGAGACATAAGAAGAAGGCAAAGGAGAAGGTGGACAAGGTGCCCAAGGCCAAAGTGAAGAAAACCAACACCTCTTCTCCATGATCTGCACAACCTATTTGAAATCAGTGGAGTGTAGCCTAGAATCTCTTTTGGGGGCTACAAGCAGATGGATCATGTTTTATTTTGATAAAATGATCTGTAATATGCTGAACACAGAGTGAATGTGTGCATGTTTTCTCTTGAATATGGATGTTTGTTCAGTTATCTTTGGAGCTTTGAGTGGTTCACATATTTCAGTTTCACTAAACTGTTTGGTGGTATAGGAGGTGCTCCTTTATCTGTTTATTATTGCCTCTTTCTTTTCCATGAATAACAATAGATTATGGAATATTCTAAACTGGAACATAAGAGGGATTAACTCCAAGAATAAATGGAATGCTATCAACCAGAAAATTGAAGAGAGTGTTGGTGCAATGATCTGCTTACAAGAAACAAAAAGAGAGGATTTTAACTTGCAATTCTTGAGAAACTTCTGTCCCAAAAGAATTTCCAAATTTGCTTTTCTTCCTTCTAATGGTGCATTTGGAGGGATCTTGACTGCTTGGAATGATTCAATTCTTGAAGGAGAAGTGGTCTTTCAGAATAAATTCTCAGTATCTGTGCAGTTTACTAACAGGCTATCCAACCAAACCTGGATCCTAACAAACATTTATGGCCCTTGTTTGCAACAATAAAAGGAGGAATTTATCCAATGGTTTGGTAACATTGATATGCCTGAGGATATGGACTGGATTGTCCTGGGAGACTTCAACTTCATTAGGGCACCTAAAGATAGAAACAGGCCTTGAGGAGATGTGAAGGACATTCTCCTTTTCAATGATGCAATCAATAGTCTGGGACTTGTAGAGCTCCCCCTGAAAGGGAGACACTTCACCATGAGAAATATGCAAGAAAGAACACTTCTTGAAAAGCTGGACCGGTTCTTCACTTCTGCTTCTTGGACTAGTTCTTACCCTGCCCACTGTGGTTCTCCCCTTGGCTAAGCCAATTTCTAACCACCTTCCATGCATGATTAGCATTGAGTCCAAAATCCCTAAATCCAGGATATTCAGGTTTTAAAATCACTGGATTAAACGTCAGGAGTTCAAAGATATTGTGAGGGCTGCCTGGAACATACCAAGACTCTGCAAAAAGAATAAATGGCAAGTTCAAGAATGTTAGAAGAGCTCTTAAGCTTTGGGCAAAAAATATTCCTTGCATCAAAACTGAAATCACCAGAGTAAATGAGTTTATCTTTTGGTTTGATCTTTTTGAAGAATTCAGAAACCTCTCAACTTTTGAATGGAACTGCAGGGCCCTGCTCAAAGAGCACCTCCTTGATTTGCTTGATAGTCAGAAAATCTACTGGATAAAGAGAGGTAAAATCAATTGGGTAAAATTAGGGGATGAAAGTTCTGACTTCTTCCATGCAAAATCCACCTTGAATCACAGAAACAACTTCATTGATGTGCTTCAGAATTCCCATCAGACTGAGGTTTCTGAACATGAAGGGAACGCTGCAATTCTCTGGGAAAGTTTCAAGAACAGAATGGGACAATCTAATGGGATCTCTATGCACTTAAATCTCTCTGATTTATATGCAACTGATGGTAATGAAGAACTTCTCCAACAACTTGAAATTCCTTTCTCTGACACAGAAGTTAAGAAAGTCATAGATGAGCTCCCAAATGGAAAGTCCCCTGGGCCTGATGGATTTAATAATGAATTCATCAAAAAATGTTGGGACATCATTGGTGAGGATATGATGAGATTAATTCATGACTTCCATGCTAGAAATATCTCCCTTGAAAGTATTAATTCATCCTATATCACACTAATTCCCAAGGTCCCTAATCCGTGTTGCCCAAATGACTTCAGGCCAATTTCTTTGTTGAACTCCACTTTGAAGATTCTGACTAAACTACTGGCTAATAGATTGCAATCAATAATTCTTAAGCTGGTCCACATTAATCAATATTGATTTCTTGAGAACAAGGAAATACAGGACTGCATTAGCCGGGCTTTTGAATATCTTCATCTTTGCAACAGATCAGATGTTCCAACCTTACTTCTAAAACTGGACTTTGCAAAAGCTTTTGATACCATTGAGCACCAGGCTATAATTGAGATTCTGAAGGAAAAAGGTTTTGGTGATAGATGGATTAATTGGATGAATCTGCTATTTAGCTCTACATCTTCTGTTGTTCTCCTGAATGGTGTCCCAGGGAAAAAGTTTTACTGTAGAAGGGGGGTCAGGAAAGGGGACCCCCTCTCACCTCTCCTGTTTGTGCTTGCTGCTGATTTACTTCAATCAATCCTCAATAAGGCACAGAATCTGGGTCTGATCACTTCTCCAATCCCAATTAACTCTTGCCCAGATTTTCCAATTGCTCAGTATGTTGATGATACTCTGGTTGTGATGAGAGCTGATGCAAGACAGCTAATTTGCCTCAAAGCTTTACTGAACTCTTTTGCCAGTGCAACTGGACTGAAAGTTAACTACCATAAGTCAAATATGATCCCCATCAATATTGAGGAAGAAAGAGTGGAACACTTCATCAATACCTTGAACTGCAAAAGAGGAAGCTTCCCTATCACCTATTTTGGCATACCACTGGGGCTTTAGAAGCCCAAAGTGGAACATTCTTATCCATTGTCAATAGGGTGGCTAGGAGACTCTCAGGCATTGCTAATTTCCTCACATATGCTGGTAGATTAATAATGGTGAAGAGTGTGCTTTCATCCTTGGCTGTCTATTTCATGACATGTTTAGACCTTCTAGAAACTATTAAACAACAGATTAACAGGTACTTGAGACACTACCTGTGGAGAGGATCTAATATGGAGGACAGAAGACCTACACTTGTGGCTTGGTCCTCAGTATGCAGGCCTAAAAACCAAGGTGGATTGGGAGTAATCAACATCAATGTCCAAAACAAGGCCCTGTTGCTCAAGAATCTACACAAGTTCTTCAATAAGGCTGACATTCCTTGGTTTAAAATAGTCTGGGAATCATACTATGCTAATGGACAACTCCCTGGGATTCAAATGGTTGGGTCTTTTTGGTGGAAAGAAAACTTGAAATTGCTGGAGAACTTTAAGGCCTTCGCAAGATGTAACATTGGAGATGGTTCTACTGCTTTGTTTTGGTATGACCTCTGGAGCACACAATGCCTGCATCATCAGTTACCTCATATCTTCTCATTTGCCAAAGACCAGCTAATCACTGTTAAGCAATTCATGGATACTGAATTCATGGAGGACCTGTTCTTTCTTCCCCTCTCCACTCAAGCCCTTCAGGTGATGCTTCTTATTGACTCACTTTGTGTGCTTCACCAACAGAACAACTCTGCAAGCAAAGATCAGTGGACTTACGTATGGGGTAATCATAACTTCTGTGATGCAAAAGCATACAAGGTGATGCTGGGCTACAAAGCGGTACCACCACATTTTAACTGGGTGTGGAATAGCAGCTGTCAGCCAAAACATAAGGTCTTCTTCTGGTTACTCCTAAATGACAGTTTGAACACTAGGAACCTCCTCAGAAGGAAAAATTTCACCTTAAAGTCATATAACTGTGCAAACTCAACTGTCAAGTGGAAGAAACTCTGCATCATCTCTTCTGGAGCTGCCCTTTTGCTGCTAAATGCTGGGATTTTGTTTGCCCCACCAGAACTAGGAATTCATCTATCCTGGAGGCTTTTGAAGACATCAAACAGAGGCTAGGTGTCCCTTCCTTCATGGAGATCATAATCACTGCTGCTTGGGCTATTTGGATGACTAGAAATGACAAAATCTTCAGGAATAGGAACCCTTCCATGTTGCACTAGAAGGAGCACTATTTCTCTGAGCTTAAGCTTTTGAGATATAGAATCAAGGCTAAATATGTTGAGTCATTCAAAGAATTTCTTGAAAATGTAATTTAATTTTTTCCTTTCATTTTGTCTTATCTCAAGCCATGTAATTTACCTTATACTTTGCTACTACTTAATAATTTAAAAGCTCCAGTTGGGTCATACCCTACTGTTTTCCCCCTCAAGATACCAAGGTTTAATCGACCAGTAGGACTCCAAGTGTTACGAGTAGGTGGTCAAACGAGAAAGGCTTCGTTTGAGATAAGTTACTCACTTGACCTGGACCTGCACACAAAAGCAAATAACTTTGCTCCCAACGAGTTCAGAGAGGTTTTCAATCTCTCCGGCCTTGTTGTTTACAAAGGATCAAAACACAAGGGGAATAATGATGATGATTGCAACGGAAAGGAAATAAAAGCAGTAAAGATTAACGGTGTAAACTATGGTGGAAATATGGACTGGGGTCCCATGATTTCACTAGTGATGTCTCTCTCTCAAAAGACGTTAAATAACTATGCTGGGTGAAAAAATTATAGCTGGGAAATTGACAGAATTATAAACACACCGAAATGCTAATTATGCTACAAGAAAGCTAGAGGCTCAATCGCATGGGCAGTACTCCAAGACAAGCAGACCGTTTATTCATCAACATCTACTTACTAATCATCCACCTTAAGATATCTATCCAGAATATCTCGCCGGTATTAAGTTGCGAACCCCAGCCAAAATGTAGGATCAAAGCAATAGACAACTTCATTAACACACTTTGCGTAAGGTAAACAATCCTTGCAACCGCAGTTACAATCACCATTGTTTTCTCCCTGGTAGCAACAACACATCCACTATTCCCATGTTTCTGTCACTCAAGCTAGACATCGGGGAGCATGAACCCACAATCAAGCATAATATTCCCTCTTGGATTTACTATCTACTACTTAGCCAAAGCAATAAAAAGCAACGGAGAACACCCAAGAATTACTCAAGAACTAAAACATTAAAGGTAAACCAAATATATTACTCATCACAATCTGAACATAATCCCATAATCCATGGGATCCCAGAAAACACAACATAGCAACACAGAAACTAATACATAGACGCCTTGATCATGTAGGGAAGCTCACAAGGGCTAAGAATTGAGGGACAAGATTGGAGAGAAAACATCACATAGCTACTGGTCATGGACCCATGGTCCAAGGTGGACTACTCATAGCACATCTGGGAAGCGCTCATGGTGGTGGAGGAGCTCTCGGAGATCAATCCTCCCTCCGGTAGGGTGCCGGGACAGGGTCTTCTGGCGATCCCGATCTCGGGATCATGACCGCGGCGGAACAATGGTGAAAATCACGTAACAGAGGACCTCCCAAGGGCTTTCAGAACAGGAGGTAAATATAGGCTGAAGGGGGCACCGGGGGAGGTCCCACCCCACCAGGCGGGTCCCTGCGCGGCCTCCCCCTGGCTGCCTGGGAGGGGGGCTCTGTCCGCCCTTCGGGCTTCTGGAGTCTTCTTCTGCACTGATTTTTTATATAGTTTTCCTGGAGTTTTTTGAGCCCTTTAAATATTGGTAAATACCTTCCATGCACAGACAACATCAGAGATAAGCTGGCACTGGGGCACTGAGTTAGTAGGTTAGTCCAAATATATTGAAAAAGGTATGAAAGTGTAGCAAAACATATAGCAAAGTCACCCATATAAGCATGGAACAAGCAGAAATTCTAGATACATTTGGGACGTATCAGCAACCAAGCCATGTCCAGGTTGTCTGGCCAGAGGGTGGCCCCCCTCTGGATCATCTTCAGGCTTTTGGAGTCTTCTGTTGTACAAGAATTTCTAGTTTTTCTGGATTTTTTGAGCACTTTGATTTTTCTGCTATTTTCTACAATGCACGGACAAAAACAGACAGAAATTGGCGTTGGGCACTAGGTTAATAGGTTAGTCCCTGATGGGTGTAGATAACACCTCCTTGTCGTTGGTTACCCCAAGTGGAAGGTTATGATGTAGATAGCAGAAAATTTCCGCTAGTAAAGATACCAAGGTTTATGTCTCCAGTTGGATTCCAAAACCAACAAGTAGGTGGCAACGGCGCCAGAGATTTGCCTGAGGACACTAGTTGACGTGGACTTGCACCCAAGAACACAAATAAATTTGCTCCCAACAAGTTCAGATAGGTTGTCAATCTCTCTAGCCTTGCTGTTTACAAAGGATCAAAACACATGGGAAATAATAATTGTGTGGTTGAAAAGAAATAAAGCAGTAAATAAAAGAGGTATAACTATGGTGGAAATATGGACTGGGGTGCCATGACTTTCACTAGTAATGTCTCTCTCCGAAAAGACAGTAAACAACTATGTTGGGTGAACAAATCACATCTGGGCAATTGACAAGATTATGAATGCACCGCATTGCTAATTATGCTACTTGAAAGCAAAGATGCTCAATCGTATGGGCATTACACAAGACAAGTAGACCGTTTATTCATCCGCATCTACTCACTAATCACCCACCTTGACATATCTATCCAGAACATCTCGCTGGTATTAAGTCTCGAACCCCAACCAAATTGTAAGCTCAAAGCAATGGACAACTGCATTAACACTCTATGTGAATGTAAGCAATCCTTATGACGCGCAGTCATAAGCACCGCTGTTTTACCCCTAGTGGCTACATCACATTCCCTAGTCCCATGTTTCTGTCACTCAAGCCAGACATCGGGTGGCATGAACCCATTATGTAGCATAACGCTCCCTCTTGGAGTTGCAACCTACTACTTGGACAAAGCACTAAAACACAGTGGAGAACAAGCAAGACTAATCAAGAACAAAAATAAATGGTAAAACAAATATATTACTCGTAACAATCTGAACATAGTCTCATAATCCATCGGATTCCAGCAAGCACAACATAGCAAAGCAGGAATTAATACATAGATGCCTTGATCATGATAGGCAGCTCACAAGGGCTAGACATTGAAGCACAAGATTGGAGAGAAGACATCATCTAGGTACTGAGCATGGACCCATGGTCCAAGGGGGACTACTCACGATGCATCCCGGAGGCGATCATGGTGGTGGAGAGGCCTCCGGAGGTCAATCCTTCCTCCGGCGGAGTGCCGGGACAGGTTCTTCAGGCGATCCCGAGACCGGAATCACGACGACAGCAGAACAATAGGTCTTTTCACGTGACGGGCTCTCTTTCTGGATTTCCAGGACGAGGGCTAAATATAGGCCAAAGGCGGACCTGGGAGGTGGCCCTCCTGGCCCAGGAGGTCAGGTGGCGCAGCCACCACTGACCAGGCCAGGAAGACGCCTAGGCGGGGGGTGGACCCCCTCCGGTCCTCCGTCGGGCTTCTGGAGTCTTCCGTCTTGTATATTTTTTTAGGTATTTTTCTGGATTTTTTTGAGCACTTTTATTTTTCACCTTTTTCTGCGATGCAAGGACAAAAACAGACAAAAACTGGCATTGGGCACTGAGTTAGTAGGCTAGTCCAAATAAGTTGTAAAAGATATGAAAGTGCATCAAAACATATAGCAATATCACCAAAACAAGCATGGAACAAGCAAAAATTATAGATACATTTGGGACATATCAGTCCCAAATATGTTGCAAATGGTATGAAAGTGCATCAAAATATGTAATAATGTCAGCAAAAGAAGCATGGAACAAGCAAAAATTATAGATACGTTCGGGACATATCAGTGGTGCAAATCTAAACTGTCAACATGAAGAAACACTTCACCACCTGTTCTTTCGGTGCCCTTTTGCTTCAATGTGTTGGGATTTTGTATGTCCCAATATATACAAAAATCTTTCTATCCTTGAAACCTTTGTTGAATCCATGCAACTCCTCAATTTTCCTTTTTCCATGGAGATCATAATTTTGGATGCTTGGTGATACGTCCCTAACATATCTATATTTTTTTCTTGTTCCATGCTTCTTTTGGTGACATTGTTACATGTTTTGATGTACTTTCATACCATTTGCAACATATTTGGGACTAACCTACTAACCTAGTGCCTAGTGCCAATTTCTGTCTATTTTTTCCGTGCATTGCTGATGGCACTGAAGTAGTGCTCCTCGTTGGACCAAGGTTAGTCTCCGGCGGACTCTGAATGCTGCAAGTAGGTGTCAACGGCGCTAGAAATTAAGTTGCCGAGTGAGACAAGTTGACGTGGACATGCACACACAACAGATTAATTTGCTCCCAACGAGTTCAGAGAGGTTTTCAATCTCTCCGGCCTTTTTGTTTACAAAGGATTAAACACAAGGGTAGATAATAGTGATAATGATAGTGGTGATGCTAGGAACTGAAAGTAAAAGCAGGAAATAGAGTGGAGGTGTAAACAATGGTGGAAATATGGACCGGGGTCCCATGATGAGTGATGTCTCTCTCCCAAAAGACGATAAAACAGCTAAGTTGGGTGAACAAATTATAGTTGGGCAATTGACAGAATTTTAAACGTACTGCAAAGCTAACTATGCCACAAGAAAGTTAGAGGCTCAAAAGTATGGGCAGTACGCCAAGACAAGTAGACCGAAATCCATCTGCATCTACTCACTAATCATCCACCTTGAGATATCTATCCAGAACATCTCGCTGGTATTAAGTAGTGAGCCCCACCCAAAGTGTAAACTCAAAGCAACAAACAACTGCATTAACAAACTTTGCGTAAGGTAAACAATTCTTGCAACCGCGGTTACAAGCACCGTTGTTTTCTCCCTAGTGGCAACAACACATCCCCTAGTCTCATGTTTCTGTCACTCAAGCTAGATATCAGGGGGCATAACCCACAATCATGCATAACGCTCCCTCTTGGAGTTACTATCTACTACTTGGCCAAAGCAATAAAAAGCAACGAGGAACATGCAACACTTACTAAAGAACAAAATATAAAAGTTAAACCAAATATATAACTCATCTCGATCTGAACATAATCTCATAATCCATAGGATCCCAGCAAACACAACATAGCAATAGTAGGCAAATTACATAGGTTCCTTGATCATGTAGGGCAGCTCACAAGGACTAAACATTGAAGAAAAAGATTGGAGAGAAGACATCACATAGCTATTGTTCATGGACCCATGGTCCAAGGGGGACAACTCGCGACACATCCAGGAAGCATCCATGGTGGTGGACAAGCTCCTGAGGTCAATCCTCCCTGCGGCAGGGTGCCAGGAAGAGGTCTTCTGGTGGTCCCGATCTTGGAAGCGCGGCAGCGGCGGAACAGAGAGGTAATTCGTGATGTGTGATTCTCCTCGAGGGTTTCCTGGACGAAGATGTAATATAGGCCAAAGAGGGCAGCCAGGATTGGGCCAGGGCTCCCAGGTTCCCTAGTGGCGCGGTCAGGGGGGGTGGTCGTGCCACCTGGCCTCCTGGGTGCCAGGTGGGTGCCCCTGGCCCTCCTTCGGGGTTCCGGAAGCTTCTGTTCTGCTGATTTTTATTCCGATTTCTCCGGAATTTTTGGAGCAATTAAAATTGGGGTAAAATACCTGCAACTTAAAGACATCAGCAGACAGAAACCGGCACTGGGTGCACTGAGTTAGTAGGTTAGTCCAAATATGTGTAAAATGGTACAAAGTGTAGAAAAACAGGTAGCAATGTCATATAAAAGTGCATGGAACAAGCAGAAATTATAGATACGTTTGGGACGTATCAACATCCCCAAGCTTAATTCCTGCTAATCCTCGAGTAGGTAAATGATAACACATATAATTTATCTGGTGACATGATAACACACATATAAGAACTTCAAAGTAAAGCAAGTAAGCTCTGCAATTCAAGTCAACATAATAACAAGCAAGAGTCTTAGTATTGATACTAGCAAAGCATGAACATAAAGGTGCAACAACTCTCAATGTTTGTGCCTCGAATGTCTCCAAAGGGTGTTTGCGTGCAAGCAATGGGAGATGGGGTTAGATAATGAAAAGAATATATATAGTTTGATTGAGAACTCAATCTAGTAAAGTTTCACACTTGGTCTCCTTCGGGATCTTATTTTGACTCATCCCCAGACCACTAGTCAGGTACAAGTCAAACTGGTCCTCTCCCTTTCGACTTTGAGCACTCATTCAATGGATGAGTGCGAGCAAAATACGTTGGCACTTAGGATGGCAAAGAGATAAATGACTGGGAAGGAAGGCAAAAAGGTTTGAAAGGCTCACATCAATGAGGACAATCATAGGAGAGAGAAAGACAAATGATAGATATGATGTGAGGAGTAGGGATTGCCATGCAACGGATGCACATATGAGCTAAGGTAATCTCTCCAATGGAACTAGTGGGGTGCATCTAACTTGCTTGCTCATGAAGACCTAGATCTCATTTGAGGGGGCTTATCCTTGGAATATGCAAGCCAAGTTCTATAGTGTAAGGGTCCCCACATAGTTATGCATGAATAATAATCTCTATGGAGTACAAATATAACAATGGAGCATGAGTGTGGATCTTTCAAAAGGAATAGTAGTGTTGCCCCCTTCTCTCTTTTTATTTCCTTTTTTCTCTTTTTTCTACTTTTTTGTATTTTTGTGGCCTCTTTGTTTCTTTCTATTTATCTCTCATTTGTCCTCTTTGGGATCTTTTCCTCACTTAAGGGCAACACTCTATATTTTACAAGAATATAGAAGATCTTCACACTTTACAAGAAGTACTCAACATAAAGAAGAATGAAAACTATCATGATGTATGCAAATGTATGCATCTGCCAGTGTAGGAGGATATGCAATGATACTAGCGCGTCATGTAGCAATAATAAGGGCAAATCCCAACTAGCACGCGGCTCCTCGATCAAGCAAAAGTATGTATGACATGAAGATCAAGGCATGATATGGTGGATGTTGCATGGCAATGTATCTCAGAAAGGCTATGGAAATGCCTTGATAGGTAGATATGGTGGCTGTTTTGAGGAAGATATAAGGAGGTTTATGATGACAGAGTGTATCGTGCCAAGGGTTTGGATGCACGGCCAAGTATGCGCCAACTCTCAAGATGAGAAAGGGCAATGCACGGTACCTAAGAGGCTAGCAAAATATGGGAAGGTGGAAGTGCCAACAATCGAATACTCGCATTAGTCCAAAGAACTCATGCCCTTATTATCGGTAACTCTCTATCTAATCGGGAGGTTCACAAAGAGATGAGTACCCCGAGGAGGAGTGGAGTGTTCCGTGTTACTCTCCCAAACAATGAAGGCTAGGATCCAACTTGTTATGAACAACAAGCAAAACTAAAACAAACTAAAAATTAAAGAGCGAGACGCTCCAAGTCTAGCACATAGCATATGAAGCGATAAAAAATAGAGCATGGAGAAGGATGAACTAATGATTGTTGATGGAGTAGGGGATGCACGGGGGCATCCCCAAGCTTAGATGCTTGAATCTCCTTGGATATTTCTTGGGGTGCATGTGGCATCCCCAAGCTTGAGCGCTTGACAGTCCCGAATCTTCTTTCATCATCTCCCTTCGCATACTTTAAAACACCCTTCATACGAAACTCATCATAAGCTGATTAGAGTGGTTAGTACCCATGATAAAATATTTTTTCTCCACTGGAAATAAAGATATCCGTGAAGAGATACTTTTTCTCATGATTTCCAAAAAAAATTGCAAAGAAAAAGTAAGCTTAAGGTTTGCAAAACAATGAAAACGCAAAACGTGGCAGAATCTTTGAAAAACAGACCAGCAGGTAGTAAATAATTTTTTCAGGGTACTTCTACAACTCAAATAAAAAAACTCAGAACAGACGCACGAAATTCAATTGTATAGAGCGTGTTTTCAAAACAATTCAGATCAAAAATATGATCTGGTGATTTATGGCCAATTGTTTCGTCAAGGGGACAGAACCTATTTCTGGACAACATGTCACAACTTTTGAACTTTCTTTCAATCGGAGGCTAAAACTTGGCACAAAGCTTGGAAATAAAGATACAATGATGTTGCAACAGTAGTAACAAGAATCAAGACCACTAAAACTGAAAGTAAAAACATCTTGGGTTGCCTCCCAACAAGCGCTTTCTTTTATGACTTTTAGCTAGGCATGATACAAAGAAGATCAAGTTGTAACAATTGAACCATAATCAAGATCATCAAAAAGCTCTTCAATAGTACAACTAGTCTTAAGAGGACTTTCAAATAAAGGCCTAGTGATAACACTTCTAGGTATAAAAGCAAAGGTAGTAAGATCAACTGGAATTTCATTTATAATTCTATTCAAGAGTGGTATCTCTTCCAAAGTCTTCATAGTTTCCACACCCCTAGCAATAGCTATATTTGTTTTGGGTTGAGGAACCTTGGGTACGTAGACTAACTTAGGTTCCTTCTTTGAGGGGGTTTCTACCTTTTTAGTTTTGATGGAGGATAGAGTAGTTCCTAAAGTTTCAATAATATCCTCAATCTTGTCAATCCTACAAGGGTCTAAATCATGGGATTTAAGGTTCTCCAAAGTGGTATAAATTTTGTGTATGGAGCTATCAAGCCTAATTAAATTCCCTTGAATCCTACGATCTACTTCATTCATTTTTCCCATTTTGGAATCTCTAGCTCTATCTTATCAAGCTTTGTCATAATGTGAGCTAAAGTAATGTTCTCTTGTGTGCTAACAATAGGGAGATTTCCAAAAAGGTTTTCCATAACATTAAGAGATTCCCAAGTTGGGGATTGTAGGAAATTTCCATTGATAGCAGTGTCTAAAACAAACCTATTCCAAGAAGTAATACCAACATAAAAGTTTCTAAGCAAGATAGTAGTGGACTGCTTCTTGGTGGCTAAATTTTGAGAATCATTATACCGACTAAACAAAGCAAGGTAAATAATTTTCTTTGTGATTTTTTATAAAGGACACTAAGATAAAAACTATTAGGTAAACTATCAAGACTAAAAAGCAAAGATAAAAAATAGTGTGCAACTCCCCTATCTTGAAGAGTGGAGTCCTCAGCAACGGCGCCAGAGATTTAGCTTGATGGCACTGAAGTAGTGCTCCTCATTGGATACCCCAAGTGGAAGGTTGGGTGTAGCCTAGAAGTACTTTTCCCTCGGTGAAGAGACCAAGGTTAGTCTCCGGAGGACTCCGAATGTTGCAAGTAGGTGTCAACGGCGCCAGAAATTAAGTTACCGAGTGAGAAAAGTTGACGTGAACCTGCACACATGATACGTCCCAAACATATCTATAATTTATGTTTGCTCCATGCATGTTTTGTGTGATATTGCTATGCTTTTGATACACTTTCATACACTTTTGATCATATTTTGACTAACCTATTAACTCAGTGCACCCCAGTGCCAGTTCCTGTTTTCTTCTGTCTTTTTATTTCAGGTTTCCCCCTTATTAAAAGTGCTCCAAAAATTCCAGAAAAATCCAATAAAAATCAGCGTACGGGAACCTTCCAGAGCCCCGAAGGAGAGCCAGGGGGCCACCCTGGTGCCTAGGCGGCCAGGGTCGTGGCCCCACCCTAGATCGTGCCAGGGGGCACATGCAACCCTTGGTGGCCCCCGGCTGCCCTCCTTCGCCTATATATTTGTCTCGCCCCAAAACCTCCGAAGACCGAACCCTTTTTCGCGATCTCTCCTCTGTTCCGCTGCCGCCGCGTTTCCAAGATCGGGAGTGCCAGAAGACCTCTTCCCGGCACCCTTCCGAAGGGAAGATTGACATCCGGGATCTTCTCCACCACCATGGACGCTTCCCGGATGATCCGTGAGTAGTCCACCTTGGCCCATGGGTCCATCATCAGTAGCTATGTGATGTTCTCCTCCCCTCTTTGTTCTTCATGGATTAGACCGTGTGAGATGCCCTACATGATCAATGCATATATTTAATTCTTTATGTTGTTGCTATGTTGAGTTTTCTGGGTTCTGATGGATTATGAGACTATGTTCAGATTGTGATGAGTAATATATTTGGTTCTTCTCTTTTATATTTTTGTTCTTGAGTAATTCTTGCATGTTCTCTGTTGTTGTTTATTGCTTTGGCCAAGTAGTAGGTAGTGACTCCAAGAGGGAGCGTTATGCTTGATTGTGGGTTCATGCCCCCTAATGACTAGCTTGTGTGACAGAAACATGAGTCTAGGGGATGTGTTGTTGCCACAAGGGGGAAACCAATGGTGCTTGTAACCGCGGTTGCAAGGATTGTTTACTTTACGCAAAGTTCTTTTAATGCAGTTGTCTGTTGCTTTGGGTTTACACTTTGGGTGGGGCTCGCAACTTAATACCAGCGAGATGTTCTGGATAGATATCTCAAGGTGGATGATTAGTAGTAGATGCAGATGGATTTCGGTCTACTTGTTTTGGTGTACTGCCCATGCTTTTGAGCCTCTTCCTTCTTTTGTAGCATAGTTAGCATTGGCTTGCGCCCGTAATCCTGTCAATTTCCCAGCTGTGATTTGTTTACCTCACATAGTAGTTTATCGTCTTTTGGGAGAGAGACATCACTAGTGATCATCATGGGACCCCGGTCCATATTTCCACCATTGTTTACACGCTCAATTTACTTCTTTCTTTTACTTTCTAGTTGCAGTCACTATTATCCTTTAAATCTTGCATTTTATCCTTTGTAAACAGTAAGGCCGAAGAGATTGACAACCTATCTGTACTTGTTGGGAGCAAAGTTATTTTTTGTGTGTGCAGGTCCAAGTTAAGGGAGCAATATCTCTCAAAATGCGTGTTGCTCACTTCACCCCCTACTTGAAGTTATGGAAGTCCTACGGGAGACACTCTAAACCTTGGCATCTTTGCCAAGGGAAATTTGCTGCTAGGCTACATCCAACCTTCCACTTGGGGTAACCAACGAGGAGCACTACTTCAGTGCCATCAACACACATAATATAACTTTGCTCCCAACGAGTTCAGAGAGGTTGTCAATCTCTCCGCCCTTGTTGTTTACAAAGGATTAAACACAAGAGTAGATAATAGTGATAATGATAGTGGTGATGATAGCAACTGAAAGTAAATGCAGGAAATAAAGTGGAAGTGTAAACAATAGTGGAAATATGGCATGGGTCCCATGATGTCCACAAGTGATGTCTCTCTCCCAAAATACGATAAAACAGCTAAGTTGGGTGAACAAATTACAGCTGGGCAATTGACAGAATTATAAATGCACCGCAATGCTAATTATGCTACTTGAAAGTTAGAGGCTCAAAAGTATGGGCAGTACGCCAAGACAAGTAGACCAAAATCCATCTGCAGCTACTCACTAATCATCCACCTTGAGATATCTATCCAGAACAGCTCACTGGTATTAGGTTGCGAGCCCCACCCAAAGTGTAAACGCAAAGCAACAGACAACTTCATTAACAAACTTTGCGTAAGGTAAACAATCCTTGCAACCGCGGTTACAAGCACCATTGTTTTCACCATGGTGGCAAAAACACATCACCTAGTCTCATGTTTTTCTCACTCAAGCTAGACATCGAGGGACATGAACCAACAATCATGCATAACGCTCCCTCTTGGAGTTACTATCTACTACTTGACCAAAGCAATAAAAAGCAACGGAGCACATGCAAGGATTACTAAAGAACAAAATATAAAAGGTAAACCAAATTTATAACTCATCACGATCTGAACATAATCTCATAATCCATCGGATCCCAGCAAACACAACATAGAAACAACGGGAAAATTACATAGGTGCCTTGATCATGTAGGGCAGCTCACAACGACTAAACATTGACGAACAATATTGGAGAGAAGACATCACGTAGCTACTGGTCATGGACCCATGGTCCAAGGGGGACTACTCACGGCACATCCGGGAAGCATCCATGGTGGTGGATAAGCTCCCGGAGGTCAATCCTCCCTCCGGCAGGGTGCCGGGAAGAGGTCTTCTAGTGCTCCCGATCTTGGAAGAGCGGCGGCGGCGGAATAGAGAGGTAATTCATGATGTGGGATTCTCCTCAAGGGTTTCTTGGACGAAGAGGTAATATAGTTCAAAGGGGGCAACCAGGAGTGGGCCAGGGGTCTCAGGCGCCCTCGTGGCGCGGCCAGGGGGTGGCCGCGCCACCTCGCCGCCTGGGTGCCAGGTGGGGCCCCCCTGGCCCTCCTTCGGGGTTCCGGAAGCTTCCGTTCTGCTGATTTTTATTCTGATATTTCTGGAATTTTTTGGAGCACTTAAAAATGAGGTAAAATACTTGCAACTTAAAGACACCATCAGACAGAAACTGGAACTGGGTGCATTGAGTTAGTAGGTTAGTCAAAATATGTGTAAAATGGTATAAAAGTGTAGCAAAACATGTAGCAATGTCACATAAAAGTGCATGGAACAAGCACAAATTATAGATACGCTTGGGACGTATCAATTGCAGAAAATAGCTGAAAATATATATCGCCGAAAAAATCCAGAAATTCTAACTTATCAGAAGACTCAAGAAGCCCGAAAGCCAGACAGAGGGGGACACCCCCTGGCCAGAGAGCCACCTGGCGCGGCCAGGGCCTGGCCGCACCCCCTGGTCGTCTGGCCAGGTGGCCCCACCTCTGGTGCCCCTTTTGTCCTATATTTACACCTTGTTCTAAAAACCCTCAGGGAGGACTCCTTTTCTCTATCTACGCCACTGTTCTACGGCCATTGCGATTCCACGATTGGAACTAGTAGAAGTTCCTATCACAGCACCCTGCCAGAGGGAGGATTGATCTCCGGAGGCCCCTCCATCACCATGATTGCCTCCAGGATGATCCGTGTCACATCCCAACTTTTATTACCCTGTTATTAGAGTAGCAAAAATTACGGGTAACAAAAAACTTGCTAAAGTTGTGATGTGATGCAAATAAAATTGCATTACCATGCTTGCCTTATGCTCTGTTGCTATGTCATGCTTGTTATCTTCTTGTCTTATGCTAATGCCTTGCTTTGTTATTCCAGTGTCTTGCTAAAAATACAAGAATCAACCCAAAAAAATGTTTAGAACAACACTCATAGTATAATAGACACACTTTTACCACCATAGGAAGTAAGAATCAATAAAATATGTCCTAAATAAATCTTTGCTTGCATAGAAATTCATTATTTAAATAATTAAAAATACCTCTATAGCATAAAGTATTTAATTAAAAGTTTTAAAAAGGGCTAAATGATTATTACTATTACTATAATAGTAATAATATTATAAGCATAATAAAAAAATTCTCTAAAAATTATAAATAAATTAGAATAATACTCCTGGAGTTTTATAAATTATTTTGGAGGTTTGAATTTGAAATTTCGTTTCAAATTTAAACCAAACCGGAGGTAAAACTTTTGCAAAACTAGTTTTATTAGTATAAAAAAGAGGAACCCACCCCTTGGGCCGCAGCCCATCTCCCCTCTCTCTCCCAGCTCTTACAGCCTGACCCCACCCGGCAGCCACTCACCCCACTCCTAACGTCAGCCCGTGGGTCCCACGTTGACGTAAGCGCTGTGACGTCTGCCCTCTCCACCGCCCTTCTTCTCCAACTGCAGCGGAGGCCATAGATCATTCCTTGGTGCCTCGCGCGCGTTCGCCCCGCTCGTTCCCTCCCAGCGCTCCCCCTCTACACGACTATAAAAGGGAGGCACTTCCATGCGTTTCCTCCACACCAGTGTTCCACACAGCACCCAGCACCACCCCACCCCGAGCAGAACAGAAGGAGAAGGAGGAAACGAGAAGGAGGGGGAGAAACAGAGAGAGGATGAAGAAGAAGAGAGGGAGGATAAGGAAATTGGGAGAGGAGGTGGAGTAGCCTCGGTGGGGCGCCGTGGGGAGGAGCCGCCCCAGTGAGAGGAGCTCCGGGAAGAGGAGACCGCGACACCGGAGGCCGCCTCGCACTGCTCCGTTGACCACCCCGAGTCGCCCTTCCCCGATGATACGTCCAAAATGCATCACTATTTTATATCATAATTTGTCCTTATTAATTGATATATTTCACATTACGATGATGTTCTTATGTTGTTTTGGCTTGTTTTACACAGTTTGCAACTTTCCGGTGACGAAGCAGCAGACGCAGGATTCAGCGGTAAAAAGTGGACGCTGAGTTGCTGAAGAATAACACCTCCAAACTACCTGAAAATCTATGGGGGTGTTTTTGGGAGGATTGACGAAGACACGCAAAAGAGGGACCAGAGGGGGGCCACAGGGTGCCCAGACGGCCACCTGGCGCGGCCCCCACCCTGGCCGCGCCGGGAGGGCGCCTGGAGCCCTGGAACCACCCCAGGCTCCCCCCCCCTCTAGCCTATATACTCTTCGTCATCCGAAAACCCTATAAAGAGGAGATTTTATGGAGTTCCGTCGCCGCTCCGTGGCGGAAACCTACAGAGAAGAAAAGGGCTCTCCAGCGGGCAGATTCCACCGAGGAGATCACTTCCCGGAAGAAGAGATCATCGCCATCGTCATCACCATCGTCACGGGCATCATCGAGATCATCATCGACATCATCCCCAACATCAGCATCATCTTCATATTCATCCAATCTCATCTCACAATTGCAACTTGCGTTGTAACTCGTACTATATATCCTCTCTACTCTACAGGTGTTGATTACTACTTTGTGGTGAATGTTATTGAGTTTTGTTGGAGAAATATCATTATTACCAGATTGTTTACCACCTATTTATCACCTCTGATCATGATCTCTTTTATGTCTTGTGATTAGTTACTTTAGTTCTTGAGGACATGGGAGAAGTCTTGCTGTTAGTAGACATATGATGCTGAAGTAATATGTGTTGTTTGATATTTAAGTTGTGTTGTTATTTTCCTAGTGGTGTTGTGTGAGTCGAACAGTCAACGCTTCGCCTTATTAAGGACCTAGGGGAATACATTGTGTATAAATAATGCTTACGGTGGGTTGCCGGAGTGACAGAAACCTGAACCCCAGTTTGCACACTTTTGCACAAGGGAACAATGGATCCTTGATCTTATTGTTGTGGTTAGGCTTTGCCTTAATTTATATCTTGTATTTGCGGATGCTTGCAAGTTGTTTAATCATAAGAGTACACTTATCTTAGTCTAGAAGGTGTGCTAGCATAGATCCACCCACTCAACACTTATCAACACAAAACATGTTATCAATGCAGAATATGGTGAAAGCACATGACTACCTCTCCATGTGTCCTCAAGAACGCTTTAGTCTTTATAAGTTCAGTTGCCAGGCTTATCCATTACTCAAAAGGATTGGGCCACCTGCTTCTCCTTAGCACTATTTACTTTGCTTGCTTTTATCTTATTAGTGCTTATACCGAAAACCCCTAAAAAATTATCTTTCAGTACTTGCAGTTATTCCTTGTACAAAATCACTTGTCAATACCTTTCGCTCCTCGTTGGGTTCGACACTCTTACTTATCGAAAACGCTGCAATAGATCCCTTACGGTTGTGGGTCATCAAGTACCGTTTTCTGGCGCCGTTGCCGGGGAGCATAGCGCTATTGGTAAGTGAAGCTGGTAAGGAAATTTTTATATTGATGTTTTTATATTGCTGTTTTTATTTTGTTGTTGCTACTCTTCGTCCATATGGACAACCTAGCTATTGGATCGTTGCTTGCGGGGAAGGCCCCCACATATGAGGTGGTTGTTCCTCCCCCTACTGAAATTGTGCCTTATAAAATACCAGCTGGTATTATCGATTGTGTTTTGGCTAATCGTTATGCAGGAGACAGACATCCCAGTGAACACTTGCTATATTTGTCACAACTATTTTCAGTATTTAAGCTTGCAGGTGTATCAATGGAGTTTGTCATGAGGAAATTGTTCTCCGTATCGCCTATAGATAAAGCTTCAGATTGGTATAAGCTTCTCGATAACTCTCATTTGCTTAATTGGCAAGAGCTTATGTCTCTCTTTTATACCAAGTTTTATCCTCTTCATGAAATTCACCAAGACAGAAATTATATCTATAACTTTAGGTCTCGTGACGGAGAAAGCATCGCTCAAGCTTGGGGGAGATTGAAATCCCTAATGCTCAAATGTCCTATTCATGAGCTCCCCAAAGAAATTATACTTACAAATTTGTATGCTAGACTTTCTCGTCAGGATAAGGAGATGCTGGATGCCTCCTCTAGTGGGGTATTTCAGACGAAAAGCGTTGAAGAAAGATGGGATCTAATTGAAAGAATCCAGAAGAATACCGAATATTGGGAGATAGATAAAGGTATTGAACCCACTATAAATTATGAGCATGATTATATAGAGAGCTATCTGAAAACTGGTTACTTTAATACCTTTTTCTCTAAGATTGGTCTTGATTCCCATCTAATGATTGATTTTTGTAAGGACTTTGCCTCTCATATTGACTCTTCTAAGAAGAAGAAGGATCAGCATCATAAACCCTTCAAATAATTACCTATTGATATTCATGTTGCTGACCCTATTTTGCATGCAGTTATATATAAAAAAACCTTTTCCCGCAAGGATAAGGGAGCACTCTTTTGTGACAGGCACATTAAATAAAAGTGAGAGAAGAATAGATGAGCCTGAGGACCAGATCAAGGTCGATCCTCAAGTTGCATTGGTTAAGGATCTTGTTACTAATGATGCTCTAGATTCCAATATAAATTTTTGTGCTGTTTCCACTAACCTTGTCACCGCCAAGAATAAAGGCCCAATTTCAGGTACTCCAGTAGTATCTGATAAAATAGGAGATCACAATTATTGTGGGCTATGGGATTTGCGATCGAGTGCTAGTGCTATACCGTACTCACTTTATCAAGAGATCATATGTGAGATTTCACCTTGTGAACTTGAAGAAGTTGATGTTACTATTCATCTTGCAAACAGAGCAACTATCTCTCCTATTGGAATTGTGAGAGATGTTGAAGTCTTATGCGGAAAGGTAAAATATCCTACTGACTTTCTAGTACTTAGTTTAGTAAGGGATAATTTTTGTCCTATTATTTTCGGTAGACCTTTTCTCAGAACTTGTGGAGCTATAATAGATTGCAAGAAAGGTAAAGTTTCTGTTGAATTCAATGGTGAGCCATATGAATTTAACTTTTCTAAGTTCTCTAAGCAGCCTCGTGGTACTAATTTGCCTAGTAACGATAAGATTATTGAAGATATTTCTTCCATTGTTATTCCTCCTAATGATCCTTTGCAGCAATATATGGTGGACCACAAGAATGATTTGCATATGCAGGAGAGAATTGAGCTGGACGAAATATTCTTAAGACAACTTGCTATCCTAAAGCACAACCTTCCAGTTGAGCCTTTGGGAATTTTATGGAAACCAAAAGAAGATCCAGTGTTTGATCTTAAACCTCTTCCCGGTACGCTCAAATATGCTTATTTAGATGAAAATAAAGTATATCATGTTATTATCAATTCTAACCTTTCAGGGTATGAAGAAGAGCAACTATTGGAAGTACTTCGCAAACATCGAGGTGCAATTGGCTATACCCTTGATGACCTTAAGGGGATTAGTCCATATATTTGTCAACATACCATCAACCTTGAGCCTGATGCTAAACCAGTTGTTGATCATCAACGACGGTTGAATCCGAAAATGATGGATGTTGTAAGGACTAAGATTCTCAAGCTTCTAGCCGCAGGTATTATCTACCCTATAGCTGATAGTAAGTGGGTAAGCTCGGTTCATTGTGTTCCAAAGAAAGGAGGAACAACTGTGGTTCCTAATGATATGAATGAACTAATACCTCAGAGAACTATTATTGGATATAGAATGTGTATTGACTACAGGAAGCTGAACAAGGCAACCAGGAAGGACCACTACCCGTTGTCGTTCATCGACCAAATGCTTGAAAGGTTATCCAAAAATACTCACTTTTGTTATCTTGATGGTTATTCTGGCTTCTCTCAAATTCATGTTAACACTACTGATCAAGAGAAGACCACTTTTACTTTCCCCTATGGTACTTATGCTTACAGGAGTATGCATTTTGGTTTATGTAATGCCCATGATACTTTTCAAAGGTGTATGTCTGCTATCTTTCATGGTTTTTGTGAAGAAATTGTGGAGGTATTCATGGATGATTTCTCCGACTATGGAACCTCTTTTGACCATTGTCTCCACAACCTTAATAAAGTTTTGCAGAGATGTGAGGAGACAAATTTGGTTCTTAACTGGGAGAAGTGCCACTTTATGGTCAACGAGGGAATTGTTCTTGGCCACAAGATTTCCGAGAGGGGAATTGAGGTGGACAGGGCCAATATTGAAGCAATTGAAAGGATGCCATATCCAAGGGACATCAAAGGTATTCGTAGTTTTCTCGGTCATGCTGGTTTCTATAGAAGATTTATTAAAGAGTTTTCAAAGACTTCAAGACCCCTCACTAATCTTCTCCATAAGGATGTTACTTTTGTTTTTGATGAAGATTGTAAGGAAGCCTTTGAAGTTCTTAAGAAAGCTTTAATAACCGCTCCTATAGTACAACCACCTCATTGGAATTTACCTTTTGAAATTATGTGTGATGCTAGTGATTTTGCTGTTGGAACTATTATAGGGCAAAGGGTTGATAAGAAATTGAATGTTATATATTATGCTAGCAAAACCCTTGATAGTGCTCAAAAGAATTATGCTACTACTGAGAAGGAATTCTTAGCAGTAGTGTTTGCTTGTGATAAGTTTAGGCAGTATATTGTTGCTTCTAAGATTGTTATTCATACTGACCATGCTGCCATTAAGTATCTTATGGAGAAGAAGGATGCAAAACCCAGACTCATCCGATGGGTACTCCTTCTTCAAGAATTTGATTTGCAGATTGTCGATAGGAAAGGACCAGACAATCCGGTGGCGGATAATCTTTCAAGGATGGAAGATATACCGCATGATCCCATTCCAGTCAACGGCAGTTTTCCAGACGAACAGCTAGCTGTTGTAAAAGTACAATCTCTCTCTGATCCTTGGTTTGCAGATTATGCTAACTTTATCGTTGCAAAGTTGTTGCCTCCAGGTTTAACATTTCAGCAAAGGAAGAAGTTCTTCCATGATTTGAGGCATTATTTTTGGGATGACCCACATATTTTCAAAGAAGGTCCAGATGGGATCGTGAGGAGATGCATACCGGAACACGAGCAGAAGGACATTCTCAGACAATGTCACGATAGTCCATATGGAGGACATCATGTCGGTGAGAGGACCGCACATGAGGTTCTTCAATCAGGTTTTTATTGGCCTACTCTCTTTAAGGATGATAGAAATTATGTTTTATATTGTGATAAGTGTCAGACAGTTGGTAATATTAGTAGGAGGAATGAGATGCCTATGAATTACTCTCTAGTGATTGAGCCTTTTGATTGCCGGGGTTTTGATTTTATGGGTCCTTTTCCTCCCTCGCACAAATACACTCACATTTTAGTTGCTGTTGATTATGTAACCAAGTGGGTAGATGCAATCCCCACTGAAAGTGTTGATCACAAGACATCTTTGAAAATGCTCAAGGATGTAGTTTTTCCTAGGTTTGGAGTACCCAGGTACCTCATGAATGACGGGGGTTTACACTTTACACATGGAGCTTTTAGAAAAGCTTAAGCCAAGTATGATGTCAATCACAGAATTGCTTCACCGTACCACCCTCAAACTAGTGGGCAAGTTGAGCTCACCAATAGAGAGATCAAGTTGATCTTACAGAAGACAGTTAATAGAAATAGAAAAGATTGGTAGAATAAGTTAGGAGATGCTTTGTGGGCGTATAGAACTGCTTACAAAAACCCCATGGGCATGTCTCCCAATAAGATGGTCTATGGCAAGGCTTGCCATTTGCCATTAGAATTAGAACACAAAGCTTTATGGGCTATTCGAGAGCTTAATGCTGGCCCGAAGTTAGCTAGTGAAAAGCGTCTCATGAACTTGACTTCTCTAGATGAGTGGAGAAGTGAAGCTTACGAGAGCGCTAAAATGTTCAATGAAAAGGTAAAGAAGTGGCACGATAGGAGGATTCTGAAACGTGAATTTAATGTTGGTGATAAAGTTTTGTTGTTTAGATCATGTTTCAGGTTTTCTCCAGGTAAACTACTTTCCAGGTGGGAAGGGCCATTTCATATTGACGAAGTCTACCGCTCTGGTGCAATCAAGATTAACAATTTCGAAGGAACCAAACCTCAAGTTGTGAATGGGCAAAGACTTAAAACATTACATAGCAGGAGACCATGTCAATGTTGATGTGGATTTGGTATATACAACAACTCATGAAGAACATGTTGCACCCCTGTTTCAGACACCAGCAGAAGCAGAATAAGGAAAGGTATGTATTACGGTAAGGAAACATCGTGAACCACCATAAAAATCCCGTATTATGAGTTTTTGTAAAATTAGGAAAATTTGAGGCCTAAGTGGAGCCGGAGACAAGATCCAGGGGGCCCAGGCGCCCACCTTGGCGCGTCCTACCCCCTGGCCGCGCCGGGAGGCCGCCTGGGCACCCAGGAGTCCGTCTCCGATCCCACTTTGGCTCATTACCTTCCTTTCTGTGCAGAAATTTGTGCTATATATTTTCCCGAATTGTTCAGGCAACGTATCTCGCGATTTCGTGTGTTTTATTTTCGATCTGTTTCTGCCAGAAAATCTTTCAGCTATACCTAGGTGCCATGGCTTCCCCAAGTTCTCCCAAGGACAAGTTCGTCGTCAACGTCATCAACCCTTACCTCACTGAGGTGAAGAAGCACCCCAAGATCCTTCGTGTGGAGGATGGTGACCTCCACAAGGAGGATCTGAAGGGACCAGTCAAGGAAGGGAGCACCGAGGAGGGGCTGAAGGAGATGGAACATGAGGTCTTTAAGTTCAAGAATATGGTGGAACGTGGTGTTGAAGCTAACTTTGACATCATGAACGAAATAGAGGCTTCCCACAAGAAGGAGATGAAGGAGATGTGGTCAAGTTTGGCCGCACTAGAAGAAAAAGTTTATGAGCTTCAAGCACGGATCTATGATTTGCAGAACCAGAACTGTGAGTATCAACTTAAGTTCTTACGCATAGGTTTGGGTGCTGAGTGCAGGATCCTGGAGACGGGAATGTCCTTCGAGACTGGAGAACCTCTGCCTTGGAAGCGCTTCGCCAAGGACTACGTGATCAACAAGAACAAGAATGAGGAGTAAATCTCCTTAGGTAATGGCATCCCCTTAGCTTGTTCCAAGCTTGGGGGAGTGCCCGGTATATTTATCTTTATCTTTGTCTTTTAGACTCAAGTACAGTCGTATCATGTCTAGGGAAGTTATCTTATAAAATAGGTGTTTGCATTGAGGTCTATCACTCCTTTTTGGAGAGTTATGTAACTGTGAATGTGGAGTCGTCTATGATGGAGTATTAATGAGAAGTCTATTGATCCCTTCGCTGCACTAGGTATTCTCTTCACGCAATCGACCTTATGATGATTCTTATGGGGAGTATTGACCTTATATCAGGTATGGCGTTGAAAACTTTATTTAATCTTGGCAAACATAGCTTTGGTCATAACAACAAGCATGATTTTCTCAAAGTAGCTACATAGCCAAAACCTTTATGTTATTATGCTTGAAGTGTTATGTTGACAAGGAAGACAACTTGATGTGCTATGCTTATTTTAATGTTTATGCTTTATATTGCTTTGCATCTAAGTCATCATCAATTGTCTATTCTCTCAAAGCCTTTGTTAGCCAAACCTCCGTACTAAGCGGAATTCTGCTTGTGCATCCATACCCTTAAACCATTATTTTCCATATGAGTCCACCATACCTTCCTATTCGTGGTATTCCACTACCACTCCTAAAGTATAGAATTTATGTGTTATACTTAAATGTTCAAAATCTTCTATTTTGTGCCCCTGTTTTAGCTCATGAGGAAGTAGTAGTTAATTCATGATCTTCTTAAGTTGGACAAGTTTTATCCCGGGATTGCATGTTTATCTGCAAACCCCTAATACGAGGAGGAATTGGCATGAGTGCGCCCAGCTCACAAAAGATAATACAACAAACAAACCCTCCTTCACGCTTTGTTCATGAGAAATCAGAAAACTTTGGCAGTGATAAACAAAGGAGATTGCGGGGATGTGATCGTCCCCGTGTGGGAGTCGTTCCTCGAAACTTGTCCAATCTGAGAAGTAATTGAGTTATCTATTAGCATTCGTTGACAAATCATGCACCTCTCAAAACTTGTTTTCATTCTGTTTGATTTAAGGACAGAACTTGAGTTTTCCCTACTTCCCTAGAGCAAGGCCTATCTTTTAGTTTTAGGTTGAGTCGGTTATTCCTACTTCTTTCTATTCTTAAAGAGAGCAGACACTTGATGTGACACGGATTCATTCATATAAAGCTGCATTAAGATCCGCCATACCGCATCCTTGTTGACATTATCATTTGATAAGTAAGTTGTTTGTTAAGCCTGGCTGAAGCAAACATCTTCCTTTGTGTTAACATTTTCACTTCGTGCCAAACAACATGTTCTTTCAAAAGCTTCAATTGATCTCATAAAAATATAAAAAGAAAGAGCAAAAATAAAAGCTATTAGTTGTTCTTTGACCAAAGGACATGTTTGCAATGATTTGATGAGTTTCCTTAGCCCTACTCTTGATTATAATTGTTATTACTCTTTCATAAGGGCCCTATGAGTTTAAGAATGATGTTGAGGATGTTTGAGTTTGGTGAAGAAATAATGATGCTTCTTGTCCGTATTCTATTTATCGACACTTCATTCTCTAAACTTGTGGACAGGTTTACCGAGCTCAGTTTTCGCTTGGGGACAAGTGAGGTCTAAGCTTGGGGGAGTTGATACGTCCAAAATGCATCACTATTTTATATCGTAATTCGTCCTTATTCATAGATATATTTCACATTACGATGATGTTCTTATGTTGTTTTGGCTTGTTATACACAGTTTGCAACTTTCCGGTGCCGAAGCCGCAGACGCAGGATTCAGCGGTAAAAAGTGGACGCTAAGTTGCTGAAGAAGAACACCTCCAAATTACATGAAAATCTACGGGGGGTGTTTTTGGGAGGATTGACGAAGACACACAAAAGAGGGACCAGACGGGGGCCAGAGGGTGCCCAGGCGGCCACCTGGCGCGGCCCCCACCCTGGCCGCGCCGGGTGGGCGCCTGGAGCCCTGGGACCACCCCAGGCTCCCCCTCTGCCTATGTACTCTTCGTCATCCGAAAACCCTAAAAAGAGGAGTTTTTACGGAGTTCCACCGCCGCTCCGTGGCGGAAACCTACACAGAAGAAAAGGGCTCTCCGGCGGGCAGATTCCGCCGAGGAGATCACTTCCCGGAGGGGGAGATCGTCGCCATTGTCATCACCATCATCACGGGCATCGTCGACATCATCATCTACATCATCCCCAACATCAGCACCATCTTCATCTTCATCAAATCTCATCTCACAATTGCAACTTGCGTTGTAACTCGTACTATCTATCCTCTCTACTCTACCGGTGTTGATTACTACTTTGTGGTGAATGCCATAGAGTTTTGTTGTCAGAACCCTCTATTAGGTAATGTGCTAGGGTTAGCAAGTCACTTGCATCATGTTAAAATTTCAAAAGAAATCTTTGAAATCAAAATCAAAAGCAAAATGGGAGAAGGAACCCCCCCCAGATGAATTAATTCAAAAGGCCAGATAAAAATCTTCTCCAAAAATTCATGTTAGATTTTTGAAAAGTCTTATAAATGAGTGTGATCACGTATCAAGTGATGTGGGACCCACCCCATGCTCATGGATTTTTCAAATATTCAAACAGTGCCTTGGAATTAATTAAAAATCCCTATTTGAGTTAAGATTCAAATTATTTGAATTTTAAAAATGTTCAAACTTTACAAGTGGATAACCTAGTATATTGTGATGCCACATAAAAAGTTTCAGAATTTAATAAAATGGTTTGATATTTTTATCATAGCCAAAACAAATTTACAGAAAAGAAAACAGAAAAGAAAAAGGGAAAAAGGCTTACCGGCAAAAGGGCCCAACTTACCGAGGCAGCCCAGCCCAGGGGCAGGCCTGTCTTCTTCCTCGCGCCAGCCAGGCTGCTGCCGCCGTGGCGAGTATGCCGGCGTCGCCTGGCCACCTCCTGCTTCTCCCGCGCCACCTCTTCACGCCTGGAGACGTCCAGAGGCCCTCCCGTTCCATTCCCCCTCTCCACGAACCCCCTCCCCGTCTCCCTCGCCCGATTTCTCCACCTCCCGAAGACTCGCCGGAGCGCCCCACCGTGGAACTCACAGCCAACATCGTCTAGGGCTCAAGTTGGTGTGTCCATCCTCCTCCCCGTCCTCGTCTTCGTCGACTAGCAGAACCTAGGCCCCATCCTTGCCCAAATGGATATCAGGGTCCACAGGCCTCCGTGTTTTCCGATGGTCACCTTCAGCTACCGGGATACGCGGGTAACTTTTACGAGGACTACTATGGAGATGGAGATGAGTGAGACCGCCTGTGGTCTTACTTAGTGAGGATGTAGAGTATCTTAGTATATTGTATGCAAGGTGTTCTAAGTTCCAGAGGCTTAGATAAATAATGTATAGGAAGTCAGAGTGCCTCTGAAGGATGTATCATCTTCATCACGTTTGTATTACCTTGGTGCTTGTACTAAAACGATGTATGGTTTGTATGACAGCTTGTGAATATATGGCTTGTATGCTTTTATCACCATGTTGTCAAGATGATTACTTCCTTTGCTCTGTAATCCTTCCAGTACTTCAATACCTTGATTAGACTCTTCAAATCAACTCTGTTTGACTTTGGTCTTTCACCTTCAGGATGTCTCAAGGAACCCGTGGCCAGCTTGGTCGTAACCAGGGTCGTGGGAATGACCAGGAGGAAGGCAACCTTCCACCCCCACCGACGATGGCTCAGGTTCTGATGGAGGTTGAGAGGAACCGCCGAGACTCTCACCATTTGCTGGAGGTCATTGCTCACAACACCACTCAGCAGCACAACGAGTTCGTGTCCCTGAACGACTTCATCCGGCTTCATCCCCCGGTTTTCAGTTACTCCACCGAGCCCCTTGAACCGATGACTGGCTTTGCAGCATCGAGAGGAAGCTCCAGGCAGGCCATGTTGCAGATGGCGACAAGGTCAGCTATGCCACTTATCACCTTGAAGGTGCAGCTAGCTCTTGGTGGGAGAACTTCCTGAACATGCGTCCCGTTGGACCGCCCACATCTTGGGATGAATTCTGCACTTCCTTCGGCGAGCACCACATTCCAAAGGGTCTTATGGACCGCAAGCGTGAGGAGTTCTGCAACCTCACCCAAGGCCGAAGGACTGTTGACGAGTTTAGTCGTGAGTTCAACCGACTTGCTCGCTATGCTACTGAAGAAGTCTCCGCCGACGCAAAGAAGCAAGAGAGGTTCCGTCATGGACTCAATTCCGGACTCCGTCGTGAGCTCAACCTACATGACTTTGTCACATTCCAGGTCCTTGTCAACAAGGCCATCAAGGCAGAGGACATGAACACCCCCAATGACTTCCGCAAACACCCTAGAGACGATGGATCATCCAGTTCAGGCTCCTAGAAGCGCAAGATCTGGATCCCAAATAGTATGTTCCGCTAGAGCAACCCACCGAGGCCATCCTATGTGGCGCCTCGTCCACCAACTCAGTTCCACCCAGCTCCACCAAACAACCCAGCTCCCCGCACTGTCTTTGGAGCCTGTTACAAATGTGGTCAGGCAGGCCACTACTCTCGTGAGTGTCCCCAGAACCAGATCCAGAATCAGAATGCTCCATCCCGTGCCGGAGGCAACAACAATGGTCGTGGCAAGCCACCCCAGAAGGTCTACACCGCCAAACCCGCTCCTCCCTCCACTCGTGGACGTGTGAACCAGATTGCCGCCGAAGAGACTGACGACACCACTGATGTCATTCTTGGTACGCTCCCAGTCAATTATGTTCCTACTTCCGTTCTTTTCGACCCAGGAGCATCTCATTCATTCATGTCGGAAAGTTATGCACTTCGTCATGAGTTATCCTTTGTTGAATTGTCCACCCCAATGATTATTCAAACTCCAGGGTCAAGATGGCAAACTAATAGAGTAAGCCATGGTAATCAAATTGCAATTGAGGGTTTAGTATTCCTTGCTTCACTCATAGCCCTCAAGTCTTTAGATATTGATGTCATCCTTGGCATGGATTGGCTATCAAGACAGAATGCCTACCTGGATTGCAGGGGCAAATCCGTGAAACTCACCCACCCTTCAGGCAAGACCGTCAACTATACCTCACCCAGAACAAGAACCCAAGTTCATTCCTTGAATGTACTTCCCCTTCCCGAACTTGAAGATATTCCGGTGGTTCGTGACTTCCCGGATGTCTTTCCTGAAGAGCTGCCGGGCATGCCACCCGACAGATGTGTAGAGTTTATAGTGGATCTTGTACCAGGAACCGCACCAATTTCTAGACGCCCATACAAAATGGCCCCACGTGAGTTAGTTGAGATTAAAACCCAACTGGAAGCTTTGTTGGAAAAAGGCTTCATCCGCCCTAGCTCATCGCCATGGGGTTGCCCCGTTCTGTTCGTAACGAAGAAAGATGGAACAGAAAGGATGTGTGTAGACTATCGCCCGCTAAATTTAGCGACGATAAAGAACAAGTACCCATTGCCCAGGATCAATG
The DNA here is from genome assembly GCA_950022295.1 of Bromus sterilis. Taxonomy (NCBI): domain Eukaryota; kingdom Viridiplantae; phylum Streptophyta; class Magnoliopsida; order Poales; family Poaceae; genus Bromus; species Bromus sterilis. The sequence goes on from OX465597.1 coordinate 134,312,550, forward strand.
ATCTTTATGACCAACTTGCAGGATCCTCTGTCTTCTCCAAGATGGATTTGAGATTAGGTTATCATCAAATCAAAATTCGAAACGAGGACATTCCCAAAACGGCTTTTACTACTCGCTATGATCTTTACGAGTACACCGTCATGTCCTTTGGTTTAACCAATGCCCCCGCCACTTTCTCACGCATGATGAATTCGATCTTCATGGAGTACTTAGATAAATTTGTTGTGGTTTATCTCGATGACATTCTCATCTACTCGAAGAACGAAGAAGAACATGCTGAACACCTAAAGCTGGTATTGATGAAACTTAGAGAGCATCGCCTGTATGCTAAATTCTCCAAGTGTGAATTTTAGCTACCAGAAGTGACCTACTTAGGCCACGTGATTTCTGCAAAAGGCATTGTTGTGAATCCCGAGAGAGTTCAGGCCGTCCTTGACTGGACTCCACCTGAATCGGTTAAGCAAGTTAGAAGTTTTCTTGGCCTAGCCAGCTATTGCCGTCGCTTCGTCGAGAACTTTTCTAAAGTTGCAAAGCCTCTAACTGAACTCCTCAAGAAAGATAAGCAATTCTTATGTACTCCCAAGTGCGAGGAAAGCTTTCAAGAGCTAAAAAGAAGATTGACTTCTGCACCTGTACTTGCACCTCCAGACACCAAAAAGGATTTCGAGATCTATTGTGACGCATCACGGCAAGGGTTAGGATGCATACTTCTGCAAGATCAACATGTGGTAGCTTATGCTTCACGCCAGTTGCGGCCACATGAAGAGAACTATCCTACCCATGAACTTGAACTCGCTGTCGTAGTTCATGCCCTAACAACTTGGCGACATTACCTCCTTGGTAACCGTTGCGAGATCTATTCCGACCACCAAAGCCTCAAATACATTTTCATCCAGCCAGATCTTAATCTCAGGCAAAGACGCTGGATTGAGTTGATAAAAGATTACTACGTAGGAATTTCTTACACCCCAGGCAAGGCCAACGTCATGGCTGATGCACTAAGTCGTAAGTCGTATTGTAACAACCTCATGTTACAACAGTATCAACCACTTCTTCATGAGGAATTTCGCAAGCTCAATCTTGAGATTGTTCCTCATGGCTATCTTTCTACCTTGGTGGCGAAACCAACTCTTGAGGATCAAATCATAGTTGCCCAAAGGCGTGCACAAGGTGTTCGCCGGATCAAGGAGAACATTGCTAGCGGAGTTGCTAAGTGTTTCTCCACAGATAGCAAGGGAACGGTATTCTTTGAAAATCGTTTAGTAGTACCTAAGAATAGGGAACTAAGGCAACTCATCCTCAAAGAAGCCCATGACACACCCCTCTCAATTCATCCCGGTAGCACAAAAATGTACCCAGATCTACGCCAGAGATTTTGGTGGACTAGGATGAAGAGAGACATTGCTCAATTTGTTGCCGAATGTGATGTTTGTCGTCGCATTAAGGCAGAACATCAAAGACCTGCTGGTACACTTCAACCTTTGTCTATTCCCGAGTGGAAATGGGACAAAGTCGGTATGGACTTCATCACCGGCTTTCTAAAAACCCAGAAAGGAAACAATGCCATCTTCGTTGTCATAGATAGGCTTTCCAAAGTTGCTCACTTCCTTCCAGTTCGCGAGTCTATAACTGCTAGCCAGTTAGCGGACTTGTACGTCTCTAGAATTGTATCCCTTCACGGTGTTCCTTTGGAAATCAATTCTGATCGCGGTAGCCTTTTCACCTCTAGATTTTGGGGAAGCTTTCAGAATGCTATGGGAACTCATCTCTCCTTTAGTACAGCTTTCCATCCTCAGTCTAGCGGTCAAGTCGAAAGGGTTAACCAAATTCTTGAAGACATGCTCAGAGCTTGTGTTATCTCATTCGGAAAGAATTGGGAGAAGTCTCTTCCATTCGCCGAATTTGCTTATAACAATAGTTTTCAATCTAGTCTGAACATGGCTCCTTTTGAACTCCTTTATGGACGATGTAACGCCCCGGGTGTCACACTACAGTAATCACTTTTACTGTTGTCAAGTCACTGTGGTTAAGCCTGGATGATCACCCTTGATCATAGTGATCCAAATTCAACCCAATAAAAAAAATTCCAAAACAAGGTGGAAATAAATACTTTGTTCAAAAATTGTGAAACTTGTTTTATTAAATGTCTAGTAACCTATAGGTCATAATAAAATATTAATGGGATCTGATTGCGTGTGTTAGATGATTTAGAAAATAAAAACAATATCTTGGAAAGTAATAATTTGCCCTAGGGAAATTATTAAATAAAAGTGAAATATAAAAGTTGCACAAAAATTATGGGAAAATGTTATAAAACTTGCAAATAATCCATAGGCACTGGAGAGTGGAAACCATCAATTAATAAAATATTTAAGTTGCCTAAATAAATAAAAATAGTAACCAAACAACCCCATTTAAATTCATTGCTAAATAAATAAAATACAAATGCTTTTATTTTGGTTCAAAACTTTTTATGGCAGCATTATGTAATGCACCACACTAAATAGGGCTGGTGGCACAATTTTGCAAACTCATTTGGTGCAAAGAATATTACAGAACGAAAATAAAGGCAAGCCAGAAAACAGAAAATAGGGAAATCACTATTTGTCGCACTGTGCAACTCTCATTGGCCCAGGCCTAGCCGCCCCCATCTCCTCTTTTTCTTCTTCTTTCTTCTCGCTGCTCACCACTTCCCCCGGTGCGTGTCAAGCATCTGCCGGCCATGGCGGTTGTAGCTACTCGTGTCGACTATCCGGCGACACCTGGAGATGTATAAGACCCCCTCCGCCCCCGTGGAACCCTAGGCGCCCACTTTCCCCTTTTTCCCCTCGTTCTTCGTCTCCTTCCTGCGCGGCCGCCGCTGCCATCACCATGGCCATCACCTTGCCGCGGCCACCGGCACCTACGGCGTGCGGGAGCTCGTCCAGGAGCTTCGTCGCGCTCTACAACGCCATCCCCGCCCACCAGCTCGAGTCGGGCCACCCTCTCACCGTCGCCATCGTCATCTTCCCGCCACGGCCACCGCGACGCTCCTCTCGATCTCGTCGTGTCCGACCACCCCGTGCCGCCCCGAGCTCATCGGCGCGTTCGTGGTGAGCATCTCGTCCGATTCCATGCTTTTCCCCTTCTGATCGGTCCTCGTTAGTTGCGCTGCTTACTACTTCTGCTCATGGCCATGGACGGCCATGGCGTAACTTGCAGTATGTGTACGTGGTGTGTGTGTTTACGTGCATGGTGTGGTTTGTGTGCGTGTGCCCTTGCTGCACTTGGGGCCGAGCCCTGCCCAGCTGTTGCCCTGGCCACGCTCTGGCTGCGCCACACGCGCTTCTGCAGCCGCGGCCTCTCGGCGCTGCTGCTGTCTGCAGCCGCTGCTGCTGATGCTAGCTGTTGCTACAATTACTGCTGCTGACCCTCTTTTGTGGACAACAAAACAGCAGCAAAAGCATAGCAAAAGTTGATATGGGTAGAAAGTACACTTAACCAGCTTCGATTTACCCCACTGGACCAACTTCATTGGAGGCATGGATTAAATCCTGTGAAAATGACAAAATGCACTTTTCTGTTATCTGCTTTTGATGTTGCTACTAAAACTGTTGATGTACCACTTTTTGTAGCAGAAAAACAATAACAAATTACATCCTAAAATAGCTGAAAATGATATGAATGGATAGTAGAAGTGTGAAGCTTTGATTAGTTCCATTGGACCAACTTCAGAAAGTGCATTGATTAAATGATATAAAAATCACAAAGTGCACACTTTAACAGATTTTTATAATCACATTAAGTGCCCCTTTTCCCGCGAAGTTTTGGTCGAGTAAATAAACTCTGATAAATTTGGTTTTCGTACCAGATTGAAGATCACAGAAAATTGATAAACTTTCATATAAGGCGCTAACTCGACGGATGAGCAAAACCCCAAACCGTAGGCTTTCGAAGTCAGCTAATAGATGTTTAAAACATATTTCCAGACTTAGCCAAATTTCAAAGCAATCTGGGAACATGGAAGTAACAGTTGGGACCCACCATTCATAGCCACTGTTCTGGATAAGGTTTAGATAAATATAAAAGAAATTCAAAAATGATTAAATCTTCAAAAATCAATATCTTTTAATTCGTAACTCCGATGAAAATATTTTATACATCAAAGTTGCTCAGAAAAATACAATGAATAAGAATACGCTACCCGTATACCCACCACACCCCTCTAACACAACGAACACGAGACATTCCCCCTCCGGTTCCTCTGTCCGGTAACCGACCGGAGCCGGTAAAACTTTCCGGATGAAATTGTTCTGAACATGAAAGTTGTTCAAAATGGATCAACGAACACGGATACAATATCCACATGTCTGTCTGATGTCTCTAACACTGCAGACATGGAACCTTCCCCCTCCGGATCATCTGTCCGGTAATCAACCGGTACTGAGGAGCCATCCCCAGATAAATTCTCGCTCCGCCTAAAATACTTAGCACTGCGTTAGAACATTGCCAACAATGCGTTTGACTTGTCTTGAATTTGTATTGCTATTATTGTTGTGTATTTATTGTTCCTCCCCCTTATTCTTCGATAGACCTCGACACCGCCGCCGACGACACCGTTGCTGAGTACGACTACTTCGTCGACGACCGTACCCCTACCGTCGAGCTTCCAGGCAAGCAGAGCCATTTTCTTCCCCAGATATCGCCTATCTTTTCCGTACTTTTCTTGCACTAGGCATGGTTACTATTGTGGCTACATTACAATCCTATTCAATTGCATAGCATGTTTTTGTCGTCCCTTGATGTACCTTCCTTTATCCTATGTTGCCTTATAAATATATATATTATTCAGCAGTAAACCCTGCGCATTGTTAGCTAGGTTTTGAATAGCGGGCGGTGATCACTCTGGTGAGTGAACGCGGATTACAAAATATTATAACTGCAACAGGTACGGATCAATGCAGACACCCTAGGGAACCTACAACGGCGAGACTCTGTCGAGTCGCTTCGAGTTTGACTTACGAGTGGACGGACTCGTATTTCACTCTCGTCGGCTCAATAGCGTAGCATCACTGGGATGATACGAGGGTATTTCTCTTTAGTTCATTCCGCTGGTGTCTCGGCACCACCGGGGTGATACGAGAATATTCCTCTTTAGTTCATTTCGCTGATGTCTCTGTCGAACCTCTTCAAGTGTACCATCGAGGGTGAATCCTCCTGGTTCCACTTGATGGTAGGCACTCGAATCAACTGGTGTCCTTACAAGTAAGGAGTCGGGTGACCCAACGGTGCCCGCGCAAGGTATCTTAGCGGAACGACAGGTCAAGTGTATTCCACCGGTGTGCGGCGGGCCTGGTACTGTTCGTGGCCGAAGGATTTCCTGTTGTACGAAAGTCGAGCTTTCCGGACCAAACGCGAGACAAGGTAAGGAGACGGTTCACCTTGTTGGTAACCGCACGAGTTGGTGGGACGACAGGGCAGGCACCAACGTTACTGGTGGTCCTGGCTGCTGTCGTTGTCCGCGACTCATTCAATAAGGGGCAACGATAACGGTTGTCTCGACAGAAAATTAATAAAATGCTTAACGGGTTCGGCGGATGACTTGAGTAGCCTTTTGGCTTGTACGCACTACCTATACGTGGGATTACGCGTTTGGGCGCCTCCGCAATGTAACCTCGTTCGAAAGCTCTGAAAGACGTCCAGTTCAGCATTGCGGCAGGGACGGATCGCGCTGCGGCGTTGGAATTCACCCTCCTCGCAACGACCCGGAGAGCGAGGGGTGATAGGCCCATGACCCCCTTGCACTTAGGGCTGTAGACCGGCGGGGACCTCTCTGATGAGTCGTAGGATGGACTGCGTTGTGTCGGATAGCCTCGGTGGGGTGCTCCCTAACCAGGTGTACGCCACCCTGGAGATCCGAGCGTGTAGTGTCACACTAGTGCACCCCTGCAGGGAAGATTAATCTATCGATAGCCGTGTCCACGATAACAGGACGCTTTATGCTGAAGCCAGATCCTACCACTACAAACTACTACTATTAAACTGTTGGTTCCGGGTTTTCTCCCTCGCGGGGATGTCGAGGGAGGGAACTCGGAGGCGTTGTTAATTATGATTACACCTTATTATTATACAATGTTGCAGCAACTTCTGCTGCATTGTTACTTTCATTACTATTATATTAAACTGTTAGCTGATTCTTACCTCATGCTGCAAGACTCGTTGGAAGATGCTATTCTTCGATAGGCCTAGCTTCTTATCCTTATTCCGATTTCTACCTTGCAGTCCACTATATACAGCCTCCCCTTTCCATTTGATACAAATGCATAAATGCTTAGTAGCGGATGTAAGACTCGCGGGTATGCTAGATACTCACCTGCTTTATTTTTCCTCCTTTTTGTTTTTCCTGATCGGCCGCTGCAGTCGACGTTGGAGCCCAGGAGCAGGAGATCCCCGATGCCGACCACCGCAACATGAAGATCCCCGATGCCTTCTACGACGCCGAGTTCCCCTTTGACCAGGAGTAGTTTGGAGGTTCCCAGGCAGGAGGCCTCGCCTTTTCGATCGTTGTTGATATTTGTGCTAGCCTTCTTAAGGCAACCTTGTATCCTTGTGTATGTACTCAGATACTATTTCTTCCGCTGACTTTGTGCTCTTGAGCTGTTGTATTCGATCCCTCATGGCCCCTGGCTTGTATTAAACAACTTGTATTATTTCAATTATAGAGTTGTGTTGTGATATCTCACCGTGAGTACCTGATCTCGATCGTGTACCTTGCGTGTATGATTACTGTACACGGTCTGATTTTGGGGGCGTCACAGACGACGATGTCGAACACCTTTAAACTGGTCAGAAACCGGTGAAAGACAATTCTTTGGACCGGACATGATCAAGGAAGCAGAAGAGCAAGTTCGCATTGTTCGTGATCAATTGAAAGCAGCCCAGTCTCGTCAGAAAAGCTACTATGATCGTCATCATAGGCAAGAGAGCTACAATCTGGATGAGAAGGCTTACCATCGGGTTACTCCTCTGAAGGGAACCCAACGTTTCGGTATCAAAGGCAAGTTGGCCTCACGTTACATCGGACCTTTCCGCATTCTTGCCAAACATGGAGAAGTTGCCTACCAACTTGAACTACCCCCGCTCCTTTCCCGAGTACATGATGTATTCCATGTGTCCCAACTCAGGTGTTGCTTCAAGGACCCCATCCGCGAAGTCGACCATGAAACGCTTGATCTCCAAGATGACCTTTCTTATCGAGAATACCCCGTTCGTATTCTTTATTCCGCAGAGCGTGTCAATCATCCTCAGAAGATTAGGTTTCTGAAACTGCAATGGTCACACCACTCTGAGAGAGAAGCTACGTGGGAAAGAGAAGACCGCCTTAGTGCCGAGTATCCCTCCTTCCTCCCGCAGACTTCTGAATCTCGGGACGAGATTCTATTGAGTGGGGGCGAGTTGTCAGAACCCTCTGTTAGGTAATGTGCTAGGGTTAGCAAGTCACTTGCATCATGTTAAAATTTCAAAAGAAATCTTTGAAATCAAAATCAAAAGCAAAATGGGAGAAGGAACCCCCCCAGATGAATTAATTCAAAAGGCCAGATAAAAATCTTCTCCAAAAATTCATGTTAGATTTTTGAAAAGTCTTATAAATGAGTGTGATCACATATCAAGTGATGTGGGACCCACCCCATGCTCATGGATTTTTCAAATATTCAAACAGTGCCTTGTAACTAATTCAAAATCCCTATTTGAGTTAAGATTCAAATTATTTGAATTTTAAAAATGTTCAAACTTTACAAGTGGCTAACCTAGTATATTGTGATGCCACATAAAAAGTTTCAGCATTTAATAAAATGGTTTGATATTTTTATCATAGCCAAAACAAATTTACAGAAAATAAAACAGAAAAGAAAAAGGGAAAAAGGCTTACCGGCAAAAGGGCCCAACTTACCGAGGCAGCCCAGCCCAGGGGCAGGCCTGTCTTCTTCCTCGCGCCAGCCAGGCTGCTGCCGCTGTGGCGAGCATGCCGGCGTCGCGTGGCCACCTCCTGCTTCTCCCGCGCCACCTCTTCACGCCTGGAGACGTCCAGAGGCCCTCCCGTTCCATTCCCCCTCTCGACGAACCCCCTCCCCGTCTCCCTCGCCCGATTTCTCCACCTCCCGAAGACTCGCCGGAGCGCCCCGTCGTGGAACTCGCAGCCAACGTCGTCTAGGACTCAAGTTGGTGTGTCCATCCTCCTCCCCGTACTCGTCTTCGTCGACTAGCAGCAGCAGGAGCTCCAATTTGGACCAGACGCGACGACAGGCTCATCGGATCACCGCCGGACCCGCAAGCAGTCTCCGTCGAATTCTCCGCCGCCGTGACCTCCCCGCCTCCAACGACCACCTCGTCGTGTTCCTTGAGCTCTGGTGAGCGTTTTCCCCAAGCTCACATCACCACTCTCACCCTCTAGCTCGATACGCCATGGGAGCCGAAGTACCTCTCCGCCACGGTCGTCGCCGTCGAGCACCCGTAATGCATTCGAGCTCGGGGGCATGTCCTTCGTGTTCGCCATGCTCCTCTGCGTCTTTTGCGTGCATCACCGGTTCAAGTAGAGCACCGCAGCGAGCTTTGCCTCAAGCCCGATCCACGGCCGCCGCTAGGTCTTGACGCCGGCGACGTTCCGGTGCCCCCCGGTGACCCTGAGATGCTCAAGGTGAAGCGCGCGACCAAGAGGAGTTGAATGGTGGACGCGACACTTCATTTGGACGACGGAGTCGCTGTCCCCGTGGACGCCGCCGCGTCTGGTGGCCACCGGCGGTTAGCCGTCGGCCTGTCAGGCTAAGCCCCGACTAATCAACCCCTAATGACCCCCCCACAGCCTATGACAGGTCGGGCCCTGGACCCCTTAACCCCCCTATCAGTTTAATTTAAACGGGGATTAACCCCAGACCCACTGACAGGGTTGGCCCACACGTCAGCCCCCCCCCCTGACGCCAGCATGAGGTCATGCTGACGCGGTAAATGAATTTCCAGAACAAAATGAATTAAAGAAATTCCAGAAAATCCAGAAAATAGCACAAACTTTGGAAATTCATAGAAAATTCATATTAACTCCAAATTGGACAAATAATATATGAAAAATGATCAGGAGAAAATAAGTTATCCAAAAATCCAACTTTCAACTTTGTTTGAGTTGAATTTAAATTGGGATCAGTAGCATTTGTATTTGATTTAAATGGAATTAAATCAAATTCAATTCAAAAGTTTTTGCAACTTGAACCATGACAACATGCTACATTTCACTTACTCATCAGAGGCATATCATACACATTTCAAAATGTTTGAAATTGATCAAACAATGTCACATGTAACTTGGCTAAGTTTGAATTCAAATTGGAGTTTGAATTTTCAATTCAATTTGCAATATACTCCATTTAAATGGAATTGCTTCACACATCAAGTTTTAACCTTCCATCATGTGATTGTGCATTGTATTTACTTTGCTACCTTGTTTGTTGTTTGTCGAGTAGAGGTGGAACCGGAGCAGGAGGCTGCCCCCTTCGTTGAAGACCCCGAACCCGAACCTCGTCAGCAAGGCAAGCAAACCCCCATTGATCATGTCGATAAAATCCCACTTCCCTCTCATGTCTCTCTTATGCATTGTTTAGGATGTTTACCATGATGAGTTTCTACCGCATAGATAAACCCATTCCTTTGCATGACCTGTCATTTTGTCACAGTAGTAAGCAAACCACAATCCTAGCAAATGTAGGAGTTGATTGATATCATGTGGCCCCTGCAATTGTTACTGCTTATTGCATGCTTAGAGTGATACCATGATGATACTGTTATGTGAGTCGGGATGGTAGTGATCATGATGATGATGGTAGAAAAGTGTTGGTGAATCTACCCTAATACAAGGTGAACGATGAGAGGCTGTGTAGGAGTACACGGTGGGTTGTCTCGTTGAACACCGCCCTAAGTCCGAGTTCTTGTGTGGTGATCCAAGATGAAGAGTACAACCACACATTGGGCTCACTGACCCCTCTCAACCTATTAACTCATCCCTTTTCGATGTCCAGATGTCGCAATAGTTCGGAGTTCTGGTAGGTCTGTGGCCTGGATGCTAAGTGAGAGAACGGCTCAACCGAGACCGGCTTATGCACCACGCACACATCACTTGGGTCCACTTCGGTAAACCGGCCGGGTTTACGATAGTGGTAGCCAACCCAAGTAGGCGGCTTTCTCGGACTAGATCGGCTATGAGGTAACAGTTGTGGTGAGCATCCTCGCTGGCATCCCTTGAATGGTGTCGAGATCAAAGGCGGTAAATGATGATCATGTGTGTGTAGCGGTACACCCCTGCAGGGTTAACAAAACTATTCGAATAGCCGCGTCCGCGGTTATGGACTGCTTGGAAAGCTTAGCTTGATTATTAGACAACTTGAACTGGATACTTCTAAAACACACCAAGATAAGTGTGAGTGCTATGGCGTGCTTTCTCGTGGGGAAGTCGAGGAAGGCACCATAGTGGTGTAATTGGTTGGAGAAAGTAGTGGACTCGTGTACGCTTCTTACCTCAAGTCTGGTACTCGTAGTTAAGGACTAGCCAAGTCAAAGCTGGCACTTCTGCAAGTGAGACCCCACCTCCCTTTACCTTGATACATATGCATGAGTAGTATAGCTCCTATGTAAGTCTTGCTGAGTACGACTTTGTACTCACGTTTGCTTATTCTATGTTTTAGATGAAACCACTGACCCCGAAGGTGGCTTCTTCATCGAGCTCGACGACTGAAGATGAAGCTAGTCTAGTCCCAGTCATACGACTGGTTCCCTCGTGGAGGGCATGTGTTTAAATAAGGCTTCTTAAGCCATTTGTTAAACTTGTCTGTACTCAGACATACTTTGCTTCCGCTTGTTGTTGTAATGTTGGATCACATGTTTGTGATCTCTGTGTGCACTCTATAAGAGTTATCAATAAAAATGTATACTTTGTAGAGAATTGCAATGATACCTATTGTTCATACAAGACATGTGTGCTGCGTGTATGTTTATAACATACATGTCTTTGTATGGGTTTTCGAGACCTTAGTTGTGATCTGGCTGGCGGTCTTTCATACACCAAGTGGCCCTTAGATGTGCGCAGCTTGGGGCATCGCGATGCGATTGTTCGAGACTCTGTCTCGGGCACACTTTGTGGTATGATTGAGCCCGCCCTAGACCCCGACTAAGTGATCGGGCTGGAGTAAGTCTATGTAAGAGTTATAAGATAGTCGATAGTATGGTTGAGGCGACTTGTCTTTGAATATGGGAGTTCATCACCCATATCATTAGACTTGTGTGCGGACGATGAGGACCCATCTCAGTTGATCATCCGGCCTGGATGGGATGCCCCTCACGTATGATGCTTTCCGAGAACGTTCTGTGCTTGGCCTTGTCTTCTTAGACAAGTGGGTACGGTTCTCGGCTCTCCATATGACTATGTCGTAGCGGGACTTGCATACGCTAACCCCGGGTCCCGACATTTGTTGGAGAAATATCATTATGACCAGATTGTTTACCACCTATTTATCACCTCTGATCATGATCTCTTTTATGTCTTGTGAGTAGTTACTTTAGTTCTTGAGGACATGGGAGAAGACTTGTTGTTAGTAGTCATATGATGCTGAAGTAATATGTGTTGTTTGATATTTAAGTTGTGTTGGTATTTTCCTAGTGGTGTTGTGTGAGTCGAACACTCAACACTTTGCCTTATTAAGGACCTAGGGGAATACATTGTGTATAAAGAATGCTTACGGTGGGTTGTCGGAGTGACAGAAACCTGAACCCAATTTGCACAATTTTGCACAAGGGAACAATGGATCTTTGATCTTATTGTTGTGGTTAGGCTTTGCCTTAATTTCTATCTTGTATTTGCGGATGCTTGAAATATTTTTAATCATAAGAGTACACTTACCTTAGTCTAGAAGGTGTGCTAGCATAGATCCACCCACTCAACACTTATCAACGCAAAACATGTTATCAATGCAGAATATGGCGAAAGCACATGACTACTTCTCCATGTGTCCTCAAGAACGCTTTAGTCTTTATAAGTTCAGTTTCCAGGCTTATCCTTTACTCAAAAGGATTGGGCCACCTGCTGATCCTCAGCACTATTTAATTTGCTTGCTTTTATCTTATTGTTGCTTATACCGAAAACCCCTAAAAAGTTATCTTTCAGTACTTGCAGTTATTCCTTGTCCAAAATCACTTATCAATAGCTTTCTCTCCTCGTTGGGTTCGTCACTATTACTTATCGAAAACGCTCCAATAGATCCCTTATGGTTGTGGGTCATCACTGCCGTCCGCCATCGAACAAAGTTGCGCCAAGCCGCCGCCTTCCTCCACGCCATCTACCCTGAGTAGTCTTCTTCCTCGCCATCCTCGTTCGCCTCCGAAGCCAACAATGGAGCCCTGAGGCTCTCCATCATGCCCTCCGCCCGTCTCCGGTCATCTCCGTCGACCGGAATCCCCTCCGGTGAGAGCCCCTTCTCCCTGTGCGCCATGGCCCTGGAGGCCGACCTGTTCAGATCGAGCCCGTGGGGAAGAAGCCCCATGGCCGTCAGATTGGGACGGGATCCGACGGCCAGGAAGCCCCCGTACCCCTTCGCTTTAAAAAAACTTAACACAACCACTGTAATGCGCTCGGGCTCGGCCCACAAAAAAAATGCCCGTGGGCAAGAGTTACCCCTGGGCCAGCCCGCGCAGATCCTTTTTAAAAGAAGCACCTAACAGAAATAGTTTTAGAAAAGTATTTATAACTCAGAAAAATATAAAATAAATTTTGTGTTGTTTAGAGAATTTTGCTCTATTTTTCTGCATGTGTATAATTTTGATTTGATAAAATAAAGTTGTGACCTTTTATTATTATTTTGAAAGCTAGTTTAATTTCTATAATTTTTGTGCTAGTAGTATTAATTCATTAGCACTTCATTAAAATCTCATCTGGTCAGTAGAAATTTGTTATGTGTTTATTTAATGAAAATAAAATAATTTAAAATGAGTTAGTGAATAAAATGGGTTAAAAACATTGCTTTTAGTTAAAGTTGTTTTATTTAATATTAATATTAATAAATCCATCAAAATTATCCTATTGCCTTGTTATAAATTTTAACCTTGTTGAGGTGGTATAAAATTTAAATCTTAGTAAATAGAAAACCTTGAAATTGTTTTGTCCTTTGTTGCTTGTGTCTCTTTTTGAAAACTTGAGTGATGTCGTGCTTGCTATTGCCCCATTGTAATATTGTGAATTTCCTTGTTTCGCAACGTGTAGACGAGACGATTGACCCTGCAGGACAAGACTACCTTCAAGCTGCCCCCGAGACTGACCAGGAGACCGCAGCCAACGAAGGCAAGCCACCATCAAAACTCAAAACCCCGCATTACCCTTCTTACTTTTCTTGTATCACTTATATTGTATCATGCTAGTATTATATTCATATGGTTTGGGATTGTATTAGTTGTATTAGGGAAACAATACACCCCCCATAGCCTACCTATTTGGGAAAAGAAAGTAGAACCCCGGTGATCCCGACACTCCGTCGAGACCATCACTAGGCTCTAGCATTATCTTTACATAACAACTTGGAAAGTCATACTTCACCGGATATGGTACAGCATACACCTAAGAAGGTGGTATGGCTGGGTTTGTGGAACATCGTCGGACATGGAAAAAGTCTGGAGGGACTCTCCATAAGTGCCGCCAAAAATCTAGCCTTACAGTACCACCACTATACTCTGGTATGGGACAGGGCTAGTTGGAAGCTTGCGTATCTTAATACGGGGATCTTCTAACTACATAATACATAGAAGCCTGTAAGCCTACCGATGCGTCGGAGGTGAGGTCGCTGCCGAGGCAGCGGTGGCACGGAACTTTGCCGCACCTCTACTACGGTGAAGACATGTGTCCAAGAGGAGCATGACCTTGCACGCGGACAGTTCAGGATGTGGGCATCGGGTAGATCACCTGTACTAGGGTAGGCAAGAGGAAGATTATGGTCGATTATCCGAGACCCGCATACTGAGATATGACGATCCGTGGGGACACACGGCGGATGTATCGAATGTGGTGGGTAAAGTGTACAACCTCTGCAGAGTGTAAATCTATTCGAGTAGCCGGAGTCCACGGTCATGGACATCTAGTGAGGCCACACTTTGTGGGGAATAGATGAGAAAGCCCGGTACCGAGTTTATGGTTCGCGATGATGATGTTGACGTTGTTGGAAAAAGGTTGGACTTGACTTATCCAAATTCATTGTGGGAAATAAAATTTGCCAAGTTTAAAACTTTTCCAACTTAATAATAATCTTGAGTAGATAGGAATCCCTATGAAAAACTCCACCATATATCCATCCCATTATTTTCGTATGCAAAACTTTGTTTCTTTCTTTAGGTGGTTTGCGAGTACTTTGTATGTACTCACGGCTTTGTCCCTGGTTATTCCATCGGCCAGGATTGGAGGAGCAGGTATATGAGGATGATGCTACCGGCGATTACTAGGACGTGCTATGCTCTGATCTACCGTGTGGATTGTGTCGCCTCTACCTTTGATGCTTTTGCGTATTCCGCTGCTATTTGAGCCCGATGAGGCCATGTAAGACTTTATTGTTGTATGAGTTGTATTTGGTATGGTATGAACATTGAGACTATGATATCCATGTCGAGTTGTTTCTCATGCGAAGTGATCATGGGAGCATGACCATATACACAACTGGTCGCTTCGGACATATAGTCCGGGGTGCCTACAGACTTGGTATCAGAGCCTCTGTTCATACCATAGCAGCCTAGTTAGGATGGACGTTAGTTACAAATATTTTTGATAAAAATAATATCTCTTATACCTCTTACCCCATTCAAAATGTTTTAAGTCAAGCGAGACCGAAGATTAAGAGGGAATGGTGTCCCGAAACAGATGAGAACTATTGGAAGATTTTGGTTTAGTCTCTCCTACCCGAATTTGTGGTCTTATGCTTATTTTATTTGTGTGGTTTATTCTTTTGTTAGAGTGACCCTAACCCCCCACTTAGGATGACACTAACCCAAGAACTCTTATCTTGCGCAACAACCTCAGGATGTCGAGGAACACTCGCGCTAACCCGAGTGGATCCGATGACGCGCCACCGCCACCACCCGACCCGAACATGGCGCAGCTTCTGCGACTGCTGATGGAGGAGCGCCAGGCCGCTCGTGACGAGCGCCAGGCGAACATGGCTGCACTCCAGCAGAGAGCGCCAGGCGAACATGGCTCCACTCCAGCATCTAGTCCAGGCCGCCACCAATGCCAACCAAGGAGGCGGAGGAGCTGGTGGGAATGAGGAGCCCACGTCTCGGCTCCAAGATTTCCAGAACACCAACCCGCCCATGTTCTCGCAGACGAAGGAGCCTCTGGATGCTGAGGATTGGCTCCGCACCATGGAGAAAAATCTCGTTGTCGCCGATGTTGGCAACAACGAGAAGGTCATGTATGCCACCCACTACGTCACCGGCACCGCAAGGAGCTGGTGGGAAGGAGTGTGTGCCCATCTTCCTGAAGGGAAAGTACTCACCTGGGCTCCGAGAAGTTCAAGAAGGCGCACATCCCGACTGCACTGATCAGGAGGATGAAGGACGAGTTCCGCCACCTCAAGCAAGGGGGATGACTGTGGTCGGATATCTCGACCGCTTCACTCAGCTGTCAAGGTATGCGCCGGAGGAGGTGGACACCGAGTAGAAGCGGAAGGACCGTTTCCTGGATGGACTGCACGATGAGTTGCAGGTTTCCTGGTGGCTATGCAGTTCCCCGATCTTGAGTCTCTTGCCGATGATGCTATCATGATGGAGGGCAAGCTCAAGATGGCCTCTGAGAACCGCAAGCGTCGCATGATGCAGCAGGGTGGATCTAGCAACCCCCGACTGCGTCCGACACAGCCGCCAAGGCCAACACCCCAGCCTCAGAGGAGCCCTTACCCAGCGCCACGCCCCAATGCTCCTGCTCGCCCTGTGGGAGTTCCGCATCCAGCAGACGGAGTTCCCCGCAACCCAGGAGTGATCTGTTTCGGATGTCGCCAGAAGGGCCACTATTCGACAGAGTTTCCCAACAAGAAGAATACTGCTCCACGCCCCAATGCTCCAGCACCAGCCAAAGGGAACCCCAGACGCAACAATGCCCAGCGCGGTGCGCCCAACGCCGCCAAGGGACGTCTGAACCATGTGCCAGCCGAGGAAGCCCTGGAGGCAGCAGACATTATCTTGGGTACGTTTCCAGTTAATTCAGTACCTGCCCAAGTATTGTTTGATTCTGGTGCATGACACTCGTTTGTTACAAAAACATTTGTGGATAGAAGTAAGTTGTCACCTAATGAAATGAGGAGACCCATGATAGTCCAAATACCCGGATCCAAAACCCGAGCCAGTTTAGCTTGTTCCGGAGTTCCCATAGCGATTCATGGAGTCGAGTTCCCAGCTGACCTGATCGTGTTAGGTACAGAAGGTATAGATGTGGTACTTGGCATGAATTGGTTGTCCATGTACCGAGGCCGTATAGATTGCAAAGAGAGGACAGTCAACCTCACGAGTTCCGATGGAGTTCAGATAGAGTACACCAACAAGGAAGACACCGCCCGAGCCTTATGTCATCAGAGTGTCTTGGTGCCATCACTTGAGAAGGTGAAGGTGGTATGTGAATTCCCAGATGTCTTTCCGGAGGAGTTACCCAGTATGCCGCCTGATCGGGATATCGAGTTCATCATCGAGTTAGTGCCTGGCACATCCCCAATTGCACAAATACCCTACCGGATGAATGTCGAAGAGCTGGTTGAATTGAAGAAGCAGCTGAATGACATGCTCCAGAAGGGACTGATTCGACCCAGTGCTTCACCCTGGGGTTCGCCAGTTCTCTTCGTGGACAAACGAGACGGAACCATACACATGTGTGTGGACTACCGTAAGCTGAATGAGGTGACCATCAAGAACAATTATCCGCTCCCTAAGATTGAGGATATGTTCGACCAATTGAACGGAGCCCGAGTCTTCTCCAAGATCGATCTAAGGACTGGATATCACCAGTTGAAGGTCTGCGAGTCCGACATCCCCAAGACAGCTTTCACGACCCGCTATGGTTTGTTCGAGTACACTGTGATGTCCTTCGGACTTACCAACGCCCCGGCCTATTTCATGAACCTCATGAACAAGATCTTCATGAAGTACCTCGACAAGTTTATGCTGGTGTTCATTGATGATATCCTGATATATTCCAAGACCGAAGAAGAGCATGCCGAGCATCTGCGATTAGTCCTCAAGACTTTGCGAGAGCACCACCTGTACGCCAAGTTGAACAAGTGCGAATTCTGGCTCAAGGAAGTTGGGTTCTTGGGACATGTATTGTCAGAAGGAGGAATATCTGTCGACCCAGCCAAGATTCAGTCCATCATAGACTGGACAGCTCCGACCACTCAGACTAAAGTTAGAGGATTCCTCGGACTAGCGGGATACTACCGCAGGTTCGTGGAAGGCTTCTCCAGCATTGCCCGACCCATGACCCAAATGCTATAGAAGGACTAGAAGTTTGTGTGGACAGAGAAGTGTGAAGCCAGTTTCCAGGAGTTGAAGAGGAGATTGGTATCTTCCCCAGTTTTGACTATGCCTGACCTGACCAAGAGCTTTGATGTGTACTGTGATGCATTGAAGATTGGTTTGGGTTGCGTTCTTATGCAAGTGGGCAAGGTGATTGAGTACCTGTCACGACAGTTGAAGCCGCACGAGTTGAACTAGCCCACTCACGACTTGGAGCTAGCCGCTGTTGTGCTTGCTCTCAAGAGATGGCGACATTACCTGATGGGTCACCGTTGCGACATATACACAGACCATAAGAGCCTGAAGTACATATTCTCTCAGAAGGAGTTGAACATGAGGCAAAGGAGATGGATCGAGTTGATCAAGGATTATGATCTGGAGATCCACTACCACCCCGGCAAGGCCAGTGTGGTAGCAGATGCCCTCAGCCGCAAGCCCTGTGCACTTAATGCAATAATCAGAGAGACGCAGCCAGCTCTTCACGAGGAGTTCGAGAAGCTGGGTTTGGAGCTTGTTACACCCGGTTATCTTGCTCACCTCGAGCTAACTCCGACTCTATTTGATCAGATCAAGGAGGCACAGAAGGGACACGATAGTATCGAGGGAATCAAGAAGTATAAGCCCCTCGACAAGGCCCCAAAGTTCTCAGAAGATGATAAAGTTGTTCTTTGGTTCGATGGACGATTGTGTATGCCCGATGTAGAGGAGTTGAAGCTCACTATCCTGAAGGAAGCTCACGATACACCTTACTCCATCCACCCCGGAGGGACTAAGATGTATCAAGACCTGAAGGACTTGTTCTAGTGGCACGGTATGAAGCGTGAAATTGCCTTGTATGTCGCCAAGTGCGACATCTTCAAGAGAGTGAAAGCAGAGCATCAGAGATCTGCGGGACTATTGCAGCCACTCAGAGTTCCTGAATGGAAGTGGGAACAAATAGGTATGGACTTCATCACAGGACTGCCGAGGTCGAGCAAGGGTCATGACTCTATATGGGTCATTGTCGATCGACTCACCAAGGTAGCGCACTTCATTCCCGTGCGAACCACCTATCGAGGAGACTAGCTGGCAGACTTGTACATGTCGAGGATCGAATACCTGCACGGAGTTTCGAAGGAGATTGTGTCTGACCGAGGTACCCAGTTTACCTCAAGGTTTTAGAAGCAAGTCCATGAGGCACTAGGCACCAAGCTCACATTCCGCACAGCCTATCACCCGCAGACTGGAGGCCAGACTGAGCGAGTGAACCAGATACTAGAGGATATTCTCTGCGCATGTGCTCTAGCCTATGGTTCCAAGTGGGAGGACTGCTTTCCCTATGAAGAATTCTCCTACAACAACAGATACCAGTCGAGTTTGCAGATGGCTCCATTTGAAGCTTTGTATGGGAGGAAGTGTCGCACACCCCTGAACTGGTCTCAGACCGGAGAAGGGGAAATTTTCAGACCCGATGTTCTGAAGGAGGCCGAAGAGCAGGTCCAGTTGATTCGTGAGCGTCTCAAGACCGCTCAGTCTTGTCAGAAGAGTTATGCCGACCCCAAGCGTCGAGAGGTGACTTTTGCAGTTGGAGATTTTGTGTATCTCCGAGTCACCCCATTGAAGGGAATGCAGCGATTCCATGTGAAGGGAAAGCTAGCACCCCGATACATTGGACCATTTGAGGTGATAGCCAGACGAGGCCAAGTTGCCTATCAGTTGAGAATGCCAGCAGAGCTATCCGATGTGCACGATGTCTTCCACGTGTCACAACTCCGGAAGTTTCTAGAGGTGCCGGAAAAGCCTGATGTTTTCAAAAACATCGATCACCGCATGGTGGACATCAACCAGGATCTCACGTACCACGAGACCCCTCTTCATATCCTGGAAGAAGCCACCCGAGTCACCTGTAAGCTCGCGATCAAGTTCCACAAGGTCCAGTGGACAAACCACACAGAGGAAGAGGCCACCTAGGAACGGGAGGACTACCTCAAGCGAGAGTTCCCGCATCTCTTCACTAGCTTGTGAATCTCAGGGACGAGATTCTTTTTAAGGGAGGAAGGTCTGTCACATCCCAACTTTTATTACCCTGTTATTAGAGTAGCAAAAATTAGGGGTAACAAAAAACTTGCTAAAGTTGTGATGTGATGCAAATAAAATTGCCTTGCCATGATTGACTTATGCTTTGTTGCTATGTCATGCTTGTTATCTTCTTGTTTTGTGCTAATGCCTTGCTTTGTTATTCCAGTGTCTTGCTAAAAATAAAAGAATCAACCCAAAAAATGTTTGGCACACCACTCATAGTATAATAGCCACACTTTTACCACCATAGGAAGTAAGAATCAATAAAATATGTTCTAAATAAATCTTTGCTTTCATAGAAATTCATTATTTAAATAATTAAAAATACCTCTATAGCAGAAAGTATTTAATTAAAAGTTTTAAAAAGGGCTAAATGATTTATTACTATTACTATAATAGTAATAATATTATAAACATAATAAAAAAATCTCTAAAAATTCTAAATAAATTAGAATAATACTCCTGGAGTTTTATAAATTATTTTGGAGGTTTGAATTTGAAATTTTGTTTCAAATTTAAACCAAACTGGAGGTCAAACTTTTGCAAAACTAGTTTTCTTAGTATAAAAAAGAGAGGAACCCACCCCTTGGGCCGCAGCC
Source organism: Bromus sterilis (assembly GCA_950022295.1). NCBI lineage: Eukaryota > Viridiplantae > Streptophyta > Magnoliopsida > Poales > Poaceae > Bromus > Bromus sterilis. The sequence goes on from OX465597.1 coordinate 134,332,757, forward strand.
CATCTCCCCTCTCTCTCCCAGCTCTTACAGTCTGACCCCACCCGGCAGCCACTCACCCCACTCCTAACGTCATCCCGTGGGTCCCACGTTGACGTAAGCGATGTGACGTCTGCCCTCTCCACTGCCCTTCTTCTCCAACTGCAGCAGAGGCCACAGATCATTCCTTGGCGCCTCGCGCGCGTTCGCCCGCTTGTTCCCGCCCAACGCTCCCCCTCTACACGCCAATAAAAGGGAGGCACTGCCATGTGTTTCCTCCACACCAGCGTTCCACACAGCACCCAGCACCACCCCACCCCGAGCAGAACAGAAAGAGAAGGAGGAAACGAGAAGGAGGGGAGAAACAGAGAGAGTAGGAAGAAGAAGAGAGGGAGGAGAAGGAAATCGGGAGAGGAGGTGGAGTAGCCTCGGTGGGGCGCCGTGGGGAGGAGCCGCCCCAGCGAGAGGAGCTACGGGAAGAGGAGACCGCGACACCGGAGGCCGCCTCGCACTGCTCCGTCGACCACCCCGAGTCACCCGCTTCGCCATCAACCACCGCCTCCCGGGAGGTCAAAAACGGGTTCCTCGTGCTCCACCGACCTCGCGCCGCCCTTCCCCGCCGTCCGCCGTCGATTGGAGCTGCGCCGAGCCGCCTCCTTCCTCCACGCCATCTACCCCGAGCAGTCTTCTTCCTCGCCATCCTCGTTCGCCTCCGATGCCAAAAATGGAGCCCTGAGGCTCTCCCTCATTCCCTCCGCCCGTCTCCGGTCATCTCCGTCAACCGGAAGCCCCTCCGGTGGGAGCCCCTTCTCCCTGTGCGCCATGGCCCTGGAGGACGACCTGTTCAGATCGAGCCCGTGGGGAAGAAGCCCCATGGCCGTCAGATTGGGCCGGGATCCGACGGCCAGGAGGCCCCCATACCCCTTCGCTTTAAAAAACTTAACACAACCACAGTAATGCGCTCGGGCTTGGCCCACAAAAAAATGTCGTGGGCGAGAGTTACCCCTGGGCCAGCCCGCGCAGATCCTTTTTAAAAAAACGCCTAACAGAAATCTTTTTGGAAAAGTATTTATAACTCAGAAAAATATAAAATAAATTTTGTGTTGTTTAGAGAATTTTGCTCTATTTTTCTGCATGTGTAGAATTTTGATTTGATAAAATAAAGGTGTGACCTTTTATTATTATTTGAAAGCTAGTTTAATTCCTATAATTTTTGTGCTAGTAGTATTAATTCATTAGCACTTCATTAAAATCTCATCTGGTCAGTAGGAATTTGTTATGTGTTTATTTAATGAAAATAAAATAATATAAAAATGAGTTAGTGAATAAAATGGGTTAAAACCATTGCTTTTAGTTAAAGTTGTTTTATTTAATATTAATGTTAATAAATCCATCAAAATTATCCTATTGCTTTGTTATAAATTTTAACCTTGTTGAGGTGGTAAAAAATTTAAATCTTAGTAAATAGAAAACCTTGAAATTGTTTTGTCCTTTGTTGCTTGTGTCTCTGTTTGAAAAATTGAGTGATGTTTTGCTTGTTATTGCCCCGTTGTAATATTGTGAATTTCCTTGTTTCCCAACGTGTAGACAAGATGATTGACCCTGCAGGACAAGACTACCTCCAAGCTGCCCCCGAGACTGACCAGGAGACAGCCGCCGACGAAGGCAAGCCACCATCAAAACTCAAAACCCTGCATTACCCTTTTTACTTTTCTTGTATCACCTATATTGTATCATGCTAGTATTATATTCATATGGTTTGGGATTGTATTAGTTGTATTACGAAAACAATACACCCCCATAGCCTACCTATTTGGGAAAAGAAAGTAGAACCCCGGTGATCCCGACACTCTGTCAAGACCATCACTCAGCTCTAGCATTATCTTTACATAACAACTTGGAAAGTCATACTTCACCAGATATGGTACGGCATACACCTAAGAAGGTAGTATGGCCGGGTTTATGGAACATCGCCGGACATGGACAAAGTCTGGAGGGACTCTCTATAAGTGCCGCCAAAAATCTAGCCTTACAGTACAACCACTATACTCTGGCATGGGACAGGGCTAGTTGGAAGCTTGCGTATCTTAATAAGGGGATCTTCTAACTACATAATACATAGAAGCTTGTAAGCCTACCGATGCGTCGGAGGTGAGGTCGCTGCCGAGGCAGCGGTGGCACGGAACTTTCCCGCACCTCTACTACGGTGAAGGCATGTGTCCAAGAGGAGCATGACCTTGCACGCACACGGTTCAGGATGTGGGCATCGGGTATATCACCTGTACTAGGGTAGGCAAGGGGAAGACTATGGTCGATTATCCGAGACCCGCATACTGAGGTATGACGATCCGTGGGGACACACGGAGGATGTATCGAATGTGGTGGGTGAAGTGTACAACCTTTACAGAGTGTAAATCTATTCGAGTAGCCGGAGTCCATGGTCATGGACAGCTAGTGAGGCCACACTTTGTGGGGAATAGATGAGAAAGCCCGGTACCGAGTTTATGGTTCGCGATGATGATGTTGGCGTTGTTGGAAAAAGGTTGGACTTGACTTATCCAAATTCATTGTGGGAAATAAAATTTGCTAAGTTTAAAACTTTGCCAACTTAATAATAATCTTGAGTAGATAGGAAATCCCTATGAAAAACTCCACCATATAGCCATCCCATTATTTTCGTATGCAAAACTTTGTTTCTTTCTTTAGGTGGTTTGCGAGTACTTTGTATGTACTCACGGCTTTGTCCCTGGTTATTCCATCGGACAGGCTTGGAGGAGCAGGTATATGAAGATGATGCTACCGGCGATTACTAGGACGTGCTATGCTCTGATCTACCCTGTGGATTGTGTCGCCACTACCTTTGATGCTTTTGCGTATTCCGCTGCTATTTGAGCCCGATGAGGACATGTAAGACTTTATTGTTGTATGACTTGTATTTGGTATTGTATGAGCATTGAGACTAGGATATCCATGTCGAGTTGTGTGTCATGTGAACTGATCATGGGAGCATGACCGTATACACAACTGGTCGCTTCGGACATATAGTCCGGGGTTCCTACAATCCGTGAGTAGACTCTCCTTGTAACATGGGTCCATGGAAGAAAGCTAGTTGATGTCTTCTCTCCAATCTTGTGCTTCATTGTCTACCTTGTGATCTGCCTAACATGATCAAGGCATATATGTTCTAATTTACATGTTGTTATGTTTCGTTTGTTGGGATCCGATGGGTTACGAGATTATGTTCAGTTTGTGAAAGTACTATATTTAGTTCTCTTTTATATTGTGTTCTTGAGTAGTCATGCATGTCCTCCGTTACAGGTTGTTGCTTTGGCCAAGTAGTAAGTTGTAACTCCAAGAGGGATCGTTATGCTAGATAATGACTTCATGCCTCATGATGTCTGGCAGACTAGGAAATTTGTTGTCGCCATTAGGGGTAAAATAGCGGTGCTTGTGACTGCGTGTTGCAAGGTTTGTTTACATTAAGCATAGAGTGTTAATGTAGTTGTCTGTTGCTTTGAGTTCGCAACATTAGTTGTGACTCACCATTAATACCAGCGAGTAGTTCTAGATAGATATCTCAAGGTGGATAATTAGTAAGTAGATGTTGATGAATTAAAGATCTATTTGCTTCGGGGTAATGTTCATACGATTGATCCGTTTACTTTTTATAGCATAATTAGCATTGCGTGTGTTTATAATCCTGTCAATTGCCCGGCCGTAATCTGTTCACCCAACATAGTTGTTTACCATCTTTTGGGAGAGAGACATCACTCCTGAGCGCCATGACACCCTGGTCCATATTCTCATAATAGTTTACACCACTACTAGTTATTACTTTACTTTTCCTTCACGTGATATTATTATTATCCACTTGTGTTTTAATTCTTTGTAAGAAGTAAGGCCGGAGAGACTGACAATTACAGGTACATGTCATGTAAACAACCTCTGGTTTTTCGCACCAGAGTAATTTCGGCGCCGTTTCTTGCTTTCCACCTTCTTTTTTTCTCTGGAATCGTCTTGGATTTGATAACCTTACGCTCTCACATAAGGGAAATTACCGCTATCTGCTTCATAACCTTCCACTTGGGGTAACCAATAAGGAGGCGTTATCTACGCACAAGCCCTCCAACAGTTTATGGTGTTGTTGTCGGGGACACAAACAAAATACTATACCCCTCAACCTACGCCATTAAATAATTTCTAACGTCTTTGTCGGGGATTCCAAGCTTCAAGATAGGGGAGTTGCACACTACCTTTTACCTTTTCTTTTTAGTTTTGTTAGTTTACCTTCCAGTTTTTATCTTTGCTTGTGTGTATTATATCCAAAAACCAAAAAATATTTTTTATCTTGTTCTAGTTTGTTAATGTTATTACCGGTTCCTCTGAAAATACCAAGAGTTGTGACTTCACAAGTCACAACAATAATGACTTTATTTGCACTCATATAGCTCCACCTGCCACCTCGGCAGTGTCCTATGAAATTAAACCTGCTCTGCTTAATCTAGTTATGAAAGAACAATTTTCTGGAGTAGGAGAAGATGTTGCTTTACACTTAAACAATTTTGTTGAATAATGTGATATGCAAAAGTACAAAGAAGTAGATGGTGACATTGTTAAGCTTAAGATTTTTCCTTTTTCTTTGCGAGGGATAAGGAGTGGTTACAGTCCTTGCCTAGGAATAGCATAGATTCATGGGATAAATGCAGTGATGCTTTTATTGGAAAGTATTACCCACCTGCCAAGATTATCAAATTAAGGAGTAACATAATGAACTTTAGACAACTTGATAATGAACATGTTGCTCAAACTTGGGAACGAATGAATTCTCTCATTAAGATTTTCCCTACTCATGGATAGACTACTTGGATGGTCATCCAAACTTTTTATGCATGATTAAACTTTGCCTCGCGTAATCTGTTAGACTCGGGCACTGGAGGAACCTTTATGTCCATTACACTTGGTGATGTTACAAAACTACTAGATGATATGATGAGAAACTACTCTAAATTGCACACTGAATGATCTCCAACAGGTAAGAAGGTAAACTCTGTTTAGGAGATCTCTCTAAATGAAAAGAATGATTTAATTATGTCCATGCTTACTAAGAAAGCAACTATAGATCCTCCTGATGTTCCTTTAAATTCTCTGCTTGCAGAAGAGAAAGAGAAAATTTATGTTAATTTTATTTCTAGGAACAACTTCAATAACAATGCTTATAGGAGTAATTTTGGCAACAACAATCCTAGACCGTCCCCCTCCAATAACTCTTATGGGAACTCCTATAGCAATACATATCCTAGTACCAAGAGATCCACTTTTGAACTTGAGAATATGCTTAAAATTTATTACCTCTCAAAAGAATTTTAATAAAAAAGTATATGAAAAGTTAGAGAAGCTAGATAGCCTCTCTTTGAAGGTTGAGAATATTTCTCATGATGTGGAAATGCTTAAAATTAGAACCTCACCCTTAGAGGATGATAAGATTAAACCTGTGAATGCCATTCAAGTTCAAATATATGAGAATATTAGAATTCTAGACAAACTTAAAGATAGATGGGCTAGAGAGAGGGAATAGGAAGAGAGTGTTAAGAGCCATCCTACACACACTACACTTGCTACCATTCACGTTCTTAAGGAAGAAAAATTCCAAAAATTATTTTTCACTAAATCTCTTTTTATTATCAATGGTTTATCTAGTTTCTTTGTTTATGATCATGGAGTTGATGCTATCATAGATAGACTTGATATTATTGAGAAGAAAATTGATGCTTTAAATTGGAAGGAAGTAGAGAGATCCACACAAGTTGGGCAAGATCTTTTAGAAATAGAGGATGATTGGGAACCCTTTTATTAGGATTAGCATTGTCAACCAATACTTTCTTGCTTATTGTGATATTGGATCCATGGTTTCTACCATGCCCAAAACTGTGTATGATTCTTTAAATCTTGAGAGTATGGTTGATTTTCCCTTTTATCATGCGCATGCTAACGATGATATCTGTAAGATTGAAGGGGAGGTTAATAATATCCACGTTCAATTTATGAATAAAGACACCGTTGTTGACTTTATAATTTTGGAATCAACAAGTCAATGGAACATAGTGCTTGGAAGGACCTTTCTCAAAGCTATGAAATGCTCAATTGATGTAGGGAAGGGACATATATGCTTTCGTAGAAAAGCCAAAGGTAAGTATGACTTCCAAAAAAGAAAGAAAGAAGAGCTCATTGAAGAGCCATTTGCCAATTTTGATTATCCTTATGATGTTTCTTTTGACGGAACTTGATCTTTTGCTTTGTGCCTAGCTAAAAGGCATAAAAGAAAGCGCTTATTGAGAGGCAACCCAAAATGTTTTACTTTCAGTGTTAGTGTGTTTTGGTGTTTGTTACTACTATAGCAACACCATTGTATCTTTTTTCAAGTTTCGTGCCAAGTTTTAGCCTCTAATGAAGGGGAAAGCAAAAGTTATGACATGTTGTCCAGAAAACAGAATATGTTTGCTTCATTGCAAAAATCTTCAAAAATCACCAGATCATGTTTTTTATCTGAATATTTTTACACAGCATGCTCTATATAATTGCCAGACTTACGTCGGTTTTGAGTTTTCTGATTTGAGATATAGAAGTGCCTCGAATTATTTTATTTATTGTTGGCACTAACCGCTCTAATCAGTTTATGAGAAGTTTCATGTGAAGGAAATTTTCAAGTGTTGTGAAGGGAGATGATGAAAGAAGATTCAGAAGTGCCAAAAGCTTAAGGTTGGGGATGCCCTCGTGTAACACCCTCAGTGTCATGTAATAGTAATCACTTTTGCTCATGACAATTAATGTTGCTAATCTTGCCTTGATCATCTTTGAATCAAAAAAAATTCAAAATTCCCTTTGGCTGATATTAAAAATATTGTGGCAAATAAAACCTTGTCCAAAAATTGTGCAACCATTTTTGTTAAATGCCTAAAAGTCAGTGGACCATGTTAGAACAACAATGGGAATTTATTTAATGTTTAAATAAATTAAACAAATCATAACAGTAGCTAATCAGTAGCATTTAACCCCTTTTATTTATAACCAAAAATCCAAATGAATTTAGTTTGCCCCCAAACTTTTTGTGGCACTCTGGTAATGTGCGACAATAATATTAGGACCAGTTCCATATTTTAGAAAAATGAAAAAGCTAAGGAAACAAATACAAAAAGAAAAGAAAACAGAAATAATAGAAAAAGAGAAAGAAGCCCACCAGCCCAGTGCTGCAAGTGCACAGGGCACTGCGCCTAGCCCACTAGGCCCACCGGGGTCATCCCCTTCCCCTTTTCATCCCGAGCCTTGCGTGGAGCTATCTCCATGGTGCTCGATGGCTGCAGCCGCGCAATGAACGCCACCGAGGTGCTACAGGGTTGGCCTCGGGGTTAAATACGTCGTCGTTGACCCCGTAGACGAACCCTAGATCGAGATCCTCCCACCACACGCCTCGCCCTCGTGGAAAAATCTCCGCCCGAGCCCACTGTCTCCATGGTCGTGGACACAGACGGCTAGTAATCTCCACACGCAGCGCCGCCGTGTTCATCGCGCTCCTCGTCGTTGACTACGTCTCCCCGCAGAAGGAATCAAGTCGGGAGCCTGTCGTGGGAAAGTCACAACAGATGTTCGAAGAGTCGAACTTGACATGGGACCTTTGCTGCGAGATGGATACGAGGAGAGAGTCGACATGAACAAGAGACTCGGAGATGTACCCAGGTTCCAACCCCTCTTTCTCTCGAGGTAAAAGCCTACTCCTACATCTTATTATTATGGGTTCCGACTCCTCGATTAGAAGAGTCGGTGGATCGATTACAAGTGAGCCGGATCGTAACCTTAGTCTCGGGGAGATCTAGGTTACGCCGAAAGGGTCTAGTCCTATCTTGGATTAATATTCTTCGGAATCTGGATCCCGTGGACCTCGACTTATAAAGGTGACGGGTCCCGAGGATTCCGCGAGTCCTACTTCGACACGAGGTGGAGTCCTATTCTACTTTACAAATATGCAAGGTGCTATACAAGGTAAGTCGAATTCCTTCTACGGCTTCGATCTTCATTCTTGGCGCGGCCGGCTCGTGGTCGGGTCTTCTTTTATGGGCCTTCCTTAGGTGAGTCGGCCCATGGATCCTAATGACGGGTTATGGGCTTGGCCCATCCCCCCGATATTAGCCCCCAAGATTGGTGTGATGCTTCAGTCTTCACAGTAATCTTCTTGATTCCATCGTGGTTGCCGACTCTACAATTGACCAGACCGACTCTCGCACCTTTCGAGGTTTTATAAGGAGTCGGTGCCAATTCTCTTAGTCTTTTTGTTTCGCCTTCCAACTAGAAAAAAAATTGACTTTTTTTGTCAAAAATCCATAACTACATTTATGATTTTACTGCCTGAAGCGCCACTGTTGAAGGCATTGATATCGTGGTGAGAATCGAGGAGCCTTTCCATAAATGTCACCTACCATGGGTAGTTTACCCATGCCTTTATGGCATTGATTGATCATCTCTTTGTGGTTATATAAACAACCACCTGGTACTTCAATTTTCTAAGTACTTTCATCTTCTCCTTCCTCTCCCCTTCTCACAATTCTCCATGGCTCCCAAGCTCAGCACCCGAGCTCCTACGACCTCCGGCGATCCTGGTTCCAGTGCTGGTTCTCGCAGTGGTCGAGGCCGTGGGCGAGGACGTGGAACAGGCCACGGAAGGGGCAAAGGAAGGGGTGCGCATACTGCTTCTCCATCTTTAGATCCTGAATCTCCACCTTCTTCTCCTGAAAGGAGTGAGTTCTTGGTAAAAGTTCAGACGATCCGTTGCTGGGTCAACCTTCCTGAATCTTTTGCCCAGCTCATGATGGATTCCAAGCCTCCAGGTTTGTGGCTTCGCTCTGAGGGGTGCCCTCATGGACCCATCTGGGTGGCCACTAGTTTCTCTGGTCAGGACTCCATGTTCTTGGAGAAAGGTTGGAAAACTTTTCTCCGCTCCAGGAACATTCAAAGAGGAGGCACTATCGTCTTCAGATATGATGGTGATGAGACCCTATGGGCCAGGGTTTTCGACTCGGATGGCGATCGAGCCGGCTGCTGTATGGAGAGTTCCAGCAGCACTGATGAAGAATTTTACAACAATGAAGAGGAGGCTCGAGTCTCCTTATCTGATGAAGAAGCCGACTCTGAAGAGGGCCGCTAAAGGTGTAGTTTTTATCTATTAGTATTTGTCGACTTTGGTCTTGTTTTCTTTTGATGTAAGGCACTTCTTTTGATGTAAGACTTGGCCACTTATGAATGAAAAGTTTAATTTCACATCCGATTTGTACGTCGGTTGGATACCCGACTTTGAATATTTATGAATGAGAGTTGATGTTTTCGATGATATCTGTATTTGTAGCCCCCTGGGTGGATACAAATGTACTTGTATCTTTTGATCGACTCATAGGATAGATCAACTTGTAGCCCCCATGAGTTGGTATGGTCACCTTGTGTATCGAACCAGGTCATGTAAGTAAATTTTCAACTGATATTCCCCAAGAGTTGGTACGATCATTATGGCGTCGTGCCAAATCTTGAATAAGAAATTTTTGAGGTGTTACTCCCCAAGAGTCGGTGTATGCACCTGGGTGTTGTACCGAGTCTTTTGAGAAGAGCCTTTGAAGTGTAGTCCCCATGAGTCGGTATATGCATCTGGGTGTTGTGTCGAGTCACATAGGTCTAACTTTTATCTGGAAAAAAAATTGTTATGAATAACTGACAATGTAGTATGACGTTTGTATGCAAAAAAATAAAATAAATTTAAAGGCTACTAGAAGCCGACTCATGCCTCATCTTCTCGCGTTGAGAGAGATTATTGGTTCAAGAGTCGAAACTTCTCTGTAAGCCGGCACATATGACTAGCGTGCTCGGTTCTTAGGACTAAACTCGTTAGGCGTTTATGTAAGCCCCCAAAGTTTAGTCTAACCGAGATCGCGTTAGTCATATAAGCTTGAGTTGTACATGCAAAAATTTAAGGCGTGGGTGGCCAATTCATGTATATGCCAGGATTTCTTCGGTTAAGAGTCGATGGATGCCATATAACTCCCCTACTTCTTCTGAATAGGTCATACACATGTGGAGTTTTACATATATATGCCGGCTTCTCAGATAAGAGTCGATGAATATCATCGAGCTCTCCGATTCTCCTGACTAAGCAATATACATGCTCAGAGCTGGTAGAGGGTTGATCAAGCCCCCAGGTCTCTGAGAAAAGATGTAAAAATATGCAATGTATGATGCAATATGAAAAATAAGAAGATAATAAAGTAAAGAAAAAGTCGATATGACAGCTATATTGGCGAGAGCCGGTGGGATGAAAATCGACTTAGATATAAAATTTGGCGAAAGCCTAGTTGTGACTAAAGTCGACTTTAGACTTAAATTTGGCGAAAGCCTAGTGTGACGACAGTCGACTTATATATTATCTATGGCGAAAACCTATTGCGGTGAAAATTAAATTTTAGGTTTAGATATGGCGAAAGCCTAATGCGATGAAAATCAACTTATACTTATTTATTATGTGGTGAGAGCCGGTGCGACGACAATCGACTTATATAGATATTATATGGAGAAAGCTGGTGCCACAAATGTCGACTTATGTAGATGTACAATGGTGTTCCTGTTCTACTCAAGTATAATATGGACGGAGTTGTGCGATGTTCCACGGCCTAGGAGTTTCCTCCATGGATGTGCGTGACTTTGCCTTCTCGCGTATATCAACCAGGTAGTAGGATCCATTGTACATGTTCTTGCTGACCACAAACGGTCCTTCCCATGGAGAGGATAACTTGTGCATTCCATCCTTTTTCTGTATGAGGCGGAGCACTAAATCTCTTTCCTGAAAAATCCGACTTCTGATACAACGGCTATGATATCATCGCAGATCTTGTTGGTAGATAGCCGACTAAGCTGCTGCCAGTTCTTGTTTCTCATCGAGAACGTCCAAGGCGTCCTGTCTTGCTTTCTAATTGTCGGCTTCCACATATGTTGTGACCCTTGGTGAGTCGTGACGGATGTCACTTGGGAGAACGGCTTCCGCTTCATAGACCAGGAAGAAGGGTGTGTAGCCTGTCAACCTGTTAGGAGTCGTCCTGATACTCCACATCACTGAGGGTAATTCTTCCTCCCAACAACCCGGCGTCCTTTCCAAAGGGACGAAAAGTCAGGGTTTGATGCCTCGAAGCAACTCTTGGTTGGCCCTCTCGGCTTGTCCGTTTGTCTGCGGCTAAGCTACTGATGCAAGGTCGAGCCGGATATGCTCGTTTTAGCAGAATCGCTTCATTACCCCTTCTTATAGGTTAGATCCATTATCAGTGATGATGCTGTGGGGGTAGTCGAATCTGTATATTATCTTTTTCAAACACGTGAGCTTGCTTTACATAACGCTGACATCCACCGCACTTCTTGACTATATCCTCTGCGTCTGCATGTGCTGTTAGCCAGTAGAATCCGTGTCTATAAGCTTTAGCCACCAGCGAACGAGAGCCGACGTGATGCCCGCAATCTCCAGAGTGTATTTCATTGAGGATCTCTCTGCCTTCTTCTGGTGAAACACATCTCTGAAAAAACGTCTGCGGGACTTCGCTAATGTAACTCACCATTGATGAGCACAAAGGATTTGCTCCTCCTGACGATTTATCTAGCCATTGTTTCATCTAAGGGTAGGATTCCCCAGGTCTTGTAATCCAAATAAGGCACAACCCATGAGGGGTGGCGTGTATCGCGGCCACCAGAGCCGGTTCTAGATCCGGCTCTGCTATATCTTGCTCCATTGGTGTTTGCACAGATGGCTTTGTCAAGACGTCCAGGAATACATTTGCTGGAACCTTCTTTCGCTGAGAGCCGAGCCGGGACAAAGCATCTGCTGCTTCATTTAGCTTGCGCTCCACATAATCCACCTGGTACCCAACAAAGAAACCGGCTTGCCTTTCCACCTCTCGTCGATAGGCTGCCATTGTGGCATCTTTGGAGTTCCATTTTCCTGATACTTGTTGATAAACAAGGTCAGAGTCGTTGTAGCATTGGATCCAGCTTATGTTCATCTCACGAGCCAGCCGCAACCCATGAAGTAGGGCATCATATTCCGCTGTGTTGTTGGTGCAAGTGAACTATAATTGCAAGACATAGCAGAATTTCTCTCCTTTAGGTGAAGTGAGGACCACGCCGGCTCCTGGTCCCTAGAGCTGCCGACTCCCATCGAAGTGCATTGTCTAGTATCTGGTAATTGACTTTTCCGGGGGTGCTTGGATCTCTGTCCAGTCATTGCTGAAGTCGACCAACGCCTGAGACTTGATGGCCGTGTGTGGCTCATATTTGATATGATAAGCCCCCAACTCTATATACCACTCTGCAAACCTTCTCGTGGCTTCACGGTTCTGGATGATATCTGCAAGCGGTGCTGAGCTGACTACAGTAATGGGGTGCTCCTGGAAATAATGCTTGAGTTTTCGAGTCGCCATGAATAGACCAAGGACCAATTTCTTCCAGTGACGGTAGCGTTGCTTCGATGAATTCAAGACCTCACTAACATAATAGACTGGCCGCTATAAGGGGTGCTCTTTACCGGCTTCCTTGTGTTCAACCACAACTACAGCACTGACTGCTCGATGTTTGGATCAAATATAGAGTAGCATCGGCTCCTTTGGCTTAGGATCCGCCAGGATTGGGGCCTGGGACAACTGTTTCTTCAGCGACTCCAGGGCTTGATCAGCCTCATCATCCCAGACGAATTTTTTCGACTTTCGCAAGAGTCGGTACAGGGGGTTGCTTTTTCTCCGAGTAGGCTTATAAACCGACTTAGAGAAGCTACACGCCCTGTTAGTCGTTGGACTCCCTCGACTGAGGCCGACTTCCGAAGGGTCATGATGGCATTGATCTTCTCCGAGTTCGCCTCAATGCCTCTCTCAGATATTATGTATCCGAGGAGTTTTCCTGCAGGGACCCCAAAGGTGCACTTGGTCGGGTTTAACTTCATCTGGTACTTGCGTAGATTCTTGAAGGTTTCCTGGAGGTCACTGATGAGTGAGTCGACCAACTGATACTTGATAACTATGTCATCCACGTAAGCGTGCACATTGTGCCTAGTCTGCTCCTTGAGGCGGTTCTACATTGTTCGCTGATATGTGGCTCATGCATTCTTCAAGCCGAAAGGCATAGAAGTGTAGCAGTATATCCCAAAAGGAGTGATGAAACTTGTTTTCTCCTGGTCTTCAAGAGCCATCTTGATTTGGTGATAGCTGGAGTAGGCGTCAAGAAAACACACGAGCTCGCATCCCGCGGTAGAGTCTATGATCTGATCAATGCGAGGCAGTGCGAAGGAATCCTTTGGGCAAGCCTTGTTTAAGTCAGTGTATTCAATGCCCATACGCCAAGTCCCGTTCTTTTTCAAAACGAGGACCGGGTTTGTGAGCCACTCCGGATAGAAAACTTCCATATTGAACCCGGCGGCAAGGAGTCGGGCTATCTCTTCCCCAATGGCGTTCCTCCTTTCGTCATTAAAACGACGAAGGAATTGCTTGACCGGCTTCAGTTTTGGATCCATATTTAGGTTGTGCTCAGCGAGTTCCGTTGGGACACCTGGCATGTCAGAAGGTTTCCATGAGAAAATGTCCCGATTATCATGGAGGAACTCGATGAGCGCGCTTTCCTATGTATCAGATAATCCTGTCCCAATGATGATCTTTTGGGAAGCGTCATCAGGGACAAAGTCGACTTTATTTGTGTCCTGAGCCGGTTGGAACTTGGGGTTATTGTCAGCAGCCAGTTTCATCAGGATGGTGGAATCTACTGGATCAACCTTCTCCTGGTATGTTGTCAAGTCCTCCTTGGCGCATGCCGAGTCGGCAAACTTGACGTGTTGTTCATCACATTCCGTAGCCCTGGTTCGGCTCCCATCTACCGTGATTGGCCTGTTAGGAACTGGCATTTTTAGCATTAGATAGACATAGCATGGCCGAGCCATGAACCTGGCATAATCCGGTCTGCCCAAGATGGCATGATATGGGATCTCGAGTTTTACCACCTCGTAGGGTATGATCTCAGAGCGAAAAATTTCAGCAGTCCCAAAGGCTGTCTCCAGGTAGATTTTGCCTATTGGGTGTGCCGACTTGCCGGGGACTATTCCATGAAAAATGGTGTTGGAGGTTTGCAGTTGTTTATGAGTCAGTCCCATCCTGCGGAAAGTCTCGTAGTAAAGGATGTTGATACTACTTCCTCTGTCCATGAGCACCTTGTTGAGTGTGTAACACCCAATTTTTGAAGAAACTACAAGAGCCAGAGTGCACGGGTTCTCTACCACTTGGGGTGGTCATCCCTTGTCCAGGTGATTGACTGTTCGGACCAATTAAGCCACCTGGGAGAAGCAGGCTCTCTGACCACGTCCATGGCAGCTCTCTGATGCAGCTTCCTGTCTCTCCGACAGCTACTGGTGGTGAAGACATGGTAGGCTGAGTGGTCTTGGATCTGTTTTGGGTTTGCTTGGAATACAGCAAGCTCTGGCTGGTTTTGTTGCACTCCTCCCCTGGATCCTTGGTGTTGAGGTGTTGCTCCGGCTCCCTGATGCCCAACATCTTGGTTATTGTTGTTCTGGACGGCTCCTCCACCTGACCCGGGAGGTCCCTGGCCTCCACTGTTGGGAATGTGGCCTAGAGGCAAATAAAATAGGTTTTATTGAGCATATTCCCCTAGTTCATAATACGTTTTATACTATGCTATAACTGTATTAAGCGGAAACCTTAATACAGGTGTGGTATACAAACAACCAGGTCCCTAGTTAACTCTAGTATACTAGTCCATTGGACGATTGATGATCAAGGTTTCCTGATCATGAGACAAACAAGTCTGTTAGCAATGGAGTCGTATCATTGAGATAATGATATGATGGACATACACCCATCAGAAGTGTTGCGATGTGATCAAGTCACATAGTTCGACATTGTGATAACTATAACGTAGTGACCAGATCCTTTGATCGTAATGATCATACGTAATTGTCATCTATGAGGATACTTTGATTTGTATCCCACCGCCTGACTGAAATATGCTGGCCATAACGGTGCACTTTGGGTATTCCGAAATAGATGGTTGATGAGTATGAAAATAGATCAAAGCGGGATTTGTCCATCCGAGTGACGGATAGGTACTCTGGGCCCACTCGGTGATATTGCATCATAAGGTTTGTGCAAACATGTGACTAGGTCACGGAGTTGTAATATCACGGGAACGAGTAAACTTGTTTGTTGAGAACGAGGCCAAACTAGGTATATTGGATACCAATGATCAAACCTCGGACAAGCAAACTACCGTAGGACAAAGGGAACAGGCACACGGTTAACGGATCCAACAGCGATTGAAGTTCATTCGATGGAAGCGCAGGGGCTATCAAGGATTGTAACCAAGTCCAATTGATTAGTCATTGATCAATGATATTGTCTCGATCATATCTGTTGTTTCCCGGACCGTAGGGTGTCACACGTAAAGGTATTCGACGCATTAAGGATAGATTCGGGATCGCCGGAGAAATAAGAGAGAACTCCGAAATCGTTTCAGAGGAGAGACGGAAAGGTTTCCATGTTTTCGAATTGTTTGGAAAGTTATTTGAATATGTTTTATTATTTAATTAATTGAATTAAATATTAAAATATAATTATATAATTAATGGAATAGTATTCTTTTTGTTTTTGTTTTTTCTTTAAAAGAAAGAAGAAAGGAAAAAAAGAATAAGAGAAAAAGAAAAAAAAGGTGCTAGTGGCGCCATGGGCTTTGGCCCATATGGCCACTTGGCCTCCACGCCATGCACACATGCATGTGCATGTGGCCGGCGGCCATGGGCAGCCCACGCGTGGGCACTTGTCCTAATTAGCACATGTGGTACTAAAAGTGGCTAGTTTACAGGTAATGCAACCGGTTTCTCCCTACATATAGATGTGGAGGATGGCCCTTTTTCAACACAGAAAATTTCAGAAAAATATAGATAAATTATTTTGATCTTTCTCCTCCTTTCTCCCTTCTATGAGCGGACTCCCCTTGTATGGACTCTGCACTAGGTTGGAGGCTTCTCCACTATACGCACGTCGTCGTGCTGCTCGGGATCCGAATCCATCTTCTTTCCGCTGCTCGCCTGGTTCGGAGCCCGGAGGGACGTCGGGTACATCGTATGTGCGTAATCCCGCGAGGCGCTACACTTGTGGCGCTACGTCATCGTCGTGACCGTATCACGGCGTCTTCACCGACAATGTTCCGACGGGGCGTAATCCCGTCATCGGTCTCAAGGACCGGGTGGCTATCGCAGTCATCGTGGAGCTGCGCGGCATCGGGGATTTCCGGTACGACTACACCAACCACGTTCACGCGGGAACGTTTCCCGCTTAACGGAATACATACTGGTATGTGACCTATTCCATCTGTTACTTACATCGCCATAGCATAGGTCTTGGGATTGGGTATCGTAGGTTATGAAAAATTTGTGTTTTCTGCCCCGAACCCCAACAGTTGTATCAAAGCAAGGCTATGCGTAGATGTATTGTACGGATAGAACACATCTAGTATGTGGGCATCAATTCTCCAATGGTTACCCTCTCACGTGTACTCGTTTAGCATTGCCGCAATGTCCTGATGAAGCGGACCCGACCGACCTTACGTGTTTACGCGAGACTGGTTCCACGCTTGACATATGGCTTGTACCATATAAGTGGCTGGGGGGTGTCTGTCTCTCTAACATTAGCTTTGCGAAGACGTTTGCAAGTGAGGGCCCCGAAGGGGTGTAATAGAGACAATTGAGGGATTGGTGTTGTGTCTTGTTTTCGTAGGATAGCAACGGTTCTTTTCTCGAAACCCCTAGCAACCACGTAAAACTTGCAAAAGATAAACTAGAAAGGCGTTTTCAACTTTAATTTGCATGTCGGGGGGAATCATAGCATGTATGATTTATTGTTTTACATCCTGTTTTGCTAATATGCTAGATATAACGACGGTAGCATAAATAGGATAATCTCTCACAATACCAACATTGTGTTCTCCCTTAATGGGCACCGCCTGGAAGGATCTCCCATATGGCCGACATTCCGTACATACCGAGTGTCACACATATTAAATGGCGTTCGAATGAGGTTGGGTTCGGCAAGCCTGGCATATGCAGATATGGCCTTGCTGAACAACTAACATTAAGGTTGGATTGGCTGGCTTGACGTATGTAGATGCGGGCTTGGAACACAGAAGATCGAAAGATCGAGCACGAGTCACATAGATGATGTGATTGGCATGATGGCCATGACGATCGGGGGAGGTATGTTCTTCGAGGATTGTGTGATCACTTAGTAAATTTGAGAGATGTTGTACTAAGTGGGAGTTTTAGAATTAATTAAAATTGAACTCCACATATTATGAACTTAATCTTCATGTCTTAGCAAATATCATTGTAGAAAATGTCATACCAAAAATGTTTATAACTATGGCTCCTTAGCGTTATGAAGAACTTAAGGTAGATGGGTCTTACTTCATTGATGTGTACCAACACCGTTAGAGACATACTCATTAGTAATGACTTGATGAACATAATACAAAGAACTGCTAGGAGATACACCTGATAACTCCGTAATTAAGGAAGATGATGATGAGTATCGTACTCACCATCACTTATGAATGACCGTCCAATACACCATACTTCATTCTATGGAATCTGAATTGTGAATGCATGTTAACCAACACGTATGACGTGCTAGGTGAACTTGAAAGCACTAAGTCACAAATCAGAGCAAAGGAATATGAGTATATGGACGGGGTTTCTTTCAACCATGGTGGAAGGAACAACCTGCTGAGAAAGTCACTTGGAAACTGTATAAGATACATAAATACCTTGTGCATAACTTGGACTCCTAAATCACTGGTTACTTTGCGATAATTGGGGAGTTGCATCCGCTTCCTTCCAGCTACAAAGACCATGTCTAGACTATGTCATGAAGGAGAATTGTTCACCTGTCGTGAGGTCATGGTTAAAGTTAAGAACTTTAAGAGTAGAACCAATGCAGGAATAGTCATTGACGGAGAAAGTATATTTGATATACGAGTTATAAATGTCTTTCCCCACAAAACACTAATTGCGGTTGATTAAGTATTTGATGCTTGAAAATACTGCTTGAGAGTGGTTTGGAAGGGATGAGGTGACAATGTGTGCTGGCGATAATCAAGATAGTTGATGGTCGACAACACTCTACCTCTACATATATCATTTGATTAATATATGAATAAATTTATGATCGTTTGAATGTGAACTATATTAGTGTGCCTTGCATCTCACGAAGACAATTATTCATATTAATGAGAAACAAGTCAGTTGTTCTCCTTTTATGAATGATATCTTTTATGGTCACATTACGGTCATGAATGAGTTATTCTTATATTGATGATAGTAGTTTGATCATTTATAAGAAATATTGTAATACCAAGAATTATCCAGACTTAATAATGACACTACAATTTAAGTCATGAATGGTATGATGATGTTTTGAGATACTTGATCTCTTGACACATGCAAACCATGCCTCTTTAGGTGAGATGAATAAAACCTCGCATTCTGGTAAAACAGAGTGTGTACTGATTGTTGAATATCATACATTGTGATGTATTGTATATCAGCATGTAGTGAATTTCATTATTTCATGAACTTTGTATGTGGACTTAGATGAATATGTGTATTCACTAATGAAACATGAGTCTAAAATGATTTGATATGATCAAAAGGGATTTCAGAGTGAAGATGGATATTAAATTAACAAGAAAGACAAGTCTCCACGATTTGATCAAAGTGACAAATATTTTGAGTTAGTCTTGGGCATACAGACTTGTGAAAGTTGTTTCACAAATTACAATGCTTGGACACTTCAATATTATTGATGTGCCTGAACATCGTAATCATACTCTATTGAATAGTGTATGGTCTAAGTTATCTCTTACTGAGTTACGTTATTATTGTTTAGAGTTATTAATTTAATATGAAAACACTCACTTCGGTATAGGGAATCATCTGAGTTCATGGAAACCAACACTATATATGTCATGGTGTGTTGTGGTTTCTAGGAAGACTGATTTATATGATAAATCATCTTTGTAGTGTATCCTTAGTCAACTATGAATGCATCTTCCATAACTAGAACCAAAGGAGCAAAACTTGTGTTGCTGAGTTTGGTGTTTATCAAGAATTGTTCTTGATAAATGTGGTAATGGAAGAAAGTGAAAGTTCAACCAAGGTAATTGACCTTGCCTACAAATGTCAGAGTAGCGCAACGGAATATGTTTCGGAAGAAAAACTCTACAATTAGAAGATAAACTAATGATAATGATCATGATGTTTTGATGGAAGCTTTTACTGAGCAAAGTAGGATTCAAGAATACATATTTGCCCCTTGTGCAAAATGATATTCATGATTCACGTGTCGACTAACTGGAACAAGACATACCTACGAACTACGAAGAAGCGATGGTGGACCTAAGTACGAGATATGACTATGAGTCATGAAATCCTATATTGAGTCTCATTTAAGATTGCTTGAATCTTACCAAGTAAGGAGGTTACTTGATATTCCCAATAACTTCATGGTTATAAGGAATGAATGTGAACATCAAAGAAGACATCAAGATTGATTTGTCACAAAGAATGTCTCTGAAAAATTCAATAGGTTGACTACAACATGTAGCAATGCTTGAGTCAATGAGATATTCACTACGGTTGATCCAAATTGTTATCAATACCGTGACTTCCTCAAATCCTGCATTTGAAGAAGTGTTGTAATTGGTACAACAGGAAGGTTTTGAAAACATATGGATTCTAGTGTCTCGTGACGAATTCTCGATTTGATTAATGATCAAAGGATTTTGGACTTGACCAAAATATCGAGGAAACATGCATTTGCATGAAACTGAGTGGGAGCTGAATAGTTTCCTAAACTTAATATGTGGACGACATATTTTGAGTGGAAGCTATGGGAGTATTATCCTAGTCTTATATGTGTCTGACATATCTGAGTGGGAGCTTTGTGGTTATTATCCTGAACTTAATATGTGTCTGGCATATCTAAGTGGGAGCTATGTGAGTGTTATCCTGAACTTAATATGTCCAAGACATATTTTGAGTGGGGGCGTGATAACATTCTCATATATGGATAACATATTATAAATGGTGTAGTTGGTATTAATGATTATTTGAATCTTTCATAAATGAAGATGAATAAGTATTAAACATTGAAATCTATTAAGATAGATCAATGTGTTTGATAAGCATTGAGTCGAAATACTTTCCTGGATAAGATTCTGAGGGAGTTCAAAATGGGACAAGTCAAGAAGTAGTTCTTACTTGTATATCCAAGAGAAGTATCGAGTTAATTTCAGTACAAGAACAATGGTTAATTAAATGAAAGAAATGGATGTGCTGGATCCTCTATGCCTTTGTCATAGGTTCTTTCATATAAAACCAGAGTTATGTACTCAACGTAATGTGACCCAAGTTCTTAGTAGTAAGAACATGTTGTGATATGATTTATGAGTAAATCATTGAACGAAAGGTTAAGTTTGTCCTTCAATGTCTGGAGAGAACTGAGGATACATCTCTAATTTGTAAAGGATAGTGGACTTGACCATAAATGTTATGCTGGTTCAAGTTCTGACACTAACCTAGAAAAATTGAGATATCATACTAATAAATTCCTAAGTTGAAAGAAACATGGTTACACATCAAAGTTGCATACAATGCACTAAGGAATAAGTCTACATTGATGTGGCTACTTTAGAAGTGGCAGGAGTTATAATTTGGCTGGAGAAGTTCGACTTCTAACTAAGTGAGTTTTTAGTGTGCATGACTAAGTGAAGGTTCGCGTGATCCAACGGACGTCATTGCTGAAACACAACGAGCGCAGTCTCACTTCACCACCAAAGAAATATACCTCATCATTATATTGGATAATGAAGGAATGTCAAACTAGGTGACATTAATGATTTGCAAAAGACATACGGATCTGAATGGTACCCAGACCGTTGATACAACCTTTTCCACGGGCAAGCATGATCAGTAACCATGTACATGATATGGAGTTATGATCTACTGAAAAATGCACCTAGATTATTTGTACTCTAGTGCAAGTGGGAGACTGTTGGGATTGTGCCCTAGAGGCAAATAAAATATGTTTTATTGAGCATATTCCATTAGTTCATAATACGTTTTATACTACGCTATAACTGTATTAAGCGGAAACCATAATACAGGTGTGGTATACAAACAACCAGGTCCCTAGTTAACTCTAGTATACTAGTCCATTGGGCGATTTATGATCAAGGTTTCCTGATCATGAGACAAACAAATCTGTTAGCAATGGAGTCGTGTCATTGAAATAATGATATGATGGACATATGTAACACCCTCACTATCATGAACAGTAATCACTTTGCTAATCAAAGATTACTGTTGCTAATCACTATTGCTTATCATGCCTTGATCGTTTTGAATCAACACAAACTCAAAATGCCTTTTCATGAATATTAAAAATATGTGATAAATAAAACCTTGTCCAAAATTGGTGCAGCCACTTTTGTTAAATCCCAAATAATCATTGGACCATGTTCAACCAACCTTGGGAATTTATTAAGCTGTTGAATAAATCAAACAATTCAAACAGTAACTTAAAAGGTTCAATTTAATAATTTATTATCTAAATAAATTACTAAATGATTTTATTTAGAGACCAAACTTTTTGTAGCAATAGTGCAAAATGTAACACCAATATTGGAACAACTTTCATATTTTGCAAAACTCAAATGCTAGGCTAATAAAATAAATACACCAATAAGGAAAAAGAAAAGAAACAAAAAAAAAGAAACCTAATCTACGCTCAGGGGCAAGGCCACCAACTGAGCCGAGCCCACCCCCAGCACACCCCGGCCCACCACGCCCCCCTCCCCGTTGTCTTCTTCCTTGGCCTTGCGTGGAGATCATCCAGCGGCTCCACGCCGGCCGGCCGTGCCGTAGCGGCCATCGGCGGCTGACGACGAGGGGTTAAAGCCCCGTGCCCCCCCCCGCAGCCCTAACCCTAGCGCCTCGTGCCCATCTCCCTCCCCTGCCCCTCCCTCTCCTCTCCCGCGTGCACTCTCTGTCCACCGGGAGCACCAGGTCATCATGGCCTCACCGTAGCCGCGGCCATCTTCCTCCCCGGGTTCCAAGACGATGTCCCGGAGCACCAGCGAGGACTCCTCCTTCGTCCCCTGCATAGAGTCGAAGTCGGAGGCCACCACATCGCCGGAATCGCGCACTTCTTCGCCGCCATGACCGGAACTCCTCACCGGCGATTCACGTCAATCCCAGCTTCACCAAGCCCATTGCCTCCCCTACTGGCTCAAAGTGAGCTTACGAACAATTTCCCCCATATCGCGCTCCTTTTCTTGCCTATGCCCCCATTCGCCGTGGAGTCGTGCTCCGGCCGTCGTGGTTGCCCGCCGTGGCTGTCGCCGTGGTCGACCTCGACGTTCACCTCGTGCCCGAGCTGATGCGCCGCGTTGCCCTCGTCTGTTTCCTCCCCTTAGCCATGGATTTGGTCGCCGGAGGCGCCCAGTTGGCTCGCCGGCGTGCCTCGGCCGCCGACAGCGTGCACACGCGCGGGTGGCCATGGGCTAGCTTCTGTTAAGCTTAAGCCACCCCCACCCCTAATCCCTCCATGACAGTGGGGCCCCACCCTAAATTAACCTGAGTTAAATAAGTTGTTAGCTGTGCTGTGAATGACATGTGGGACCGGTCACTAATTAAATTAGTTTAATTAAATCAATTTCTTATGTGACTTACATGTGGGACCCCCCTGGTTAATCCAAATTTAGATTAACTTAATTGAATCAGTCAATGACATGTGTCCCCCCCCCCCCCACTGCTATTTAAATTAAATTAAATAATTTATAAAACATGTGTGGCTGACCAGTGGGACCCACTGGTTCTGTCAGGTTTGACCTGGTCAACTACTGTTTGGATAATTCTTTATTTAATAATATTAAATAAATTCAGAAAATGATTTAAAATGATTTAAACTTTAAAATTGAATATCTTTTAAACCGTAAGACAGATTCAAAAACTTTATGCATCAAAATTGATCAGAAAAATATAACGGATACAAATACGCTACCCATATACCCACCGCACCCCTCTAACACAACGAACATCGAACCGTCCCCCCTCCGGACCGTTTGTCCGATGATTTGTCCGGTACTGTTAAAGTATCCGGATGAATTTATTCTGAACACGAAAGTTATCCGGAATGTTTCAACTAGCACGGTTACACCATCTACACGTTTGTCGGATGTCCACGACACCTCCGGCATGATCCCTTCCCCTCCGGGCCGTTTGTCGATAATCACCTGGAGCCGGTATTTCATCCCCGGATGAATTCCCGCTCCGAGCCTAACCCTTTGCACTGCGTTAGAACACCGTTAACAATGCGTTTGCCATGTATTCTATTTGTATTGCTATTATTGTTGTGTATTTATTGTTTCTCCCCCCCCCCCTCTTTTATTGTCCGGTAGTCCCGACGACCGATGCCGATGCCCTTGTGATCAACTACGTCGTCGACGACCCTACCCCTACCGTCGAGCTTCAGGGCAAGCAGAGCCATTCTCTTCCCCAGATATCACCTATCTTTCCGTACATTTCTTGCACTAGGCATTGTTACTGTTGCTGCTACGATTACAATCCTATTCAACTACATATCATGTTTTTGTTGCCCCTTGATGTACCTTTCCTTTATCCTATGCTGCCTATTATTAATTATGCATTATTCAGCAGTGAGCCCTGCGCATTGTTAGTTAGGATTAGATAGCGGGCCGTGACCACTCAGGGGAGTGAACGCGGATGCGATAATTATAAACTGCACAGGTACGCTACAATGCAGACACCGCCTAAGGCCCCCTAGCTTGGCTCTGCCGAGCCACCTTCAAGTGGAGCTACCGAGGAGTAATCCTCGTACCTTCCCTCGTTGTTGACTCTGTATAGCCGCTCTAGGTACCTGAGCAACGGTTGTCCTTAAAGGTAAGAAATTCGGGCGACCCAACGGTGCCCGCGAGAGGTATATTGTCGGGAACGACAGGGAGGGTACGACCGACGTTACTGGCGTGCTTGGCCCCTGCTCGTATCTCGCGAGAGTTACCAAACTACGAAAAGTCGAGCTCTACCAAGAGCAAACGCGAGACAAGGTAAGGATACGGTTCACCTTGTTGCTAACCGCAGTGACTTGGTGGGACGACAGGGCAGGCACCGATGTACTGGTGGACCTGACTGCTGTCGTTGACCGTGGGTCGGTTAAGTCGAGGCAACGATAACGGTTGTCACGCAGGTTAATTAAAATGCTAAATGGTTCGGCGGATGTCTTGAGTAGCCTTTTGGCTTGTACGCACTACCTACACGTGGGACGAGGAGTGTGGGCTCCCCTGCATCGTAGTCTCGTTCGAGGGTCTTCAGACGTCAGCAGTACCGCGGGCTGATTGCCGGGAAGTGGTGTTGTCTTCTCTTGATCGAGCGGTGTATTTGTATTTGCTTTGATTTTGCTTCACCGTCCAGTCACGCACCGTGCAGGAGTACGTTCGGGTTAGGGTCCAAAGCCCGGCGTACATAGGATATAGTCCGGCGGATGACCTCTCTGTTGATTGCCGAAGGATGGGCTACTTTGTGTTGGATAGCTTTGGTGGAGCGTTCCCTAACAAGGTTCCCGCCACCCTGGAGATCCGAGCGTCGTAGAGTCACGCCAGTGCACCCCTGGAGGGAAGATTAATCTATTCGAATAGCCGTGTCCACGGTAACAGGACGCTTTATGCTGAAGCTGGATCTTACTACTACGAACTATTACTATTAAACTGTATGGTTCCGGGTTTTCTTCCTCGCATGGGAAGTCGAGGAGGGGAACTCGCAGGCATTATTATTATTAATCATTACAACTTATATTATACAATGTTGCAGCAACTTCTGCTGCATTTTTATTACATTTCTGCTATTGAACTGTTGGTTGATTCTCTCCTTGTGCTGCAAGACACGTCAGAAGATGCTAGTCTTCGATAGGCCTAGCTTCTTACCCTTATTCTGATTTCTATCTTGCAGTCCACTATATATACAGCCTCCCCTTTCCATTGATACAATGCATAATGCTTAGTAGCGGACGTAAGACTCGCAGGTATGCTAGATACTCACCTTTGCTTTATTTCCCCCTTTATGTTTTGCCTGATCGGCCGCTGCAGTTGACGTTGGAGCCCAGGAGCAGGAGTACCCCGGAGGCGGATACTACTACGTCGAGACCCCCGCTGACCAGGACCAGGAGTAGTTTCGGAGGCTCCCAGGCAGGAGGCCTTGCCTTTTCGATCTGTATCTCTGATGTTATTTGTGCTAGACTTCTTAAGGCAAAACTTGACTAACTATGTCTGTACTCAGATATTATGGCTTGTATAACTTATGTATTCGGGTCCGCGTGACCCCCCCCCCCCCCCTTTATTGTAACATATTGGTTTATCCTTTTGTGTTTAGTGTTGTGCTGTGATATTCTCACCGTGGCACCCTAATCTCAGCCGTGTACCCTGCGTATATGATTACTGTACACGGATTGATTTTGGGGGCGTCACAAGTTGGTATCAGAGCCGACTTCCTGTAGGACACCCCCTTCCAACTCCTTGGTAGAAGTCGAGTCTAGTCGTTGCAAAACTATTTTTACTAACAGTGTCGTGTGGCTTATCGGCCCACGTCGCCAACTGGGTGGTATTAGGATCCTTTTTCTCCGTACCTTTAACTCTGGGATTCTACTCTCTTCTCTTTCGGGTTAAAGATTTTGCTAACTCTGACATTAGGATCTCTTGACTACTTCCTCCCAGAGACCCCTCCTTCCAGATGATCGCTTGCTTCACGAGAAGATTCCGAAGACTACTCTCTGATAAATTCCCGAGACCATATGTGCCGATCACCTTTACAATTCCCTGCCACCGATAAGTCCGTATGTATAACCACATACACCTTTCGTTCATCCATTCAATCCCGGTTGCTCTTGTGTTCACAAGATGCATCGAAATACTTTCTGTTGTTTCGAGAATCCGTTGAGCCTACTGCCTTGCAGCTTCTTTTCACCCTGCGGATAATTCCTCACATTTATCGAGGATCCTTTCATCCTAATTTGTTCCTCTGATTCCCCAAATACTTTGAAATACTATTCGATCTCGTGATAATCCTCGGCAGCCTACTACTTTGGAGATTCTTCTTACCTGATTGCACTATGATTAATCCCGTTTGTCTTGTATTCTTTGATAACCTCCCTTGGCATTGCCATTCTGATCCGTTGAATCATCGTGTGTGCTAGTGTACGCAATCATCAGTTGATCCCTATGAATCCATTCTTCCGGCTCAGACGTCATTTTTGGACATGAGCTGGATCTTGGTAAGTCAAACCTTCCTTGATTGTCCGTCGTTTGGACATCGTAATTCCTTTGTACTCCAGTGTTGAATTATCCAGATGCTTTTATCATCCGATGCCTTTCCGTCCGGTCTTCTTATGGTTGAGTACCCATACTCACACCAGACTCTCTGTACCCCCGCCTGACCTTTTTGGTGGGTTACTTACTGTTGTACCCTTGTGTCCTAAACCATTGACGAGCTTCCCCTAATATAAAATGCCCTTGGCAAATGGTATCATCTGTTCCTTGTCGTCAGCCTTCTGCTTTCGAACTTGTATCCTTTACTCCTGTTGTTGGTTGTAAAGATTCGTAAAAATGTCCGTATGGGTTGTACCTATGTTTCAACCATCTATGTGTACCCCGGAAAACCTCTACGGGTCATACTCTACTGGTGTTATGCCAGATATAAAAAAATTAATTTAACGCTACAAATTCATCGACAGCGAGAAGTGAATGAAAGGCTATGCATTAAAGAAGTGGGAGTCGACCTTGAACTTGTGTTCATGCCCATGGATACTATGTAGAACTTATCTGTATCTCTGATGTTATTTTTGCTAGTCTTCTTAAGGCAAAACTTGACTAACTATGTCTGTACTCAGATATTATGGCTTGTATAACTTATGTATTCGGGTCCGCGTGACCCCCCCCCCTTATTGTAACATATTGGTTTATCCTTTTGTGTTTAGTGTTGTGCTGTGATATTCTCACCGTGGCACCCTAATCTCGGCCGTGTACCCTGCGTGTATGATTACTGTACACGGATTGATTTTGGGGGCGTCACAACATACACCCATCAGAAGTGTTGCGATGTCATCAAGTCACATAGTTCGACATTGCGATAACTATAACGTAGTGACCAGATCCTTTGACCGTAATGATCATACGTAATTTTCATCTATGAGGAGACTTTGATTTCTATCCCACCGCCTGACTGAAATATGCTTGGCTATAACGGTGCACTTTGGGTATTCCGAAATAGATGGTTGATGAGTATGCAAATAGATCAAAGCGGGGTTTTTCCATCCGATTGACGGATAGGTACTCTGGGCCAACTCGGTGATATTGCATCATAAGGTTTGCGCAAACATGTGACTAAGTCACGGAGTTGTAACATCACGGGAACGAGTAAACTTGTTTGTTGAGAACGAGGACGAACTAGATATATTGGATACCGATGATCAAACCTCGGACAAGCAAAGTACCGTAGGAAAAAGGGAACAGGCACACGGTTAACGGATCCAACAGCGACTGAAGTTCATTCGATGGAAGCGCAGGGGCTATCAAGGATTGTAACAAGTTCCAATTGATTAGTCATTGATCAATGAGATTATCTCGGTCATGTCTGTTGTTTCCCGGACCGTAGGGTGTCACACTTAAGGGTATTCGACGCATTAAGGATAGATTCGGGATCGCCGAAGAATTAAGAGAGAACTCCGAAATCGTTTCAGAGGAGAGACGAAAAGGTTTGTGTGTTTTTGAATTGTTCGAAAAGTTCTTTGAATATGTTTTATTATTTAATTAATTGAATTAAATATTAAAATATAATTTAAATAATTAATGGAATAGTATTCTTTTTTTTCTTTAAGAGAAAGAAGAAAGGAAAAAAAGAATAAGAGAAAAAGAAAGAAAAAAAGGTACTAGTGGCGCCATGGGCTTTGGCCCATATGGCCACTTGGCCTCCACGCCATGCACACATGCATGTGCATGTGGCCGGCGGTCATGGGCAGCCCACGCGTGGGCTCTTGTGCTAATTAGCACATGTGGTTAGTACCACATGGCTAGTTGACACGTATTGCACCCCGGTTTCTCCCTACATATAAATGTGGAGGGTGTGATGTCTACGCACGCTTCAATTCTTGTAGACTATGTTGGGCCTCCAAGCGCAGAAGTTTGTAGGACAGCAGCAATTTCCCTCAAGTGGATGACCTAAGGTTTATCGAACTCAGGCAAGTAGAGCTTGAAGATGGTATCTCTCAAGCAACCCTGCAATTAAGATACAAGAAGTCTCTTGTGTCCCCAACACACCTAATACAACTAGGAGTTGTATAGGTGCACTAGTTCGGCGAAGAGATGGTAAAATATGGGTGATAGGTGTGATAAAACAAAGTAATATAAATCTGTAATAAAAAGTGCAGCAAAGAAACAAGTAACAAAAGTGAGTGCAAACGGTGTAACAATGATGGAAACAAGGCCTAGGCTTCATACTTTCACTAGTGGCAACTCCCAACAACATTAACATAGTCTAATCACATGATATTTCCCATAAAACATGCAATGGAGACGTGCTCGGAGGTCATTCCTTTGTGGTCAAGAGAGGACGAGAATTGTGTAGGGCTACAAAAGCACACCTCAAAGTTCGTAGTTCTCATCTATGAATTTCCCAATGTCACCGCGGCCATCCAAAGAGAGTACCACAATCACCACAACATATCTAAAGGATAGTCAAAGACAAGCACCAAGAGACTCTCAATCTTCAATCCACACACAAAAGAGGAAATCACTCATGAAAATATTCTTCTAACCCATGTCCAATGGACTGCTGTCACCTTGGTCTCGGGGATTATACTAGATAAGATCAAGTGAGTACATCAAATCCAATACATAGAAGAAGGGGACACATCATGGGATCACCCTAGATTAACATAGCCAATGATCACAACAAAGATCACATCATGGGAGAGAGAGAAACCACATAGATCAAGATACAAGCCTTAGCCCCGAGGGGGAACTACTCACACATGGACATGGTGAGAGAGAGAGAGAGTTTTTGATGGAGAGGTGCAGCCCGGAGGAGATGAAGGATACGGCGGCGGCCCCGGCGGCGGCGGTGGCCACGACCCTTGGGGGCAGCGGCCCTTGGCCCCTTCTTCTTCCTTGGAGATGGTGTTGTTGTGTAGATTGATCTCCCCCTCAAGACGGCTGCCAAGGGGGAGGAAATTTCGTGGTGCCCTTTGACCTAGGTTTCCTCTCTTTATATAGACTCTCGGATTCCCGTCATCCAGATTACGTCTTCTGTATTTCGGGGTTTCTAGAAACATCCAAACTCCGATTGGACCGAATTTTATGTCTACATCCACCGGAAAAAATCCCTACAACTTTGTAGTTTTATGTTTTTCCGTTTGAGGCCGTCTTCTAGCGTTTCCAAGGCAATCTTTAAAACCTTTCTGGTGGGGACAGATTTCGGGAAAGTTAGAGTCCAACTCTTACAAGGCTTCCTTTTGTGATCTTTCCTTTATCCAAGTAATTCCTACACATAAAGTAGAAAAAAAAGAACGTGTGCACTCTTGCAACCATTGATAGGTCAGTTCCAAAATATGTTATAAAGATATATGAAAGTATATCAAAAACATAGTAATATCACACAAAGCATGCATGGAGCAAGCAGAAATTATAGATACGTTTGGGATGTATCAACATCCCCAAGCTTAATTTCTGCTCGTCCTCGAGTAGGTAAATGATAACAAGCATAATTTCTGTGGTGACATGCTCACAACCATATAAGAACTTTTAAGTAAAGTAATCAAAGCATGCAATTCAATTCAAGTCATAACAGGCAAGAGTCTATATTTGGCAGTGAAACAAGCAACATAAGAACATAAAGGTTCAAGAGCTCTCGGTGTCCGTGACTCGAATGTCTCCAAATGGTGTTTGCGTGCAAGAAAAGGGATAGGGATATACGAGAAAAAGTATTTTTGTGTTGAGAACTCAAGCTACTAAAGTTTCACACTTGGTCTTCTTTCGAATCTTATCTTGACTCATCCCCAGAACACTAGCCAGGTACAAGTCAAAATGATCCACTCCTTTTCGACATTTTGAGCACTCATGCAATGGATGAGCGTAAGCAATAAAGTTGACACTTAGGATGGCAAAGAGAGAAAAGGTGGAGGAGGAAGACAAAAATGGTGTGAAAGGCTCACATCAATGAGGACAATCATAGGTGAGAGAAAGCCAAATGATAGATATGATGTGAGGAGTAGGGATTGCCATGCAACGGATGCACATATGAGCTAAGGTAAGCTCTCAAATGGAACTAGTGGGGGTGCATCTAAATTGCTTGCTCATGAAGACCTAGAGCTCATTTAAGGAGGCTCGTCATTGGAATATACAAGCCAAGTTCTATAGTGTGAAGGTCCCCACATAGCTATATGCATGACTGATAATCTCTATGGAGTAAAAGGGATAGAGGATGAAGTACTAGTGTGGATCTCTCAAAAGGAATAGTAGTGTGTCACCTTCTCTCTTTTTATTTTTCTTTTTCTCTTTTTTCTATTTTTTTGTATTTTTTTGTGGCCTCAATGGCTCTTTCTATTTAACTCTCATTTGTCCTCTTTGGGATCTTTTGATTTTGTCCTCTTTGGGATCTTTTCCTCACTTTAGGGGCAACACTCTATATTTTATAAGAATATAGGAGATCTTTCACACTTTACAAAGGTACTCACATAAAGAAGATATAACTATCATGATGCAAATGTATGCCTCTGCCAGGATAGCAGGATATGCAATGATACTAGCGCGTCATGTAGCAATGATTAGGGCAAGGCCCAACTATCATGCGGCTCATCAATCAAGCAAGTAGCATGTATGACATGAAGATCAAGTCATGAAGAGGTGGATGTTGCATGGCAATATATCTCGGAAGAGCTATGGAAATGCCTTGATAGGTAGGTATGGTGGCTGTTTTGAGGAAAGATATAAGGAGGCTTATGATGACATAGCGTATCATGCCAAGGGTTTGGATGCACCGGCGAAGTATGCGCCAACTCTCGAGGTGAGAAAGGGCAATGCACGGTACCGAAGAAGCTAGAAAAAGTATAGGTGGGTGGAAGTGTCAACTTTCGAATACTCACATTAGTCCGAAGAACTCATGCACTTATTATCGGTAACTCTCAATCTAATCAGGAGGTTCACAAAGAGACAGGTACCCCGAGGAGGAGTGTATGGGGGTTTGGTTATCCTTGCGCATCCTCGACTCATGGTACGTGAGTGTACTCTAATATTCGATCCCTCCAAAGAGTAGTGATCCATCTAGTAGCTAAAGTTCTCAACTAATTTTGTAAGTTTTGAAAATAAACACGGATTGCCCAAAATACGACATCTATCACTAATAGGCTAAAGCTCTTGACACCAAAAGTCCAAACATTACTCACATCAATGCCTCAAAACTATTGCAAGTTACTACTGAAATTAAATAGCAACCTCAATTACCTACTTTCAAGACAAGACACAACTCAGTACAACAACCAATTCTATTAACAAGATAAACATGAAAACTAAAGAGAGTTCCAGAAATAAACTAAACAAAAGCCAAAGCTCTTGCTAAAGACAAACTAAAACTAAAACTAAACATGGCAGTAGCTATGAAAAGATAAAGAACACACAACAGCAAAAAGATAGACATGAAAAATCCTATGATGTGTTCTAGATTTTGAAAGTGGAGCGTGTTTCTCTCCCACAAAAAGTAAGACGGGGTCTAACTTGTTATGAACAGAAAGAAAAGGTAAAGAAACTAAAAATAAAACCTAAGAGCGGGACGCTCCAAGCATAGCACATAACGCATGAAGTGATAAAAATATAGTGAGACGAAGGACGAACTGATGATTGTTGATAGAGAAGGGGATGCACGGGGGCGTCCCCAAGCTTAGACGCTTGAGTCTCCTTGAATATTTATTGGGGATGCATGGGGGCATCCCCAAGCTTGAGCTCTTGACACTCCCGAATCTTCTTTC
Source organism: Bromus sterilis (assembly GCA_950022295.1). Lineage (NCBI taxonomy): Eukaryota > Viridiplantae > Streptophyta > Magnoliopsida > Poales > Poaceae > Bromus > Bromus sterilis. The sequence continues at coordinate 134,364,934 of OX465597.1, forward strand.
ATCATCTTCCATCGCACACTTGAAAACTCCCTTCATACATAACTCATCATAAACTGATTAGAGATGTTAGTACCCTTAATAAATAATTTTTCCACACTGGATATAAAGATATTCTTGAAGAGCTACTGTTTCTCAAGATTACCAAACAGTTTTTGCAAAGAAAAAGCAAGCTTAAGGTTTGCAAAAGTTAGGAGAGACAAAACATGGTAGAATCTGTGAAAAACAGAACAGCAGGTAGTAAAGAATTTTTTAGGGGTACTTTTGCAACTCGAATCAAAAAACTCAGAACATACGCTCGAAATTCAATTGTATTGAGCACGCTGTCAAAAAAATTCAGATCAAAAAGATGATCTGGTGATTTTAGGCTAATATTTCCGTCCAAGGACAGAATCTGTTTTCTGGACATCATGTCACAACTTTTGAACTTTCTTGCAATCGGAGTCTAGACTTGGCACAAAGATTGAAAATAAAGATACAATGATGTTGCTACAGTAGTAACAATCATCAAGACCACTAAAAACTGAAAGTAAAAAACTCAAACTAAAGATAACAAGGGTTTGTCTCCCTAGAGCTCTTTCTTTATAGCCATAAAGATAGGCTTAAGATTTTAATGTTGCTCTCATAGGAATAAGAGTTTAAGCACAAAAGAGAGCATAAAGAAGCAAATACCAAACACATTTAAGTCTAACATGATTCCTATGCAAAGGGATCTTGTAGAGAAATAACTCATTGAAGCATAAAGATATTACCATAGGAAGGCAAAATAAATGCAACTTCAAAACCTTCAACATAAAGAGAGGGAACTTGATATTGTTGGAATATCTATAAGCATATGTTCCCCTCTCATAATAATTTTCAGTGGGATCATGAATAAACTCAACAATATAAGTATCACATAAAAAATTCTTATCATGATCCACAAGCATAGAAAATTTGTTACTCTCCACATAAGCAAAATCCTTCTCATTAGTAATAGTGGGAGCAAACTCAACAAAATAGCTATCACATGAATCATTCTTATCATGGTGCACTTGTAAAAATTTATTCTTTATAGCATAAGTGTCAGCACAATAATCATCATAGATAGGAGGAAAAGTATCATCAAAATAAATTTCCTCATCAAAACTTGGGGGGCTAAAAAGATCATCTTCATAAAACGTAGCATCCCCAAGCTTATAGCTTTGCATATCATTAGCATCAAAAATATTCAAAGAAGTCATGCAAATAACATTACTACTATCATGAGTGTTGTGAAAATAGTAAAGCTCCATAGGCTTTTTTATTTTCTCTTCAAACACTTCATGTCCCAACTCAAGGTAGAGCTCATAAAGCTCTCTCATAATATTTTTGTTGTTTTCCATAAAGCCTAACTAGTGAAAATAAAAACAACAAACAAAAATATTTAATTGCAAGATCTAAAGATATACCTTCAAGCACTCACCTCCCCGGCAACGGCACCAGAAATAGCTTGATGTCTACGCACACTTCTATTCTTGTAGACTATGTTGGGCCTCCAAGCGCAGCGGTTTGTAGGACAGCAGCGATTTCCCTCAAGTGGATGATCTAAGGTTTATCGAACTCAGGCAAGTAGAGCTTGAAGATGGTATCTCTCAAGCAACCCTGCAATTAAGATACAAGAAGTCTCTTGTGTCCCCAACACACCTAATACAACTAGGAGTTGTATAGGTGTACTAGTTCGGCGAAGAGATGGTAAAATATGGGTGATATGTGTGATAAAACGAAATAATATAAATCTGTAATTAAAAGTGCAGCAAAGAAACAAGTAACAAAAGTGAGTGCAAACGGTGTAACAATGATGGAAACAAGGCCTAGGCTTCATACTTTCACTAGTGACAACTCCCAACAACATTAACATAGTCTAATCACATGATATTTCCCATAAAACATGCAATGGAGACGTACTCGGAGGTCATTCCTTTGTGGTCAAGAGAGGACGAGAATTGTGTAGGGATACAAAAGCACACCTCAAAGTTCGTAGTTCTCATCTATGGATTTCCCAATGTCACCGCGGCCATCCAAATAGAGTACCACAATCACCACAACATATCTAAAGGATAGTCAAAGACAAGCACCAAGAGACTCTCAATCTTCAATCCACACACAAAAGAGGAAATCACTCATGAAAATATTCTTCTAACCCATGTCCAATAGACCGATGTCACCTTGGTCTCGGGGATTATACTAGATAAGATCAAGTGAATACATCAAATCCAATACATAGAAGAAGGGGAAACATCATGGGATCACCCTAGATTAACATAGCCAATGATCACAACAAAGATCACATCATGGGAGAGAGAGAAACCACATAGATCAAGATACAAGCCTTAACCCCGAGGGGGAACTACTCACACATGGACATGGTGAGAGAGAGAGAGTTGTTGACGGAGAGGTGCGGCCCGGAGGAGATGAAGGAGACGGGGACGGCGGCGGCGGCGCCCACGGCCACGGCCACGGCGGTGGCCACGACCCTTGGGGGCAGCGGCCCTTGGCCCCTTCTTATTTCTTGGAGATGGTGCTACTGTGGATATTGATCTCCCCCTCAAGACGTCTGCCAAGGGGGAGGAAATTTCGTGGTGCCCTTTGACCTAGGTTTCCTCTCGACTCTCGGATTCCCGTCATCCAGATTACGTCTTCTGTATTTCGGCGTTTCTGGAAGCATCCGAACTCCGATTGGGCCGAATTTTATGTCTAAATCCACAGGAAAACAATTTCCTACAACTTTGTAGTTTTAAGTTTTTCCGTTTGAGCCCGTCTTCTAGCGTTTCCGTGGCGATCTTTAAAACCTGTCTGGTGGGTACAGATTTCGGGAAAGTTAGAGTCCAACTCTTACAAGGCTTCCTTTTGTGGTCGTTCCTTTATTCAAGTAATTGCTACACATAAAGTAGAAAAACAAGAACTTGTGCACTCTTGCAACCATTAATAGGTTAGTTCCAAAATCTGTTATAAAGATATATGAAACTATATCAAAAACATAGCAATATCACACAAAACATGCATGGAGCAAGCAGAAATTATAGATACGTTTGGGACGTATTAGGGTGTCCCTTTTTCAACACATAAAATTTCATAAAAATACAGATAAATTATGTTGATCTCTCTCTCTTTCTCTTTCTCCCTCCTATGAGCGGACTCTCCTTGTATGGAGTCTGCACTAGGTTGGAGGCTTCTCTACTATACGCACGCCGTCGTGCTGCTCGGGATCCGAATCCATCTTCTTTCCGCTGCTCGCCTGGTTCGGAGCCCGGAGGGACGTCGGGTACACCGTATGTGTGTAATCCTGCGAGGCGCTACATTTGTGACGCTACTTCATCGTCGTGGCCGTATCGCGGCGTCTTCACCGACAACGTTCCGACGGGGACGTAATCTCGTCATCGGTCTCAAGGACCGGGTGGCTATCGGAGTCATCGTGGAGCTGCGCGGAATCGGGGATTGCCGGTACGACTACACCAACCACGTTCACGCGGGAACGTTTCCCGCTTAACGGACTTCATACTGATATGTGACCTATTCCATCCGTTACTTACATCACCATAGCATAGGTCTTGGGATTGGGTATCGTAGGTTATGAAAATTTTGTGTTTTCTTCCCCGAACCCCAACATCCACGCCGTGCGAACTCTTTCATGAAGTTGCAATCTTCCCAGGTGTGATTGGCTGGACGGCCGGGTTTACTATGTGTTGGGCAAGGCCTTTCCATAGCTTCTTCAAAGCTTCTTGGGGGTCGTAAACTTCCTTCCAGCTTGCGGTAGTTGTTGCCCCCTGCTTCTGCCTTTTGAAGTTCACGTTTGTGTTGGCAACCAAGTCGGAAGCAGTCTGGTCGAGTCGACGCTTGGTCTGTTGATTCTGGATCTGGGATCCTTCTCCATTGTTCTTTTTATTCTGGGCGGCTTTATCCTCTTCTGGATCAGCATCCTTGGTTTCGTCAGACTCTGTATACTTGATGACCGCATTCATGAGCTCTCCCATGTTACTGACCGTCCTCTTGAGTCGACCGAGTTTATGTACTGATACGTGTCAAACGTATCTACTTTTCCAAACACTTTTTCTATTGTTTTGCCCTCATTCTTGCATGATTTGGACGAAATTAACCCGGACTAATGTTGTTTTCAGCAGAGCTGCCTGTATGGTTTTATTGTGCACAGGAAAACGGATGTTTGGATGCCTCAGAAAATTCCCAGAAAAATATCAGAAAATCCACGCACCCGAAGGAGCCAGATGCCAGAAGTGGGACCAGAGGGGAGCCCAGGGGGCCCCAGGCGCCCCCCCTGGCGCGGCCAGGGGTGGGGCCGCGCCCTCTGGCCGCCTGGGGGACTCCCCCCTCCTCTGGTGCCCTACCGAGACTCCTATTTATTCCTGTGACGGGAAAACCCCGAAACAGAAGTCGATTTCCCAATTCTCGTCGCGGAGCTGCCGCCACTCTCTGTTCTTCTCCGGGAGGGCTAATCTGGAGGCTGATTTGGCCTCCGGTGAGGGGAGATCATCGCCATCGTCATCATCATCACCACTCCATCCTCCCTCCATGACTTCTCCATCCATGTGTGAGTAATTCCCTGTTGTAGGCAAAGGGGATGGTAGGGATTGGATGAGTTAGATCATGTAATAGTTTATCAGATTGTTGGGGGCATGTTGCCTATCATCTAGATTGTTGTTTATCATCTTTGCTTCAACTTGTTTCTCTTAATGCTTGTCACTTTGGGCCCGAGTGCCATGATTTCATATCTGAACCCTATGTGTTTTCATGATTATATTTGTGTTCTTGATCCTATCTATGAGTTGTATGCACCTGTTATAGTCCGGAACCGGCGATCCCAAAGGTGACAGCTTGGGACACCAAAGGGTATGGACTATAATTTGAGGATTCCATGTATCCATTGATTGTTAATGCTTTGTTCCGGTGCTCTTTGACAGGAGCACCTTAATCTCCATAAGTTCCTTTTGTCCCCGTTCGTAGTGGGATGGTAGGACAAAAGATGTTGTGCAAGTTCTTATTGCAAGCACGTACAACTACCTGTGGGATACATGTCTGATGTTTGATTTATGCCTAGATGATCATTCCTTTCCTGTGTGTCTTGACCCAAGTTAAATAAATGATGTGACTTATCCATGCAGCGCCCAACCATCCATCTCCCTAGCCTACAGTGTTTTAATTCTGCTGGTTACTAGTTTACTTACGTTGTTTCACCATCGCTATTACCGTTGATATCATCACTTCCATATCCCAGTTGCCACTAATATCTTGTTGCAAGTAAGTGTATCTCAGGTGCGGTGGAATTGACAACTCCACTGTTAAAGCTTGTGGATATTCTTTGGCTCCCCTTGAGTCGAATCAATAAATTGGGTTATTCTTACCCGCGAAGATTATCTCGATCCCCTGCAGTTGTGGGTTATCAAGCCTGTTTGCTGGCGCCGTTGCCGGGGAGCATAGCATTATTCACAAGTCTACTTGAAGTATTTTACCTGCTGCAATTTATCCGCTATGGGTAAGAAAGAAGACCCCAAGGTCCCGATCTTACCATCCCGTACGAGAAAAGGTACTGTTCTGAACACTAGTGCTACACTTGAGTTACCTTCAGTTATGAGTAAGTTTGCTTCACCTCCGCCACATGATGCCTCTACTAAATCTGTTACTATGTCTGATACTTTTGATGATGCTTCTACTACTCTTGATGACATTGGTTCACTTAGTCACGCTCTTGAGAAACAGATCGCTGCTGCAAAAAAATCTGGAATTGAAATTCCTGACACTTGCTATCATTTTGATGGAACTTACACTTATCCTGATTTGAGTAAACTTAAGGAGAGACTCCTTGATGATTATTATATTATACTTGATGATGATTATATTATACTTGATGATGATTTATGTAGGGAGCTGACAGAGTTTGACGACTCTGACCCTGATGCTATTAAGAAGCTTCTCGAAAAACACTCCCTGAAGAACAAGACCGTTCCGGATCCTAAATTTGATACGTCTCCTATATGCATCAATGATCCTGATTATAATTTCTCTGTTGATCTTTCACTTATATCTATGGTTGAAGTTGACCCCTTTTATGGCAGAGAAAATGATGATGCTATAGCACACCTTACCAAACTCACTGTGTTAGGTGGTTTGTTTACTACAGATGAGAAGATCAAAATTTCTATGTTACTAAGCTTTTTCCTTTCTCTTTAAAGGAAGGTGCTAAAGCATGGTATGATGCACTACCATGTGGTTCCATTAGGAGTCCTCAAGACTAAGCTCACTCTTTTGTTGATAAGTATTTTTTGCTCTATATATCGCCGGTTTGCTGGTAAGGCTTGATCAACCTTGCTGGTAAGCATGTTTTATATAGGTAAAAAGTGCAGTTTGTTATGTTTTCATTTGCCTTGTCTTTTATTCTCCTTGATGTACCAAGTTTATATGTTTTTGAAACTTCACAACTCTAATCGCTGCTTCAAGTTTTCAGAAAGTTTCGCAGCTTTTTGAACTTCGAAAAAAATTCAACAGTGAAGTTGCCAGAAAAATTCCAGAAAAATTATATTAAAAATTTACATGCCGGGAGTGACCCAGAGGTACCTGGGGCTGACCAGGGGGGGCACCAGTGGCCCAGGAGGCCAGCTGGCGTGGCCTGGCCCCTGGCCGCGCCCAACGGGCGCCTGGGGCCCATAGGCCCCACCTCCAGGTATGTCTTATTCTTCCTCCCTTCTCTCTCTCCAAAAACACGAGTTCTGCACTTTGTTCTTGTGTTCTTGCTGCTCTCCGTCCAGAATTTCGATCTCTCTCTACGACCCATCATTTGAGCTGAAATTTTGGGCAAATACTCCCTGGTATGTAACTCCTTCACCCCTCCAATTAGATTTTTGATTGGTGGCCTCATTTGTGAGTATTTAGTAGCTCTTGGTGTTGTTCATATGAGCTTGCATGCATGTGTAGAATTTTATTTTCCAAGTTTTGATGCAAGTTTATGCCTTAGGTAAGTGAGTAGAGTAGTTTGCCTTAACTCACTTTGTTTAAATCCTTGTTTTTGTGAAATGTTAAAACATTAGAAATGAGTTTCTTTGGAAAAGCAACGGGGTGGCTTGGGAAGAAGAAGCCCGAGCGCTCCGATCGAGTCACTAGAGCTGCAGCTTCACCCTCAGCAGTTAGGGTGAGCTACAATGAAGATCATGTGTCCCTTGAGTTGTTAGAAGACACAAATCCAGCATGCGCAATGATGTATCCGTGCGATGATTTTCTTACAGCTGCAGGAATTAAGGAGGAATTTTATGGCCTTTGTGCCAAAGCAGGTTTGACACGGCTAGCTTTATGCCGTGTGGTACAATACAAAAAGCTTACCTCCTGTTTTGTTAACAGTTTTTGTTATAACCATGATACTGGAACCGTTGAGTTCAAACTTTATAATGATCTCATAACCATGTCTTTGGCACAGTTTTGTGATATAATAGGTGTGTCGAACGTTTGTCAGACGGCTAAGATGACCATGCAGCCTTCGGGTTGAGGACACTCTTCAACTCCCTTTGCTGCCAGGAGGAGACCGACATTCGGCGCACGAAGATTTCCAGCATCTTGTTTCCACACCTCAAGTATTTTGCGTATTTTGTTGCTAGAGGGGTGTTAGCTCGTGACAACACGAGCAATGGTTCTGCACCAGACTTCGCTATTTATGCGAACGCCCTCAATGGTAAGAATGAGTATAATGTGGGTGCCTTGATTGCTCGGCGCCTTGTTACGAACAGTAACAAGAGTGATTTATATGGTTGCGTTTACGCCACACTTAACCTTGAGTCTCTTGAGCGCACCCCACATCCTGATGATGTTCCCTTTTCATACGCAAGTCTCGGCTATGAAGAGGCATAAGTTTGTTACCATGACTTCCCAGTTTGGTAACCTTGATTATATTTTGAGGTTTGAAAGGACCATTACTCGTGAGATCCGTCTACCTACACCACTTTTGTTTGATAACACTCACAGGAACGGATGGTCCTTCAACGAAATTCAGTTCGATGAGTTTATGGCTAATTACCAGCCGCATAACCCCATGGAGGGGGTTGTGCCCGATGAGGAGGAGCATGGTGAGTTCACACCTTTCCAGGGAGAGACCTTCACCGATCATGGCGAGGGGTCTTCTTCCTCTTGGAGCGCAGGACCTTCCTCATGGGAGGATCCGAGGACTTTGGTGTACGCACCGGAAGGCTCATTACGACCCCTGGACTTACCCTTACCCCGGAGCAGGAGGCTCCTAGGGGCAGTAGCTGCTACCAACTTAGGCCAAAAGCCTAAGCTTGGGGGAGTACGTGCCCTTCTCACCTTTCCATTGTATTATCCGTTTTCATTTTATTCGCTTTAATCTTTTCGAAGTTTTTGCCCGTTCTTCTTTGTTCTTTTATTTTTCAAAAACATCAAAAAGATTTCTCTTTTCTTTTTCTTTCGCTAAATCTTTGAAAAAATCCAAAAATATTTTCTTTTCTCCCTTTAGTTTGCTTTGTTGCAGAGTTCAGCTCGAGTCCGTGATGGAATTTGCACTTGATTATATTTTCCTACGTTCAATCGTGCAAGCGACAAGGCAGTGATGACGAAAATCAACGAAAGGGATGCAACAAGGAAAGCCGGTATGAACTCTTTTCGTTTCTACTATTGTACATATGCCTATACTTATGATTTAGAGACCAGCTTGTAGCGACATAGTGCTATGTTTACAATGCTTTCCCAGTTGTTCATGCTTTCCTTGTGGCTAATCCCAAATAGCTAGAGTACATAATATGTTGTTGAAATGATTTACATGCATTGCATTGTTCATGGTTTGGCATACTGAAGTGGTATTTCCCTTTGGAGAATTCTTGGATTGACTTGGCACATGCTTACACATGTTTATGACTGAAAAGTCTACTATGCCTTGATGATCTTTGAGTTTCAGAATAGTCATATCATTTTCATGCCCAATTCAATGTTACTTTGTCGCTCTGCATGATTATGACTATTATTGCTCTCTAGTTGGTCGCTTCCCAGTCTTTTGCTAGCCTTCGCTCGCACTAAGCGGATCTCTGCTTGTGCATCCAAAATCCTTGAAACCAGTTTTTCCATATGAGTCCACCATACCTTCCTATGTGGTATTTACCGGCCATCTTAACGAAGACTTTCTTGTACCATCTCGAAATTATTCAAAAGCACTCCTGTGTTGTGCCTCTGTTTTAGCTCATGAGGAAGTAGTAGGTAATTCATGACCGTCTTATGTTAGACATGTTTTATTCCGGGATTGCATGTCTAATCTGCAAACCCCTAATACGAGGAGGGACTGGCATGAGTGCGCCCAGCTCACAAAAGATAATCACAACCAACAAATCCTCCTTCACGCTTTGTCTATGAGAAATCAGAAAACTTTGGCAGTAATAAACAAAGGATATTAAGGGGATGTGATCATCTCCATCTTGGGAGCCGTTCCTCGAAACATGTCTAGCGCAAGAGGTGATTGAGTTGTCTACTAGCATTCGTTGATGAAGCATGCACCTCCCAAAACACTTTTTATCTGTGTTTTCAACCTTTCCATAAAACTCCACGGTTCGAGAGTCTCCACCTTCTTTCTTCAAAGCACCAACTAGAGAGCATAATTTTCATTCTGAGTGTACCAAAAGTACTACATTGTCTTTTGCATGATTGTGGTATTACTTATTCTGAAGTTCTTAGTTCTAGTCTCCTTTAAAACTCCGGAGGAGTTTCTGCATTTATGTTTTGCTCCACTCATGGAGGCTAGCGAAATACCACTCTAGTATGTTCAAGCTTTGTGCATTGTAATCTTGTCTTGATTTTCAGTAGCATATTATTTAATTTTAGTTGTTTGTGATTGGTCACTTGAAAGAAGGATTGCTTCGTGCATTGTCCTCATAGCATTGTTTTGATACTTGCTAAATTCTTTTCGTAGTACATGCTTATATACATCTATTGAAGCAAAAGAGTTTGTCAAAGTTTACTTTGTCGCGTTCAGTTCGTTGTACTGAATTGCTTGAGGACAAGCAATATGCTAATCTTGGGGGAGTTAATACGTCTCAAACGTATCTACTTTTCCAAACACTTTTGCTATTGTTTTGCCCTCATTCTTGCAATATTTGGACGAAACTAACCCGGACTAACGTTGTTTTCAGCAGAGCTGCCTGTATGGTTTTATTGTGCGCAGGAAAATGGATTTTTGGATGTCTCAAAAAATTCCCAGAAAAATATCACAAAATCCACGCACCCGAAGGAGCCAGATGCCAGAAGTGTGACCAGAGGGGAGCCCAGGGGGGCCCAGGCGCCCCCCTGGCGCGGCCAGGGGTGGGGCCGCGCCCTCTGGCCACCTAGGGGACTCCCCCCTCCTCTGGTGCCCTACCGAGACTCCTATTTATTCCCGTGACGGGAAAACCCCGAAACAGAAGTCGATTTCCCAATTATCGTCGCGGAGCCGCCGCCACCCTCTGTTCTTCTCCGGGAGGGCTAATCTGGAGGCTGTTTTGGCCTCCGGTGAGGGGAGATCATCGCCATCGTCATCATCATCACCACTCCATCCTCCCTCCATGACTTCTCCATCCATGTGTGAGTAATTCCTTGTTGTAGGCAAAGGGGATGGTAGGGATTGGATGAGTTAGATCATGTAATAGTTTATCAGATTGTTGGGGGCATGTTGCCTATCATCTAGATTGTTGTTTATCATCTTTGCTTCAACTTGTTGCTCTTAATGCTTGTCACTTTGGGCCCGAGTGCCATGATTTCATATCTGAACCCTATGTGTTTTCATGATTATATTTGTGTTCTTGACCCTATCTATGAGTTGTATGCACCTGTTATAGTCCGGAACCGGCGATCCCAAAGGTGACAGCTTGGGACACTAAATGGGATGGACTATAATTTGAGGATTCCATGTATCCATTGATTGTTAATGCTTTGTTCCGGTGCTCTTTGACAGGAGCACCTTAATCTCCATAAGTTCCTTTTGGCCCCGTTCGTAGTGGGATGGTAGGACAAAAGATGTTGTGCAAGTTCTTATTGCAAGCACGTACAACTACCTGTGGGATACATGCCTGATGTTTGATTTATGCCTAGATGATCATTACTTTTTTGTGTACCTTGCCCCAAGTTAAATACATGATGTGACTTATCCATGCAGCGCCCAACCATCCATATCCCTAGCCTACAGTGTTTTAATTCTGCTGGTTACTAGTTTACTTTCGCTATTTCACCACCGCTATTACCGTTGCTATCATCACTTCCATATCGCTGTTGCCACTAATATCTTGTTGCAAGTAAGTGTATCTCAGGTGCGGTGGAATTGACAACTCCACTGTTAAAGCTTGTGGATATTCTTTGGCTCCCCTTTAGTCGAATCAATAAATTGGGTTATTCTTACCCGCGAAGACTATCTCGATCCCCTGCAGTTGTGGGTTATCATGTACTAAGGGATCAAACTTGCAGTTTCTTTCCAAGACAATCACTGCTGTCTGAGCAGTGATGGTGTCCGAGGAGTGAACTATCTCTGCGACTCGTCGTGCCCAGCTCAGGGCCGACTCTCCTTCCTTCTGGACACAGTGTTCCAAATCGACGATCGTGGTAGCTCGCCGGCAGGTGCCCTGGAAATTCTTGATAAACTTCTCTTTGAAATCCTTCCAGGAGGTGATGGAGTTCTCTGGGAGGTTTTTGAACCATGTACGAGCCGGCCCTTCCAACATCATCTTGAAGTAACGGGCGCAAACTTCTTCGCTGGCTTGCAGCATATCCATGGCGAGGTCATAGCTTTCGATCCAAGTCGTCGGGTCAATGTCAGCTGTATAGTTCGGAATCTTACACGGTCCCTTGAAATCTGGGGGCAGGCGTGTGTTCCTCAAGGCCGACACCAGGCACTGGTTACCTACGGGTCTTCTGACGAACTCGGTATTTTGATCTTCCGAGGGAAATTGGACCGCCAGCTCTATACGACGGTTGGTGTTAGGAGCCAGTAGGTCCATAAGTCTCAGTGCCCCCGGAGGGTTCAAAGGTGGTTGTGCTCCGTGATGGTGATGGCTGCTCGAGGCTGCAAGAGTCGACGACTCTGCTTGTCGGCTCATACTTTGATATGGAGTCCCATGTATGTATGGGACCCCTTGTGAATATTGAGCTTGTTGTGTGATCGAAGTCTTGAGTAAGTCAACATCTTCTCGAGCGGCGCGATCTGCTGGAGTCTCCCCCTGAATTGGCGTGTTGGTGAGGAAGCGAGTTGCCGCCATGACATTAGCCATAGGGTTATTGAAGTGATGCGGAGGTGTATGGAAACGATCCGGGCGTGGCGGAGTAGTCGGCTATCTAGGTGGCGTGAATCCTGGGGGAGTCGACTGGTCAGGGTTGTGGAACAGCGTTCGTCCTTGGTAGTCAGGGGGAGCCGACTCGCATGTCCTTGTGGATGCGTATGGGCGAGGCTTAGTCGTTGGGCCTCTATCAGCTCCGACTCTTCCCGTAGGCGTCTGGCTTATTGAACGAGTCAGGCTTCTCTCTCAGCCATTTGCTCCTTTTTGGCGTTGATCTCCCTCCGTATGCTTGCTACCCGTTCCTTGAGTCTGTTGACCCTTGTCCTCCAGGCCTCCTGGTTCTCTGTTTTCACCGTCATGGCCAAGGCCTCGTCAAGAGAGTTCAAGGCATCTGTGAGGGCTTCTGCTCCAATGGGGACTTGTTCTGGTGGGCGGGCTGCCGGCTCCCTATCTGGATTAGGGGCCGCACTGGCAGCCGGCTCTGCACCTTGATTTTGGGCTGCCTGACTCCCCTGTCCTCCAGTGTCAGCCATGAACACCGTGCCGCACTATGGAGGCTCAAAGTGAGGATAATCCGGGTTGTATTCTGGCACACCGGTGCCGAGTATGTTGCTCCCCACGGATCGGATGGACCCCTCATTTGAGAAGCTTCCTTCACTAGGGTATGAGTCGGAATCAGTTAGTTCTTCCGAGGCGTCGTGCATTGGGGACTCGAAAGAGCGATCCGGCTTTGGAGACTCATCAATCAATCCGACGAAAGTGTGTTTGGAGCCGGCATGTCGGCGACTCGAGGTCTCGATGGGGAAATCAAGATCTGGCTCTGGCTCAGATCCGTCCATTCTGCCGATGAAGATGTGGATAGACCCGATCGGGACCCGATATCCCGATTAGATAGAATCGGCTTCAGGGCCCCAAGTTGAGTCGTCGATGCAGAGCTTTCCGCGCCGGCTTCTGGTGATCCGTCCAGCGACGAACCCCTCCATGACTTGCAGAGCTCCCACCAGAATCTCAACACCTGCATGCGTAGGCCCCACGGTGGGCGCCAACTGTCGTGGGAAAGTCACGACAGATGTTCGAAGAGTCGAACTTGACATCGGACCTTTGCTGCGAGATGGACACGAGGAGGGAGTCGACATGAACAAGAGACTCGGCGATTTACCTAGGTTTCAGCCCCTCTTTGTCTCGAGGTAAAAGCCTACTCATGCTTCTTATTATTATGGGTTCCGACTCCTAGATTAGAAGAGTCGGTGGATCGATTACAAGTGAGTCGGATCTTAACCTTAGTCTCGGGGAGATCTAGGTTACGCCGAAAGGGTCTAGTCCTATCTTGGATTGATATTGTTCGGACTCTGGATCCCGTGGACCTCGACTTATAAAGGTGTCTGGTCCGGGGGTTCCGCGAGTCCGACTCTGACACGAGGTGGAGTCCTATTCTACTTTACAAATATGCTACGTGCTATACAAGGTAAGTCGAATTCCTTCTACGGCTTCGATCTTCATGCTTGGCGCGGCCGGCTCATGGCCGGGTCTTCTTTTGTGGGCCTTCCTTAGGTGAGTCGGCCCATGGACCCTAATGCCGGGTTATGGGCTTGGCCCATCCCCCCGACAAGCCCATCCATGATGCGCATGTCGTCGTTCCCCTTCCGCCTCGCCGTCACCGTCGCAGTCAAATTCTGGCGTTGTCGAGCCTCCCCCGAGCCCACTCTAACGGCTACAAGATCACGGTGAGCACGACCACCGTCCCCAACCCTCCCCTTAGCCTCCCGTCCACTCTAGCTCAATGCGCCATTGAAGTCGTAGCTCGTCGCCGCCTGCGAGCTCGCCCCGTGTCATGGTGCACGCGTTTGGCACCCCAGTCGCGTCATCGTGCTCCCCACGTTCCTAGTAGACGAATGGCACACGCCCAAGGAAATGCATTGCATCGTCGTCGTCCTCTTTACCGTGTTCGGGCCGCCGCCAAGCTCTGCGCCAGCAAGGATTCTGGCCACTCCTGGCCACGCCACCACCGTTGTTAGACGCGCGCTGAGCTCCTCGTCCGAACGCACCCAACCGCACGCAAATCCGTGCCCTGTAGGTGATTTCTGACGCTTGCGACGTCGCGCCGCCGCGTTCCGGCTCGCCGGCGGCATGCCGCCGGCCGCCGTCGACGTGGCACACCTGGGGCCACCCCTGGGTCACTGCCAGTGGGCCCCCATGGGTCCAACTTACTGGGTTGACCAGTCAACTGTGTTGACTAGGCAACCCCAGTCACTGACAAGTGGGACCCACCCACAGACTTAATTAAAATTGATTAAAATTATGTTTATTAATTAAATGTCACTGACATGTGGGTCCCGTTGCTAATTAATCAATTTAGTTAGTTTAAATCATTGGATTAACCCATTGTCTATGACAAGTGGGCCCCCTCTGTCAGATTACTATTTTGGATAATGTTACTATTTTAATAATAAAAGAAATCTAGAAATTCTTTTAAATGATTTAAAACTTTAGAAATTAATATCTTTTAATCCATAGCTCAGATGGAAAAACTTTATACATGAAAATTGATCAGAAAAATACAATGAATAAGAATATGCTATCTATATGCCCACCACGCCCCTCTAGCATACCGAACATAGAACTTTTCCCCTCCGAATCATTTGTCGATAATCACCCAGAGCTGGCAGATCATCCCCGAATGAATTCCCGCTCCGAGCAAAACACTTTGTACTGTGTTAGAACACTGTTAACCTTGTGTCTGTCATTCCATGCATCTGTTTTGCATATGATTGCTTTGTATTTAATGTTTCTCCCCCCTTATTCTTCGGTAGACTCCGCGACTACCGCCGACTACACCACTGCTGAGTACGACTACATCGTCGACGACCGTACCCCTACTACCGAGCTTCCAAGCAAGCAGAGTCATTCTCCTTCCTCAGATATTGCCTATCTTTTTCGTATATTTCTTGCACTGGGCATTGTTGTTGCTGCTATTACGTTAATTCCTATTCTGTTGCATAGCCTGTTTTTGTCGCCCCTTGATGTACCTTCATTTATCCTATGTTGCTTATTATAATTACTAGATGACCCGTTGCGCCAAATGGCGCAGAGTCCCAGTTGAAACCATGTAATCGTAGAAACAACTTGAATTTTTGGAACCACATCATTTTTGTAGTTATACCCAATCAAATATCGAATTACTAACCAAACCAACAAATGATCAAGCTAAGTCATGAACTGCAAGTGGAAAAGTAGTGTAGCAAATACAGAAATTCTGAGTGCTATATAGCCATGAATTATATAAAATGCAATCCATGAACACAATACATAATATATATAGATCAAAAGAAGACAAAAGGATTTACCAAGACGGTAGTCTTACACACATGATTCGTTTTTTTCAAAAAGCATATAGAGGATGCCACATCTCTTCCTATGTTCTTGTGGTGGCGCCATCTGGGATGAGGGGGCGTCGGCTTTAGTAGGCGCAATGTTGGCGAGCACGAGAAGTAGTCGCAATAGGCGGTGGTCCTTGTGAAGTGGTGGTCCACGGTGTCGTCAATGTCTTCCTCGGAACAAGGCCCAGTAATGCATGAACTTCAACCTTTGAATTAAGAATTAATTATACAATTCTAGTGATCATGTGCTTCCTTAAAAAGAGGATGGCAGGTACAACATTTATAGTGCATAATACAATAGGATAATTTGAATGTGTACTGTGTTGGTCAACCACATAACATGTATCATGTTAGCTGTGTGTTAACTGGTTAATCAATCAATAACGTAGCTTGGATTAACTGCGGGGATTCTGTTCTCCGATGGTCTTCATGTCGCACTATCATATGTTGTCTCTGTTCCTTCGTCTATGACTATATGATGGTCTTCCCTCTGTATCAACCTTTGCAGAAGCACGCCCATCGGCAAAATTTCAGTAAAGATGAGGACTCACAATGGTCTATATGTTGATTTGGATTTTATTTTAGCAAGGTATAAGATAAATAGTCACTTGGGGGCATGTCATTTACCCTTTATAATACAAGTAGTTTGGAAATTTACATCATATTCCCAACATGGATAAATGATAGGTTTTATGCTCAGCATACCAAATGATTAGATCTCCTTGCTTCATGCCAGCCAGACCATCCATTGCATCACCAAAGTGAAAGAAGATAAAAATAACATTTCAATTTCAATTCCTAGGTTAGCTGGGAGTGTGGAGGGGCATAATTAAACCTTTTTGTCATGAATTCTTTACAAAATTTCTATGAAATTCCTAAGTTCCAAACATGCCTTAAAAGATTGAGCCATGAAGACTTAAGAAAGAGACATAACCCTTGAGCTTTTGTACCGAAGATAGCGATCAGCAGAGCGAGAACCGACTTGGACGTGAAGTCCCAATACAACGGCAGCACAACACCACCAAAGTAGAATTGTAGTCAGAATCGATCAACAAAACCCACAGACGAAGGAAGAGCAATAATGTAAACGCTCATCATTGGTTGTATTACGGCAATGTCCAAGTCGCCAAATGCTTACTGACAATGACTGATATGTTACTTATGATGAACATGTACGTGTAACAGCTAGCTGTAACATGTTCTAAAAATAACTCTGTCCATCACATGTTGGACCACAGAAGGAACAAGTATTCAACTCGAACAAAATGAACCAATGTACTATCTCTCCATTAAGAAATAGCAAATGAATTTCGCTACAATAATACAAGTTCTTCAAACCAAAATCTGTTGGTGTGAAACAATTAGGAGCCCAACTCAGAAATGTGATGGAATATCACGTTGAGGCTCGGATAGCGCGGGGGGGGGGGGGGGGGGGGGGGGGGTCTGTATTTGCATGGAACAATTGTATATTTCTTATTTCCTCCTATGTTTCTACTGGTTCAGTTGGCATTTGGAACTTCTCCTTGGCTGCTCTGAACATTTTCATACACTACAAATGTCACGGAAGCTGCTGGAAGGTTCTTCAATAGGTTGGACGTGATGCTCCTGTAAAACCCACGTACCTGCAATGGAAATTGCGAATTCAAAGATCACATCGTTACTCAAAGCTGTAGCGCAATAAAATTCAGTACCAGCAAAATTGCAACATCAACAATTATAACAGGTTTTAAAAGATTAATGAAGAATATAGATGATCAGTGAGCTAAAGTGTAGACCAAGCTGGAGAGAAGATAGCCAGCTGGGTAAGGTGCATATCAAATTAAGACAATAATAAGGTAAACCATGGCTTAACATAGGATTCTGTGAAACGGTAATGCCACCTGAAGTCCTAAACTTCCTCTAATCGAAGATTCAATGACTCCCACCTTGCAGTTTCCTTCACTACATGCCAACTATCTGGGTACTTTGGGATAGAAGAACGAAAAATATCGGTAGTTTGAAAGAATCACAAGCTTATCTTTGTAAAGAACAAATACTTAAATTACTCAAGAGTAAAACATGCAAGATAAGCTTGCAGACCAATTTTAATACCAAGAGAGGGAATGAGCTTATTATTCAGCGCAAAATGATGTCTTCTTTGGAACAGAGAAGGGGCAAGAGCACTAAATATGCATGCACAGTTAATTCTTTTGTTTGTGGCATGCAACACCAAATATTAAACCTTATGAGTAGGCTCAAGATTTCTAGCAAGTTGGAACCGGCTGACCCGAATTAATAATTCTCACCCTCTGAGATGGCAATCTAATACATTGCCGGCGCATTCTAACCTTATGAATTTTTAAGAAAAGCATAAGCTCCAACCAGCAGTGACAAGGGTATATGTCATAAGAAGTAGCAAGGGTACAAGTTTCTTACCTATGATCATATCTCTAGAGCAGTGACAGCAACCACTGCATTCTATCCAAGGTTTCCATCATTTTTTATCTTACGATGGTCACCTACATAGTTAAATGACAAAGTTATTATCCGGAAAATGACTTGTACCAGGCACACAAAATTAAACCTGGAGTATTGTCCAGAACTGTGAGATGAACGTCACCTAGACCTGAACCTCAACTAAAATAAAAGTCAACTAT
Organism: Bromus sterilis; assembly: GCA_950022295.1. Lineage (NCBI taxonomy): Eukaryota > Viridiplantae > Streptophyta > Magnoliopsida > Poales > Poaceae > Bromus > Bromus sterilis. Next base: position 134,383,198 of record OX465597.1, read on the forward strand.
TAATTCCGATCTTAATCTAATTGAACTGGATGCCACTTGCGAAATGCTCGGTAATGCACATGCCTAATGTCACACACTAACATATCTTGCAAATAATATTTTCTAGGCATTTCTTTTTGCTAAATCATCAACCTATAAAAATGTGTCTTCCTATGCTGAGCTAAAAGAATGTGGTGTTTTGTAGCATTGGAACAAACTGCAGAGTTGTGGATGAGTATGTTGTGTCAGAATGCAAGAGGATGCTAATTTTAACTACTGCCTCTATAGTTGCTTAAAGTGTTTAAAATACATACCTTCATCATCCGCAAGAACGATTGGATCGTCCACCATTGCCTCTTTCTAACACTGCACAAACAAAAGTAGAGAGGATTCCATTTAGGCTACCTTTAAAAATACAGAGAAACCCCAAAGATATCGCATTAACCCTTCCTCAGTGTCCTTACATAAGATTTTGCATATGAGCTTGGATAATGGTGTACTCATTACTTCAGTATCAAATTTGATAATGGTGTACTCGTTACTCCATGTAAATGGCAATTAAACATTTCTTTAGTATTATGGGTAACCACCGGTTCCAAAGTGGCAGTGCTAGCAGATAGCATACCATTCAGAAAAAACACACACTCATCACTTCATTTGACAGATTCAGTCAAGTAAGCACATTTTGGAATCTAAGATTAAAGTAACAACTACCATACTTGTAAGTACACATTTATTTATGAACATGAAACTATCTATCACGTGCAAGTGTGTTTTGAGCAATATGATATGCACTAACTATATACATGATATATGTACAAATTTTTAGGTATGACGTGTGCCAAAGCTCACCATATAGCTGGCTTCGCCTTTGGATGTAGTCGGGCATCTGCTACATTGTAATGGTATCTGAGAGAAAAAAAATGTTACTGGAAGGAGCCAATTTAAAATCCAAGGCTTATGACTAAATAAGGGGCTGGGAATGATACAATGTACTTGACTGCTACTTTTTAGTTTAAAATGGAAAATCACAAATGATATTTACATGATATGGTGGTACATCAGAAACATGAGCAATGTTCAAGGGTAATTCTTAGTAGCGAAATTGTAGCATCCATCAAACCTTGACATGTAGCACATACACAACTCACAAAATGTTGTCTGAGATAACTACAAGCTTTCCAAGAATTTGAGTATAATCCTGTGCATCATGTGTCTACTTTAAAGTTGGAACTATTTACAGATAAATTTCAGGTTATCCATCACACACAAAATGCTAAATAAGTAGAGCAGATTGTGGCAACTGGCAAATGAAGATTCATAACATATGCAACCTACAATGCCCTGATATATTGGGTTACCTCTGTTTTATTGGCCTCCGAGCATTATATACTGAAATCCACTGGTTTACTGGGCTTCCCAGTCGAAGTTTCTTCCTTAGTTGTTCATATTCTTCATGACTTACTCTTCCTCGTTTTTGTCCAGCCTACATATGAAAAATAACCTTAATGCTATAAACACCACTGACCGCACTACCAAAGAAAATGTGACTTTCCTGATACTTCTACCACATGTACTAACCGCATCAGAAATTACAATCATATATAAGAGTTCCCCCTTTATGGAATCAGACTGCTCTTGGCTTATCGCTTAACCATACAAATCTCTGCAAGTGTTCGCAGCAGGGAGATCTAGCAATCAGTTGGACTTTTCGCTATCTAAATTTGTTCTTGCAAGGAACAGGCTACTAAAACTTATCACACTCATATCTTTATTCTGAATAATTATCTACGTCTTCAAGCTTTGGGACCTGATCACAAATTATTAGAGAATCTAATTCAGGTCATTTTCTAGAAAACAGTGACAAATCCTAGTAATTTATTTGCATCTGTCTCACTTCAGTTATCTTAAAATCACAAGGATGTATGGTATACGAGTAATATTTTCAGCAAGGATATATTGTTTTTTGGTTAACTTGCTAACAAGCTTAAAAGGCACACAAAAATGAGTAAGAGAATATTGTTATAATGGATACATGACTTCAGCAGACCAAAGTGTACACATTTGCATTGCTAAGCTTGATATCTTGCAAGGTCAAATTAAACAAGCTCATTTTATAAATGGGTAATTCACCAACTAAGATTGTAGAACGAGTTGAAGTCAGATCTATAAAAAAAACAACCTTTAGAGCACCATCGATTCATGTTTTTCACCATTTCTAGATAAAGTTTAGAAGGAGATGCGCAGTAACAACACATCAGATCTGGAGAGATGGACATTTTCTTCTTGAAAACAAGAATAGAGGGAGATTAAGCACTGTAGTTGCAATCCTTTTTATGGAAAAGCAAGACGTGATCTTAGTGTACTTTGCATACGTGCGGGTTGAAATAGCGCAGACAATTTGGGTCATGTCTGGTACTCCATCGTGGTAATGCTTACAAAGCATCCAGTCCGGGACCAAGGCGGCCGCCCTCCCGCCGCCCCTTCCTGAGAGTATAAAAGAGAGACCAAGGGGAGGACGATACACATCCAAGGGATAAGAGGATGGATCTATACCATGATAATTCAGATGAACGGCTGGTGATTTCTGACTAACGTGAGTTTCTAATTAGTATAGAGATATAGATTCAGTTTGAGAAAGTTATACTTACTTGCCAGCAGTCCATATTTGACAAGCTTAACATCAATCTGTTCTTCGTCAACAACCACTGAAGTTTTGAACTGGAGCACTGTTGCATCCACCGTCACATGAATCATGTTCTCATGAGTCAGACTAAAAATTTCACAAGTATGATTGCAGCATATCAAGTTGAGGCACCCAGATATATATGAAATAGTTCACTGAATTTTCTAGCGTTTGCAATCTATCCATGACATAGAAAAAGAAATCCATCCAATCATTAGGCTACCTAATTGCCCTAAAAAACAAATTCAAGCAACCCTGAAACCCGTATTTACACTCGTTTTCAATATTTTTATATTATCCTTTCTAGCAATAGTTCCTGCTCATTTAGTTGTAGCTTTTCAACTCATTTAACACCTTGCCGATCAAGTTGATCAACGAAAGAGCTAATACAAAAGTCAGTCGTTGTCCCAATAATTCCCAAACTGTACAAGCAAACAAGCAGCCAAACTAAATATAATATGTTTGTTTGGTTCATCAAATTGGTCTCTCACCAAACTCAATAATCCTAAACAAGAATGGTTTTAGAATACTTATCAACTTATACAAGGTAGCTTTTTCATGCAAATCACAGATTGAATGGAACTACTATCCAACCCATTCCTTCATCTAACGTATCACAGAAAGAGACACAGGAGAAAAAAGGTAAGGCTAGCGGCAGCTCACCTCAGTTCCATGTTGTGTAGCCACCATAGCTCTCTCGATGGCCTGATCTCGTGGAGGAGCAGCTCCACTGACACTCGGCCGACCACCTCCTTCTTCCCTGCAGGTCCACAAAATAATCAATTTCGTAAGAAGAAACACTATGCATCTCAAAAGACACCTTCCCTGTTGACATAATAATGAGAAAATTCAGATAAATGAGAGAATCACCTCAAAAGACACCTTCCTTACAAGCTTACTTCTCAAAATTACCATACGGACTATTTACAAAATCCATTAGTTATCTAAAAATTGCAATCAGCTAGTCAAACTAAATAACAAAAACAATATCACGTGGTTGTTATGTACGTAATTCCAAACAGCTGCTCTCCTCAGTAAGATATATCTACGTAAGCCACGTTACCATTTAGCATTAAGAATAAAATTCCTAAAGCATTTAGCATACTCCAAAAAATATAATCTGGGCAAGGGAAGAGAGAGAGGACCAACCTTGATGGTTAACTGCACAGGGGACATCTGTGCGCACTCAGCTGTGTGCCGTCAGCGATGAGTTTCTCCCCGGTGTGCCGTCAGCGAGCTTATCCACCAAACCGTAGGTCTGGGGCGGGGTGGTAGGCGTGACGGAACACGAGCTGGGGCGGCGAGTGAAGGCAGAGGCGAGCGGGGCCTCCCCTGTTCCTCCCCCCGTTGGCATCGCGCCAGGCCGGCGGCGTGGGCGTCGTCGGCTTCTCTTCGGCTCGCTGCTCCTCCCCGCTGGTGTCCCTTGGTCCACTATGAAGCGAAGCTTCCCCGAGCATCCTTCCCGGCGGAGGCGGCAGCGACGACGTGGCAGAGTGGGCAGAGATGGAGGTGGGAGTGGAGGTAGAGGCAACGACGCGGAAGGGTGAGAGATGGCAGGCGGCGCGGGGTGGCGGGGGCGAGAGAGTGGGGAGAAAATGAGAGAGATGAGGGAGCCGCGTGGCTAGGGTTTTTTTAAGCGCTAGCAATCAGACTAATGATAGCTAGCTTCCATCAGACTAGTGTTGAACCGTTAGATTGATGTCTCCTGGAACGTCTGATTAGAGACATGGGCCTACATAATTAGTTTGAATGCAGTGTACTAATTGCAATATGTTTCCGTCAACTACTCCCTAAAATTGTGTCAGCAGCACTAAATGCCCTCCACCGTGCTTCAAAATCTGCACTAACTAGAGAAAATGGTTCGGTCAGTTTTTATGAAAGGAAGCACATGTTCTACTACCACTACGGAAGCATATGAATTGAGCTTCCAAATCACTAAATTCATTTTGCTTCTAATGGCTAGCAAATTTGCTTCCATATCAACTAAAGAATTTTGAATGAAATTATTGTACATACAACACTTATGAGTTCGGTTTTGTATGATGCCTAAACAATGGCAGCAATTTTTCTATGATGCCTAATCCAATGGCACTTTGTAGTTTAGTAGCCATATCTATAAACAAATCGATTTAAACTGTTGTATGAAAATCAGACACATTATATTGTATGCAATTTGGTGAGATTTGTGTCCAACCTGGCAATTTATTTTGCATTGTCTAATCACAGTGCAGTTGCCTTGCTTCCCACTCTACAAATACATGCTTCCATCGAACATCTTATTTGTTACCATTGTTACAGGATCTTTCTGAAATTAAATTGAAACTTTTCTTACTAAGACTTTGATGTTTATGTGCAAATAAATAGGATTTTGCTTCCAACGAATTTGAAATTTGCATCCAAAGAAATGAGTATTTGCTTCCATAGGACTTGGAATTTTATTTAAAGGATATCAGAATTTTCTTTCGCGGAACAAAATGATTCATCTACCCAGGTTTTGCATCATCTAAGCACAATGCAAACACCTTGATTTCGGAGATATATATTTTGCTTCCAAATCATTACCATACTGTTCCCATAGACTAAAGAATTGCTTCCATATAAATATAGGATTGTTCCCATCAAAATGAAAATATATATTTCAAGCAACATGGGGAATGCTTCCACAACGTTGAACACATCTCTCCGTTAAATGGAGGATTTTCTTTTATGATGGCAAGGAAACACCACCATCTCCCACGGTTTGACGAACTGCAAGCAGGGCATTGTCCCTTGCACCATCATCATATGGACAAGTGATGCCTCTTACTAACTTTCTTATGTGCTTCCTGCAATCCAAGTACATAATCACGCGACGAAGTAAGAAAAATCCTATAAACAAATCCAAGAGGAATGGAGAAAAACTCTATAGACAAGAATTTTTCAAATAATGAAAATATACAAGATGCATATAAGATATGTTATACACATGGGTTCATATTGAAGCCTAGAAAATTGTATATCAAAAGCATGAAACAAAACTAATGACGTTTGGCCACCAAGGGGACGGATATCTTGACTCACCAACATATAGATTGATATTTTCTCTTTGGCATTTGGAAACACAATATAAATATTTCAGAAGTATCTGTATAGCATTTTAAATGTTACAACGTTAAGGAGCACAAACATATTAGTGTGGGAACATATCTAAAGTTGGATGGAAGCATGGAAATAATAAATCAAGTCGAAAACTAATATTATCGTCAAGATTGGAAATCATATTATTACGATCTACATGGGAAATTAACCAAAATTCGCACATGACAAAGTGATCTATTATGATCTGCATAGAATTTACCATATATACTCTGAAATATTGACGAAGCAAGCATTGCATCCAAGGTAATACAAATCAAAAAATGATTCAATCCCTATCAGGGTGAGTACTTACGGGTGGTGATGCCTGAGGAGACGCGCTAGCAACTTCTTTGCCAAATCGAACCAGCGCACCAACGCAGCGGGGTGGATGGTCATGGCAAGATCCGGCGAAGTGGCGGCTGGCGATGGGGGGTTACCAGACCGATGGTGAGAGCAGGGTTCAGCGCACCAGACGTGGGCGGGACGCCGCGTCGGCGACGTGGAGAAGATGTATTTGTTGATGCAAAGCGGGGTAGTGGCGGAGGTAGCCGTGGCGGTGAGCAAGCTCGATGAGCTCGAAGATGTGATCTTCTCTCCTGTAGGACGCCAGACGAGGTGTGGCGGGTGGGCCAGGTTAATAGGCGTGATTTACTCACCCCAACTGTGATGCTTGATTTATTAGGAATGGATAAATTCATGCAATTGATTGATGAGGAAATTAATGAAGAATCAACGGGTCAGGACCCGTCTGACGAAATCTTCCCATCAGACTTCTGATAAGAAGGGTTTTCCTTTTCCTTTTTTACCACGCGGTTTGACGAGTGATGTGACAGGCCCGGCGGGTGCGGACCATTAGGTAAATTTCTTTCACCTGACGCGATAGTTACCCAGTCAACAAAGATTTACGTGGGTCCATCTGTCATTGACCTTCTAGAAAATAACAGTGGGTAAAAAAATAAACACATAGATAACCGATCTAACGGCTCACAACGATTGATCACGCAGATCGAATGGATGTCGAAGCCTTCCCTTGAGAAGGGTAGGAAGAAGGGTTGCCCATTGACCTTTAAGGTTTAAATGCAATATTCAGCAGTTGGCCCTTCGCATTGTTAGTTAACTAGGTTTAGATAGCTGGTCATGATCGCTCTGGGAGTGAACACGGATACAATATATTATTACTGCAATAGGTACGTTACAGAGCAGACACCGCCAAAGGTCCCTACCACGGCCCTGCCGAGCCACATCAAGTGTGAGCTATCGAGGAGTAATCCTTATACTCCACCCGTTGCTGACTCTGTAGTGCCGCCCTAGGGTCCCGAACCACGGTTGTCCTTAAAGGTAAGAAGTCGGGTGACCCAACGGTGCCCGTGAGTGGTATTGCGACGGGACGACTGGGAGGGTACACCGACGTACTGGTGGGCTTGGACCCTGATCGTTGTCCGCGAGACTTACCAAACCACGAAAGTCGAGCTCTTCCAAGAGCACACGCGAGATAAGGTAAGGAGACTGTTCACCTTGTTATTAACCGTAGAGCTTTGACGGGCGACAGGGCCGGCCCCGATGCACTGGTGGCACTAGCTGATGTTCGTTGACCGTTGTGTGAATTAGTCGGGCAACGATAACGGTTCTCCGCGAGATAATAAAATGACTAATGGTTCGGTGGATGACTTGAGAGGCCGCAAAGGCCTGTACACACTACCTTCACGTGGGATAAGGAGTTATGGGCTCCCCTGTGTCGTAGTCTCGTTCGAAATCTCTTCAAACGTTAGCAATACCGCGACCTGCACCGGGAAGTGGTGTGTCTTCTTTGCTCGAGCTGTGATATTTGCTTTTGCTTCCCCGGTCAGCCACGCACCGTGCAGGAGTACGTCAGGGTTAGGGTCCAAAGCCCTGCGTACTTAGGATTTAGACCAGCGGATGGCCTCTTTGTTGAGTTTGAAGGATGGGATGCGGCGTGTCGGATAGCCTCAGTGGGGCATTCCCTGATAAGGTGTACGCCACCCTGGAGATACGAGCGTGCAGGCTTAATAGTAGTGCACCCCTGCAGAGAGTTTAATCTATACGAATAGCCGTGTCCACAGTAACATGACGCTTTATGCTGAAGCCAAATCCTACTACTACAAACTACTACATTACTAAACTGTTGCTTCCGGGTTTTCTTCCTCGCAGGGAAGTCGAGGAAGTGATCTCAGAGGCATTGATAATTATTACGACTTACTATTATACAATGTTGCAGCAACTTCTGTTGCATTGTTACTTTATGCTTTATATATAATTGTTGGCTATTCTCTTCTCGTGCTGCAAGAATCGTCGGAAGATGCTAGTCTTCGATAGTCCTAGCTTCTCATCCTTATTCTAGCTTTCTACAGTTCAGTCCACTATATAGCCTCCCGTTTCCATTTGATACAAATGCATAAATGCTTAGTGATGGCGTGTAAGTGGTAATGGCTTCTCGCCCTTCGTTGGTTACCCCAAGTGGAAGGTGAGATGTAGGATAGCAGCAAATTTCCCCTATGTAGAGGATAGGGCTTGTCTCTCGTAGGACTCCGGCAGTGATAAGTAGGTGTCAGCGGCACACTTGACGCGGACCTGCACACAACACAATTAACTTTGCTCCCAACGAAGTTCAGAGAGGGTGTCAATCTCTCCGGTCTTGTTGTTTACAAAGGATCAAACACAAGAGATAATGATAATGATAGCAACTGAAAGTAAATACTGAAAAGGAAATAAGCTTGTAAACAATGATGAGAATATGGACCGGGATCCCGTGATGTTCACTAGTGATGTCTCTCTCCCAAAATACGATAAAACTGCTTTGCGAGGTAAACAAATTACAGACGGGCAATTGACAGGATTATAAACGCACCACAATGCTAACTATGCTACAAAAGAAAGGAAGAGGCTCAAAAGCATGGGCAGTACGCCAAAATAAGTAGACCGAAATCCATTTGCATCTACTACTAATCATACACCTTGAGATATCTATCCAGAACATCTCGCTGGTATTAAGTTGCGAGCCCCACCCAAAGTGTAAACCCAAAGCAACAGACAACTGCATTAAAAAGAACTTTGCGTAAAGTAAACAATCCTTGCAACCGCGGTTACAAGCACCGTTGTTTTCCCCCTTGTGGCCACAGCACATCCCCTACACTCATGTTTCTGTCACTCAAGCGTGTCGTCAGGGGGCATGTACCCACAATCGAGCATTACGTTCCCTCTTGGAGTTACTACCTACCACTTGGCCAAAGCAATAAACAGTAACGGAGAACATGCAAGAAATACTTCGGAACAAAAATACAAAAGACAAGAACCAATTATATTACTCTATCACAATCTGAACATAATCTCATAATCCATTAGATCCCATCAAACTCAGCATAGCAAAAGCAGAAATATTACATATGTGCCTCGATCATGTAGGGCAGCTCACGAGGTCTAAACAATGAAGAACAAAGAGGGGAGGAGAACATCACATAGCTACTGATCACGGACCCATGGTCCAAAGGAAACTACTCACGACACATTCGGGAAGCGTCCATGGTGGAGGAGAAGCTCCCGGAGGTCGATCCTCCCTCCGCCAGGGTGCCGGGAAGGGTCCTGACTGTGCTCCCGATCTTGGAAGCGCGGTGGCGGCGGAATAGAGGCGAGATTGCGAAAAAGGGTTATGTCTTTGGAATTTTCTCATGGAGGAGAATAAATAGGCGAAGGGGGGCAGCAAGGGGGCCACCAGGGGGCTAGGCGCCCCCCTGGCCGCGCCAGGTGGCCGCCTGGGTGCCTGGTGGTGGCCCCCTGGCCCTCTGGGCTTCTGAAGGCTTCTGACACGCTGATTTTTTATCTGATTTTTCCCGGATTTTTGGAGCACTTTTTATATGGGGAAAACTGGAATAGAAAAACAGCAGAAAACATGAACTGGCACTGGGGTGCACTGAGTTAGTAGGTTAGTCCAAATATGATAAAAAAATGTATGAAAGTGTATCTAGATCATAGCAATATCACACAAAACATGCATGGAGCGAGCAGAAATTATCGATACGTTTGAGACGTATCACTTAGTAGCCGGACGTAAGACTCGTGGGTATGTTAGATACTCACCCCCTCTTGCTTTTATATCTTTGTTTTTATACCCAGAATGATGCAACCATACGCTGACGCCCAGGAGCAGGAGTACCCCGGAGGCGCCTAATACGACGTCGAGTTCCCCGTTGACCAGGAGTAGTTCGGAGATTCCCAGGCAGGAGGCCTTGCCTTTTCGATCTGATGTTATTTGTGCTAGCCAATAAGGCAAAACTTGACTAACTATGTCTGTACTCAGATATTATGGTTTGTATAACTTATGTATTCAGATCCTCGTGATCCCTGGCTTGTAACTTAAAGATTTATCTTATTTGAGTCTAGTGTTGTGCTATGATATTTTACCGTGTGATACGTCCCAAACGTATCTATAATTTCTGCTTGTTCATGCATGTTTTGTGTGACTTTGCCATGTTTTGCTTGAACTTTCATACACTTTTGAACCTATTTGGACTAACCTATTAACTCAGTGCACCCAGTTGCGAGTTTCTGTTTTTTGCTATTTTTGTATTTCAGGTTTTCCGGCCATTAAAAGTGCTCCAAAAATTCCGGGAAAAATATATAAAAAATCAGCGCAACAGAAGCTTCCGGAATCACCAAGAGAGGGAAGGGGGGCCACCACAAGGCAGCCAGGAGGGCAGGTGGCACGGCCCCACCCTGGGTCGCGCCAGGCACCCTCCTGACTGCCTCGTGGGTCCCCTCGACGCCCCCCTTCGCCTATATTTACCACTCGGGGTGGAAACCACTAATACGGACTCTTTTTTCTCGATCTCGCCTCTGTTCTGCCGCCGCCGCCATTTCTAGATCGGGGCTGCCTGGAGAAGCTGCTCCGGCACCCTGCCGGGAGAAGCTACCCCCTCCGGGAGACCCTCCATAGCCATGGACGCCTCCCGTATGTACCGTGAGTAGTTTCCCTTGGACCATGGGTCCGTGACCAGTAGCTATGTGATCTATCTCTCCCCCTTTTGTGCTTCCACTTGCGAGTCCTCGTGAGCTGCCTCACATGATCGAGGCATCTATGTATTTTCTGCTGTTGCTATGCTGAGTTTGTTGGGATCTGATGGATTATGAGACTATGTTCAGATTGTGATGAGTAATATATTTGGTTCTTCTCTTTTATATTTTGTTCTTGATTAAATTCTTGCATGTTCTCCATTGCGGTATTTTCTTTGGCCAAGTATTTTATTTGCAACTCCAAGAGAGAGCGTTATGCTCGATTGTGGGTTCAGCCCCTTGATGTCTAGCTTGAGTGACAGAAACATGAGACTAGGGGATGTTTTGTTGCCACCAGGGATAAAACAACGGTGCTTGTACCTGCGGGTGCAAGGATTGTTTACTTTACGCATAGTTCTTTTAATGCAGTTGTCTGTTGCTTTGAGTTTACACTTTGGGTGGGATTCGCAACTTAATACCAGCGAGATGTTCTGGATAGATATATCAAGGTGGATGATTCGTAGTAGATGCAGATGGATTTCAGTCTACTTACTTTGGCATACTGCCCATTGCTTTTGAGCCCTTCCTTTCTTTGCAGCATAGTTAGCATTGCGGTGCCTTCATAATCCTGCCAATTTCCCAACTGTGATTTGTTTACCTCGCTAACACTTTTATCGTCTTTTGGGAGAGAGACATCACTAGTGAAAATCACGGGACCCCGGTCCATCTTCATATCACTGTTTACATCCTTATTACTTTCAGTCTTTACTTTCAGTTGCCACTATTATTATCTCTTGCGTTGATCCTTTGTAAACAGCAAGGCCGGAGGAATTGACAACTCCTCTGTACTCGTTGGGAGCAAAGTTATTTGTATCTGTGTGCAGGTCCAGGTGAAGCTAGCAAACTCGGCGCCATTGTTCACTTTACCACATTCTTGTATCCTTCGGAGTCCTACGGGAGACAAACCTTGGTATCTTTGCCAAGGGAAAACTTGCCGTTGCACTATATCTCACTCTGCACTTAGGGTAACCAACGAGGCTTGAAGAGTATTAACACTCTCTTGACATCAGCAAGTTTTCTGGCGCCGTTGTCGGGGAATCCAGTCTACAAGATAGGGGAGTTGCACACTATCTTTTACCTTTGCTTTTTAGTCTTGTTAGTTTATCTTTCAGTTTTTATCTTCGTGTCCTTTATCAAAAATAAAAATAAAATATTATGTCTAGTTCCTTACTTGCCAATCAATGTATGACTTCTTTGAAACCAAATCTTATTGGCATGGAGGATTCACCGAGGATCAACAAAAGTGGTACAAGGAACACTGCTTGTCTCAAAAGAGGATACACTTATGGAAACAAATACATCAGTTGGATGAGTATGCTAGAAACTTGTGCTCAATATATAATATATATCTCTGCATGGATGAATCTTGTTGCTTTATGAGGCATAAACACCTTGCTTTCCAATGTGAGTATAATGATGATGAAACCTTAGCTTCTTATGCTAAGAGAAACTATGATTTTTATGATGCAGAGGAAATAGAAGAATTTGTTGCTTATAAGGGTGCCTATGAAATTACTTCTCTTCTTAAAAATTTTGATGATGCCCCTTACAAATCTGAGAGTCTTGCTCTACTTAACTATTGTTTGGAATATTACGATGCAAATTACTATATTACTGATCATCTTGAGAGAATCTCTCCTCCAAAGGAAGAGACTAATGTTTTGCAGGACTCTATGGAAGAAGAAATTACTGAACCTGAAAGCTCCTTGGATGAAAAAGAGGAGGAGAGTGACGAACAAGAGGAGCAAGAATGGATCCATCCATGTCTACCTTCTAATGAGAGTAACTCTTTGACTCTTACCTTATATGAGTGTTATGATCCTATGGATTCTTTTGAAATATCCCTTTTTGATGAAGTTGATGCCTTCTATGCTTATGGCCGTGATGCCACTATGGATGATGCTTACGGAGATGAACTTGCTATAGTTCCTCGTGTTAAGCATGAAATTGTTGCTATTGCACCCACACTTGATTTCCCTATTATCCATTTGAAATCTCCAACTATTGCGGAGAATTTTTCTCTTATCAAGGCTCAATGTGATGGGTTGCATCTATCTTATGATCCTAAAAACCGTGTTGAAAACAATACACGTGTGCTTGTAGGTCATGAACAATATGATTTATGTGAAATTTATATTCTTGATGTTGTTCATGATACTACTGAAAATTATTTTGAGAGAGGGAAGTTTGGTTGTAGAAACTTCCATATTACTAAAACTCCTTTCTTTAAGTTGAAAGTTTTGAAGATGTTCTTGTTCCACCTTCCTATGTTGGTTTCTTTGTGCTTCTTTGATTTATTTTCTTACAAGATGCCTATGCATAGGAAGTGGGTTAGGCTTAAATGTGTTTCATATTTTCTTCTTGATGCTCTCTTTTGCTTCAAATCTTTATTCTTATGAGAGCACCTTTTATAATCTTTAAGCCTAGCTAATGGCTCTAAAGAAGCGCTTTCGGGAGGCAGCCCGCAACGAATTTAGGTTTTTCTTTTTGCTTTTGTTCTGTTATTAGTGGTCTTGATGATTGTTAATACTGTAGCAACATCATTGTATCTTTACTTTTCAAGCTTTGTGCCAAGTTTAGCCTCATACGACAAGGGAAGTGAAAGTTGTGACATGCTGTCCAGAAAACAGATTCTGTCCTCGTGACTAGAAAAATCACAGAAAAACCCAGTTCATCTTTTTGAGCTGAATTTTTTACACAGCGTGCTCTATACAATTACGAAACTTCCGTATGTTCTGAGTTTTATTATTTGAGTTGCAGAAGTACCCCTAAAAAATTCATTTCTATCTGTTGTTCTGTTTTTCACAGATTCTGCCACGTTTTGTCTCTCCTTACTTTTGCAAACCTTAAGCTTGCTTTTTCTTTGCAAAAACTTTTTGGCAATCTTGAGAAAAAGTAGCTCTTCAAGATTATCTTTATTTGCAGTAGAGGAAAAATTATTGTAGTAGGGTACTAACCTCTCTAATCAGTCTACATTGAGTTATGTATGAAGGGAGTTTTCAAGTGTGCGATGGAAGATGATGAAAGAAGATCTTGGAGTGTCAAACGCTCAAGCTTGGGGATGCCCATGTGCACCCCCAATAAATATTCAAGAAGAATCAAGCGTCTAAGCTTGGGGATGCCCCCGAGCATCCCCTTCTTCATCAACAATCATCAGTTTGTCCCTCGTTGCACTATATTTTTATCACTTCATGCGTTATGTGCTTTGCTTGGAGCGTCTCACTCTTAGGTTTTGTTTTTAGTTTTCTTTTGCTTTGTTTGCTGTAGTAACAAGTTAGACCCCAACTTACTCTTTTGTGTGGGAGAGATTCACGCTCCGCTTGAACTAGAACTCCTCATAGGATTTGCACGCTTGTTCTTTTAGTTGTGAGCTGTTCTTTTTCTTTTCTTAGCTGTTGTTCTGTTTAGTTGTAGTGCTTTCAAGGATTGTTTACTTTACGCAAAGTTCTTTTAATGCAGTTGTCTGTTGCTTTGAGTTTACACTTTGGGTGGGATTCGCAACTTAATACCAGCGAGATGTTCTGGATAGATATCTCAAGGTGGATGATTCGTAGTAGATGCAGATGGATTTCAGTCTACTTACTTTGGCATACTGCCCATTGCTTTTGAGCCCTTCCTTTCTTTGCAGCATAGTTAGCATTGCGGTGCCTTCATAATCCTGCCAATTTCCCAACTGTGATTTGTTTACCTCGCTAACACTTTTATCGTCTTTTGGGAGAGAGACATCACTAGTGAAAATCACGGGACCCCGGTCCATCTTCATATCACTGTTTACATCCTTATTACTTTCAGTCTTTACTTTCAGTTGCCACTATTATTATCTCTTGCGTTGATCCTTTGTAAACAGCAAGGCCGGAGGAATTGACAACTCCTCTGTACTCGTTGGGAGCAAAGTTATTTGTATCTGTGTGCAGGTCCAGGTGAAGCTAGCAAACTCGGCGCCATTGTTCACTTTACCACATTCTTGTATCCTTCGGAGTCCTACGGGAGACAAACCTTGGTATCTTTGCCAAGGGAAAACTTGCCGTTGCACTATATCTCACTCTGCACTTAGGGTAACCAACGAGGCTTGAAGAGTATTAACACTCTCTTGACATCAGCAAGTTTTCTGGCGCCGTTGTCGGGGAATCCAGTCTACAAGATAGGGGAGTTGCACACTATCTTTTACCTTTGCTTTTTAGTCTTGTTAGTTTATCTTTCAGTTTTTATCTTCGTGTCCTTTATCAAAAATAAAAATAAAATATTATGTCTAGTTCCTTACTTGCCAATCAATGTATGACTTCTTTGAAACCAAATCTTATTGGCATGGAGGATTCACCGAGGATCAACAAAAGTGGTACAAGGAACACTGCTTGTCTCAAAAGAGGATACACTTATGGAAACAAATACATCAGTTGGATGAGTATGCTAGAAACTTGTGCTCAATATATAATATATATCTCTGCATGGATGAATCTTGTTGCTTTATGAGGCATAAACACCTTGCTTTCCAATGTGAGTATAATGATGATGAAACCTTAGCTTCTTATGCTAAGAGAAACTATGATTTTTATGATGCAGAGGAAATAGAAGAATTTGTTGCTTATAAGGGTGCCTATGAAATTACTTCTCTTCTTAAAAATTTTGATGATGCCCCTTACAAATCTGAGAGTCTTGCTCTACTTAACTATTGTTTGGAATATTACGATGCAAATTACTATATTACTGATCATCTTGAGAGAATCTCTCCTCCAAAGGAAGAGACTAATGTTTTGCAGGACTCTATGGAAGAAGAAATTACTGAACCTGAAAGCTCCTTGGATGAAAAAGAGGAGGAGAGTGACGAACAAGAGGAGCAAGAATGGATCCATCCATGTCTACCTTCTAATGAGAGTAACTCTTTGACTCTTACCTTATATGAGTGTTATGATCCTATGGATTCTTTTGAAATATCCCTTTTTGATGAAGTTGATGCCTTCTATGCTTATGGCCGTGATGCCACTATGGATGATGCTTACGGAGATGAACTTGCTATAGTTCCTCGTGTTAAGCATGAAATTGTTGCTATTGCACCCACACTTGATTTCCCTATTATCCATTTGAAATCTCCAACTATTGCGGAGAATTTTTCTCTTATCAAGGCTCAATGTGATGGGTTGCATCTATCTTATGATCCTAAAAACCGTGTTGAAAACAATACACGTGTGCTTGTAGGTCATGAACAATATGATTTATGTGAAATTTATATTCTTGATGTTGTTCATGATACTACTGAAAATTATTTTGAGAGAGGGAAGTTTGGTTGTAGAAACTTCCATATTACTAAAACTCCTTTCTTTAAGTTGAAAGTTTTGAAGATGTTCTTGTTCCACCTTCCTATGTTGGTTTCTTTGTGCTTCTTTGATTTATTTTCTTACAAGATGCCTATGCATAGGAAGTGGGTTAGGCTTAAATGTGTTTCATATTTTCTTCTTGATGCTCTCTTTTGCTTCAAATCTTTATTCTTATGAGAGCACCTTTTATAATCTTTAAGCCTAGCTAATGGCTCTAAAGAAGCGCTTTCGGGAGGCAGCCCGCAACGAATTTAGGTTTTTCTTTTTGCTTTTGTTCTGTTATTAGTGGTCTTGATGATTGTTAATACTGTAGCAACATCATTGTATCTTTACTTTTCAAGCTTTGTGCCAAGTTTAGCCTCATACGACAAGGGAAGTGAAAGTTGTGACATGCTGTCCAGAAAACAGATTCTGTCCTCGTGACTAGAAAAATCACAGAAAAACCCAGTTCATCTTTTTGAGCTGAATTTTTTACACAGCGTGCTCTATACAATTACGAAACTTCCGTATGTTCTGAGTTTTATTATTTGAGTTGCAGAAGTACCCCTAAAAAATTCATTTCTATCTGTTGTTCTGTTTTTCACAGATTCTGCCACGTTTTGTCTCTCCTTACTTTTGCAAACCTTAAGCTTGCTTTTTCTTTGCAAAAACTTTTTGGCAATCTTGAGAAAAAGTAGCTCTTCAAGATTATCTTTATTTGCAGTAGAGGAAAAATTATTGTAGTAGGGTACTAACCTCTCTAATCAGTCTACATTGAGTTATGTATGAAGGGAGTTTTCAAGTGTGCGATGGAAGATGATGAAAGAAGATCTTGGAGTGTCAAACGCTCAAGCTTGGGGATGCCCATGTGCACCCCCAATAAATATTCAAGAAGAATCAAGCGTCTAAGCTTGGGGATGCCCCCGAGCATCCCCTTCTTCATCAACAATCATCAGTTTGTCCCTCGTTGCACTATATTTTTATCACTTCATGCGTTATGTGCTTTGCTTGGAGCGTCTCACTCTTAGGTTTTGTTTTTAGTTTTCTTTTGCTTTTTTTGCTGTAGTAACAAGTTAGACCCCAACTTACTCTTTTGTGTGGGAGAGATTCACGCTCCGCTTGAACTAGAACTCCTCATAGGATTTGCACGCTTGTTCTTTTAGTTGTGAGCTGTTCTTTTTCTTTTCTTAGCTGTTGTTCTGTTTAGTTTTAGTGCTTTCAAGGATTGTTTACTTTACGCAAAGTTCTTTTAATGCAGTTGTCTGTTGCTTTGAGTTTACACTTTGGGTGGGATTCGCAACTTAATACCAGCGAGATGTTCTGGATAGATATCTCAAGGTGGAT
This sequence comes from Bromus sterilis, assembly GCA_950022295.1. Lineage (NCBI taxonomy): Eukaryota > Viridiplantae > Streptophyta > Magnoliopsida > Poales > Poaceae > Bromus > Bromus sterilis. Next base: position 134,400,679 of record OX465597.1, read on the forward strand.
GATTCGTAGTAGATGCAGATGGATTTCGGTCTACTTACCTTGGCGTACTGCCCATTGCTTTTGAGCCCTTCCTTTCTTTGCAGCATAGTTAGCATTGCGGTGCCTTCATAATCCTGTCAATTGCCCAACTATGATTTGTTTACCTCGCTAGCACTTTTATCGTCTTTTGGGAGAGAGACATCACTAGTGAAAATCACGGGACCCTGGTCCATCTTCACATTATTGTTCACACCCTCAATTTACTTTCAGCTTTTACTTTCCTTTGCACCTTTTATCTCTTGCGTTGATCCTTTGTAAACGACAAGGCCGGAGGAATTGACAACTCCTCTGTACTCGTTGGGAGCAAAGTTATTTGTTGCTGTGTGCAGGTCCACGACAACACCCTAGTCAGGAAGCAATTTCTGGCGACGTTGCCACCTACTTGTATCTCCTGAGTCCTACTGGTTCGATAACCTTGGTATCTTCACCGAGGGAAACTTGCTGCTGCACTGCATCTCAAACCTTCCACTTGGGGTAACCAACGAGGGGCGAGAAGCCATCATCGTGGCACCCTGATCTCGATCGTGTACAATGCGTGCATGATTAAGTACATGTTCGTAAATCGGGGGCGTCGCACCCCGGCACCCCCAATAAATATTCAAGGAGACTCAAGTGTCTAAGCTTGGGAATGCCCCCGTGCATCCCCTTCTTCATCAACAATTTACCAACTCATCCTTCTTAACACTACATTTTTATTGCTTCACATGTTATGTGCTTTGCTTGGAGCGTCTTGCTCTTTACTTTTCAGTTTAGTTTAGTTTTGTTTAGTTTTGTGTGTTGGTCATAACAAGTTGGACCCTAGCATGCCTTGTATGGGAAAGGAACACTCTCCACTTTTCCCTAGAATGCTCATAGTTTTCACTTTTATATTTTTTAGTGTTCAATTTTTATTACTCTACCATGTTTACCACTTGTTTTCATGTTTATTTATTTCTAAGAGCTGAGAATTAGAATTTATAGAACTCTCTTGAGTTTCATGTTTATCTTGTTTAGAGAGTTACCTTTGTTGTACTAGGTGTGTATCTTACTTTGAGTAGGTAATCAAGTTTGCTAAGTGGAGTTTAGTAGTAACCTGCAATATTTTTGAGGTGTTGATACAAGTAATGTTTGGACTTCTGTGTGTCGAAAGCTCAAGCCTATTAGTGATAGGTGTCGTACATTGGCTCAACATGCTAATTTTCGAAAACTACAAAAATTACTTGAGAAATATAGCTACTGAAAGCATCACTAATCTTTGCGAGATTGTAAAAGAGCACCCTCTCGTTATCATGGGCCGAGGATGCGCAAGGATAACCATACCACAAACACTCCTATGTAAAAAGCAAGGTCAGAGAGATTGACAACCTCTGTATACTCGTTGAGAGAAAAGTTATTTGTGTCTTGTGTGCAGGTCCAGGCCAGGTAAACAACCTTTGGTTGTAACGGCGCCATTGTCTTCTTGCCACCTTCTTGTCGTTTATAGAATCCTCCTGGTTCGATAGACCTTACAGTCCTCATGTAAGGGAATTACCGCTATCTACATCATAACCTTCCACTTGGGGTAACCAACGAGGAGGTGTTATCTGCACCCATCTGTGCTCCACCTGCAACCAAACTACGTCGTCCTCCTTGTTGTATTCGCTTATCTATGCGAGGCATATCTCGGGGGTGAGGCCATTAGTGGCCCTCTTTAGGCACTTCTATACCCTAAGGGTGACGGCCAGGAAACATTGCTCTGGTAGCGCGTCCTTCAGGATCTTTGAAAGAGTCTCACAGTATTTTATCCCCATGGATGCGCTCAAGTGGTAGAGCGACGGGTTCCATTCCCATTGGGTCCTTATGGATCCGGGGAAATCCCGTCCAAACTTCTCCGTGCATGCAGCCATCGCAAAGAAACATTCCGGCTGGTGCGAGGGTGGAGATGCAGGTGCCGGAGATCGAGACAGTGAATAAGATAATTATTGCTGATAATAGTTAATCTAAATGCTAAGTGCTCACTACCAAGTATGTGAGAGATAATAATTAATCACCCATAACTTTGTGTGAGAGAGGAAGTTTTTATTTTATTTTATTTGTTTATCTTTGGTTGGGTTCCACGTGTAGGTGAGGGAAGGGTGAATGTTTTTATTTATTTTTCTGTTGGGTAGGTCCTACATGTAAGTGACACATACGTACATGGATAGAACTGTTAATGAAACAACCAGATGACGGTCAAACTCCTTTGACCAGACGTAAACTACAAGGAAAGACATTTCTATAAAGGCAGTGACGGAGCCAAGATTGGAGTAAGCCGCAGGTCCAAAAAAATAGCACGAGTAAAAAAATATCCATCAGGCTATAACTACCTCATACAAAATATGGTTTCGTTGCACAATTTTTTTGAATTTAAACTAAATTCTTAACAATACAACAGGAAAGATAAAGACATGACAAAAACTACGAACAATAAAGCACATTGCATATTTGTATTTGATAATTTGAATACTTCAATCATGAGAAGTAGGCAGCAACAGGGTAGAAAATTGCATATCCACACATCTGGTGATCCACCTATTGGCTAATTAGAACAACTGTTGACACCCGTTTTTGGCACGACCACAAACTTATACAAGATTGCCAAACCGGAGGCTTCCAAGTCAATGCCAACCCTGAAGAGAGAGCTTTCGAGTTACTGCTAGCTCGGAGATGAGGGTAAACCGAGTTGCAGCCAGCACCAAGTTACTGCTAGCTCAGAGGACGAAGGTTACCGAGTTCCTGCTATCTCGGAAGACTAAGAACATACCGAGTCAATCGCTACTCGAAAGCTACAGTGAACTGAGTTACTAGTTACTTGGAAGCCATAGTGTACCGAGTTACTTGTTACTCGAAAGCCAAGATGAACCAAGTTACTTGTTATTCAGAAGGTAGAATCAACCGAGTTACTCGTTACTTGGAAGACAAAAGGAACCGAGTTACTCGTTACTCGGAAGCCATAGTGTACCGAGTTACTCGCTTCTCAGAAACCAAGATGAGCCGAGTTACTCGTTACTCGGAAGCAAGTACCGAGTTTTCGCCAACTCGGAAGCGTGTACCGAGTGCTTTCTCCGAGTGCCTTTATTCCAACTCGGAAGCAAGTATCAGTTTATAGCCAAGTCGAAGACAATATACCGAGTGCTTTCAACGAGTACTTTTACCGAGTGGTTCCAACTCTGAAAGGAAGGTGCCGATTGCACCGGCGTAGCTCGGAAAGTTTCCTTACGTGTGCAATCGTGCAGAGTCTGGGCTCGGCTTGGCGGTAGTGATTTGGAAAGAGGCCCGAGTCCTTTTCCGGTGTAAGAAGGCTTGCCCGAGTCCTTTTCTTGCACGGGAAGACCAACCCCCTCATATAATGAGGTGACGGCCGATTGAAAACAACAACACACAATCGAACAAACGCATCTACATCTTTTTCGTGTTCATCTATCCCTACTCTTGTATCTTTCTTATCGTTCTTCGTCTACTCTTGTTCTTGCAGGAAAACGAATTGCGAAGCTTTAGGGGAGTCCAGGACGACCTAGAGTAGCCAATCGTCGCCGATTTCTCTGACGGGGTCCCTCCCAAGGGCTTGGGGCGTCTGGTGTCAAAAGAGCTGACCGGATTGTCTTGCGTATCGCGCTTCCGGTTGGCCTCCCACGGTGCGAGCTGCGGAGTATCTCCCTCGACGCCGCGGGTACACGTGACGTGTTCGTGTAGGGCGCAATTCAGCGTCAACACACTTTTTGGCGACTCCGTTGGGGACAAAAGCTTTGAACATTCTCTGGCCTATTCTTGCTAAAAGGAAATCGTCATCAAGTTGTTGCAATCTACGAAGGTGGTATGAATTCCCAATTCACCTATGTAGATGCAAATAATTCATATGTTGTTGCTAGATCACCTAATGAACATGATGTATCGACTAGCCCTAGTTTTATTTATTATGCATCTAATTATGTGCAACAGCTGGTTCATAATAACATATATCCTTCAAGTTCTAGTTTTAGCAACATACAACATATGTATCCCAACCCTCATGCATCGGAAACCCCACTAATTCATATGTCGGTGAACAACATGATGGGCGTGAGTGATCAATATAAGGCACCTCATGTATAGGAGGGCGTCTCAAAATTTTATCCATCGGTAGTTAGCTCGTAATATGAGGGTTCATCCCCAAACATGCCGATGGATGGGGAAATCGACCATGCTTCAATTAGTTATTCGGCTAATTACCCTCAACCATCATATGCTACACCATGTGTTACTAACTTTTCAACACCATGTGAAACTGGTGATATTCATAATTCGGCTCTACACCTTTACAATGGTTATGGCCGAATAGGTGGAGATTCAAAGGGAACTCAGGTGCATCCATCTGGTGTTGTAGCGGCAAGGTGCATGCTGACTCTTGAGGAATTACCAATCGATTATCAACAGATTTATGAAGCCCTCAAGAAGCAGCGTAAGGAGCAACGCATGGAGGCTTATGAGGCGCTCATGAAGCAACAAGAGGAGGAATATTTGCAGAAGTTTTGCGCAACTATTAAGAAAGATCCATCTACTCCTTACTGCAACAATCATGTTGATCCATCTTCATTAGAGAGACAAGAATGCGAAGCTCTGCAAGCTAACCAAGAAAAAGTTGACTCGGATAATACGATTGAGCCGACTAAGGAAGCCGAGTCATATAACTCGGTGAATACCGAGTCTAGTGCGCAGAAGAAGGTCAACCCGGGTGTCGGGACCCGGGGTTTGCGTATGTAATTCCAGTCACAACTCAACCATATGGAGAGCCGAGAGTCGTACCCACTTGTCTAAGCAGACAAGGCAAAGCACAGAACACTCTCGGAAAGCATCGTACGTGAGGGGCATCCCATCCAGGCCGGATGATCAACTGAGATGGGTCCTCATCGTCCGCTCACAAGTCTAAATGATTATGGGTGGTGAAATCCCATACGCATAGACAAGTCGCCTCAACCATATTCTCGATTGAATTATAACACTTACATAAACAGACTCCAGCCCGATCACCTAGTCGGGATCTCGAGCGGGCTCAATCATAAAACAAAGTGTGCCACGTGACAGAGTCACGAGCAATCGCATCGCGATGTCCCAAGCTGCGCACATCTAAGGACCACTTGGTGTATAAAAGACCGCCGGCAAGAACACAACTAAGCTATCGAACCCCACACAAGACATGCATGTTATAATCATACACGCAGCATACATGTCCAGTGTAATCAGCAGATAATCACAACATGAACTCTACAAACTCATAGTCTTTATAACTTCTGCTAAACAGAGCAGACATAGTAGTTGTATTACAAGCAGAGATCACATGGTTGTGATCCAACATTACATCAAACATCAACGGAAGCAAATTATGTCTTAGTAAAGACAAGGTTAACAAATGGCTTAAGAAGCCTGAAAGAAAATACAACGACCCTCCAAAGGGCACAGGCTGCTGTCAGGAACTATACGACCTGGTCCACGTCGAGCTCGAGGTAGAGGCCACCATCAGGGTCAGTGGTCTCGTCTCTAAAACATAGAATAAGCAAACGTGAGTACAAAGACGTACTCAGCAAGACTTACATAGGAACTATACTACTCATGCACATGTATCAAGGCAAAGGGAGGTGGGGTTTCAATGCAGAAGTGCCAGCTTTGACTTGGCTAGTCCTGTACTACGAATACCAGAAAGAGGTAAGGAGCGTACACGAGTCCAAGTATCAAGTCTCCAACCAATACACCACTATGGATACTTCCTCGACTTCCCCACGAGGAAGCACGCCATAACACTCACACTTATCTTGGCAAGTTTTAAGAGTAACCGTTCAAGTTGTCTATGATCAAGTAAAGGTCTCCAAGTAGTCCATAACCGCGGACACGGCTATTCGAATAGTTCATTAACCCTACAGGGGTGTACTGCTACACACACGCCTCATCAGTTACCGCCTGGGGATGGACCCTTCAAGTGAGTACCGGCGAGGATGCTGCCATGACACTTCACTCACGGCACCATCTCTAGTCCTAGGGAGTCGCCTATTTGAGTTGGGACCACAATCGGAATTCGACCCATTTTTCCGATGCGGACTCAAACATTTTGTGACCGCCATCAAGCTCAACTCGATCATGATCACTTGATTCAACGTGCCCACAACCTACGCCAACCACTTACCTTGGTTCCACCTTCTTGAGATCGTTAAAGGGCGAACTACTTGCGACTCCTGGACAGGTCCGGGGTGAGGTACTGGGCCGAGAGGGGTCAGTGAGCCCAATGTGTGGTCGTACTCTTAGTCTTGGATAACAACACAAGAACTCGGGCTTAAGGCAGTGTTCAACGAGACAACCCACTATGTACTCCTACACAACCTCTCATCGTTCACCTTGTTTAGGTCAAATTCACCAACACAGTTTCACTTTCATCAACACCATGTTCACTATCATCCCGACTCACATCAAAAGCATCCTCATTGTAAACTCTAAGCATGCAATAAGCAGTAACAGTTGCAGTGGCCACATGATATCAATCAACTCCTATGTTAGCTAGGATTGTGGTTTGCTTACTACTATGACAAGATGATAGGTCATGCATCGGATATGGGTTCAACTATGCGGTAGAATCGATAACAAGGTGATCTCCTAAACATGCATAAGCGAGACTGAGAGGGAATTGGGATTTTATCGACATGATCAAGGAGGGGGTGCTTGCCTTGCTGACGATCACGAGGTACTAGTCTTCTGACGTGAGGTTGAACTCGTCTCCGACATCAACTCTACCGAGAAGAAGCAATCACCGAAGCACTGAAAGTAATGCACATTCAACATAGTACAATGCACAATCAATATGCAAAACATAGCATGGCAAGGTACTGATGTGACTTAGGTTTAATTTGCAACATGTTAATTGAAGTTTATTTGAAAAGTGAATTCAAATTCAAACTCCAAATGTATTCAAATTGGTCCAAGTTGCATTTGCTAAAGTTTGTTCATTGCAAACCATGTGATCATGTATGTGAAATGCTTCTGAAGTGTAGGTGATCATATTAGCATTGCTTTGGTTGAAGTTGGAATGGCTTTAGTGATTTATTTGAATTATATAAAATGATCCATATAGCAAAATGCTACTGGTTCCTCAATATAAACAATTCAAACATGGATGAAAGTTTGATATTTGGATAAATAATTTTATTATGATCAATTTTCATATATTACACTTTGCATTTGGAGTTATAGATTAAAATATATTCAATTTCAAAGTTTTGAATATTTTCTGGAATTTCTGGATTAAAATCAAACTAAAAGGATTATTGCATCAGCACTAGGTCATGCTGACGTCATCTGCGTTGACTGGTCCAACTGACCAGTGGGGCCCGACTGTAAGTGACTCAGGGTTAATTGTTTTCTGTTTATTTTTAACCCGTGTTAATTAGTGGCTGGGCCCATCTGTCATAGACTGGGGGGGTTGATTAGGCAGGGGATTAGAGGGATAATGGCGGCGGCTTGACGCCGGCGGCTCTGCCACGGCGGCGCCCTCGCCGGAATCGGCTAGGGGCCACGGGGAGGGGAACGGAGGGCAAGGGCGTGTGCCTCGTGCTCACGCGCATCGCGTGGAGCACGCGAGGGACCTCGAGGAGGCCTCGGGCCACGCCGGCGACGACTCGCGCGGCGGCCGGTTCCTGTCTACGGCGGGGAACGTCGACGAGGGGTCGGGGAGAAGCAGGGATGGGGGGAAACGGAGCGCTGTTCTCACCTGAAGGCGATGGCGCACTCGAGGAAGCCGGGGAGGAGTTGAGGGCGCCGGATTTCTCGCCGGGGTTCCTTGCGGCCGGCGGCGGGGAATTGAGGCGGGCGTCTCCTCCGGTGGTCTTCGGCGTCAATTCCGCGTGCAGAATGACGAGGACGATCACGGGGCGTCTTCTAGACACGGCGACTCGGCGTCTAGGGCACGGTGGCCACGTCGGAGCACGTGGCGTGCTCCGGCTGCTCTCGAGGCAGTGCTCGGAACGGAGGAAGGAGAAGGGGAGCACGGCCAGAGAGAGGGGGAGAAGAGGCGGGGCTTCCCCAGGTGTCCAGCGGCGAGGAGAAGGAGGCAGGGGGGGCGCGCCACGGTGAAGCAGGTGGTGTCCACGGCCACGGCATGAGCGGCACGCAGCTGCGTGCCTGCCTGAGGAAGAAGACGAGGCTGCCCTTGGGCTGGGCCTCCTCGGCTAGTTGGGCCGCAAGTAAGTGGGCTTTTGCCCTTTTTATTTTCTTTTTCTTTTATATCTTTTTCTGTTTAATTTGTTTGCCCTAAAAATAAATACTAGGGCATTTTATAAAAACTCCCATTTAATTTTATAAAACCTAGGTGACTCTATAGAAGTCAACCCCAAGTTTTGGGAATTTTTGAAATTCAAATTATTTGAATTCCAATTCAAATAGACAGTTGATTTAATTTCCAATCCACTGTTTGGATTTTTGAAAAATCTATGAGCATGGGATTAATCCCAAATCACTTTTAAATTGATCACACTCATTTTTAGGACTTTTCAACATATCCAAAAGAATTTTGGAAAAATATTTATTTCTGGCCTTTTTATTTAAATCATTTAGGGCTTTTCTTTTCCCCATTTCTTTTTTCTTTTGCAATTTGTTTCAAGATGCAAAAATGCAAGCTAGGTTAAACACAAACCTAATTTAGGGTTTTGACAACTCGCCCCACTCAAAAGAATCTCATCCCGAGATTCAGAAGTCGTCGGGAAGAGGGTGGGGTACTCAGCTCGTAGACGATCCTCTCGTTCCCAGGTGGCTTCTTTCTCTGAATGATGTGACCACTGCACTTTGAAGAATCTGATCTTCTGACGTCTGGTGCTACGCTCGGCTTCATCAAGAATACGAACAGGGTACTCTCGATATGAAAGGTTATCTTGGAGATCAAGCGTTTCGTGGTCTACTTCGCGGATGGGGTCCTTGAAGCAACGCCTGAGTTGAGAGACGTGGAAGACATCATGAACCTGGGAGAGGTGAGGGGGTAGTTCCAATTGGTAGGCAACTTCTCCACATTTATCCAGAATGCGAAAAGGACCAATGTAACGTGGGGCCAACTTGCCTTTGATACCGAAGCGATGGGTACCCTTCAGAGGAGTAACCCGAAGGTAAGCCTTATCATCTAGATTGAAGCTTTCTTCCCTATGATGACGATCATAATAGCTTTTCTGACGAGACTGGGCTGTCTTCAATTTCTCACGAACAATGTGAACCTGCTCTTCTGCATCCTGAATCAAATCCGGTCCAAAGAATTGTCTTTCACCGGTTTCTGACCAGTTTAGGGGTGTTCGACATTTCCGTCCATAGAGAAATTCAAAAGGAGCCATGCCCAAACTAGATTGGAAGCTATTGTTATACGCAAATTCGGCAAAAGGAAGAGAATTCTCCCATTTATTTCCGGAAGAGATAACACAAGCCCTGAGCATGTCTTCGAGAATTTGATTTACCCTTTCAACTTGACCACTGGACTGCGGGTGATAAGCGGTGCTAAAGGAGAGGTGGGTTCCCATAGCATTCTGAAAACTTTCCCAAAATCGAGAAGTGAAAAGACTACCACGGTCTGAATTGATTTCCAAAGGAACACCGTGAAGTGACACGATTCGGGAGACATACAAGTCCGCTAACTGGCTAGCAGTTATAGACTCGCGAACAGGAAGGAAGTGAGCAACTTTTGAAAGTCTATCAATAACAACGAAGATGGCATCATTTCCTTTCTGGGTTTTTGGAAAGCCAGTGATGAAGTCCATACTGACTTTATCCCATTTCCACTCGGGGATAGGCAAAGGTCTAAGAGTACCAGCAGGTCTTTGATGTTCTGCCTTAACGCGACGACAAACATCACATTCAGCAATGAACTGAGCAATTTCTCTCTTCATCCTAGTCCACCAAAATCTCTGGCGTAGATCTTGATTCATTTTTGTACCACCGGGATGAATCGAGAGGGGAGATTCATGGGCTTCTTTAAGGATCAACTGTCTAAGGTTCTTATTCTTCGGTACTACTATCATGTTCTCAAAGTATACAACACCTTCATTGTCTAGGGTAAAACATTTAGCCTTACCACTAGCAATGTTTGCTTTGATGTGTCGGATACCTCGAGCATGTTTCTGAGCAGCTTTGATTTGATCCTCAAGAGTTAGTTTCACTACCAAGGTGGAAAGGAATCCATAAGGAACAATCTCAAGATTAAGCTTTCGTAGTTCCTCATAGAGAAGTGGTTGATACTGTTGTAACATGAGGTTGTTACAATACGACTTACGACTTAGTGCATCAGCCATGACATTGGCTTTGCCTGTGGTGTAAGAAATTCATAAGTCATAATCTTTTATCAACTCAATCCAGCGTCTTTGCCTGAGATTAAGATATGGCTGGGTGAAAATGTATTTAAGGATTTGGTGGTCGGAATAGATCTCACAACGATTACCAAGGAGGTAATGTCGCCAAGTTGTCAGGGCATGAACTACGGCAGCGAGTTCAAGATCATGGGTAGGATAGTTCTCTTGCATAAGTATGCATCCTAACCCTTGCCGTGAGGCGTCACAAAAGATCTCGAAACCCTTTTTGGTGTCTGGAGGCGCAAGTACGGGTGCAGAAGTCAATCTTCTTTTTAGCTCTTGAAAGCTTTCCTCGCACTTGGGGGTCCATTCGAATTTCTTATCTTTCTTGAGGAGTTCAGTTAGAGGCTTTGCAACTTTAGAAAAGTTCTCGACGAAGCGGCGACAATAGCTTGCTAAGCCAAGAAAACTCCTAACTTGCTTAACCGATTCAGGTGGAGTCCACTCAAGGACGGCCTGAACTCTCTCGAGATTGACAGCAATGCCTTTGGCAGAAATCACGTGGCCTAGATAGGTCACTTCTGGTAGCCAGAATTCACACTTTGAGAATTTGGCATATAGGCGATGCTCTCGAAGTTTCATCAATACCAGTCTAAGATGTTCTGCGTGCTCTTCTTCGTTCTTCGAGTAGATGAGAATGTCATCAAGATAAACTACAACAAATTTATCTAAATACTCCATGAAGATCGAATTCATCAAACGCGAGAATGTGGCGGGGGCATTGGTTAAACCGAAGGACATGACGGTGTACTCGTAAAGACCATAACGAGTAGTAAAATCCGTTTTGGGAATGTCCTCGTTTCTTTTTTTGATTTGATGATAGCCTAATCTCAAATCCATCTTGGAGAAGACAGAGGATCCAACAAGTTGATTATAAAGATCATTGATCCTGGGCAGTGGGTACTTGTTCTTTATCGTCGCTAGATTTAGTGGGCGATAGTCTACTCACATCCTTTCTGTTCCATCTTTCTTCGTTACGAACAGAACGGGGCAACCCCATGGCGATGAGCTAGGGCGGATGAAGCCTTTTGCCAACGAAGCTTCAAGTTGGATTTTAAGCTCATCTAACTCACGTGGGGCCATTCTATATGGGCGTCTGGATATTGGGGTGGTTCCTGGGATAAAATCTACCACAAACTCTACAGATCTGTCAGGTGGTATGCCTGGCAGCTCTTCTGGAAAGACATCCGGGAAGTCACGAACCACCGGAATATCTTCAAGATCAGGAAGTGGAAGCACATTCAAAGAATGCACCTGGGTTTTAGAGCTTGGTGAGGTGTACTTGATTGTCTGGCCTGATGGATGGGTTAGTTTCATTGACTTGGCTTTACAATCAAGGACATCATTTTGTCTTGATAACCAATCCATCCCTAGGATCACATCAATGTCTGAAGACTTGAGGGCTATAAGTGAAGCAAGGAATACTAGACCCTCAATTGCAACTTCATTTTCATGACTCACCATGGTGGTGTGCCATCTAGATCCAGGGGCTTGCACAACTAAGGGTGTGGATAACATCGAAAAAGAGATGTCATGTGACAGTGCAAAGTCCTGGGATATGAATGAATGAGATGCTCCTGGGTCGAAAAGAACCGAAGCTGGGGTGGAATTGACAGGAAGGGTTCCGAGTACAACATCGGTTGACTTGTGGGAATCTAGAATGGATACATGATTCACATAACCATATTCATAGGCAGGAGGCTTGACATTGGAAGTTTTGGGTGGTGGCTTGCCACGACGAAAGGCTTGCTTTGGTTTAGGTGTGGTGGCTACATAATTTTGGGGACACTCTCGAACATTGTGGCCTGATTGTCCACATTGGAAGCAAACACCACGTGGAATGAAAGGAACTTGAGAACTTGATTGTCCAACCAAATTCCAAGGAGGAAGTTTGGGTTGAGGTGGACGATATATGGTGGTTGGTGGTCTAGAAGCACTTACAGCATGACTGACGTCACTGAAGGGAATCCATACACAACGTTTCTGAGAACCTGAGCCAAAAAATTGTGCAAACTCACGATCACACTTGCGAGACTCTTCGTACAACTCATTTCCATACTCGGCCTTGAAGGATTTGTCGACTAATTCCCGGAAGTTGCCGAACTCATGAAGATTCAGGTCATGACGAAGGACGGGGCTAAGTCCCTTGCGGAACCTTGCTTGTTTCTTGGCATCGGTGGATACTTCTTCTTGGGCATAACGTGCTAGACGAGTGAACTCAGTCCGATACTCATGAACAGACATCTTTCCTTGGGTCAGATTGTAAAATTGTTCTCTCTTGTGCTCCATCAGCTGATCCGGAATATGGTATCCTCGGAAGTCATCACAGAACTCTTGCCAAGTCACCACGTGACCTACAGGCTGCATTGTGTAAGGCCCGATATGCGGTACTGTTCCAGATCTAGGTGTTTCCACCCAGATCCGGGGACGAAGCACATATCGGTCCCACCGCGACATATGACAAAGCCATATGCTCCGGATTTCCAACATGATATCACAACATTACAGATACAAGGATACAACATCTCATACAATCGGCATACAACTGCCTTAATACAATATAACAGCGGAAGATACATGTCTGAGTACAGACTACAATCAAATGCCTACTGCCAAAGAGAAAAACATCGATCCCATACCCACACGGGGCCAGGCCCTCCACCGGGATCCGCCTAACTAGTCGTCGTCGAGTCTCCACGTGAAACGTCGATCACCATACCTGTTGTCGATCAAGAACCCTGAAAAGAGTTTGGGGATAGTATCATGAGTACAGAAGTACTCAGCATCCAACTGTAGTGGTCATCTGACCCAGCAAGGACTTCATCACTCGTCATTCTAGGACAACTAGTAGTTTACGGTAAGGATGGGGTAAGTGGTGAGGTTGCTGCCGCACTAGCATTTATGAAGTGGCTAACGATCTAGAGAGTAATATAAGAAACCAAGCATTCGATGAGGAATCGTCTCCAACAAGTCTTGCTATCAACTACTTACGCAAGCATAACACCTATCCTATCCTTGTCCTCCTCTTCGCATCCCGACGAAGAAGAAGCAATCAAGGCACACACACACACGTTGATCAAGTTATATCAAGATTTTCTCAGTTGTTGTTGTCTATGAACAAGGAGTAGGTCTCAGGTCGTCCATAACCGTGGACACGACTTCTCGAAAAGATTTAACCCTGCAGGGGTGTACCAACTGCCCATTACAAGGCTCCGCACGCACGCCCATCTCTCTCAGTTGCTACCCATGATAGGCAACCATTTTATGATTTAGTCCCAAGAGATCCGGATCGACAAGTCCCTCTAACTAACAACGCACAAATCCGGGTGGCCCCCGGTGAGTCGACATCCGACTCAAAAGCCGGCCGCGCTATCGAGTCGGCCTCTACCGTCTGGACGAGGTCGGGTTAGCTACCCAAACAGATGTGGGCAGCCCCGTAGCTTCCAGGTGTGGACCAACAAAGGAACTAAGTCTCCGCTGGCCCGAGTTGTTTGAAAACTTGCGAGGTCGACACTCGCACACACACGTTTGCAAAAGGTAAAACCAGCTTGGGCCACCACTAGAAATGTTTGGAGCTAGATAGGTAAGAAGAGGGGACCCCATAAAATCCCACACGCGGTTAGGCACGCTCAGTCTTAAAACCAATACCCGGAACTCGGATCCTAGGTGACTCGAATGGAACAAAGCGTCGGGGCGGGATAGCCTAGACCTTCCATCCTTCGTCGAATATAGTCAACATTTATAATAATCATATCATCAACAACAACATAATAAAGTGATATCCCAAACCAAAGAGTAACTGGGTAACACCGTAGCATCCTAAGCATGCATACTAAGCAGGGGCTGAGAAACGAGCAATAGTAACATAGCAGTACAAGGTTTGCTGGGAAGGGACATGGCTGTATTGGTTTGAAAGAGGATGTAAACATGTGGTAGGATCAAACATCGAAACTAACCTAGACTAGCATGAAAACCGCTGGTTGAAATAGAATGGATCATAAGTAATGTATAGCCCTTGCCTGTTGATAAGTCGGGTTCCGAAGGTGTAGTTGATCGCAAGCTCGCATCGTCTCCGAGAGGTACCCGCGGAAGCACACAAGAAGGAAACACTGGAAAGCAATCAACGGTGCACCACTATTACTACGGAGCAATACAAGATCAAGAAGACATCACACGACACAGCAACGCGATACGGATCTATCGTCGAGAGCGGTTACTAACAGTTTAAGTGCGGTATCGGTCACACACGACGAATACCGCACGTTTACGGTGGTTCAAGTTGCTTAGCTACAGGTGATCAACCAACGGTTATTAAAATGGCAACTCAAGCAAGCATGGCATAGCACACAAACATGACAAGAGGTGAAGCACAAAGTAAACTATCTATGCTAGTCAATTTAAGTGAGGCAACACCCTAAACATGGGATAACACTAAGTGCTCCACGACAATTAAAGTAATTGGTACTGTTCTGCCCTAAACCAAATTTTAGGTTGGTTAACAACAGCAAACAATAGCATAAACACAGAGTACACGAAAAACTAATCAAGTTACATATAAAGAACACCCCAAACGGAGTTACGGTTAAAAAGATACAAGCAAAACAAGTTATGCACACATGCTGTATAAACAGGGTTAAATCTATATGCAAAAGTGCAGCAACATGACATATCAATACATGGGCATGAAGTAGACATGATGCTTAACAATATGCAATTGGAATCAATCAATTCCGATAAACGGCCGCGACATACTCGTCGACCGAAGTTGCAACAAAATAACAGTTTCAGCAACAGCAGCACAATAACATCAGGATCACCACTTTGGAGCAAGATTTAATATAGCTAGAGCACCCAAACATGACATGTTAAAGCATGGAAATGAAGTACACATGATGCTTAACACATAGGAGAAAGAATCAATGCAATAGGCCGCATGGATGAGTCACAATCATCATGCAAAGTTGCAACAAAATAGTAACAGCAGCACTTAACAGAAATTTGTAGCAGTTTAACGGCCTGATGCCAACTTTAGCACACAATTACACAATCAAGATGAGGTCAAATAAAAAATCTCACAAAAGACGGATTGAAGTACACGCAATTCTGAGCAACTTTCATTTTGGGGCCACGTTCATCGGAGCTACGGTTTAACGGGAAATTACAGCGCAAAAAGCAATCAGCAGCAGTATATTTCAGCACTTAGAAAAATTTACAGAGCTAAAAGAAAAAAAACAGACGGGATAAAAAAATAAAAAAAGGCTGGGCTGGCTCACCCCACTGGGCTCGGCCCAAGTGGCCTGGCTGGCTTGGACTGGCCGCTGGGGACGCCTGGCTCGGGCTGGCTTGGAGTTGGGCCACGCTGGAGCAGGCCGGCCCAGGTGACAACGGTGGCCCGGCTCGGGCATCTCCTCGCCCCGACGACCTGAGGCCACGGCGCGGCGGCTGGAGGCTCGCCGGACGGTGATGGGAGGCGGCGCGGTCCCGGGGTGGTGAAGGCGGCGGGGAACGGGCCGGATCCGACGGCGCCGGCTGGATCCCGACGACCTGGGGCGGCGGCGGCCATCTAGGCTTGGCGGCGGCGCTCGGCTGGAGTAGCCCGCAGCGGCTCGGCCTGGATGCGGCGACCGGCGGGACAACCTGCGGGGAGAGAGGGAGGAGTTAGAGGAGAGGAAAGGAAGAGGGAGAGGAGGCGCGGAGGAAGAGGAGAGGTGGCCAGCGGCGTACTGCTGGTCGGAGTTCGCCGCGGCGGCTCGAGCCCCTCGGGCGGCGGCTGCGTCCATGGACGTGGAGGAGAGAGGAGGGAGGTTGGGACGAGGCTGGCCAGATCTGGGCCGTTGGATCGGCCGATCCAACGGTCCAGATCGCAGGGAGGCTAAAAATTGGGCAAAAATGGGCAAATTACGGAAAATGGGGCTATTGTGAGGGGGGGGGGTGGCTGCAAATTTGTGTTAGGGAAACCCTAAGTGGGGGTGGGAGAGTGGTGGTCTTTATATAGCCCCGGTGGCTGGAAGTTTGCAAAAACATCTTCGGTTTTTATCTCGCGCGCGCGGTGCTCACGTTTCTGACCGCCGGGGGTCCGCAGTACCTCTGATTCGGGTAAAACTTCGAACTGCGCGATCAGCGCGTCGAGCCGGAGGCGTTCACCTCGCGTTGGAACCGTTCCGAAAACACTTTCCGGCGCGCTATAAAAATAATCCGTTTACTTATTAAACGGGGTTTTCGTTCCGTTGGCTGCGGCTGGTCTCGTGCGGGTTTTCGCGACAGTGATCGGGCGAAACCCGGTGTCCCAAAGGTCGAGTGTCAGGGTGGCAAGGGTCGGTCTCCGTCCGATACAAGATAATAGGGGGACAAATAATCGCCGATCGATAAATCGGGGATGCAAACACCGCAAACAAATCAGACAATCAAACAATTCACACCGAAAACAAAATTTTAAATTTTTATGAAAACTGGGCTGTTACACATTGCTATGAAATTCTTCCACCACTGAAGAGCAACACCTTCCAGAAAGTATGCCGCGAATAGCACACGATCACTTGGAGCAACATAGGCCATCTCAAGCTTACGCTCGAGGGAACGAAGCCAATCATCGGCATCAAGGGGCTCAGAAGAACATCGGAATACTGGCGGGTTGAGGAGAATGAAGTCCTGGATGGTAACAACACTATGATGCTGACGAGAAGTGTTCTGCTCAATACGCTTTAGAAGACGTGTCTGATCACGACGATTCTGCTCAGCCTCCATCATGATTTCTGCCGTTGAGGTTGGTGGTGGAGGTTCTTCACCGTCTATGTTACCGGAACTGGGATCAACACCTTGATTTGCACCTGACATTCTGTGTGATAAGAATCAACAATCAGAATAGGATTTAGGACACAATTCTATTCTAAGATATAAGAGTATAATGCAATAGCATCAAAGTCACAAACAGACAGCATAACGGCTGCACCGGGATGGAAATTGAGACAACCTACAGAATAACAGACATCACTTCCACAGGAACACTATGGAATGATGACTCTGGAAGACCACAACACTCCTACATCTACAAAGAAGCAATCAACGAGATGTCCTAGTAAAGACATAGATGAGCCTAGTCCTATCTTCCCGTACAACAAGATGAGGGTGACTCAGAACTCACATCGATGAGGGTAAGGAGAAAAAAGAAGCCTTACGTTGTTCTCTTATACCCAATGTAACTATATAACTATAGAATGCTAGACTCGACATCGGCCAATGGTTTGATAATCCTACAGACAGTCCTGCTCTGATACCAAGTCTGTCGGGACCGGGGGTTTGCGTATGTAATTCCAGTCACAACTCAACCATATGGAGAGCCGAGAGTCGTACCCACTTGTCTAAGCAGACAAGGCCAAGCACATAACACTCTCGGAAAGCATCGTACGTGAGGGGCATCCCATCCAGGCCGGATGATCAACTGAGATGGGTCCTCATCGTCCGCTCACAAGTCTAAATGATTATGGGTGGTGAAATCCCATACTCATAGACAAGTCGCCTCAACCATATTCTCGATTGAATTATAACACTTACATAAACAGACTCCAGCCCGATCACCTAGTCGGGATCTCGGGCGGGCTCAATCATACAACAAAGTGTGCCACGTGACAGAGTCACGAGCAATCGCATCGCGATGTCCCAAGCTGCGCACATCTAAGGACCACTTGGTGTAAAATAGACCGCCGGCAAGAACACAACTAAGCTATCGAACCCCACACAAGACATGCATGTTATAATCATACACACAGCATACATGTCCAGTGTAATCAGCAGGTAATCACAACATGAACTCTACAAACTCATAGTCTTTATAACTTCTTCTAAACAGAGCAGACATAGTAGTTGTATTACAAGCAGAGATCACATGGTTGTGATCCAATATTACATCAAACATCAACGGAAGCAAATTATGTCTTAGTAAATACAAGGTTAACAAATGGCTTAAGAAGCTTGAAAGAAAATACAACGACCCTCCAAAGGGCACATGCTGTTGTCTGGAACTATACGACCTGGTCCACGTCGAGCTCGAGGTAGAGGCCACCATCAAGGTCATTGGTCTCGTCTCTAAAACATAGAATAAGAAAACGTGAGTACAAAGACGTGCTCAACAAGACTTACATAGGAACTATACTACTCATGCACATGTATCAAGGAAAAGGGAGGTGGGGTTTCAATGCAGAAGTGCCAGCTTTGACTTGGCTAGTCCTGTACTACGAATACCAGAAAGAGGTAAGGAGCGTACACGAGTCCAAGTATCAAGTCTCCAACCAATACACCACTATGGATACTTCCTCGACTTCCCCACGAGGAAGCACGCCATAGCACTCACACTTATCTTGGCAAGTTCTAAGACTAACCGTTCAAGTTGTCTATGATCAAGTAAAGGTCTCCAAGTAGTCCATATCCGCGGACACAGCTATTCGAATAGTTCATTAACCCTGCAGGGGTGTACTGCTACACACACGCCTCATCAGTTACCGCCTGGGGATGGACCCTTCAAGTGAGTACCGACGAGGATGCTGCCACGACACTTCACTCACGGCACCATCTCTAGTCCTAGGGAGTCGCCTATTTGAGTTGGGACCACAATCGGAATCCGGCCGATTTTTCCGATGCGGACTCAAACGTTGTGTGACCGCCATCAAGCTCAACTCGATCATGATCAATTGATTCAACGTGCCCACAACCTACGCCAACCACTTACCTTGGTTCCACCTGCTTGAGATCGTTAAAGGGCGAACTACTTGCGACTCCTGGACAGGTCCGGGTGAGGTCCTAGGCCGAGAGGGGTCAGTGAGCCCAATGTGTGGTCGTACTCTTAGTCTTGGATAACAACACAAGAACTCGGGCTTAAGGCAGTGTTCAACGAGACAACCCACTGTGTACTCCTACACAGCCTCTCATCGTTCACCTTGTTTAGGTCAAATTCACCAACACAGTTTCACTTTCATCAACACCATGTTCACTATCATCCCGACTCACATCAAAAGCATCCTCATTGTAAACTCTAAGCATGCAATAAGCAGTAACATTTGCAGTGGCCACATGATATCAATCAACTCCTATGTCAGCTAGGATTGTGGTTTGCTTACTACTGTGACAAGATGATAGGTCATGCATCGGATATGGGTTCAACTATGCGGTAGAATCGATAACAAGGTGATCTCCTAAACATGCATAAGCGAGACTGAGAGGGAATTGGGATTTTATCGACATGATCAAGGAGGGGGTGCTTGCCTTGCTGACGATCACGAGGTACTAGTCTTTTGACGTGAGGTTGAACTCGTCTCCGAGATCAACTCTACCGAGAAGAAGCAATCACCGAAGCACTGAAAGTAATGCACATTCAACATAGTACAATGCACAATCAATCTGCAGAACATAGCATGGCAAGGTACTGATGTGACTTAAGTTTAATTTGCAACATGTTAATTGAAGTTGATTTGAAAAGTGAATTCAAATTCAAACTCCAAATGTACTCAAATTGGTCCAAGTTGCATTTGCTAAAGTTTGTTCATTGCAAACCATGTGATCATGTATGTGAAATGCTTCTGAAGTGTAGGTGATCATATTAGCATTGCTTTGGTTGAAGTTGGAATGGCATTAGTGATTTATTTGAATTATATCAAATGATCCATATAGCAAAATGCTACTGGTTCCTCAATATAAACAATTCAAACATGGATGAAAGTTTGATATTTGGATAGAGAATTTTATTCTGATCAATTTTCATATATTACACTTTGCATTTGGAGTTATAGATTAAAAGATATTCAATTTCAAAGTTTTGAATATTTTCTGGAATTTCTTGATTAAAATTAAACTAAAAGTATTATTGCATCAGCACTAGGTCATGCTGACTTCATCTGCGTTGACTGGTCCAACTGACCAGTGGGGACCGACTGTAAGTGACTCTGGGTTAATTGTTTTCTGTTTATTTTTAACCCGTGTTAATTAGTGGCTGGGGCCCATCTGTCATAGACTGGGGGGTTGATTAGGCAGGGGATTAGAGGGCTAATGGCGGCGGCTTGACGCCGGCGTCTCTGCCACGGCGGCGCCCTCGCGGAATCGGCTAGGGGCCACGGGGAAGGGAACGGAGGGCACGGGCATGTGCCCCGTGCTCACGCGCATCGCGTGGAGCACGCGAGGGACCTCGAGGAGGCCTCGGGCCACGCCGGCGACGACTCGCGCGGCGGCCGGTTCCTATCTACGGCGGGGAACGGCGACAAGGGGTCGGGGAGAAGCAGGGATGGGGGGAAACGGAGCGTTGTGCTCACCTGAAGGCGATGGCGCACTCGAGGAAGCTGGGGAGGAGCTGGGGCGCCGGATTTCTCGCCGGGGTTCCTTGCGGCCGGCGGCGGGGAATTGAGGCGGGCGTCTCCTCCGGTGGTCTTCGGCGTCAATTCCACGTGCAGAACGACGATGACGATCACAAGGCGTGTTCTGGACACGGCGGCTCGGCGTCTAGGGCACGGTGGCCACGTCGGAGCACGCGGCGTGCTCCGGCTGCTCTCGGGGCGGTGCTCGGAACGGAGGAAGGAGAAGGAGAGCGCGGCCAGAGAGAGGGGGAGAAGAGGCGGGGCGTCCCCAGGTGTCCAGCGGCGAGGAGAAGGAGGCAGGGGGCGCGCCACGGCGAAGCAGGAGGTGGCCACGGACACGGCATGCACGGCACGCAGCTGCGTGCCTTCCTGAGGAAGAAGACGAGGCTGCCCTTGGGCTGGGCCGCCTCGGCTAGTTGGGCCGCGGATAAGTGGGATTTTGCCCTTTTTCTTTTCTTTTTCTTTTATATCTTTTTCTGTTTAATTTGTTTGCCCTAAAAATAAATACTAGGGCATTTTATAAAAACTCCCATTTAATTTTATAAAACCTAGGTGACTCTATAGAAGTCAACCCCAAGTTTTGGGAATTTTTGAAATTCAAATTATTTGAATTCCAATTCAAATAGACAATTGATTTAATTTCCAAGCCACTGTTTGGATTTTTGAAAAATCTATGAGCATGGGATTAATCACAAATCACTTTTAAAATGATCACACTCATTTTTAGGACTTTTCGACATATCCAAAAGAATTTTGGAAAAAGATTTATTTCTGGACTTTTTATTTAAATCATTTAGGGCTTTTCTTTTCCCCATTTCTTTTTCTTTTGCAATTTTATTCAAGATCCAAAAGAATGTAACGGCCCAGATTTCACAAAAAATTAAAAATTTTGTTTTTCGTGTGAATTGTTTGATTGTCTGATTTGTTTGCGGTGTTTGCATCCCCGATTTATCGATCGGCGATTATTTTTCCCCCTCTTATCTCGTACCGGACGGAGACCGACCCCTGCCACCCTGACACTCGACCTTTGCGACACCGGGTTTCACCCGATCACCGTCGCGAAACCGCACGAGACCAGCCGCAGCCAACGGAACGAAAACCCCATTTAATAAGTAAACGGGATATTTTTATAGCGCGCCGGAAAGTGTTCTCGAAACAGTTTCAGCGCTAGGTGAATGCCGCCGGCTCGACGCGCTGATCGCGCAGTTCGAAGTTTTACCCGAATCGGAGGTCCTGGTGATCCCCGGCGGTCAGAAATGTAATCACCGGGCGCGAGAGAATAAACCGGGGATGTTTTTGCAAACTGCCAGCCACCTGGGCTATATAAAGACCACCACTCTCCCACCTCTTTCTAGGGTTTACCTAGTCCAAAAATTGCAGCCACCCCCTGTTTTTGCCCCAAATCTGACCAATAGACCCCCAAATCCCGAAACCCTAGCTCCCCCACTGATCCAGACTATGAGATCTGGGATCTGACGGCCCAGATCGCGCATGGCTTCCCACCAACCACCTCCCCTCTCCCGTGGACGCGCCCGAGCCCGCCGCCTCATCCGGCCGCCGCCGGCCAGCCGGAGCCGCGCCTCCTCTCCCTCCTTCCCTCTCCTCTCTTTCTCCTCTTTCCTCTCACCGCCTCGCCTCCTCTCCCTGCTGCAGGTCGCCGACGGGAGGCACAACCGCAACAGCCGCCATGGATATGGCCGGTGCGGCCCCGACCTCAACCGCCACCTCCTGGAGCTCGCCGCCGGCCTCGTCTAGCGTCGGATCCGCCGCGCCCCCGTGCTCCCGCTCTTGTCCCGTGCCCGAACTGCTCCGCCGTGCGGCCCGTCGCCAGCGAGCTCGCCGCCGGAGCATAGCAACCGTCGCAGCCGCTGCTCGATATCGTCCAGGTCGGGACGAGCGAGCTAGGCCAGCCAGCCGGCCCATGGCGCCCACGGCCCAGCGCCCCCGCATGGCCCAACCGCCCACCCGTGCTCCATAGGCCGCGGCCCACTCGGTGAGCGCCCCTCACCTTTTTTCCCTTTTTTTCCCTTGATGCAGTTGGGCCGGCCCATAGCTATATAGCGCTTGTGGGCGTGTTTATTTATTCTGCGCTCGCCCTTGTTTAGGCCCATCAGCATGCTTTCGGCCCAGTGCTTTTTTTTGGGCTTATTTAATTTGCAGATTGTGTTTTAATTTTGCGAGGCTCGTATCTTTTAGACCGTAGCTCGGATCGCGATGCGTTAAACATGAAAGTTGCTTAGAATTCTATGTAGATTATGAAAAT
This sequence comes from Bromus sterilis, assembly GCA_950022295.1. NCBI lineage: Eukaryota > Viridiplantae > Streptophyta > Magnoliopsida > Poales > Poaceae > Bromus > Bromus sterilis. Next base: position 134,423,655 of record OX465597.1, read on the forward strand.
GTGCTCTTTTGCCATGTTTGACTTTGTTTACATGCTGTTTGACTGCTAATTACACTACTTGCCACCGTAAATTGTTTCTGTAATAACTTTTCAACCGTTGCTCTGATTAAAAAGTTCTTTATATGTAACTTGACTAGAATTTCGTGTAGATTGTGTTTATGCTATTCTTGCTTGATAATAAAACTAATAAAATATTGTTTAGGGAAAAACAGTACCAAATTCAATTTTATCGTGGGGTCTGTAATAGTTGACATGTATAGGTTTTACCCCCCACTTAAAGTGACTAGCACCGATAGTTTATCTTATGCTTCACCTCTTTCCGTGATTGTGTGACATGCCATGCTTGAGTGAGATTCCATGTTAACAACCTTTGCTCATCTTGTGTAGCTAAACAACTTGAACCAATTCTAAACGTGCGGTATCGTCGTGTGCGACGAGTACTCCACTTAACCTGTTAGTAACCGCTCTTGATGGTAGGTGCGATGTCTCGTGTTGCTTCTTGTTGATGCTTGCTCGTGTTTTCCACATAGTAATAGATGCTTGATCGTTGATTGCTTTCCAGTGTTTACCGTCTTATGTGCTTCCGCGGGTACCTTTCGGAGAAGATGCGAGTTTGCGATCAACTACACCTTCGGAACCCGACTTATCAACAGGCAAGGACTATACATTACTTATGATCCATTCTATTTCAACCAGCAGTTTGCATGCTAGTATAGGATAGGTTCAATGTTTGATCCTACCACATGCTTACAACCCCTTTCAAACCGATACAGCCATGTCCCCTCCCAGCAAACCTTGTACTGCTATGTTACTATTTCTCGTTGCTCAGCCCCTGCTTAGTATGCATGCTTAGGATGCTACGATGTTACCCTGTTACTCCCTGGTTTGGGCTATCACATTATTATATTGTTGTTGATGATATGATTATTATAATGTTGACTATATTCGACGAAGGATGGAAGGTCTAGGCTATCCCGCCCCGACGCTTTGTTCCATTCGAGTCACCTAGGATCCGAGTTCCGGGTATTGGTTTTAAGACTGAGCATGCCTAACCGCGTGTGGGATTTTATGGGGTCCCCTTTTCTTACCTACCTAGCTTCAAACATTTCTAGTGGTGGCCCGAGCTGATTTACCATTTGAAACCACGTGTGTGTGCTTGGTGGATCCCCTCTTAGATTTTAAACAACCCGTGCCAGCGGAGACATGGTTTCTCTGTTGGTCCACACTGGTGAGCTAGGGAAGTCCCCTGTTATATAGGTGAGACTAAACCCGACCTTGGCCATACGGAAGAGTCTGATCCGAGAGTGTGGCCAGCTTTTCGATTGGGTGTCGACTCCCCCGGGGCCACCCGGATTTGTTCGTTGTTAGTTAGAGGGACCTGTCATTTCGGATCTCTTGGAACTAAATCATAAAATGGTTGCCTGTGATGGGTAGCAACTGAGAGAGATGGACGTGCGTGCGGAGCCTTATAATGGGCAGTTGGTACACCCCTGCAGGGTTAAATCTTTTCGAGAAGCCGTGTCCACGGTTATGGACGAGTTGAGACTTACTCCTTGTTCATAAACAACAACTGAGATAATCTTAATATAACTTGATCAACGTGTGTGTGCCTTGACTGCTTCTTCTTCGTCGGGATGCGAAGAGGAGGACAAGGATAGGATAGGTGTTATGTTTGCGTAAGTAGTTGATAGCAAGACTTGTTGGAGGTGATTCCTCATCGAATGCTTGGCTTCTTATCTTACTCTCTAGATCGTTAGCCACTTCATAAATGCTAGTGCGGCAGCAACCTCACCACTTACCTCATCCTTACCGTAAACTACTAGTTGTCCTAGAATGACGAGTGATGAAGTCCTTGCTGGGTCAGTTGACCACTACAGTTGGATGCTGAGTACTTCGGTACTCATGATACTACCCCCAAACTCTTTTCAGGGTTCTTGATCGACAACAGGTATGGTGATCGACGTTTCACGTGGAGACTCGACGACGACTAGTTAGGCGGATCCCGGCGGAGGGCCTGGACCCGTGTGGTTATGGGATCGATGTTTTTCTCTTTGCCAGTAGGCTTTTGCTTGTAGTCTGTACCCAGACATGTATCTTCCGCTGTTGTATTGTATTAAGGTAGTTGTATGCCGATTGTATGAGATGTTGTATCCTTGTATCTGTAATGTTGTGATATCATGTTGGAAATCCGGGGCATATGACTTCGTCATATGTCGCGGTGGGACCGATATGTGCTTCGTCCCCGGATCTGGATGGAAACATCTAGATCTGGAATAGTACCGCATATCGGGCCTTACAACTTGGTATCAGAGCCTTACCGACCGTAGGATCCCTTCTCTGGCCGAAGTCGAGTCTAGACAAAAACTATCTTGTAGTTACCAAGTTAGTTACCGGAGAGTAGGAATCTTTTACTCCTTACCCTTGCTCTGGTCAGGAAAAGTGTCATAAGTGTTTTATTCTCGCCTTATCCCCTTTCAAACTCTAGGATCTCGAGTGTGTTGAGTATCAGAACCGTTACAATGCTCTGCTCGCGGTGTATTGTCTCGATTCTGACCTCAGGTTGGGAATTCCTATAGTACCTTTAGCTTCTCCGATTTTGGGTATCATCTGGGTCATTCATTGCCATCCATCCTTTTTCCGGTGTTTTCACGACTTGCGTCGAAAAGCACTATCCCTTTGACCAGGTTTTATCTGTCGTTCTTCCTCTTGACACTGACGGTTTCGTTTTTCCGACGATGTCGTCTCTCTGCGGAAATTTATCTCGACGGAAGTTCGACGTCGACATGGAGCAGAGTCCCTTGTTGGTGGTGTTGAAGATCGTCGACTCTCTTCTTTCCCCCTTCCCCTCTCCCCCGGATCATCCAGGATCTCGGGACGAGATCCCTTGTTGGTGGTGTAGTATTGTAACAACCCAGATTTCACAAAAATTAAAATTTTTGTTTTCGGTGTGAATTGTTTGATTGTCTGATTTGTTTGCGGTGTTTGCATCCCCGATTTATCGATCGGCGATTATTCCCCCCCTTTTATCTCGTACCGGACGGAGACCGACCCCTTCCACCCTCACACTCGACCTTTGCGACACCGGGTTTCACCCGATCATCGTCGCGAAACCGCACGAGACCAGCCGCAACCAACGGAACGAACACCCCGTTTAATAAGTAAACGAGATATTTTTATAACGCGCCGGAAATTGTTCTCGGAACGGTTCCAGCGCTAGGCGAACGCCGCCGGCTCGACGCGCTGATCGCGCAGTTCGAAGTTTTACCCGAATCGGAGGTCCTGCGGATCCCCGACGGTCAAAAACGTAAACACCGTGCGCGAGAGAGAAAAACCGGGGATGTTTTTGCAAACTGCCAACCACCTCCTCTCTCCCGTGGACGCGCCCGAGCCCGCCGCCTCGTCCGGCCGCCGCCGCCGGCCAGCCGGAGCCGCGCCTCCTCTCCCTCCTTCCCTCTCCTCTCCTTCTCCTCTTTCCTCTCACCGCCTCGCCTCCTCTCCCTGCTGCAGGTCGCCGACGGGAGGCACAACCGCAACAGCCGCCATGGACATGGCCGGTGCGGCCCCGACCTCAGCCGCCACCTCCTGGAGCTCGCCGCCGGCCTCGTCTAGCGCCGGATCCGCCTGGCCCCCGTGCTCCCGCGCTTGTCCCGTGCCCGAACTGCTCCGCCGTGCGGCCCCTCGCCAGCGAGCTCGCCGCCGGAGCACAGCAACCGCCGCAGTCGCTGATCGATCTTGTCCAGGTCGGGACAAGCGAGCCAGGCCAGCCAGCCGGCCCATGGCGCCCACGGCCCAGCGCCCCCGCATGGCCCAGCCGCCCACCCCTGCTCCATGGGCCGAGGCCCACTCGGTGAGCGCCCCTCATCTTTTTTTTTCCTTTTTTCCCTTGCTGCTGTTGGGCCGACCCATAGCTATATAGCGCCTGTGGGCGTGTTTATTTATTCTGCGCTCGCCCTTGTTTAGGCCCATTAGCATGCTTTCAGCCCAGTGCTTTTTTATATATTTTTGGGCTTATTTAATTTGCAGATTGTGTTTTAATTTTGCGAGGCCCGTATCTTTTAGACCGTAGCTCGGATCGCGATGCGTTAAACATGAAAGTTGCTTAGAATTCTATGTAGATTATTACAACGTGCTCTTTTGCCATGTTTGATTTTGTTTACATGATGTATGACTGCTAATTACACTGCTTGCCACCGTAAATTGTTTCTGTAATAACTTTTCAACCGTTGCTCTGATTAAAAAGTTCTTTATATGTAACTTGACTAGAATTTCGTGTAGATTGTGTTTATGCTATTCTTGCTTGATAATAAAACTAATAAAATATTGTTTAGGGCAAAACAGTACCAAATTCAATTTTATCGTGGGGTCTGTAATAGTTGACATGTATAGGTTTTACCCCCCACTTAAAGTGACTAGCACCGATAGTTTATCTTATGCTTCACCTCTTTCCGTGATTGTGTGACATGCCATGCTTGAGTGAGATTCCATGTTAACAACCTTTGCTCATCTTGTGTAGCTAAACAACTTGAACCAATTCTAAACGTGCGGTATCGTCGTGTGCGACGAGTACTCCACTTAACCTGTTAGTAACTGCTCTCGACGGTAGGTGCGATGTCTCGTGTTGCTTCTTGTTGATGCTTGCTCATGTTTGCCTCGTAGTAATAGATGCTTGCTCGTTGATTGCTTTCCAGTGTTTACCGTCTTATGTGCTTCCGCGGGTACCTTTCGGAGACGATGCGAATTTGCGATCAACTACACCTTCGGAACCCGACTTATCAACAGGCAAGGACTATACATTACTTATGATCCATTCTATTTCAACCAGCGGTTTGCATGCTAGTATAGGATAGGTTCGATGTTTGATCCTACCACATGCTTACAGCCTCTTTCAAACCGATACAGCCATGTCCCCTCCCAGCAAACCTTGTACTGCTATGTTACTATTGCTTGTTGCTAAGCCCCTGCTTAGTATGCATGCTTAGGATGCTACGATGTTACCCTGTTACTCCCTGGTTTGGGCTATCACATTATTATATTGTTGTTGATGATATGATTATTATAATGTTGACTATATTCGACGAAGGATGGAAGGTCTAGGCTATCCCGCCCCGACGCTTTGTTCCATTCGAGTCACCTAGGATCCGAGTTCCGGGTATTGGTTTTAAGACTGAGCGTGCCTAACCGCGTGTGGGATTTTATGGGGTCCCCTTTTATTACCTACCTAGCGTCAAACATTTCTAGTGGTGGCCCGAGCTAATTTACCATTTGAAACCCCGTGTGTGTGCTTGGTGGATCCCCTCGCAGTTTTTAAACAACCCGGGCCAGCGGAGACATGGTTTCTCTGTTGGTCCACACTGGTGAGCTAGGGAAGTCCCCTGTTATATAGGTGAGACTAAACCCGACCTTGGACATACGGAAGAGTCCGATCCGAGAGCGTGGCCAGCTTTTGGATTGGGTGTCGACTCCCCGGGGGCCACCCGGATTTGTTCGTTGTTAGTTAGAGGGACCTGTTGTTTGGATCTCTTGGAACTAAATCATAAAATGGTTGCCTGTGATGGGTAGCAACTGAGAGAGATGGACGTGCGTGCGAAGCCTTGTAATGGGCAGTTGTGTAAGTGCATCAAGTGCTCTCCCCTTGAGGTTTTGGAGTTTGATGACAAAACGGTTAAGGGACTGATGTGTTTGTGAGTATACACAGGAGAATAGTCCCTGATGAGGTGTTTAACCACCGTTGTTGACCCCCCAAAATGTTGAGGAACATTGGAGAAATCGGTGTGTTTCCTGAAGAATGAAGTTGTGCAAAATCCTGAGGAATCAGGATCCTGAAGCATTCGGTTGAAGCTGAAGCTGAGGACGATCCTGAGGACGTTCGCGATGAAGACGAAGTTGAAGCGTAGTCTTTGCTAAGACTTTTTACACTTCTTGAGTCGTAGGAAAACACCGCACTGTTGGAGGGGTTGAGGAAAATGATTTCTGTATTTCTCAGGAAGTGCTCAATTAGAAATCCTGAAGAAAAACCCTGAGTAAATCTCCTGCAGTAGAAGTTCAGTCCTCGGGTGTCTGAGACGTTGTTCTTCAGGACGCTGAGGTAACTAACTTCGTTTGAGGAGTCTGGAGATCGCCAGTGCGATTCTTCTGAGGATTGTGAGGAGAGATAATAGTTTGACCGAGCCACGTGTTGCGTGGTGAGAGGCTAGAACTGGTCTAGCAACGGTCATATCCGAGGGCACGAGAGTAATTGCGTGCATGGGCATTTATGTCCTTTCACCTGGGGTTGCTCTGCGGCTATAAATAGCCACCCCCAGCCCCATTAGTGGGTCGGCTGCTCCGAGAGAAAAACTGACACTTGTCATTTGAGAGCAACCCACCTCTGAGGACACTGAAGAACCTAAGTGAGGAAAACCACCAGCCTGAGTAGTTGAGCATTTCTGAGGAAGTAGGTTCAAGTGATCCGAAGCTCTTGTTACTCTTGAAGACTGTGATCTTCCAGCCGGTGTAGAAATATTCAGTCTGAGGAAGTCAAAATGCAATTGTGACTTCCCGGAGTGACTGAGTCTGTGAAGGTTTCGGGAGTCTACCTTGAAGACTCACCTGAGTTATTGGACGGAGTCTGAGGACTCTAGTTCAAGGAGAATAAGGTGAAGACTATGTCTTCTGAGTTCAATCTCAGCCTCTCCAACCAGACGTAGAGTTGTCACAGCAACTTGAACTGGTTCATCAAGTCTTCGTCTTCAGTGCCCCGGTGCTATTTCTTCAACCTTAGTTACTATGTTTATGCACTGATGACTTATCCTGATGCTTTACTTTCTGAGTTCACTTTGCACTGATTCCTAAGTTCGTGCCTCAATCTTACCGTAGCTGTGCAATAGGTTGTTTTTCCATACACATCATTGCTACTGTACTTCGTGTGTTCTTCCTCAGGTTTCAACTTCCTCAATTTCGTATTGCCTCAGTCCTGAGGAACTAGAAATTCCTCGAGATATTTAGAAATCTCCCATTCACCCCCCCTCTGGTCGATATATTGCACTTTCAATTGGTATCAGAGCAAGGTACTCCCCTGTTATGTGTGATTCGGTTTAACCACCTGGAGTTTTAGTTATGTCGACTTCAGGTACAATGAGCGTTGCCTCAAATTGCCCCATCTTTGATGGGACAGACTATCCATACTGGAAGAACAAGATGAGGATGCATCTTGAAGCCATTGACAAGGATCTGTGGGATATTGTTGATCAAGGCATTCCTGAAGCAAATCTAATGACTTCTCCTGAAGTTGTCAAGAAGAACTGGAAGCTTGATGCAAAAGCTTGAAGCATCATTGGTGGTCATCTCAACAAGGCTCAGTTCAACCGTATCAGTGGTCTGGATACTGCAAAGAAGATATGGACGAGACTGTGAAAAGTCAATGAAGGAGTCTCTGCTCAACGAGACTCACGAGTTGATACACTCCGCAGTCTCTTCAACAGGTTCAAGAGGCTGGACAACGAGCACGTGCAGCAAACCTTTGACAGACTCACTGACATATCCAATGAACTTCAAGCACTGGGTGCCGCTGATATCACAGATCATGAGGTGGTGAAGAAACTACTCAGGTCACTGGATGACTTATTTGAGTTCCTATCGCTGATGATTCAAGAAAGACCTGACTTCAAGACTCTGGATCCAGCTGACATTCTCGAGCGCCTCAATGCTCATGAACTGAAGCTCTCTGAAAAACGAGATTTGTACAGCTCCGCGCCTAAGGTCCGCGCGCTAAAAGTTAGAGCACAAAGAGTGTCCTCTGATGAAGAGTCTGAGGATGATACTGATGATCCTGAAACCCTCAGCCGGGAACTTGCTCTCCTCACCAGAAAGTTCCACAGATTCACGAAGAAGAATCGCTTCGGAAATTCCTCAAGATCTTCCTCAAGAAAAATCAAAGATGATGACTCTGTCAAAACAAGAAAGAGAGTCTGCCAAAAGTGCAAGAAACCTGGGCATTACATCGCTGAGTGTCCTCTATGGGAAAAGGAAGCTAGACTGAAGAAGAAGAAGAAAGGGAAAGATGACAGTTCTGATGAAAAGACAAAGAAGAAATCCTCAAGATCCTCAAAGTCTGCTGGATACAGGAATAGCAATTCCCATAAGGCTCGCGCATATCTCGGCAAAGAATGTGACTCTGAAGAATCTGGTTCCAACCCTGATGCTGAGGAAGAAGATCTGAAGAATCTGAGGGTGTGGCCGGTCTGGCTCTTGCCACGTTGCTTGTCTCCAAGTCAATCTTCAGCACTGAGGAATCTGATCCATCACATGTTGATGATGAAGCTGAAAAACACAACCCCTGCCTTCTGCTTCATGGCCAAGTCCTCCAAGGTATCTACTTACTCGTCATCAGATGATCCCTCTGATGAAGAACCTGATGAAAACTATGCTAAACTTGCATCTAAGCAACAATGTGCACTTGAGAAGATCCAGATCTCACTAAACAAGAGTGATGATATGTTGGTTGAGGAAATGACGAAGACTCAAAAATTGACTGATGAATCAAAAATTCTTCAGTCAAAGTTTGATGACTTGTTCAGTCGTCATGAGGCACTCCTCACCGATCATGAGAAGCTGGCTCATGAGTTCCTCGTGAGGAAGCAAGAACTTGAATGCGTGAGGATGTCTCATGACGATCTGAGGAAAGAAAATGATTCACTCCTCTCCCAACATATCATCATGCCAAAAGAAGGATTTAATCCTCCCTGTTTAAAATGCATTGAACATGACCGTATTACCTCTGTGCCTAGTTCTTCAATGTCGTCAGACTCTGTTATTTCTATTGCTTCTGTGGTATCTAACCCCTCATCTGAGGATACCATAGACATTATTGAGGAAAATGCTAGGTTGAAGAGTCTACTGGAAACCAGCATGTTCAAGAGTCTGAAAGGACATCAGATTCTTTGTGACATCCTCAAGAAACAAATCCTCAACAGGAACCCGAGGAAAGAAGGTGTCGCATTCACTCGGAAACTCAACCCTGATGGGTCTTACTGGAAACCTGAACAATATCCAGAGACCACTTGGGTTCGGGCAAAGATGCCTCCTCCTGATCCCTATACTTTATCTGGTTATGATGTTGTTTCCTCAGATGTGGTGATTGAGTCATTTGACTCAAACTATAAACTATTTAAGGATGTTAATGGTGAGGTATTCGCCAGATACATCGGAACTAACTGCAGGAACGGTCCTCCAGTCAAGCAGATCTGGGTTCAGAAGGACCTCATCACTAACTTTCCTGTGAATGCAGATGCAAATGAGCTGAGGGTATCATCTGAGGACTATACCTCAAATGGAAATGGTTATCATCATATATCAGCTAACCATTTTGTTCACAGGGAAGCCCCTCATAAGAATGCCTACTCATTTTTTTATCCTGAAACCACCATCTCACGTCCCATTAGGTCTCATCGCTCTCATCAGTCCTCATATACCTCAAAACCACCCATTAAGATGTGGGTGGTAAAGAAGAACTGATCATCTTTGCAGGGACATGTCCTGAGGCAATCATAAAACTTGCAGATCATATGCCCAGGACAACATCATTTGAGTCAGTTGAAGGATATTTATATTGTTTGGTTTCATAGAATCAATCCTGAGGAATGTCCTGAGGAATTAATTTTGAGGAACCATAAAATCCTCAAACTGAGACTGGCTCATAACTTGCTGTATGAGATACTAATTCCGTTGTAGGGAAAGACTGAATGGGGATGGACAGTGGATGCACAAATCACATGACTGGTGACAGAAGCCTTCTTATGGAATCATATCTGAGTCCTTCAAAGAAAACCATCACCTTCGCTGATAAAGGTAAAAGTAAGGTATTGGGTCTCGGCAGAGTAGCTATCTCTCGAGACCAACACATTGATAAAGTCATGCTTGTTGAATCCCTTGGATACAACTTGATGTCTGTATCTATGCTATGTGATCTTGATCTCGTTGTTCTCTTCGGAAAATATGGTTGTGCTGTCTATATGGTTAGCGATAACTCCATTGTCTTCAGTGGAGTTAGGAAAGGTGATCTGTATATTGTAGATTTCTCTGAAGGTCCTCAGGTCGCTACATGCCTCATGGATCGAGCCTCAGAGTGCTGGCTATGGCATCGAAGACTCGGCCACGCTGGAATGAGGAATCTCCAGAAGCTGGTACTGAAGAAACATGTCCTCGGGATTGAGGAAATCAGATTCGCGCCGGCTGTGTGGTGCTTGCGAAGCTGGGAAGATGACCAAGGCCAAGCATCCTGCCAAGACCATCATGACTACTACTCGTCCTCTTGAGCTTCTTCATATGGACCTCTTCGATCCTCCTAAGTACTCAAGCTTCGGAGGAAATTGCTATGGTCTAGTTATTGCTGATGACTTCTCACGTTACACTTGGGTGCATTTCCTCACTTTTAAGTCAGAAACCCAATGTAAGTTACTTCAAGGTCTTCGGCGCACCTTGTTGGATCCGTGAGCCTCATCATCAATCCAAATTTGAGCCTAAAGCCTATGAAGGCTTCATGATTGGCTATGGCCTCGAATCGCACACATACAGAGTCTTCAACAAAAATCATCATAAAATTGTTGAAACTGTAGACGTGCGGTTTGATGAATCTGACGGCTCCCAAAGAGAGCACCTGCCACATGATTTAGATGAAGCTCCACCTGAGGAACAGATCAAGAAGATGGGTGCTGGTGATATCATTCCTGTGGATCATCCTGAAGAAACACACATACCTCCTGCTCCTGAAGAACACCCAAATCCTGAGGCAAATAATCCTGATGACGATCCTGATCCTGAGGCTCCTGATACCCCTGAAGCTCCTGAAGCACCTGAAGCAGATGCAAATGAATATGATAGCAGTGACGAAGATGCGCCTCAAGATCATCTTCCTCGTCTTCCTCACGTGGCGAATGAAGTTCAAGTGGACAGAATCCTCGCCGACGTCAATCTACCAGGTCATCTCACTCGTGCAAGAGCTAATCATATACCTAACTTTTGTGGGCATTTCTCGTTTGTATCAATTTCAGAGCCCACCAAAGTCACCGAGGCATTCCAAGAATCAGAATGGATTCAGGCGATGCAAGACGAACTTCTTCAGTTCAAACTGAATGATGTTTGGGAATTAGTCAAACGTCCTGATCCTCGAGTACACAATGTCATCGGCACGAAGTGGATCTATCGCAACAAACTCGATGAAGATGGAGAAGTCATCAGAAACAAAGCTCGTCTCGTAGCACAAGGATATACACAAGTCGAGGGAATCGACTTCGGTGAAACCTTCGCTCCTGTTGCTAGACTTGAGTCTATTCGTATTATGCTTGCATTCGCTAACCATCATAATATCAAGTTATATCAAATGGATGTGAAAAGTGCTTTCCTCAATGGTAATATCGAGGAAGAAGTATATGTTGCTCAACCCCCAGGCTTTGAAGACGCAAAGAAACCTGATATGGTGTACAGATTGAAGAAAGCCCTCTATGGACTGAAGCAAGCCCCTCGGGCTTGGTATGACACACTAAGGGACTTCCTCATCAGCAAGGGCTTCAAATCTGGTTCCCTCGATCCAACTCTTTTCACAAAACGATATGATGATGCCTTATTCATATGTCAAATCTATGTTGATGACATCATATTTGGATGCACTAACAAGAAATACAGTGAAGAATTTGCATTCTTGATGAGTGAACAGTACCAGATGTCCATGATGGGCGAACTGAAGTTCTTCTTAGGGCTACAAATTCGTCAACAACGCAACGACATCTTCATCTCTCAGGAGAAGTACCTCAAGGAGTGCCTGAAGAAATTCGGGATGCAAGACTGTAAGGGTATCAAGACCCCGATGCCTACAAATGGGCAACTAGGCCCTGATGAAAATGGCAAGGAATACGATCAAAAGGTATATCGTTCCATGATAGGTTCTCTTCTATATCTATGTGCATCTAGGCCTGATATAATGTTGAGCGTTTACATGTGTGCCCGATTCCAAGCGGCACCTAAGGAATCGCATCACCAAGCGGTGAAACAAATTCTTCGATATTTGGCTCACACCCCGTCGCTAGGCTTATGGTATCCAAAAGGCACACAGTTGGATCTCGTTGGGTACTCAGACTCAGATTATGCTGGAGATCGAGTGGATCGGAAGTCTACCTCAGGAACATGTCATTTTCTCGGACGCTCTCTGGTGTGCTGGTCATCGAAGAAGCAGAACTGCGTCTCTCTCTCCACTGCTGAAGCTGAATACATTGCTGCTGGTGCTAGCTGCTCACAGCTTCTTTGGATGAAGCAAACTCTGAAGGACTACGACATCAACCTGAAGAAAGTACCACTACTATGTGACAATGAGAGCGCCATCAAGATCTCTCAGAACACAGTACAACACTCGAGGACGAAGCACATTGAGATTCGGTATCACTTTCTTCGGGATCATGTATTGAAGGAAGACACAGTCATCAGCCACGTGAAGACTGAAGACCAACTTGCTGATATATTCACTAAGCCTTTGGATGAGAAGCGATTTAGCACTCTGAGGTGTGAGCTAAATATCTTAGATTCCTCAAACGTCCATTGAATGGACACACATCCTAACGCTTAAACAATATTGAAGAATCCTGATGTACAACACACAATGTGTCGTACTCCTCAAATCATGAGGAACTACCTTGCTAAGTGTGAAGAAATTAATGTGGAATTGACTCAAGATCCATACGAAAAGTGTATGGTATCAAGTGTCTCATTCCCTATAAGGTGGGTAGCGCCACCGCCCAAATTCCTCAGGATCTGTTATTCCTCAGTTTCCTCAGTTGAAGTCTTCATTGCTGATGATTACCGTGTTTGTCCTCAATAGCGTTCACCTATAGTTATTGTTCTTCAACATTTGCTTCTTTATCTAGGTGAACGTGATCGGACCCGTCCCTCTGTGCTCACTTATCTATTCTTTCTATCTCATATGCGTTCGTCCGGAAATCATTTATTCCTCAGCCTGAGACCATTTGTCTTCATCCTCAACCTTTGTCCTCAGGTTTCCGAAAATTGAGGATTATCAGTTACGATTTTTTAACTGTTGCGATTTTACCGCACGTCGTGCTTATCCACCATTATGATAACCACTGAGGATCCCAACCATCAGGGGCAATCTGGTCCACAAATTTCGCAACCCCTCAGCTTTCACCCCTCTATAAATAGCCCTCTACCCCACGGTCATTTTCCCCCCACCTCTTCTCTCCCTCTCGCGCCGCCGCCCTTGATCTCCTCAAGCTCTCGTGCTAACGTCGCCGGAGTTCCTCGTCGCCGGAGAAGACTGACTCATGGTTCCTCAGCATTCGCCTCAGTCCTGGTACGCTTATTCCTCAGATGCTTATTCCTCAGTACAGTTGTGTCCTCACGAATCCTCCAATCCTCAACAGTATTGTTATCTTTCCGAGACCTATACCTATGCCTCATTATTTTCCTCAGCCTATTCCTCATGAACGCATATAACCGTACCCCACTTCCCTCGCAACTTCATTCTGTCACAGGTACATGTCTGCTGAGGAATCGTATGGTTCTCATAGTCACACTTCATTTGCATCTCAGCTCGAACGTACAATTCCTCAGTCTCCACCGCTGAAGAAAATGGCTCCTCGACGTAAGCTCACTGGTACCGCTAAAGACTTACCTCCTGAGCTCTATGAGCAGCTGAAGACTCCTGAACGTGAAACCGCGGGTGATCGTAAGAAAAGGGTCAAGAAGATCACGAGGGAATGGGCCAAGCGATGGGTTGCATACCAATGGGTTAATCCTCAGCATGATGAAATGTTTGCTGTCAACCCGCCGCTGAAGACCTTGGGTATCAAGGCCCGACCTCCTCCTGCACCTGGAGTCACTCCTGATCCCACAACTATGCGAAATCCTGATGACTTTCCTGATGCCTATCAACAATACCTCAAGTGCAGTGCTAGCCGAGTAAAGACTCTGGTCCGTGACTTGAATGCCTCAGTGCAGATTCCACCTCAGGCTCAGCCTCAACCCAGGCCAAAACCTCCGCCTCAGCATCGCAGAAAGGCACCTGGAATCAAGCCCTCACAGAAGTCCTCAGCACAGCCTCATGCTTCTGGTGCCTCATGCCAACGCACAGACGGTGCTGCCCCCGCCTCAAGGATTCGAACTGATGAATCTGGCAGTTCTCCTGAGGCCTCAACCACAATGCCTCAGCCTTAGCTGAAGACCAAAACAATTCTTCAACGCGGCCCACGACCCTCACCCAAGAAAACTGCTATGCGTGGCGCCATTCATCATGATACACTGAGTTCTGATGATGAAGATGAATTTGAAGATTTGGCCGGCTTCATTGCCACTGAAGAACAAAAGATTGAATATGTGCGTACTGCAGCCAGACGCAAAGCTGAAGCAACGGGTTCTGAAATCCCGCTTCTCCTTGATCCCAAGAAGATCTTGGAGTATATTGAAATCTGGTCTGTCAAGCCTGATACTCCTCTTGATGAGTTGGACATACCTAAAGACATCAAGTTCTATGTTCAACAGTTCCTAATCAATGAGATTCATCAACGTGATCTTCAGAAACAGTTGAAGGCTCAACTGAAGAAAGTCCTCAGTGACTTTAAAAAGAAACCTGTTACTGCTATTACTCCTCAGGAGTTCATAGAGCATCAGTGTGAAGTTCAACGCCTCAACACTGAATATGCCGCCAACCGTGCCTACATCGAAAAATTCAAGGAGCGGATGGCTAAGCAAATGGCTAACTTGATGAAGCTTAAACAACCTCAGGCCTCAGTGACTCCTGCTGCTTCAGCACCTCAGGGTGACTGGACTGACGGACATGCCCAAATCCTCAAGCGCAGGTCTGAGACTGATCCACCCAGTACTCCCCCAGCTGCCAAGAAGCCTTCTGTTGAAGCACAAACTGAAGTGCCCATCGATGCTAGGCCCATTTCTTCTACTCCTCCTACTTCAAGAGCACCTGAAGCATCTGCAACACCTCCTGCTGCTTCCATTCCTCAAGAAAATATTGAGCGCAGGCTGGTTGTGTTCACTCCACCGTCCAAGACACCTGCTTCAGCGCTTGCCACCCCGATCATTTCAACGCCTCTATCTACCATTCCTCCAGTCATCCCTAAAGCTGAAGAAATGGATGAAGATGTGGATATTGGTGACATGGGCACCCCTCGGGTGGTTGATGAAGCTTATGAGCTGGAACACTTCAACTCGCCCTCTCACACCATGTTCTCTCTGGAACCTCATTCTCCCTCAGTTACAGTTGTTTTATCTGACACGTCTCAACACGCTGAAGCCTCTGTGGATGCCTCTGTCTCCCCTGGCACTGAAGAAACTGAACCAGAGGCCACTAGTGCCCGTACTACTGCTGCTCCTGAAGCTTCTGCTCCTGCCCCAGACATTCAGAATGTTGAAGTTGATCCTGTGGTTCCTGAAGCTCAACCCATGGATACTGAAGCTCGTGCTGCGGAGCCTGAAGCATAAAACAGTACCAATGCTCATCCTGAAGCTTCAAAGGATGGATCCAAAGATAAACATGCCACATCACCTCGTCTTCCCAAGGACCTCAACACGTCTGTACCCGAAGCCTCAGCTGCGGCTCCGCCTTCGCCCCAAGCCTCTCTCCAGATTGAAGTGCCTCAAGCGCCTCCACCACCTCAAGGCCCAGTTCAAGCTCGGTCTTTGTGTCCGAAGCAGAAGCAACCATTCTTTCGTGACCTTGAAGCTGGTGCTACCCCAAGTTTCGATGCTTCTGATTTCTTCAATGCCATGAGTTTCTTCCAAGAGGGGATTCAAAATCCTTATCATTCTGCTCCGCCTCGAAAGCTGTTGAGGTTCTGGACAGCTACTCAGAAGAACTATTATGCTTCAGTTCTATATAAGCAAAACAAACTGTTTCCTCACAAGCATATTCCTCTAATGGATATGGAAGCCATTCCCTGCTTCAACAGTGTGCTTCAGGATCTGCATCATGCCAAGCTGCTTCAGTTCTGCTCCGAATGCATCCACTGGAACGAAGAGCTTGTGCTTCAATTTTATGCAACTCTGTATGTTTCAGGAGATCCTCTGGATATCACCACCTGGGTCCTCGAGTGGATGACTGAGCATCATCACTACACCATCACTGTTCCTGAAGCAATTGCCATTCTTGAGTTGCCTCAGTGCACTTCCTCAACTGCTTGCTCCTATGGGTCTCCAATTCTTCGAGATGACCTGATGAACATGCTTATGAAGCCCCAGGCACTTGAAGCCCCATCTCGCACAAAGTTTCCAGTTTCTGAGCTTCTGTATCTGCCAAGTACGATGTATCGGATTCTGGCGAAGTCCTTCTGTCCCATTAAGGGCTATGGATCCACTTCTGAAAAAGTCATTGGCATCATGAAGACCATCCTCCACAACCTCTGCATGTCTGGGTCAATCAACGTTCCTGACTTCTTCTTCAGAACTCTGATGGATGCAGCACAGAATCCTCATATACTAAAGCCTTATGCGCCATGGATCATGAAGCTCATCCGAGTCAAGACTAGCATTGATTTCCAACCTGATCACCCGAATCATAGGACCTATCTGCCGCCTGTCGAAGTGCTTCAGCATACGCTTGCTTGTAATGCTAAGGGCAAAGGCCTATTCTATGAAGAAGTTCTCCCGACCAATTCCCTCGGTGGAAACATTCGTCATCCTCAGTCTCGCACTACTGATGAAACCAGAACTCATGCCTCTACTGAGGACACGACTCAGGCTCGAGTGATGACAGACCGAGAGCTTCTGATTAGTCTTCATCAGAAGGTTGACCAAAATCATGATTGGGTGAAGCGTCAGTTTTCTGAAATCCTCAGCTACATGGCTCAGACGCATTCTTCTGTGAAGAAAGTGCATCAGTATGCTCATCATACATATCAACATCTCGATGCCTTGATGAGAGAAGTAATCACCCCCGCAGACATTGCAAAACTGGGTCTTCAAAAGCCTCAGATTCCTGCCATCAGACCCCCGAGGCAATTCAGACGCTGCACAACTCCTCCGGCCATGGACTCTTATTCTTCGAACCAAGAAATGACTGCTGAAGAAGCTGAAGACACTGCTTCCTGCCCTCACACTGCAACGGCTTGCCTCAGGCGTGACTCACCTCAGCCTTGAAGCATCTTCAAAGGGGCGTTAGCTTTAATTTTTCCCTTTTTGTTCATTTTATGACAAAGGGGGAGAAATCTGTTAGTCTTCAAGCGGGTCTTAGTTATGGGGTTCTTCAGTTACAACTCTCGTTCTTCAGATTTTTTTAACGAGTTGTAAACTGTTATTTTGGTGTTTGCCTGATACTATTCCTTGGTTACCTCATGCTATTTCTTCAAGTTTATCATATATGCATGTGATTGTCTCTGCAAACACCTTTTCTCAGTGCGTTGTTTAAATTCCTCAAACACTTCAAAACATGCACTACTTCAAAAATGCCTGGATATAGGGGGAGCTCCTCATATACCTCAAAATGCTTTAGATATTAAACATTCTTCAACTTATATGCATATCCTCAGGGGGAGCTTCATTATATCCAGATCAATGATAAAAATGTTCTTCAAAGTTTTTATTCTTCAAACTCATAATTTTATCCCCGTTGAAGCTTAACCTGATTGTCATCAAATCACCAAAAAGGGGGAGATTGTAAGTGCATCAAGTTCTCTCCCTTTGAGGTTTTGGAGTTTGATGACAAAACGGTTAAGGGACTGATGTGTTTGTGAGTATACACAGGAGAACAGTCCCTGATGAGATGTTTAACCACCGTTGTTGACTCCCCAAAATGTTGAGGAACATTGGAGAAATCGGTGTGTTTCCTGAAGAATGAAGTTGTGCAAAATCCTGAGGAATCAGGATCCTGAAGCATTCGGTTGAAGCTGAAGCTGAGGACGATCCTGAGGACGTTCGGGATGAAGACGAAGTTGAAGCGTAGTCTTCGCTAAGACTTTTTTACACTTCTTGAGTCGTAGGCAAACACCGCACTGTTGGAGGGGTTGAGGAAAATGAGTTCTGTATTTCTGAGGAAGTGTTCAATTAGAAATCCTGAAGAAAAACCCCGAGGAAATCTCATGCATTAGAAGTTCAGTCCTCGGGTGTCTGAGACGTTGTTCTTCAGGACACTGAGGTAACTAACTTTGGTTGAGGAGTCTGGAGATCGCCAGTGCGATTCTTCTGAAGATTGTGAGGAGAGAGAATAGTTTGACCGAGCCACGTGTTCCGTGGTGAGAGGCTAGAACTGGTCTAGCAACGGTCATATCCGAGGGCACGAGAGTAATTGCGTGCATGGGCATTTATGTCCTTTCACCTGGGGTTGCTCCGCGGCTATAAATAGCCACTCCCAGCCCCATTAGTGGGTCGGCTGCACCGAGAGAAAAACTAACACTTGTCATTTGAGAGCAACCCACCTCTGAGGACACTGAAGAACCTAAGTGAGGAAAACCACCAGCCTGACTAGTTGAGCATTTCTGAGGAAGTCGGTTCAAGTGACCCGAAGATCTTTTTACTCTTGAAGACTGTGATCTTTCAGCCGGTGTAGAAGTCTTCAGTCTGAGGAAGTCAAGATGCAATTGTGACTTCCTGGAGTGACTGAGTCTGTGAAGGTTTCGGGAGTCTACCTTGAATACTCACCTGAGTTATTGGACGGAGTCTGAGGACTCTAGTTGAAGGAGAATAAGGTGAAGACTATGTCTTCTGAGTTCAATCTCAGCCTCTCCAACCAGACGTAGAGTTGTCACAGCAACTTGAACTGGTTCATCAAGTCTTCGTCTTCAGTGCCCTGGTGCTATTTCTTCAACCTTAGTTACTATGTTTATGCACTGATGACTTATCCTGATGCTTTACTTTCTGAGTTCACTTTGCAGTTTTTAAGCAACCCGGGCCAGCGGAGACATGGTTTCTCTGTTGGTCCACACTGGTGAGCTAGGGAAGTCCCCTGTTATATAGGTGAGACTAAACCCGACCTTGGCCATATGGAAGAGTCTGATCCGATAGTGTGGCCAGCTTTTGGATTGGGTGTCAACTCCCCGGGGGCCACCCGGATTTGTTCGTTGTTAGTTAGAGGGACCTATCATTTCAGATCTCTTGGAACTAAATCATAAAATGGTTGCCTGTGATGGGTAGGAACTGAGAGAGATGGACGTGCGTGCGGAGCCTTATAATGGGCAGTTGGTACACCCCTGCAGGGTTAAATCTTTTCGAGAAGCCGTGTCCACGGTTATGGACGACTTGAGACCTACTCCTTGTTCATAAACAACAACTGAGATAATCTTAATATAACTTGATCAACGTGTGTGTGCCTTGACTGCTTCTTCTTCGTCGGGATGAGAAGAGGAGGACAAGGATAGGATAGGTGTTATGTTTGCGTAAGTAGTTGATAGCAAGACTTGTTGGAGGCGATTCCTCATCGAATGCTTGGCTTCTTATCTTACTCTCTAGATCGTTAGCCACTTCATAAATGCTAGTGCGGCAGCAACCTCACCACTTACCTCATCCTTACCGTAAACTACTAGTTGTCCTAGAATGACGAGTGATGAAGTCCTTGCTGGGTCAGTTGACCACTACAGTTGGATGCTGAGTACTTCTGTACTCATGACACTACCCCCAAACTCTTTTCAGGGTTCTTGATCGACAACAGGTATGGTGATCGACGTTTCACGTGGAGACTCGACGACGACTAGTTAGGCGGATCCCGGCGGAGGGCCTGGACCCGTGTGGTTATGGGATCGATGTTTTTCTCTTTGCCAGTAGGCTTTTGCTTGTAGTCTGTACCCAGACATGTATCTTCCGTTGTTGTATTGTATTAAGGCAGTTGTATGCCGATTGTATGAGATGTTGTATCCTTGTATCTGTAATGTTGTGATATCATGTTGGAAATCCGGGGCATATGACTTCGTCATATGTCACGGTGGGACCGATATGTGCTTCGTCCCCCGATCTGGATGGAAACATCTAGATCTGGAACAGTACCGCATATCGGGCCTTACACGCAACCAACTCTACAGAAGCCGAACCAAACGGTTCAGGCGATAGCAAGTCGGGCGTGCCTACTGAGTTCATCCAGCCAACGGGAAAAAAGGTGTTGATTCGTCCTGATATAGCCAAATTAGCTAACAAGGAAAATATGGTCATCGATGAATCCAAAAAGGAAAAAGATGGCAGCAAGAGTTCGGGGAGACAAGTAACAATTGAAAAGCAACCCGGTGGAGGAGAAACAAGTAAGATTGCCATCAAGAATCTTGTACTCGGAGGGGGGGGGGGGAACTGCCACGACAAGAGAAGACCCGAGCCAACTCGGAAGATAGAGTAACTGAGTTGCAGTAGATAGCTCGGAAGCAAAAATCTGCCGAGTTACAACATTCAGCTCGTAATCAAGAATCTGTCGAGTTACTCACAACTCAAAAGGGCTTACCGAGTAGCACCCGAGCCAATTCGGAAGTAGAAGCTACCGAGCTACAGCGGCCAGCGCGGAATATTTTTTTTACCGAGTTGTAGCACACAACTCGGAGCCAAAAATCTACCGAGTTACAAATCAGAAGGGCCTCCCGAGTAACATCCTTCCTGAATTTGTCAAACCCAAGAGTCCAGAAGTCGTCAAGTGGAAGAATAATAAAGCCAAAGCGCAACACAAGAAAAACAAGCCGACTTTTGATATGCTGATGTCCAGGTACGCATACCAATAGGCCGGTTCTAGCTCTAATCGGTCATCCCGTTTGAAGCACCCAAGATCACCTCCCAAGCGAAGATCTCAGCGTCATGCAAAGACATATGAGTTGTGGATACTAGCACCATGGATGGTGCCACACTTTTATGCGCCATATTACTCGAGTGACTTCGACAGGAGATGGGGGCAGCTCCCTGATACGTCCAAAACGTATCTATAATTTCTGATTGCTCCATGCCTCTTTTGTGTGATATTGCTATGATATTGATGAACTTCCATACACTTTTGATCATATTTGGACTAACCTATTAACTCAGTGCACCCCAGTGCCAGTTCCTGTTTTCTGCAGTTTTTCTATTTCAGGTTTCCCCCTTATAAAAAGTGCTCCAAAAATTCGGGAAAAATCCAATAAAAAATCAGCGTACAAGAAGCTTCGGGAATCACCGAGGGGGGGGGGCCAGGTGCCCTCCCGGCGCGCCCTAGGGTGGGGCCGCGCCAGGGGTCCGCCTGGACCCCTGGTGTACCCCCTGGCTGCCCCCCTTCGCCTATATATTCCTCGTGACGTGAAACCCCCGTGACGGGAACCCTTTTTTCGCGATATCTCATCTGTTCCGCCGCCGCCGCCCTTCCAAGATCAGGAGCACTAGAAGACCTCTTGCCGCACCCTGCCGGAGGGAGGAACCACCTCCGGGAGCTTCTCCACCACCATGGATGCTTCCCGGATGAACCGTGAGTAGTCCACCTTGGACCATGGGTCTATGATCAGTAGATATGTGATGTTCTCCTCCCCTCTTTGTTCTTCATGGATTAGACCTCGTGAGCTTCCCTACATGATCAAGGCACTTATGTAATATTTCTGCTGTTGCTATGCTGAGTTTGTTGGGATACGATGGATTATGAGATTATGTTCAGAGTGTGTTTGAGTAATATATTTGATTCTCCTCTTTTATATTTATGTTCTTGAGTAATTCTTGCATGTTCTCCGTTGCTGTTTATTGCTTTGGCCAAGTAGTAGATTGTGACTCCAAGAGGCAGCGTTATGCATGATTGTGGGTTCATGCCCCCCGATGACTAGGTTGAGTGACAGAAACATGAGTCTAGGGGATGTGGTGTTGCCACAAGGGGGAAAAAAACAGTGCTTGTACTTGCGGGTGCAAGGATTTTTTACTTTACGCAAAGTTCTTTAATGCAGTTGTACGTTGCTTTGAGTTTACACTTTGGGTGGGATTCGCAACTTAATACCAGCGAGATGTTCTGGATAGATATCTCAAGGTGGATGATTAGTAGGTAGATGCAGATGGATTTCGTTCTACTTGTCTTGGTGTACCGCCCATGCTTTTGAGCCTCTTCCTTTCTTTATAGCATAATTAGCATTGGTTTGCGCACATAATCCTGTCAATTGCCCAGCTGTAATTTGTTTACCTCGCATGGCTATTTTATCGTCTTTTGGGAGAGAGACATCACTAGTGAACATCATAGGACCCCGGTCCATATTCCCAGCACTGTTTACACTATCAATTTACTTTCAGTATTTACTTTTACGTAGTTATCACTATCATTATTATCCCGTGAGTTTTATCCTTTGTAAACAACAAGGCCGGAGGAATTGACAACTCCTCTGTACTCGTTGGAAAGCAAAGTTATTTGCTGTGTGTGCAGGTCCAGGTCAAGGAAGCAACTTTTGTCTAAAACGGTGCCTTTGTTTCCTTGCCACCTACTTATCGTTGTTGGAGTCCTACTGGTCGATCCTCAACCTTAGCATCTTCGCTAAGGGAAATTTCCGCTGTCTACATCTCAACCTTCCACTTTGGGTAACCAACGAGGGGGCGTTAATTCGTACCATCAAAAGCAAATTCTGGCACCGTTGCAGGGGACTCCACTCTTCAAGATAGGGGAGTTGCACACTATCTTTTATCTTTGCTTTTAGTCTTGTTAGTTTACCTTTCAGTTTTTGCTTTAGTGTCCTTTATCAAAAATCAAAAAATAGTTACCTTGCTAGTAGTTGTCATTATGTCTGGTCCTTTTGCCTTTGGTGAAGCAGAAGTGCTCACCTTTAAACAAAGAGGTGGTGAAATTCTGAAAGATGCCTGGTACAGAATTAATGATTCTCAAAAAAGAGCCACCAAGAAGCAATCCACCACTATCCTTCTTAGAAACTTTTATGTTGGAATTACTTCTTGGAATAGGTTTATTCTAGATACTGCTATCAATGGGAATTTCATAGAAGCCCCAGTTTGGTAAGCTCTTAGTGTTATGGAAAATCTTGTTGGGAATCTCCCTGTTTCTAGCATTCAAGAGGACATTACCCTAGCTCATATTATAAAAAAACTTGAAAAGATAGAGCTAGAGATGCCAAGCATTAATAAGATAAGTGAGTTGGATCGTAAGGTTCAAGGGAATTTGAATAGACTAGATAGCTCCATGCATAAAATTCTCAAAACTTTGGAGACCATCAAATCCCATGACTTGGACCCTTCTAGGATTGATAAGATTGAGGAAATCATTGACACTCTAGGAACTAATTTTTTCCTTAATCAAAACCAAAAAGGTGAAAACTCCAGCAAAGAAGGAACCTAGGTTCATTTACGATCCAAAGGCTCCTCATTTCAAAAATAATCTATCTATTGCCAAAGGGGTTGAAACTGTGAAGACTTTGGAAGAAATACCTCTCATTAATAGAATAAATGAGACTCCAATTGATTTTCCGCCTTTTGCTTTTATTCCTAGAAGTATCTTTATTAGGCCTTTATTTGAAAGACCTCTTAAGAGTGGTTGTATTATTGAAGAGCTTTTTGATGATCTTGATGATGGTTCGATTGATACGACTTGATCTATTGGCATTAAGCCTAACTAATGGCTTTAAAGAAGCGCTTTCGGGAGGCAGCCCGCAACGAATTTAGGATTTCCTTTTTGTTTTTCTTCTGTTTTTATTGGTCTTGATGATTGTCACTACTGTAGCATCATCATTGTATCTTTACTTTTCAGGCTTTGTGCCATTTATAGCCTCATATGACAAGGGAAGTGAAAGTTGTGACATGCTGTCCAGAAAACAGATTCTGTCCTCGTGACTAGAAAAATCAGATAAAAATCCCAGTCCATCTTTTTGAGCTGAATTTTTTACACAGCGTGATCTATACAATTACGGAACTTTCGTATGTTCTGAGTTTTTTTATTTCAGTTGCAGAAGTATCCCTAAAAAATTCTTTTCTACCTGCTGGTCTGTTTTTTCACAGATTTTGTCCTGTTTTGCCTTTCCTTCGTTTTGCAAACCTTAAGCTTGCCTTTTCTTTGCAATTTTGTTTGGAAATCTTGAGAAACAGTAGATCTTCAAGATTATCCTTATTTCCAGTAGAGAAAAAAATATTTTATTATGGGTACTAACCTCGCTAATCAGATTATGCTGAGTTATGTTGTAAGGGAGTTTTCAAATGTGCGAGGGAAGATGATGAAAGAAGATTCAGGAGTGTCAAGCGTCCAAGCTTGGGGATGCCCCCATGCATTCCCCGGAAATATTCAAGGAGACTCAAGCGTCTAAGATTGGGGATGCCCCCGTGCATCCCATTCTTCATAAAAAATTATCAGTTCGTCTCTCGTCTCACTATATTTTTATCACTTCATGCGTTATGTGCTATGTTTGGAGTGTCTCGCTCTTAGGTTTTATTTTTAGTTTTATTTATCTTTGCTTGCTGCTCATAACAAGTTAGAACCCAGCTTTCTTTGTGTGGGAGAGAAACACGCTCCACTTTCAAAAACTAGAACACAACATAGGATTTTTCATGCTTATCTTTGATGTGTGTGTTCTTTAGAGAGCTATTAGTGATAGATGAACTAATGTCATAGCTACTGTCATGTTTAGCTCTTAGTTTTCATGCTTATATTTTTAAAGAACTTTTGTTTAGTTTGTTGCTGGAACTCTCTTGAGTTTTCATGTTTATCTTGTTTAGAGAGTTTGCCTGTTGCACTGAGTTTTGTGTCTTGACTTGAAGTAGGTAATTGAGGTTGCTATTCTTTTGTAGTAGTAACTTGCAATAGTTTTGAGGTATTGTTTTGAGTAATGTTTGGACTTTTGGTGTCAAGAGCTTTAGCTATTAGTGATAGATGTCGTATTTTGGGAAATCCGTGTTTATTTTCAAAACTTACAAAATTAGTTGAGAACTTTAGCTACTAGATGGATCACTACTCTTCTGAGATGTCGAATATTAGAGTACACTCACGTACCATGAGTCAAGGATGCGCAAGGATAACCAAACCCCCATACACTCCTCCTCGGGGTACTTGTCTCTTTGTGAAACCTCCTTATTAGATTGAGAGTTACCGATAATAAGTGCATGAGTTCTTCGGACTAATGTGAGTATTCGAAAGTTGACACTTCCACCTTCCCATATTTTTCTAGCTTCTCCTGTGCCGTGCATTGCTTTCTTCTCACTCCGAGAGTTAGCGTCCACCTTCGCCGGTACATCCAAACCCTTGGCGTGATACGCTCTGTCATCATAAACCTCCTTATATCCTTCCTCAAAACAACCACCATACCTACCTATCAAGGCATTTCCATAGCCTTTCCGAGATACATTGCCATGCAACTTCCATCTTCTCATGACTTGATCTTCATGTCATACATGCTACTTGCTTGATCGATGAGCCGCATGCTAGTTGGGCCTTGCCCTAATCATTGCTATATGACGCGCTAGTATCATTGCATATCTTGCTACACTGGCAGAGGCATACATTTGCATACATCATGATAGTTACATCTTCTTTATGATTTGAGTACTTTGTAAAGTGTGAAAGATCTTCTATACTTTTTGTAATATATAGAGTGTTGCCCCTAAAGTGAGGAAAATATCCCAAAGTGGACAAATTAAAAGATCCCAAAGAGGACAAATTAAAAGATCCCAAAGAGGACAAATGAGAGAAATAGAAAGAGCCATTGAGGCCACCAAAAAAATACAATTTTTTTTAGAAAAAAGAGAAAAAGAAATAAAAAGAGAGAAGGGGGCACACTGCTATTCCTTTTGAGAGATCCACACTCGTACTCCATCTTATATCTTGTACTCCATAGAGATTATCATTCATGCATATAGCTATGTGGGGACCTTCACACTATAGAACTTGGCTTGTATATTCCAATGATGAGCCTCCTCAAATGAGCTCTAGGTCTTCTTGAGCAAGCAAGTTGGATGCACCCCCCACTAGTACCATTGGAGAGCTTACCTTAGCTCATATGTGCATCCGTTGCATGGCAATCCCTACTCCTCACATCATATCTATCATTTGGCTTTCTCTCGCCTATGATTGTCCTAATTGATGTGAGCCTTTCACACCTTTTGTCTTCCTCCTCCACCATATTCTCTCTTTTCCATCCTAAGCGTCAACTTTCTTGCTTACGCTCATCCATTGCATGAGTGCTCGAAATGTCGAAAGGGAGTGGATCATTTTGACTTGTACCTGGATAGTGGTCTGGGGATGAGTCAAGATAAGATTCCAAAGAAGACCAAGTGTGAAATTTTAGTAGATTAAGTTCTCAACACAAAAATACATTTTCTCGTACATCCCTATCCCCTTTCTTGCACGCAAACACCATTTGGAGACATTCGAGTCACGGACAGCGAGAGCTCGTGCACCTTTAAGTTCTTATGTTGCTTATTTCGATGCTAAATATAGACTCTTGCCTGTTACGACTTGAATTGAATTACATGCCTTGATTGCTTTACTTAAAAAGTTCTTATATGGTTGTGAGCATGTCACCACAGAAATTATGCTTTTTATCATTTACCTACTCGAGGACGAGCAGGAATTAACCTTGGGGATGTTGATACGTCCAAAACGTATCTATAATTTCTGCTTGCTCCATGCCTCTTTTGTGTGATATTGCTATGATATTGATGAACTTCCATACACTTTTGATCATATTTGGACTAACTTATTAACTCAGTGCACCCCAGTGCCAGTTCCTATTTTCTGCTGTTTTTCTATTTCAGGTTTCCCCCATATAAAAAGTGCTCCAAAAATTCGGGAAAAATCCAATAAAAACTCAGGGTACAAGAAGCTTCGGGAATCACCGAGGGGGGGGGGGAGAGGGGACCCACCAGGGCCCCAGGCGCCCTCCCGGCGCGCCCCAGGGTGGGGCTGCGCCAGGGGCTCGCCTGGACCCCTGGTGGACCCCCTGACTGCCCCCCTTCGCATATATATTCCTCGTCACGAGAAACCCCCGTGACGGGAACCCTTTTTCGCGATCTCTCCTTTGTTCCGCCGCCGCCGCGCTTCCAAGATCAGGAGAACCAGAAGACCTCTTCCCGGCACCCTGCCGAAGGGAGGAACCACCTCCGGGAGCTTCTCCACCACCATGGATGCTTCCCGGATGAACAGTGAGTAGTTCACCTTGGACCATGGGTCTATGATCAGTAGCTATGTGATGTTCTCCTCCCCTCTTTGTTCTTCATGGATTAGACCTCGTGAGCTGCCCTACATGATCAAGGCACTTATGTAATATTTCTGTTGTTTCTATGCTAAGTTTGCTGGGATTCGATGGATTATGAGATTATGTCCAGATTGTGTTTGAGTAATATATTTGATTCTCCTCTTTTATATTTATGTTCTTGAGTAATTCATCCATGTTCTCCGTTGCTGTTTATTGCTTTCGCCAAGTAGTAGATTGTGACTCCAAGAGGGAGCGTTATGCATGATTGTGGGTTCATGCCCCCCGATGACTAACTTGAGTGACTGTAAGGCCCGATATGAGGTACTGTCCCAGATCTAGATGTTTCCATCCAGATCCAGGGACGAAGCACATATCGGTCCCACCGCGACATATGACGAAGTCGTCATATGCCTCGGATTTCCAACATGATATCACAACATTACAGAAACGGGTACAACATCTCATACAATCGGCATACAACTGCCCTAAATACAATACATCAGCGGAAGGTACATGTCTGGGTACAGACTACAAGCAAATGCCTAGTGGCAAAGAGAAAATCATCGATCCCATAACCACACGGGTCCAGGCCCTCCGCCGGTATCTGCCTAACTAGTCGTCGTCGAGTCTCCACGTGAAACATCGATCACCATACCTGTTGTCGATCAAGAACCCTGAAAAGAGTTTGGGGGTAGTATCATGAGTACAGAGGTACTCAGCATCCAACTGTAGTGGTCATCTGATCCAGCAAGGACTTCATCACTCGTCATTCTAGGACAACTAGTAGTTTACGGTAAGGATGGGGTAAGTGGCGAGGTTGCTGCCGCACTAGCATTTTTGAAGTGGCTAACAATCTAGAGAGTAAGATAAGAAGCCAAGCATTCGATGAGGAATCGCCGCCAACAAGTCTTGCTATCAACTACTTACGCAATCATAACACCTATCCTATCCTTGTCCTCCTCTTCGCATCCCGACGCAGAAGAAGCAGTCAAGGCACACACACACGTTGAACAAGTTATATTAAGATTATCTCAGTTGTTGTTGTTGTTGTCTATGAACAGGACGTAGGTCTCAAGTCGTCCATAACCGTGGACACGGCTTCTCGAAAAGATTTAACCCTGCAGGGGTGTACCAACTGCCCATTACAAGGCTCCGCATGCACGTCCATCGCTCTCAGTTGCTACCCATGATAGGCAACCATATTATGATTTAGTCCCAAGAGATCCGAAACAACGGGTCCCTCTAGCTAACAACGAACAAATCCTGGTGGCCCCCGGTGAGTCGACATCCAACTCAAAAGCCAGCCGCGCTCTCGAATCGGCCTCTACTGTCTGGACGAGGTCGGGTTAGTTTCCGAAACAGATGTGGACAACCCCCTAGCTCCCTGGGATGGACCAACAAGAGAAACCATGTCTCCGCTGGCCCAAGTTGTTTGAAATCTGCCTGCCGCGGACCAGTCACACACACGTTTCAAATGGTAAATCTGCTTGGGCCAGCACTAGAAATGTTTGAAGCTAGGTAGGTAAGAAGAGGGGACCCCATAAAATCCCACATGCGGTTAGGCACGCTCAGTCTTAAAACCAATACCCAGAACTCGGATCCTAGGTGACTCGAATGGAACAAAGCGTCGGGGCGGGATAGCCTAGACCTTCCATCCATCGTCGAATATAGTCTACATTTATAATAATCATATCATCAACAACAATATAATAATGTGATAGCCCAAACCAAGGAGTAACAGGGTAACATCGTAGCATCCTAAGCATGCATACTAAGCAGGGGCTGAGCAACGAGCAATAGTAACATAGCAGTACAAGGTTTGCTGGGAGGGGACATGGCTGTATCGGTTTGAAAGAGACTGTAAACATGTGGTAGGATCAAACATCGAACCTAACCTAGACTAGCATGCAAACCGCTGGTTGAAATAGAATGGATCATAAGTAATGTATAGTCCTTGCCTGTTGATAAGTCGGGTTCCGAAGGTGTAGTTGATCGCAAGCTCGCATCGTCTCCGAGAGGTACCCGCGGAAGAACACAAGACGCTAAACACTGGAAAGCAATCGACGAGCAAGCATCTATTACTACGAAGCAAACACGAGCAAGCAATAACAAGAAGGCAACACGAGACATCGCACCTACCGTCGAGAGCGGTTACTAACAGGTTAAGTGGAGTACTCGTCACACACGACGATACCGCACGTTTACGATGGTTCAAGTTGTTTAGCTACAGGTGATCACCAAAGGTTTTTAACATGGCATCTCACTCAAGCATGGCATAACACACAAACACGGCAAGAGGTGAAGCATAAAGGAAACTATCTATGCTAGTCAATTTAAGGGAGGCACAACCTAAACATGGCATTCCACTAAGTGCCCCACGACAATTAAATGATTTGGTACTGTTCTGTCCTAAACCATATTTTAGGTTGGTTAAAAACAGCAAACAATAGCATAAACACAAAGTACACGAAAAACTAATGAAGTTACATATAAAGAACACTTCAAACGGAGTTACGGTTAAAAAGATATAAGCAAAACAAGTTTGGAACACAATCTGCCAACATCAGGAAGCACACTTTAGAGCAATGCATAAACAGGATAATGAATGCAAACATGCTCACAAATGATATGCAACTAAAGTATACATGGCAGGGAAGGCATGGCAAAAAGAATCATGCAAAAAGGCATCATGAACAACTAATTATAGCTCATGCAAAATGCAATAAAACATTATTGGTCTAGGACTTAGTGAAAATCAAGAAAACAGGGCATAAACTGGTATTTTCATGTTGTATAAACAGGGGTATAACTATATGCAAAAGTGCAGCAACATGACATAGCAATACATGGGAAAGAACTAGACATGATGTTGATTAGGTACAAACAAGAATCAAGGTCATAGGCATCACAAATTAAAAGATATTAAGCACACAACATGGCATCGGAAAGTTACAGACTTAGTGAAAAACAGAGGTGGCTGTCAAAAACAGTGGCATATCAACTTTGGAGCTCAATAACTAGATGACCAGCAAGCATATCATGACAATGCAATACATATAACGGAAGTAGACATGATGCTTAACAATATGCAATTGGAATCACTCAATTCTGATAAACGGTTACGACGCAACCGTCACCCGAAGTTGCAACAAATTAATAGCTTCAGCACAGCAGCACATTAACAGCAAGGTCACCACTTTCGAGCAAGATTTAATATAGCTAAAGCACCCAAACATGACAAATTAAAGCATGGGAATGAAGTACACATGATGCTTAACACTTAGGAAAAAGAATCAATGCAATAGGCCTCATGGATTTGACACAAGCATCACCCAAAGTTTGAACAAAATAACAGCAGCAGTAGTTAACAGCTTGTTAGCAACTTAACGATCTGGTGCCCTGTTCAACACACAATTACATATTCAAGATGACCTCAAAATAAATAACTTCCTAAAGATGAATTCGAGAGAACACAAAGCACAACCAAACAAAAAAAGAATCACTTCATTCCGACCTACGAGTCAACGGGAAATCGCGTTGCAAAACAGGGTCAGCAGCAGTTAAACACTTAGCAGAAACTGGAAAAATATGAAAGATCACAGGAAAATAAAAAACAGGGGCACGGGCCAGCTGGCTCACCATGGGCCGAGGCCCATCTGGCCGGTGGTGGCCTGGCGCTGGTGAGGCCGCTGACGGCCCTGGACGCGCCTGGGCCGCAGATCTGGGCTGCGGCGGCCCGAGCGGCGCGGTGGGCTGCCGAGCTCGCCCGATCCCATCCGGATCGAGGCCGAGCGGCGTCGGCGGCGATGTCGGTTACGGGTGGCGCGGCGAGGGATCCCGGCAGGAGAGCGACAGGTGGTTGGAGGCGTTGGAGGGCGTCCGGATTCGTGTCGCGGCGGCCGGGCCGGGTAGGAGGAGGCGCGGCGGCTATGGTGGCTCGACGCAGTGGCGGTCGACCTCGGGACGACGTCCATGGCGCGCGACGGCTCGCTGGGGTTCCTGCAGCAGAGGAGAGAGGGTGAGGGGAGAAGGGAGGAGAAGGAGAGGGAGGAGGCCAGGGAGGAGAGGAGTGGCGCGGCGGCGCGGCGGCCGGAGTGCACGGGCGGCGGCGGCGTCGAGGCAGTCCACGGGAGGAGGTTGGTGGAGCTCCCGGGCGCATCTAGGCCGTTTGATCGGCCGATCCGACGGTCCAGATCGCAGGGAAGGTGTGATGCCCCCAAAATCAATCCGTGTACAGTAATCATACACGCAGGGTACACGGCTGAGATTAGGGTGCCACGGTTAGAATATCACAGCACAACACTAAACACAAAAGGATAAACAAATATATTACAATAAAGTGGGGGTCACGCGAACCCGAATACATAAGTCATACAAGCCATAATATCTGAGTACAGACATAGTTAGTCAAGTTTTGCCTTAAGAAGGCTAGCACAAATCACATCAGAGATACAGATCGAAAAGGCGAGGCCTCCTGCCTGGGATCCACCGAACTACTCCTGGTCAACGGGGAACTCAACGTCGTAGTAGGCGCCTCCGGGGTACTCCTGCTCCGGGGCTCCAACGTCGGCTGCAGCGGCCGATCAGGCAAAGCGAAAAGGGGGGAATAAAGCAAAGGTGAGTATCTAGCATACCCGCGAGTCTTACGTCCGCTACTAAGCATTTATGCATTGTATCAACAGAAAGAAGAGGCTGTATATATAGTGGACTGAAAGACAGAAATCCAGAGCAAGGGTAAGAAGCTAGGCCTATCGAAGACTAGCATCTTCCGACGATGTCTTGCAGCATGAGGTAAGAATCAGCCAACAGTTATATAAAATATAAAGTAACAATGCAGCAGAAGTTGTTGCAGCATTGTATAATAATAAGTTGTAATAATTAACAATGCCTCCGAGTTCACCTCCTCGACATCCCCGCGAGGAAGAAAACCCGGAACCATACAGTTTAATAATAATAGTTTGTAGTGGTAAGATCCAGCTTCAGCATAAAGCTTCCTGTTACCGTGGACACGGCTATCCGAATAGATTAATCTTCCCTGCAGGGGTGCACTTGTGTTACGCTACACGCACGTATCTCCAGGGTGGCGGGAACCTTATTAGGGAACGCTCCATCGAGGCTATCCGACACTTCATAGCCCATCTTTCAAACTCAACAGAGAGGTCATCCGCCGGACTATATCCTATGTACGCGGGGCTTTGGACCCTAACCCCGACGTACTCCTGCACGGTGCGAGGCTGGCCGGTGAAGTTAAATCAAAGCAAATACAAACCACACTGTCGCGGCAAATAAGACAACACCACTTCCCGGCGCAGGCCGCGGTACTGCTGACGTCTGAAGAGTCCTCGGACGACACTATGAAGCAGAGGAGCCCATAACTCGTAATTCCCACGGGTAGGTAGTGCGTACATGGCATATAGCCAACTCAAGACATTCACTGAACCATTTAGCATTTTATTAACCTGCGTGACAACCGTTATCGTTGCCTCGACTTAACTGACCCGCGGACAACGAGAGCAGCCAGGACCACCAGTACATCGGTGCCTGCCCTATCGTCCCACCAAGTCACTGCGGTTACCAACAAGGTGAACCGTCTCCTTACCTTGTCTCGCGTGTGCTCCTGGAGGAGCTCGACTTTCGTAGTTTGGTAACTCTCGCGGCCAACGATCAGGGGCCAAGCACACCGGTACACTGGTCGTACCCTCCCTGTCGTCCCGTCGCAATACCACTCGCGGGCACCGTTGGGTCGCCCGACTTCTTACCTGAAGGACAACCGTTGTTCAGGACCCTAAGGCGGTAAGACAAAGTCAGCCTCGAGTGGAGTACAAGGATTACTCCTTGATAGCTCACACTTGAGGTGACTAGGCATAACCCAGATAGGGGCCTTTGGCGGTGTCTGCTTTGTACCGTACCTGTGCAGTTGTATATATTGTATTCGTGTTCACTCCCCTGAGTGATCACGTCCCGCTATCTAGTCCTAGCTAACAATGCACAGGGCTCTGTCGGGACCCGGGGTTTGCGTATGTAATTCCAGTCACAATTCAATCATATAGAGAGCCGAGAGCCATACCCACTTGTCTAAGCAAGCAAGGCCAAGTACAAGACACTCTCGGAAAGCTCGAACGTGAGGGGCATCCCATCCAGGCCCGGATGATCAACTGAGATGGGTCCTCATCGTTCGCTCACAAGTCTAAATGATTATGGGTGGTGAAATCCCATACTCATAGACAAGTCGCCTCAACCATATTATCGATTGAATCATAACACTTACATAAACAGACTCCAGCCCGATCTCTTAGTCGGGGTCTCAGGCGGGCTCAATCATACAACAAAGTGTGCCACGTGACAGAGTCACGAGCAATCGCATCGCGATGCCCCAAGCTGCGCACATCTAAGGGCCACTTGGTGTATAAAAGACCGCCGGCGAGAACACAACTAAGGTATCGAACCCCACACATGACATGCATGATATAAACATACACGCAGCATGCATGCCAAGTGTATAACAGCAGGTAACATAACATGAACTCTACAAACTCATAGCTTTATTGCATCTGCTAAACAGAGCAGATATAGTAGTGTTACAAGCAGAGATCATATCACTGTGATCCAACATTACATCATACAACAACGGAAGCAAATTATGTCTTAGTAAAGACAAGGTTAACAAATGGCTTAAGAAGCCTTTAAGAAAACACAACGACCCTCCAGAGGGACCAGGCTGCTGTCTGGGACTACATAACTTCGTCGATGTCGAGCTTGAAGGGGAAAGGCCACCATCAGGGTCAGTGGTCTCGTCTCTAAAACATAGAGTAAGCAAACGTGAGTACAAAGTCGTACTCAGCAAGACTTACGTCAGAACTATACTACTCATGCTCAGGTATCAAGGTAAAGGAAAGTGGGGTTGTAATGCAGAAAGCTTTGACTTGGCTATCCTGTACTACGACTACATAGAGTTGAGATGAGAGGCGCACACGAGTCCATCTAATTTTGATCACCACATCAATACACAACCATGGATCCTTCCTCGACTTCCCCACGAGGAAGCAACCCAAAGCACTCACACTTATCTTGCGATTTTTAAAGTATCCATTTGAGTTGTCTAATAATCAAGTAAAGATCTCCAAGTAGTCCATAACCGCGGACACGACTATTCGAATAGTTCATTAACCCTGCAGGGGTGTACTTCTTCACATACGTAGCTACCACTTATCGCCTAGAACTCGTCACCTTCAAGCGGTGTCGGCGAGGATAGTACCACGACACTTACCTCACGGCTCCAACTCTAGTCCAGGGAATCGCCTATCTGAGTTGTACCCCAATCGAGAATCCGGCCGGGGTTTCCGTTCAGGACCCAGACGATGTATGGACGGTCCGACAAGCCCACCTCGACGGATGGTACTGTGCTTGCCTAAAACCGTGCTACATTAGGAAAGCAAATAGAATAAAGTTAACCCATGTGAATCCTGGACCCTAGTCGGGGTGAGTTAATAGGTCGAGAGGGGTCAATGAGCCCAACATGCGGTAGTAATCTGTGTCTTGGATCACAACAAAGAACTCGGGGCCTAGGGCAGTGTAAATGAGACAACCCACTGTGTACTCCTACACAGCCTCTCATTGTTCACTTATTTTAGGGTGACTTCATCAACACATTACCACCTTGTTGCATGTGTTCCCTACCATCCCGATACATCACCAGATGGATCAACTTCATTGCAAACAACTCTAGCATGGCATAGCATAACATGGATGAGGGGCCACATGATGAGCACAAACAATCTTGTATCTGCTAGGTTGAGGTTTGCTTAATACTGTGGTAGCAATGATAGGTCATGCAAAGGATGGGTTCAACTAGCGGAAGAACGGTAACATGTGAATCACCTAAACATGCATTAGAGAACAAGAGGGAAACTGGGTTTTTATAGATATGATCAAAGGGGGTTTGCTTGCCTTATTGTCGAGACTCGGGGTGCCACTCTTCGGAGAAAACAGGGACTACGTCCGGCGATGGATCTATCGAGAAGAAGCAAACACCGAGACAACAAAGTATAAACATCACATTGCAATGCACATTCAAGAATGAAACATGGCATGGTACTGATGTGATCTATGTTCAATTTGCAACAAGTTAATTGAAGTTGATTTGAATAAGAAATTCAAATTCAAACTCCAAATGTGGTTCAAAATATCCCAAGTTGCATTTGCTAATGTTTGGATATGGTAAACCATGTGGTCATGTGCATGATATGCCTCTAATGTTCATGTGATAAGGTTGGCATTGCAAAGATTTAATTTGAAATGATTTAAACATTTATTTTGAATTATTCCAAATAAGCCATATAGCTAAATGCTACTGGTTCATCATCATAGATGTGTTTTTCATCCACGAAAGTATGATATTTGGAATCCTTGAATTTTTCTGATGATTTTTCATATATAATTTATTTGATTTGGAGTTATGGATCAAAAGTTATTGAATTTCAAAGATTTAAGCATTTTCTGGAAATTCTGTTAAATAGAAAAGGTTTTTATTGCGCAAGCATGACATCATGATGACGTCAGGGGCGCTGACTGGTCAAACTGACGTCTGGGACCCACCTGTCAATCACTCTGGGGTTAACCCCGTTTTAATTAGAGATGACAGGGGATTAGGGGGGTTTGGGTCCCACCCGTCAGTGAGAGAGAGAGTGATTAGGGGGGAGGGGGTTAGCCAGGCCGGCGTTTAGCCGCCGGCGACCTCTGGACGCGGCGGCGCCCACTCCAGATGGCGGCTCCGGTCACGGGAGGCCACGGGGGAGGCACCGCTCGGCTCCTCTACAACGCGCGGTTCGCGTGGACGCCATGGGGAGGCCAGGGGGACGCCGAGAACACGCCGGCGAGCAAAGGGACGCGGCGGCCGAGCTCGGGCTCGACGGAGCTGGCGACGCCGGGGGCTAGAGCGAGCGGGGTTAGGGGGGAAAGCACGGGGAGCTCACCCTGAACGTGTTGGTGCAGACAGGAGGGCCGGAGGAGCTGCGGTGGCCTCGAATTCGACGACGGCGTGACGGCGGCCGGCGACGAGAACGACGAAGGGGACGACGGCTCTCGGGGCTCCTTGCTCCAATTGACTGCGCGGGGTGACGAAGACGACGTAGGCGCGCGTCCTGGACAACTCAATGCGGCGGGGGAAGGCCAGTGGCCGCGGTGGCGCACGACGGTGAGCTCGCAGCGCTTCGGGCCTTCGCGGGATCTCGCCGGGGACGAAGGGAAAAAGTTCCAGGGGAGGGGGAAAGGAAGGGGAGAAGCACGGGCGTCCACGGCGCCGCTAAAGGGGGCGGCAGCTGCCTGGCAGCCCTGCCAGGCTCGCCGGCGAGCTGCCTGCCTGCCTGGCTCGGGGAGGAGGACGCCCTTGCCCCTGGGCTGGGCCACCTCCCTGAGTTGGGCTGCAGGTAAGTGGGCTCTGTCCCTTTCTCTTTTAATTTTTCTTTTTATGCTTTCTGTTTAATTTGTTTTGCTCTGAAAAAAATATCAAAGCATTTTTAAAAATCCTCAAAATTTTATCTTGGACATATGTGACCTAGTACTGGTCACTCCCAAGTTTTGAAGATTTTTGGAATTCAAATTATTTGAATCCAATTCAAATAGCATTTAAATTTAATTTCCAAGCCTCTGTTTGAATATTTGAAAAATCCAGGAGTATGGGTTTGACTCCAAATCATTTTTAAAATGATCATACTCATTTATAGGACTTTTCAAAATTGTTTGGAGGAATTTTGGAAAAACTTTTTATCTGGCCTTTTATTTAAATTCTTTTTGAGGCTTTTCCAAATCCCCAGTTCTTAAACCAAAGAATTTAAACATGATGCGATTATTTCTAGTAATAAAAGCACATACCAAAACTAGGGTTGTGACAACTCGCCCCCACTCAAAAGAATCTCGTCCCGAGATTCAGAAGTAGTCGGGAAGAGGATGGGGTACTCGATTCGGAGACGGTCTTCTCGTTCCCAGGTGGCTTCCTTCTCAGAATGATTGGACCACTGCACTTTGAGGAACTTGATCTTCTGACGTCTGGTGGTGCGTTCAGCTTCATCGAGGATACGGACGGGATACTCTCGATACGACAGGTTTTCTTGGAGATCAAGCGTTTCGTGGTCTACTTCGCGGATGGGGTCCTTGAAGCAACGCCTGAGTTGAGATACGTGGAAGACATCGTGAACCTGAGAAAGATGCGGCGGTAGTTCAAGTTGGTAGGCAACTTCTCCACGTTTAGCTAGAATGCGAAAAGGGCCTATGTAACGTGGGGCCAATTTGCCTTTGATACCGAAACGATGGGTTCCCTTCAGAGGAGTAACCCGGAGGTAAGCCTTCTCGTTCAGTTTGTAGCTCTCTGGCCTATGATGACGATCATAATAGCTTTTCTGATGAGACTGGGCTGTTTTCAATTGCTCACGAACAATGCGAACCTTCTCTTCTGCTTCCTGGATCATATACGGTCCAAAGAATTGTCTTTCACCGGTTTCTGACCAGTTCAATGGTGTTCGACATTTTCGTCCATAGAGAAATTCAAAGGGTGCCATGCCCAAGCTAGATTGGAAGCTGTTGTTATAAGCAAACTCGGCGAATGGAAGAGATTTCTCCCAACTCTTTCCGAATGAGATAACACAGGCTCTGAGCATGTCTTCGAGAATTTGATTGACTCTTTCTACTTGACCACTTGACTGGAGATGAAAGGCGGTGCTAAAGGAGAGATGGGTTCCCATAGCATTTTGAAAACTTTCCCAAAATCGAGAGGTGAAAAGACTTCCACGGTCTGAATTGATTTCCGAAGGAACACCATGGAGAGAAACGATCCGGGAGACATATAAATCCGCTAACTGGCTAGAAGTTATACTCTCGCGAACAGGAAGGAAATGAGCAACTTTGGAAAGACGGTCAATGACCACGAAGATGGCATTGTTTCCTTTCTGAGACTTTGGAAAGCCAGTGATGAAATCCATACTGACTTTATCCCATTTCCACTCAGGAATGGCTAAAGGTTGAAGAGTACCAGCAGGTCTCTGATGCTCTGCTTTCACACGACGACAAACATCGCACTCAGCAACAAATTGAGCGATTTCTCGCTTCATCCTAGTCCACCAAAATCTCTGGCGTAGATCTTGATACATCTTAGTACTACCAGGATGAATCGAGAGAGGGGTGTCATGGGCTTCCTTAAGGATCTGCTGCCTTAGATTCCTATTCTTCGGAACTACCATCCTATTCTCGAAGTACACAGTACCTTCATTGTCTAG
The DNA here is from genome assembly GCA_950022295.1 of Bromus sterilis. NCBI lineage: Eukaryota > Viridiplantae > Streptophyta > Magnoliopsida > Poales > Poaceae > Bromus > Bromus sterilis. The sequence continues at coordinate 134,461,996 of OX465597.1, forward strand.
GGTAAAACATTTTGCCTTACCGCTAGCAATGTTCTGTTTGATATGTCGGATACCTCGAGCACGTTGTTGAACAACTTTGATTTGATCCTCAAGGTTTGGTTTCACAATCAAGATGGAAAGGAATCCATGAGGAACAATCTCGAGATTCATCTTTCGAAATTCCTCATAGAGGAGTGGTTGATACTGTTGTAACATGAGGTTGTTACAATACGACTTACGACTTAGTGCATCAGCCATGACATTGGCTTTGCCTGGGGTGTAAGAGATACTCAAGTCGTAATCTTTTATCAACTCTATCCAGCGTCTTTGCCTGAGATTAAGATCTGGCTGGGTGAATATGTATTTGAGGCTTTGGTGATCGGTATAGATTTCACAACGATTACCAAGGAGGTAATGTCGCCAAGTCTTTAGGGCATGAACTACGGCAGCGAGTTCAAGATCATGGGTAGGATAGTTCTCTTCATGTGGACGCAACTGGCATGAAGCATAAGCTACCACATGTCGATCTTGCATAAGTAAGCATCCTAACCCTTGCCGTGAAGCATCACAATAGATCTCGAAATCCCTTTTGGTGTCTGGAGGTGCAAGTACGGGTGCAGAAGTCAATCTTCTTTTCAGCTCTTGAAAGCTTTCCTCGCACTTGGGGGTCCATTGGAATTTCTTATATTTCTTGAGGAGTTCAGTAAGAGGCTTTGCAACTTTGGAAAAGTTCTCGACAAAGCGGCGACAATAGCTTGCTAGGCCAAGAAAACTCCTAACTTGCTTAACCGATTCAGGTGGAGTCCAATCAAGGACGGCCTGAACTCTCTCGGGATTGACTGCAACACCTTTTTCAGAAATCACGTGGCCTAAGTAGGTCACTTCTGGTAGCCAAAATTCACACTTGGAGAATTTAGCATAAAGGCGATGCTCTCTAAGTTTCATCAATACCAGCCTAAGATGTTCTGCGTGCTCTTCTTCATTCTTCGAGTAGATGAGAATATCATCAAGATAAACCACAACAAATTTATCTAAGTACTCCATGAAGATCGAATTCATCAAGCGCGAAAAAGTGGTTGGGGCATTGGTTAAACCGAAGGACATGACGGTGTACTCATAAAGACCATAACGAGTAGTAAAAGCCGTCTTGGGAATGTCCTCATTTCTGATTTTGATCTGATGATAACCTAATCTCAAATCCATCTTGGAGAAGACAGAGGATCCTGCAAGTTGATCATAAAGATCATTGATCCTGGGCAATGGGTACTTGTTCTTTATCGTCGCTAAATTTAGCGGGCGATAGTCTACGCACATCCTTTCTGTTCCATCTTTCTTCGTTACGAACAGAACGGGGCAACCCCATGGCGATGAGCTAGGGCGGATGAAGCCTTTTTCCAACAAAGCTTCCAGTTGGTTTTTAAGCTCAGCTAACTCACGTGGGGCCATTTTGTATGGGCGTCTAGAAATTGGTGCGGTTCCTGGGGCAAGATCCACTATAAACTCTACACATCTGTCGGGTGGCTAGGTTTAAGGGGTTGGATCTCTGGATAGCTTCCTAAAGGATGACCAAGGTTTACTAGGGGCTACAACAGATATGTCAGAGTAGCAAAGTACCCCAACACGATAGTCAGTGTGGTTCTTCTCGCTAGAAGACATCTAAAGTGGAAGGAAGAGTTGCAATTGAAACACTATAGGTTTCTAGAAGAAAACCTACATCAAACTCTATGGAACTGTCGGGCATGCCACCTAGAAGTTCTTCTGGAAGAACATCCGAAATAGAGGGGAAAGATTTTGCAAATGCATCAGATTATGAAGAAACCTGGAATGACTCGGACAGCATAACGACTGTAATTGCAAGAAAACAATTTTCTTGCAATGTAGATACAGCACTTACATACGATGTAATAAATCAGGGAGCATAACCACTCTAACAAACCGATCACAACTTTCCTACGGCTATAAGGAGGCAATCAACGAGATGTTCTAATCAGACAGAGGTGAGCCTAGTCCTATCTTCCCGTAGAATAAGATGAGGGTGACTCAGAACTCAGATCGTTGAGGGTAAGGAGAAAAAGAAGCCTTACGTTGTTCCCTTATATACCCATAGTAACTATATAACTATAGAAGGCTAGACTCGACTTCGGCCAAGGCTAATAATCCTACAGTCAGTCCTTCTCTGATACCAAGTCTGTCGGGACCCGGGGTTTGCGTATGTAATTCCAGTCACAATTCAATCATATAGAGAGCCGAGAGCCATACCCACTTGTCTAAGCAGACAAGGCCAAGTACAAGACACTCTCGGAAAGCTCGAACGTGAGGGGTATCCCATCCAGGCCCGGATGATCAACTGAGATGGGTCCTCATCGTTCGCTCACAAGTCTAAATGATTATGGGTGGTGAAATCCCATACTCATAGAAAAGTCGCCTCAACCATATTATCGATTGAATCATAACACTTACATAAACAGACTCCAGCCCGATCTCTTAGTCGGGGTCTCGGGCGGGCTCAATCATACAACAAAGTGTGCCACGTGACAGAGTCACGAGCAATCGCATCGCGATGCCCCAAGCTGCGCACATCTAAGGGCCACTTGGTGTATAAAAGACCGTCGGCGAGAACACAACTAAGGTATCGAACCCCACACATGACATGCATGATATAAACATACACGCAGCATGCATGCCAAGTGTATAACAGCAGGTAACATAACATGAACTCTACAAACTCATAGCTTTATTGCATCTGCTAAACAGAGCAGATATAGTAGTGTTACAAGCAGAGATCACATCACTGTGATCCAACATTACATCATACAACAACGGAAGCAAATTATGTCTTAGTAAAGACAAGGTTAACAAATGGCTTAAGAAGCCTTTAAGAAAACACAACGACCCTCCAGAGAGACCAGGCTGCTGTCTGGGACTACATAACTTCGTCGATGTCGAGCTTGAAGGGGAAAGGCCACCATCAGGGTCAGTGGTCTCGTCTCTAAAACATAGAGTAAGCAAACGTGAGTACAAAGTCGTACTCAGCAAGACTTACGTCAGAACTATACTACTCATGCTCAGGTATCAAGGTAAAGGCAAGTGGGGTTGTAATGCAGAAAGCTTTGACTTGGCTATCCTGTACTACGAATACATAGAGTTGAGATGAGAGGCGCACACGAGTCCATCTAATTTTGATCACCACATCAATACACAACCATGGATCCTTCCTCGACTTCCCCACGAGGAAGCAACCCAAAGCACTCACACTTATCTTGCGATTTTTAAAGTATCCATTTGAGTTGTCTAATAATCAAGTAAAGATCTCCAAGTAGTCCATAACCGCGGACACGGCTATTCGAATAGTTCATTAACCCTGCAGGGGTGTACTTCTTCACATACGTAGCTACCACTTATCGCCTAGAACTCGTCACCTTCAAGTGGTGTCGGCGAGGATAGTACCACGACACTTACCTCACGGCTCCAACTCTAGTCCAGGGAATCGCCTATCTGAGTTGTACCCCAATCGGGAATCCGGCCGGGGTTTCCGTTCAGGACCCAGACGATGTATGGACGGTCCGACAAGCCCACCTCGACGGATGGTACTGCGCTTGCCTAAAACCGTGCTACGTTAGGAAAGCAAATAGAATAAAGTTAACCCATGCGAATCCTGGACCCTAGTCGGGGTGAGTTAATAGGTCGAGAGGGGTCAATGAGCCCAACATGTGGTAGTAATCTGTGTCTTGGATCACAACACAAGAACTCGGGGCCTAGGGCAGTGTAAATGAGACAACCCACTGTGTTCTCCTACACAGCCTCTCATTGTTCACTTATTTTAGGGTGACTTCATCAACACGTTACCACCTTGTTGCATGTGTTCACTACCATCCCGATACATCACCAGATGGATCAACTTCATTGCAAACAACTCTAGCATGGCATAGCATAACATGGATGAGGGGCCACATGATGAGCACAAACAATCTTGTATCTGTTAGGTTGAGGTTTGCTTAATACTGTGGTAGCAATGATAGGTCATGCAAAGGATGGGTTCAACTAGCGGAAGAACGGTAACATGTGAATCACCTAAACATGCATAAGCGAACAAGAGGGAAACTGGGTTTTTATAGATATGATCAAAGGGGGTTTGCTTGCCTTATTGTCGAGACTCGGGGTGCCACTCTTCGGAGAAAACAGGGACTACGTCCGGCGATGGATCTATCGAGAAGAAGCAAACACCGAGACAACAAAGTATAAACATCACATTGCAATGCACATTCAAGAATGAAACATGGCATGGTACTGATGTGATCTATGTTCAATTTGCAACAAGTTAATTGAAGTTGATTTGAATAAGAAATTCAAATTCAAACTCCAAATGTGGTTCAAAATATCCCAAGTTGCATTTGCTAATGTTTGGATATGGTAAACCATGTGGTCATGTGCATGATATGCCTCTAATGTTCATGTGATAAGGTTGGCATTGCAAAGATTTAATTTGAAATGATTTAAAAATTTATTTTGAATTATTCCAAATAAGCCATATAGCTAAATGCTACTGGTTCATCATCATAGATGTGTTTTTCATCCATGAAAGTATGATATTTGGAATCCTTGAATTTTTCTGATGATTTTTCATATATAATTTATTTGATTTGGAGTTATGGATCAAAAGTTATTGAATTTCAAAGATTTAAGCATTTTCTGGAAATTCTGTTAAATAGAAAAGGTTTTTATTGCGCAAGCATGACATCATGATGACGTCAGGGGCGCTGACTGGTCAAACTGACGTCTGGGACCCACCTGTCAATCACTCTGGGGTTAACCCCGTTTTAATTAGAGATGACAGGGGATTAGGGGGGTTTGGGTCCCACCCGTCAGTGAGAGAGAGAGTGATTAGGGGGGAGGGGGTTAGCCAGGCCGGCGTTTAGCCGCCGGCGACCTCTAGACGCGGCGGCGCCCACTCCAGATGGCGGCTCCGGTCACGGGAGGCCACGGGGGAGGCACCGCTCAGCTCCTCTACAACGCGCGGTTCGCGTGGACGCCATGGGGAGGCCAGGGGGACGCCGAGAACACGCCGGCGAGCAAAGGGACGCGGCGGCCGAGCTCGGGCTCGACGGAGCTGGCGACGCCGGGGGCTAGAGCGAGCGGGGTTAGGGGGGAAAGCACGGGGAGCTCACCCTGAACGTGTTGGTGCAGACAGGAGGGCCGGAGGAGCTGCGGTGGCCTCGAATTCGACGACGGCGTGACGGCGGCCGGCGACGAGAACGACGAAGGGGACGACGGCTCTCGGGGCTCCTTGCTCCAATTGACTGCGCGGGGTGACGAAGACGACGTAGGCGCGCGTCCTGGACAACTCAATGCGGCGGGGGAAGGCCAGTGGCCGCGGTGGCGCACGACGGTGAGCTCGCAGCGCTTCGGGCCTTCGCGGGATCTCGCCGGGGAGGAAGGGAAAAAGTTCCAGGGGAGGGGGAAAGGAAGGGGAGAAGCACGGGCGTCCACGGCGCCGCTAAAGGGGGCGGCAGCAGCCAGGCAGCTGCCTGGCAGCCATGCCAGGCTCGCCGGCGAGCTGCCTGCCTGCCTGGCTCGGGGAGGAAGACGCCCTTGCCCCTGGGCTGGGCGACCTCCCTGAGTTGGGCTGCAGGTAAGTGGGCTCTGTCCCTTTCTCTTTTAATTTTTCTTTTTATGCTTTCTGTTTAATTTGTTTTGCTCTGAAAAAATATCAAAGCATTTTTAAAAATCCTCAAATTTTATCTTGGACATATGTGACCTAGTACTGGTCACTCCCAAGTTTTGAAGATTTTTGGAATTCAAATTATTTGAATCCAATTCAAATAGCATTTAAATTTAATTTCCAAGCCTCTGTTTGAATATTTGAAAAATCCAGGAGTATGGGTTTGACTCCAAATCATTTTTAAAATGATCATACTCATTTATGGGACTTTTCAAAATTGTTTGGAGGAATTTTGGAAAAACTTTTTATCTGGCCTTTTATTTAAATTCTTTTTGAGGCTTTTCCAAATCCCCAATTCTTAAACCAAAGAATTTAAACATGATGCGATTATTTCTAGTAATAAAAGCACATACCAAAACTAGGGTTGTGACAGGATCACTGCTGAATATATGCATAATTATAACAGGCAGCATAGGATAAGAAAGGTACATCAAGGGGCGACAAAATCAGGCTATGCAATTGAATAGGATTGTAATCGTAGCAGCAGCAGTAACAATGCCTAGTGCAAGAAAGTACGGAAAGGTAGGCGATATCTGGGGAAGAGAATGACTCTGCTTGCCTGGAAGCTCGACGGTAGGGGTAGGGTCGTCGACGAAGTAGTCGTACTCAGCAGCGGTGTAGTCGGCGGCAGCAGCGGGGTCTACCGGAGATTAAGTGGGGAAGAAACAGTAAATACAAGCAATCATAAACAAACAGATGCATGACATGACAGATTAAAAGTTAACGGTGTTCTAACGCAGTGCAAGGCACGTTGCTCGGAACGGAAATTCATCTGAGGATGAACTACCGGCTCCGGATGATTACCGGACAGGGTGACCGGAGGGGAAGGATCAAGCCGGAGGTGTCGTGGGTACCGGACAAACATAAGGGGGGTGTATCCGTGCTAGTTGATCTATTCCGAGAAACAACCGTGTTTGAAATAAATTCATCCGGGTACTTTAGCAGTACCGGACAATTTATCGAACAGTCGGTCCGGAGGGGGACGGTTCGATGTTCGTTGTGTTAGAGGGGTGTGATAGACATACGGATAGCATTTTCGTATTCGTTATATTTTTCTGATCAATTTTCATGTATAAAGTTTTTGAATCTGAGTTACGGTTTAAAAGTTATTGAATTTCAAAGTTTAAATCATTTAAATGATTTTCTGAATTTCTTTTATTATTTATTCAACATTATCCAGAACATTATCCAAAACAGTGCCTGACATGTGGGACCCACATGTCAGCCTTTGTTTATTTATAAAACATTTTAATAAATCAAAATAGCCTCTGGGCCCACATGTAAGTCACTGGAAATTATTTAAATCTTTTAAATAATTAAAATCTGACAAGGGGGGCCCAGTGGTCAGTGACTCCAGTGTTAACTAAACTTATTTAATTAAGTTAAATGGCCAGGGCCCACATGTCAGTGTCTGGGGGGTTTAATATTCTGTTTAACTTTTAACCGTGGGATTAAGGGGGCAGGCCCACTGGCAGTGGCCTACAGGACAGGGATTAAGGGCTAATGACCCTACTGACGACATGGGCCCGCAGGTCAGTGGCACGGAGGGCTCACCGGCGTCTCGCCGGCGACAGCACGCCGACGAGGTGGACCTAGCGGCCGACTCAGGGCACGGGAGGGGCTGCGCTTAGGCGCGTTCGAACGGGGAGGGGACGGGGCGGCGATTGGTGGCGGAGGCGGGGGCTGGAAGTGGCCGGAGCGAGCATGGGCTCAACAATGGCGGAGCCGCGCGTCGGGCTCCAATGGCGAACTACGACACGCTACGAAATCGAGCTATCTATCGGTCCAAATCGAACACACGCATCACTGGGATCCGACTGGTGCATGTGGCGCGGGCTGGGACGGACCAAGTCGACGGCTACGACGACGGGAAGTGGCGGCCGGAGCACGAAAAGGGGGTTTTCGCGTTGGGACCTATCGGGCTTCAAAGGGCGGTTGGCGACGGGTGAGCAGCTCACCGGGGACGTGTTGAGGGAGGCAGCGGGCTCGGTGAAGTCCTGGCGTCGCCGGAATCGGTCGACGACCTCCGCGGCCAGTGGGTGACGACGACAACGATTTCGTCGTCCTGAGGGCGAACGGGTTCGATTGCTTCAGTGGGATGACGAGGACGACACGGGCGCACACTCCGGACAGCTCGGACAGGCAGGAGGGCGTCAGTGGCCACGGGGGTTCACCGGGGTGACCTCGGCGGCGTCGGGTGGTATTTCCCCCGTCGATGGCGAGCTGCAGGGGGAGGGGAAAAGGTGGTGGGCGTGTCCAGGAGGGAGGGGGCGTCGCCCTTATCGCCTCCGCGAAGGGAGGGGGCAGGTGGGTGCGGGGCCAGCTCGCCAGCGTCGACGGCGGGCTCGGTCGTACGGGAGCAGGTGGGGGGGGGAGTTGGAGGAAGAAGACAACCGTGGGGGGGGGGGGGGGGGGGTGGGCCGGATTCGGTCCTGGGGGAAAGGGGAGGTTGGGGTGGGCTTCACTCATGGGGGTAGACTAGGTTTATTATTTTATCTCTCTTTTCTTTTCTGTATTTTCTTTTGGTAATTGTTTTCCTAGCTTAGGCATTTTTGTAAAATGTGTTAGGTGCCCCAAAATTAGTATATCATTATATAGCAGTGCCACAAAAGTTTTTGCAGCAAAATAAAATCATTAGATATTTCTTTTAATTATTAAATGCCCAAAGTAAGGGTTTTAACCTACTGTTTGAATTGTTTGGAATTTTCTATAACTTAATAAATACCCAAAACCATTTTGATTTGGTCCACTGAATATTTGTGATTTTATAAAAGTAGTTTCACAATTTTTGGAGAAAGTTTATTTTGCACTTTGATTTTATTATTTAATAATCCACCAAAGGCATCTTGAACTAGATTGATTTGAGTTCAATTAAAAGGGTATTTAATATGAGCTTGAAATTGTTTGGATTCAAGTTGACCAAGGTCCATGATCACATGACTTTCAACAATATCAAAAGAGAAGTTGAATTTGAACTGAACCAAGTTGATCAAACAAAATTTTTGAACAGTAATGATCAACAGTAATGGTGATTACTGTTCACTGACAGTGAGAGTGTTACAGAAGGCTAGGACTGCGAAAATGGGGTATTTTTGGGGCAATTGGAGGGGGTGGCTGCAATTTTGTGCTAGGGAAACCCTAGAAAGGGGTGGGAGAGTGGTGGTCTTTATATAGCCCAGGTGGCTGGCAGTTTGCAAAAACATCCCCGGGTTTTCTCTCGCGCGCGCGATGTTTATGTTTTTAACCACCGGGGATCCGTAGGACCGCCGATTCGGGTAAAACTTCGAACTGCGCGATCAACGTGTCGAGCCGGCGGCGTTCACCTCGCATTGGAACCGTTCCGAGAACACTTCTCGGCGCTATAAAAATATCCCGTTTACTTATTAAACGGGGTTTTTCGTTCCGTTGGCTGCGGCTGGTCTCATGCGGTTTTCACGACGTGATCGGGTGAAACCCGGTGTCGCAAAGGTCGAGTGTCAGGGTGGCAAGGGTCGGTCTCCGTCCGGTACGAGATAAGAGGGGGAAAAAATAATCGTCGATCGATAAATCGGGGATGCAAACGCCGCAAACAAATCAGACAATCAAACAATTCATACCAAAAACAAAAATTTTAATTTTTGTGAAATCTGGGTTGTTACAATACAACACCACCAACATGGGATCTCGTCCCGAGATCCAGGACGATGCGGGGGAGAGAAAAGAGTCGACGATCTTCAACACCACCAACAAGGGACTCTGCTCCATGTCGACGTCGAACTTCTGTCGAGATAAATTTCCGCAGAGAGTCGGCAACGTCGGAAAACGAAACCATCAGTGTCAAGAGGAACAACGACAATTCAAAGTGACGATCAAGGGAAGCATTCTCACTGAAATCGTGAGGATACTAGGCAAGGGAACTGAAGTCAACAGAAGACCAAGATGTTTACCCAGAGTCGGAAGAACTAAAGGTACTATAGGATTTCCCAAACCTGAGATCGGAATCGAGACAATACGCTGCAAGCAAGGCATTGTAACGGTTCCGATACTCCACACACTCGAGATTCTAGAGTTTGAAAGGGGATAAGGCGAGAATTAAAACACTTACGACACTTGTCCTGACCAGAGCAAGGGTAAGGAGTAAAAAGATTCCTACTCTCCGATAACTAACTTAGTAACTACAAAATAGTTTTTGTCTAGACTCGACTTCGGCCATAAAAGGGATCCTACTGTCGGTAAGGCTTTGATACCAAGTTGTAAGGCCCGATATGCGGTACTGTTCCAGATCTAGATGTTTCCATCCAGATGTAAGGCCCGATATGCGGTACTATTCCATATCTTGATGTTTCCATCCAGATCCGGGGACGAAGCACATATCGGTCCCACCGCGACATATGACAGAGTCATATGCCCCGGATTTCCAACATGATATCACAACATTACAGATACAAGATACAACATCTCATACAATCGGCATACAACTGCCTCAAATACAATACAACAACGGAAGATACATGTCTGGGTACAGACTACAAGCAAATGCCTAGTGGCAAAGAGAAAAACATCGATCCCATAACCACACGGGTCCAGGCCCTCCGCCGGGATCCGCCTAACTAGTCGTCCTCGAGTATCCACGTGAAACGTCAATCACCGTACCTGTTGTCGATCAAGAACCCTGAAAAGAGTTTGGGGGTAGTATCATGAGTACAGAGGTACTCAGCATCCAACTGTAGTGGTCAACTGACCCAGCAAGGACTTCATCACTCGTCATTCTAGGACAACTAGTAGTTTACGGTAAGGATGGGGTAAGTGGTGAGCTTGCTACCAGACTAGCATTTATGAAGTGGCTAACGATCTAGACGGTAAGGTAAGAAGCCAAGCATTCGATGAGGAACCGCCTCCAACAAGTCTTGCTATCAACTACTTAAGCAATCATAACACCTATCCTATCTTTGTCCTCCTCTTCGCATCCCGACGAAGAAAAATAAGTCAAGGCACACACACGAGTTGATCAAGTTATGTTAAGATTATCTCAATTGTTATTGTCTATGAACAAGGAGTAGGTCTCAAGTCGTCCATAACCGTGGACACGGCTTCTCGAAAAGATTTAACCCTGCAGGGGTGTACCAACTGCCCATTACAAGGCTCCGCACGCACGTCCATCTCTCTCAATTTCTACCCGTCACAGGCAACCATTTTATGATTTAGTTCCAAGAGATCCGAAACGACAGGTCCCTCAACTAACAACGAACAAATCCGGGTAGCCCCCGGTGAGTCGACATCCATCTTAGGAGCCGGCCGCTCTCTCGATCTGGTCTCTACCGTCTGCCGCAGGTTTGGATAGCCGGTTAATCACACATGGGAAATCGGTTCCTCAGCCGGACAAAGTGGGCCAGCAAGGGAACTATGTCCTCACTGGTCCAGGGTGGTTTGTAAACAACTGGCGGCCGACAAGCACACACACGGTTTCAAATGTTAAATCAGCTTGGGCCACCACTAGAAATGTTTGAAGCTAGATAGGTAAGAAAAGGGGACCCCATAAAATCCCACACGCGGTTAGGCACGCTCAGTCTTAAAACAAATACCCGGAACTCGGATCCTAGGTGATTTGAATGGAACAAAGCGTCGGGGCGGGATAACCTAGACTTTCCATCCTTCGTCGAATATAATCAACATTATAATAATCATATCATCAACAACAATATAATAATGTGATATCCCAAACCAAGGAGTAACAGGGTAACATCGTAGCATCCTAAGCATGCATACTAAGCAGGGGCTGAGCAACGAGCAATACTAACATAGCAGTACATGGTTTGCTGGGAGGGGACATGGCTGTATCGGTTTGAAAGAGGCTGTAAACATGTGGTAGGATCAAACATCGAACCTATCCTAGACTAGCATGCAAACCGCTGGTTGAAATAGAATGGATCATAAGTAATGTATAGTCCTTGCCTGTTGATAAGTCGGGTTCCGAAGGTGTAGTTGATCGCAAGCTCGCATCGTCTTCGAGAGGTACCCGCGGAAGCACACAAGACGGTAAACACTGGAAAAGGCAATCAACGAGCAACCATCTATTACTACGAGGCAAACACGAGCAAGCATCAACGAGAAGGCAACACGAGACATCGCACCTACCGTCGAGCGCGGTTACTAACAGGTTAAGTGGAGTACTCATCACACACGACGATACCGCATGTTTACGATGGTTCAAGTTGTTTAACTACAGGTGATCAACAAAGTTGTTAACATGGCAAAGCACAGAAGCATGGCATAGCACACAAACATGGCAAGAGGTGAAGCAGAAATAATCTACCTAAGATAGTCCATTTAAGTGGAGTGAAATCCTAGACATGGCAAACTATTGCGGACCCCACAATAATTATGGCATTTGGTACTGTTTTGTCCTAAACAATATTTTATATTTGTTATTAGCAAGCAAGAGCAGCATAAACACAATCTACACGAAAAACTAGTCAAGTTACATATAAGAAACATTTTAAACAGAGCAACGGTTAAAAAGTTATTGCAATTATAGTTTACAGTGGTAAGGTTGTGTAATTAGCAGTCAAACAACATGTAAACAAAGTCAAACATGGCAATAAGCAACATTTTATTAAACTACACGAAAAACTAAGCAGCTTTCATGTTTAAAGCGTCGCGATCCGGGCTACCGTTAAAAAGTTATGCGCGTCGCAAAACAGATAACATTAGCAAATAAATTTAAGGACTTAGAGAAAAAAAAGGCAAAAGGAAAAAAACATAAAGGAAAACAAAAGAGGGCCTCACCCTTGATGGGCTCGGCCCATCTGGCCGCCTGGCTCTGGCTCGGGCTGGACGCGCCTGGGCCGTCTGCTGCGTGGGCCGGCCAGGGAGGCGGCGGTTGGGTGGCTCGGGGAGGCCGAGCTCCTCCCGAGCGGGACCTGCGGCGGCGCCCGCCGTTGTTGACGCCGGCGACGAGCACTTGGAGGGGAGGCGCGGAAGCCGCTGAGGGGACGAGGGCCAAGGGGCGGCGCGGATCCAGTGGCTGCGGCCGTCAACGGGGTGGGGCCGGCGTAGATCGGGTGGCGCGAGCTTCGATCGAGCTCCCATGACGAACTGCGGCTGCATGCAGGAGGATGAAGAGGTCAGGGGAGAGGGAAAGGAGGAGGAGATGGAGGAGAGGGAGGCCGGCGTCGCGGCGGCTCCACAGGCGGCGCGATGGAGAGAGGAAGAGGAGGTGCAGTTGGTGGGGGCTGGTTGCGATCTGGGCCGTCGGATCTCCGGATCTGACGGTCCAGATCAGAAGGGGCTAGGGTTTGGACGGAAAATAGACCAAATTGCGAAAATTGGGTTAATTGTGAGGGGGGTGGCTGCAATTTTTGGCTAGGGAAACCCTAGAAAGGGGTGGGAGTGTGGTGGTCTTTATATAGCCCCGATGGCTGGCAGTTTGCAAAAACAACCCCGGATTTTCTCTCGCGCGCACGGCGTTTACGTTTCTGACCGCCGGGGGTCCGCACGACCTCCGATTCGGGTAAAACTTTGAACTGCGCGATCAACGCGTCGAGCCGGCGGCGTTCACATCGCGTTGGAACCGTTCCGAGAACACTTTCTGGCGCGCTATAAAAATAACCCGTTTAATTATTAAAGGGGTTTTTTTCGTTCCGTTGGTTACGGCTGGTCTCGTGCGGTTTTCGCAACGATGATCGGGCGAAACCCGGTGTCGCAAAGGTCGAGTGTCAGGGTGGCAAGGGTCGGTCTCCGTTCGGTACGAGATAAGAGGGGGGAAATAATCGCCAATCGATAAATCGGGGATGCAAACACCGCAAACAAATCAGGCAATCAAACAATTCACACCGAAAACAAATTTTTTAATTTTTGTGAAATATGGGCTGTTACAATACAACACCACCAACAAGGGATCTCGTCCCGAGATCCAGGATGATCCGGGGGAGAGGGGGGAGAAAAGAGAGACGACGATCTTCAACACCACCAACAAGGGACTCTGCTCCATGTCGAACGACAATCTCCGTCGAGATAATTTTCCACAGAGAGACGACATCGTCGAAAATAAGAAACCGTCGGTGTCAAGAGGAGGAACGACAGTTGAAAGCGAAGATCAAGGGAAGCATTCTCACGCCAATCACGAGGATACCGGACAAGAGGACTGAAGTCAACAGACGACCAAGATGTTTAACCCGAATTCGAAGAACTAAAGGTACTACAGGATTCCCCAAACTGAGATCGGAATCAAGACAATACGCTGCAAGCAAGGCATTGTAACGGTTCCGATACTCGACTCACTCGAGATCCTAAAGTTTGAAAGGGATAAGACGAGAATTAAAACACTTACGACACTTGTCTTGACCAGAGCAAAGGTAAGGAGTAAAAAGATCCTTCTCTCCGATAGCTAACTTAATACTACAAAACAGTTTTTGTCTAGACTCGACTTCGGCCAGAAAAGGGATCCTACGGTCGGTAAGGCTCTGATACCAAGTTGTAAGGCCCGATATGCGGTACTATTCCAGATCTCGATGTTTCCATCCATATCCGGGGACGAAGCACATATCGGTCCCACCGCGACATATGACAGAGTCATATGCCCCGGATTTCCAACATGATATCACAACATTACAGATACAAGATACAACATCTCATACAATCGGCATACAACTGCCTCAAATACAATACAACAGCGGAAGATACATGTCTGGGTACAGACTACAAGCAAATGCCTAGTGGCAAAGAGAAAAACATCGATCCCATAACCACACGGGTCCAGGCCCTCCGTCGGGATCCGCCTAACTAGTCGTCGTCGAGTCTCCACGTGAAACGTCAATCACCGTACCTGTTGTCGATCAAGAACCCTGAAAAGAGTTTGGGGGTAGTATCATGAGTACAGAGGTACTCAGCATCCAACTGTAGTGGTCAACTGACCCAGCAAGGACTTCATCACTCGCCATTCTAGGACAACTAGTAGTTTACGGTAAGGATGGGGTAAGTGGTGAGGTTGCTGCCGCACTAGCATTTATGAAGTGGCTAACGATCTAGAGAGTAAGGTAAGAAGCCAAGCATTCGATGAGGAATCGCCTCCAACAAGTCTTGCTATCAACTACTTACGCAATCATAACACCTATCATATCCTTGTCCTCCTCTTCGCATCCCGGCGAAGAAGAAGCAGTCAAGGCACACACACGCGTTGATCAAGTTATATTAAGATAATCTCAGTTGTTGTTGTCTATGAACAAGGAGTAGGTCTCAAGTCATCCATAACCGTGGACACGGCTTCTCGAAAAGATTTAACCCTGCAGGGGTGTACCAACTGCCCATTACAAGGCTCCGCACGCGCGTCCATCTCTCTCAGTGGCTACCCGTCACAGGCAACCATTTTATGATTTAGTTCCAAGCGATCCGAAACGACAGGTCCCTCTAACTAACAACGAACAAATCCGGGTAGCCCCCGGTGAGTCGACATCCATCTCAGGAGCCGGCCGCTCTCTCGATCTGGTCTCTACCGTCTGTCGCAGGTTTGGATAGCCGGTTAATCACACATGGGAAACCGGGTCCTCAGCCGGACAAAGTGGGCCCGCAAGGGAACTATGTCCTCACTGGTCCAGGGTGGTTTGTAAACAACTGGCGGCC
Source organism: Bromus sterilis (assembly GCA_950022295.1). Classification (NCBI taxonomy): domain Eukaryota; kingdom Viridiplantae; phylum Streptophyta; class Magnoliopsida; order Poales; family Poaceae; genus Bromus; species Bromus sterilis. Next base: position 134,477,291 of record OX465597.1, read on the forward strand.
GACCAGCACACACACGGTTTCAAATGTTAAATCAGCTTGGGCCACCACTAGAAATGTTTGAAGCTAGGTAGGTAAGAAAAGGGGACCCCATAAAATCCCACACGCGGTTAGGCACGCTTAGTCTTAAAACCAATACCCGGAACTCGGATCCTAGGTGACTCGAATGGAACAAAGCGTCGGGGCGGGATAGCCTAGACCTTCCATCCTTCGTCGAATATAATCAACATTATAATAATCATATCATCAACAACAATATAATAATGTGATATCCCAAACCAAGGAGTAACAGGGTAACATCGTAGCATCCTAAGCATGCATACTAAGCAGGGGCTGAGCAACGAGCAATACTAACATAGCAGTACATGGTTTGCTGGGAGGGGACATGGCTGTATCGGTTTGAAAGAGGCTGTAAACATGTGGTAGGATCAAACATCGAACCTATCCTAGACTAGCATGCAAACCGCTGGTTGAAATAGAATGGATCATAAGTAATGTATAGTCCTTGCCTGTTGATAAGTCGGGTTCTGAAGGTGTAGTTGATCGCAAGCTCGCATCGTCTTCGAGAGGTACCCGCGGAAGCACACAAGACGGTAAACACTGGAAAAGGCAATCAACGAGCAACCATCTATTACTACGAGGCAAACACGAGCAAGCATCAACGAGAAGGCAACACGAGACATCGCACCTACCGTCGAGCGCGGTTACTAACAGGTTAAGTGGAGTACTCATCACACACGACGATACCGCATGTTTACGATGGTTCAAGTTGTTTAACTACAGGTGATCAACAAAGTTGTTAACATGGCAAAGCACAGAAGCATGGCATAGCACACAAACATGGCAAGAGGTGAAGCAGAAATAATCTACCTAAGATAGTCAATTTAAGTGGGGTGAAATCCTAGACATGGCAAACTATTGCGGACCCCACAATAATTATGGCATTTGGTACTGTTTTGTCCTAAACAATATTTTATATTTGTTATTAGCAAGCAAGAGCAGCATAAACACAATCTACACGAAAAACTAGTCAAGTTACATATAAGAAACATTTTAAACAGAGCAACGGTTAAAAAGTTATTGCAATTACAGTTTACAGTGGTAAGGTTGTGTAATTAGCAGTCAAACAACATGTAAACAAAGTCAAACATGGCAAGAAGCAACATTTTATTAAACTACACGAAAAACTAAGCAACTTTCATGTTTAAAGCGTCGCGATCCGGGCTACCGTTAAAAAGTTATGCGCGTCGCAAAACAGATCACATTAGCAAATAAATTTAAGGACTTAGAGAAAAAAAGGCAAAAGGAAAAAAACATAAAGGAGAACAAAAGAGGGCCTCACCCTTGATGGGCTCGGCCCATCTGGCCGCCTGGCTCTGGTTGGGGTAGACGCGCCTGGGCCGTCTGCTGCGTGGGCCGGCCAGGGAGGCGGCGGTTGCCTGGCTTGGGGAGGCCGAGCTCCTCCCGAGCGGGACCTGCGGCGGCGCCCGCCGTTGTTGACGCCGGCGACGAGCACTTGGAGGGGAGGCGCGGAAGCCGCTGAGGGGACGAGGGCCAAGGGGCGGCGCGGATCCAGTGGCTGCGGCCGTCAACGAGGCGGGGCCGGCGTAGATCGGGTGGCGCGAGCTTCGATCGAGCTCCCATGGCGAACTGTGGCTGCATGCAGGAGGAGGAAGAGGTCAGGGGAGAGGGAAAGGGAAAGGAGGAGAATATGGAGGAGAGGGAGGCCGGCGTCGCGGCGGCTGCAGGCGCGCCGAGGCGGCTGCCGGAGTTGGCCGAGGCGAGGCGGCGGCTCCACGGGCGGCGCGGTGGAGAGAGGAAGAGGAGGTGCAGTTGGTGGGGGCTGGGTGCGATCTGGGCCGTCGGATCTCCGGATCTGACGGTCCAGATCAGAAGGGGCTAGGGTTTGGACGAAAAATAGACCAAATTGCGAAAATTGGGGAAATTGTGAGGGGGGTGGCTGCAATTTTTGGCTAGGGAAACCCTAGAAAGGGGTGGGAGTGTGGTGGTCTTTATATAGCCCCGATGGCTGGCAGTTTGCAAAAACATCCCCGGATTTACTCTCGCGCGCACGACGTTTACGTTTCTGACCGCCGGGGGTCCGCAGGACCTCCGATTCGGGTAAAACTTCGAACTGCGCGATCAGCGCGTTGAGCCGGCGGCGTTCACGTCCCGTTGGAACCGTTCCGAGAACACTTTCCGACGTGCTATAAAAATAACCCGTTTAATTATTAAATGGGGTTTTTCGTTCCGTTGGCTACGGCTGGTCTCGTGCGGTTTTCGCGACGATGATCGGGCGAAACCCGGTGTCGCAAAGGTCGAGTGTCAGGGTGGCAAGGGTCGGTCTCCGTCCGGTACGAGATAAGAGGGGGGGGGGGATAATCGCCGATCGATAAATCGGGGATGCAAACACCGCAAACAAATCAGGCAATCAAACAATTCACACCGAAAACAAAATTTTAATTTTTGTGAAATCTGGGTTGTTACACCATATCCGGGGACGAAGCACATATCGGTCTCACCGCGACATATGACGAAGTCATATGCCCCGGATTTCCAACATGATATCACAACATTACAGATACGGGTACAACATCTCATACAATCAGCATACAACTGCCTTAAATACAATACATCAGCGGAAGGTACATGTCTGGGTACAGACTACAAGCAAATGCCTAGTGGGAAAGAGAAAATCATCGATCCCATAACCACACGGGTCCAGGGCCTCCGCCGGGATCCACCTAACTAGTCGTCGTCGAGTCTCCACGTGAAACGTCAATCACCATACCTGTTGTCGATCAAGAACCCTGAAAAGAGTTTGGGGTAGTATCATGAGTACAGAGGTACTCAGCATCCAACTGTAGTGGTCATCTGACCCATCAAGGACTTCATCACTCGTCATTCTAGGACAATTAGTAGTTTACGGTAAGGATGGGGTAAGTGGTGAGGTTGCTGCCGCACTAGCATTTATGAAGTGGCTAACGATCTAGAGAGTAAGATAAGAAGCCAAGCAGTCGATGAGGAATCGCCTCCAACAAGTCTTGCTATCAACTACTTACGCAATCATAACACCTATCCTATCCTTGTGCTCCTCTTCACATCCCGACGAAGAAGAAGCAGTCATGGCACACACACACGTTGAACAAGTTATATTAAGATTATCTCAGTTGTTGTTGTTGTCTATGAACAGGACGTAGGTCTCAAGTCGTCCATAACCGTGGACACGGCTTCTCGAAAAGATTTAACCCTGCAGGGGTGTACCAACTGCCCATTACAAGGCTTCGCACGCACGCCCATCTCTCTGAGTTGCTACCCATGATAGGCAACCATTTTATGATTTAGTCCCAAGAGATCCGGAACGACAGGTCCCTCTAGCTAACAACGAACAAATCCGGGTGGCCCCCGGTGAGTCGACATCCAACTCAAAAGACGACCGTGCTCTCGAATCGGCCTCTACCGTCTGGACGAGGTCGGGTTAGTTGCCCAAACAGATGTGGACAGCCCCCAAGCTCCCTGGGGTGGACCAACAAGAGAAACCATGTCTCCGCTGGCCCAAGTTGTTTGACATCTGCCGGCCGCGGACCAGTCACACACACGTTTCAAATGGTAAATCAGCTTGGGCCACCACTAGAAATGTTTGAAGCTAAGTAGGTAAGAAGAGGGGACCCCATAAAATCACACACGCGATTAGGCACGCTCAGTCTTAAAACCAATACCCGGAACTCGGATCCTAGGTGACTCGAATGGAACAAAGCGTCGGGGCAGGATAGCCTAGACCTTCCATCCTTCGTCGAATATAGTCAACATTTATAATAATCATATCATCAACAACAATATAATAATGTGATAGCCCAAACCAAGGAGTAACAGGGTAACATCGTAGCATCCTAAGCATGCATACTAAGCAGGGGCTGAGCAACGAGCAATAGTAACATAGCAGTACAAGGTTTGCTGGGAGGGGACATGACTGTATCGTTTTGAAAGAGATTGTAAACATGTGGTAGGATCAAACATCGAACCTAACCTAGACTAGCATGCAAACCGCTGGTTGAAATAGAATGGATCATAAGTAATGTATAGTCCTTGCCTGTTGATAAGTCGGGTTCCGAAGGTGTAGTTGATCGCAAGCTCGCATCGTCTCCTAGAGGTACCCGCGGAAGCACACAAGACGGTAAACACTGGAAAGCAATCGACGAGCAAGCATCTATTACTACGAAGAAAACACGAGCAAGCAATAACAAGAAGGCAACACGAGACATCTCACCTACCGTCGAGAGCGGTTACTAACAGGTTAAGTGGAGTACTCGTCACACACGACGATACCGCACGTTTACGATGGTTCAAGTTCTTTAGCTACAGGTGATCACCAAAGGTTGTTAACATGGCATCTCACTCAAGCATGGCATAGCACACAAACACGGCAAGAGGTGAAGCATAAAGGAAACTATCTATGCTAGTCAATTTAAGTGAGGCACAACCTAAACATGGCATTCCACTCAGTGCCCCACGACAATTAAATGATTTGGTACTGTTCTGTCCTAAACCATATTTTAGGTTGGTTAAAAACAGCAAAGAATAGCATAAACACAAAGTACACGAAAAACTAATCAAGTTACATATAAAGAACACTCCAAACAGAGTTATGGTTAAAAAGATATAAGCAAAACAAGTTTGGAACACAATCTGCCAACATCAGGAAGCACACTTTAGGGCAATGGATAAACAGGATAATGAATGTAAACATGCTCACAAATGATATGCAACTAAAGTAGACATGGCAGGGAAGACATGGCAAAAAGAATCATGCAAAAAGGCATCATGAACAACTAATTATAGCTCATGCAAAATGCAATAAAACATTAGTGGTCTAGGACTTAGTGAAAATCAAGAAAACAGGGCATAAACTGTTATTTCCATGTTGTATAAACAGGGGTATAACTATATGCAAAAATGCAGCAACATGACATAGCAATATATGGGCAAGAACTAGACACGATGGTGATTAGGTACAAACAAGAATCAAGGTCATAGGCATCACAGATCAAAAGATATTAAGCACACAACATGGCATCGGAAAGTTACAGACTTAGTGAAAAACAGAGGTGGCTGTCAAAAACAGTGGCATAGCAACTTTGGAGCTCAATAACTAGATGACCAGCAAGCATATCATGACAATGCAATACATATAACGGAAGTAGACATGATGCTTAACAATATGCAATTGGAATCACTCAATTCCGATAAACGGTTACGACGCAACCGTCACCCGAAGTTGCAACAAATTAACAGTTTCAGCACAGCAGCACATTAACAGCAAGGTCACCACTTTCGAGCAAGATTTAATATAACTAAAGCACCCAAACATGACAAGTTAAAGCATGGGAATGAAGTACACATGATGCTTAACACATAGGAAAAAGAATCAATGCAATAGGCCTCATGGATTTGACACAAGCATCACCCAAAGTTTGAACAAAATAACAGCAGCAGTGGTTAACAACAGGTTAGCAACTTAACGATCCGGTGCCCTGTTCAACACACAATTACATATTCAAGATGACCTCAAAATAAATAACTTCCTAAAGATGAATTCTAGAGCACACAAAGCACAACCAAACAAAAAAAGAATCACTTCATTCCGACCTACGAGTCAACGGAAAATTGCGTTGCAAAACAGGGTCAGCAGCAGTTAAAGACTTAGCAGAAACTGGAAAAAAATGAAAAATTACAGGAAAATAAATAAAAAAGGGGCACGGGCCAGATGGCTCACCATGGGCTGAGGCCCATCTGGCCGATGGTGGCCTGGCGCTGGTGAGGCCGCTGACGGGCTGGACGCGCCTGGGCTGCAGATCTGGGCTGCGGCGGCCCGAGCGTCGAGGTGGGCTGCGAAGCTCGCCCGGTCCCATCCGGATTGAGGCCGAGCGGCGATGTCGGTTACGGGCGGCGCGGCGAGGGATCCCGGCATGAGAGCGGCAGGTGGTTGGAGGCGTTGGAGGGCGGCCGGATTCGTGTCGCGGCGGACGGTCCGGGCAAGAGGAGGCGCGGCGGCCGTGGTGGCTGGGCGCGGCGGCGGTCGACCTCGGGACGACGTCCATGGCACGCGGCGGCTCGCTGGGGTTCCTGCAGCAGAGGAGAGAGGGTGAGGGGAGAAGGGAGGAGAAGGAGAGGGAGGAGGCCAGGGAGGAGGCCAGGGAGGAGAGGAGTGGCGCGGCTGCTGCCGGCGCGGCGGCCGGAGTACACGGGCGGCGGCGGCGTGGAGGCAGTCCACGGGAGGAGGTTGGTGGAGCTCCAGGGCGCATCTGGGTCGTTGGATCGGCTGATCCGACGGTCCAGATCGTAGGGAAGGCTAGGACTGCGAAAATGGGGTATTTTTGGGGCAATTGGAGGGGGTGGCTGCAATTTTGTGCTAGGGAAACCCTAGAAAGGGGTGGGAGAGTGGTGGTCTTTATATAGCCCAGGTGGCTGACAATTTGCAAAAACATCCCCGGTTTTTCTCTCGCGCGCGCGGTGTTTATGTTTCTAACCGCTGGGGATCCGCAGGACCTCCGATTCGGGTAAAACTTCGAACTGCGCGATCAGCGCATCGATCCGACGACGTTCACCTCGCGTTGGAACCGTTCCGAGAACACTTCCCGGCGCGCTATAAAAATATCCCGTTTACTTATTAAACGGGGTTTTTCGTTCCGTTGGCTGCGGCTGGTCTCGTGCGGTTTTCACGACGTTGGCTGGATGCAAACACCGCAAACAAATCAGACAATCAAACAATTCATACCGAAAACAAATTTTTTAATTTTTTCTGAAATCTGGGCTATTACAGTGACAGAAACATGAGTCTAGGGGATGTGTTGTTGCCACAAGGGGGAAGACAACGGTGCTTGTACTTGCGGGTGCAAGGATTGTTTACTTTACGCAAAGTTCTTTATTGCAGTTGTCCGTTGCTTTGAATTTACACTTTGGGTGGGATTCACAACTTAATACCAGCGAGATGTTCTGGATAGATTTCTCATTGTGTATGATTAGTAGGTAGATGCATATGGATTTCGGTCTACTTGTCTTGGCGTACCGCCCATGCTTTTGAGCCTCTTCCTTTCTTTATAGCTTAATTAGCATTGGTTTGCGCACATAATCCTGTCAATTGCCCAGCTGTAATTTGTTTACCTCGCATGGCTATTTTATCGTCTTTTGGGAGAGAGACATCACTAGTGAAGATCATAGGACCCCGGTCCATATTCCCAACACTGTTTACACTATCAATTTACTTTCAGTATTTACTTTTCCGTAGCTATCACTATCATTATTATCCCGTGCGTTTTATCCTTTGTAAACAACAAGACCGGAGGAATTGACAACTCCTCTGTACTCGTTGGGAAGCAAAGTTATTTGCTATGTGTGCAGGTCCAGGTCAAGGAAGCAACTTTTGTCTAAAACGGTGCCATTGTTTCCTTGCCACCTACTTATCGTTGTTGGAGTCCTACTGGTCGATCCTCAACCTTAGCATCTTCGCTAAGGGAAATTGTCGTTGTCTACATCTCAACCTTCCACTTTGGGTAACCAACGAGGGGGCGTTAATTCGTACCATCACTCCCAATGGCCCCATACGCCTTTTACCCAGGTTGGGCAGCGCCTAGGAGGTACACTCATGACAGGTTATCTTACGCTACACAAGGTCGTTTGAGCAATGGTGTCAATTGGCCAGTGCAAAGTTATGTAAAAAGGACCAACAAACAAATATGGCGTGCCAAGAAACCAAGTGTTGAAGAGACGAGTAATGATGCTTCGGCTATTCCGAGTAACAGTGCAGCTACTGCTCCGAGTAACAATGATGCTCCGAGTAGTGTTGTTATTAACAGTGCAGTTACTGCTCCGAGTAGTGTTGTTATTCTGAGTAGCAATGTCGTTCTGAGTAGTGATGTTGCTCCGAATGAAAATGTGCTTGCTCTTCCACAAAGTCCCATGGCCAATGATAATGAAGCAAGTACAAGCAAGGTCAGGCCTAGGGATTATAAGTATGCCCAACCTACATGGTGTCCTCTCGGGTTGACGAAGACACAGAAGAGAAGATTTCAACGCTTGAGGAACCGTGAGAAGGAGGAGCAAAAAGTGGAGAAGAAAAGGGACGAATTGTTCAAGAATATTCGGCCTATGGCACCCGCAACAAAAGTGTGGAAGCCTAAACAGAAGGAGAACGCATGTGCCTCTATATCAACTACGTCGACACCTACACCATCAGAAAAGGATGATGTAGTTTCTGTTACATCGTCCATGACACTTGTTTCAACTTCTTCGTCCGAGGAGACTTCAAGTCTAATATACACCTTAGGGGATGAAGAAGAGTTGATTCAAGAAGGTATAGATATCAATATGGTGTATTACTTACCCACTGAATTCCATGCTGCAGATGAAGAAGGGAGGGTGGCTCAGCTGAAATTCCAGTCAAACTTGTGGCAAGAAGCCTAAACAGGTTATGGCCGATAAGTAATTATCGCCCTAATAAAACACATGACCGATGGAGTGTTGACATCGTCCTTGGAACAAAGATGGGCAAGTTATTTTTCGGCACACAAGTTTTGCCCAAAACAGGGGGGGCATGCGTTGACACCCGTTTTTTGCAAGGCCACAAACTTATACAACATTGCAAAACCGGAGGCTACCAAGTCAATGCCAACCCTGAAGAGAGAGCTTCCGAGTTACTGCTAGCTCGGAGATGAGGGTAAACCGAGTTGCAGCCAACACTGAGTTACTGCTAGCTCGGAAGACTAAGAACATACCGAGTCAATCGCTACTCGGAAGCTACAGTGAACCGAGTTACTAGTTACTCGGAAGCCATAGTGTACCAAGTTACTTGTTACTCGGAAGCCAATATGAACCGAGTTACTTGTTATTCCAAAGTTAGAATCAACTAAGTTACTCGTTACTCGGAATCCAAAAGGAACCGAGTTACTCGTTACTCGAAAGCCATAGTGTACCGAGTAACTCGCTACTCGGAGGGCAAGATGAGCCGAGTTACTCATTACTCGGAAGCAAGTACCGAGGTACCGAGTGCTTTCTCCGAGTGCTTTTACCGAGTGCTTTTATTCCAACTCGGAAGCAAGTATCGGGTTATATCCAAGTCGAAGACAATATACCGAGTGCTTTCACCGAGTACTTTTACCGAGTGGTTCCAACTCTGAAAGGAAGGTGCCGATTGCACCGGCGTATCTCGGAAGGTTTCCTTACGCGTGCAATCGTGCAGAGTCCGGGCTCGGCTTGGCGATAGTGATTTGGAAAGAGGCCCGAGTCCTTTTTCTGGTGCAAGAAGGCGGGCCCGAGTCCTTTTCTTGCACGGGAAGAACAACCCCCTCATATAATCGGGTGACAGCCGATTGAAAACAACAACACACAATTGAACAAACACATCTATATCTTTTTCGTGTTCATCTATCCCTACCCTTGTATCTTTCTTCTCGTTCTTCGTTTACTTTTGTTATTGCATGAAGACGAATCGCGAAGCTTGAGGGGCGTCCAGGACGACCTAGAGCAGCCAATCGTCGTCGAGTTCTCTGACGGGGTCCCTCCCGAGGGCTTGGGGCGTTTGGTGTCAAAAGAGCTAACCGGATTGTCTTGCGTATCACGCTTCCGGTTGGCCTCCCACGTTGCGAGCTGCGGAGTATCTCCCTCGGCGTCTCGGGTGTTGGAAATATGCCTAGAGGCAATAATAAAATGTTATTATATATATATTTCCACGTTCGTAATTAATGTTTATATTTCTGTGCTATAATTGCAATGACCCTGACTATGAGATTCAGAAGAAAACTCATTTGCATGTGTGGAAATGTAAACACCAAGAGTTCCTGGTTTAGCCTCTAAGACCAGCTCATGTGCTAACTGATGATTACGTTTTCTTAATCATGGACATTGTTCTTGTAACAAGGATGTCAGTAGTAATGGGAACATATTGTTAGCAGAACAATGATGTTGAACCGACCCCAGTATTGAATGATATACTTAGAGATCACATCGTAACTACGTTATAAGTCATATCATGAAATGTTATCATATACGTAATTCCTTAGACCATGAGAGTATCCAGTTGCTTCACACAGGAAGACATGCTTTGGTTCTTAGATGAATCCTCCCGTAAATGGGAAGTAGTAAAATAAGTCCTGGGTATGTCAGATGGTGTGGCTAGTGACTGTGATAGTTCAAGAATGGGATTTGCTCCTTCACGATGAAGAAGATATTCACTTCGGGCCCACTCGGTATGACGGTATCCATTATAGTCTGGCCAGACGCATTGTGATTCAGTCACGGGGATACCGGAATACGATAACGAGAAAATGGACGAACTAGCAAAGAGGATAACGAGTGGCTTGTGTTCAAGAAGTTGTTACACATGGGTGCCAAACTTCTCTCCTCTAACTTTGTCATATATCACGAAGCAAAGGGAATGGTACATGAATAAACATAATGGTTCACTCGAAGTTTCTTCGTGTATGTGCGGGAGTCAACATGGGTGTCCATGGCTCCGCTGTTGATTATTGGCTATTGACGAAAGGCTGTTGACCTATGTCCGGAAGATGTTCTGAGTCATGTCCACATTATACCGAACCTATTGGGTCACACACTTAACGAGCAGTAGTCTGTTAGAATACTAGTATGGTAGAAGGTTTAGTGGAAGCAAAGCAAAATAGTTCATACGGGTACCGGAAGTTGTTCCGGAGATTTATGGAATTGTTCATAAGGGCACCAGAAGTAGTTCTGGGTATTTAAGGTTATGTCCGGATCACTCTGGAGTAGTCCCAGGTGGTTCCGGAACATATGAGAATGGTACTGGGGAAGTCCTGGATCAACCGGAATAGTTTCCGGATAATCGCTGGGCGTCCCAACAACCTTCGCGGTCATCGGGTGGCTTAAACTGTAACTCGGATGGTCTTGGCAACTATCCGGATGGCTCTGGAACGTCCGAGAACGGTCTCGGAAGGTCCTGGAAGTGCTCCAGAAGTGTCCGGAATGTCCCGAAACGGTCCCGGTATGTCTCGGAAGGTCCTGGAAGCTTCTAGAAGGTCATGGAAGGTTCCGGAAGGTTCCGGGTAGTACCACCCACTCCCCTGCGCCCCTAGCCTTGGGGGGAAAGCCACCTAGGCTGCCCTGGCCGGCCAAGGGGTGGGGGGCGCACCAAGGGGAAGGAATCCTCCTCCAGGTGGAATTACCAAATCACATTATGGCAGGTTTCCGGTGGGAAGGTGTGGGAAGGTTTGGAAGGCTTGGGAGTCCAAGTTGGACTCCCAATCCTCCTTGAGCTGCGCCCTAGGCCTCTTGGCCACCTATATAAGGTGAGCCAGGGGGAGAGGGAGAGCAAGACAACTTGTCCCCAAGGCCTATGCGCCACCCTCCCTCCTCTAAACCCCGTTGCTCCACAATTAGACCCCGGTTTAGACGCTGTTCTAGATCGGAATCCGTTAGGGTTTTCTCCCTCTAGTTTTCTCGGTGGCGTTCATCTCTGGACGGCGGAGCGCTGCTGGATTGCTGCTACGGGATGTGTGGATACTAATGGAGGGGTCGTACCTTCGACCCTTCTTCGAGGAGCTTGTTCATGGGACTTGTCTGTGGGACTAGATCGCGGGACTTGTTCGTGGGATTGATCGAGGGACTGTTCGTGGGAGAACTTGCGAGATCTACTTCCACTACGTCCACGCTTCACCAACTCTACTTCCGCTACATCGGTTGGTGAGCCATGACCTAAAACCTTGTATGCAATCTTCTTGGATGATCTTGGGTTCTTGATTCGTAGGCCGAATTTTTTTGTTTTTTACTACGTTTCCCAACAGTGGTATCAGAGCGATCCTTGATTAGATGCATGTTTAGGTCTAGATCATATGTGTGATATGAGGCATTGATTTTCTTGTTGCTTCCCTGTCATGTGATTTTTTCTATGCTTGATGGAAAGTTGAGGTTTTGCTACAAGGATTGAGTTTTCCATCGATCCCTCTATGCTGCTTTCAGTATGCTGGTTGCCTTGATCATGGTCTACATCAAACTCCTTGGATCTCATCTTAATCTCGCAATAGAAGATTTAACATGGAAGGGCTTGTGGATTTTATGAACTCAAATCCACACGGGGGTCACGTGTTTAACGAAGTTTGGCTTGTGGCATTAGTTGCTACACGCACCCCGAACGTTAAACTAGCAACAATGAAGTATCGTGTTTTGTTTTATCTAGGGTTTCTCGTTTGCCTTGTAAACCTGCTTAACAACCACGATAAAAGTTGCAACAACCCGTGTAGATGGCGATCTAACTCGTTTTTGCAGAGTATGCATGTGATGTGGTATAGCCTTCAAGATTTGCAATGTGTTTGTATGAGATGCTATATGTTATGTAATATTTATTCGCGACCTGCGTGTCGTGGTACGGCATGATGACTGGAGTCATATGATTGTCACTTAATTATGGCCTGCGTGCCAGAACTGTTTATTAGCTCGAGGCAAAGCAATAGATAGATGCAAGGTGATGATCTACGATGCGGAGGTGGACCCCGACGCACATGCCGGAAGCCGTGGTGATGTTCCCGGCGCCAAGGACAAAGTTGGTGGACACGGTGACTTCAACCACGACGACGTGAAGACAATGAAGACTTCACGAAGCAAAGGGCTATAATATATCACATAATTTTATGAACTGCCTGTGATGTTTATCCCTTTGTTGCACCCTTGTTTGATGCGCGGTAGTCGTATTTTATTAGGGTGATCTCTCGCAAAACAATATCAAGTTGATAGTGTTCTTCCAACTGTAGCACCGTCTATACTATGTTTCACACCGGAGCAGGTCATGTCACATGGGTGCACACGGTGTGACGCATAAAAGACGGGTGTGTTAAAAGAACACACAGCAAGTACACTTGGTTGTCTTGACGGTTTGGATAAAAGTTTGCTACCGGAACACGCCCATCGAAAGATGAACAAGAATCACCTTTGGCGTGATTGGCAAGTTGGCCTACCGGTCCAGTCTAAGTCATCAGTGATGTCACATCAATGGCGGACGATTGGGTTGGATCTTGAATCACTCCAGCATCAATTACGAGAGATATTGATCTGAGTGGGAGCGCACTTAGTAATTAAATTGATTAATCACAAGTGCAACTTAATTATGAACAAAGTCTTAGTATTTGCATTATCGTTGTAGAATAATGGCTCGCGTTACCACCTTCCCAATTGTTTTTGATTAACTGTATTATCTGGTAAAAACTTTACGATTGGTACCGTATTGTGAGGACTATCCTCAATAGTGCCGAGAAGGAACATGTCCTATCGCAAATTTTTGATGCTCTCCCGCTGATGCTATGGATGATGCGACTTATGTCCATAATCCAAAATGCTAGAATTCCACGACAGCTAAGTGCATTGTCTTCACCACCATGAAACCCGAACTTCGAAAAGTTTGGGATAGTTATGTTATATTCATGGAACTGAAAAATATGTTTTCAGTAGTAAGACAATTAATGTTGGATATAAGATATCTAGTACAATGTATGATTGTAAGCATTAGTGAAAATGTTCATTGTGCTCTAAACAAAACTGATAAGTGTGGGATCCAGAAGAACAATGATCATATGATGATGAGGATTAAGGGAAAGGAAGTTCCATAGGGTGTTAGTAAGACTTACACGCCGGAAAGTCCATGGCCTGCGCCACCCTTGATCATGTGTGGTCTTCTGTGAGTAGGAGTGACATTGGAAATAGAACTATGATACGTATAAAGGCAAAACGAAAGAATACTGGATTAACCAGCTCAGAAATGAAAGTCATACGGAGTTATAGATGAATTCATTGCTGGTCAAGAGATGTAATTCTTGGGAATCATGATTAAGCAGTTAATTGTGGATTCTGTATATTGTGATTAAACTGTTGATCACCGGAATATCACATCGATTGCATATTGTTGCAACTCGATGCAAGAAATACTATGGCCTTTATGACTAGCTAATGATGAGTTTTGACACGCTCGGGGACACGGTAAAAGGTTTACTATACCGTGTGTTGACTCTATGATTATCTTCATAATTCATTTTAGAGTTGAGTAAATTGTTACTACACTTTAGCCTTGTTGCAAAACATCATTTTGAATCATGTTTGTTGCAAGAGAGTTGTTCAAAGCTATGAATAACGTAAAGGCCATACTTCCATTATGAATAGGGTGTATGTTATGAATCTTGATAATAATACTAAACATTCATAACACTGACGCTAAACGTCGCAAGACTAACAGAAATACCACATAGATGTGGCACTGCCGTTTATCACAAGTGACATAACATGCATGAAGAATTTCCATAAGTGATGGACTTTTGAGTCCTATGATTATGAATCACTTGACGCTTGCAATCTTTGTCTCGAATTAATGTGACTAAAACACCGTTAATAGGCCATACATGAACGGGCAACTAAACCATTGGTAATCATACATGATGATGTGTGTAGTCCAATAAGTGTAGTTGTGTGCAGTGGATTCCCTATCTTCACTCATGAGTTGAAGTAGATATGTGGATATCTGTTCAATAGAGACATACGTCTGAAATCTTTGAAATGTTCAAGGAATTTTAGAGTGAAATAGAAATTCATTGTAACAAGAAAATAAAGCTTCTGCAAATTAGATTGTAGAAAGTAATATTTGAGTTACAAGTTTAGCGAACGTCTGATGAGTTGTGAAGAAGTGTCATAACTTGCGTCTCCCGGAACACCACTATGAGTAAAGTGTTCGAGAGATGTAATCAATCCATGTATGACACGGTAAGATCAAATATGACGTTTATCAATTTGCCATTATACTTATTAAAGTTATGCGTTAGTGACTACAGCTTTTACACTGAAAAGAGCACCATCAAATCTGTTGAAATGACACCATATTAGATGTGGTATGGACTGTTAAAACCATATTGTCTTTTCTTAAAATTTGGGTATATGAGACATGTGTTTGACATGCTCAAAACACCAAATCAGATAAGTGCTACTTTGTTAAGGTTATTCCAAAAGGGTTTGGTATTCCTCTATCACTACACAAAAGCAAAACTGTTTGCAGTTAAGAACAATGTGTTTGGAAGAAAATAGTTTCTTGCAAAAGAGTGAGTG
This sequence comes from Bromus sterilis, assembly GCA_950022295.1. NCBI lineage: Eukaryota > Viridiplantae > Streptophyta > Magnoliopsida > Poales > Poaceae > Bromus > Bromus sterilis. Next base: position 134,492,393 of record OX465597.1, read on the forward strand.
GGAGGACGGTGCAACTTGTTAAAGATTGTTGAATCTTCAAATAAGTGCGCAGCTGAACCACACAGGTTAGACAAAACTCGTACAAACATTCATGATATGTAAAACGAGATATTGTTGTTCGACAATGATAAACCTGTGATATACAAAGAAGCGTTGATGGGCCCTGACTCCGGGATTTGGCTAAATGCCAAATAATCCGAGATAGTATCCATGGAAGTAAGTCAAGTTTTGAACTTGGTAGACCCTCCGAAAGACTAAAAGTCTGAAGAATGTATATATGTGGATCTATAATTGATTCGGATGAAATTGTTTTATCCATAAAGCTCAACTCGTTTGAAAATTGTTTTCTAGCAAGTTCAAAGGTTGACTACGGCGAAGTAGTTTCGACCGTAGAGATGCTTTAGTCAGTTCGGGTTATATTAGCAATTACTACATATCTCATTTATAGGATATGGTAGAATGAACGTCAAAACAAAGTTCCTACACGGAAATATAACAAAGGACGTATATGTGATACGACCGGAATGTTTTGTCGATTCAAAGGATGCTAAAATAGATGCAAGCCTTGGATATCCAGTGATGGACTGGAGCTAGCATAATGGAGTTGGAATTTTCGTTATGATGAAATTGCCAAAAGAGTTTGTTTTCATCAGGAATAACGAAGATGCTTGAATGTTCAAGAAAGTAAGTGGGAGCTGAATGATATTTCTAAAATCTTATGTAGATGACATATTGTTGATTGGAAATTATATAAATTTCTTGACACGAATAAGGACTTCATTGGAAATAGTTTTCAGTTGTAGAACTTGGGCTAATATAACATTTGTATTGAGCACATTGATCTATGCAGATAGTAAGTGCTTGATCATGCTAAATCCAACGTTACATGTTGACATGATACTAAAGTAGTTTAGTATGAAAATGCCAAGAAGGATGTTCTTGCCGAGGTCACGGTGAAAAGTTGTTTGCGGAAATCAGTGTTCATGAACACAGATAAGCAAAACACATGAATTGAATTCCACTCACATGTGTGTTTGGATTAATCATGTACACCATAATATGTAAACCAACCAGATATGTCCAGTGCTCCAAAAGGTTGTGAGCAAGATACCAAAGTGATCAACATGTTGATCATTGACAAACAGTGAAAAGTTAAACTTATGATAGATAAGATATGTTTCTCGGAAAATGGAGATAATGAAGAGCTCGTTGTAACAAGTTACACCAGCTGAATTTTGATGTAAACAGTTACACCAATTCAGTCTTCATACTTACTCCGATCGGTTTTCGATTTTAATTGGGATTATGTGTTTCACACATAAGGGTGGCACAGTATGAAGGAACTGTGTTAAAGTTAGATACTGTGGCGAATTCTATAACAGAGGCTAAGTATATTGTTGCTTAAAGAAGTAACAAGGAGGGTATTTTGAATCATCAGTTCATTTATGAACATGGTATGGTTTCCTAGATGCTTGAAGCTCATGGAACATGGATGAATGATTTCAGGACTTATTCTAAGGAACCAAGGTCCTACCAAATGATTCAAACATATACAAAGCTAAACTGACAAAATTAGTGAATTTTATGATAGCGCGAAAACGCGAAGATATGCGAGATACAAACGGGCCTGAAACGTCAGATCCGAAGATGAGGTCTATACCACAAATGAGGCATTTATTACACCGGTATGCCATAGGTGTAAAGTGCTCAAGCACTGACAATATTATTGACTCTAGTGCAAGTGGGAGACTGTTGGAAATATGCCCTAGAGGCAATAATAAAATGTTATTATATATATATTTCCACGTTCGTAATTAATGTTTATATTTCTGTGCTATAATTGCAATGACCCTGACTATGAGATTCAAAAGAAAACTCATTTGCATGTGTGGATGTAAACACCAAGAGTTCCTGGTTTAGCCTCTAAGACCAGCTCATGTGCTAACTGATGATTACGTTTTCTTAATCATGGACATTGTTCTTGTAACAAGGATGTCAGTAGTAATGGGAACATATTGTTAGCAGAACAATGATGTTGAACCGACCCCAGTATTGAATGATATACTTAGAGATCACATCGTAACTACGTTATAAGTCATATCATGAAATGTTATCATATACGTAATTCCTTAGACCATGAGAGTATCCAGTTGCTTCACACAGGAAGACATGCTTTGGTTCTTAGATGAATCCTCCCGTAAATGGGAAGTAGTAAAATAAGTTCTGGGTATGTCAGATGGTGTGGCTAGTGACTGTGATAGTTCAAGAATGGGATTTGCTCCTTCACGATGAAGAAGATATTCACTTCGGGCCCACTCGGTATGACGGTATCCATTATAGTATGGCCAGACGCATTGTGATTCAGTCACGGGGATACCGGAATACGATAACGAGAAAATGGACGAACTAGCAAAGAGGATAACGAGTGGCTTGTGTTCAAGAAGTTGTTACACATGGGTGCCAAACTTCTCTCCTCTAACTTTGTCATATATCACGAAGCAAAGGGAATGGTACATGAATAAACATAATGGTTCACTCGAAGTTTCTTCGTGTATGTGCGGGAGTCAACATGGGTGTCCATGGCTCCGCTGTTGATTATTGGCTATTGACGAAAGGCTGTTGACCTATGTCCGGAAGATGTTCTGAGTCATGTCCGCATTATACCGAACCTATTGGGTCACACACTTAACGAGCAGTAGTCTGTTAGAATACTAGTATGGTAGAAGGTTTAGTGGAAGCAAAGCAGAATAGTTCATACGGGTACCGGAAGTAGTTCCGGAGATTTATGGAATTGTTCATAAGGGCACCAGAAGTAGTTCTGGGTATTTAAGGTTATGTCCGGATCACTCTGGAGTAGTCCCAGGTGGTTCCGGAACATATGAGAATGGTACTGGGGAAGTCCTGGATCAACCGGAATAGTTTCCGGATAATCGCTGGGCGTCCCGACAACCTTCGCGGTCATCGGGTGGCTTAAACTGTAACTCGGATGGTCTTGACAACTATCCGGATGGCTCCGGAACGTCCGAGAACGGTCTCGGAAGGTCCTGGAAGTGCTCCAGAAGTGTCCGGAATGTCCCGAAACGGTCCCGGTATGTCCCGGAAGGTCCTGGAAGCTTCTAGAAGGTCATGGAAGGTTCCGGAAGGTTCCGGGTAGTACCACCCACTCCCCGGCGCCCCTAGCCTTGGGGGGAAAGCCACCTAGGCTGCCCTGGCCGGCCAAGGGGTGGTGGGCGCACCAAGGGGAATGAATCCTCCTCCAGGTGGAATTACCAAATCACATTATGGCAGGTTTCCGGTGGGAAGGTGTGGGAAGGTTTGGAAGGCTTGGGAGTCCAAGTTGGACTCCCAATCCTCCTTGAGCTGCGCCCTAGGCCTCTTGGCCACCTATATAAGGTGAGCCAGGGGGAGAGGGAGAGCAAGACAACTTGTCCCCAAGGCCTATGCGCCACCCTCCCTCCTCTAAACCCCGTTGCTCCACAATTAGACCCCGGTTTAGACGCTGTTCTAGATCGGAATCCGTTAGGGTTTTCTCCCTCTAGTTTTCTCGGTGGCATTCATCTCTGGACGGCGGAGCGCTGCTGGATTGCTGCTACGGGATGTGTGGATACTAATGGAGGGGTCGTACCTTCGACCCTTCTTCGAGGAGCTTGTTCATGGGACTTGTCCGTGGGACTAGATCGCGGGACTTGTTCGTGGGATTGATCGAGGGACTGTTCGTGGGAGAACTTGCGAGATCTACTTCCACTACGTCCACGAGCTTCACCAACTCTACTTCCGCTACATCGGTTGGTGAGCCATGACCTAAAACCTTGTATGCAATCTTCTTGGATGATCTTGGGTTCTTGATTCGTAGGCCGATTTTTTTGTTTTCTACTACGTTTCCCAACATCGGGTACATGTGACATGTTCGCGTAGGGCGTAATTCAGCGTCAACAACAACATATGTTCAATACTTTCAATCTATCTGCCATTTGCTCACAAGTATATACATAAAATCTTCTTTATGAACGTTTTCACGCGCACAAACACTATATTTCTATGAATAATTTTGAAAAACTTATTTTGATTCGATGAGTTTTAAAATTTAACGAGGTCACCACAAATCTTTTGTTCTTTCAAATTTTTATTTTATTTTGGACCCCGTTAGTTGCCACACGTGTGGGCGGAGCGCTTCCGTCCACACGTTTTAGATGACAATTTTAGTTATGTATAGATGTCAATTATGAACAAAAATTGCCATGTTAAAACATACATGACAACTTTTGCTTCAACATGGAAATTTTGGCTCATAATTATTATCTATATATAACTAAAATTGTCATCTAAAAATATGTGGGCGAAAACGATCCGCCCATATGCTCGAAGATGCTTTTTGTGTTGGACTTCAAGCTTTTTGTGTTGGAAGATGCTTTTAAACATCCACCCCGAAGCTTTTTGTGTTCACGCGGCCGGCCTAGTTCCCACCTTGCCGCTGCCGCTGCGGGACGCTTCGCTCCGCCCCAAAACTTCCCTTCCCCGATTCTGCGCTGCGGCTGCTTCCGTCGCCGGTCAAGATGATGTCCGGCGGTGGCTACTCCGCCATCGACGACCCCAAAGCCTCCGGATCCGTCCCGGTAAGTACCCACCCCTCATCAACCCCTCGCCCACCGTCCATCTCTTCTCCCTCCTCACCTCTCACGTCTCGCGCAGGCGGCCACGGGGCCAGATCCGCAGACCATCAAGTTCACCGACTCCAAGCTCCAGACCTTCCCACCCTCCGAAGCCAAGGGCAAGATCTCTGGCGCCTACCGCCCGCCCACTGAAGCCGACGGTGAGATCAGATCTCCTCCTCTCTACTCCACTCTGACCATCGTGGATCTGACCTATTTCTAGCGGCTGTGCAGATACCTTCTCGTCCAAGGTTGGAGGGGGAGGCGGAGGCAGGGGCAGCGATGGTGGGTCGGACGATGCCGCGCAGGGCGGCTGGTTCCGGATGTTCTCCGTGGCGGCATACAAGCCCTACTTCGACGTCGACACGTCCGATGTCGTGGAGAGGATCTGGGAGTCGGTCTTCCCCTTCCGCGGAAACTTCACAGAGAAGACTTCCGACAAACCCGACCTGTACGCATTCGCCTACCTTTTACAGGCTTCATTCTCTTGTTGATAAGATAGATCTGTACGCTTAAAAAGCAAATGCGGCAAGACTAGTAAAATGTTACTAGGATGTTTTAGTGGTTTTGCTGGGCATGACCCCTGATATAATTTCTTCTGTTGTGGAATGCGAGTGTGTTATCGATCTAGTAGTAGTTAAGAATAAGGTTTTAGTTTCATGAATCAGTTCCTTCCGAGGCCCTGCGTTCTGGTATAGTGGGATCTATTGCTCTTGATCCGCCTGATCCCTACAACGCTGAATAGTGCTTTTGAACAGTGGGAATGCTGTTAAGATGATTCCTTGACCTTGAAATTATCTTCTAATGGTGGGCCCTTTGCTTAGAAGAGGGAGCAGGGTTTATTACACACAGGGCGTGACATTGGTTGCTATTGGTGTTTCTTATTTAAATGGATTAGAAGTGGAATACTGGATATTTTCCATTGCTATCATCAGCTAATCGCTCAAAGGCATGGTATTTCCTAGGATTATTCTCCTTTTGATCCTAGGTTTCCAAAACATTCTAGTATTTAATATGGAAATACAATCTATGTCACAACAATAAAGGAAATACAATCTATGTCTCCTTTTGATCCTAGGATTGCAGTTCACTGTGTTTCGATTTATCTAACCTATCGATTCTGTGGAATATTTTTTTGTCTAACCCGTTGATTCCCTGGAAGATTTTATTTATACAGATAAGTAAATTAACAATTATTTTGTAATGAAATGTTATATTTAGAAGTCAGTGAATGATTAGGAGTTGCAAATTTGAACTTTTAATCAAGTTACTTTGGAATTGTTGATGTTGAGTATGTGCCTGCTAGTTCTTATTATATAACTTGTTTTTAATAGGTATGGGCCGTTCTGGACATGCACCACCCTGATTTTTGTTGCTGCTTCCATTGCCACGTTTGTCACCTACCTTTCCCACAAATGGCACAAGAAAGAGTGGACCTATGATATTAACCTGGTTACATGGTCTGCTGGTTTATTCTATGGCTATGTGACATTTGTTCCCCTTGGGTTATATGTCATTCTTAAGTACTTCTCAGCACCTGCTGGATTAGTGCAGTTGTGGTGCCTGTATGGGTACTCTTTATTCATCTTCATTCCAGCATCAGTAAGTACATCCTCATATGCTGATAGATTCCTTTGATTTATATTTGTTCTTTTAGTTTAGCTTCCATTTCATTTAGATGTAACTGTACTGAACTGTGAATCAGTTTCAGTTTGCGGTATTTAAGTTATCTATCTGATATGAACTGATCTTATATGGTTTGGTGTTACCGGTAACATGTTCCCTTCACCTGGGAAACTTGTACTCCCTCTGTTCTGAAACAAGTCTCAACTCTAGTACAACTTTGTACTAGTTAGTACAAAGTTAAGATATTTATTTCAGAACGGAGGAAGTAATTTTTTAAACGATCTTGATCTACTCCTGCCAGCACTTCACTGTCATAAACAAGTAGGGGGGGGGGGGGGGCTATTATTTAAACACATAACTAACATTTCTCTTTTCCTTTTGTGTTGCAGCTTCTGTCGATTGTGCCATTAGAAATATTCAGATGGGTTATTACTGGTGTCGCTGGGTTCATGTCTGCTACCTTCGTTGCTGTCAATCTCCGCGCCCATATCTTAAACTCTGGAGAGCGGTGGTTTCTGATTGTTGCGGGGATATTCTTCTTGCAGTTGGGATTGGCAGTTTTGCTGAAACTTTATTTCTTTACGATAACTGTATAGGGAAATGGTGTCTCTTCTTGTAGTAGTCAGAAATGGATATGCAGTTCTCCATTGAGTCGTTTCATTGATGTAATTTTCCAGGTATACATCCCACCTTACATATGACCCTCAGGAACGAACACATACCACTTCGTTAGCCTCTGAAATCACAGTTGGTTGTTACGGGGTTTGTTTTGTGGTTTACTTTCTGTACCTCTGAAATCACACTTGAGAAATAATAATCATGAATAGATATATTTTGTCTTGCGATTACCTGTTGTTCCTGAGACGTGTTGGAAATGTTTCAAGGGCATGTACATTCAGATACCCGCTTACTGGCAATCTTCCACCTCAGCCGTACAAGACTGTCGCTCTGGCTAAATTAGGACGCGTAGGGATGAAGTTGGGCTTCAGGTAGTCGCAAGCTCTGTCATGGAGATGTTGCCGGCGGGTAGTCAAAGCTCTGTCATGGAGGTGTTGCCGTCGATACAGCGAGCACGAGTTTCCCGTGTCCTGAAACTTGCCTCCTCTTGACTCCCATCTTTGATGAGTGCGAGGCGACTCATCACCAGCGCAGGTTGGGACGGCCAAGCCAAGCAGAGCAACGTCCCTAGCCGTCAGTGATGCCCTGTAGGCAACGATGGAGAAATTTAAAATGAATTAGTAACATGATTACCATAGTGCAACGGAGTAAATAGCTAATGAAATTGCTAATTCTCATCTAGGAGTATATGAAAATTAACAAAGTTATATTTAGCACATGTACAATTTGATTAATTAAAAAATGTTTTCATAAATTTATATGTAATATTAAATGAGTAGAAGTAAAATGTGACCTGTGAACTCAGTCTACCTTAGATTGTTAGATTCCCTGCGGTAAAATTAGTTCATTAGGGTTCAAGTTCTAGATTTGACAATGATGTACGCATTTTTTTTGATTTATTTAAAGATTTATCGGTGATGTTTTTTAGGGGAGGAAACGTTTCTATCGACTATGAGTCGTTTGTGGAAATTTCATCAATATCAAGATGATGTGTTGATTCTGTACTTCTAAGGCCCTGTACAACGGTGAACGCTTAAGCAGGTGCCTAAAAAAAACCCGGTTCTTTTCATTAGATTAGGTTGCACGGGTGCTTAGGAGAAGATGCAGAAGCAAAGTTTTGCTTCGGGTGCCATTCCGGTGCTTGGAAGAAACAACTGTTCCCTTTAATTCACGGGTGCTTCACCTTGGTGACACCGGTGCTTGGAAGATGAATAGATAGCCAACAATCTAGTACAGAGTAGTAGTACAACAGCAGAAGAATCCAACTGTTTTAAGCATCGCAGCGTTGCACAGAAAACATCCCACGCTAGGGGCTACCTGGACGTTAAACTAACTCAAGCACTTATGCATCGTGAGAAAACATCACTATCTCCTTAAGCACTTGTGCTAAGCACTCAATGTTGTACAAGGCCTAAGATACTCATAAAGATAGAATATGTATACAACAGGAAATAGGCTATCTACAACTAGCAATTTTTTTGGAATATCAACCATTTTTTGCAGGGAATTTAGGACCTTTTATTCAATATAAGCCGCACCGGTTGAATCTGCTAGGAGGCAAGTTAGAATGAAACCAGACAGAGAGAACAACCAACTGTTAGTGACATCTATTATGCTAGTTTGCTTTGCACAGAGATGTACACATAAATTAGCCTATCTAAAAACATGTTGAATAACAAAGAAAATGAATAAAAGAGAAAGCCCCTTAATTTCTTGTAGTATCGACGCCATCAAAGAACGAAGAGTGTGACGTGAGTTTTAGAGATTTACATTATATAAACAGTTTGTTTCCAGAATCAGTTTTCTTCAATTTGAGCTTGCCATGGGCTGCCATCTGTTTTGGTCATGCCTCTTGAAAACTCCTCCATCATGGAGTTTTTGCCCTTTCAATTGAAAGTTATCGATTCAAAGTTCCTTCTGGATTCAAATGATGCTCATCATCACATTAATCCACAATCGAGGAGGCAGGAATTTTTTAACCTTTTTTTACAATATGGTTTCTACGTCGATCCTAACAATGATACTAAGGTCTAGAACACAAAAAACATGGATACACAATATATACATGTTCATGCGTTCAAAATTGATTAAAAAACTACTTTTTTGTTTACTTCTTTAATATATGAAGATATGGGGGGGTACTCGTCAAGTTACGAGAACTCGACGGGTTCTCAAGATGATGGTGGGAATTTCAACGAAAAGCGTTGAAATTTTATCGAGTCTCCAACCCAAGCCCTTCCCTGTAAGACGTTTGATGCAATTGCCCACTCTTTCTTGTAACTCAGCTGGGCTGTTCTGTTGCCAGCGGTACTACTGCTCGTCGTCACGGTACTACCGCTCCCGCGATACTACCATGCCCGGTGCTGTACTACCGCCGTATCGGGGAGTTGTATAACCGAAGGGGTACGGGGAGTTCCTCTCCATACCCCATTCAGTTTCTTCTTCCTCACCTCTGCAGCAGCGGCGCCCACCCCGGCACCCACCCCCGGTGTGCCGCCTCCGTGCCGTCCTTCTTCGTTCTCCTCCGGTGGGATCGATCCCCACCCTCCCCGAGTGCCATGGATGTCGGTATTGCCCCGTTCCCTTCTCTCTTTGGTTCATTTTCTTGAACTTTGTGATTAGGGAAATACTTGTAGATCCACTAGGTTTTTGGCTATGCCTAGGCACTTTGAGAACTTAGAAAGATTGCTAGATAGGAATGGAGCAAATGTGTTGGAGTGGTTTGAATCTTTGGAACCCCGGTAGTACCGGATCTCAGATCCGTGCTCACATGCACCAGGGCAATACTACCGCTAGTTCCCGTGCGGTACTACCGCTCGCGCGGTACTACCGCTAGTCCCAGCGGTACTACTGCCGAGCAGTACTATCATTTTTGCTGCGGTACTACCGTGATTCCTGAGATTGATACTTCTCCAATAGATCTGGTTCATTCACCTATGTCCGGGCTATTGCATCTCATGTGTCTTGTTTTGTTTTTCTCATTCTTGGGTGTGGTCAGGTGGTGGTTCTCGTCAGCACCTCAAGCGCATGGCCACGGGTCCCGGCAAGGCATGCTCTAGCTCCATGAAGAGAACTGCACACAAGAAGAAGGAACCAGTCAAGACAGTGTTTGAGCTCCCACTGCCAGAATACAGGGCGTATCGCAAGACCAACCCATATGACAATCCTCAAGATCCAGATCTTCTGAAAACCAAGTTCTGGAACAAGAATCAACGCGACGTGTACCACTTGATTTTGAAGGACAGGAAGAACTGATTTGTTCCCAATGTGAAGTATGTCCACCTGCAGTATCTGAGAGATCATCCAGACTATTTTGGTGAGGCTTTTGCTCTTTGTCAGCAGTTTGGGATCTACAACATCATCTCGTTCAACAAGGACTTTGATGCGGATCTCCTGGCCCAGTTCTTTGCCACCGTCTACTTCACCAACCGGTCTGACCGGACCATTGCTTGGATGTGCCATGACGAGCTTATGAGTTGCTGATGTCTACGCACACTTCTATTCTTGTAGACTATGTTGGGCCTCCAAGCACAGAGGTTTGTAGGACAACAACAATTTCCCTCAAGTGGATGACCTAAGGTTTATCGAACTATGGGAAGTAGAGGTTGAAGATGGTCTCTCTCAAGAAACCCTGCAATTAAGATACAAGAAGTCTCTTGTGTCCCCAACACACCTAATATAACTAGGAGTTGTGTAGGTGCACTAGTTCGGCGAAGAGATGGTAAAATATGGGTGATAGGTGTGGCAAAACAAAGTAATATAAATCTGTAATAAAAAATGCAGCAAGCAAACAATTTTGCAATGGTGGAAACAAGGCCTAGGCTTCATACTTTCACTAGTGGCAACTCCCAACAACATTAACATAGTCTAATCACATGATATTTCCACTAAAACATGCATTGGAGACGTACTCGGAGGTCATTCCTTTGTGATCAAGAGAGGACGAGAATTATGTAAGGCTACAAAAGCACACCTCAGAGTTCGTAGTTCTCATCCATGGATTTCCCAATGTCACCGCGGCCATCCAAAGAGAGTTCCACAATCACCTCAACATATCTGAAGGATAGTCAAAGACAAGCACCAAGAGACTCTCAATCTTCAATCAATTCACAAAAGAGGAAATCACTCATGATAATATTCTTCTAACCCATGTCCAATAGACCGCTGTCACCATGGTATCGGGGATTATACCAGATAAGATCAAGTGAGTACATCAATCTAATACATAGAGGAAGGGGAAATATCATGGGATCACCCTAGATTAACAAAATCTATGATCACAATGAAGATCACATCATGGGAGAGAGAGAGAAGAACACATAGCTACTGGTAGAAACCTCAGCCCCGAGGAGGAACTACTCTCGCATCATGGAGGGAGGAAGCAACGTCGATGGAGATAAAGCAGGGTGCCGGCACAGGAATTCTGGTCCATCGAAGCTTGTTGGCGATGGAGGCGGAGATAGGAATTGATTTTAGAGAAAAGGGGTCCGGAATTAGGGTTTTGGCGACGGGAGTATAAATAAGAGCCAAAGGGGGGCATCGAGGGAGGTCCCAGTCGCCCAGGCGGCCACCCGGCGCAGGTGGACCCCTGGCCGCGCCAGGAGGGCGCCTGGGGGCTGTAGGCCACCCTAGGGCCCCATCCTCCGGCTGGAGGACTCTTCTAGAACGCTGATTTCTATATATATTTTCCCGGAATTTTCTAAGCACTTTTTATAATGGGAAACCTGAAATACAAAAACAACAAAAAACAGAAACTGGCACTGGGGTGCACTGACTTAATAGGTTAGTCCAAATGTGATCAATAGTGTATGAAAGTGTATCAAAAGCATAACAATATAACCCAAAACATGCATGGAGCAAGTAGAAATTGTTGATACGCTTGGGACGTATCAACATCCCCAAGCTTAATTCCTGCTCGTCCTCGAGTAGGTAAATGATAACAAGCATAATTTCTATGGTGACATGCTAGCAACCATATAAGAACTTCGAAAGTAAAACAATCAAGGTATGTGATTCAATTCAAGTCATAACAAGCAAGAGTCTATATTAGCATTGAAACAATCAACGAAAGAACATTAGGTGCACGAGCTCTTGCTGTCCGTGACTCGAATGTCTCCAAATGGTGTTTGCGTGCAAGAAGGGGGATATGTGAATACGAAAGAAAAAATATATATTTGTTGACAACTCAATCTACTAAAGTTTCACACTTGGTCCTCTTTGGAATCTTATCTTGACTCGTCCCTAGACAACTAGCCAGGTACAAGTCAATTTGATCCACTCCTTTTCGATATTTTGAGCACTCATGCAATGGATGAGCGTAAGCACGAGAGTTGACACTTAGGATGGCAAAGAGAGAGATATGGTGGAGGAGGAAGACAAAAAGGGTGTGAAAGGCTCACATCAATGAGGACAATCATAGGCGAGAAGGCCAAATGATAGATATGATGTGAGGAGTAGGGATTGCCATGCAACGGATGCACATATGAGCTAATAAAAACTCTCCAATGTAACTAGTGGGGGTGCATCCAACTTGCTCGCTCAAGAAGACCTAGAGCTCGTTTGAGGAGGCTCATCATTGGAATATACAAGCCAAGTACTTTAGTGGGAAGGGTCCCCACATAGCTATATTCATGTATGATCATCTCTTTGGAGTACAAGGATAAGAGGGAGTACGAGTGTGGATCTTTCAAAAGGAATAGTAGTGTTGCCCCTTTCTCTCTTTTTATTTCTTTTTCTCTTTTCTCTATTTTTTGTAGTTTTTTGGTGGCCTCAATGGCTCTTTCTATTTAACTCTATTTGTTCTCTTTGGGATCTTTTAAATTTGTTCACTTTGGGATCTTTTCCTCACTTAAGGGCAACACTCTATTTTACAAGAAGGTATAGAAGATCTTCACACTTTACAAGGTACTCAAACATAAAGAAGATGTAGCTATCATGATGTATGCAAATGTATGCCTCTGCCAATGTAGCAGGAACATGTATGACATGAAGATCAAGTCATGAAGAGGTGGATGTTGCATGGCAATATATCTCGGAAAGGCTATGGAAATGCCTTGATAGGTAGGTATGGTGGCTGTTTTGATGAAAGATATAGGGAGGTTTATGATGACAAAGCATATGATGCCAAGGGTTTGGATGCACCGGTGAAGGTGGACGCCAACTCTCGGTTTGAGAAGAGGGCAATGCACGGTACCGAAGAGGCTAGCAAAATATGAGGAGGTGGAAGTGTCAACTTTCAATACTTACATTAGTCCGAAAAACTCATGCACTTATTATTGGCAACTCTCAATCTAATAAGGAGGTTCACAAAGAGACAAGTACCCCGAGGAGGAGTGTATGGGGGTTTGGTTATCCTTGCGCATCCTCGACTCATGGTACGTGAGTGTACTCTAATATCCGATCCCTCAAAAGATTAGTGATCCATCTAGTAGCTAGAGTTCTCAAGTAGTTTTTGTAGGATTTGAAAATAAATACGGATTTCCCAAAATACAACACCTATCACTAATAGGCTAGAGCTCTTGACACCAAAATTTCAAACATTACTCACAACAATACCTCAAAACTATTGCAAGTTACTACTACATTTGAATAGCAACCTCAATTACGTACTTTCAAGACAAGACACAACTCAGTGCAACAACCAACTCTCTTAACAAGATAAACATGAAAACTAAAGAGAGTTCCAGCAACAAACTACACAAAAGCCAAGGCTCTTGCTAAATACAAAAACTAAAACTAAATCTAAACATGGCAGCAACTACGAAAAGATAATGAACACACAACAGAGAAAAGATAAGCATGAAAATCCTATGATGTGTTCTAGATTGGAGTGGAGCGTGTTTATCTCCCACGCAAAGTAAGCTGGGTTCTAACTTGTTATGAACAGCAAGAAAATCTAAAGAAAACTAAAAAGGAAACCTAAGAGCGAGACGCTCCAAGCATAGCACATAACGCATGAAGTGATAAAAATATAGTGAGACGAAGGACGAACTGAGGATTGTTGATGGAGAAGGGGATGCACGGGGGCATCCCCAAGCTTAGACGCTTGAGTCTCCTTGAATATTTATTGGGGATGCATGGGGCATCCCCAAGCTTGAGCGTTTGACACTCCTGGATCTTCTTTCATGATCTTCCCTCGCACACTTGAAAACTCCCTTCATACATAACTCATCATAAGCTGATTAGAGAGGTTAGTACCCTTAATAAAATAATTTTCCCCACTGTAAATAAAGATATTCTTGAAGATCTACTGTTCCTCAAGATTGCCAAAAAGTTTTTGCGAGGAAAAAGCAAGCTTAAGGTTTGCAAAAGTAAGGAAAGGCAAAAACGTGGCAGAATCTGTGAAAAACAGAACAACAGGTAGTAAATAAATTTTTTGGGGTACTTTTGCAACTCAAATAAAAAAACTCAGAACAGACGCTCGAAATTAAATTGTATGGAGCATGCTTTCAAAAATATTCAGATAAAAAAGATGATCTGGTGATTTTAGGCTATTTTTTCCGTCCAAGGACAGAATCTGTTTTCTAGACAACATGTCACAACTTTTGAACTTTCTTGCAATCGGAGGCTAAACTTGGCACAAAGCTTGAAAATAAAGATACAATGAAGTTGTTACAGTAGTAACAATCATCAAGACCACTAAAAACTGAAAGTAAAAACTCAAAGTAAAGATAACAAAAGTTGTCTCCCTAGAGCTCTTTCTTTATAGCCATAAAGATAGGCTTAAGATTTTAATGATGCTCTCTTAGGAATAAGAGTTGAAGAACAAAAGGCAGCATCAAGAAGCAAATACCAAATACATTTAAGTCTAACATGCTTCCTATGCATAGAAATATTGCAATAGAATAATTCATTGAAGCAGAAAGCAATAAGCATAGGAAGGCAAAACAAGTGCAACTTCAAAACCTTCAACATAAAGAGAGGGAACATGATATTATTGAAATATCTATAAGCATAAGTCCCCTTCTCATAATAATTTTTAGTGGGCTCATGAATAAACTCAACAATATAAGTATCACAAAAAGCGTTGTTACCATGATCCACATGCAAAAAGGTACTCTTACTCTCCACATAAGCATAATCTTTCTCATTGGTAATTGTGGGAGTAGGACTATCATAAACAACTTGAACACTATAGATTATTGTGTATTAGGAAGATGGTGTTCATTAAGGGAGTAATTCCCTCCATTACTATGACAAGTTTCATAAGGATAATTTCTCCTCATGTCATAGGTACCTTTGCAATCACTATAGATAGGAGTCATAACATCATCATAGTAGAGAAGAGCATTATCATTGCTAGCAACTATATTTGTAAACATGTTGTCTTTATTCTTACTAGCAAAATTTTTTATCAATTACCACATCACTAATGGATAAAGGACTTGCAACCCTATCATCCCCAAGCTTAGAGCTTTCCATATCATCACTCTCAGAGTTGGTACCAAAAAGATTTTCAAGATCATAAGTAGCATTATCATCATTTTCCCAATCACAAAAAGTGACATGCATATCATAATCAAAATCATCTTCAATAGTGCCCACGGACTTAACGTCAGGATAATAATGAATGCAATCAAGCTCACCATCCTCCAAAAATTTCTGTCCGTTAGGATAAAAATTAATGCGAGGAATATGCTCAGGCCAGGTTGATACCCATTTGTAAAGCCCCCGATGCGGTGCTAACTCGAGTTATTCGCTTTCGCGTCCCGCTCAAGTTAGTAGCGCATAAATAGCCACAACCTCACGACACTCGCACTCGTGTCGCCGCCGGATTCTGGACAACAGGTATATGCACAATGAACTTAAAACTACAACATAAATATATAGGGTCCAGGGCATACAACGCCACTGGAATTTATTACATCATCTCAGAGGTCCGTGGACCCAATAGTATATCATGCAACAAGCGGAAGACAATCACGACCGAGTACGGTCAAAATCCAAATTTCCCTAGAGAGGGCTGCACATAAAGAGTCCACCCGCGGATCGTCGAAGCCCAACTATAGGATCTACTGAACGAAGTCATCCTCATCGTCGTCCTCCGGGGGCACATCCACGAAGTAACGTCCGGTGCTCGGGTCGAGGTAGTAGTCGACTGCAGCGGCCAATCAGGCAAAACAGTAGAGCACAAAAGGAAAACAGGGGGTGAGATTATATCATTACAGGATAACTAACTTCCTACGGTAAGACAAGGTAAAGGTAAAGGTTGCAGCCGCACTAGCATATATAGTGGCTAACGTTCTATTAGAGTAGAGGTAAGATCCTAGAATACACGTGACATCGCGTCATAAGTTTGCTATCCACCTACTTACGTCAAACATAACACAACCTGGATCTTCTCTCGGTCCCCCTGGACGAAGAAAAGCAACCAAGGCACTCACACGGTAGGCAAGTTTTAATTTATGATTCAAGTTGATGTTATTCTATGAACAAGGGGTAGGTCTCAAGTCGTCCATAACCGCGGACACGGCTTTTCGAAAAATTTAACCCTGCAGGGGTGTACCAACTGCCCATCATAGGCTTCGCGTGTACGCCCGGTTTCCACTTGGCAAGGTAAACGCCTGAAACTCCGGAACGTCAGAGTCCCTCTAACTAACAACACACAACTCCGGGTGGCCCCCGGTGAGTCGACACCCAACTCTAGAGCTGGCCACGCTCTCGAATCGGCCTCTACCGTCTGGACGAGGTCGGGTTAGTTACCCAAACTATGTGGGAAACCCCCGAGCTTCCAGGTTTGGACCAACAGAAAAACAATGTCTCCGCTGGCCCGAGTTATTTCGAAAACAGCTGGGGCGCCAACCAACACACACACGTTGCAAAAGTAAAACCAGCTTGAGCCACCACTATAATTGTACAAAGCTAGGTAGGTAAGACAAGGGGACCCCATAGAATCCCACACACGATTAGGCACGATCGTCAAGAAACACAATACCCGGAACTCGGGACCTAGGTGAATCAAATGGAACAAAACACCTGGCGGGAACAACCTGGTCTCCCATCATTCGTCAAGTATAAAATTAACATCATAATAATAATAAATATCAACCAACTTCATTAAATAACATGATATCCCAAACCATAGAATAGGGTATGCAGCAAGTTTTCCTACTCATACTAAGCAATGGCTGAGCAGCGGTAACTTAGCAATACAAAGGTTTGCTGGGATGTGGGGATCATGTCTGTTTTGGTTTTGAATGTGGCGTAAGCAAAGTGGATAGGATCAAGCAAACGTTCTAGACTACAGCTAGGCAGGTAGGCAGAAAGGTATCAAGTAATGGTATAAATCTTCCCCTTGCCTGGGTAATCGGTCGTCGAAGCAGACATAGCAGGCTCCTCGGGCTCGGTGTCGGAAATCTCCACGTAAGTCTCCTCGGCGGTCTCAGGTGCTAACGTAAGGTACCGGCAAGGAAAAAGGCACACAAGTAAGCAATGGGTGCAATGCACAGGCAAAGAAGGTATGATCAGGTTTAATCGATATGATGTGACCCTATCTAGTCAGATTTAAATGAAGGTGGTGACGACAAGTCAACAACTTCATATGAAATTTATTTACGTAGAATGGATTTGGTCTTAGCCTTAATTTGGTGTAATTAACGTGGCAACATGACATGATCCACAAATGCAATTAACAGAAATAATTACAACGTGAAAAGTAAAACATCGATTCCGGAGACGGAGAGATGTCGATGAAATTGACACCGGGAAAAGGTGCAACAAAAGAAAGGAACCCAGCCACATGGCATATGAAAATATGACGGGGGCTGGGTTGATGCAAAGATTGAAGTTGACATGAAAAGGGAATTGGAATGAAAAGATGATCAGGATTTCAACAGGCATTGAAGTTGAAAGACGCAAAGAAAAGAAAGACAAGGTTGGATATGGTTAGGTGACCACACCATGTCCACTGAGTTGCACAAAGCTTCAAATGGACATCACCATCTTAATCCCTGCAATTTTCTACCCCAAAACCATATAAGGTATGGCTCCATTTGCATTTGCAAGCACAGTTGCAAATTCTAATGAATTCAGGGGCCTGAGTGCAAAGTTGCATTACTTGCATTTTTGGAAAATCACAAATGCCAAAACAGTTATCACCATGCTGATCCTTGGGAAAAACTACCCAAAATTCATATATGGGTTGCCATATTTGAGTTTTGGGAAGTGGTTGCAAAAACAAAAGAAAAGAGGGGCCTGTTTGCATAATTGCCACCATCACAAAATTTTGAGGGGAAAATTGTAAAATGTTCATCACCACTATGTTCAGTGGTTCAAACTACCCCAAAAACATATATGGGGTGCCCAAACTTGAGACTCAAGTTTAAAAATCAATTTGAATTTGAATTCAAATTCAAATTGAAAATTAAACAGAAAAAGAAAAGAAAAGAAAAAGAAAAGAAAAGGGCATAGCCCACATGGGCTGCCTCGGGCGCCATGGCCCATCTCTCCTTCTCCTCTCCACGGCCCAGCTCGACTGAGACAGAAAAGAAAAACAACAAAAAAAGAAAAAGGCCGCGCTCTCTGGTTCTGGGCCCAAGGCCACCTCTCTCCTTCCAGGACCAGCTCGGCAGCCCCCTCTGAACTGAACCCGCGCCCTCTGAAGAAAGGCAACACCCCTCTGAACTTGACACGACGACGACTTCCGGCGAACCTAGCGTCGCACTCAGGCCGCCTCCCCGCGAGCTACCCCGGGGAAACTCGAGAGGGCACCTCCCTCTGCACAAAGGTGCACGCCATGGCCACCAAAATGCTCTTACCTCACCGGAATCCTCGCGTGATCAGAGAGGCGACGGCCTGCTCTGAAGAACCACAACCCGCGCAATCCCGGCGACATTCCGGCGAGCTTAGCGGTGCGCTCAGACCAACTCCGGCCGCGCTACGGTGTTCTAAACGAAGCTGGGACCTCCACCTACGCATCTGGACTCCAGATTCGACCCATAGCTCCACGACGGCGACGCCAAGATTGTCTGAAGTTCATGGCGGCGCCACTGTCTCCTGCGCGTTCTTCAGACACCGGCGAGGAAAATTTTAAAACACGCACAAGCTCTCTCCTTTGAGGCCACGGACGCGTCCTGGACGTGCACAGAGCACGTCCGCGCACCCCTCGGCGACGCCATGGTCACGGTGACCACCGGACTGGCCGGGACCCGCGACACGGCAGTCGGAAACGGAACACCACGGGGTTGTCTACTTGCGAGCGAACGAGGGAGCAGGGGAGCACCAGAGGCTCACCTTGGGGTGCTCGGGGACGGCCTCGACACCTAGGAGGAGACGCCAGAACGGACGGTCGACGGCGAGGCAGAACGGCTGCTCCACGGGGTGCTATGTCGTGGGATCGCGGTGAAGCTCCTGCAACCACGACGCCGACGGGAAGGGATCAGAAAGGCATGCAGGAGGGCGAGCGTGAACACGCGGACGACGACACGGCTCAACGGCGGCGAATTGAACTCAGGTCACCTGCGCCAGTGGCGGGGCGGATCGAAGCAATTGAGCGCGGCGGCGGCGAGCCAAGGGGGAAAAAATGGAGGAGGGGAACCCTAGGTTCCTCGGGGTGCTTCCGGTGGCCTCAAATAGGGAGCTCCCGCTCTCCCTGGCCGGAGGGCTCCACCTCCCGTGGCCGGACGCGCTCGTGAGAGAGGAGGGGGGAGGGGACCTCTGTCCATGCTGGGAAGACGAAGGAGGAGAGCCATCGGATGCAGATCGAACGGTTCCAGCGCGCACCACTTACCCCTTCGCGGCTGGGCTCTAGCCCGAGAAGCAATCAAAGGCCCAGGTGGGATGGGCCTGCAACAGGGAGTTGAAAAAAAAACCCTGCTGCTGATCCTTTTCCATTTAAAAATAAAAAAGAAAGGATTTAGAGTTTTCCAGGATTAATGACAAGGTTTAAAAATACACAAAATATGTAAAATGATCCTTGCAATATTCTTTAATTTCCAAAAATGGTTTGGGCATTTTTAGCAACAACAAAATGTGAGCTCATTTTTGAAATCAAAATCACTTTGAACTATAGCCACTGTTTTTGATGATGACAAAAATGATTTGACCATTTGAAAACTATTGTCCGTGCAAAAGAAAAGGATGTGCCAAGATTGTGATCTAGGGGAGCTGACATGCAACCAGAATAATTGCATGAACATGGCACTTGAATGAACTTGGGAGCAATTTGAATCAAACCAAATGGGCTCCAATCCCAATGCAAATTTAAATCACCACATGAAATGTCAAACTCTAGCACCATGCCAAGTTACAACGTCATCAGACAAGGTACAATATCATGTTGATTTCTTATTATTGCAAATGGGATGTTACAGAACTCCCCCACCAACACAGGATCTCGTCCCGAGATCTAAGCCTGAAACAACTCAGGATACTCAGAACGGAGATGATCTTCACGCTCCCACGTTGCTTCCTTCTCCGAATGATGTGCCCACTGAACTTTCATGAACTTGACGGTCTTGTTGCGAGTCTTGCGCTCGGACGTCTCAAGAACACGGACTGGACGCTCTGAGTAGGAAAGGTCCGCACTCAGCTGTATCTCGCCCAAGTCAACAACCTGGTCTGGCTGCTTGAAGCACTGCTTTAGCTGGGACACATGGAACACGTCATGCACCATGGACAGAATCTCTAGAAGCTCGAGCCGAAAGGCAAGAGGTCCTCTAGTCTCAAGGATGCGGAAAGGTCCGACAAATCTTGGAGCGAGCTTTCCCTTGATACCAAAGCGGTGAGTTCCCCTCAATGGAGACACTCTCAGGTACGCCCAATCACCAACCTGAAACGCTACACCACGGTGCCTTTTGTCATAATAGGCCTTCTGCCTAGACTGTGCTGCCTTTAGGTGCTCTCGGACAATCTTCACTCTGTCCTCTGCCTCCTGGATCACATCTGGACCGAACAGCTGCCTCTCACCTGTCTCGGACCAGTTCAAAGGTGTCCTGCACTTGCGGCCATACAAGACTTCAAACGGCGCTGCCTGCAGACTTGCCTGATAGCTGTTGTTGTAAGAGAACTCAGCATATGGCAAGCATTCTTCCCACTTCATGCCAAAATAGATGACACATGATCGAAGCATGTCCTCGAGGATTTGGTTCACGCGCTCGACTTGTCCACTTGTCTGAGGGTGATAAGCGGTACTGAACAATACTGTCGTACCAATCGCCTTTTGAAAGGCCTGCCAGAACTTTGAGGTGAAAAGGCTGCCTCTATCAGAACTGATCTTCTTGGGAATGCCATGCAAGGATACAACTCTTGCGGTGTACAAATCTGCCAACTGAGCTGCTGAAATGGAGTCCTTCACTGGAAAGAAGTGGGCAACTTTGGAGAGATTGTCAATGACAAAAAAGATGGCATTGTTTTTCTTTTGCGACAAGGGGAAGCCTTTGATGAAATCCATCTCTATATGATCCCATTTCCACTCCGGAATCTCAAGTGGCTGAAGCAACCCTGCAGGCTTCTGGTGCTGTGCCTTCACTCTCCTGCACACATCACACTGAGACACGTAACGGGAAACATCCCGCTTCATACGAGTCCACCAAAAGCTTTGCTTGAGATCTTGATACATCTTTGTACTGCCAGGGTGAATCGATAGCTTGGAATCATGGGCTTCCTTCATGATGACCTCTCTGAGATCTCCCTCCTTGGAAACAACAACTCACTCTTCGAACAACACGGTGCCGTCATTATGCACTGAAAATCAACCGTACTTCGGAACTGAGGCGGCAATACCCTGTTTGATCTTTTGTATCATTGAGCTGCCAGACTGAGCTTCACGAATATTCTCATGGATAGTGGGCTCTACCACAAGGTTGGCAAGGTAGCCTGCTGGAACTAGCTCAAGATTGAGCCTTCGAAAGGACTCACACAAATCAGGGTGGATCTTCTGCACCTGGATATTATTGCAATCGCCCTTGCGGATCAGCGCATCAGCTATCACATTCGCCTTCCCAGGCGTGTACTGAATATCAACTGTGTACTCAGTAATGGTCTCAAGCCACCTTCTTTGCCTCAAGTTCAGATTTGGCTGAGTGAACAAGTACTTCAGACTCTTGTGATCGGTGAACACATCCACCTTCCTCCCTAAGAGGAGGTGTCCCCAAGTGATCAAAGCGTCCACAACTGCTGCCAGCTCCAAGTAGTGCGTGGGATAATTCCTCTCACTCGTCTTCAACTGCCGTGAGGTATAAGCCACAATATTCCTGCCTTGCATCAAAACTCCGCCTAGGCCTTGCAAGGAAGCATCACAAAACACCTGAAAAGGCTGTGTTTCATCTGGCGGCGTGAGAATTGGAGCTGTGGTAAACTTCTCTTTCAACTCCTCGAAGGCTGACTGCCAAGCTGGTGACCAAGTGTACCGTTTGCCTTTGCACAACAATTCAGTCATTGGCTTCGCTATTTTGGAGAAATTATGCACAAACCTCCTACAATAACTGGCGAGGCCGAGAAAACTCCTTAGCTGCTTCACATTCTTCGGCGGAGCCCACTCTTGAATAGTGCGGACTCGCTTTGGATCAACCACAATTCCTTCAGCGGAAATAACATGGCCCAGAAAATTGACCTTGTCTAGCCAAAACTCACACTTGGAGAACTTGGCGTAGTACCGGTGCTCTCTCAACTTCTGCAGCACCAGGCGTAGATGTTCCTCATGTTCAGCCTCTGACTTGGAATAGACAAGAATGTCGTCGAGGTAGAGGATCACAAACACATCAAGCCATTCTTGGAACAAATAGTCCATAGCTCTCATGAAAGTCGGAGGGGAATTTGAGAACCCAAAAGTCATGACTGTAAACTCATACAGCCCATAACGTGTGCTGAACGCGGTCTTGGGAATATCCTCTTCACGCACACGGATTTGATGATACCCCATTCTCAAGTCAAGCTTGGAAAACACCTTAGCCCCATTCAACTGTTCGAACAGATCATTGATGCGGGGTAAAGGGTACTTGTTCTTGATGGTCTTCTTGTTGATACCACGATAGTCCTGGACCAAGCGGCTAGTCCCATCCTTCTTCTGGACAAACAAAGCTGGTGCACCCCAAGGGGAAGTGCTTGCGCGGATAAAACCGCCTGCCTCCAACTCTGTCAACTGCTGCTTGAGTTCAATCAACTCCTTTGAACACATCTTGTACGGATGCCGAGAAATTGGCCGGGTACCAGGCTCTAGCTCAATAACGAACTCAATAGATCGAACTGGGGGAATTCCTGGCAACTCCTCCGGAAAGACGTCTGGGAACTCACAGACAACTCTGACCTCTTCGAGCAAAGGTGCAACTCCTGCGTTCAAGGCGTACAACTGTGCTGCTCCTGGCAGTGAGCCACAAGTGTACAATACTTCTGCGCCTGAATCATGTGTCAACTTCACGGATCTGGTCGGACAATCAATATTGGCCTTGTGTTGCACAAGCCAATCCATGCCCAAGATGACATCAATGTCGGAACGCGGAAGCAAGATTAAAGAAGCTGGAAACATGCAACCTTGGATATCAATCCTCACAAACGGAGCACGGAGAGACGAAGCCATCCTGGAACCGGGAGAAACAATGCGCAAGGAACTGGGCAAATCCTCCAAAGATAGGACGTGCTCATCAGCGAATTTCTGAGAGACGAAGGAATGGGAAGCTCCGGAATCGAACAACACGGTCGCGGGAACAGAATTAACAAGCAACCTACCAAGCACAATCTCTGACGAATGCTGAGCCTCTTCCACGGTCACATTGTTCACTCGAAGTGCTCGTGGCTGTGCCCGCACCATCGCATTGCTCGGTGTAGAGCGAGGTGGGGGCGGAGGCAGCTGAGCGAAGCAGGGGTCGGTGCACATCGGAGACTTGTGCACCGGCTTGCGACACTTGAAGCAAATGATCTCAGGCCTGGGATGGTGCTGCGGCCTGGGTGGCCTCGTGTGTGGTGGTGTAGAGCTAGGCCCCTGCTGAACTGGGACGGGAGGGCGGGCAAAAGTGCGGACAACTGCCCCCTCTGCTGGAACTGCTGGCTATGCGGTGGTGCCTCTGTGACCCACGTCTTTGCCTTCTTGTGGACCATCACTGCGGGGCTGTGCTCTCTCTGGCGCTTCCTTTCTGCATCCCACTCTTCTCTGGCTGACTCCTGGCGGATATCCTGATCAACGAACTGTGAGAACAACGTGGGGCTGCACTGGGTGAGCGCGTACTTGATCTCTGTGCTGAGACCCCCACGGAACCTGGCAATCTTCTTAGCCTCTGTGCTAACCTCCTCTGGAGCGTACCTGGCGAGCCTGACGAAGGCCAGGTTGTACTCCTGAACTGACCTGTCACCCTGTCTCAGAGCCAAGAACTCCTCTCGCTTCCTGTCCATCAGGCCACTCGGAATATGTGCTGCTTTGAAGTCTTCGAGGAAATCTTCCCACGTGATGACAGCATCGCCCTTGTTGGCCTTGTAGGTGTCGTACCAGCTGGCTGCTGCACCCTGAAGCTGGAAGGAGGCGAAGGTGATGTAGTCGACTGGTCTGACGGTGTTTGCATTGAAGTGCTTCTTGATCTCTGCGATCCAGTCATCCTCCTCCAGCGGGTCTCGAGCATCGGAGAATCTGGGGGGGGGGGGGGGTTGATAGCAAGGAACTGCTGCAGTGTGGTGTACTGTGGTCGATCATTCCTCTGAGCAGTCTGGTTCTGCAGCATCTGTAAGATCGCAGCTGTGCCCTGAGCCACTGCGGTCACAGCCTCCCCAAGGAGAGGGTTCTCTGGCGGCGGCATGTTCGCTCTTGGCATCCTGTATACAGGAACACTTATGAGAACATGATTGAAACATTGAAGAAACCAGAAGATAAAACAATATGGACAACAAAACTTCCTCACGAGCTATGAGAAAGCTGAAGGCTGAAATTCCACCAAGGTTAACCCGGAAAGTCGAAAGCTAGGTGCTACTGGAATCCCCAAACCGAGATCATCCGAATCCAAGATAATAATCTGCTAGCGAGCACACAACAATATATACGAGTGGTTGAAGACCTGAACGTTGAGACATCTGCCCTGAGCGGCCCGCCGAAGCAGTCTCCTATAGGGGGAGGAACCACATCTGGAGGATGCCAACCATCCCTGTATAGGAGTTTCACCTGAGGTACGCCGTAAGCGAGGTGGAGCTGTCAACCCCAAGTGGCGGCTCAGTGTTCTCAACGTACGCCAACCCTTCTCGTCGCTAGCAAAAAATTATAGAGGAATCAGAGCCTCATGTAAACGAGAACCTAGATTTGTTTTGAAAGGGGATAAGTTGCAGAGAGAAAACAACGTTTCACTTGCTCACGGAAAAAGGGGTGGGAGGGTGGGGTAAGAAGAAAAATACAAAGTTCCTACTCTCCGATTTTTTTCCTTAATAACTACAAAATAGTTTCTAGACTCAACTTCGGCTAGTAAGGGGTCCTACAGTCAGTCCTGATATGATACCCAGTTGTAAAGCCCCCGATGTGGTGCTAACTCGAGTTATTCGCTTTCGCGTCCCGCTCAAGTTAGTAGCGCATAAAAGGCCACCGACTCACGACACTCGCACTCGTGTCGCTGTCGGATTCTCGACAACAGGTATATGAACAATGAACTTAAAACTACGACATAAATATATAGAGTCCAAGGCATACAACGCCACTGGAATTTATTACATCATCTCAGAGGTCCGTGGACCCAACAGTATATCATGCAACAAGCGAAAGACAATCACGACCGAGTACGGTCAAAATCCAAAATTTCCCTAGAGAGGGCTACACATAAAGAGTCCACCCACGGATCGTCGAAGCCCAACTATAGGATCTACTGAACGAAGTCATCCTCATCGTCGTCCTCCGGGGGCACCTCCACGAAGTAACGTCCGGTGCTCGGGTCGAGGTAGTAGTCGACTACAGCGGCCGATCAGGAAAAACAGTAGAGCACAAAAGGAAAACAGGGGTGAGATTATATCATTACAGGATAACTAACTTCCTACGGTAAGACAAGGTAAAGGTAAAGGTAAAGGTTGCAGCCGCACTAGCATATATAGTGGCTAACGTTCTATTAGAGTAGAGGTAAGATCCCAGAATACACGTGACATCGCGTCATAAGTTTGCTATCCACCTACTTACGTCAAACATAACACAACCTGGATCTTCTCTCGGTCCCCCTGGACGAAGAAAAGCAACCAAGGCACTCACACGGTAGGCAAGTTTTAATTTATGATTCGAGTTGATGTTATTCTATGAACAAGGAGTAGGTCTCAAGTCGTCCATAACCGCAGACACGGCTTTTCGAAAAGATTTAACCCTGCAGGGGTGTACCAACTGCCCATCATAGGCTTCGCGTGTACGCCCGGTTTCCACTTGGCTAGGTAAACGCCTGAAACTACGGAACGTCAGAGTCCCTCTAACTAACAGCGCACAACTCCGGGTGGCCCCCGGTGAGTCGACACCCAATTGTAGAGTTGGCCACGCTCTCGAATCGGCCTCTACCGTCTGGACGAGGTCGGGTTAGTTGCCCAAACTATGTGGGAAACCTCCGAGCTTCCAGGTTTGGACCAACAGAAAAACTATGTCTCCGCTGGACCGAGTTATTTCAAAAACAGCTGGGGCGCCAACCAACACACACACGTTGCAAAAGTAAAACCAGCTTGGGCCACCACTAGAATTGTACGAAGCTAGGTAGGTAAGACAAGGGGACCCCATAGAATCCCACACACGATTAGGCACGCTCGTCAAGAAACACAATACCCGGAACTCGGGACCTAGGTGACTCAAATGGAACAAAACACCTGGCGGGAACAACCTGGTCTCCCATCATTCGTCAAGTATAAAATTAACATCATAATAATAATAAATATCAACCAACTTCATTAAATAACATGATATCCCAAACCATAGCATAGGGTATGCAGCAAGTTTTCCTACTCATACTAAGCAATGGCTGAGCAGCGGTAACTTAGCAATACAAAGGTTTGCTGGGATGTGGGGATCATGGCTGTTTTGGTTTTGAATGTGGCGTAAGCAAAGTGGATAGGATCAAGCAAACGTTCTAGACTACAGCTAGGAAGGTAGGTAGAAAGGTATCAAGTAATGGTATAAATCTTCCCCTTGCCTGGGTAATCGGTCGTCGAAGCAGACGTAGCAGGCTCCTCGGGCTCGGTTTCGGAAATCTCCACGTAAGTCTCCTCGGCGGTCTCAGGTGCTAACGTAAGGTACCGGAAAGGAAAAGGCACACAAGTAAGCAATGGGTTCAATGCACAGGCAAAGAAGGTATGATCAGGTTTAATCGACATGATGTGACCCTATCTAGTCAGATTTAAATGAAGGTGGTGACGACACGTCAACAACTTCATATGCAATTTCTTTACGTAAAATGGCTTTGGTCTTAGCCTTAATTTGGTGTAAGTAACGTGGCAACATGACATGATCCACAAATGCAATTAACAGAAATAATTACAACGTGAAAAGTAAAACATCGATTCCGGAGACGGAGAGATGTCGATGAAATTGACACCGGGAAAAGGTGCAACAAAAGAAAGGAACCCAGCCACATGGCATATGACAATATGACGGGGGCTGGGTTGATGCAAAGATTGAAGTTGACATGAAAAGGGAATTGGAATGAAAAGATGATCAGGATTTCAACATGCACTGAAGTTGAAAGACGCAAAGAAAAGAAAGACAAGGTTGGATATGGTTAGGTGACCACACCATGTCCACTGAGTTGCACAAAGATTCAAATGGACATCACCATCTTAATCCCTGCAATTTTCTACCCCAAAACCATATAAGGTATGGCTCCATTTGCATTTGCAAGCACAGTTGCAAATTCTAATGAATTCAGGGGCCTGAGTGCAAAGTTGCACTACTTGCATTTTTGGAAAAGCACAAATGCCAAAACAGTTATCACCATGCTTATCCTTGGGAAAAACTACCCAAAATTCATATATGGGTTGCCATATTTGAGTTTTGGGAAGTGGTTGCAAAAACAAAAGAAAAGAGGGGCCTGTTTGCATAATTGCCAGCATCACAAAATTTTGAGGGGGAAAATTGTAAAATGGTCATCACCACTTTGTTCAGTGGTTCAAACTACCCCAAAACCATATATGAAATTGAAAATTGAAAATTAAACAGAAAAAGAAAAGAAAAGAAAAAGAAAAGAAAAGGGCATAGCCCACATGGGCTGCCTCGGGCGCCATGGCCCATCTCTCCTTCTCCTCTCCACGGCCCAGCTCGATTGAGACAGAAAAGAAAATCAACAAAAAAAGAAAAAGGCCGCGCTCTCTGGTTCTAGGCCCAAGGCCACCTCTCTCCTTCCAGGCCCAGCTCGGCAGCCCCCTCTGAACTGAACCCGCGCCCTCAGTAGAAAGGAAACACCCCTCTGAACTTGACACAGCGACGACTTCCGGCGAACGTAGCGTCGCACTCAGGCCGCCTCCCCGCGAGCTACCCTTGGGAACCTCGAGAGGGCACCTCCCTCTGCACAAAGGTGCACGCCATGGCCACCAAAATGCTCTTACCTCACCGGAATCCTCGCGGGATCAGAGAGGCGACGGCCTGCTCTGAAGATCCAGAACCCGCGCAATCCCGGCGACATTCCGGCGAGCCTAGCGGTGCGCTCAGACCAACTCCGGCCGCGCTACGGTGTTATAAACGAAGCTGGGACCTCCACCTATGCATCTGGACTCCAGATTCGATCCATAGCTCCACGACGGTGACGCCAAGATTGTCTGAAGTTCATGGCGGTGCCATTGTCTCCTGCGCGTTCTTCAGACACTGGCGAGGAAAATTTTAAAACACGCACAAGCTCTCTCCTTTGAGGCCACAGACGCGTCCTGGACGTGCACAGAGTACGTCTGCACACCCCTCGGCGACGCCATGGTCACGGTGACCACCGGACAGGCCGGGACCCGCGACACGGCGGTCGGAAACGGAACACCACGGGGCTGTCTACTTGCGAGCGAACGAGGGAGCAGGGGAGCACCAGAGGCTCACCTTGGGGTGCTCGGGGACGGCCTCGACACCTAGGAGGAGACGCCGGAACGGACGGTCGACGGCGAGGCAGAACGGCTGCTCCGCGGGGTGCTACGTCGTGGGATCGCGGTGAAGCTCCTGCAACTACGACGCCGACGGGAAGGGATCAGAAAGGCCTGCAGGAGGGCAAGCATGAACACGCGGACGACGACACGGCTCAACGGCGACGAATTGAACTCAGGTCACCTGCGGCAGTGGCGGGGCGGATCGAAGCAATTGAGCGTGGCGGCGGCGAGCCAAGGGGGGAAAAATGGAGGAGGGGAACCCTAGGTTCCCCGGGGCGCTTCCGGTGGCCTCAAATAGGGAGCTCCTGCTCTCCCTGGCCGGAGGGCTCCACCTCCCGTGGCCGGACGCGCTCGTGAGAGAGGAGGTGGGAGGGGACCTCTGTCCACGCTGGAAAGACGAAGGAGGAGAGCCATCGGATGCAGATCGAACGGTTCCAGCGCGCACCACTTACCCCTTCGCGGCTGGGCTCTAGCCCGAGAAGCAATCAAAGGCCCAGGTGGGCTGGGCCTGCAACAGGGAGTTGAAAAAAAACCCTGCTGCTGATCCTTTTCCATTTAAAAATAAAAAAGAAAGGATTTAGAGTTTTCCAGGATTAATTACAAGGTTTAAAAATACACAAAATATGTAAAATGATCCTTGCAATATTCTTTAATTTCCAAAAATGGTTTGGGCATTTTTAGCAACAACAAAATGTGAGCTCATTTTTGAATTCAAAATCACTTTGAACTATAGCCACTGTTTTTGATGATGACAAAAATGATTTGACCATTTGAAAACTATTGTCCCTGCAAAAGAAAAGGATGTGCCAAGATTGGGATCTAGGGGAGCTGACATGCAACCAGAACAATTGCATGAACATGTCACTTGAATGAACTTGGGAGCAATTTGAATCAAACCAAATGGGCTCCAATCCCAATGCAAATTTAAATCACCACATGAAATGTGAAACTCTAGCACCATGCCAAGTTACAACGTCATCATACAAGGTACAATATCATGTTGATTTCTTATTATTGCAAATGGGATGTTACATTCTTCCTTTTTGCCCCTCTTCCTCATCCTCTTCTTTTTCTTCTTCTTCAGCATAGGAGGGAGTGGTTGGAGATGAAGCTTCTCCATATATCCTTGTTTATCATTAGAAACAATAGGGGAAACTTGGGAGAAACTCTCCTTTTTATTAGTAGAAATATAAGAGACATTTTTATACTTTGGTAAAGTTCCCTCCTTTCTAATCTTACTTATGTAATCATTTTCATGGAAATTAACAACACAATAGAGATGGCAATTTTGCAAAGTGTTGTTTATTCCTAAAGCATTAACATCTAGCCATGAAGTTTTTTCTGATAGATTTTCACACATAAAAAATAACATAACTTCATCATAAAGATCAGAAGTGATCATGTTATCACACAACTGATTAACAAATATGCTTTGAAAGTTCATGCATTGAAAATTAAAGTGACCCTCTATACATCAAAGTTCACAAGTAAAAGGATAAAGGTCACACAATTCTCTAGCAATTTCATTTAAATCTTTGACCCAAGTGATTGTTCTTTCATGCTTATGTTGCTTACAATACTTCTCTTCTTCAATCATAGGACTTTCACAAGGTCTATCCACTCCACAAAAATTAACATGCTTATATAAAACTTCATTTTCAGGAATTGGATCATGCATGTTGCAACCATCATGAACAATTTCATTTTCTTTGAAAATCTTTTTAAAAGGTTCATGATGCTTGATCATATTATGCTTAGGCATATTAAGATGTGAAGCAAAAGATTTGAGGGAATCAACAAGGAGTTGAGAATCAAGCCCAAACTTAGCACTAATATTATTAAAACTTGAAGTTTCAACAAAGGACTTAATTCAATCATACTCATAATTTATACCTGACTCTTTACCTTTGTCGATCTCCCAATCTTCAGTATTGCGTTGAATTATTTCAAGGAGTTCCCATTTAGCATCAATCTTTTCGTTTGTGAAAGAACCAATAGAGGAAGCATCGAGCAAGTGTTTATCCTGTCGAGAGATCCTCGCATAAAAATTAGTAATAAATATATCTTTGGGGAGCCCATGGTTAGGACATTTAGCATTAAATTTTCCAGTCTCCCCCAAGCTTGAGATATGCTCTCTCCGTCATGAGGATAGAAATTATAAACATAATTCCTATTCTCATGAACTTCATGAAGAGGATAAAACTTGGAGTAAAAGAGAGAATGGATCTCTTCCCAATCCAACATGTGAGAATCATCTACTAGCCTATACCATTCCAATGCTTTTCCAATCAGTGACAAGGCAAATAACTTCCTCATGACTTCACCTCTTGTTAAACCTGAAATCTTAAATAACTCACAAAGTTATGTCAGCTTCAACAAATGAATACTAGGATTGACTGTCCCATCATAACAACCATTCCTAATTATTTCAATTATCCCAAGTGGTATTTTGGATAGGGTACATTCAGTAGGTGGAGGAGACTTCTCTACCACAGGTGTGGTAAAGCGGCCTTCCCCAAGCAGCGAACTAAGAGTGCAGTTTTCCATAAAGATAACTAGTGAAAATAAAAACAAGAAACGAAAAGATTTAATTGCAAGATCTAAAGATATACCTTCAAACCTTACCTCCCCGGCAACGGCGCCAGAAATAGCTTGATGTCTACGCACACTTCTATTCTTGTAGACTATGTTGGGCCTCCAAGCGCAGAGGTTTGTAGGACAACTTCAATTTCCCTCAAGTGGATGACCTAAGGTTTATTGAACTCAGGGAAGTATAGATTGAAGATGGTCTCTCTCAAGCAACCCTGCAATTAATATAAAAGAAGTCTCTTGTGTCCCCAACACACCTAATAAAACTAGGATTTGTGTAGGTGCACTAGTTCGGCGAAGTGATGGTAAAATATGGGTGATAGGTGTGGCAAAACAAAGTAATATAAATATGTAATAAAAAGTGCAGCAAGCAAACAAGTAGTAAATGTGAGCGCAAACAATATTGCAATGGTGGAAACAAGGCCTAG
Source organism: Bromus sterilis (assembly GCA_950022295.1). Classification (NCBI taxonomy): domain Eukaryota; kingdom Viridiplantae; phylum Streptophyta; class Magnoliopsida; order Poales; family Poaceae; genus Bromus; species Bromus sterilis. Next base: position 134,524,287 of record OX465597.1, read on the forward strand.
GCTTCATACTTTTACTAGTGGCAACTCCCAACAACATTAACATAGTCTAATCACATGATATTTCCACTAAAACATGCATTGGAGACGTACTCGGAGGTCATTCCTTTGTGATCAAGAGAGGACGAGAATTATGTAGGGCTACAAAAGCACACCTCTGAGTTCGTAGTTCTCATCCATGGATTTCCCAATGTCACCGCGGCCATCCAAAGAGAGTACCACAATCACCACAACATATCTCAAGGATATTCAAAGACAAGCACCAAGAGACTCTCAATCTTCAATCAATTCACAAAAGAGGAAATCACTCATGATAATATTCTTCTAACCCATGTCCAATAGACCGCTGTCGCCATGGTCTCGGGGGTTATACTAGATAAGATCAAGTGAGTACATCAATCCAATACATAGAGGAAGGAGAAATATCATGGGATCACCCTAGATTAACATAGCCTATGATCACAATGAATATCACATCATGGGAGAGAGAGAAGACTACTGGTAGAAACCTCAACCGCGAGGAGGAACTACTCCCGCACCATGGAGGGAGGAAGCAACGTCGATGGAGATGAACCCGGGGGCACTTCCCCGTCCTAGCAGGGTGCCGGCACAGGAATTCTGGTCCCCCGAAGCTTGTTGGGGATGGCGGCGGTGATCGGAATTGCTTCTGGAGAAAAGGGGTCTAGAATGAGGGTTTTCACGATGGGAGTATAAATAAGAGCCAAAGGGGGCACCGGGGGAGGTCCCAGTCGCCCAGGCTTCCCACCGGCGCGGGTGGACCCCTAGCCGCGCCTGGAGGGCGCCAGGGGGCTGTGGGCCACCCCAGGGCCCCATCTTCCGGCTGGAGGACTCTTCTAGAACGGTGATTTTTATATATTTTCCCAGAATTTTCTGAGCACTTTTAATAATGGGAAAACCTGAAATACAAAAACAGCAGAAAACATAAACTGGCACTGGGGTGCATCGAGTTAATAGGTTAGTCCAAATATGATCAAAAGTGTATGAAAGTGTATCAAAAGCATAGCAATATAACCCAAAACATTCATGGAGCAAGCATAGCAATATAACCCAAAACATTCATGGAGCCAGTTCCTGTTTTCTGCTGTTTTTCTATCTCAGGTTTCCCCCATATTAAAATTGCTCCAAAAATTTGGGAAAAATACAATAAAAATCAGCGATCAGGAAGCTTCGGGAATCACCGAGAGGGGGCGGGGGGGGGGGGGGGGGGGCAGAGGGGACCCACCAGGGCCCCAGGCGCCCTCCTAGGAAGGTGGGGCCGCGCCAGGGGGCCGCCTGGGCCCCTGGTGGCTCCCCTGGCTGCCCCCTTCGCCTATTTAATCCTCGTGACGTGAAACCCCCGTGACGGGAACCATTTTTCGCGATCTCTCCTCTGTTCCGCCGCAGCTGCGCTTCCAAGATCGGGAGCACCAGAAGACCTCTTCCCGGGACCCTGTCGGAGGGAGGAACCACCTTCGGGAGCTTCTCCACCACCATGGATGCTTCCCGAATGAACAGTGAGTAGTCCACCTTGGACCATGGGTCTATGATCAGTAGCTATGTGATGTTCTCCTCCCCTCTTTGTTCTTCATGAATTATACCTCGTGAGCTGCCCTACATGATCGAGGCACATGAGTAATATTTTCTGCTGTTGCTATGCTGAGTTTGCTGGGATCCGATGGATTATGAGATTATGTTCAGATTGTGTTTGAGTAATATATTTGATTCTCCTCTTTTATATTTATGTTCTTGAGTAATTCTTGCATGTTCTCCGTTGCTGTTTATTGCTTTGGCCAAGTAGTAGGTAGTGACTCCAAGAGGGAGCGTTATGCATGATTGTGGGTTCATGCCCCCCGATGACTAGCTTGAGTGACAGAAACATGAGTCTAGGGGATGTGATGTTGCCACAAGGGGGAAAACAATGGTGCTTGTACTTGCGGGTGCGAGGATTGTTTACTTTACGCAAAGTTCTTTAATGCAGTTGTCTGTTGCTTTGAGTTTACACTTTGGGTGGGATTCACAACTTAATACCAACGAGATGTTCTGGATAGATATCTCAAGGTGGATGATTAGTAGGTATATGCAGATGGATTTCGGTCTACTTGTCTTGGTGTACCGCCCATGCTTTTGAGCCTCTTCCTTTTTTATAGCATAATTAGCATTGGTTTGCGCACATAATCCTGTCAATTGCCCAGCTATGATTTGTTTACCTCGCATAGCTATTTTATCGTCTTTTGGGAGAGACATCACTAGTGAACATCATAGGACCCCGGTCCATATTTCCAACACTATTTACACTATCAATTTACTTTCAGTATTTACTTTTCCGTAGCTATCACTATCATTATTATCCTGTGCGTTTTATCCTTTGTAAACAACAAGGCTGGAGGGATTGACAACCCATTTGTACTCGTTGGGAGCAAAGTTATCTGTTGTGTGTGCAGGTCCACGCCTACCGCCAATCTCTGGCTCCGTTGTCACCTTCCTGTCGTTGTCGGAGTCCTACTGGAGACAAACCTTGGTATCTTCACCGAGGGAAATTGCCGCTGTCTACATCTCAACCTTCCACTTTGGGTAACCAACGAGGGGGCTTTAATTCGTACCATCAAAAGAAATTTATGGCGCCGTTGCCGGGGACTCCGCTCTTCAGGATAGGGGAGTTGCACACTATCTTTTATCTTTGCTTTTTAGTCTTTTTTGTTTACCTTTCAGTTTTTGCTTTAGTGTCCTTTATCAAAAATAAAAAAATAGTTATCTTGCTTTTAGTTATCCTTTTTGTTTAGTCAAGCATGTTAGGATTTGGTGCTTTGAGGGAGTCGGAGGTCCTAGATTTCCATCAAAGGGGTGGAGAAAATATGAAGAAGGCTTGGGACAGAATTTCTGATGCACATATGAGAATTATGCCTTGGATACCTATAAAAATTGTGCTTAGAAATTTTTACCATGGTATTTTTAGATGATGTAAACACTCTCTTGATATTATTGCTGAAGGGGATTTCTTAGCTTGTGATGAAGCTAGAGCTCTTGAAATTATACATGGTCTATCTAGTTACTTTGTTTATGATCATAGTTTTGATACTGTTATAGATAGACTTGCTACTACTGAAAAGAGATTGGATGCTCTAGACTTGAGAAAAGTAAAGAAATCCCAGTCAAATAAGAAAGATGTTTATGAGATAGATGGTGACTGGGAGCCCTTTGTTAGAATTAGCATCTCTAACCAAGACTTCCTTGCTTTCTGTGACATTGGATCCATGGTTTCTACTATGCCATGTTGTTTATGATTCTTTAAAATTTAACATGGATAATTTGTACTCCTATCATGAACATACTAATGGAGATATTTCGAGATCCAGGGAAGGATAAAAGATGTACCAGTGAAATTCCTTAAAGGGATTTCAATGGTTGATTTCTTTGTCATGAAGCCAAACCAAGGAAACATAGTGCTTGGGAGGGATTTCCTCCGAGCCGTGAAAGGCTTCATTGATATAGGTAAGGGACAAATACGCCTACGCGGGAAGGCAAAAGGTACATACCCCTTTCCTAAAAGGAACAAGGACGAACTTGTTGAGGAACCATTTGAATCATATTACAACTCCGATTATTATGATGATCTTTGATTCCTTCTATTTGCATTAAGCCTAGCTAATGGCTTTAAAGAAGCGCTTTCGGGAGGCAGCCCGCAACGAATTTAGGATTTCCTTTTTGTTTCTGTTTTTAGTGGTCTTGATGATTGTTACTACTGTAGCAACATCATTGCATCTTTACTTTTCTAGCTTTGTGCCATTTATAGCCTCATATGATAAGGGAAGTGAAAGTTGTGACATGCTGTCCAGAAAACAGATTCTGTCCTCGTGACTAGAAAAATCAGAGAAAAATCCCAGTTCATCTTTTTGAGCTGAATATTTTACACAGCATGCTCTATAAAATTACGGAACTTTCGTATGTTTTGAGTTTTTTGATTTGAGTTACAGAAGTATCCCTAAACAATTCTTTTCTACCTGCTGGTCTGTTTTTCACAGATTCTGTCCTGTTTTGCCTTTTCTTCGTTTTGCAAACCTTAAGCTTGCTTTTTCTTTGCAAAAACTTTTTGGAAATCTTGAGAAACAGTAGCCCTTCAAGAATATCTTTGTTTCCAGTAGATAAAAAATTATTTTATTATGGGTACTTACCTCGCTAATCAGATTATGATGAGTTATGTATGAAGAGAGTTTTCAAGTGTGCGAGGGAAGATGATGAAAGAAGATTCAGGAGTGTCAAGCGCTCAAGCTTGGGGATGCCCCCATGCATCCCCAAGAAATATTAAAGGATACTCAAGCGTCTAAGCTTGGGGATGCCCCCGTGCATCCCCTTCTCCATCAACAATTATCAGTTCGTCTCTCGTCTCACTATATTTTTATCGCTTCATGTGTTATGTGCTATGCTTGGAGCGTCTCGCTCTTAGGTTTTATTTTTAGTTTTCTTTAGCTTTGCTTGCTGTTCATAACAATTTAGAGCCCAACTTTCTTTGTGTGGGATAGAAACACGCTCCACTTCCAAAATTTAGAACACAACATAGGACTTTTCATGCTTATCTTTGTTGTGTGTGTTTTTTATCTTTTTCATAGCTGCTGTCATGTTTTGCTCTTAGTTTTCATGCTTATGTTTTCGAAGAGCTTTTTTTTAGTTTGTTGCTGGAACTCTCTTGAGTTTTCATGTTTATCTTGTTTAGAGAGTTTGCCTGTTGCACCGAGTTTTGTGTCTTGACTTGAAGTAGGTAATTGAGGTTGCTATTCTTTTGTAGTAGTAACTTGCAATAGTTTCGAGGTATTGTTTTGAGTAATGTTTGTACTTTTGGTGTCAAGAGCTTTAGACTATTAGTGATAGATGTCGTATTTTGGGAAATCCGTGTTTATTTTCAAAAACCTACAAAATTAGTTGAGAACTTTAGCTACTAGATGGATCACTACTCTTCTGAGGGGTCGAATATTAGAGTACACTCACGTACCATGAGTCGAGGATGCGCAAGGATAACCAAACCCCCATACACTCCTCCTCGGGGTACTTGTCTCTTTGTGAACCTCTTGATTAGATTGAGAGTTACCGATAATAAGTGCATGAATTCTTCGGACTAATGTGAATATTCGAAAGTTGGCACTTCCACCTTCCCATATTTTGCTAGCCTCTCCTGTGCCGTGCATTGCTTTCTTCTCACTCCGAGAGTTGGCGTCCACCTTCACCGGTACATCCAAACCCTTGGCATGATACACTCTGTCATCATAAACCTCCTTATATCCTTCCTCAAAACATCCACCATACCTACCTATCAAGGCATTTCCATAGCCTTTCCGAGATATATTTCCATGCAACATCCATCTTCTCATGACTTGATCTTCATGTCATACATGCTACTTGCTTGATCGATGAGCCGCATGCTATTTGGGCCTTGCCCTAATCATTGCTACATGACGCGCTAGTATCATTGCATATCCTGCTACACTGGCAGAGGCATACATTTGCATACATCATGATAGTTACATCTTCTTTATGATTTGAGTACTTTGTAAAGTGTGAAAGATCTTCTATAATTTTTGTAATATATAGAGTGTTGCCCCTAAAGTGAGGAAAAGATCCCAAAGTGGACAAATTAAAATATCCCAAAGAGGACAAATTAAAAGATCCCAAAGAGGACAAATGAGAGAAATAGAAAGAGCCATTGAGGCCACCAAAAAAATACAAAAAAATAGAAAAAAGAGAAAAAGAAATAAAAAGAGAGAAGGGGGCACACTACTATTCCTTTTGAGAGATCCACACTCGTACTCCCTCTTATATCTTGTACTTCATAGAGATTATCATTCATGCATATAGCTATGTGGGGACCTTCACACTATAGAACTTGGCTTGTATATTCCAATGATGAGCCTCCTCAAATGAGCTCTAGGTCTTCTTGAGCAAGCAAGTTGGATGCACCCCCACTAGTTCCATTGGAGTCTTACCTTAGCTCACATGTGCATCCGTTGCATGGAAATCCCTACTCCTCACATCATATCTATCATTTGGCTTTCTCTCGCCTATGATTGTCCTCATTGATGTGAGCCTTTCACACCTTTTTGTCTTCCTCCTCCACCATATTCTCTCTTTGCCTTCCTAAGTGTCAACTTTCTTGCTTACGCTCGTCCATTGCATGAGTGCTCAAAATGTCGAAAAGGAGTGGATCATTTTGACTTGTACCTGGCTAGTGGTCTGGGGATGAGTCAAGATAAGATTCCAAAGAAGACCAAGTGTGAAACTTTAGTAGATTAAGTTCTCAACATAAACATACTTTTTCTCATATATCCCTATCCCCTTTCTTGCACGCAAACACCATTTGGAGACATTCGAGTCACGGACTCACCAGGGCCCCAGGCGCCCTCCCGGCGCGCCCCAGGGAGGTGCCGCGCCAGGGGGTCGCCTGGGCCCCTGGTGGCTCCCCTGGCTGCCCCCTTCGCCTATTTAATCCTCGTGACGTGAAACCCCCGTGACAGGAACCCTTTTTTGCGATCTCTACTCTGTTCCGTCGCCGCTGCGCCTCCAAGATCGGGAGCACTAGAAGACCTCTTCCCGGCACCCTTCCGGATGGAGGAACCACCTCCGGGAGCTTCTCCAACACCATGGATGCTTCCCGGATGAACCATGAGTAGTCCACCTTGGACGATGGGTCTATGATCAGTAGCTATGTGATGTTCTCCTCCCCTCTTTGTTCTTCATGAATTAGACCTCATGAGCTGCCCTACATGATCGAGGCACATATGTAATATTTTCTGCTGTTGCTATGCTGAGTTTGCTGGGATCCGATGGATTATGAGATTATGTTCAGATTGTGTTTGAGTAATATATTTGATTCTCTTCTTTTATATTTATGTTCTTGAGTAATTCTTGCATGTTCTCCGTTGCTGTTTATTGCTTTGGCCAAGTAGTAGGTAGTGACTCCAAGAGGGAGCGTTATGCATGATTGTGGGTTCATGCCCCCGATGACTAGCTTGAGTGATAGAAACATGAGTATAGGGGATGTGCTGTTGCCACAAGGGGGAAAACAATGGTGCTTGTACTTACGGGGTGCAAGGATTGTTTACTTTACGCAAAGTTCTTTAATGCAGTTGTCTGTTGCTTTGAGTTTACACTTTGGGTGGGATTCACAACTTAATACCAGCGAGGTGTTCTGGATAGATATCTCAAGGTGGATGATTAGTAGGTAGATGCAGATGGATTTCGGTCTACTTGTCTTGGCGTACCGCCCATGCTTTTGAGCTTCTTCCTTTCTTTATAGAATAATTAGCATTGGTTTGCGCACATAATCCTGTCAATTGCCCAGCTGTGATTTGTTTAACTCGCATAGCTATTTTATCGTCTTTTGGGAGAGAGACATCACTAGTGAACATCATAGGACCCCGGTCCATATTTCCAACATTGTTTACACTATCAATTTACTTTCAGTATTTACTTTTCCGTAGCTATCACTATCATTATTATCCCGTGTGTTTTATCTTTTGTAAACAACAATGCCAGAGGGATTGACAACCCCTTTGTACTCGTTGGGAGCAAAGTTATCTTTTGTGTGTGCAGGTCCACGCCTACCGCCAATCTCTGGTGCCGTTGTCACCTTCCTGTCGTTGTCGGAGTCCTACTGGAGATAAACCTTGGTATCTTCACCGAGGGAAATTGCCGCTGTCTACATCTCAACCTTACACTTTGGGTAACCAACGAGGGGGCGTTAATTCGTACCATCAGGTGGTGCAGCTGCGTATCAAGGACATGTGGGCTGGGGGACATGGTCCCGCTCACATTTTTCCAGCTGCCTCTGATGAAGACATAGCAGATGAGACCGGGGATGGTGATGATGACGAGCCTGCTGCAGGTGGTGGTAGTGTTCCCCGCACTTGCCCTGGCGCGAGCTTTGGTGGTCGTGCTCGGTCCTCTGCACAGGGCCCTGAGCAGTCTGGATGATCTGCCAAGCTCACCAAGAAGGTGAGGAAGCTCTTTTGCCTCTAGACAGACATTCAACACCGGATGTATGAGGCTCACAGAAGGGAGAAAGAGAACCGTAGGCTTCAGAAGGTCTTCTACAGGAAGCAGGGTATGACAGTGGAGGTCGGGTCCGAGAAGAGCATCACTACCGAGGATAAGTGGATCTCCAAGTTCAGCGACTGGGATCTCTCTGATGATGTGCCTGGCCCTTCTTCCACCAATCAGAAGCCAGCGACAGACGAGACAGAGGCAGTAGTGTAGTCCGAGGCCGAGGCGTCTGAGGAGTCTGATGTGACGCCCCCAAAATCAAGCCGTGTACAGTAATCATACACGCAAGGTACATGATCGAGATTAGGGACTCACGGTGAGATATCACAACACAACTCTACAAATAAAATAATACAAGCTGTTTAATACAAGCCAGGGGCCACGAGGGCTCGAATACAACAGCTCGAGAGCACGAAGTCAGCGGAAGCAATAGTATCTGAGTACAGACACAAGAATACAAGGTTGCCTTAAGAAGGCTAGCACAAAAACAACACGATCGAAAAGGCGAGGCCTCCTGCCTGGGAACCTCCAAGCTACTCCTGGCCAAAGAGGAACTTGACGTCGTAGAAGGCATCGGGGATCTTCATGTTGCGGTGGTCGGCATCGGGAACTCCTGCTCCTGGGCTCCAACGTCGACTGCAGCGGCCGATCAGGCAAAACAGTAAAGGAAATAAATCAGGTGAGTATCTAGCATACCCGCGAGTCTTACGTCCGCTACTAAGCATTATGCATTGTATCAACGGAAAGAAGAGGCTGTATATAGTGGACTGAAAGACAGAAAATCCAGAACAAGGGTAAGAAGCTAGGCCTAACGAAGAATAGCATCTTCCAACGATGTCTTGCAGCATGAGGTAAGAATCAGCCAACAGTTTATATAAAGCATAAAGTAACAGTGCAGCAGAAGTTGCTGCAGCATTGTATAATAATAAGTTGTAATACTTAACAATGCCTCCGAGTTCACCTCCTCGACATCCCCGCGAGGAAGAAAACCCGGAACCATACAATTTAATAATAATAGTTTCTAGTGGTAAGATCCAGCTTCAGCATAAAGCGTCCTGTTACCGTGGACACGTCTATTCGAATAGATTAATCTTCCCTGCAGGGGTGCACTTGTGTTACGCTACACGCACGGATCTCCAGGGTGGCGGGAACCTTGTTAGGGAACGCTCCACCGAGGCTATCCGACACTTCATAGCCCATCTTTCAAACTCAACAGAGAGGCCATCCGCCGGTCTAAATCCTAAGTACTCAGGGCCTTGGACCCCAACCCTGACGTACTCCTGCACGGTGCGTGGGTGGCCGGGAAGCCGTAACAAAAACAACACAGCTCGAGCCAAGAAGACAGCGCACTTCCCGGCAATCAGCCCGCGGTACTGCTGACGTCTGAAGAGTCCTCGGACGACACTACGAAGCAGAGGAGCCCATAAACTCGTAATTCCCACGGGTAGGTAGTGCGTACATGGCATATAGCCAACTCAAGACATTCACTGAACCATTTAGCATTTTAATTAACCTGCGTGACAACCGTTATCGTTGCCTCGACTTAACTGACCCGCGGACAACGACAGCAGCCAGGACCACCAGTACATCGGTGCCTGCCCCGTCGTCCCACCAAGTCACTGCGGTTACGAACAAGGTGGACCGTCTCCTTACCTTGTCTCGCGTGTGCTCCTGGAGGAGCTCGATTTTCGTGGTTTGGTAACTCTCGCGGCCAACGATCAGGGGACAAGCACACCGGTACACTGGTCGTACCCTCCCTGTCGTCCCATCGCAATACCACTCGCAGGCACCGTTGGGTCGCCCGACTTCTTACCTTTAAGGACACCAGTTGGTTCGAGTTCCTACCATTAAGTGAAACCAGGAGGTATCACCCTCGATGGCACACTTAAAAAGGTTTGACAGAGACTTCAGCGGAATGAACTAAAGAGGTAAACCTCGTATCATCCCGGTGAAGCTACGCTACTGAGCCGACGAGAGTGAAATACGAGTCCATTCCACTCGTAAGCCAAACTCGAAGCGACTCGGCAGAGTCTCGCCGTTGTAGGTTCCCTAGGGTGTCTGCATTGATCCGTACCTGTTGCAGTTGTAATATATCATTTCCGCGATCACTCCCAAAGTGATCACAGCCCGCTATCTAATCCTAGCTAACAATGCGCAGGGTTTACTTCTGAATAATGCATAAGTAATAATAGGCAGCATGGGATAAAGGAAGGTACATCAAGGGGCGACAAAAACAGGCTATGCAATTGAGTAGGATTGTAATCGTAGCAGCAGCAGTAACAATGCCTAGTGCTCAATTTTTCTGCTCAATTTTCATGTATATAGTTTTTGAATCTGAGTTACGGTTTAAAATATATTGAATTTCCAAGTTTAAATCATTTTTAAAAGAATTTCTGAATTTCTTTTAATATCAAATCCAACATTATCCACAGAGGGGGTTGACCAGGTCAAACTGACAGAGGGGACCCACTTGTCATAGGCTAGGTGGCTTTGACTGGTCAACTAACCAGTGGGCCCCATGTGTCATAGACACATGCAACAAAATCATTTTATTTAATCTAAATAGTACAGGGGGACCCACATGTCATTCTCTAAGGTTTTAATATTTCATTTTTATTAATTAAAACAGTGGGGTGGCCCACATGTCAGTGACACAAGTTAATTAACAAGGGGTATTTAGCTTATCTAAATTGTGCTAAGTGGTTAATAGGGGGGGGTCCACGGGTCAGAGGCACAAGCCTGCCTCTCGCTGGGCTCGCACGACAGGGGTCATCGGTGGCCATGGCAAGCGGCCTGCACGGCGAGGCCGTGGCCAAGAGCCGCCGCTCACGTGAAGGGGGGGGTGCCCAGGGAGTGGCCTGGCGTCCAAAGGGTGTGGGGTGCGGGGCCATGGCACGTCGAGCGCGCGCACGTGCTCGCCAGGGCGAGGTCAGGCGCAGGACGCGGCCATGGCGTCCGAGCATGGAGTCGGGGCTACGGAGACCAAATCGACGGGGGAGAATGGGGATTCGAAGGTGGAGCTCACGACGGGGATGCAGGGGGTGGCAGCGGGCACGGGGAAGCTCCGGAGTCGGCGAATCGATGGCAATGGCGCGGCGGCCGTGGCGGGGAAACGGCGGCGATTCGCAGCCCGTGGCGCGCCCCAGCCCGATTCTTTCCCGGAGGTGGCGAAGACAACCGCGGCGAAGCCGCAGGACATGAAGGCGCGGCGATTCGGGGCCTATGGCCACGCCTATGGCAACGGCGCGGCGACGGTGAGCTCGGGTGAGCTCCTGGTCGAGGGAGGAGTGGCGCGAGGGAGGTGGGGGGGGGAATGGCGCCTGCTCGATCTAGGTTTAGGGGCGCCGGGGTCTTATCCCCTCGCAGGCTCCTGTAGCGACCGCGGCGTCGGCGTCGAGCTGGTCTGTCGACACCAGCCGGCGCCATGGCCAGGTCGGCCAAACAGGACAGAGGATGGAGATGAAAAAAAAAGTAAAAAGGGGCCCGGGTGGGCCAGTTTAGTGGGCTTTGCCCCGTGCGACAAATAGTCAGAGGCCCTTTTGTTCTTTTCCTATTATGTGAAAATCTATTAGCAATTATTTTATCTGCTTTCGCATTTTTGTAAAATATACAACCTGGCCCATAATTAGTAAGGCATATGCCTAGAGTACCACAAAAAGTTTAGGGTTTTTCTAAACTCTTTTGCTAATTTATTTTATTATTAAATGAGCAATTGGCCTGGAATTGCTACTGTTATTAATTGTTTACAATTTTCGGTAACCCAATAAATACCAATGATTACATGGGTATGGTCCAATGATTATTTGGGATTTTATAAAAGTGGTTCCAAGATTTTTGGAAAAGATTTATTGTCACCATATTTTTAATATTCATCAAAAGGCATTTAGGGTTTGTTTGAATTTCAATTCAAATGGCTTGGACTTGTTTTCATAATTTTTAGTTCATTTAAAACTCCCACTTGTTTATTTTATTTCCATGGAAATTTAACAATTCCTAACTATTGTTTTTATTTTAAATATTATTCCTATACCATTTTAATAAAACCCTCAACACTTAAGGTGACCTACTGATTATTTGCAACTATTAAAAGTGGTTGCATTACTTAGGGTTTATTATAACTTTCATTTCCATTATTAAATCAATAGAAATTTTGATAACCCAACATTGGTTCCATAATCATCATGGCCTTGGGATCATTCAAATGACCAGGGGGATTTGGCTTAACCAAGATCAGGGTGATGGACATGCATCCACCATTCTTGGAGCAAACTTATAATATGAAAATTTTTATCAGGGTGAGAATCTGACAGAGCCATGATCAAGGTGATCATGGCTTGATCATCAACAGTAATGAGCCTTAAACAGTGGAATCACTGTAGTGATTACTGTACTGGGTCTGAGGGTGTTACAAATCTCCACCACTACAAAGAATTCTCGTCCCGAGAATTAAAAGTAGTGCAAGGGGTAGAGTTTCGGTTTCGCCTTCTAACAAATCTTCTGGTCCTGGTTGTCGTACCCGAAGAAATTAATCCTTCACGTTGAGGTCTTCACCTCTTTGCATCGGTGCATCTCGATGGATTTTCATCCTTTCCTCGGGGGCTTCATCGCACTCACGAACAGGTCAAGAGGTAAAGCTTAAGGGGGTCGGATCGATACAAGATCAATCATATGGGGTTTCTCAAGGGTATGGGGTACAAAGTCCTTCCGAGTTTAACCTCAGGGAAGTACATCGTGAGAAGTTTTAAGCGGATACGCACGTATTCGATGTCGATGACGGAAGATGGGAAAGCGGCCCCGATCATCAGACAAAATCACGGAGTCTGATATTGGACGGAATATCACAAGGTCGGTGACAAGCGTCAGGTTTCGGTCCTGTGGAACTGTGGCTTAGAGTGGCGGCATATTACGCGATCACGATACAAGGATTGTCATAGAACAACTCATCAGGTATGTCGGCGACAATATCGGTACCAGGAGCAGTGGACATTGAGAACCATTTTCCTGCTCGTTAATACGAGGCGGACCAATTGGCAAAGTTCTCGTCCCGGTGGTTACCAAAATGTCATCGACAATGTCAACAAGGGGTTACTGACGAGGTTGTACACCGAGGTGTTTTCATAAGCAGGTGAATTATCACTGCTCAGGTAAGATATATTACGAGAAAGGTTATACAAACCAATGGAAAGGAAGAGGTGATGATACACAAGTATCAGGTTTATATCTTTCCCAAGGGAAAACAGAGCACGATATACACGACCAAGTTGTATTGGCAGAGAGTCAAGGGAAGTTTTCGATGATAACATAAATCATCGAGGGCAAGGATGGTATCTCACACGACAAATCCAATAGACACATGGAAGAAGCCATGTAAGATTTGTCGGATAATAATCCACCAAATGTCGGGTGGTTCGCAAAGAATCTGATGTGAGTATCGACACTCAACCAGAAGGAGAAAAATTGCAAAGGCATCAGGTGATAGAAGCATCGAAATAATTTGATGCTTAAGTACAAGGGAATTATGACTTTCAGATCGGGAGGTGGATGTAATTATCCATACGGACATATCGGTGGCATGGGATTGCAAAGGCGATGAACAAGTAGGTTCTCGGGAATTTATCGAAGAGTAATCTTCGAAATCTTCAGGTGAATCCAGCGATCATCTTGAGAAAACGGCTCTCCGAGTAGATGCGACCATGAGATCCTAATGTCAGAGTTAGCAAAATTTCCCGAAAGGATAAGAGAGTAGAATCCCAGAGTAAAGGTACGGAGAAAAGGATCCTAATACCACCCAATTTGTGACGTGGGCCGATAAGCCAGACGACACGGTTAGTAAAGTAGTTTTGCAAAGACTAGACTCGACTTCGACCAAGGAGTTGGAAGGGGGTGTCCTACAGGCAGTCGGCTCTGATACCAACTTGTGACGCCCCCAAAATCAAGTCGTGTACAGTAATCATACACGCAAGGTACACGGTCGAGATTAGGGACTCACGGTGAGATATCACAACACAACTCTACAAATAAAATAATACAAGCTGTTTAATACAAGCCAGGGGCCACGAGGGCTCGAATACAACAGCTCGAGAGCACGAAGTCAGCGGAAGCAATAGTATCTGAGTACAGACACAAGAATACAAGGTTGCCTTAAGAAGGCTAGCACAAAAACAACACGATCGAAAAGGGGAGGCCTCCTTCCTGGGAACCTCCAAGCTACTCCTGGTCAAAGAGGAACTCGACGTCGTAGAAGGCATCGGGGATCTTCATGTTGCGGTGGTCGGCAACGGGAACTCCTGCTCCTGGGCTCCAACGTCGACTGCAGCGGCCGTTCAAGCAAAACAGTAAAGGAAATAAAGCAGGTGAGTATCTAGCATACCCGCGAGTCTTACGTCCGCTACTAAGCATTATGCATTGTATCAACGGAAAGAAGAGGCTGTATATAGTGGACTGAAAGATAGAAAATCCAGAACAAGCGTAAGAAGCTAGGCCTAACGAAGACTAGCATCTTCGAACGATGTCTTGCAGCATGAGGTAAGAATCAGCCAACAGTTTATATAAAGCATAAAGTAACAGTGCAGCAGAAGTTGCTGCAGCATTGTATAATAATAAGTTGTAATACTTAACAATGCCTCCGAGTTCACCTCCTCGACATCCCCGCGAGGAAGAAAACCCGGAACCATACAATTTAATAATAATAGTTTCTAGTGGTAAGATCCAGCTTCAGCATAAAGCGTCCTGTTACCGTGGACACGGCTATTCGAATAGATTAATCTTCCCTGCAGGGGTGCACTTGTGTTACGCTACACGCACGGATCTCCAGGGTGGAGGGAACCTTGTTAGGGAACGCTCCACCGAGGCTATCCGACACTTCATAGCCCATCTTTCAAACTCAACAGAGAGGCCATCCTCCGGTCTAAATCCTAAGTACTCAGGGCATTGGACCCCAACTCTGACGTACTCCTGCACGGTGCGTGGGTGGCCGGGAAGCCGTAACAGCTCGAGCCAAGAAGACAGCGCACTTCCCGGCAATCAGCCCGCGGTACTGCTGACGTCTGAAGAGTCCTCGGATGACACTACGAAGCAGAGGAGCCCATAAACTCGTAATTCCCACGGGTAGGTAGTGCGTACATGGCATATAGCCAACTCAAGACATTCACTGAACCATTTAGCATTTTAATTAACCTGCGTGACAACCGTTATCGTTGCCTCGACTTAACTGACCCGCGGACAACGACAGCAGCCAGGACCACCAGTACATCGGTGCCTGCCCCGTCGTCCCACCAAGTCACTGCGGTTACCAACAAGGTGAACCGTCTCCTTACCTTGTCTCGCGTGTGCTCCTGGAGGAGCTCAACTTTCATGGTTTGGTAACTCTCGCGGCCAACGATCAGGGGCCAAGCACACCGGTACACTGGTCGTACCCTCCCTGTCGTCCCGTCGCAATACCACTCGCGGGCACCGTTGGGTCGCCCGACTTCTTACCTTTAAGGACACCAGTTGGTTCGAGTTCCTACCATTAAGTGAAACCAGGAGGTATCACCCTCGATGGCACACTTAAAAAGGTTTGACAGAGACTTCAGCGGAATCAACTAAAGAGGTAAACCTCGTATCATCCCGGTGAAGCTACGCTACTGAGCCGACGAGAGTGAAATACGAGTCCATTCCACTCGTAAGCCAAACTCGAAGCGACTCGGCAGAGTCTCGCCGTTGTAGGTTCCCTAGGGTGTCTGCATTGATCCGTACCTGTTGTAGTTGTAATATATCGTTTCCGCGATCACTCCCAATGTGTTCACAGCCCGCTATCTAATCCTAGCTAACAATGCGCAGGGTTTACTGCTGAATAATGCATAAGTAATAATAGGCAGCATGGGATAAAGGAAGGTACATCAAGGGGCGACAAAAACAGGCTATGCAATTGAGTAGGATTGTAATCGTAGCAGCAGCAGTAACAATGCCTAGTGCAAGAAAAGTACGGAAAGATAGGCGATATCTGGGGAAGAGAATGGCTCTGCTTGCCTGGAAGCTCGACGGTAGGGGTAGGGTCGTCAACGAAGTAGTCGTACTCAGCAGCGGTGTAGTCGACGGCATCATCGGGGTCTATCGGAGATTAAGGGGGGGAAGAAACAGTAAATACACAACAAGCATATACAAACAGATGCATGGCATGACAGATGAAATGTTAACGGTGTCCTAACGCAGTGCAATGCACGTTGTTCGGAGCGGGAATTCATCCGGGGATGAACTGCCAGCTCCGGGTGATTATCGGACAAGGTCTCCGGAGGGGGGGATATATCATGCCGGAGGTGTCGTGGACATCCGACACATGTGTGGGTGGTGTATCCGGGTTAGTTGATCTATTCCGAACAACTTTCGTGTTCGAAATAAATTCATCTAGATAGTTTATCGGTATCGGACAATCATCGGACTAACGGTATCGGAGGGGGACGGTTCAATGTTTGGCATGTTATAGGGGTGTGGTGGGGGTATGGGTATCGTATCCGAACTCGGTGATCCGTTCTAAGCAACTTTCGTATACAAAAGTTTTACATCCGGGCAACGTATATCGGTACCGGGAATTATCGACAGACGACCCGAAGGGGGGGAATGTCGATGCTCGGTACGTTAGAGGGGGGTGGTAGACATACAGATATCGTATCCGTATTCATTATATTTTTCTGCTCAATTTTCATGTATAAAGTTTTTGAATCTGAGTTACGGTTTAAAATATATTGAATTTCCAAGTTTAAATCATTTTTAAAGAATTTCTGAATTTCTTTTAATATTAAATCCAACATTATCCACAGAGGGGGTTGACCAGGTCAAACTGACAGAGGGGACCCACTTGTCATAGGCTAGGTGGCTTTGACTGGTCAACTAACCAGTGGGCCCCATGTGTCATAGACACATGCAACAAAATCATTTTATTTAATCTAAATAGTACAGGGGGACCCACATGTCATTCTCTAAGGTTTTAATATTTCATTTTTATTAATTAAAACAGTGGGGTGGCCCACATGTCAGTGACACAAGTTAATTAACAGGGGGTATTTAGCTTATCTAAATTGTGCTAAGTGGTTAATAGGGGGGGTCCACGGGTCAGAGGCACAAGCCTGCCTCTCGCTGGGCTCGCACGACAGGGGTCATCCGCGGCCATGGCAAGCGGCCGGCACGGCGAGGCCGTGGCCAAGAGCCGCCGCTCACGTGAAGGGGGGGGGGGTGCCCAGGGAGTGGCATGGCGTCCAAAGGGTGTGGGGTGCGGGGCCATGGCACGTCGAGCGCGCGCACGTGCTCGCCAGGGCGAGGTCAGGCGCAGGACGCGGCCATGGCGTCCGAGCATGGAGTCGGGGCTACGGAGACTAAATCAACGGGGGAGAAGGGGGATTCGAAGGTGGAAATCACGACGGGGATGCAGGGGGTGGCAGCGGGCACGGGGAAGCTCCGGAGTCGGCGAATCGATGGCAATGGCGCGGCGGCCGTGGCGGGGAAACGACGGCGATTCGCAGCCCGTGGCGCGCCCCAGCCCGATTCTTTCCCGGAGGTGGCGAAGACAACCGCGGCGAAGCCGCAGGACATGAAGGCGCGGCGATTCGGGGTCGTTGGCCACGCCTATGGCAACGGCGCAGCGACGGTGAGCTCGGGTGAGCTCCTGGTCGAGGGAGGAGTGGCGCGAGGGAGGTGGGGGGGGGGGAAATGGCGTCTGCTCGATCTAGGTTTAGGGGCGGCGGGGTCTTATCCCCTCGCAGGCTCCTGTAGCGACCGCGGCGTCGGCGTCGAGCTGGTCTGTCGACACCAGCCGGCTCCATGGCCAGGTCGGCCAAACAGGACAGAGGATGGAGATGAAAAAAAAAGTAAAAAGGGGCCCGGGTGGGCCAGTTTAGTGGGCTTTGCCCCGTGCGACAAATAGTCAGAGGCCCTTTTGTTCTTTTCCTATTATGTGAAAATCTATTAGCAATTATTTTATCTGCTTTCGCATTTTTGTAAAATATACAACCTGGCCCATAATTAGTAAGGCATATACCTAGAGTACCACAAAAAGTTTAGGGTTTTTCTAAACTCTTTTGCTAATTTATTTTATTATTAAATGAGCAATTGGCCTGGAATTGCTACTGTTATTAATTGTTTACAATTTTCAGTAACCCAATAAATACCAATGATTACATGGGTATGGTCCAATGATTATTTGGGATTTTATAAAAGTGGTTCCAAGATTTTTGGAAAAGATTTATTGTCACCATATTTTTAATATTCATCAAAAGGCATTTAGGGTTTGTTTGAATGTCAATTCAAATGGCTTGGACTTGTTTTCATAATTTTTAGTTCATTTAAAACTCCCACTTGTTTATTTTATTTCCATGGAAATTTAACAATTCCTAACTATTTTTTTTATTTTAAATATTATTCCTATACCATTTTAATAAAACCCTCAACACTTAAGGTGACCTACTGATTATTTGCAACTATTAAAAGTGGTTGCATTACTTAGGGTTTATTATAACTTTCATTTCCATTATTAAATCAATAGAAATTTTGATAACCCAACATTGGTTCCATAATCATCATGGCCTTGGGATCATTCAAATGACCAGGGGGATTTGGCTTAACCAAGATCAGGGTGATGGACATGCATCCACCATTCTTGGAGCAAACTTATAATCTGAAAACAATTATCAGGGTGAGAATCTGACAGTAATGAGCCTTAAACAGTGGAATCACTGTAGTGATTATTGTACTGGGTCTGAGGGTGTTACATTCGAGGACGGGGACTACAACGAGGACGACGAGTAGTCCATCAACTTGGGGCACTAGGTCGCTCTCTTCCTTTTTTGCGTCTCGATGCCAAAGGGGGAGAGAGGTTAGGGTCTCCGGATTCGCATCTTTCAGGGTTTGGCGAGTCGCAAGCATGTTTTATTTGTCCATTTGCTCCTCTTGTGAACTCCGTTTATTTCCTTTGGTTTTTAGCTCGTCTTGTGAGACTTCCGTGAAGTATGGTGTGAGACATACACTATCTTATGTTTAAGTACTCGTTATGTCTGGCTATGTGATGCGATTATGGTTGATTACCTTTATGCTCACATGTGTGGTGTTAATATGGCCTAGTTTATTAAATATAGGGAAGTGTCCTCCCAATGTGTGTGTATTGCATTCCAAAGGCATATTCAAATTGATGCGCACATCTAGGGGGAGCTCGTCTATATTTTGTAGATAAAAGGCATGCTTTAATTTCCCTATTCATATCTTGTGCAAATCTTGTGTTGTCATCAATACACCAAAAAGGGGGAGATTGATAGGGCATATTTCCCTTTGATTGGTCTTAGTGATTGATGACAATGCATTTGCGGATTAACCGGGTGTCAATGAGCATTTCAGATAATTATAGTCATGGCACAAGACGGTTATTTTCCCCTCGGTTGATGAAGCGTGAAGACGGAGTTTTCATTGCAATTTCTTTTTGGTGAATTGAGTTGTAGGAAAACCGTACTATCAAGGGGGGATCCGCTTTGGAATTGTGGGTGAAATCATCACACATACACACTCTCTGCACCCACATATTTTCCATAGCGTCGTGGATGAGTTTGACATGGTGGCATTGGCTCCCTGGCTCTGTTAGGGCGGTAGTACCGCGGCCTTGTACCGCATCCACTAACGCAATCCCACTGGACTCGGATGTAGTGGACACAATACTGAGCCGCAGTACTACTGCGGGGAAATAGTACCACTCCAGTTGCGGCGCAGTACTACCATAGCCCTAGTACCGCATCCACTACCACAATCCCACTGGACTCGGCGGTAGTGGGCACGGTACTGAGCCGCAGTACTACAGCAGGGTGGTAGTACCGCTCCGATTGCGGTAGTACCGCACCACGGTAGTACCTTGGCCCTAGTACCACATGCACTACCGCAATCCTCTGGACTCGGCGGTAGTGGGCACGGTACTGAGCCTCAGTAGTACCGCGGGGCGGTAGTACCACACCGCAGTAGTACCGCTCCTGGAGCGGTAGTACGGTGGTTGGTGGGGGTCCAACGGCTGCATTTATGCCCACCTATAAAAGGGGGTCCTCTTCCCCATTGAGACTCACCTCAATTATTGCTCTCTCCTCCATTGACGCCCAAGCTCTATTCTTGCCCGATCTCCCTCCCTAGCCATCAAAACTTGTTGATTCTCTAGGGTTTGGAAGAGGAGGCCCCGATCTACACTTCCACGAAAGGATATTTGATTCCCCCCATTAACCCCTTGTGGATCTTGTTACTCTTGGGCGCGTTGGTGCCCTAGACGGAAGAGGTCACCTCGAAGCCACATTCCATTGTGGCGAAGCTTCATGGTTTCGTTGGGAGCCTCCATTTAAGTTGTGGAGATTGCCCGGACCTTGTATGTAATGGTTTGGTTGCCACATTCAAGGCCGCCTCATAGTGGATCACAACATCTTGCATTGGTAAGAGTGTGAGGAGAAATAGGGTGGCCCTCATTGGCTTCGTGTGAGCATTGTGCTCATCACCCTCTCCAAACGGAGACGTACTTCTCGAAAGAGAAGGAACTTCAGCAACATATCCTTGTCTCCTGTGTTCCCCTTTACCTTTACTTTGTGCAAGTTATTTTCATTGCTTATATCTTGCTTGCTCTTATAGTGTTGCATTAGATGGCATATAGGTTGCTCACGTAGTTGCACATCTAGACAACCTATATTTATTGTTGAGCCTAATTTGTTAAGAAGATCTTAAAAATTGTTAGTCGCCTATTCACCCCCCTCTAGTCGACATTCCGATCCTTTCAGACGTCATCCGCCTAAAACCTGTAGTGCCAAAAAGAATAATATGCAAAACTGGGTTTCAAACCCAAGATCTCCCTGCAAAGAGTTCGCAGACTAACCAGTACACCACGAGACACTAGGTGATTGTTCCAGAGACTTTCCCTATATAACCAGCTATTTACACTTTTTCCTACGCGAGTGGGAATCCTGTAAATAACTTATAGCCAACGAAAAAAAATAGTACCACCTCGCTTTTTTTGCAGTAATTTCAACCTATTTATATACATAGTCTTATTTGTGGATTGCATCCAATAGAGAAAGGATAAGGTGATCATAATTGGCTGTGATTATGGGTTTTAGGTTGCATGCAATAAAGAAAAGAAAGGATGGATGCACAAATAAAGAAAGAAGAGAGTTATTTGTGTGGTGGTATGCAATAAAAGAGGAAAATGATGGCTGGGAAGGAAGGAAAAGATTATTCATATTGCATGCAATAAAGAAAAGAAAGGATAAATGATGCAAATAAAGGAAGGAAAGATTGGCTGCAATTAAATATAATTTGTGGGCTCTTCTTAAAATGAAGGAAATCTAATTAAAACATTGTGTTGTATGCAACAATAAAAAGCAAAAAATGTATTTATATAATGGTGATTCGATGTTGTTCCTTGGCGGCTGAGTTTAGATCATTTTTTTGGTTTTCCCTTTAATTACAAGTAATTTACTAATTTTCTAAAATGTTACTAGCATTTATCACAAAACACGGGTAAGCTCGGTGTTCAATCTCCTATATATTTAATAACGCCATACGCACTTGCAATCTTTAGCTCTCTTTTTTGAAACTACAATCTTTAGCTCAATGTACAATTATGTGCAGCAGCTACTATATACCACCACCGAACATCTTCATCATACTTGACTCATCTGGGGTTTCTAGGTCGATCTCTAACAAGGAAAATCCATCCAAACGTACAAAGCATCTGAAATCTCAAGAATGATCAGAGGGGGAGGGGGTGAATGATCACTTCTAAATATTCTACGGAACTTAGAAGGATTTCATGCAAACTTTGGAGGACTAATAGAATCTCGAAGGAATTGCAGTACCTAAAGTCATGCATGGATCGAAGGGATTAGGGACGAGGGGAAACATCGAAGGCAAACAGGCAAACGAGTAAATACAGAAGGTAAATACGAGTAAGAAAACGAGCCTGACACGACAATGTTTGGTAAACCAGTTCACACTCTGCAAAGTGCTACGTCTGGTTAGAGGGACTGGTGATTGAACACCTGGAGCAAAACTCTCTCCGTCCTATTCTCCACTGCAACAAACTCCTCGAGCTTTTCCAGTTTTCACTCGAGGTAGATGATTCAGGACATCTCCGAAACCTTTACAGACTTCCTTCAGCAGTGGCAAATACTATTCGACTGCTTGAAAGGCGACGCCTAACCGTCTAGGAGACTTGCAGTTCTCCAAGATAAAAAGATCCGCTAATCTCAACCTAAGTATTTGTGAATTTCTCAACTCAATTTGGACTTGGGTTTTTGTGGCACCCCGGATCAGAGCAACCGGTTTGCCTCACATTACCAGCCCAGAGATCATGTCTTCTAGCAATGCACAACATATTGGTACAGAAATAACCGATTCATTCATAATTATACATGTACATAGGTTCGGGATACAAATTGCTACGAGGCATGGCGGCACATCTCGTGCGGCAACAATATCTACATTATTTATGTCACATCTCGGGGCCTCGATACGAGCGGCGAGATACTCAACGGTAGCGGAATAACAGGGTGATGGAGCTCCATTCCACGGGGACACTGCTGGGACACGGCCTAGTTCGCAAAGTACGGCACACCAGAGTCTTCAGGCACAACTTCTCCTGCATCTGGCATGACACGCCAGGTCAGTACATCGAATGTACTTGCAAGCTCACAACAGCCATGTCATCAGGGTAAACAATAGCATGATAACAATAATGCAAGCAATGGCAACATGATGAGCATAGCATGATATCAAGATTAAGATTAGTGCAAGAACCATCATCACTTGTGGTCACCGCAGGACCATGCAGCTTACCTCTGAGTCCTTACCGACTCGTTAACCAAATCACGGGTCAAACTTGACCAACCACTTTCACGGCCATCGCGTGACCAAACGGGTCATAACATGACCAAACGGTTTAGGTGTGATCGCGTTGCCACCCAACCAACTGTGTGACCAAACGGGTCACCGCATGACCAAACCACTTAGCACCATTCATCCAACCGAGTCCGTGTTGACCCATAGTGTGACCTAGTACGAACTTGTCCATGACCGAGGATGCGGCTATTCGAATAGATTTGTGACTCTGCAGAGTTTGTGCACTTTACCCACACTATGGAGCTCCTTGTCTAACGGACTAGGACTACTCCAACGAAACTTGTCCACTGCGTAACCTTCCTATGGTATCACCAACATCCCGTCTTTGGTATCCTTGTGTCCTCCCGACACCGGCCAAATCCCTTGGCAAATGGCCACCACGTGGCAAATATATTCTCCCAAACGGAGACTCACAGGTAACATATCAACTCTGGATCTCGAGATTATCACCACCTACCTGATCAGGGTAGCGTGCGTGCATAACCTCCCCTCTTTGGCGATACTCGTAAAAAGGCACAACGATATCCCAAGCTAAGTCCTGCCCATACAGGCAAATGTGGCTGCACGAAATAAGTTCGGTTCGGTGGCACCCGGACAACTGTCAATTCATGTTCATTAAGTTTTCACCATAATCATTTGCAACATGAGATCAAGTCATGAACATATCATGATAACTAAGTATGAACATGATACTACCACCAAACATGTGCATCAACTAGTATGGCATAACATGGATTTAGCAAGGCATGGTTACCAAGACATGCATAAGATCAGCATGAATGAATTACTAACATGAGCATGATAGGATTAACATGAGTATGATATAAACTTAGACAAGCATGTAAATGACCAGTGGACATGGCATGGTTATATCACATCAATTAGGCATGGGATAATAAATATTATATCAAATAAATCCAAGGTAAATTCAAGTCAAATGATCAAGGCAACATTTAGCAATTCAAGACCCTCATGAGATGAATGTTGTGGCTTGCCTCGGTCAAGTGGAGTGTCACTGAACTCCTGGTTCTCAACAAGCAAGTTGTTGTCCTCTGAAAACAATTTAAATATCAAAATCAAAATAAGTCAAATGAACATCCCTTCTGTCCAGTACACCTAGACAAAGAGAAAAGCTACCAAACTTTGCCAACTTAAATAGGACATCAGGACAAAAATTTAGCAAACAGAATCAATTCATTGGCCTTGTAGATTAGAAGTTATTAGTGGTCAAAATCTGGTCAAATATCATATTTAAAATGATTTAAATCAATATCCAGGGAAATTCCAGAAGGGGCCACGTCGAAGGCGTATTCTTCGGGTGCGCCTCCACTGGAAAACGATTCGGAGAGGGATGGGGTCACTGGCGGGTGGGGCCTGCCAGTCAGATTCAACGGGGCGAGAGGGGGAGCAGGGCCCGACGACTCTGGCGAGGGAGTTCATCGGCGCTGAGGCCGTGACGGCGGCGACCGAATGCACCAGTGGATAGAGGGGGCTACGGGGAGCACGTACGTACCAGCAGTACTGGGAACGACGACCGGACGACAATGCTAGGGTCTTCTCCAGCGGCGTCAGCGGTGGTGCTTGTCGGCGTCGGCGATTCCTACGAGGAATTACACCGGCGAGCACTGCGTTAGAACCGCGAGAGCAAGGGGAGGCTGATGGAAGCAATGGCGAAGTCGTAGGACAACCAGAGGTGGCTGGCCACGGTGGCGATCTCGCGGTGGTGCTCTGGTGAGGTCCACGGCCTGGGGCCTCCCTGGCGGGGTTTACTTGGCTTTGTGCTCCATTGGAGTGAGGTGGTGGGTGTTGCGATGCTCAGAACTGAGGAGGGCACGGTTTAAATAGGGGGCGGAAAGATTCCGACGAGGGCGCCGCCGAGCAGATGAAATCGGAGCAGTGCTCGTTGTGGATAAGCTCGGGCTGCTCCCGACATTTAGAGTGTGATCTAGAGGTGAGCTGGCACGCGTGTGAGCGACTCCCAAGGCTCTGCATCGAGGGGGCGATGGGTCGCAGCGGTAATGGCTCTGCAGAGGCTCTGAGTCGGCGAGCTAGGCGGCGGGCGGCGCGGCTTTGCTGGGGGCAGGTGGCGAGCGGTGGTGCTGCGACGCTAGCGACGCGCAGAAGAAGCCACGGGCCAAGCGGAGGCGTGCTAGCCACAGTGGTTTCCACACGTGCTCTCTGGACGAACAGTGGCGGTGACGGCGAGGGTTCCGGCGAGCGGCGGGGCTTTGGGAGGGGACAGGTGGCACACGGGGGTGCTGCGGGGGCTACGGACGCCAGGGTGCGGCCGCGGGCTCGCCGGGCGAGGCGTGCCCGTGATGGCAACGGCTCGGCCACGGTCAGAGCACGCCTTTGGCAGGCAGCACGCATGCTCACCCTATGCACGCGTGCGCCGAGGGCAGCCATGTCACAACCCCAAGTTAGGTAAGTGCTAGGGTTTGATTGTGTCGTTTGCATCATGCAAAAATTCAAAAGAAATCCAAATATGGAAAAAGAAAAACCCTGAGAAATTAAATCAAATGGCTAGATAAAAATCTTTTTCCAAAAATCATTTGAACATTTGGAAAATTCTTATAAATGATGGTGACCATTTCAAAAGTGGTTCGGGTTCATTCCCATGCCCATGGAATTTTCTAAAATTCAAAATGTGCCCTGCAAATTAAATTAACCCCTAATTGAATTGAAATTCAAATTAATTGAATTTCAAAAATGCCCAAAAGTCATAAGTGGCTTGCTACTAGCCACCTAAGATTTATAAAAATATTTGGGCATTTTTATAAAAATGCTTTGGTTTTATTTCCAGATCAAAACAAATAAAAACAGAAAGCAGAAAAAGGAAAAAGAAAAAGGGGCAAAGCCCACTACCTGGGCCTGACTAGCCGAAGCAGACCAGCCCAAGGGCAGGGGCGTCTTCTTCCCCGGGACAGGCAGGCAGGCCGCTACGTGGCGACCATGCCGACGCCGCTGGCCACCTCCTGCTTGCCCCCCCCCTCGACCCTATCTGCGCCGTGGAGGCCCTGGGCGTCTCCCCTGTCCTTTTCCCCCCGTTGGAACCCTCCTCTCCCTCATCTCCGGCGCACACCCGCAAGATCCCGAAGCGCCCGGAGTACGCCGACGTGCGCCACCACGTCCACTGGCCTCCCCTCGCCACGCTAAGCTGTCCAAGACGTCGGATGTAGTCTTCTTAGTCGATCCCCCTCTTCAACTCGCGCCAGGATCAACCGGAGACGACGCTCGCTTCAAGAAATCGCCGCCGGCCACAGCAAGCTTCGGCGAGCAATTGTCGCGCCATCATCGCCTCTACGGCCTCCCCGACGGGATCAACGCACTTGGGGTGAGCTCCCCGTTCTTATACGCCCTCCCATGATCCCCCTTGAAGACCCAGACGCCAGTTCTCCGAGGTGTGCGCTCCGGCCGCCGCGGTTTTCATTGCCGTCGTGGCCTCGGGCCTCCTCGAGGTCCCCATCGTGCACCACCAGGTGCGGGAGAGCGCGAGGCACCTCCTGGTGGCCTCCTCCGCCCTTCCCGTGGCCGGAACGTGTTGGTGAATCCACCCTAAACAAAGGTGAACGATGAGAGGCTGTGTAGGAGTACAGTGGGTTGTCTCGTTGAACACTGCCCTCGGCCCCGAGTTCCTGTTTTGTGATCCAAGACAAAGAGTATGAACACATGTAGGGTTTATGGGAGCCCCGTTTGGCCTCTTTACGTACCCGATCCGGTCCAGGAGTCACACTAGATTCGGGCTTTCCATTTGGCACATCCATAGATATGTGGGTGGACCTGTGATGCAGCGAAACCATCTGTCAAAGGTGGCGTCTCGGTCCCTTGCATTATTTGATTCCATTTCGTAGAACCGACCTGACTCTCAAGCGGTGAAAAACTCAGGTAGTCGACTCCTGGATTAGAGAAGGTGATGTGAGGGTAGTGCCTTGGTTTCATCCACGTCCGACACCCGCTTGAAGGATGACGATTCCTGGGCGGTAAGTGACGACACGCGTGTGAAGAAGTACACCCCTGCAGGGTTAACAAACTATTCGAATAGCCGTGTCCGTGGTTATGGACTACTTGGAGACCTTTACTTGATCATAGACAACTTGAATGGATACTGCTAAAATTCGCAAGATAAGCGTGAGTGCTATGGCGTGCTTCCTCGTGGGGAAGTCGAGGAAGTATCCATAGTGGTGTATTGGATGGAGACTTGGTAGTGGACTCGTGTATGCTTCTTACCTCAAGTATGGTATTCGTAGTACAGGACTAGCCAAGTCAAAGCTGGCACTTCTGCATGTTGAAACCCAACCTCCCTTTACATTGTTACTTGAGAATGAGTAGTATAGTTCTGATGTAAGTCTTGCTGAGTACGACTTTGTACTCACATTTTCTTATTCTATGTTTTAGATGAGAATCCAGCCCCCCGATGGAGTCACCTTCCTAAAGCTCGACGTTGACTAAGCTAGTATAGTTCCAGACATCAGTCTGGTCCCTCGTGGAAGGGCATGTATGTTGAACAAGGCTTCTCCAAGCCATTTGTTAAACTTGTCTGTACTCAGACCTAATTTGCTTCCGTTGTATGATGTAATGTTGATCACAGACATGTCATCTTTGTATGCTCTATGTGTAAGTCAATAAAGATATACTTTGTAGAGTTCATGCAATGAGTACCTGCTGTTTACACTAGACATGTATGCTGCGTGTATGATTATAACATGCATGTCTTAGTGTGGGTTAGATAGCTTAGTTGTGTTCTTGCCGGCGGTCTTTTATACACCAAGTGGCCCTTAGATGTGCGCAGCTTGGGGCATCGCGATGCGATTGCTCGTGACTCTGTCACGTGGCACACTTTGATGTATGATTGAGCCCGCCCGAGATCCCGACTAAGTGATCGGGCTGGAGTCTGTTTATGTAAGTGTTATAATTCAATCGATAATATGGTTGACGCGACTTGTCTATGAGTATGTCTGAAGACTTGAGGGCTATAAGAGAAGCAACGAATACTAAACCCTGAATTGCAATTTGATTGCCATGGCTTACTCTATTAGTTTGCCACTTTGAACCAGGAGTTTGAATGATCATTGGAGAAAACATTTCTTCAAAAGGGAATTCATGCCGAAGTGCATAACTCTCCGACATGAATGAATGAGAAGCTCCAGGATCGAAAAGAATGGAGGCGGGAACATGATTGACTTGGAGTGTACCAAGGATGACGTCAGAAGTAGCAGTGGTTTCCTCAACTGAGATTTGGTTCACATATCCACTACCTGTGACTGAAAGCTTTGCTGGAAAGGTTTTGGTAGTTGATTTCTTTGAAGGCTTATGACTAGGTCTATGTGGTGCCACCAACACTGTAGGGCATTGTCGGAAGTAATGGCCTGGCAGACCACATGTGAAACACATCCTGCCTGAATTGCTGGTAGTAGGATTACTTGATTGCACACCATCATTCCTGGAAGGAAAAATGTGTTGAGGTGGATGGCATATATTGGATGGTGGTCTCTGAAGAAAGTTTTGAGGTAAGGCACCAGTTGGAATCCATATTCTGCGTTTCTGAGGGGCTGAACTAGAAGGAGGAGCAAGCTCAAGAGCATGCTTGCGAGACTCTTCGAACACTTCATTTCCATGCTCAGCTCTGAAGGATCTGTTGACTAAATCCTCAAAGGTGGAAAATTCAAGGAGGTTGAGATCATGGCGAAGGATAGGGCTAAGTCCCTTACGGAACCTTGCCTGCTTTCTGGCATCGGTGGTGATCTCATCTTGGGCATATCGAGCAAGACGGTTGAACTCTCTCACATACTCATGCATGGACATCTCTCCTTGAGTCAGATTGCAGAACTCTTCCTTCTTGCGCTCCATTAACTCATCTAGAAGGTGGTACCCTCGAAAGGCATCACGGAACTCCTGCCAAGTCACTATGTGGCCATCAGGCTGCATTGCAACATAGTTCTCCCACCATTCAGCAGAAGCATCTTCCAGAAAGTATGCCGCGAATATAAATCGATCATTGGGAGCAACATGTGTCGTGTCAAGCTTACGCTCGATGGAACGGAGCCAATCATCAGCTTCAAGGGGCTCAGAAGAACATCGAAATACCGATGGCTTGAGGAGGATGAAGTCTTGAATGCTCACAACCACATTGCAATGACATGAGGTATTCTGCTCAATGAGCTCCAGAAGGCGTGTTTGATCACGTCGATTCTTCTCAGCTTCCATCATGATTTCCGCCGCAAAAGGCGGTGGTGGAGGTGCATCATCATTTAGATTCCGATCACGGTCTCGATTGCGACGAACAGCACTACGAGTTCCACCTGACATCCTGTGTGATAAAAATAAATAATCAGAACAGGTTGTACGATGGAATCAAAGATAAGAGGACATGATTTCGGAAGAAAAGATCATAATGCAAAGGCAATGATTCATAGAAACACGGGATAAATCGGGCAGCATAACGGCTACACCGGGATGGAAAATGAAACAACCTTGAAGAGATTGGACATAACTTCTTCAAGGAACTCAAAATACGGATACTCTGGGCGACCACAACAATCCTACGGCTACAAGGAAGCACTCAACGAGATGTTCTAGTAAGACATAGATGAGCCTAGTCCTATCATCCCGTAGAAAAGATAAGGGTGACTCAGAACTCAGATCGATGAGGGTAAGGAGAAAAAGAAGCCTTACGTTGTTCCCTTTATAACCAAGTAACTATATAACTATAGAATGCTAGACTCGACTTTGACCAAGGGTTTGATAATCCTACAGTCAGCCCTGCTCTATCTATTTAGGTTGTCCTTCTAGAAGTATTGTTAGGTGGCATTCCTGGAAGTTCCATAGTGTTTGATGTAGGTTTATTCTAGAAACCTATATTGATGCAATTGCAGCTCTTCCTCCCAGCTTAGATGTCTTCTAGCCAGAATGACCACACTAACCATTGTGTTGGAGTACTTTGCTACTCTGACATATCTATTGTAGCCCCTAGTAAGCCATGGTCATCCTCTAGAAAACTACCCACAACCCCGTCTTTCTAGCCACCCGATAGATGTGTAGAGTTCATAGTGGATCTTATGCCAGGCACCACACCAATTTCCAGACGCCCATACAAAATGGCCCCACGTGAGTTAGCTGAGCTTAAAATCCAACTTGAAGCTTTGTTGGCAAAAGGCTTCATTCGCCCTAGCTCATCGCCATGGGGTTGCCCCGTTCTGTTCGTAATGAAGAAAGATGGGACAGAAAGGACGTGCGTAGATTATCGCCCGCTAAATCTAGCGACGATAAAGAACAAGTACCCACTGCCCAGGATCAATGATCTTTATGATCAACTTGCTGGATCCTCTGTCTTCTCCAAGATGGATTTGAGATTAGGTTATCATCAAATCAAAATCCGAAACGAGGACATTCCCAAAACGGCTTTCACTACTCGTTATGGTCTTTACGAGTACACCGTCATGTCCTTTGGTTTGACCAATGCCCCCGCCACTTTCTCGCACATGATGAATTCGATCTTCATGGAGTATTTGGATAAATTTGTTGTAGTTTATCTTGATGAAATTCTCATCTACTCGAAGAACGAAGAAGAACATGCCGAACATCTCAGGCTGGTATTGATGAAACTTCGAGAGCATCGCCTGTATGCTAAATTCTCCAAGTGTGAATTTTGGCTACCAGAAGTGACCTACTTAGGCCACGTGATTTCTGAAAAAAGGCATTGCTGTGAATCCCGAGAGAATTCAGGCCGTCCTTGACTGGACTCCACCTGAATCGGTTAAGCAAGTTAGAAGTTTTCTTGGCTTAGCAAGCTATTGTCGCCGCTTCGTCGAGAACTTTTCTAAAGTTGCAAAGCCTCTAACTGAACTCCTCAAGAAACATAAGAAATTCATATGGACTTCCAAGTGGGAGGAAAGCTTTTAAGAGCTAAAAAGGAGATTGACTTCTGCACCCGTACTTGCGCCTCCAGACACCAAAACGGATTTCGAGATCTTTTGTGACGCCTCACGGCAAGGGTTAGGATGCATAATTATGCAAGATAGACATGTGGTAGCTTATGCTTCACGCCAGTTGCGTCCACATGAAGAGAACTATCCTACCCATGATCTTGAACTCGCTGCCGTAGTTCATGCCCTAACAACTTGGCGACATTACCTCCTTGGTAATCGTTGTGAGATCTATTCCGACCACCAAAGCCTCAAATATATATTCACCCAGCCAGATCTTAATCTCAGGCAAAGACGCTGGATTGAGTTGATAAAATATTATGACTTAGGAATTTCATACACCCCAGGCAAAGCCAATGTCATGGCTGATGCACTAAGTCGTAAGTCGTATTCTAACAAACTCATATTACAACAGTGTCAACCACTTCTTCATGAGGAATTTCGCAAGCTCAATCTTGAGATTGTTCCTCATGGCTTTCATTCTACCTTGGTGGCGAAACCAGCTCTTGAGGATCAAATCATTGTTGCCCAAAGGCGTGCACGAGGTGTTCGCCGGATCAAGGAGAACATTGCTAGCGGAGTTGCTAAATGTTTCTCCACAGATAGTAAAGGAACAGTATGCTTTGGAAATCGTTTGGTAGTACCTAAGAATAGGGAACTAAGGCAACTCATCCTCAAAGAAGCCCATGATAGACCTGCCAGAATCCTCTGTTAGGTAATGTGCTAGGATCAAAGTCACCTTGCATTCATCAAAGAAAATCAAATGGAATTCAATTTCAAACTCAAATGGGAGAAGGAACCCCCCCCCCAGATGAATTAATTCAAATGGCCAGAAATAAAGTTGCTCCAAAATTCCTTTTGTATTTTTGAAAACTCCCATAAATGAGTGTGATCACATATCAAGTGATGTGGGACCAACCCCATGCTCATGGATTTTTCAAATATTCAAATAGGACCTTGGAATTAATCAAAAACCCCTATTTGATTTAAAGTTCAAATAATTTGAATTTTAAAAATGTTCAAACTTTACAAGTGGCTAGCCTATTATGTTGTGAAACCATATAAAAAGTTTCAGCATTTAATAAAAGGCCTAGCTATTTATTTAGCACAGCAAAACAAAAAGGCAGAAAAGAAAACAGAAAGGAAAAAGGCCTACCTGTGAAGTGGCCCAACTCATCGCCCCGCGGCCCAGCAAGCCAGCCCAGCCCAGCCCCCGTTTTGTCTCTTCCCCCAGTGCGGCAAGCTGCTCACTGGAGAGCATGCCGACGCCGGCGAGCAGCTGCTAGCCTTCCTGGCGGTCTCTTCAGCCTTCTAAGCTTCCCACGGAGACGCGCGAGAGCCTCCCGCTCACTTTCCCCTACTTCCCCCTCGCTCTCGAGCTCTTTGTGCTTCCTTCCCCACCGACACCGAGTGCCACCGCAGTTCATCGTCGCCGGAAACCATGGCCACCCCGGGCTAGAGCTCCAACCAGCTTGTCTATCGAGATCCCAGTCCTCTTCTTCGTCGACTAGCAGAAGCAGGAGCTCCAATTTGGACTAGAAGCGACGCCAGGTTCATCGGATCACCGCCGGCCGCCGGAGCTCGAGCTCTTTGATTCGCCGCCATCGAAGCTTCTCCGAGCCCGCTAGCCACCCCGTCGCATCCGTGGTGAGCCCCTGCATCTTTCCCCTCAAGCCACGGCCACTCTTTCTTCCTCTAGCTCGTTTCACCATGAGCGCAGAAGAGCAGCGCCGCCGTGCTCGTCGTCGGCGGGCCTCTGCTAAGCGCGCCTCCACGCGGCCATGTCCATCATCTTCGCCGAGCTCTTCTGGTTCGATCCCGACTAGCCCCGCTCCATGAAGAACCCCCTAGCTTGATCCCGTTCTCAACCGAGCCTCTTCCGTCGTCGTTCAGGTCGCCGCCGTCACGTCGGGCCTCCCCGTGGTCGCCCGACTCGTCTAGGTGAAGCGCTCGATCGAGGGCTACCTCCTGGTGGTCTCGGCGTGCGAAATGGGGGCCGGGAGCACCGATTCCGTGGACGCCGCCGCGTCTGCGAGTCGCCGCCGACTCGTCGCCGGCGAGGTGGCGGGGCCACGGTCATTAGACCTTAACCACCCCCCTAATGACCCCCCTAGCCTATGACGGTGGGGCCCCTGGCCACTAACTAACCCCAGTTAGTTTAACAGAACGGTTTAATTAACCCCCCCCCACTGACTTGGTGGACCCACAAGTCAGACCCCCCCCTGACGTCATCCTTGCACAAGCATGACGCAGTAATTAGAATTTGAACCGGCCGGCTTATGCACCACGCACACATCATCTGGGTCCACTTCGGTAAACCGGCCGGGTTCACGATAGTGGTAGCCAACCCAGTTAGGCGGATTTATTGGACTAGATCGGCTATGAGGTAACAGTTTTGGTGAGCATCCTCACTGACACTTCTTGAACAGTGTCGAGTACAAAGGCGGTAACTGATGATCATGTGTGTGTAGCGGTACACCCCTGCAGGGTTAACAAAACTATTCGAATAGCCGTGTCCGTGGTTAAGGACTGCTTGGAAAGCTTAGCTTGATTATTAGCCAACTTGAACTGGATACTTATAAAACTTACCAAGATAAGAGTGAGTGCTATGGCGTGCTTTCTCGTGGGGAAGTCGAGGAAGGCACCATAGTGGTGTAATTGATTGGAGATGTAGTGGACTCGTGTACACTTCTTACCTCAAAGTCTGGTACTCGTAGTTCAGGTCTAGCCAAGTCAAAGCTGGCACTTCTGCAATTGAACCCCACCTCCCTTTACCTTGATACATGTGCATGAGTAGTATAGTTCCTACGTAAGTCTTGCTGAGTACGACTTTGTGCTCACGTTTGCTTATTCTATGTTTTATCTGAACCGACTGACCCCGAAGGTGCATTCTTCCTCGAGCTCGACGACTGAAGACCAAGCTAGTGTAGTCCCAGTCAGCAGACTGGTTCCCTCGTGAAGGGCTTTGTGTTTAAATAAGGCTTATTAAGCCATTTGTTAAGTTTGTCTGTACTCAGACCTACTCTGCTTCCGTTGAATGTTGTAATGTTGGATCACATGCTTGTGATCTCTGTGTGCACTCTGTGAGAGTTATCAATAAAATATCTACTTTGTAGAGAATTGCAATGATACCTGCTGTTCATACAAGGCATGTGTGCTGCGTGTATGTTTA
The DNA here is from genome assembly GCA_950022295.1 of Bromus sterilis. Lineage (NCBI taxonomy): Eukaryota > Viridiplantae > Streptophyta > Magnoliopsida > Poales > Poaceae > Bromus > Bromus sterilis. Next base: position 134,558,289 of record OX465597.1, read on the forward strand.
AGACATGCATGTCTTTGTATGGGTTTTCAAGACCTTAGTTGTGATCTGGCTGGCGGTCTTTTATACACCAAGTGGCCCTTAGATGTGCGCAACTTGGGGCATCGCGATGCGATTGTTCGAGACTCTGTCTCGTGCACACTTTGTTGTATGATCGAGCCCGTCGTAGACCCCGACTAAGTGATCGGGCTAGAGTAAGTCTATGTAAGAGCTATGAGATAGTTGATAGTATGGTTGAGCCGACTTGTATGTGAATATGGGAGCTCATCACCCATATCATTTAGACTTGTGTGCGGACGATGAGGACCCATCTCAGTTGATCATCCGGCCTGGATGGGATGCCTCTCACGTACGATGCTTTCCGAGAACGTTCTGTGCTTGGCCTTGTCTGCTTAGACAAGTGGGTACGGTTCTCGGCTCTCCATATGACTATGTCGTAGCGGGACTTGCATACGCTAACCCCGGGTCCCGACAGACTTGGTATCAGAGGAGGACTGACTGTAGGATTATCAGCCTTGGCCGAAGTCGAGTCTAGCTTGCTATAGTTATATAGTTACTCTGGGTATATAAGGGAACAACGTAAGGCTTCTTTTTCTCCTTACCTTCATCGTTCTGAGTTCTGAGTCACCCTCATCTTATTCTACGGGAAGATAGGACTAGGCTCATCTATGTATTACTAGAACATCTCGTTGTTTGCTTCCTTGTAGCCGTAGGAAAGTTGTGTTCAGTTTACTAGCGATGTTGTGCTTCCTGATTTCTTACATCATATGTAAGTGATTTTTTCATGTTGTAAGAAATTGTCTTTTCTTGCAATTACAGCCATTATGTTGGCCGAGTCATTCCAAGTTTCTTCATAATCTGATGCATTTGCAAACTCCTTCTTTCTGTTTCAGATGGCGGATCTTCCCCCTCGGCAGATGTTCGTCTGACTAAGTGCCTCGGTGTGCGTGGGCATCCCGCCATGCTGATCGAGATGATGTCCTTCATTGGATACCGATGGTACCCTGAGTACACAGTTGAGGAGCAGTTCCTTGACTTCAACCAAACCCAGTTCCACTGCATTGTCAGGATCTACCCGCACCACACTGGAGTCACTCAGCCTATCCACTTTGGACATGGCATTGGCATGACTGAGAACATGGTTGTGCAGGATGCTGCATACTCATGTATTACCCTGCTGAGAGAGGAGCACGCTATGCTTGGAGGCACATCTTTCCGCTATATCCCTGCTGCACTTCCAGGAGAAGAGGGGTATTACACCGGATTGTACACAGATCACTCTTTGGAGGATCCTTTGCTTCAGATCACTGCTCAACACGCTTGTGATAGAGATCGTGATGCATGTGCCCTTCGTTTTGAGCTTCACGCCACCCGTGTCAGTCTGTATCGAGCACTTAAACTTTTGGTTCCATTTGTGAGTGTTGGATCAGTGGAGTATGATGCTATCTACCCAGTCAGGACACAGATGCCTTCTCGAGTTGCTTGGGCCGAGATTGGAGGCATTTTTCCACCCCGTGGTCCTCTGTTTCCACCCTACGCTGGACCTAGGCCCCATCCTTGCCCAAATGGATATCAGGGTCCACATGCCTCCGTGTTTTTAGATGGTCACCTTCAGCTACCGGGTTACGCGGGTAACTTTTACGAGGATTACTATGGAGATGGAGATGAGTGAGACCGCCTGTGGTCTTACTTTAGTGAGGATGTAGTAGTGTCTTTAGTATATTGTACGCAAGGTGTTCTAAGTTCCAGAGGCTTAGATAAATAATGTATAGGAAGTCAGAGTGCCTCTGAAGGATGTATCATCTTCATCACGTTTGTATTAGCTTGGTGCTTGTACTAAAACGATGTATGGTTTGTATGACAGCTTGTGAATATATGGCTTGTATGCTTTTATCACCATGTTGTCAAGATGATTACTTCCTTTGCTCTGTGATTCTTCAAGTACCTTCAATACCTTGTTTAGACTCTTCCAATCAACTCTGTTTGACTTTGGTTTTCACCTTCAGGATGTCTCAAGGAACCCGTGGCCAGCTTGGTCGTGCCCATGGTCGTGGGAATGATCCGGAGGAAGGCAATCTTCCACCCCCACCCACGATGGCTCAGGTTCTGATGGAGATTGAGAGGAACCGCCGAGACTCTCACCAGTTGCTGGAGGTCATTGCCCGCAACACCACTCAGAAGCGCAACGAGTTGGTGTCTTTGAATGACTTCATCCGGCTTCATCCCCCGGTTTTCAGCTACTCCACCGAGCCCCTTGATGCCGATGACTGGCTTCGCAGCATCGAGAGGAAGCTCCAGGCAGGCCATGTTGCAGATGGTGACAGGGTCAGCTATGCCACTTACCACCTCGAGGGTGCAGCTAGCTCTTGGTGGGAGAATTTCCTGAACATGCGTCCCGTTGGACCGCCCACAACTTGGGATGAGTTATGCACTTCATTCCGTGAGCACCACATTCCAAAGGGTCTTATGGACCGCAAGCGTGAGGAGTTCTGCAACCTCACCCAAGGCAGGAGGACTGTTGACGAGTTTAGTCGTGAGTTCAACCGACTGGCTCGTTATGCTACTGAAGAGGTCTCCACCGACGCTAAGAAGCAAGAGAGGTTCCACCGTGGACTCAATTCTGGACTCCGTCGTGAGCTCAACCTACATGACTTTGCCACCTTCCAGGTCCTTGTCAACAAGGCCATCAAGCTGGAGGACATGAACACCCCCAATGACTTCCGCAAACACCCTAGAGACGATTGTTCATCCAGCTCAGGCTCTCAGAAGTGCAAGATCTGGATCCCCAACAGCATGTTTTGCCAGAACAACCCACCGAGGCCATCCTATGTGGCGCCTCGTCCACCAGCTCGTTCCACCCCGCTCCACCGAACAACCCAGCTCCACGCACTGTCTTTGGAGCCTGCTACAAGTGTGGTCAGGAAGGCCACTACTCCCGCGAGTGTCCCTAGAACCAGCTCCAGAATCACAATGCTCCACCCCGTGCCGGAGGTAACAACAATGGTCGTGGCAAGCCACCCCCGAAGGTCTACACCACCAAACCCGCTCCTCCCGCCACTCGTGGACGTGTGAATCAGATTGCCGCCGAAGAGACTGACGACACCACTGACGTCATTCTTGGTACGCTCCCAGTAAATTATGTTCCTACTTCTGTTCTTTTCGATCCAGGAGCATCTCATTCATTCATGTCAGAAAGTTATGCACTTCGTCATGACTTATCTTTTGTTGAACTGTCCACCCCAATGATAATCCAAACTCCAGGATCAAGATGGCAAACTAATAGAGTAAACCATGGTAATCAAATTGCAATTGAGGGTTTAGTATTCCTTGCTTCACTCATAGCCCTCAAGTCTTCAGACATCGATGTAATCCTTGGCATGGATTGGCTATCAAGGCAGAATGCCTACCTTGATTGCAAAGGTAAATCAGTGAAACTCACCCACCCTTCAGGCAAGACAGTTAACTACACCTCACCCAGAACCAAAACCCAAGTGCATTCTTTGAATGTACTTCCCCTTCCTGAACTCGAAGAAGTTTCGATGGTTCGTGACTTCCCGGATGTCTTCCCTAAAGAACTGCCGGGTATGCCCCCCGAAAGATGTGTAGAGTTCATAGTGGATCTTATGCCATGAACCGCACAAATTTCCAGACGCCCATACAAAATGGCCCCACGTGAGTTAGCTGAGCTTAAAATCCAACTTGAAGCTTTGTTGGAAAAAGGCTTCATCCGCCCTAGCTCATCTCCAAGGGATTGCCCCGTTCTGTTCGTAACGAAGAAAGATGGAACAGAAAGGATGTGTGTAGACTATCGCCCGCTAAATCTAGCGACAATAAAGAACAAGTACCCACTGCCCAGGATCAATGATCTTTATGATCAACTTGCTGGATCCTCTGTCTTCTCCAAGATGGATTTGAGATTAGGATATCATCAAATAAAAATCCGAAACAAGGACATTCCAAAAACGGCTTTTACTACTCGTTATGGTCTTTACGAGTACACCGTCATGTCCTTTGGTTTAACCAATGCCCCCGCCACTTTCTCGCACATGATGAATTTGATCTTCATGGAGTACTTAGATAAATTTGTTGTAGTTTATCTTGATGACATTCTCATCTACTCGAAGAACGAAGAAGAACATGCCGAACATCTGAGGCTGGTATTGATGAAACTTAGAGAGCATCGCCTGTATGCTAAATTCTCCAAGTGTGAATTTTGGCTACCAGAAGTGACCTACTTAGGCCACGTGATTTCTGAAAAAGGCATTGCTGTGAGTCCTGACAGAACCCGGGGTTAGGGTATGCAAGACTCGCTACAACACAATCATATGGAGAGCCGAGAACCATACCCACTTGTCTAAGCAGACAAGGCCAAGCACAGAACGTTCTCGGAAAGCATCGAACGTGAGGGGCATCCCATCCAGGCCGGATGATCAACTGAGATGGGTCCTCATGGTCCGCACACAAGTCTAAATGATATGGGTGGTGAACTCCCATACTCATAGACAAGTCGCCTCAACCATACTGTCGATTGTATTATAACCCTTACATAGACTTACTCCAGCCCGATCACTTAGTCGGGGTCTAGGGCGGGCTCGATCATACATCAAAGTGTGCACGTGACGAAGTCACGAGCAATCGCATCGTGATGGCCCAAGCTGCGCACATCTAAGGGCCACTTGGTGTATAAAATACCGCCAGCCAGATCACAACTAAGGTCTCGACAACCCATACTCAGACATGCATGATATAATCATACACTCAACACACATGTCTAGTATGAACAACAGGTATCATTGCAATTCTCTACAAAGTTTACATCTTTATTGATAACTCTTACAGAGTGCACACAAAGATCACGAGACCGTGATCCAACATTACAACAAGCATGCAGAAGAAAAGTAGGTATGATTACAGACAAGTTTAACAAATGGCTTAGAGAAGCCTTATTTATAAACAAGCCCTTCACGAGGGAACCAGTCTGCTGACTGGGACTACACTAGCTTGGTCTTTAGTGGTCGAGCTCGAGGAAGAATCCACCTTCGGGGTCAGTGGGTTCATCTAAAACATAGAATAAGCACACGTGAGTACAAAGTCGTACTCAGCAAGACTTACATAGGAGCTATACTACTCATGCACATGTATCAAGGTAAAGGGAGGTGGGGTTCATAAGCAGAAGTGTCAGCTTTGACTTGGCTAGTCCTGAACTACGAGCACCAGACTTGAGGTAAGAAGCGTACACGAGTCCACTATATATCCAACCAATTAAACCACTATGTTGCCTTCCTCGACTTCCCACGAGAAGGCACGCCATAGCACTCACGCTTATCTTGGAAAGTTTTATAAGTATCCATTGAAGTTGTCTAATAATCAGGCACAACTTTCCAAGTAGTCCCTTACCGCGGACGCGGCTATTCGAATAGTTTTGTTAACCGTGCAGGGTTGTACCGCTACACACACATGACCATCAGTTACCGCCTTTGATCTCGACACCATTCAAGGGGTGTCGGCGAGGATGTTCACCACAACTGTTACCTCATAGCCGATCTAGTCCAAGAAAGCCGCCTACCTGGGTTGGCTACCACTATCGTGAACCCGGCCGGTTTACCGAAGTGGACCCAGATGATGTGTGCGTGGTGCATAAGCTGGTCTCGGCTGAGCCGTTCTCTCACTTAGCAGCCAGGCCACAAACCTACCAGAACTCCGAACTACTGCGACATCTGGACATCGAAAGGGATGAGTTAGTAGGTTGAGAGGGGTCAGTGAGCCCAATGTGTGGTTGTACTCTTCATCTTGGATCACCACACAGGAACTCGGACTTAGGGTGGTGTTCAACGAGACAACCTGTGTACTCCTACACAACCTCTCATCGTTCACCTTGTATTAGGGTAGATTCACCAACACATTTCCACCATCATCAACATGATTGCTACCATCCCGACTCACATAACAGTATCAACATTGTATCACTCTAAGCATGCAATAAGCACTAACAGTTGCAGGGGCCACATGATATCATTCAACTCCTACATCTTCTAGGATTGTGGTTTGCTTACTATTGTGACAAATGATACGTCATGCAAAGGAATGGGTTCAACTATGCAGTAGAAACGCATCATGGTAATCATCCTAAACAATGCATAAGCGAGACTGAGAGGGAAGTGGGATTTTATCGACATGATCAATTGGGGTTTGCCTTGCTGACGAGGTTCAGTATCGGGGTCTTCAACGAAGGGGGTGATCTCGGGTTCCGGCTCCACCTCTATTCGATAGCAAACAATGCAAAAAAAGTGATCAATATAAAGACAATGCACAATCACATGATCAAGTGTTATAACATGGTGTAAGGGGTGCTGATGTGTTGCCAATTCAATTTAAATGAAGTATATTGCATTTGAGTTGCAATTTCAAACTCCATATTTGAATTTAAAAGGGTTCATATGCATGTTTGCTTCTGTTCCCCCATTTTAAAATGGTCAAACATGAAAACAAAGTGCATATTCAGAATCCTTGCATTTTTCTGATAAATTTAAATATATTATATGTTTAATTTGGAGTTAAAATGAATTAGTTATGAATTTCCAAAGTTTAAGCCTTTTTCTGGAATTTTCTGGAATTCTTTTAATTGGAAATTCGATTTAATGTGTCACTGTGATGTCAGCATGACATCAGGGGCTGCTCTGACTGGTGGGGCCAGCATGTCAGTGTCACTGGTTAATGAAACCGTTTAATTTAAATTAACCAGGGGGGTTAAGTGGCCTTGGGCCCACTGGTCAACGTCACAGGGGAGGGGATTAGTGTTAAACTAATCATGGCCACGTTGGCCTCACCGGCGGCGAGTCGCCGGCGACATCCAGACGCGGCGGCGTCCACGGGGACGGCGGCTCCGGTCACCATTTGGCACGCCACGACCACCAAACGGGGGCCCAGGCACGCGCGCTTCATCTGAGACAGACGAGCAGCATGGGGGCTCACCGGAAGGACATCGGCGACGAGCAAAGGCGGCGGCAGCAGCACGGCCGTGGTGCGGATCTTGCTGTGGTGCACCATTTGAGCCACAGGTGGGCGCGTTCAAAGCAACGGAGCAAGGTGAACATGATAGACATGGGCTCGAGCTCAACTGCTTCACGGGTGCTCGCCGACGAGCACCGCAGCGGCGCCGAGCTACGGCTCCCATGGTGGATCTCGACGGAGACAGCAAAAAGGAGCGGGGAGCGAGGGTTTCGAACCGCCTGCTCACCAGGAGTTCAACGGCGGTGGCGGAGAGAGCTGATGGGGCTGGACGGAGATGAATTTGACGTCGATCTTCCACGGCTCCGACGACGGCGCGATCACGAATTCGACGACTAGGTGGGCTCCGGGCACGCCATCTTCTGCAGCTCGATGTAGCGCTTGGTGCTGGACACAGGGGACATCTTGGGTGGGCTCCGCGACGTCGATGGCCACGCGGGGGCTCAACGGCGCCCCAGCGATCTCTTCTGTCTTCGTCAAATCCGGCGAGAGAGGAGGGGGAAACTGCGCTCGAGGGCGAGGAAAGGATAGGGACGTCTCCCAGACGTCTCCAAACGAGGGGATAACCCCTTGGCAGGCAGGGAGCTGCCTGGCGCGCCCACGGCGCTCGCCGGCGACCTGCGTGCCTGCCTGTCCTGGGTTTAAGACGCATGTTCCCCTCTGGGCTGGGCTGGGCCAGACTGGGGGATGAGTTGGCCCCCTTCGCAGGTAAGCCTCTTTTCTATTTTTTGTTTCCTTTTCTTTTCTGTATTTGTTTTGTCTTAGCTAAATTAAATAGCTAGACATTTTATAAAATGTTGAAACTTTTTTTATGGATTCACAATATAATAGGCTAGCCACTTGTAAAGTTTGAACATTTTTAAAATTCAAATTATTTGAACTGTAATTCAAATAGGGGTTTAAATTTAAATCCATGCTCCTGTTTGAATATTTGAAAAAACCATGAGCATGGGGTTGGTACCACATCACTTGATATATGATCACACTCATTTATAAGACTTTTCAAAAATGAAAAAGGATTTTTTGGAGCAACTTTTATTCTGGACATTTGAATTAAATTCATCTGGGGGTGTTCTCTCTCCCATTTCAATTTCTTTTGAAATTTTTAACATGATGCAAAGTTTCTTTCTAACCCTAGCACATACCTAACAGAGGGTTCTGACAACTCGCCCCCACTCAAAAGAATCTCGTCCCGAGATTCAGAAGTCTGCGGGAGGAAGGAGGGGTACTCCGCACTGAGACGGTCTTCTCTCTCCCATGTGGCTTCTTTCTCGGAGTGGTGTGACCATTGCACTTTCAGAAACTTAATCTTCTGACGATGAGTAACACGCTCTGCTGAATCAAGAATATGAACGGGGTACTCTCGATAAGAAAGGTCATCTTGGAGATCAAGCGTTTCGTGGTCGACTTCGCGGATGGGGTCCTTGAAGCAACGCCTGAGTTGTGACACATGGAATACATCATGTACTCAGTAAAGGTGCGGGGGTAGTTCAAGTTGGTAGGAAACTTCTCCACGTTTAGCAAGAATGCGGAAAGGTCCGATGTAACGTGGGGCCAACTTGCCTTTGATACCGAATAGTTGGGTTCCCTTCAGAGGAGTAACCCGAAGGTAAGCCTTCTTATCCAGATTGTAGCTCTCTTTCCTATGATGACGATCATAGTAGCTTTTCTGACGAGACTGAGAGACTTTCAATTGATCACGAACAATGCGAACTTGCTCTTCTGCTTCCTTGATCATATCCGGTCCAAAGAATTGTCTTTCACCGGTTTCTGACCAGTTCAAGGGTGTTCGACATCTTCGTCCATAGAGGAGTTCAAAAGGAGCCATGTTCAGACTAGATTGAAAACTATTGTTGTAAGCAAATTCGGCAAATGGAAGAGACTTCTCCCAATTCTTTCTGAATGAGATAACACAAGCTCTGAGCATGTCCTCGAGAATTTGGTTAACCCTTTCGACTTGACCACTAGACTGAGGATGGAAAGTTGTACTAAAGGAGAGATGAGTTCCCATAGCATTCTGAAAGCTTTCGCAAAATCTAGAGGTGAAAAGGCTACCACGATCAGAATTGATTTCCAAAGGAACACCATGAAGAGACACAATTCTAGAGAAATACAAGTCCGCTAACTAGCTCGCAGTTATAGACTCGCGAACGGGAAGGAAGTGTGCAACTTTGGAAAGTCTATCCACCACACCGAAGATGGCATCATTTCCTTTCTGGGTTTTTGGAAAGCCAGTGATGAAATCCATACTGACTTTGTCCCATTTCCACTCAGGAATAGGCAAAGGTTGAAGTGTAACAGCAGGTCTTTGATGTTCTTCCTTAATGCGACGACAAACATCACACTCGGCAACAAATCGAGCAATGTCTCTCTTCATCCTAGTCCACCAAAATCTCTGGCGTAGATCTCGGTACATTTTTGTGCTACCAGGATGAATTGAGAGGGGTGTATCATGGGCTTCTTTGAGGATGAGTTGCCTTAGTTCCCTATTCTTAGGTACTACCAAACGATTTCCAAAGAATACCGTTCCTTTAGTATCTATGGAGAAACATTTAGCAACTCCGCGAGCAATGTTCTCCTTGATCCAGCGAACACCTCGTGCACGCCTTTGGGCAACTATGATTTGATCCTCAAGAGTTGGTTTCGCCACCAAGGTAGAAAGATAGCCATGAGGAACAATCTCAAGATTGAGCTTGCGAAATTCCTCATGAAGAAGTGGTTGACACTATTGTAACATGAGGTTGTTACAATATGACTTACGACTTAGTGCATCAGCCATGACATTGGCTTTGCCTGGGGTGTAAGAAATTCCTACGTCGTAATCTTTTATCAACTCAATCCAGCGTCTTTGCCTCAGATTAAGATCTGGCTGGGTGAATATGTATTTGAGGCTTTGGTGGTCGAAATAGATCTCACAACGATTACCAAGGAGGTAATGTCGCCAAGTTGTCAGGGCATGAACTAAGGCAGCGAGTTCAAGATCATGGGTAGGATAGTTCTCTTCATGTGGACACAAGTGGCGTGAAGCATAAGCTACCACATGTCTATCTTTCATAAGTATGCATCCTAACCCTTGCCGTGAGGCGTCACAAAATATCTCGAAATCCTTTTTGGTGTCTGGAGGCGCAAGTACGGGTGCAGAAGTCAATCTTCTTTTTAGCTCTTGAAAGCTTTCCTCGCACTTGGGAGTCCATAGGAATTTCTTATCTTTCTTGAGGAGTTCAGTTAGAGGCTTTGCAACTTTGGAGAAGTTCTCAACGAAGCGGCGCCCATGGCGATGTGCTAGGGCGGATGAAGCCTTTTGCCAACAAAGCTTCAAGTTGGATTTTAAGCTCAGCTAACTCACGTGGGGCCATTTTGTATGGGCATCTGGAAATTGGTGCGGTTCCTGGCATAAGATCCACTACGAACTCTACACATCTGTCGGGTGGCTAGAAAGACGGGGTTGTGGGTAGTTTTCTAGAGGATGACCATGGCTTACTAGGGGCTACAACAGATATGTCAGAGTAGCAAAGTACTCCAACACGATGGTTAGTGTGGTCATTCTGGCTAGAAGACATCTAAGCTGGGAGGAAGAGCTGCAATTGCATCAATATAGGTTTCTAGAATAAACCTACATCAAACACAATCGCATCGCGATGCCCCAAGCTGCGCACATCTAAGGGCCACTTGGTGTATAAAAGACCGCCGGAAAGAACACAACTAACCTATCTAACCCCACACTGAGACATGCACGTTATAATCATACACGCAGCATACATGTCTAGTGTAAACAGCAGGTAATCACAACATGAACTCTACAAACTCATAGTCTTTATAACTTCTGCTAAACAGAGCAGCCATAGTAGTTGTATTACAAGCAGAGATCACATGGTTGTGATCCAACATTACATCAAACATCAACGGAAGAAAATTCTGTCTTAGTAAAGACAAGTTTAACAAATGGCTTAAGAAGCCTGAAAGAAAATACAACGACCCTCCAAAGGGCACAGGCTGCTGTCTGGAACTATACGACCTGGTCCACGTCGAGCTCGAGGTAGAGGCCACCATCAGGGTTAGTGGTCTCATGAAGAAGTGGTTGACACTGTTGTAACATGAGGTTGTTACAATACGACTTACGACTTAGTGCATCAGCCATGACATTGGCTTTCCCTGGGGTGTAAGAAATTCCTAAGTCATAATCTTTTATCAACTCAATCCAACGTCTTTGCCTAAGATTAAGATCTGGCTGGGTGAATATGTATTTGAGGCTTTGGTGGTCGGAATAGATCTCACAACGATTACCAAGGAGGTAATGTCGCCAAGTTGTCAGGGAATGAACTACGGCAGCGAGTTCAAGATCATGGGTAGGATAGTTCTCTTCATGTGGACGCAACTGGTGTAAAGCATAAGCTACCACATGTCTATCTTACATAAGTATGCATCCTAACCCTTGCCGTGAGGCGTCAAAAAAGATCTCGAAATCCTTTTTGGTGTCTGGAGGCGCAAGTACGGGTGCAGAAGTCAATCTCCTTTTTAGCTCTTGAAAGCTTTCCTCGCACTTGGAAGTCCATAGGAATTTCTTATCTTTCTTGAGGAGTTCAGTTAGAGGCTTTGCAACTTTAGAAAAGTTCTCGATGAAGCGGCGACAATAGCTTGCTAAACCAAGAAAACTCCTAACTTGCTTAACCGATTCAGGTGGAGTCCATTCAAGGACGGCCTGAACTCTCTCGGGATTCAAAACAATGCCTTTTGCAGAAATCACGTGGCCTAAGTAGGTCACTTCTGGTAGCCAAAATTCACACTTGGAGAATTTAGCATACAGGCGATGCTCTCGAAGTTTCATCAATACCAACCTAAGATGTTCGGCATGTTCTTCTTCGTTCTTCGAGTAGATGAGAATGTCATCAAGATAAACTACAACAAATTTATCTAAGTACTCCATGAAGATCAAATTCATCATGTGCGAGAAAGTGGCGGGGGCATTGGTTAAACCAAAGGACATGACGGTGTACTCGTAAAGACCATAACGAGTAGTAAAAGCCGTTTTTGGAATGTCCTCGTTTCGGATTTTGATTTGATGATATCCTAATCTCAAATCCATCTTGGAGAAGACAGAGGATCCAGCAAGTTGATCATAAAGATCATTGATCCTGGGCAGTGGGTACTTGTTCTTTATCGTCGCTAGATTTAGCGGGCGATAGTCTACACACATCCTTTCTGTTCCATCTTTCTTCGTGACGAACAGAACGGGGCAACCCCATGGCGATGAGCTAGGGCGGATGAAGCCTTTTTCCAACAAAGCTTCAAGTTGGATTTTAAGCTCAGCTAACTCACGTGAGTCTATTTTATATGGGCGTCTGGAAATTGGTGCGGTTCCTGGCATAAGATCTACAATGAATTCTACACATCTGTCGGGTGACTAGGTTTAAGGAGTTGGGTTACTGGATGGTTTTGCTAAGGATGACCATGGCTTACTAGGGGCTAGAACCGATATGTCAGAGTAGAAAATTACCCCAACACGATGGTTAGTGTGGTTATTCTGGTTAGAAGACATCTAAGCTGGGAGGAAGAGCTGCAAATGCATCAATATAGGTTTCTAGAATAAACCTACATCAAACACTATGGAACCCGATCCGGTCCAGGAGTCACACTAGATTCGGCCTTTCCATTTGGCATATGCATAGATATGTGGATGGACCTATGAGGCAGCGAAACCATCTGTCAAAGGTGGCGACTCGGTCCCTTGCATTATCTGAGTCCGTTTCGTAGAACCGGCCGGACTCTCGAGCGGTGATAAATTCAGGTAGTCGACTCCTGGATTAGAGAAGGTGATGTGAGGGTAGTGCCTTGGTTTGTCAGGTGGAACTCATAGTGCTGTTCGTCGCAATCGAGACCGTGATCGGAATCGAAATGATGATGCACCTCCACCACCGCCTTCTGCGGCAGAAATCATGATGGAAGCTGAGAAGAATCGACGTGATCAAACACGCCTTCTGGAGCTCATTGAGCAGAATACCTCACGTCATTGCAATGTGGTTGTGAGCATTCAGGACTTCATCCTCCTCAAGCCATCAGTATTCCGATGTTCTTCTGAGCCCATTGAAGCTGATGATTGGCTCCGTTCCATCAAGCGTAAGCTTGACACGGCACATGTTTCTCCCAATGATCGAGTTATATTCACGGCATACTTTCTGGAAGATGCTGCTGCTGAATGGTGGGAGAACTATGTTGCAATGCATCCTGATGGCCACATAGTGACTTGGCAGGATTAACGTGATGCCTTTCGAGGGTACCACCTTCTAGATGAGTTAATGGAGCGCAAGAAGGAAGAGTTCTGCAATCTGACTCAAGGAGAGATGTCCATGCATGAGTATGTGAGAGAGTTCAACCGTCTTTCTCGATATGCCCAAGATGAGATCACCACCGATGCCAGAAAGCAGGCAAGGTTCCGTAAGGGACTTAGCCCTATCCTTCGCCATGATCTCAACCTCCTTGAATTTTCCACCTTTGAGGATTTAGTCAACAGATCCTTCAGAGCTGAGCATGGCAATGAAGTGTTTGAAGAGTCTCGCAAGCATGCTCTTGAGCTTGCTCCTTCTTCTAGTTCAGCCCCTAAGAAAGGCAGAATATGGATTCCAACTGGTGCCTTACCTCAAAACTTTCTTCATAGACCACCATCCAATATATGCCATCCACCTCAACACATTGTTCCTTCCAGGAATGATGGTGTGCAATCAAGTAATCCTGCTCCCAGCAATTCAGGAAGGATGTGTTTCACGTGTGGTCTGCCAGGCCATTACTTCCGACAATGCCCTACAGTGTTGGTGGCACCACGTAGACCTAGTCATAAGCCTTCAAATAAATCAACCACAAAAACCTTTCCAGCAAAGCTTTCAGTCACAGGTAGAGGATATGTGAACCAAATCTCAGTTGAGGAAACCACTGCTACTTCTGACGTCATCCTTGGTACACTCCCAGTCAATCATGTTCCCGCCTCCGTTCTTTTCGATCCAGGAGCTTCTCATTCATTCATGTCGAAGAGTTATGAACTTCGGCATGAATTCCCTTTTGAAGAAATGTTTTCTCCAATGATCATTCAAACTCCTGGTTCAAAGTGGAAAACTAATAGAGTAAGCCATGGAAATCAAATTGCAATTGAGGGTTTAGTATTCGTTGCTTCTCTTATAGCCCTCAAGTCTTCAGACATTGATGTCATCCTAGGAATGGATTGGTTATTGAGACAGAATGTTGTCCTTGATTGTAAAGCCAAGTCAGTTAAACTCACTCATCCTTCAGGCCAGACAATTGACTACACATCACCCAACTCTAGAATCCAGATGCATACCTTGAATGTGCTTCCCCTTCCTGACCTTGAAGATATTCCGGTGGTTCGTGACTTCCCGGATGTCTTTCCTGAAGAACTGCCAGGAATGCCTCCTAACAGATGTGTAGAATTCATTGTAGATCTTGCCCCAGGAACAGCCCCAATTTCCAGACACCCATATAGAATGGCCCCACATGAGTTAGCTGAGCTAAAAACCCAACATGATGCTTCGTTGGCAAAAGGCTTCATCCGCCCTAGCTCATCGCCATGGGGTTGCCCCGTTCTGTTCGTAACGAAGAAAGATGGAACAGAAAGGATGTGCGTAGACTATCGTCCGCTAAATCTAGCGACGATAAAGAACAAGTACCCACTTCCCAGGATCAATGATCTTTATGATCAACTTGCTGGATCCTCGGTCTTCTCCAAGATGGATTTGAGATTAGGCTATCATCAAATCAAAATCCGAAATGAGGACATTCCCAAGACGTATTTCACTACTCGATATGGTCTTACGAGTACACCGTCATATCCTTCGGTTTAAACAATGCCCCCGCCACATTCTCGCGCTTAATGCATTCGATCTTCATGGAGTACCTAGATAAATTTGTTGTGGTTTATCTTGATGACATTCTCATCTACTCGAAGAACGAAGAAGAGCACGCATAACATCTTAGGTTGGTATTGATGAAACTTCGAGAGCATCGCCTTTATGCCAAGTTCTCCAAGTGTGAATTTTGGCTACCAGAAGTGACCTACTTAGGCCACGTGATTTCTTCCAAAGGCATTGCTGTCAATCCCGAGAGATTTCAGGTCGTCCTTGATTAGACTCCACCTGAATCGGTTAAGCAAGTTAGGAGTTTTCTTGGCTTAGCAAGCTATTGTCGCCGCTTCGTAGAGAACTTCTCCAAAGTTGCAAAGCCTCTAACAGAACTCCTCAAGAAAGATAAGAAATTCGAATGGACCCCCAAGTGCGAGGAAAGCTTTCAAGAGCTAAAAAGAAGATTGACTTCTGCACCCCTACTTGCACCTCCAGACACCAAAAAGGATTTTGAGATCTATTGTGACGCTTCACGGCAAGGGTTAGGATGCATACTTATGCAAGATCGACATGTGGTAGCATACGCTTCACGCCAGTTGCGTCCACATGAAGAGAACTATCCTACCCATGATCTTGAACTCGCTGCCGTAGTTCATGCCCTGAAGACTTGGCGACATTACCTCCTTGGTAATCGTTGTGAGATCTATTCCGACCACCAAAGCCTCAAATACATATTCATCCAGCCAGATCTTAATCTCAGGCAAAGACGCTGGATTGAGTTGATAAAAGATTATGACTTAGGAATTTCTTACACCCCAGGCAAAGCCAATGTCATGGCTGATGCACTAAGTCATAAGTCGTATTGTAACAACCTCATGTTACAACAGTATCAACCACTTCTTCATGAGGAATTTTTCAAGCTCAATCTTGAGATAGTTCCTCATGGATTTCTTTCTACCCTGGTGGCGAAACCAACCCTTGAGGATCAAATCATAGCCGCCCAGAAACAAGATAGTGGTATTCGAGAGATCAAGGAGAACATTGCTAGCGGAGATGCTAAATGTTTCTCTACAAATGATCAAGGAACGATATTCTTTGAAAATCGTTTAGTAGTCCCTGAGAATCAAGACCTAAGGCAGCTGAACCTTAAGGAAGCTCATGACACTCCCCTCGCCATTCATCCCGGTAGCACAAAAATGTACCGAGATCTACGCCAGAGATTTTGGTAGACCCGGATGAAGAGAGACATTGAACAATTTGTTGCCGAATGTGATGTTTTTCGTCGCATTCAGGCAGAACGCCAAAGACCTGCTGGTACTCTTCAACCATTGTCTATTCCCGAGTGGAAATGGGACAAGGTCGGTATGGACTTCATCACCGGCTTTCCAAAAACCCAAAAAAGAAATGATGCCATCTTCGTGGTCATTGACCGACTCTCAAAAGTTTCTCACTTCCTTCCTGTTCACGAGTCTATAACTTCTAGTCAGTTGGCAGACTAGTATGTCTCTAGAATTGTGTCTCTTCACGGTGTTCCTTTGGAAATCAATTCTGATCGTGGTAGCCTTTTCACCTCTAGATTCTGGGAAAGCTTTCAGAATGCTATGGGAACTCATCTCTCCTTTAGTACAGCTTTCCATCCTCAATCTAGCGGTCAAGTTGAAAGGGTTAATCAAATCTTGGAAGACATGCTCAGAGCTTGTGTTATATCTTTCGGAAATAATTGGGAGAAGTCTCTTCCATTTGCCGAATTTGCTTATAACAATAGTTTCCAATCTAGTCTGAACATGGCTCCTTTTGAACTCCTCTATGGACGAAGATGTCGAACACCCCTAAACTGGTCAGAAACCGGTGAAAGACAATTCGTTGGACCGGATATGATCATTGAAGCAGAAGAGCAATTTCGCATTGTTCGTGATCAATTGAAAGCCGCACAGTCTCGTCAGAAAAGCTACTATGATCGTCATCATAGGCAAGAAAGCTACCATATTGATGAGAAGGCTTATCTTCGGGTTACTCCTCTGAAGGGAACCCAACGCTTCGGTATCAAAGGCAAGTTGGCCCCATGTTACATCGGACCTTTCCGCATTCTCGCTAAATGTGGACAAGTTGCCTACCAACTTGAACTACCCCCACACCTTTTCCTAGTACATGACGTATTCCATGTGTCACAACTCAGGCGTTACTTCAAGGACCCCATCCGCGAAGTCGACCATGAAACGCTTGATCTCCAAGATTACCTTTCTTATCGAGAGTACCATGTTCGTATTCTTGATTCCGCAGAGTGTGTCACACGTCGTCAGAAGATCAAGTTCCTCAAAGTGCAATGGTCACATCACTCCGAGAAAGAAGCAACATGGGAAACAGAAGACCGCCTCCGTGCCGAGTGCCCCTCCTTCCTCCCGACGACTTATGAATCTCGGGACGAGATTCTTTTGAGTGGGGGCGAGTTGTCACAACCCCAAGTTAGGTAAGTGCTAGGGTTTGATTGTGCCCTTTGCATCATGCAAAAATTCAAAAGAAATCTAAATAGGGAAAAAGAAAAGCCCTGAGAAATTAAATCAAATGGCCAGATAAAAATCTTTTTCCAAAAATCATTTGAACATTTGGAAAATTCCTATAAATGATGGTGATCATTTCAAAAGTGGTTTGGGTTCATTCCCATGCCCATGGAATTTTCTAAAATTCAAAATGTGCCCTGGAAATTAAATTAACCCCTAATTGAATTGAAATTCAAATTGATTGAATTTCAAATATGCCAAAAGTCATAAGTGGCTTGCTACTAGCCACCTAAGATTTATAAAAATATTTGGGCATTTTTATAAAAATGTTTTGGTTTTATTTCCAGAGAAAAACAAATAAAAACAGAAAGCGGAAAAAAGAAAAAGAAAAAGGGGCCAAGCCCACTACCTGGGCCTGACTAGCCGAAGCGGCCCAGCCCAAGGGCAGGGGCGTCTTCTTCCCCGGGACAGGAAGGCAGGCCGTTGCGTGGCGACCATATCGACGCCGCTGGCCACCTCCTGCTTGCCCCCCCCCTCCTCGACCCTATCTGCGTCGTGGAGGCCCTGGGCGTCTCCCCTGTCCTTTTACCGCCGTTGGAACCCTCCTCTCCCTCGTCTCCGGCGCACACGCGCAAGATCCCGAAGCGCGTGGAGTACGCCGACGTGTGCCACCACGGCCACTGGCCTCCCCTCGCCACGCCAAGCTGTCCAAGACGTCGGCCATTGTCTTTTTAGTCGATCCCCCTCTTCAGCTCGTGCCAGGATCAACCGGAGACGACGCTCGCCTCAAGAAATCGCCGCCGGCCACAGCAAGCTCCGGCGAGCAATTGTCGCGCCATCATCGCCTCTACGGCCTCCCCGACGGGATCAGCGCACTCGGGGCGAGCTCCCCATTCTTATACGCCCTCCCATGCTCCCCCTTGAAGCCCCAGACACCAGTTCTCCGAGGTGTGCGCTCCGGCCGCCGCGGGTTTCATTGCCGCTGTGGCCTCGTGCCTCCTCGAGGTCCCCCTCGTGCACCACCAGGAGCGGGAGAGCGCGAGGCACCTCCTGGTGGCCTCCTCCGCCCTTCCCGTGGCCGGAACGCCTGGTCCGGAGAGGCGCCGCCGTGGCTGAGCCACCGGCGTCAAGCCGTGGCCATTAGGGCCTTAACCCGCTCCCTAATCCCCAACTAATTACCCCCTGGGCCACTGACCAGTGGGCCCAGGCCACTAATTAAACAGAGTTTAATTTTAATCAGAGTCAGTTAAGCCCCTCTCCCACTGACAGGGTTGGCCCACTGGCCAGAGCCCATGTGACATCACCCATGCGTCATGCTGACGCCATAACTGGAATAAAGAATTAAAAAGAATTCCAAGACTTACAGAAATTAGTATAAACTTCTAATATTCATAGAAACTTCATATGAACTCCAAATTGGACAAATAATATATGAAAAATGATCAGCAGAAAATGCTCTATCAAAATAATCAACTTTCAACCATGTTTGAATTGATCTTAAATTGGGACCAGTAGCTTTTTCTATTTTGCTTAATTGGAATTAATTCAAATTTAATTCAAATGTTATTCCAATTTGAACCATTGCAATGCAAACATAAACACTTGTACATCAGAGGCATATCATACACATGTTAAGATGGTTTACAAAGAACAAACAATAGCAAATGCAACTTGGCAAATTTGAACAACATTTGGAGTTTGAATTTGAATTAACTTTTCAAATCAACTTCAATGAACATGTGACAAATTGAACCTAGGTCACATCAATACCATGCCATGCTACATTATGCATCTTGATTGTGCATTGCAATGTAATGTTTACATTGTTGTTGTTCCGTTGTTTGTTTTGTTTGCTCGATAGAAGTGGAAACCGAACCGGAGGCCACCCCCTTTGTTGAAGACACCGTACCGAACCTCGTCAGCAAGGCAAGCAAACCCCATTGATCATGTCTATAAAATCCTACTTCCCTCTCAGTCTCGCTTATGCATGTTTAGGAGATCAATGAGGCACGTTATTTCGCATAGTTGAACCCATTCCGATGCATGACCTATCATTTTGTCCCCGTATTAAGCAAACCACAATCCTAGCAGATATAGGAGTTGAATGATGAGCATGTGGCCCCTGCAACTGTTACTGCTTGTTACTGCTTAGTGATACAATGAGGTTACATTGTTTGTGAGTCGGGATGGATATTTATAATGGTGCTGATGATAACGTGTTGGTGAATCCACCCTAAACAAAGGTGAACGATGAGAGGCTGTGTAGGAGTACACAGTGGGTTGTCTCGTTGAACACTGCCCTAGGTCTCGAGTTCCTGTTTTGTGATCCAAGACAAAGAGTATGACCACATGTAGGGTTTATGGGAGCCCCGTTTGGCCTCTTTACATACCCGATCCGGTCCAGGAGTCACACTAGATTCGGCCTTTCCATTTGGCATATGCATAGATATGTGGGTGGACCTGTGAGGCAGCGAAACCATCTGCCAAAAGTGGCGTCTCGGTCCCTTGCATTATCTGAGTCCGTTTCGTAGAACCGGCCGGACTCTCGAGCGGTGAAAAACTCAAGTAGTCGACTCCTGGATTAGAGAAGGTTATGTGAGGGTAGTGCCTTGGTTTCATCCACGTCCGACACCCGCTTGAAGGGTGACAAGAATGAGGTGATAAGTGATGACACGCGTGTGAAGATGTACACCCCTGCAGGGTTAATAAACTATTCGAATAGTTGTGTCCGCGTTTATGGACTACTTGGAGACCTCTACTTGATCATAGAAAACTTGAATGGATACTTATAAAAATCGCAAGTTAAGCGTGAGTGCTATGGCGTGCTTTCTCGTGTGGAAGTCGAGGAAGTAACCATAGTGGTGTATTGTTTGGAGACTGTGTAGTGGACTCGTGTACGCTTCTTACCTCAAGTATGGTACTCGTAGTTCAGGACTACCCAAGTCAAAGATGGCACTTCTGCATGATGAAACCCCACCTCCCTTTACCTTGAAACTTGAGCATGAGTAGAATAGTTCTGATGTAAGTCTTGTTGAGTACGACTTTGTACTCACATTTGCTTATTCTATGTTTTAGATGAGAACCCAGCCCCTGATGGAGTCACCTTCCTGAAGCTCGATGTTGAATAAGTTAGTATAGTCCCAGACAGCAGTTTGGTCCCTCGTGGAAGGGCATGTATGTTGAACAAGGCTTCTCTAAGCCATTTGTTAATCTTGTCTGTACTCAGACCTAATTTTCTTCCGTTGTATGATGTAATGTTGATCACAGACATGTGATCTTTGTATGCTCTATATGTAAGTCAATAAAGATATACTTTGTAGAGTTCATGCAATGTGTACCTGTTGTTTACACTGGACATGTATGATGCGTGTATGATTATAACATGCATGTCTTAGTGTGGGGTTTGATAGCTTAGTTGTGTTCTTGCCGGCGGTCTTTTATACACCAAGTGGCCCTTAGATGTGCACAGCTTGGGGCATAGCGATGCGATTGCTCGTGACTCTGTCACGTGGCACACTTTGTTGTATGATTGAGCCCGCCCGAGATCCCGACTAGGTGATCGGGCTGGAGTCTGTTTATGTAAGGGTTATGATTCAATCGATAACATGGTTGACGCGACTTGTCTAAGAGTATGGGATTTCACCACCCATAATCATTTAGACTTGTGAGCGGGCGATGAGGACCCATCTCAGTTGATCATCCGGCCTGGATGGGATGCCCCTCACGTACGATGCTTTTCGAGAGTGTTCTGTGCTTGGCCTTGTCTGCTTAGACAGGTGGGTACGGCTCTCGGCTCTCCATGTGATTGAGTTATGACTGGAATTACATACGCATATTCTGGGTCCCGACAAGCCAGGTCGTGTTCATCATGTCCATGGCATGTAGTTGACGTCCAGTTGCACACATGTGGCCTTGGATGGCTTGGAGGAGGGGTGGTGCGAATGGCAGCTTCAAAAACATATTTCTGCTGGAAACTTTGGGAATTTCTATAGCCCAAATGACTGGGAGTTTTGGGTTGAAACTTGGTGCTTGCATCATCTAGTAAGGTTTATATGTGGTAAAAATTCCAGAGCCAATTGACCAGTGTGCAGGGTACTTCCTTCACAAAGTGCTCCTCTGTCCAGAATTGGAAATGAATTTCTAGAGGAGACATGTTGTACCGAACTTGTTGATCTTTTTCCATAGAATCATAAGGCATGATCCTAGAGTTCAGCACAAAAAGTTTCAAAGCATTTGGATAAATAGAGAAGATGATTGCTTCATGAACATGGGAGAAAATGGCTTATTCCTTTAATAAAAAAGGAATTTCTTGAGGAATAAAAATATGGCAAGGGCATAAGAGACCATGGCTTGATCTTGGCCATGAGGGAGAGGGATTTTGAGGTCACTTTAAACATAATTCATCGGAGAAGGGTTAGAGTACTGGTAGGTAAAAGCAATTTTGTCGTTATATCACAATGATGATAGAAATTTCTATCAACTCGATAGTATTCCTTCTGGGGAACATTTGATGCAGGCACCAGAGGTTCATTTCTATACTCGAGAGAATAGTAGTGTCTCGGTGGTACCGTAGATTTCCCTACATAGAATGCTTAGGGGACAGTTTTTCTATGAGAGATTTGCAAACCCAAATCTGTCACTTATAGAAACCATTCTTCGGAGGAGTACCAACGAATTCAGCAGACACTTTTCCTTCATGATCTTTGATAAGCTTGTAGTCAGAATCAAGTGATTCATCAACAATAGCCTTATCATATTTGCAGTTGAAACCTGAAAGGTTAGAAATATCAATGGGCTTTTCTTTCGCAAGAACCCAGACAGTTTTAGGATACTGCTCGGGATCCCAGTAGGTGCCATCAGGGTTCAGTTTCCTCTCGAAACCAACACCTTCCTTTCAAGGATTCCTATGAAGAAGATCCTTCTTTAAGATATCACATAGGTACTGGTGTCCCTGAACACTTTTGAACATGCCTGTATCAAATAAATCTTTCAACCTGAGGAGTTCCTCGGTAGCAGTTTCCTTGACCGAGGGGTTAGCATCATCAATGACAATAGGTTCCTTTCCTTTCGATTGCATAGAAATAGAATCAGTTTTACTTCGTTCCAAACAAGTTAAGCAAGGTGAAGTAGATTCATTTTTAGATTCTGAGCCTTGTTGAGCAATGAGAGTGAGATTGACATTCTCCAACTCTTCATGAGTCCCTCTCAGTTTCTCGAGAGCCATTTTCCTTTGAAGGAATTCGTAGGTTAGCTTCTCGTAATCCACTGAGAGAAGATCATGCCGAGAGGAAAGTTCATCATACTTTTCCTTCAGAGAAGCATGCTCATTCATCAAAGTTTGACCTTTCTCAATCTCATCGATCAACAAAGTTTCATATTTTTGAATAGTTTCACTCAGGAAATCTAGTTCATCTTATTGGATTGAAGAAATTTTAGCAAGTTTGGCATAGCTTATCCTAGAGTGACTTTCATAAGCAGATCCATCAGAAGTATCGTAAGAATTCTTAGAAGAGGATACCTTTGCCTTGGCCATAAAGCAGTAAGCTGGAGTTTCATCTTCACTGCTTTGGTTGGTGAAGAATGAACTCGATGCCTTGTTCGAAGCAAATGCTAGACCAGCAACACCATCAGACTCAGAACCAGAACCAGATCTTGAGTTTGATTCAACTTCGGTCCCAGAGGCTTCATCTTCAGAGTTCATCTCTTTACCCAGATAGGCCTTAGCACGGTGAGAATTCTTGCGTCGAGAGGAATGTGATTTCGAGGAAGAACTCTCTCGCTGCTTGTGGTACTTCTTCTTCTTGTCATCATCAGAATCATATTTCTTGTCTTTTCTGGACTTTAAATCATATCTCTTTGACTCATAGTTTTTGCTCGATCTGTGCGACTTGCTTGACGAGTTGCTGTGAGAATGCTTTGACCTATGTTCAATTTCACAGAGAGGACAATCAGCGATGAAATGACCTGGCTTCTTGCACTTGTAACAGCAGTTATCTTCCGCTGAAGAGTTTCTGGATGATGATCGATGTTGTGATGAATTGGTTGAATGTCTGGAGGAGTAGTTTTTCTTCGGTGAAGTGGAATTCCTTCTCTGGAAGCGGTTGAATCTTTTCATTATCAGTGCCAAATCTTTTCCAATATTCTCGGGGTCATCTGAAGCACCTCCAGATTCAGAACTACCTTCAGGAGAAGAATGATGTGAAGCTTTGGCCTTGAGAGCATGGGATTTTCTTCGAGTTCCATTGACATCACGCTTTTCTTCTTCCATCTCAAAGGTGGTAAGTCTCTCGAGAATATCAGCGACAATAAGATTTCTGAAATCAGTCCTTTCCTTGATCATCAGCACAATGTGATCGAAGGAATCATCAAGGGAACGAAGCAAAGTCCTAACAATAATTTGACTGGTGATATCTTCAGCACCGAGGGAAATCGGCTCATTTGATAACGTGGTGAGACTGCTATAGATGGAGTTAACTTTTTCTCCCTCGTGCCTCTTGAACCGATATGCTTCGAAGAGTGTCAATGCGAGCATCTTTCTGAGTAGAGACACCTTCACCAATCTTCTCGAGATAGTCCCAGACACCTTTGGCCGTAGGAATATTCTTGACCTCATGATATTTTTCTGGA
Organism: Bromus sterilis; assembly: GCA_950022295.1. NCBI lineage: Eukaryota > Viridiplantae > Streptophyta > Magnoliopsida > Poales > Poaceae > Bromus > Bromus sterilis. The sequence continues at coordinate 134,582,263 of OX465597.1, forward strand.
GTCAGATGGTTCGTGATGAATACTTAGACTTCAGAATAAAGAGCCATGTTCTTTGCCTCAGTAGGGTGATGGAAGCCTTGTCCTTGACTGGAACTCCATTCTTGACGATTTCCCAAGCGACAGAATTGATAGCCATGATGTTCCTCTTCATTTTGTCCTTCCAATAAGGATAGTCCTTCCCATTGTAAATAGGAATTGGTTCGCCTGAGCGAATAGCTGCAAACGACATTCTTGACAACACTCCAGGTGGTTAGACCAAAATACGCAAAGCGTAAGGAGTGCCTAGCTCTCATACCAATTGAAAGATCAATAATAATCAGAGGGGGAGGGGGTGAATGATCACTTCTAAAAATTCTACGGAACTTAGAAGGAATTCATACAAACTACGAAGGACTAATAGAATCTCGAAGGAATTGCAGTACCGAAAGTCATGCATGGATCGAAAGGATTGGGGATAAGGGGAAACATCGAAGGCAAACAGGCAAACGAGTAAATACAAAAGGTAAATACGAGTAAGAAAATGATCCTGACACGACGATGTTTGGTAAAACCAGTTCACACTCTGCAAAGTGTTGCGTCTTGTTGGAGGGACTGGTGATTTAACACCTGGAGCAAAACTCTCTCCGTCCTATTCTCCACTGCAACAAACTCCTCGAGCTTTTCCAATTTTCACTCAGGGTAGATGATTCAGGACATCTCCGAAACCTTTACAGACTTCCTTCAGTAGTGACAATTACTCTTCGACTGCTTGACATGCGACGCCTAACCGTCTAGGAGACTTGAAGTTCTCCAAGATAAAAATATCGGATAATCTCAACCTAAGTCTTTGTGAATTGCTCGACTCAGTTTGGACTTGGGTTTTGGTTTTCTCTCGAGTTCTCTCTCGGGATGCTCACATCACTTCTGACTCAGAATATTCAGTGGAGCAGCCCACCGCAAATGGCGGGTGGGTGCGGGGTATTTATAGGTGGTGATCCCGATGGGTGAAATGACTGAAGTGACCTGATGCAACAGCTTGACACATGTCCACAACGGTCAGATTTCAATCACTACACAATTTTTTTGCGGAGCAAGTAAGCTGAATTACCGAACGAGTTCTCTCTCGAAGGCACCAAGTACGATGACTTTGCCTTCGAGCTATTACTCGACTCAGTAATATTTCTCTCGATAGGATTTCTGTGGGTTAAGTTGAGCAGAGCAAATTCACTTCGACTAAGATCTCAACTAGCAAACCCCTTTTGATTTGTACGGTTTTTCCCACGACTCAAAAAGTACAGAGAAACTAGTAAAAGACTAAGTCTTCGTCCAGCTTCAGCTTTCACCTCGTTGCGCTTTTACTCGAGAGCATCTTCTTTCTCGACGACATTTTTGGGGGGTCGTCTTCCTTCAAAAGGCTTCGGTAATGATCTGCAGCTTCGCTGCAGTGAGTTGTCCTTCGACCTTCTACTTGCAAACTCCATTCTTTCGGAACCTAAGTATCTGTTTATACTCGAAAATAATATTAAATCCTCTACTGCTTTGTCTAACAATCTCCAAAACCTTCACGGGAAAAACTTGCTCTTACAGCATCGACCCCTTTTTTGTACGTCATTACCTCTCGGTGAACACTCGCGCTGCCCTTCCAGGTCATTTTGCTATCATGTCGACCTTGAGGATATTCAACTTGCCCAGCATAGCCACCGGTGTGGTCTTCATGGCCTCGCATCTTCATATCACCGTTGATGGAGACAACAAGCTTCAAGTGGGCTGGTCAGATAGGTAGCGTGAGATCAAGAAGAAGTGAATGTAGCGTGTGATATTAAGAGCGTCCACATTTATTATTTCTTTGCATCCATAAATAATTATAGGTTTAACGCTTAAGAGAGACAAACATAGACATGTCATTGTGACTAATATTTTTTCTAGAAATTTGAATTGGTCATGTGTGAACATTTAATATTTTTCTATAAAATTTATTATATTGATTAAAACATTAGTGTCGGTTGGGACATCTTGCCGGTGTGCTATGTTTCTAGAGAAAAAACGAGGTGGTGACGAGTTGGGGAATTGGAGGTCGGTTGAAGATAGTTCGGTTGAGTTTGATTCAAGGATCCCAAAATTTAAGGCTAACAAAAAAATTATGTAACACAATTTTTTTATTTTTAAATATATTACTCCCTCCGATCCAAATTAATTGTCGCACACTTAGTACAACTTTGTATTAGAGTTGTACTAAGTGTGCGTCAATTAATATGGATCGGAGGGAGTAATATATGTGTTTAAAGTGGAATCCCAAGGAATCATGGACGATTAGTCTGTCGGGCAAAATTTATGTTGAACAGAAGGATATATGATTTTTTGTTTCCCATTGCAACGCACGGGCATGTTTGCTAGTCTATACCTAATAATAAAGGGAGGTGCGTTTCTCCCTTTTTTTCGTCCGTCATTTTATTTTTGCCCTTAATGTTGATATAAATTACCACCAATGCCACTTATAAGTCAGAAAAACTCTTCTTTTTAAAGTTGATAGAAATTACCACCAATGTCATCTATAAGTGAGAAAAACTCTTGGTTTTAAAGTTGATAAAAATTACCAACAATGCCACCTATAAGTGAGAAAAACTCTACGTTAAAAAACGCTTCGTATCGATCAAATTTCGTGGGCTCGAAGCCAATTCACATAAAAATATTACGCTGGATCGAACCCACGAAGTTTTTCTATGCAAAACGCTCCACCCAACCAAGTCAGTTAGCTACTTGAGACCACACTAGAACGAGGTGTTCTCACGTTATTTAATAATCCCACATTTGCGTTCACGCGGATAGGAGTCGTACCACCCTCGAGGATGTGACGTATGTGAAGCCCGATGACACCAATTATGCGCACCCGCCGCCTCCACTGCGCCTAATGCCACCAGCGAGGCCGTGGTACGAGGATCTACCACCGGCCTCGCTGCCACCACGACACATAGACAACCACAACACCCAGATCTGCGAGGTCATCCGTGACCTCATGAACCTTCAACGTGCCATCGTCTGCGTTCTATCTGCTGAAGCCACCGATGTCGCCTTTGTCGCCACCTCTGACCCCACCGTCGCCGCCACCCCCATATGTCTTTTGGACCCAAGGCGTGTCGTGGGGGCCGCATTCATCCACCTCATCGGCGACGATGACAGAGACATCGACGACGAGTAGAGAACGGAAATAGGATCAAAGGCGAAGATTTGTGTATGATCATTATGTTTAGACATACAAACTTTTTTTTATCCCGTAGCAACGCACGACAACACCCACAGATGCCAGCGTACACGCAGACAGAAATGTTGGTATTTATGCATTATGCAAGACTAAAATTGGCACCACGCCATTAAGAAAAAGGTTAAACACACACCACATATCCAGTATAAGTAGTTAAGGCAGTCACTCAAGTTACTGGAGCAAGGTGGGATAAAGAAGAGTCAATGGGGAAAAATGATGTCTCAGTGATGCAGCCAAGGTACTCTGTTTTCACAGTAATGTTAACCTCAACGAAAATGAAAAACAAACTGCAACAAGATCACAACTGTCACAAGAGCTAGGCGGTGTCTGCTCATTTCTCTGTAGCAGACTGACTGATAAATTTGGTAAGAACATAGCAATCTGGTGGAGTGATGTTCGTGTAGTACTTGTGTATTGTCTCTGTTATTTCGAAACCAAACTTCTTGTAGAAAGCAAGGGCATCGTCGTTGTTTGTCTGAACATGTAAATATATCTCCGATATGTTCTGCTTCGCACAGAGATCAAAAACATGGTTCAGCAGCTTTGTTCCTGTCAAAATAAAAAAGAATCAATTGTAACGCAGCACAGATCATATTAGTGCTACTCTTAAAAGCAGCTCGTGTTGTTGCCAAAAACAAACTATTCATCTCTGTGTGTGAAAAGTACTATAAAAGAGCGAAAGAATCCAAGGTTATTTTAAGCTCAGGAAGCTTACAACAGTTGATATTCATATTTGTTCAACTAGCAGTCGTTCTTTTGAGACTGTTGCAGTAGCAGTACAAAACAAAACCTGCTGCAGTTACCCTCATAAATTTAATTTTATCAAACATCACCTTCCAAATAGTCTAAAGATGATCATATGAACCTTTCCCTTGGAACAAACTAAAAAATCCTTGACAGAATATGTTGTGAAATGAGGACAGTCTATTTAAAAACCTGAATTGTGTAAAGTCCCGAAAATTCTCATTTACTATCAATGGGGTCTTATTACCAACAGGCTACTATATTAGCAGCCAATAGTGCAGTGTGGGAAATGGTGTAGCCTAGCATTTAGAAGACTCTGCAACCTATAAACAAACATGGTATGAATAACCGCTACCCTAACCACATGTTGCTACCCAGTCACTTGGAGCAGGATGGGCATACTAACTATCATCTGATAGTACGACCAATGGGACAGCGGTCTAAAAGAAGAATGACAGGGCAGTGATTGCTCAAAGGAAGCGTGATGAGGCAGGCTATGAAGTTTTATTGCACAATGATCTTTAACATTATTCTTACTGGAGTTAGAAATCACAGGTATTTCACCTGGATATGAAAGAGTAATCTAGCATGAAGATGTGTTAACATGGACTAAAGTAAGATTGAGTGGCAACACTGGTGGCCCGTTATTTTTCACCGATTTTTCCTGTGCTAATACAGGTATTCTTTCAAAACTTGCACTAGATAAACATCTGGGATGATTATTTACGAGCAAGCTTTACAGAGTAATATTGACAACAACAACAACAACAACAAAGCCTGTCAGTCCCAAACAAGTTGGGGTAGGCTAGAGCTGAAACCCAAAAGATATCGTAACCAAATCACGGTTCTGGCACGTGGATAGCTAACTTCCACGCACCCCTGTCCAGAGCTAGATCTTTGTTGATAGCCCAGTCCTTCAGGTCTCTCTTCAAAGACTCCTCCCAAGTCAATTTGGCCTCCCCCGACCTCTCTTGACATTAAAATAATTTTCTACAAGGTTTTCTATAACAGTAAGTTTATCATTTAGACATCACTAAAGGGCATACACCATTGTTATATGTGCATAGTCCCCTTTTATGTATATCCCCATTGTATAAGGGGTTTCCTGCACTTTACCACACTTGTACATGTATTGGCCTTTGGCCCCCTGAGAATGCAGTTGCTCATTCTCCAACATGATATCAAAGCCAGGTTAGGCTCTCCTCTCGCACGCAGCAACTCCGTGCTCCTCCACCGTTGTCATCGCCGATTCTGTCTATGATATCATTCTTGATGCCGACTGTTGCTCAGTTCAGGATCGTCACACCAAGGCTCTAGTTGGCGCTAGCCCTCGGCGTCGTAAGACTGAGGGCCTTTGGGAGGTTGACTGGCTTCGTGTTCCTTCCGCTGCCACCACACCTGCCAGTTCACATGCTCTTGCTGCCTCCTCTTGTGCGTCCTTCCAGCAGTGGCATCATCGACTTGGTCACATCTATGGCTCTCGCTTGTCATCGTTAGTGCGTCAAGGTGTCCTAGAGTCTGTCTCTGGAGATGTTTCTTTACATTGTGATGGTTGTATACTTGGCAAACAAACTCAGTTACCTTATCCTACAAGTGAGTCAGTATCTCTGCGTCCTTTTGACTTAGTTCATTCTGATGTATGGGGTCCTGCTCCCTTCGATTCGAAAGGGGGCCATCGCTACTATGTTCTTTTTATTCATGATTTCTCTCGCTACACTTGGCTCAACTTTATGAAATTTCATAGCGAGGTTCTCTCTATATACAAGCGATTTGTTGCCATGGTTCACACCCAGTTTTCCACGCATGTTTGCATCTTTTGTGTTGACTCAGCTGGAGAGTATATCTTCCAGATGTTGCGTTTTTTTCTTGCGGAACAGGGTACTCTCGCCCATTTCTCTTGTCCTGGTGCCCATGCTCAGAATGGCGTTGCTAAACGCAAGCATCGTCATCTTCTTGAGACGGCTCGTGCGCTGAGGATCGTCGCTTCTCTTCCACCCAACTTTTGGGTTGAGGCTGTTTCCGCATCCACCCATCTCATCAACATTCATCCATCGACTACCTTGCAGGATGCTATTCCTATGGAGCATCTCTCTGGTCGGCTAACTACTCAGCTATTCGTCTGTTTGGATGCGCGTGCTATGTTCTTCTTGCTCCGTGAGAACGCACCAAATTGACTGCTCAGTCGGTTGAGTGTGTTTTTCTTTCTTGGCTACAGTGAGGAGCACAAGGGCTATCGATGTTGGGATCATGTTGGTCATCGGCTGGCCATTTCGCGTGATGTGACTTTTGATGAGTCTCGTTCTTACTACTCGCGTCCTTCCTCCTCAAGCTTTTGTGAAAGATATTTCTTTCCTTCTCCTTCCCGACACATTTCCCTCTGTGCCTCATGTTTGTCCCCCTCCTCTCCTCCCTCGTCACCTACCTCTCCACCCTCCTCTCTAGTGTGTCGTCCTCTCTCCTTTTCCTCTCCACTACACTCGTCGTCCTCGTGTTGTGGATGATCCTACTGACGTGCCTTCTACTTCCGGAGCGCCTCCTTCTCGTCTCCACCGGTTCATAACCTCCGTGTTCGACTTTGCCCCCCCCCCCCCACCTGATCGCTATTCTCCTCACCGGTATGGTCTTGCTGCTGTTGTTGAGCCCACTTCCTATCGGGATGACATGACTCAGCCTAAATGGCAGCTTGTGATGACCGAGGAGATTGCTTCGCTTGAGCACACTGGCATGTGGGATCTGGTTTTCCCCTCCTTCTGGTGTCCGTCCCATCACGTGCAAGTGGGTCTATAAGATTAAGACTCGCTCTGATGGTTCTCTTGAGCGTTACAAAGCTCGTCTTGTGGCTCGTGGCTTTCAGCAGGAGCACGGACGTGACTACGATGAGAATTTCGCTCCTATGGCCCACATGACCACTGTCCGCACCCTCCTTGTTGTGGCTTCTGTTCGTCATTGGTTTGTGTCTCAGGTTGACGTTCAGAACGGCTTTCTCAATGGTGAGTTGCGTGAGGAGGTTTATATGCAGCCACCACCGAGGTACTCTGTTCCTAATGGTATGGTCTATCGCCTTCGATGCTCCCTCTACGGCCTTAAACAAGCCCCTCGCGCCTGGTTCGAGCGTTTTGCCTCTGTGGTGGCTGTCGCTGGTTTCTCACCTAGTGATCATGACCCGGCATTGTTTGTCCACACCTTTCCTCGTGGTCGAACTCTTCTCCTTCCTCTGATGTCTGATCTTAGTCCACTTCACTTTTTTCTCGGGATTGAGGTATCTTCGACCTCTGATGGCTTCTTCATCTCCCAAGAAAAATATATTCAGGATCTTTTGCCCGTGCCGCTCTTGATGATGTGCGCACAGTTGTGACTCCTATGGAGCTCAACGTTTAGCTTTATGCTGCTGATGGTGATCCTCTCACTGATTCCACACGCTACCGCCACCTTCTTGGGAGCCTTGTCTATCTAGTTGTCACTCGTCCAAATATATCATAGCTTGTCCAGATTCTGAGTCAGTTCATTTCAGCTCCCACCTATGTTCTATAGTCATCTCCTACGTGTTCTACAATATCTTCGTGGCACGATCTCTGACTGTCTTTTCTTTCCCCGCTCCAACTCTCTCCAGCTCCAGGCCTACTCTGATGCTACGTGGGCTAATGATCCTTCGAATCGCCGCTCATTGTCTGCTTACTGTGTATTTCTTGGAGGTTCTCTCATTACCTGGAAGACGAAAAAAAAACTGCAGTTTCTCGCTCGAGTGCAAAGGCTGAGTTGCGAGCGATGGCTATGTTGACAGCTGAGGTGACCTGATTACGATGGTTACTAGAGAATTTTGGTGTTTCTGCTGTGACACCGACTCCCCTACTGTCAGACAGTACAGGTGCTATCAGCATTGTGCGTGACCCGGTGGAGCATGAGCTCACCAAGCACATCGGTGTGGATGCCTCCTTTGTGCGTGCTGCTATGCAGGATCAGATTCTCGCTCTTCACTATGTGCCCTCTGAGCTACAGTTGGTGAATTTCTTCACGAAGGCACATACTCGAGCGCAGCATGAGTTTTTTCTCTCCAAACTCAGTGTTGTTGATCCACCATGAGTTGGAGGGAGGGTGTTAGATGTGCATAGTCCCCTTTTCTATATATCCCCATTGTATAAGGGGTTTCCTGCACTTTACCACACTTGTACATGTATTGGCCTTCGGCCCCCTGAGAATACACTTGCTCATTCTCCAACAACCACATCCTAGAAAGACAGAAGAACATGGTAAGAGTATATTGCACGATAATTTCATGAGCACATGACACAATCACTACCCACAATCCTTGAAACCATCGAAGTTATATGTGTAATCTATTTTGTGGCGACCCACCCCCTTCATAACTTTATAGCGCTTACGGCATATGGCAATGCAACTTCATAGACACAACCTAACCTGCTCTGACAGCAAGTTAAATCACCCATTACAACCAATTTAGCAGCACATTGCTCCCTTAATGTTCTCACGGGAATAAGACAGGTGGTGGCAGAAGCATGATCAATCATCGTTCATTAATAGAGTCCGACCACAACGACCAAATTAATTATCCTCATCAAGAAACTTGGACTACTAAATAGACAAGATTTTAAAATCATGGCAGGGTTGCTAGAGTGAAAAAAGTGTTGCAAGATAAAATGCAATGCAGTACCCCCCATACAACTATTCAACAATTACTGTTTGATTCACAATGTCAGCAATCAGGAAAGGAGGTGCAGATGTTCTTTCACTTGTCAGGCATATCTAGATCTCACACCCACATAACCAGAATTGAATCTAGGTAAGGAAAATTCTCACCAAGACCAAGACCACGGTAGGGTGCCAATACACCCAGAGTCATGATATAAACACGGATCGGCCCTCCTTCCTTCTTCTCCAATCGACATGCGATTGCTCCAACACAAATATCACTATAGTAAGCTACAAACACAGACAGGAAAACTAAAGAGTCAGACAACAGCAGCAGCAACATGGTTTCTCATAGATGAAATCAGAGGTACGCAGCAAACGAATTAATGTAAAAGCGTATCCAGGAAATGTGCCCAGCATAATACATCAACGCACACCATCCAAGATCTTGTATGGCCAAAGAAATTAGTATTTTACAGATCAAATCCACTTTCGCATTTGCACGCCCCCATCCCAAAATCTAAATCATAATACTGCTTTCCTCGGTCCCCAATCTGGTAGCAATATATATAAATTGTTTCATGGCTTGGGTCCGCAGATCCGAGAACTGAAACAGATACAATCCCAATATACAAGAAAGGAAATACAGGGTGAGGTAGCGAACGGGTCCAGGCGGTGGCGCGAGGTAGGGATTGGAGCAAGATTGGAAGAGAGGGAGGGATGGGGGCGTGCTCACCGAGCTTGGAGAAGTCCTTGGAGGCGATGGCGTCCTGGTAGTATTTGTCGTTGTAGCGGACGGGGAAGAGCGCCATGTTGAGCTTCTTGAGCTGCATCACGTTCTTGTCCCGCAGGCCGTCCAGGGACTTCCTGGCGACGCCGCTGCTCTTCTCCTTGCTCCCAGCTGCCTCTCCTTCCCCAGCGCCCATCCTCGCCCTCGCCCTCGCTCTCTTCGTTGCCCCTCTCGAGACTCGAAAGTTTGCGTGCGATGCGACCACGGCGGCGGGTGCGACTCGCGACCAAAAACCCTTCCCGTTCTCGCTGACCCTTCGGGCCTACCGCGTTGTCACCGACCACCACGGGTAGGTGGGCTACCAGGGCTATGTTTGTTCCTGTTTATTTAAACCTATAAGATGCCCCCCTCAAAAAAAAAAACCTAAGATGCGCCCTTTTTAGTCGAATCAAGCGCATCTTTATTTGATTACAATTAAGATATACTAGTCATCAACCCGTGCGCTAGCACGGGCTAGTTATTTACACAATTAATTTAGAATAACATTTGTCAAACACTTTGTATGCATATTCACAATTATAAATAGTTGGCACTTATTTTTTTGATTCTTATTTTCGGCGGGTTAGTTCCTTGTTATCCCCACGAAATATTTAGAACATGGTATGATTTTACTTACCCAAAAAAACATTCATATTTCCTTCTACATGTCTGAATGCACATGCTATAACCAAAATAGTTCCTTTTGCATGCTAAAACAAATGTTCAAATTTCTTACACTTTCCAACAAATTCATGCATTTATTCACTTTATTAGTAGGTATATCGAACAAATAGTAATTTAACGAAGAAAGACACACACATTTTTTAGTGTCTAATGAAAAATTGAAGACAAATACTCCTTCCATCAACATATAAGGTAGGATTTACCCGTGCAACATTCATACTCTTGAGCTTTAGAAAAATTTAAGCTCACTACCAATATAGTCTCCTCCTTCAATCTAGTGGCGGCTTGTATTTCTTAACCAAGGGAATTAGTATCAAATGAACTTGAAGTGATTTGGACAACCATTTTTTATTTCGAGCTATCTGCACAGCCAAATTCAAGAGCTCATATATAAAGTATGATGTAGTGGGGACGGATTTCCAAGGTGTGATGTGATAAACATCACAAAAAAGTAAATTAGAGTGGGCTAAGACTAATCTAATTATTTTTGAATGCTATCTATAGATGTATGCTAAGAACAATCCGATATTCAAAAATCTTGGACGTATTAAAAATTATCTGAGTGAAGATATACGTTCTATGGCTTTTTAATACAAAGCAATATCAGTTGGAAGTACACATCATATAAAAGAGTACCAACAGACACCTTTTCCAAAGTAAAACTTACTTCAGTCATAGCTTCTATTAATTCATGGTATTCTAGTAATAATGTTCCGATATTATTCCTATCAGGAAAAAGTCGCATACACGAACATATTTATATAACAACAGTTTCTTTGATATGGAGAATAGAAAAGGGTACTCTTAGTGTGGCAACTGGCAAGTCATACAACATATAATTTTTTTTCAGGTATGGGCTCATAAAGTGCTGGAGGAACATGCATGTGTACTGTGTAATTTTCCGAACACCAAATCTCCAAATCCTTAAAAGAATAGGAGTTCATGATGCCGTAATCTAAAATGGCCACTCGGTGAAGATATGTACCTGAATTGCGTCAAACGGATTTTGATCGTGGTGTTGTTTGTCATAATCAACAAACCACACCAATTTATAATCTGAAGCATGCACTCCTACGTATCAGAAGGCAAGATAAGGCACCTGCCAGTTGAGTCTATGATTTTTCTCTTGTGATTTCCATGAAACACATGGAGTCTGCACATGTATAAATAGGGAATTTGATTGCTTGTGTTACTGAAAAAAAGCCAACAAATAAACAGATATGATGAAACCAATGATGGAGTTAGTATCAAGAGAGATCCCTAGTATCAACTGAGATAATATTTTCGGAACTCCCGATCCAAATGAAACTTGCAAAGTTCCTAAGGAAAAAATTAAACTGTTTGTCAAGGACTACGTTTCTTTTCTATGCTACGACACCACATTATCTATCAGTTATATAACAATATTTTTTCACTAACTTTTTTGGGGACAAAATAGGCTGAAACAAAAAACGTTCGATAAACTATCAGCAAGGCTGCATATTATTGGTCAAGAACAGAGAGGAAATTTCACCTAGAACTTACGTTGGGCAGCATGGGAAGACTACAGGTCCCTGGAAAATTCTTCTAAAGAGTGTATTTCAACATGTTTTTTCATGGAAGAAGATCCAAACAACAATTCCATTAACCGATAACCCCTGCAACGCCAATCCTGTGAATATCGTGGACCAATTTATTTACTTTAGAGAAAGCAAAACAGGAGCTCAAACCTCATGGTAAATTAGTGAAACTGACCTCGGAGCCATAGAGAAGGCTCATGACCAACACTTCAACATGATTCTCTATGTTCTAGGCATAAAGGATGGTTCTTACTTCAGCAGTAATTGTATTAGGTGCGCACGGTAGTTAGAGAAATCACATTTTTGGTAGAAAAAGAAATAGTAGAAGATAGGTCCGGAGTCCGGAATTTGGAGGTGAGATGCAGATCGTCCTGGATTGATAGGATGGAAAAATCCTCATAGCCAGTAGAACCAACACGGAGAGTTTGAACTAATTTGTTAAGTTGCATAAAACACTATGTGCAGTATGTAAATGTTCAGAACACTATTTTTGGTCTCGTATATACATGGAGGGGGTTCGCCATAGTCCACTACATGCACATTTAGATGAGTGATTGTGTACGTATATCTAGTAGGTTGGTCCCATCCCTCACACCGTAGTGCAAGCACTATTGAGAAAAATACCAATTCAACTCAATAAAAATTATCTACAACAAAAAGCAAATGATGTTCCAAAACGAAATACACCTTTTCTTTGGTTATTAGGTCGATGGACAGAACAACACCTAGCGGTTTTACTAGTTCCAGTCGAGCAGCTCGCTACTGCCATGCCATGGCACCATTAGGTGGATTGCTATCACCGTTCTCCATCTTATGTTGCGCTGGGCAGCCAAACGCCCGCAGAAGCGACGGCCCTGCTTCAGGTTACAGATGGGCAGCGTGGTACGGGCTGTAGGAAGGAGTTCATGAAAATGTCAGCATGGTTCAGCGTGGTATGTTGCAAGAGGAGCAGCGGACCTTGAGATTTGTAGATGATAGGTCAGTTCCTCCTCCCCGGTCGCTGAAAAAAGGAGTTCATGAAGGGAGATGAAAGTTGTTTTCTTAGCTTACCGCCCCAGATTTTTTTTAACGTTCCGTGGAAGAGTTATCTAAAGAGGCAGGTGGGACATTGGCTGAGGACTCCTTCCTTATCTCATCTAACGGTTGTACATAGAGTTTACACAGATTAGATACACATTCAACGGTAATGATTGTTTAGACGTGAGGATTAACGTGGAAGCTCATATGGTGCTTCTAATTAGTATATATAAGATATGCACTAGCAGACAAAATAAATATCATTGTTTATAAAGTGGTAAGGACCATATCTGATGCATGCATATGAGTTGTACATACGCAAATGTACGTGTTGATGTCACTTATATAATTCATTTCATTGTTTTTAAGAAGCTATAACTTTTGAACCGAGTATCAAAACAAAGATCCATTTTCAACGTTAGGTTTTTCGTGACGAGATTTTCAAAATGAGATCTCATATGAATATGGTTCGATGATTTTTTTTTAAACACGCAACATTGATGCTAAATAGGGGCAACTTTAGTGTTAAACAGAAGCAATACATCACATCTACTAATGAATTCATCAAGCAAGTATGCCATAAGCTACTCAAAAAATCATGGTATTTTTTTTTCATCATATATATGTAACTAAGCATCATTGATAGGCAACTTTGATGATAACAACATATTTTGATGGCACACATTTTACGTTGTGATTTTGGTAATGTAAGTGATTGGTTTTGCTTGCAGAGTTGCTTGGTTTTGCTAGGACAATTGCTTTTTTTAGAAACAACAGTTGCTTGGTTTTGGTGGGACAATTTCTTGGATTGCTAGGATAGTTGCTTGGTTTTATTAAGATAGTTGCTTGGTTTTGCTAGGACTATTTTGCATTGTGTTTTTGGTAATGAAGTTTTTTGAATTTACTAAGAAAACTGCTTGCTTTTTTCTAGGATAGTTTGTTGGTTTTGTTATGATAATTGCTTGGTTTGCTAGGACAATTGCTTGCTTTATTAAGGTAGTTGGTCATGTAGTTGCTCGATTTTATTATGACAATTTCTTGATTTTGTTAAGATAGATGATTGGTTTGTTAGGATAGTTGCTTGATTTGTTAGGACAGTTGCTTGATTTTTTTATGAAAGTTGTTTGATTGGTTTATAAGACAATTGCTTGGTTTGTTATGATAGTTGTTTGGTTTTGTTAGATAGTTGCTTGGTTTGCTAAGACATTGTGCAATGTGTGTTTTGATAATATAGTTGCATGGATTTGCTAGGACAGTTGTTTGATTTTGCTAGGATAGTTGCTTGATTTATTAGGACATTCGATTGGTTTTTATTAGGACAGTTGCTTGGTTTGCTAGGAAGCAGCGATTTGGTGCCCGGGTGCATCTGCACCCGGAGAGATTAAAAATGTAAATAAATATGAAAAAAGGTCAAACAAATTCTAAATTTTTTGTGGTGAAAGATACTTATGTGCGAGATGTCTCTGCAAATTTTGGAAAAGTTTGGACTTCTGAAGAGCGCGCGGAAAATAAGACAAATTTGTAGTTTCTTGAGAAGACACTGTTTATGCACTATTTCGTGCTGAAATTGTCTTTTTTGCACACACCTTCCAATAGTCCGAACTTGTCCAAAATTTGCAGAAACATCTCGCATATAAGCATCTTTCAGCACAAAAAATTTTGGAATTTTTTGAACTTTTTTCAAATATCTTTTCGAGGATGTTTTACGCAGGAGTAGATGAGCCTGGGCTCATCTTTGAATTTCCCGGTTTGCTAGGACTATTTTGCATTATGTTTCTTTACTAATATAGTTGTTTGTTTTTGCTAGGACAAGCGCTTATTTTTGCTATGATAGTTGCTTGGTTTTGGTAGAACATTTTTACATTGTGTTTTTGTAATACTATTGTTTGGATTTATAAGATAAATTATTTGTTAGAAACAATTCTTTGGATCTTGCTAAGACGTTATTATAGACAATTGATCATCAACAGTGAGCAACTAAGTAGCCACGATAGGCAAGTTGAGATAATGTTAATAAAATTCATTGATGTACATAGTGCAAAAAAAGTTGTTTGTATTTAGCACTAAATATGCATGATATTATGTGACATTTTCTCATTTTTACACAAACCAAGCTGATAGAAAGTCATACTAGACAAATAAGAAGAGTTGCTTACTGATAGCACTAAAGTTGCCTACATACCACACAAAGTTGATCAAAAAATAAAGTTCATCGAAACATATCCATATGGGATCTAGTTTTGAAAAACTCATCGCGAGAAACCCAATAGTGAAAACGAATTTGAATTTCGATACTCAAATCAAAAGTTATGGCTTTTTAAAATTTCTAAAACTCAAATTAATGAACGTGTACTGACGTGAAGAGCAGTTTCCTAACCTACGTGCCTAGACGTGTTAACACAGCGGGGGACCGAATCTTTCCTTTTCCAGCGAAAGGACATCACATGGGTTTTAATTTCTTTATTAGGAAGGGCCGCTCCATTAAACCAATGGCTGCTTAGGCGCTCGCTATCCACGTCCATGTTTGTTTGTGCTTTGTGATTGAACTAGATTATTTCTAGATGAAAGAGACCGAAGCTGGATTATATAAATAAAATCAACCGGAAAAGATTCAGTATCTACTTTAAAAAGGGTAAAGGTTCAACACATATTTTTTTAGTAAAACAACAGCATAAAGTACTTAAACAAACCAATAGACCAACACATGGGCGTAGACAGGCCCTAGGCCACCCTGGCCTTGGCCCGGGATGTCAGGGTAAAACCTAGGCTTGTTTATCGCTATAGTTGTGTACTGTAGTACACTGTAGCCACAGTGCCCTGAAGCTGGCCCGGGGCGTGCCGCTATGCTAGCTACGCCACTGGACCAACACCATACATAGCGGGAATGGTATGCAGTCTGCTAAACCTACGTTCAAGCAAGGGGGACAATAAAACAATAAAATAAAACTCCTGGGACCCGACGTCATGGAAAGAGGGTGCAAGATGCCTAACCGAAGAGCGGATGCAGGAGATGTTGTGCTCCAAGCCGTCAATCTCTTCATCCTTAATCGTTGTTTTCCATAACTTTAACGGAGATATAAACACATAGAAATAATCAACAAGCTTGTTAGGGAACACATGTGAAAGGATCTGGATGTCGACTAGAGGGGGTGTGAATAGGCTAACAATTTTTAATTCTTCTTAATATATTTAGGCTTGACAAGAAAGTAGATTTTCTATATATGCAACTAAGTGAGAAACCTATATGACAAGTAAATCAATTACAACAAAATAAAGCACATAATATATAAAGTAACAAGATTGCACAAAGTAAATCTATGAAGTAACCGCAAGTGGAGGTACTGGAGATGAGGATGTGCTGACCAAAGTTCCTCCTCTTGTGAGGAGTGCACCTCTGTTGGAGAGGTGTGGAAGCACAATGATCCCCAAGAAGTCACTAGAACCACCTTATTCTCCTCATGCCCTCGCACAATGCAAGGTACCATGAATCCACTAAGTGGTTCCCTTGGAGGCGGCGACCGAACCTTACAAACAATGTTGGAGCAATCTCCACAACTTAATTGGAGGCTCCCAACACAACCACAAAGCTTCACCACAATGGAATGCAGCTCCGAGGAGACCTCTTCCGTCTAGGGGCCAAGGCACCCCAAGAGTAACAAGATCCACAAGGGATTAGTAGGGGGGATCAAGTATACTTTAGTGGAAGTGTAGATCGGGGCCTTCTCCTCCAACACCCAAGAGAATCAACAAGTTTTGATGGCTAGGGAGGGAGATCGGGCTAAGATGAAGCTTGGGAAACAATGGAGCAATGGGGTAGGCAAGAGGTAGGTTAACTTGGAGAAGAAGACCCCCTTTTATAGTGGATGGCTCAATCCAACCGTTAATGTGTGAGCTTTCTGCGCCCGGTGGAGCAGTACTTGTCGTGGGAAAGTCACGACAGATGTCCTCATAAGAGAACTTGACTACGGGGCCTTTGCTACGAGTGTACGAGGAAGAAGAACATCACAGAGAGAGAAAATGCAATTTTATACAGCTTCAAGCCCCGGGAAACATCGTCCGGTAAAGACCCTACATGTTGTTTGTGGCTAGGTCTTATTCCTTTGCTCACGAGGAGTCACCGGTGTGTCGCCGACTCTCTTACAGTTGTATTCTGGCGAAACCCTATTTTGGCGAAAGCCTACTTTGGCGGAAGCCTACTTTGGCGAACTTGGTGTCTATGGGCGCCCCCCCTTATATAGGTGGAAGGGGGAGGCTTACATGTAGAGTCCTATCCTGATACAAACTAGTCTCATCTTGTATTGTAAGTCGGATATCAATTTGAGTCCTACTCTAAGTCTTGTAATCTTCCAAGTTAAGTGGACTCCTGTAGAGGAGTCTCTGTCAGGCCGACTTATGTTACCGGCCGACTTATGTAACCAGCCAACTTATGTTACCGGTCAACTTATGTTACCAGCCGACTCATGGAGAGGACTTCATGTGTGCACTGTAGCATTTTGGGTCTTCTCTTCAGGACATGTCTTCTAGCTGAGTCTTCCTTTTGGGTGTTGCCTTCTGGCCGGGGTCTTAGCTGTGAGTAATCCCCTCGACAGTAGCCCCCAAGTTTAGCTTGGACGTAATCTTGGCATCGGCTTTATTTTTTCTCTTCTTGTCCTTGGCAATGAGATTGTCGCCTAAGAGAACGCTAGGTGCGCGTCCATGGTAAACTTCCAGTATAATGAATAGATATGGTAAAGACCGGGTCTGGAGGCCAAACCATTAGGCCGGCTTGCTCCACTGATTCATGACAATGAACCCGGTATGATTCAATTTTGAGCGCTTCCATGTCTGAGTTCAATGTTGCTTTTTGCTCTTCCGTGTGTTGTCAAAAGGACTCGGGAAATTTTTTACGGGAAATTTTATGTCCATATCACCTGTAGCCCCCAAGCTCCGAGTTTATCATCTCGTGATGACTTGGAGTTTTGTATATAAAATAGCCTTGCTGGTGTAGCCCCCAAGTGTCGGGTTGTCTTGTCTGCAGCAACCTGGGACTTGTACTTGTGAAATTTGCTTCAAAGTAGTGTAGCCCCCAAATGTCGGGTTGTCTTGCCTGCAGCAACCTGCGACGTAAAATTTCTTGCTTGTTTTCTGAAGTCGACAAGTATTATATGCCAAAGCCGGAAAATGTTTTCTTGCTGATAAAAAACAATGAATGCGAATTTGTTGAGTCTAGTGGATATGATATAATGGGTTGTGTTCCCAGCTTCCAAATAACTCCAAGTCGGTATGAGCATCTGAATGTGGCGAGAGCCGATGCAACAAAAGTCGACTTATATATTTTATATGGCGAGAGCCAGTGCGACGAGTGTCGACTTATATATATGGCGAGAGCCGGTGCAACGTAAGTTGACTTATATATATGGCGAGAGCCGGTGCGACGGAAGTCGACTTAAGAATGCAGAAGATGCAATGCATAAGGTATAGTCCCCATGAATCGGTATGAGCATCTTTGTGTCATGTCGAGTCACAGAGAAATTCGAGCTATAGTCCCCATGAGTCTGCATGAGCATCTTTGTGTCATACCGAATCACACAGGTTAATGCTCATATTGTATGCATAGTTTTATGACATATGAAATGATAGAAAATAAAGTATGCTATGATGCTGATGTATGAAAAAAAATGAATTTCAAAGGCTGATAGAAGCCGACTCGTGCCTCATCTTCTTGTGTTGAGAGAGATTATTGGTTGAAGAGTCGAAACTTCTATGTAAGCCGACACATATGACTAACGTGCCCGGTTCCTAAGACCAATCTCGTTAGGCGTTTATGTAAGACCCCAAAGTTTAGACTAATCGGGTTCGCGTAAGTCATATGAGCTTGAGCTATACATGCCAAATTTTACGGCGTGGGTGGTCAATTCATGTATATGCCGGCTTCTCAGATAAGACTCGATGAATATCATCGATCTCCCTGATTCTCCTGACTAAGCAATACACATGTGGAGTTTTACATATATATGCCGGCTTCTTAGATAAGAGTCGATGAATATCATCGAGTGTAAAAGCCCAGATTTCACAAAAATTAAAAATTTTGTTTTCGGTGAGAATTGTTTGATTGTCTGATTTGTTTCCGGTGTTTGCATCCCCGATTTATCGATCGATGATTATTTTCCCCCTCTCTTATCTCGAACCGGACGGAGACCGACCCTTTCCATCCTGACACTCGACCTTTGCGACACCGGGTTTCGCCCGATCACCATCGCGAAAACCGCACGAGACCAGCCGCAGCCAACGGAACGAAAAATCCTGTTTAATAAGTAAACGGGATATTTTTATAGCGCGTCGGAAAGTGTTCTCGGAACGGTTCCAGTGCTAGGTGAACGCCACCAGCTCGACGCGCTGATCGCGCAGTTCGAAGTTTTACCCGAATCGGAGGTCCTGCGGACCCCCGGCGGTCAGAAACGTAAGCACCGCGCGCGTGCGAGAAAAACCAGGGATGTTTTTGCAAACTGCCAGCCACCTGGGCTATATAAAGAACACCACACTCCCACCCCTTTCTAGGGTTTCCCTAACCTAAATTTTGCAGCCACGCCCCTCAGATCTGCCTCCAAATCTGCCCCAAATTGCCCCATTTTCGCAACCCTAGCCTCCCAGCGGATCTGGACCGTCGGATCGGCCGATCCAACGGCCCAGATCGCGCCCTGGCCTCCACCAACCTCCAGCCTCCCCATCTCTCTCTCCTCTCCCTTGCCGTGGATAAGCCGCCGCCTCCGCCCGTCCCGGCCACCGGAGCAGCCCGGGCCGCCACCTCTCCTCCCTCTCCCTCCGTAGCCTCCCTCTTTCCCTTCTCCTATGACCTCGCCTCTTCCCTCTCCCTCGCAGGAGCCGCCCTCCGCCGTCGCAGGATCCGGCCGGCCTCGCCAAGCCGCGTCATGGCTAGAGCTCGAGAGGAGCTCGACCCCGCGCCGCGCCACTCTACCGCACCGGCCGCCGCGGCCTGGCACCGCCGCCCTCGATCCGGTCCCTGTAGCCGCCGGCGCCGCCCTCGATCCGGTCCCTGTAGCTGCCGGCGCCGCCCTGCTCCTCGCCGGCGAGGTAGCCGCCGCCGCTGCCGCAGACCCCGTGCCCGGGATCGGGACGGGCAACGAGCCAGCTGCCCCCAGTGGGCCGGCCAGCCCCGCGCGACCCAGCAGCCATCAGGACCGATCCATCCGGCCTCTAGATCCGCCAAGCCTCCCAGCCGCAGATGGGACGAGGCCCACTAGGGTGAGAGGCCCGAGCCGCCCTCTATTTTTTTCCTCAATATTTTTTTCTTTATTTTTTTTTCTAAGTCCTGAGATTATTGTGCTGCTAATTCATTTTTGCGAGTAGATTTGCGAGTAATCTGTAGCTCGAATGACGTTGCGCCCAAAAGAAAAATTGCTTAGAATTGTGTGTACTTCAATTCATCTTTTGTGAGCATTTTGATTTGAGGCCATCTTGATGATGTTAATCTGTGTTTAAGTGGGCATCAGGCTGTTAACTGCTACAAATTTCTGTTATGTGATGCTGCTGTTATTTTATTGCAAGTTTGCATGATGATTGTGACACATCCATGAGGCCTATTGCATTGATTCTTTTTGCATATTGTTAAGCATCATGTGTACTTCCATTACATGTATTGCATTGCCATGATTGCATTCCTGGTCACAGTTATTTTGAGCTCCAAAGTTGCTATGCTGCTGTTTTTGACAGCCACCTCTGTTTTTCTCTAAGTCTGTAACTATCCGATGCCATGTTGTTTGCTTAATATCTTTTGATCTGTTATGCCCATGACCATGATTCTTGTTTGTACCTGATCACCATCATGCCTACTCCATGCTCATATATTGCTATGTCATGTTGCTGCACTTTTGCATATAGCTTTACCCCTGTTTATACAGCATGAAAATAACAGTTTCTGCCATGTTTTTCCTGATTTTCACTAAGTCCTAGACCAGTAATGTTTTATTGCATTTTGCATGGGCTATAACTAGTTGTTCATGATGCCTATTTGCATGATTCCTTTTGCCATGCCTTCCCTGTCATGTATACTTTAGTTGCATATCATTTGTGAGCATGTTTGCATTCATTATCCTATTTATGCATTGCTCTAAAGTATGCTTCCTGATGTTGGCAGATTGTGTTCCAAACTTGTTTTGCTTGTATCTTTTTAACCGTAACTCCGTTTGGGGTGTTCTTTATATGTAACTTGATTAGTTTTTCATGTACTTTGTTTATGCTATTGTTTGTTGCTGTTAACCAACCTAATATATGGTTTAGGGCAGAACAGTACCAAATCTTTTAATTGTCGTGGGGTACTTAGTGTTATGTCGTGTTTAGGTTGTGCCTCACTTAAATTAACTAGCATAGATAGTTTTTCTTATGCTTCAACCCTTTACATGTTTGTGTGCTATGCCATGCTTGAGTGAGATGCCATGTTAACAACCTTTGCTCACCTTGTGTAGCTAAACAACTTGAACCTTTCTAAATGTGCGGTATCGTCGTGTGTGATGAGTACTCCACTTAACCTGTTAGTAACCGCTCTCGACGGTAGGTGCGATGTCTCGTGTTGCCTTCTTGTTGATGCTTGCTCGTGTTTGCCCCGTAGTAATAGAGTGCTTGCTCGTTGATTGCTTTCTAGTGTTTATCGTCTTGTGTGCTTCCGCGGATACCTTTGGAGACGATGCGAGCTTGCGATCAACTACACCTTCGGAACCCGACTTATCAACAAGCAAGGACTATGCATTACTTATGATCCATTCTATTTCAACCAGCAGTTTGCATGCTAGTCTAGGATAGGTTCGATGTTTGATCCTACCACATGTTTACAACCTCTTTCAAACCGATACAGCCATGTCCCCTCCCAGCAAACCATGTACTGCTATGTTACTATTGCTCGTTGCTCAGCCCCTGCTTAGTATGCATGCTCAGGATGCTACGATGTTACCCCTGTTACTCCTTGGTTTGGGCTATCACATTATTATATTCTTGTTGATGATATGATTATTATAATGTTGACTATATTCGACGAAGGATGGAAGGTCTAGGCTATCCCGCCCCGACGCTTTGTTCCATTCGATTCACCTAGGATCTGAGTTCCGGGTATTGGTTCTAAGACTGAGCGTGCCTAACCGCGTGTGGGATTTTATGGGGTCCCCTTTTTTTACCTACCTAGCTTCAAACATTTCCAGTGGTGGCCCAAGATGATTTACCATTTGAAACCGTGTGTGTGTTGGTCGGCCGCCAATAGTTTTCAAACACCCCGGGCCAGCGGGGACATGGTTTCCTTGTTGGTCCACCTTGTTTGGCTGAGGACCCGGTTTCCCATGTGAGATTAACCGGCTATCAAAACCTGTGACAGAAGGTAGAGACCAGATCGAGAGCGCGGCCGGCTCCTGAGCTGGATGTCGACTCACCGGGGGCCACCCGGATTTGTTCGTTGTTAGTTAGAGGGACCTGTTGTTTCGGATCTCTCGGGACTAAATCGTAAAATGGCTGCCTGTGATGGGTAGAAACTGAGAGAGATGGGCGTGCGTGCGGAGCCTTGTAATGGGCAGTTGGTACACCCCTGTAGGGTTAAATCTTGTCGAGAAGCCATGTCCACGGTTATGGACGACTTGAGACCTACTCCTTGTTCATAGACAACAACAACCGAGATAATCTTAATATAACTTGATCAACGTGTGTGTGCCTTGACTGCTTCTTCTTCGTCGGGATGCGAAGAGGAGGACAAGGATAGGATAGGTGTTATGTTTGCGTAAGTAGTTGATAGCAAGACTTGTTGGAGGTGATTCCTCATCGAAGGCTTGGCTCCTTATCTTACTCTCTAGATCGTTAGCCACTTCATAAATGCTAGTGCGGCAGCAACCTCACCACTTACCCCATCCTTACCGTAAACTACTAGTTGTCCTAGAATGACGAGTGATGAAGTCCTTGCTGGGTCAGTTGACCACTACAGTTGGATGTTGAGTACTTCTATACTCATCATACTACCCCCCCCCCCAAACTCTTTTCAGGGTTCCTGATCGACAACAGGTATGGTGATCAACGTTTCACGTGGAGACTCGACGACGACTAGTTAGCCGGATCCTGGCGGAGGGCCTAGACCCGTGTAGTTATGGGGATCAATGTTTTTCTCTTTGCCAGTAGGCATTTGATTGTAGTCTGTACTCAGACATATACCTTCCGCTGATGTATTGTATTTAAGGTGGTTGTATGCCGATTGTATGAGATGTTGTATCCTTGTATCTGTAATGTTGTGATATCATGTTGGAAATCCGAGGCATATGACTATGTCATATGTCGCGGTGGGACCGATATGTGCTTCGTCCCGGATCTGGATGGAAACATCTAGATCTGGAACAGTACCGCATACCGGGCCTTACATTGAGCTCCCCGATTCTCCTGACTAAGCAATATACATGCTCAGAGCCTGTAGAGAGTTGATCAAGCCCCCATGTCTCTGAGAAAAGATGTAAAAATATGCAATGTATGATGCAATATGAAAAATATGAAGATAGTAAAGTAAAAAAAACGTCGGTTATGATAGTCGACTTTATGCATATGTGTGGCGATAGGCTAGTGCGATGAAAATCAACTTATAGATTAAGTATGGCGAAAGCCTAGTGCAATGAAAATCGACTTATTATGTGGCGATAGCCTAGAGCGACTAAAGTCGAATTATTATGTGGCGATAGCCTAGTGCGACGAAAGTCGACTTATTATGTGGCGATAGCCTAGTGCGACGAAAGTCGACTTATTATGTGGCGATAGCCTAGTGCGACTAAAGTCGACTTACTATGTGGCGATAGCCTAGTGCGACGAAATTCGACTTATTATGTGATGATAGCCTAGTGTGACGAAAGTCAACTTATTATGTGGCGATAGCCTAGTGCGACGAAAGTCGACTTATTAATGCACAAAATGCAATGCATGATGATATGAAAATAAAGGTGCAATGCATAAAATGACAAATTCTGGGTTCCAAAAGTGCCGAGTCTTACCGAGATTTCTTGTGAAGCCTGTAATTTGTAATGATCCTGGATGCATAAAGGATCCAGAATTCTCGATGAACCGGAACTCATCGAGGAGCCGAAATTTATTATGAGCCGGGAATCGCTGAGGATACGGAATTTTAAATGAGTCAGAACTCATCGAGGAGCCGAATTTTTGAATGAACCAGAATCTCATTGTGGAGCCGAGATTTTCCAATAAACCGGAACTGGAGAAGGGAGCCGGGATTTTTCCGATGATATGGAACTCAATGAAAGAGCCGGAATTTTTCCAATGAACCGGAATCTAAGCCAGGATTTTACCGATGATCCGGAACTCAATGAAAGAGCCAAATTTTTTCCAATGAACCAGAATCTAATTCGAAATTTTACCATCAAAATCAACGGACCAAAATTTGTGATGGTCCATTATAATTCGTCGTTGAAACATAATATATCTCAATCTCCAATGGTTCCTATAGGAGCCGTAGCCCCAGAGTCTTGAGTCGACTCGAGGAGTTGGCTGGGGACTCCATGTATCTAGCTTGATAAAGAAACAAGAATCCGTCTGATGATGCAGAGAAAACCTGGAGAACTATGGAAGGCAACCGTGGTGAGGTTGTGACTGATCTTCGTAGGAGCCGACTGTTGATAGTCCGACCAATATGTCGAGCTGGTTATAGCGACGTCCAAACGGTTGTAAGCCGACGCGTTTGTGTTTGATAATTTTGCACAAATGGTAGTTGTCCCAATGTCCGGAGTGCAATCCGATGATACGTTGAGCTAAATTTGTGGTTGGGTTTCGCGACCTTGCCTAGATCCATAAACTCGTTTTAGTGCGGGAGTCAGCCACGAAGATTTAACCGTTGGAATTTTCTGAAATTTTTGGTGGTAGTAAAGGATTATATCCCGCATCTTTCCACCAGAGGGGTCTTCGAATTCATGTACGAGTCGACCTCGGGATTTTTTTTGCTGAAGTCGTGCGGAGTTCCGCCAGATTTCGATAACGCTTCAGTGCAGGAGTCGGCCAGGGAGATCTAACCGTCGGAATTGGCTGAAATTTTACCAGCTTGTAACCAACAAAATTTTCAATCTTTTCACAGAAGGGATCTTCAATATGAGTTATGAGTCGCCTCCTGGAGCATCTGAAAGGATCGAGATAGACCTAGAGGGGGGGGGGGGTGAATAGGTCTTATTACAAATTTTATCACTACTTAGCAATTTTTAGGCAATAGTGCGAAAATAAGGTGTGCCTAACAATTGCAAGGTCTATTTAGCAAAGACAAGATAAACAATAAGCACAATAAACAAAAGCAAGTGAGGGGCAAATAATACGGTAGCACAAGTAATAAGGGGAAAGAGTAGGGATAACCGAATGACGCGGAGACAACGATGTATCCCGATGTTCACTTCCTTGGAGGGAAGCTACTCACCGTTCGGAGAGAGTGGGTGAAACCACGAAGGCACACCAATGCCACAAAGGCTCACTCTATTCCCCTTGAGATATCACCATGAAGGCGATTCCCAACCACTACCGGTTGACCTTAAAGGTGGTCACTAAACCCTCACAAACTCAACGGGGGTAATCACAATGGTCGATTCCTCTCCGAAGAACTCCTACCCGCCTAGGAGTCTCCAACCTCCAAGAGTAACAAGATCAATGATAAATGCTCAAGACTTTCTCAAAACGCGATTTGCTTTGGTTGGAAGATGGGGAAGGGGCGGATATATCACTGGGTGAAAGATCCGTCAAGAACTCTCAAGGAACTCTCCGGGATCTGAGATTTGGTGAGGGAGAGAGTGAGAGGGAGCACTTGTGTTCTTGGGTGTCTTTAAATGAAGTGGTCAACCCTCACAAGTGGGAGTGAGGGGGTATTTATAGCCCAAGGGACGAAATGGCCGTTGGGCATTAATGCTGTGTAAGTGTCGGACGTCCGTCAGGTATCGGGCGTCCGAAAGTTCACATGTCGGACGTCCGAGCCGTGTCGAACGTCCGAAGTGTTAGATATGCGTGCAGCAACCAACATTATAAGAAAATATCGGTAGCACATCGGACGTCCGACAGAGTTCGGACGTCCGAGGGGTCGGACGTCCGAAACATGTCGGATGTCCGGCATTTTCGCATGCCTACTGACCTTTCCTACGATAAACAATATATGAGATGTCGGACGTCCGATGTCTGTCGGACGTCCGAAACTTTGAAACGTCGGACGCCCGAAAGCAGTGATCAGATTTTTACTTTTGAGCTCCAATTTTGTGTCGAGATGTTTTTTGTTTTAATTAGCTTTGAGAAAATCTTAAACACAAACCCACTGATCCCCTCTTAATAGTGCGGGGATCCCTATACTCAAGATAAACCGAAAAGCTTATGCTTCAACATGGATTGGATTCGTATCTTGAGCGTATTGACATGATTAGATGGTCCTTGATCCACCAACACAACAAACCGAGGACTAAAACCTGAGATATACTTGGCAAACATGATTAGTCCTCTATATGTACATTGTCATCAACATCAAAATATAATTAAGGGCAAGATAGCACTTTCAATCTCCCCCTTTTTGATTGTTGATGACAACATACATATGGCTCCCAAAATTATTAAAAAAATTGCTTTTGGTGGGAGCAAGTTTTACAATGAACTCCCCCTTAATGTGTGCATATAAGATTCTTTACTTTTTACACAAGATGCACATATTTGGGGCGAGTCACAATACATGATATCAAGGCAAGCAATCATTGATTATCGAGATGGTAGATTAGATTGCACCAAAACATAATAGACCCATAAGCCAAAAGCCAGCCAAACGCAAGAGCAACACCATGCATAACACAAAGTAGTACACATAACGATCACACACATAGGTCTTAACACACTAGATCCCATACAACGACATAATCAAGTCTCGAACACCTAGACACCATAAGTAAAACACATATGACTCTCCCCCTTTGGCATCAAGGACCAAAAAGGGGCACACGCGCTGACGAAACTAGTGAGTCCCACTGCCACTTGCGCCAGGGTCTCCAGGGAAGAAATCCGCCCACTCCGGTCCCGTAGGGAAATCGAAGCCAAGATCAGCGGGAGGAGCATCGGGAAGGCGCTCATCATCACTGACGTTGGCCTCTCCATGTGCACGCAGATGGGACTTCAGGGAGTTCTTGGACTGGATGAGACGCGAGACCACCGTGTGGTTGGAGTGGCAGTTGAAAGAAATAGCGCGCATCATAGCCGCTTGGGCCTTACCCAAGAAATGAGCCATACGACGCATAGGGGCCTGCTCCACAGACTGACGCTGAAGGTTGCCACTAACAGTGGTGTTTATCGGAATAGGGCGCGTCAGGACAACCTCAGGAGCATCAAAGTACATGTGCTCCGGAATGGACCAAACAACGTGGGGCTGGGTGATCTCCAATGGAGAGGAGATGACGTACTGATTGAGTGCCATGATGAAGGGTGCATGGGGATATTGGCAACGCTGCTGAAGACTCGCCATCCGAATCTCGTGCCAAAGATAGTGGGCCACATCAAGACTCTTGAGAGGGGTGTCATGGATATGGCACATCAGTGTGATAGCAGAGCTGCTGCAATGAGTCTTATCATCAGACTTGGGATACAGAGTCCTGAGCACGCACTGGTACAGGAACCTATAGGGCTGCTTCCAAATGGATATGTCATTTGCCTTCCTGTAGAGGTCATCACCACGAATCCCCGACTTAATAAAACACAAACAGTCATTGATCCCCTTGGGCTTCTCCTTGGTATTGGCATGAATCCGGACACCATAGGAGCGAATGTTCAGGGCTCTCTGAAACTGAGCAAACGTGGCAGTGCACTGCTGCTCACCAGTCATCGATGATATCTCTCGGTGATTGGCGTGGAAGTAGAATGTGGTATAGAACTGGAGGATCGCAGCAGTGTTCCAGTCACGCCGAAAGCTGAAGACTCGACCGAGCCCCACAGAATCAATAATACCCATCACACCGGGAAACTTGTCCGGAGTTTCCTGGATGAAGTCAAGGGGGATGCAGGCATGAGAGTTGGCAAGTTCCTGACGAACTGCAGCTGACGTGAAGATATCGTCCTGCACATTGGTCCGGAACCTGCCGTCCAGACAATCCTGAGGAGCCTCAAACTGATTAACACAGCAAAGCTTGCGGTAGGCATCCAGAGAAATCTTCGAGTAGTCTGCCATCATACGTACAGTAGCAACCACCGGCTCAGATGAGATATGTATCGGTATAGGAGGAGCATCAGCAGGATCCTCATCATCACGAGCACCAGACGCCGATGAAGATCCCTTAGTCGGGCGACGCACCCCAAATTTGGAGGGGCGAGTCACCACTGGGGGATCATCTTCTTCAACCACAATCTCCTCTTCATCCTCAAATTCAGAGGCATAGGTGCTATCCCCCGCGCTAGGAGTGTGCTCACTGTCCGAGGAGGGTTCCGCGTAAGTCGGTTGCTTCATGCGGCGACGAAGACGGGGCGGTTCATCCCCTGAACCACCTAGCCATACGTGAGATATGAGCACGAAACCCAAACCAATAAATGGAGACACACGAAGGAGGGAAGGATAGGCATAAGCATACCACGGGAACCGGAGGCCTCACGATTCTTGCGATCGCAAGTTTTCGTCCGCACCATGGCGAATCCATAGAGTAAGGAGATGAAAAAATGAGGCAAGAACCCGGGAAAAAATGGCAAAACCAATCGGATGAGCGGGTAGATCGGGACGAGAGGTACCGCTGGGGAGGAGATCCGGAGGAGAGGAGCACCGGGGAGGCCGGGGCGGCCGGCGGCAGCGTCAGGCGGCGGCAGTGCACGAGGGGATCCAGTGAGGAACGACCGAGGGGAAGGAAAACTGCCCCCCTCGGCCCGACGCCCAGTATATATAGTGCAGCCACTCTCTCTCGAGTCCGCCCTGACAGCCGACCCCCGCACGTCAGCCACTCTCCCCGCTCGCTGACGTCACCCCTTAGGGCCCGCACGGACGTCATAGCCCCGACATCAGCCCTCGCCGCCATCGCTGCCCAACCGGCGAGGAGGCCACGGATCGCCAGGGAGGAAGAACCCGCGCGCGCCTCCCCGCTTCCGCAAGTCGTTCCCGCTCCCGCACCCCTCCCCTCGCCCTATATAAACCCCCACCCCTCTCGCCACCACTCCTCACTCCACCCCGAACCAGCCAACTCGCCCGCTAGACCCAGCCTCGTCCGGAACAGAAGAGAGAGGGAGGAACAGAGAAGAAGAAGGGAAGCTAGGAGGAGGGAAAGAAGAGGAAGAGGAGGGAGGGAAGGCCGGCGCGCCTCCGCCCTCTCTCGCCGGAGCTCCGCCGGCAAGGAGCCGCAGCCGCCGCCCACGTCTACGGAGTCGTCTACCCCGAGCCCCCCTTCCACCCGACGTCCCCGCCCGCCGTTTTTGGCAAAATCGGGTTGGCCTCGCCGCCCCGAAGCTCCGCCGCCGCTCGCCTTCGTCATCCTCCGCCGGGAGACGCTCCGGTGAGCCTCCCCTAACCTCCCATGTCCGCCATGAGCTCTCTGGTTGTGCACGTCAAACACCCCCGTCTGCAGGGGAAATGGGGCCCCCTAGCCGCGCCTCCCACGCCCCTTGCCGCCGGCCGCCGGCCATCGGAGGGCCGCCCGCGAAGCCCTGCTCTCCCCTGGCCGCCATGCGCGCCCCTCCCGTGCTCGCCCTAGCATAAGGAGGAAGACGCCCCCCTGGTCGTCCGATCACACTTGATCCAACGGCCAGGGCGAGCCAATACCTCTTCGTTTAAAAAAAGAAGAAGAAGAAGCCATTGCGCGCGCTCGGCCCACTGGAAAGAAGTGGCCGTGGGCGCAGAATAGCCCGGTCCGGCCTGCTGAGCCCTTTTTCTTTATTTAAAATCTGCAAAACCTTTAGAATATTAGAAAAATATTTATAGCTCAGAAAAATATGAAATAAATTTTGTGATGTTCATAGGATTATGCTTTATTTTTCTGCATGTGTAGAATATTGTTTTGCTTAGATAGAATTGTGACTCTTTATTATTATTTCTATTGCTAGTTAAATTTCCTTAATTTGTTTGTTAGTAATATTAAATTGTTAGAACTTTATAAAATCACCTCTCGTAAGTAGGATATTGCTATGAATTTAGCTAATGGAAATAAAATTATTTAAAAAGAAGTTAGTGATTAAATTGAGTGAAAAACAATGCTTAAGTTAAGTTTTGTTTTAATATAATCTTGTTCTAACAATCTTATTAAATTTATTCCAATGCCTTGTTTTGATCTTCAACTTTTATGTGTTGTTATAGTATTTCAATGCTAGTAAAATAATAAAACTTTGTAACTGTTCTTTTAATTGCTTGTTGGGTGTTAGTAAAAATTGAGTGTTGTGTGCATTGCTTGTTTTTGCTCCGCTGTAATGGTGGTTTTGTTTTCGCAACGCGTAGACGATACACCTTACGCTACAGGTGAAGACTCCTCCCTAGTCGCCGAAGAAGCCGATCCAGGGTACTTCGCCGAGGAAGGCAAGCCACCGTCAAACTCAAAACCCAGCATTACCTTTTTTTACTTTCCTTTATATCACTTATATTGTATCATGCTAGTATTGTAATCATATGGTTTTGGGATTATATGACTTTTAGTAGGAAAACTCCACACACCCCATAGCCTACCTATTTGGGAAAAACAAAGTAGAACCCCGGTGATCCCGACACTCCATCGAGACCATCACTCAATTCTAGTATTATCATTACATAACAACTTGGATAGTCATACTTCACCCTATATGGTACGGCATACACCTAAGAAGGTGGTATGGCCGGGTTTGTGGAACATCGTCGGACATGGACAAAGTCTGGAGGGACTCTCTATAAGTGCCGCCAAAACCTAGCCTTACAGTACAACCACTATACTCTGGTATGGGACAGGGCTAGTTGGAAGCTTGTTTATCTTAGTATGGGGGTCTTATAACTACACATGGTTGGGTGATTCCACGAATCCGATAGCCCTTGAAGTCGATGGGTGAAATTCGCTAGGCTTAGTGTCGGAAGGATCCTTGGTGCTCTTCGACTACGGTGCAGGCTTGGGTCCAAGAGGAGCATGTCCTGACACACAGACAGTCCATGTAGTACGCAAGGGGTAGATTCACCTGTACTAGGACAGACAAGGGGAAGACTATGGTCGATTATCCGAGACCCGCATATTGAAGTATGACGATCCGTGGGGACACACGACGGATGTATCGAATGTGGTGGGTAAAGTGTACAACCTCTGCAGAGTGTAAATCTATTCGAGTAGCCGGAGTCCACGGTCATGGACAACTAGTGAGGCCACACTTTGTGGGTAATAGATGAGAATGCCCGGTACCGAGTTTATGGTTCGCGATGATGATGTTGATATTGCTGGAAAATTTTTGGACTTGACTTATCCAACTTCATTGTGGGAAATAAAATTTGCCAAGTGTAAAACTTTGCCAACTTAATAGTAATCTTGAGTAGATAGGAAATCCCTATGAAAAACTCCACCATATAGCCATCCCATTATTTTCGTATGCAAAAGTTTCTTTCTTTCTTTAGGTGGTTTGCGAGTACTTTGTATGTACTCACGACTTTGTCCCTGGTTATTCAATCGGCTAGGCTTGGAGGAGCAGGTATATGACGATGATACTACCGACGATTACTAGGACGTGCTATCCTCTGATCTACCTTGTGGATTGTGCCGCTACTACCTTTGATGCTTTTGCTTATTCCACTGCTATTTGAGCCCGAAGAGGCCATGTAAGACTATGTTATTTGTAAGAATTGTATTCGGTATTGTATGAACATTGAGACTATGATATCCATGTCGAGTTGTGTGTCATGCAAACTGATCATGGGAGCATGACCGTATACATAGCTGGTCGCTTCGTACATATAGTCTGGGGTGCCCACAGACTTGGTATCAGAGCCTCTGTTCAGACCGTAGCAGCCTAGTTAGAATGGACGGTAGATAGGATAGGGGGAAATCAAAAACTATTTTCTAGAATAAAGAGATGGTCAAATGCATACTATAGAATGCTTACCTCTCTTATCCCCTCTATAGTAAACATTTATAACTGTTTTATTATGTTAAAATTTTGCACACTTGTCATCTAACTTAAACTCTTAAAATTTGTAGATGGCAGCTCCTTTCTCGTACTACTTGCAGCTGACGAGCGCTACCGCAGACACGGCCACCTTTGGTCCCGATCTGATCGAGCTACTCCAGCTTGTCGATCGCCCGTGTGCTGAGTTCACTAGAAGAGTGGTTCCCGTGGATGACTAGCGCGAGATCCGCGTTATCGTGGAGTGTATCCTCCGAGGCCGGGTACTTCACCCGGAATCGTACCCTATCGATTTCCGTGTGTATGCCCAGACCTGGGAAGAGGATAAGCGCCGAGCCATGCAGGAGGCGATCGCTCGTGTGGTCATCTACCACCACGCTGAGCTTGAGGGCACGCGCTTCCATTTCTATGGGAGGCGTGATGAGGATGGCTACCCTACCCCTGCTGCCACCCACCTGGAGCTTGGAGATCACTTGACCGACTTGCAGCACCACCTGACCAGTACGGAGCTTGCTCTAGACACGATCCGTGCTCGCTTTGACTACACTATCCATAACCTCGAGCGTGCCAATGGTAAGCTCCAGGCTAAGAACCAGGAGGTGGAGAGTCTTACTGAGGAGGTTGAGCACATGTGTGAGGCCAATGGCAACCTTCAGGCCACGACTGATGGCGAGAGAGTTGACGGGTGTAGTCTTCTCGCCCTTCGTTGGTGAGCCCCAAGTGGAAGGCGTGATGCAGCACAGAAGCAAATTTCCCTCAGTAAAGATACCAAGGTTTGTCTCCAGTAGGACTCCAGAGATGATAAGTAGGTGTCAGCGGCGCTACTGACGCGGACCTGCACACAGACACAAATAACTTTGTTCCCAACGAAGTTCAGAGAGGTTTCAATCTCTCCGGTCTTGTTGTTCACAAAGGATCAAACACAAAGGATAATGATAACAACTGAAAGTAAAAGCATAAAAGTAAATGAGCGTGGAAACACTAATGAGGATATGGACCGGGATACGTGATGTTCACTAGTGATGTCTCTCTCCCAAAAGACGATAAAACTGCCATGCAAGGTAAACAAATTACAGAAGGGCAATTGACAGGATTATGAACGCACCGCAATGCTAACTATGCTACAAAAGAAAGGAAGAGGCTCAAAAGCACGGGCAGTACGCCAAAATAAGTAGACCGAAATCCAACTGCATCTACTACTAATCATCCACCTTGAGATATCTATCCAGAACATCTCGCTGGTATTAAGTTGCGAGCCCCACCCAAAGTGTAAACCCAAAGCAACAGACAACTGCATTAAAAATCACTTTGCGTAAAGTAAACAATCCTTGCAACCGCGGTTACAAGCATCGTTGTTTTCCCCCTTGTGGCAACATCACATACCCTAGACTCATGTTTCTGTCACTCAAGCGTGTCATCGGGGGGCATGAACCCACAATCGAGCATAACGTTCCCTCTTGGGGTTACTACCTACTACTTGGCCAAAGCAATAAACAACAACGGAGAATATGCAAGAATTACTTAGGAACAAAAATTATAAGAGATAAAAAACAAATATATTACTCAATCACAATCTGAACATAATCTCATAATCCATCAGATCCCATCAAACTCAGCATAGCAATAGCAGAAAGATTACAAAAGTGCCTCGATCATGTAGGGCAGCTCACGAGGTCTAAACCATGAAGAACAAAGAGGGGAGGAGAACATCACATAGCTACTGATCACGGACCCATGGTCCAAGGAACACTACTCACGAGACATCCGGGGAGCATCCATGGTGGAGAGGAGACTCCCAGAGGTCAATCCTCCCTCCGGCAGGGTGCCGGGAAGAGGTCTTCTGGTGCTCCCGATCTCGGAAGCGCGGCGGCGGCGGAACAGAGGCGAGATCGCGAATAAGGGTTCTCTTTTCTGAAGTTTCCCGTGACGGAGAATATATAGGCGAAGGGGGGCAGCCAGAGGTGGACCAGGGGCCCCAGGCGCCCCCCTGGCGCGGCCAGCGGTGGGGCCGCGCCGGGTGGCCGCCTGTGCCCCCCTGGCTCCCCTCTGGCCCCACTCGGGCTCTTCGCAAAGCTTCCTGTACGCAGATTTTTCCTATATTTTTCCCGGAATTTTTCTGGCACTTTTTATATGGGGGAAAACTGAAATAGAAAAACAGCAGAAAACAGGAACTGGCACTGTGGTGCACTGAGTTAATAGGTTAGGTCAAATATGATCAAAAGTGTATGAAAGTGTATCTAGATCATAGCAATATCACACAAAAAATGCATGGAGCAAGCAGAAATTATAGATACGTTTTGGACGTATCAACGACCCAGGAGATGGCGAGGCTCACTGAGGAGGTTGAGCGCCTGCATCAGCGCAATCGGGTGCTGAGGAGGAACAACAGTTGCCTCAAGCGCCAGCGCGATGTCCTGGAGGCTGAGATCAAGGATTTGGAGGCTGCGGAGGACCTTCGCAAGGAGAAGACCGCTCACATTAGTGACAATGAGGATTGGCTGGAGTCTGCTGAGGAGGACGAGGAGACTCCGAACACGGAGTATGAGGACTTCATCGATGGTCGCGATGAGGATGAGCTCTAGACGTCGTTAGTTCTTGGATGCCTCTTTTGGAGATTGTGTTATATGTTTGCATGTGTGGTTGGTTACCTGTAAGACTTGGTTATGTATGAGACTTATGCTATCGTTATGCTACCATGCGGTGATTTTCTAGTTGCATGTTTATTGCCTATTTTTATTTCTTGCTTGTGTGTGATAACTAGATTGTTAGGGACTTACCCCCTTGTAGACTAAATTCCCTCTTATCTTGCACAACAACCTCAGGATGTCGAGGCACACCCGTGCCACCCCGAGTGGATCCGGTGATGCGCCACCGCCACCACCTGACCCGAACATGGCGTAGCTTTTGCGACTGCTGATGGAGGAGCGCCAGGCTGCTCGTGACGAGCGCCAGGTGACGCGGTGAGGAAGATCTCTCACTTCTCGTTGGTTACCCCAAGTGGAAGGTGAGATGTAGCGTAGCAACACATTTCCCTTAGCGAAGATGCTAAGGTTTAGGATCGACCAGTAGGACTCCAAGATCGACAAGTAGGTGGCAAAGTGAACAATGGCGCCGTTCACAACCCTAGGTTACTTACTCACCTGGACCTTCACACACAGCAAATAACTTAGCTCCCAACGAGTACAGAGGAGTTGTCAATTTCTCCGGCCTTGCTGTTTACAAAGGATCAACACAAGAGATAATAATAGTGGCAATGGAAAGTAAAGACTGAAAGTAAATTGAAGGTGTAAACAATGGTGGAAATATGGACCGGGGTCCCATGACGTTCACTAGTGATGTCTCTCTCCCAAAAGACGATAAAAGTGCTAGCGAGGTAAACAAATCACAGCTGGGCAATTGACAGGATTATAAACGCACCGCAATGCTAACTATGCTACAAAATAAAGGAAGAGGCTAAAAAGCAATGGGCAGTACGCCAAGGTAAGTAGACCGAAATCCATCTGCATCTACTACGAACCATCCACCTTGAGATATCTATCCAGAACATCTCGTTGGTATTAAGTTGCGAATCCCACCCAAAGTGTAAACTCAAAGCAACAGACAACTGCATTAAAAGAACTATGCGTAAAGTTAACAATCCTTGCACTCGCAAGTACAAGCACCGTTGTTTTATCCCTGGTGGCAACAACACATCCCCTAGTCTCATGTTTCTGTCACTCAAGCTAGACATCAAGGGGCTGAACCCACAATCAAGCATAACGCTCCCTCTTGGAGTTGCAACAAATCACTTGGCCAAAGCAAAATACGGCAACGGAGAACATGCAAGAATTAACTAAAGAACTCAAATATAAAAGAGAACCAAATATATTACTCATCACAATCTGAACATAGTCTCATAATCCATCAGATCCCAGCAAACTCAGCATAGCAACACAGAAAATTACAAAGGTGCCTCGATCATGTGAGGCAGCTCACGAGGTCTCCAAAGTGGAAGCACAAAGAGAGGAGGAGAACATCACATAGCTACTAGTCATGGAACCATGGTCCAAGGGGGACTACTCACAGCACATCCGGTAGGCGTCCATGGTGATGGATGGTCTCACGGAGGGGATTCCTCCTTCCGGCAGGGTGCCGGGGCAGCTTCTCCTGGCAGCCCCGGTCTTGAAACGGCGGCAACGGCGGTACAGAGAGGAGAACGAGAATAGCAGATCGATCTTAAGGGTTTCCTTCGCGGGGGCTAAATATAGGCCAAAGGGGGCACCGAGAGGGGCCACAAGGCAGCCAGGAGGCCTCCTGGCGCGCCCTAGGGTGGGGCCGTGCCAGGGACCCTCCCGGGGGCCTGGTGGGTCCACCCGCTTCCATCTTTGGTTCTTAGGGAAGCTTCCGGGTCGCTGGTTTTTTATATAATTTTTCCGGGATTTATTTGGTACTTTTAATGGCCGGAAAACCTGAAATACAAAAACAGCAGAAAATAGAAACTGGCAACTGGGTGCACTGAGTTAATAGGTTAGTCCAAATAGGTTCAAAAGTGTATGAAACATGGCAAAGTCACACAAATCATGCATGGAGCAAGCAGAAATTATAGATACATTTGGGACATGCAACACAACCATATAAGAACTTTGAAAAGTAAATCAATCAAGGTATGTTTCAATTCAAGTCAGAACATGCAAGAGTCTATATTAGCATTGGAACAAGCAACGAAAGAACATTAGGTGCAAGAGCTCTCGCTGTCCGTGACTCGAATGTATCCAAATGGTGTTTGCGTGCAAGAAGAGGGATATGGAATACGAGAAAAAATATTTTTGTGTTGAGAACTCAATCTACTAAAGTTTCACATTTGGTCTTCTTTGGAATCTTATCTTGACTCGTCCCCAGACCACTAGCCAGGTACAAGTCAATTTGATCCACTCCTTTTCGATATTTTGAGCACTCATGCAATGGATGATCGTAAGCACGAGAGTTGACACTTAGGATGGCAAAGAGAGAAATATGGTGGAGGAGGAAGACAAAGAGGGTGAGAAGGGCTCACATCAACGAGGAGAATCATAGGCGAGAAGGCCAAATTATAGATATGATGTGAGGAGTAGGGATTGCCATACAACGGATGCACATATGAGCTAAAAAGCTCTCCAGTGGAACTAGTGGGGGTGCATCTAACTTGCTCGCTCATGAAGACCTAGAGCTCTTTTGAGGATGCTCATCCTTGGAATATGCAAGCCAAGTTCTATAGTGTGAAGGTCCCCACATAGCTATATGCATGAATGATTATCTCTATGGAGTACAAGGATAAGAGGGAGTACTAGTGTGGATCTTTCAAAAGGATAATAGTGTTGCCCCTTTCTCTCTTTTTATTTTCTTTTTCTCTTTTTTCTATTTTTTTGTATTTTTTGGTGGCCTCAATGGCTCTTTCTATTTAACTCTCATTTGTCCTCTTTGGGATCTTTTATTTTGTCCACTTTGGGATCTTTTCCTCACTTAAGGGCAACACTCTAATTTACAAGAGGGTATAGAAGATCTTTCACACTTTACAAGGTACTCAAATCATAAAGAAGATGTAGCTATCATGATGTATGCAAATGTATGTCTCTGCCAGGATAGCAGGATATGCAATGATACTAGCGCGTCATGTAGCAATGATTAGGGCAAGGCCCAACAAGCATGCGGCTCATCGATCAAGCAAGTAGCATGTATGACATGAAGATCAAGTCATGAGAAGGTGGATGTTGCATGGCAATGTATCTCGGAAAGGCTATGGAAATGCCTTGATAGGTAGGTATGGTGGTTGTTTTGAGGAAAGATATAAGGAGGTTTATGATGACAGAGCGTATCATGCCAAGGGTTTGGATGTACTGGCGAAGGTGGACGCCAACTCTCGGAGTGAGAAGAAAGCAATGCACGACACAGGAAAGGCTAGCAAAATATGGGAGGTGGAAGTGTCAACTTTCGAATACTCACATTAGTCCGAAGAACTCATGCACTTATTATCGCTAACTCTCAATCTAATCAGGAGGTTCAAAAAGAGACAAGTACCCCGGGGAGGAGTGTATGGGGGTTTGGTTATCCTTGCGCATCCTCGACTCATGGTACGTGAGTGTACTCTAATATTCGAACCCTCCAGAGGTTAGTGATCCATCTAGTAGCTAGAGTTCTCAACAAGGGTTTTGGTTTTCGAAAATCACACGGATTTCCCAAAATACAACATCTATCACTAATAGGCTAAATCTCTTGATACCATAAGTTCAAACATTACTCTAGTCAATACCTCAAAACTATTGCAAGTTACTACTACAAAGAGAATAGCAACTTGAACTACCTACTTTGTAGTCAAGACACAAGACTCAGTGCAACAAGCAAACTCTCTAAACAAGATAAAACATGCAACTTATATAAAGTTCAAACTATAACAAAATAAAAGCTCTAGAAGAAAACTAAAGCACTACAACTAAACAGGGCAGCAGCTAAGAAAAGAAAAAGAACAACTCACAGCTAAGGAAATAAGCATGAAAATCCTATGAGGAGTTCTAGTTTAAACGGAGCGTGTTTCTCTCCCACACAAAAGAAAGCTGGGGTCTAACTTTTTACTACAGCAATCAAAGAAAAATCAAACCTCAGAAAAGTAAAGAGCGAGACGCTCCAAGCATAGCACATAACGCATGAAGTGATAAAAATATAGTGAAACGAGGGGCGAACTGATAATTGTTGATGAAGAAGGGGATGCACGGGGGCATCCCCAAGCTTAGATTCTTGAGTCTCCTTGAATATTTATTGGGGGTGCACATGGGCATCCCCAAGCTTGAGCGTTTGACACTCCAGGATCTTCTTTCATCATCTTCCATCGCACACTTGAAAACTCCCTTCATACATAACTCATTGTAAACTGATTAGAGAGGTTAGTACCGCATTAAAATAATTTTCCTCTACTGAAAATAAAGATAATCTTGAATATCTACTGTTTATCAAGATTGCAAAAAAGTTTTTGCAAAGAGAAAGCAAGCTTAAGGTTTGCAAAAGTAAGGAGAGACAAAACATGGCAGAATCTGTGAAAAACAGTACATCAGGTAGTAAAGAATTTTTTAGGGGTACTTATGCAACTCAAACAAAAAAACTCAGAACATATGAAAGTTCCGTGATTGTATAGAGCACGCTGTGTAAAAAATTCAGTTCAAAAGGATGATCTGGTGATTTTCTATGATTTTTCCCGTCACAAGGACAGAATCTGTTTTCTGGACAGCATGTCACAACTTTCACTTCCCTTGTCATATGAGGCTATATTTGGCACAAAGCTTGAAAAATAAAAATACAATGATGTTTCTACAGTAGTAAAAATCATCAAGACCACTAAAAACAGAAGTAAAAACATCTTGGGTTGCCTCCCAACAAGCGCTTTCTTTTACGCCTTTAAGCTAGGCATAAAGATTAAAAAAGGTGCTCTCATAAGAATAAGAATTTGAAGCAAAAGAGAGCATCAAGAAGCAAATATGAAACACGTTTAAGCCTAACCCACTTCCTATGCATAGGCATCTTGTAAGAAAATATGTCAAAGAAGCACAAAGTGACATGCATAGAAAGGTGGAACAAGAACAACTTCAAAACTTTCAACATGAAGAGAGGTGTTTTTGCAACATGGAAGTTTCTACAACCAAACTTTCCTCTCTCAAAGTAATTTGCAGTAGTATCATGAAAAACATCAAGAATATAACTATCACATAAATCATGTTGTTCATGGCCTACAAGCACACGTGTATTGTTTTCAACACGGTGTTTAGGATTATAAGACAAATGAAACCCATCACATTGAGCTTTGATAAGAGGAAAATTCCCCGGAGTTGGAGATTTCAAAAGGATAATAGGGAAATCAAGTGTGGGTGCAATAGCAACAATTTCATGCTTGACGTAAGAACTATAGAAAGTTCATCTTCGTAAGCATCATCCATAGTGGCATCATGGCCATCAACAAAGCAAATAGCAAGATCTTCAGAAAGGGATATTTCAAGTGAGTCCTCGGAATCATGGGATTCCTCCTCAAAGCAATCATTGTCCTCTTCTAGGGCAGCAAACATTTTGTTTTTAAAATCCTCAATATAAGAATTGGAAGTATAATTCTCGAAGCAATAAGCAAGAACCGCAAAGTTTTCAGACTTGTAAATAGTATCGTGGTACTTTTCAATCAAAGAAGCAATCTCATAAGCACCTTTAAAAGCAATAAAATCTTCAATCTTTTCAACATCAAAGTAATCATAAACACCATTAGCATAATAAGATAAGATCTAATTTGCATTAAACTCACATTGGAAAGGAAGGTGTTTATGATCCATATTATAACAACAAGTAAAATCATAAATGTGGCACAAAAGTTTAGCATGGCAATACGAAACATGTATTTGATCCCATAGGTGTTTCCCTTTCTGAGATAGGCGGTGCCGCGTATAATGAGCATGCTCATCCAATGATTTTCCCTCAACCAAGTCGGTTGGGTTTTTAGCGCGAGCAGAAATTGTCGAAGACGATCCAAGTGAAACATGTCAAACATGTCCATCCTACCATATTTGGGTGGCTCCACACCCATTGTAAAGATAGCATCAGTAGGAAGACGAAGGCAAAGATAAAAGGTAGCAACTATTTTTTTGGTTTTTCATAAAGACACAAAAGAAAAAGCAAAAACTGGAAAGTAAACTAACAATACTAAAAAGCAAAGATAAAAGATAGTGTGCAACTCCCCTATCTTGTAGACTGGAGTCCCCGGCAACGGCGCCAGAAATTGTTTGATGCGGTGAGGAAGATCTCTCACTTCTCGTTGGTTACCCCAAGTGGAAGGTGAGATGTAGCGTAGCAGCAAATTTCCCTTAGCGAAGATGCTAAGGTTGAGGATCTACCAGTAGGACTCCAAGATCGACAAGTAGGTGGCAAAGTGAACAATGGCGCCGTTCACAACCCTAGGTTGCTTACTTCACCTGGACCTGCACACACAACAAATAACTTTGCTCCCAACGAGTACAGAGGAGTTGTCAATTCCTTCGGCCTTGCTGTTTACAAAGGATCAACGCAAGAGATAATAATAGTGGCAATGGAAAGTAAATACTGAAAGTAAATTGAAGGTGTAAACAATGGTGGAAATATGGACCGGGGTCCCATGATGTTCACTAGTGATGTCTCTCTCCCAAAAGACGATAAAAGTGCTAGCGAGGTAAAAGAATCACAGCTGGGCAATTGACAGGATTATAAACGCACCGCAATGCTAACTATGCTACAAAATAAAGGAAGAGGCTCAAAAGCAATGGGCAGTACACCAAGGTAAGTAGACCGAAATCCATCTGCATCTACTACGA
This sequence comes from Bromus sterilis, assembly GCA_950022295.1. NCBI lineage: Eukaryota > Viridiplantae > Streptophyta > Magnoliopsida > Poales > Poaceae > Bromus > Bromus sterilis. The sequence goes on from OX465597.1 coordinate 134,623,306, forward strand.
ATCATCCACCTTGAGATATCTATCCAGAACATCTCGCTGGTATTAAGTTGTGAATCCCACCCAAAGTGTAAACTCAAAGAAAAAGACAACTACATCAAAAGAACTATGCGTAAAGTAAACAATCCTTGCACCCGCAAGTACAAGCACCATTGTTTTATCCCTGGTGGCAACATCACATCCCCTAGTCTCATGTTTCTGTCACTCAAGCTAGACATCAAGGGGTTGAACCCACAATCAAGCATAACGCTCCCTCTTGGAGTTGCAACAAATCACTTGGCCAAAGCAAAATACGGCAACGGAGAACATGCAAGAATTAACAAAAGAACTCAAACATAAAAGAGAACCAAATATATTACTCATCACAATCTGAACATAGTCTCATAATCCATCAGATCCCAGCAAACTCAGCATAGCAACGCAAAAAATTACAAAGGTGCCTCGATCAGGTGAGGCAGCTCACGAGGTCTCGAAAGTGGAAGCACAAAGAGGGGAGGAGAACATCACATAGCTACTGGTCATGGACCCATGGTCCAAGGGGGATTACTCACAACACATCCGGGAGGCGTCCATGGTGATGGATGGTCTCCCGGAGGGGATTCCTCCTTCCGGAAGGGTGCCGGGGCAGCTTCTCCTGGCAGCCCCGATCTTGAAACGGCAGCGGAGGCGGTATAGAGAGGAGAACAGGAATAGCAGATCGATCTTAGGGGTTTCCTCCGTGGGGGCTAAATATAGGCCAAAGGGGGCACCGAGAGGGGCCACAAGGCAGCCAGGAGGCCTCCTGGCGCGCCCTGGGGTGGGGCCACGCCAGGGACCCTCCTGGGGCCATGGTGGGTGCACCCCCTTCCATCTTTGGTTCTTCGGGAAGCTTACGGGTCGCTGATTTTTTATATAATTTTTCTGGGATTTATTTGGTACTTTTAATGGCCGGAAAACCTGAAATACAAAAACAGCAGAAAACAGGAACTGGCAACTGGGTGCACTGAGTTAATAGGTTAGTCCAAATATGATCAAAAGTGTATGAAAGTTCAAGGAAAACATGGCAAAGTCACACAAATCATGCATGGAGCAAGCAGAAATTATAGATACGTTTGGGACGTATCACCCGGCGAACATGGCTGCACTCCAGCAGCGAGTACAGGCCGCCACCAATGCCAACCAAGGAGGCGGAGGAGCTGGTGGGAATGAGGAGCCCAACTCTTGGCTCCGAGATTTCCAGAACACCAACCCGCCCGTGTTCTCGCAGACGAAGGAGCCTATGGATGCTGAGGATTGGCTCCGCACAATGGAGAACAATCTCGCTATCGCCGCTATTGGAAACAACGAGAAGGTCTTGTATGCCACCCACTACCTCACCGGCACCGCAAGGAGCTGGTGGGAAGTAGTGCGTGTCTTCCTGATGGGCAAGTACTCACCTGGGCTGAGTTCTCCGAGAAGTTCAAGAAGGCGCACATCCCGACTGCACTGATCAGGAGGATGAAGGACGAGTTCCGCCACCTCAAGCAAGGGGGCATGACTGTGGTTGGATATCTTAACCGCTTCACTCAGTTGTCGAGGTATGCCCCGGAGGAGGTGGACACCGAGGATAAGCGGAAGGACCGTTTCCTGGGTGGACTGCACGATGAGCTGCAGGTTGTCTTGGTGGCCATGCAGTTCCCTGACCTTGAGTCTCTTGCCGATGGTGCTATCATGATGGAGGGCAAGCTCAAGATGGCCTCTGAGATTCGCAAGCGCCGCATGATGCAGCAGGGTGGATCTAGCAACCCCCGACTGTGTCCGACACATCCACCAAGGCCAGCGCCCCAGCCGCAGAGGAGCCCGTACCCAGCGCCACGCCCCAGTTCTCAGAGATCGTCGCCATCGTCATCACCATCACCACTCCATCATCCCTCCATGACTTCTCTTCACATGTGTGAGTAATTCCCCGCTTTAGGCAAAGGGGATGGTAGGGATTAGATGAGATTGATCTTGTAATAGTTCGTCAGATTGTTGGGGCATTTTCCTATCATCTACTTTTGTGTTTATCATCTTTGCTACAACTTGTTGCTCTTAATGCTTGTCACTTTGGGCCCGAGTGCCATGTTTTCAGATCTGAAACACTTATGTTTTCATGAGTTTATCTATGTTCGAGATCCTATCTATGAGTTGTATGCACCTATTATGGTCTAGAACCGGCGATCCCAAAGGTGACAGCTTGGGACACAAAATGGGATGGTCCATAATTTGAGGATTCCATGTATCCATCGAGTTTATTGCTTTGTTCCGGTGCTCTTTGACAGGAGCACATTAATCTCCATAAGTTTCTTTATGACCCGTTTGTAGCGGGATGGTAGGACAAAAGATGTTGTGCAAGTTCTTATTGCAAGCACGCACAACTACCTATGGGGTACATGCCTAATATTTGATATTTGCCTAGATGATCATTAATTTTCTGTGTGCCTTGCCCCGTGTTAGAATTTATTACATGTTCACTCTTATTCATGCAGCGCCCGACCATACATCTCCCTAGCCTACAGTGCTTTAATCCTGCTGGTCACTAGTTGTTACTTTTCGCTGTTTCACTTTCGCTATCATCACTATTGATATCATATCAACGTTGCTACTAATACTTTGTTGCAAGCAAGCATATTTCATGTGCGGTTGAAATGACAACTCAACTGTCAAAGCTTATAAATACTCTCTGGTTCCCCTTGTGTCGAATCAATAAATTGGGTTAACTTACCCGCGAGAACACTACAATCGATCCCCCCACAGTTGAGGGTCATCACAAGTCAGCCCGATTTTTGGAAGGAGGGATTTATGCTCCTAGCGGAGACCTTCTAATGTGCACACTGTGGGGCTCCTTGGGCCGCTTGTAAGTCCGGTTAGGCCTTTAGTGGGCAATACGGTATAGAACACCGACAAGTAGTATTTGAACCGGAGTACTTGAGGGAACCAAATGCTGCCAATACAACCCGATTCTTGGTGATCAATTATCAATGGCGCGAGAGGTTTTCCAGGAATGCTTGATCGCATAGATTGTATGCACTGGGAGTGAAAGAACTGTCCATTTTCTTAGCGTGGGTAAATAAGGGGCATGTTAAAGCTTGCACGGTCATACTTGAAGTGTGATATCACAAGATATTTAGATTTCACACTATTTTTTCGGCATGACTAGTTCTCACAATAACACCAATGTGCTTCAAAGATCCCTGGTGTCTGAAAGGCTTGCAGAAGGGCATTGTCCATAGGTTAACTTTGAGATCAATGGCCACGAGTAGAACAAAGGATACTACCTTGTAGATGGTATCTATTCTCAATGGTCAACTCTTATGGAGACAATCTCCAATCCGATAGGAGAGAAAAGGACTAGGTTTGCCAAAGCACAAGAGAGTGCAAGCAATGATATGGAGCGTGATTTTGATGTGCTCTGATCTCGATGGGCTATCGTTCGACACCCTGCTAGGGCATTAATCACCAAAGAGATATGAAAAGTGATGGTTGCTTGTAACATACACAACATAATCGTAGAGGATGAGTGTAATGCCAGCATCTTCAACCGGGGGTTTGATTACCAAGATGAAAACGATGAGCCTAAACATGCACCGGCAACGTTTGCACAGTTCGCTCAATTTCATATAGAAATATGTGATTTTACACCCACATTCAACTTCAAAATAATTTGATTAAGCATATACGTACTCACCTTGACCTCCAATGGATGTATTGATTATAATCTTTAAATGTATTTATGAGAATTGAAATTTATTTGGTTGTAATCAACTATGAGATTTTTATTTGGTTATAAAACTATTTACTATGATGATGAATATACTATGTCTTTTATTTGATATATGCAAATTTTATTTTATTTGATATATGCAAATTTAAGAAAAATTAGCTGCAACAGCCGAGCGGATAACAAATGGCTCGCCCGGTTGGACGCACTATCCAGGTTTAAGCGAACGGGGCCGAACAAGCATCTATAATCAATCCAAATGAAAAAATGCGGACCAAGGCCACATCCATTCAGATTGTTCGGTTGAAGTTGACCTTATGGTTGAGGGACCAAACTTCACTCGCCTCTGGGCATTTCAAACAAAAGATATTTCATGCCTTCAACATCCAAAAAGGAATAAGTACACTCCTGTTCTTCTTTTTGCAATTCCACGATATATTCTTGAACGAATCCAGTGTAGTCTGGTAACCTCGTCATCGAGGTGGTGCGATTACCATCACACCATAGGCAGCATAAAAACATCACACAAATAGCACACAAATATCACAGAAATAACACATAACATAGTACCCAACATAGCACAAGTTCTCATCAAATGATACTACTAAAAGAAACCACTTAAAATAAACCTCGCCGGTAGGCCTAGACATTCATGTCATATGCATCGTCTTACTTCCCGCACTTGTTCACCACCTCAATACAATCGTGGTTGGACACGATGACCGTGAGGGTGTCGGGGGTAAGCAACTTGAACGTCACCATGTAGTCGATCTTGATCTTGTGGAAGGCGGCGAAGGCCCAACCCTGATCAAGGGTGACCCTACCGTCCACCAGGAGGACGGTAATCCTCCATGCGCAACTGTTGTTGGTCTTCAGCCTAAACTCCATCGGCACGATCTGGAAGTGCTTCCTGAACTCTAGGGGCGTTGATAGGGAGTCCAACTTCGCCGTATTGACGACCTTGCAGAAAGAGTTGGGCCCAACCTCAAGAACGTAGTGGTCGTAGTTCCGGTGCTTGGAAGGTGTGGCCTCCAAGATGTCGTTTCCCATGACCTCCACCACCTCCTCGGGCGGTACCTCCTCATTTCCCTTCTCCGTGGGAGTCACCACATCCTTGCCCTTCTCCATGGGCGACACCACCCCCTTTCCCTTATCGATTGGCAAGAAAAACACGAATGTCAAAGGTTGATCGACAATAATCCCACACCACATATAAATAACCACCCTCGATACTCAGTACCCACAACCCCTATAAATAACCACCCTGATGCTCACTACCACCACCAAACTCAATTATCCCTCTTCCACCTCTCCCTCTCCCTCTCCCTCTACTCCTGCATCTACCCACACATCCACCATCGCAATGACCTCCAACCCCAACCCCTTCCCATGGGCATTGTATGGAAGCCTTTCCTCCTTGGGGCCTGATGGAACTGAAGTAGTGCACCTTGTTGGTTACCCCAAGTGAAAGTTTGGATGTATCCTAGCAGCAAATTTCCCCTAGCAAAGATACCAAGGTTTAGAGTCAATCCAGTAGGACTCCGACGAAGACAAGTAGATGGTTCGGCAAGTGATGCGCCGTTTGAGAGATATCACTTGCTTTGCCTGGACCTTCACACACAACAGATGGCTTTGCTCCCAACGAGTACAAAGAGGTTTTCAATCTCTCTGGCCTTGTTGTTTACAAAGGATAAAATGCAAGGGTAGATACTAGTGATAATTGCAACAGAAAGTAAAAGCAGGAAATAAATTGAGGGTGTAAATAGTGGTGGAAATATGGACCGAGGTCCCATGATGTTCACTAGTGACGTCTCTCTCCCAAAAGACGATAAACAACCATGCGAGGTAAACAAATTACAGCTGGTCAATTGACAGGATTACAGACGCAAACCAATGCTAACTATGCTACAAAAGAAAGGAAGAGGCTCAAAAGCATGGGCCGTACGCAAAAACAAGTAGACCGAAATCCATCTGCATCTACTCACTAACCATCCACTTTAGATATCTATCCAGAACATCTTGCTGGTATTAAGTTGCGAGCCCCACCCAAAGTGTAAACCCAAAGCAACAGACAACTGCATTAAAATAACTTTGCGTAAAGCAAACAATCCTTGCAACCGTGGTTACAAGCACCGTTGTTTCCACCCTTGTGGCAACAACACATCCCCTGGACTCATGTTTCTTTCACTCAAGCTAGTCATCAGGGGGCATGAACCACAATCATGCATAACGCCCTCTGTTGGAATCACTACGTACTACTTGGCCAAAGCAATAAACAGCAACGGAGAACATGCAAGAATTACTCAAGAACACAAATATAAAAGGAGAAGAACCAAATATATTACTCATCACAATCTGAACATAGTTTCATAATCCATCAGATCCCAACAAACTCAATATAGCAACAACAGAAAGAATTACATATATGCCTTGATCATGTAGGGCAGCTCACAAGGTCTAATCCATGAAGAACAAAGAGGGGGAGAGGACATCACATTGCCACTGATCCTGGACCCATGGTCCAAGGTGGACTACTCACGGATCATCCGGGAAGCAGCCATGGTGGTGGAGAACTCCCGGAGGTCAATCCTCCATCCGGCAGGGTGCCGGGAAGAGGTCTTCTGGTGCTCCCGATCTTGGAAGCGCGGCGGCGGCGAAACAGAGGCGAGATTGCAAAAAAGGGTTTTGTCCTCGGGGTTTTCGGGACGAAGGAAATATATAGGCGAAGGGGGCAGCCAGGGGGCCACCAGGGGTCCAGGCGGCCTCCAGGCACGGCCCACCCTAGGTCGCGCCCCCTGGCCGCCTAGGCACCAGTTGGGCCCTCTGTCCCCCCTTCAGGCATCTGGAAGCTTCCGGTACGCTGGTTTTTTATATATTTTTCCCGGAATTTTTCTGGCATTTTACGTAATGGGAAAACCTGAAATAAAAAGACAGAAGAAAACAGAAATTGGCACTGGGGTGCACTGAGTTAATAGGTTAGTCCAAATATTATCAAAAGTGTATGAAAGTGTATCAAAAGCATAGCAATATTACCCAAAACACGCATGGAGCAAGCAGAAATTATAGATACGTTTGGGACGTATCAACATCCCCAAGCTTAATTCCTGCTCGTCCTCGAGTAGGTAAATGATAACAAGCATAATTTCTGTGGTGACATGGTACCAACCATATAAGAACTTTTAAATTAAGCAATCAAGGCATGTAATTCAATTCAAGTCATAACAAGCAAGATTCTATATTAGCATTGAAACATTCAACATAAGAACATAAAGGTGCAAGAGTTCTCGTTGTCCGTGACTCGAATGTCTCCAAATGGTGTTTGCATGCAAGAAGTGGGGAATGGGAATACGAGAGAAAAACATAGTGTTTTTTGGTTGAGAACTCAATCTAATAAAGTTTCACACTTAGTCTTCTTTGGAATCTTATCTTGACTCATCCCTAGACCACTAGCCAGGTACAAGTCAAACTGATCCACTCCCTTTCGATATTTTGAGCACTCATGCAATGGATGAGCGTAAGCAAGAAAATTGACACTTAGGATGGCAAAGAGAGAGAGATGGTGGAGGAGGAAGACAAATAGGGTGTGAAAGGCTCACATCAAAGAGGACAATCATAGGCGAGAGAAATCCAAATGATAGATATGATGTGAGGAGTAGGAATTGCCATGCAACAGATGCACATGTGAGCTATGGAAAGCTCTCCAATGGAACTAGTGGGGGTGCATCCAACTTGCTTGCTCACGAATACCTATAGCTCATTTGAGGAGTCTCATCATTGGAATATACAAGCCAAGTTCTATAGTGTAAAGGTACCCACATATCTATATGCATGTATGATCATCTCTATTGATTACAAGATATACGAGGGAGTATGAGTGTGGATCTCTCAATAGGAATAGTAGTGTTGCCCCTTCTCTCTTTTTATTTTCTTTTTTCTCTTTTTTCTTATTTTTTGTATTTTTTGGTGGCCTAAATGGCTCTTTCTATTTAACTCTCATTTGTCCTCTTTGGGATCTTTTAAATTTGTCCTCTTTGGGATCTTTTCCTCACTAGGGGAAACACACTATTTTACAAGAAGTATAGAAGATCTTTCACACTTTACGAAAGTACTCAACATAAAGAAGAAGCTATCATGATGTATGCAAATGTATGCCTCTGCCAGTGTAGCAGGAACATGTATGACATGAAGATCAAGTCGTGAGAAGGTGGATGTTGCATGGCAATATATCTCGGAAAGGCTATGGAAATGCCTTGATAGGTAGGTATGGTGGCTGTATTGAGGAAAGACATAAGGAGGTTTATGATGACAGAGTGTATCATGCCAAGGGTTTGGATGCACCGGCGAGGTAGGCGCCAACTCTCGGAGTGAGAAAAGGCAACGCACGGTAACGAAGAGGCTAGAAAATATGAGGAGGTGGAAGTGTCAAATTTCGAATACTTACATTAGTTCGAAGAACTCATGCACTTATTATCGGTAACTCTCAATCTAATCAGGAGGTTCACGAAGAGACAAGTACCCCGAGGAGGATTGTATGGGGGTTTGGTTATCCTTGTGCATCCTCGACTCATGGTACGTGAGTGTACTCTAATGTCCGATCCTTCCAAAGATTAGTGATCCATCTAGTAGCTAGAGTTCTCAACTAGTTTTTTTAGTTTTTGAAAATAAACACGGATTTCCCAAAATACGACATATATCACTAATAGGCTAGAGCTCTTGACACCAAAAGTTCAAACATTACTCACAACAATAACTCAAAACTATTGCAAGTTACTACTCCCTCTGATCCATAATAAGTGTCGCTCATTTTGTACTAAGCTATTATAAACTTTGTACTACATGAGCGACACTTATTATGGATCAGAGGGAGTACTACAATTGAATAGCAACCTCAATTACCTACTTCAAGTCAATACACACAACTCAATGCAACAAGCCAACTCTCTAAACAAGATAAACATGAAAACTCAAGAGAGTTCCAGCAACAAACTAAACAAAATATCTTAAAAAGATAAGCATGAAAATTAAGAGCTAAGCATGACAGCAGCTACGAAAAGATAAAGAACGCACAACAAAAGAAAGATAAACATGAAAATCCTATGATGTGTTCTAGTTTAAAGTGGAGCGTGTTTCTCTCCCACACAAAGAAAGCTGGGTTCTAACTTGTTATGAACAGCAATCAAAGCTAAAGAAAAGTAAAAAAATAAAGAGAAAGACGCTCCAAGCATAGCACATAACGCATGAAGTGATAAAAATATAGTGGAACGATGGACGAACTGATAATTGTTGATGAAGAAGGGGATGCACGGGGGGCATCCCCAAGCTTAGACGCTTGAGTCTCCTTGAATATTTCTTGGGGGTGCATGGGGCATCCCCAATCTTGACCGTTTGACACTCCCGGATCTTCTTTCATCATCTTCCCTCGCACACTTGAAAACTCCCTTCATACATAACTCATCATAAGATGATTAGAGAGGTTAGTACCCATAATAAAACAATTTACCTGTACTGGAAATAAAGATATTCTTGAAGGGCTACTATTTCTAAAGATTGCCAAAACGTTTTTGCAAAGAAAAAGCTAGCGCAAGACTTGCAAAACCGAGGAAAGGCAAAACGTGGTAGAATCTGTGAAAAACAGACCAGCAGGTAGTAAATAAAAAAAATTGGGGTACTTCTGCAACTCAAATCGAAAAAACTCAGAACAGACGCCCGAAAGCTAATTGTATGGAGCATGTTGTCAAAACAATTCAGATCAAAAAGATGATCTGGTGATTTATCGTGGATTTTTCCGTCTAAGGACAAAATCTATTTTCTGCACAACATGTCACAACTTTTGAACTTTCTTGCAATCGGAGGCTAAACTTGGCACAAAGCTGGAAAATAAAGATACAATGATGTTGCTATAGTAGCAACAATCATCAAGACCACTAAAACAGAAGTAAAAAACATCTTGGGTTGCCTCCCAACAAGCGCTTTCTTTTATGCCTTTTAGCTAGGCATGAAGATTATAAAATATGCTCTCAAGAGAATAAGAGTTGAAGCAAAAGATAGCATCAAGAAGCAAATAAGAAACAGATTTAAGCCTAACCCACTTCCTATGCATAGGCTTCTCTTAAGAAAATAAATCAAAGAAGCACAAAGTGACATGCATAGGAAGATGGAACAAGAACAACTTCAAAACTTTCATCATGAAGAGAGGTGTTTTTGTAACATGGTAGTTTCTACAGCCAAACTTTCCTCTCTCAAAGTAATTTTTAGTAGCATCATGAACAACATCAAGAATATAACTATCACATAAATCATGTTGTTCATGACCTACAAGCACACGTGTATAGTTTTCAACACGGTTTTTAGGATCATAAGATAAATGCATCCCATCACATTGAGCCTCAATAAGAGCACAATTCTTTGAAATATGAGTTGGAGATTTCAGAAGGATAATAGTACAATCAAGTGTGGGTGCAATAACAACAATTTCATGCTTAACATAAGGAACTATAGCAAGTTCATCTTTGTAAGCATCATCCATATTGGCATCATGGCCATCAATAAAGAAAGTATCAAGATCTTCAGAAAGGGATGTATCAAGTGAGTCCTCGGAATCAAGGGATTCCTCATCAAAGCAATCATTAGCCTCTTCTTGGGAAGCAAACATTTTGTTTTTAAAATCCTCAATGTAATCATTGCAAACATAATTCTCAAAGCAATATTGAAGCACTGCAAAATTTTCAGACTTGTGAATAGTATCTAATACTTTTCAATCAAAGAAGCAATCTCATAAGCACCCTTGAAGGCAACAAACTCTTCAATCTTTTCAACATGGAAGTAATCATACACACCTTTAGCATAAGAAGATAGGATCTCATTTTCATTAAACTCACATTGGAAAGGAAGGTGTTTACGATCTATACTAGAACAGCAAGTAAAATCATAAATGTGGCATAAACACTCAGCATAGCAATAAGAAACTTGTATTTGATCCCATAAGTGTTTCCCTTTCTGAGATAAGCGGTGTCATGTATAATGAACATGCTCATCCAATGATTTTCCCTCAACCAAGTCGGTTGGGTTTTTAGCGCGAGCACAAATAGATCGGAGACGATCCAAGTGAAACATGTCCATCCTACCATATTTTGGTGTTTCCACACCCGTGGTGAGGATATCATCAAAAGGAAGAGAAAGGCAAAGACAAAAAGCAATTATTTTTTTGGTTTTCCAGAAAGACTCAAAGGAAAAAACTAGAAAGTAAACTAACAAGACTAAAAATCAAAGGTAAAAGATAGTGTGCAACTCCCCTATCTTGAAGAGCGGAGTCCCCGGCAACGGCGCCAGAAATGAGCTTGATGGCACTGAAGTAGTGCACCTCATTGGTTACCCCAAGTGGAATGTTGGATCTAGCCTAGCATCAAATTTCCCTTGGCAAAGATACCAAGGTTTAGAGTCAATCCAGTAGGACTCCGACGAAGAAAAGTAGGTGGTTCGACAAGTGATGCGTCGTTTGAGAGATATCACTTGCTTTGCATGGACCTGTACACACAACAGATAGCTTTGCTCCTAATGAGTACAGAGAGGTTGTCAATCTCTCCGGCCTTGTTGTTTACAAAGGATAAAATGCAAGGGTAGATAGTAGTGATAATTGCAACAGAAAGTAAAAGTAGGAAATAAATTGAGGGTGTAAATAGTGGTGGAAATATGGACCGGGGTCCCATGATGTTCACTAGTGACGTCTCTCTCCCAAAAGACGATAAACAACCATGTGAGGTAAAAAGTTACAGTTGGGCAATTCACATGATTATGGACGCAAACCAATGCTAACTATACTACAAAAGAAAGGAAGAGGCTCAAAAGCATGGGCAGTACGCCAAAACAAGTAGACCGAAATCCATCTGCATCTACTCACTAATCATCCACCTTGAGATATGTAAGGCCCGATATGCGGTACTGTTCCAGATCTAGTTGTTTCCATCCAAATCCGGGGACGAAGCACATATCGATCCCACCGCGACATATGACGAAGTCATATGCCCCGGATTTCCAACATGATATCACAACATTACAGATACAAAGATACAACATCTCATACAATCGGCATACAACTGCCTTGAATACAATACAATAGCAGAAGATACATGTCTGAGTACAGACTACAATCAATTGCCTAGTGGCAAAGAGAAAATCATCGATCCCCATAACCACATGGGTCCAGGCCCTCCGTCGGGATCCGCCTAACTAGTCGTCGTCGAGTCTCCACGTGAAACGTCGATCACCATACCTGTTGTCGATCAAGAAACCTGAAAAGAGTTTGGGGGTAGTATCATGAGTACAGAAGTACTCAGCATCCAACTGTAGTGGTCAACTGACCCAGCAAGGACTTCATCACTCGTCATTCTAGGACAACTAGTAGTTTACGGTAAGGATGGGGTAAGTGGTGAGGTTGCTGCCGCACTAGCATTTATGAAGTGGCTAACGATCTAGAGAGTAAGATAAGAAGCCAAGCATTTGATGAGGAATCACCTCCAACAAGTCTACTATCCACCTACTTACGCAAGCATAACACCTATCCTATCCTTTTCCTCCTCTTCGCATCTCGACGAAGAAGAAGCAGTCAAGGAACACACACGTTGATCAAGTTATATTAAGATTATCTCAGTTGTTGTTGTCTATGAACAAGGAGTAGGTCTCAAGTCGTCCATAACCGTGGACACGGCTTCTCGAAAAGATTTAACCCTTCAGGGGTGTACCAACTTCCCATTACAAGGCTCCGCACGCATGCCCATCTCTCTCAGTTTCTACCCATCACAGGCAGCCATTTTATTATTTAGTCCCGAGAGATACGAAACGACAGGTCCCTCTAACTAACAACGAACAAATCCGGGTGGCCCCCGGTGAGTCGACATCCAACTCAAAAGCCGGTCGCGCTCTCGAATTGGCCTCTACCGTCTGGACGAGGTCGGGTTAGATACCCAAACTAATGTGGGCAGCCCCCTAGCTCCTTGGCGTGGACCAATAGAGAAACCCTGTCTCCGCTGGCCCAAGTTGTTTTAAAGAATATCTGCCAGGAGCGACCCAACAGACACACACACGGTTTTCAAATGGTAAATCAGCTTGGGCCACCACTAGAAATGTTTGAAGCTAGATAGGTAAGAAAAGGGAACCCCAAAAAATCCCACACGCGGTTAGGCACGCTCAGTCTTAGAACCAATACCCGAAACTCGGATCCTAGGTGACTCGAATGGAACAAAGCGTCGGGGCGGGATAGCCTAGACCTTCCATCCTTCGTCGAGTATAGTCAACATTATAATAATCATATCATCAACAACAATATAATAATGTGATAGCCCAAACCAAGGAGTAACAGGAGGTAACATCGTAGCATCCTAAGCATGCATACTAAGCAGGGGCTGAGCAACGAGCAATAGTAACATAGCAGTACAAGGTTTGCTGGGAGGGGACTGATACACGAGATAACTTCTCGCCCACGTTGGTTACCCCAAGTGGAAGGTGAGATGTAGATAGCAGCAAATTTCCCTTAGCAAAAATTCTAAGGTTGAGTATCGTCCAGGAGGACTCCAACAGATACAAGTAGGTGGTGAAGTGAACAATGGCGCCGTTTACAACCTAAGGTTGCTTACGTCACCTGGACCTGCACACACAACAGATAGCTTCGCTTCCCAACGAGTACAGAGGAGTTGTCAATTCCTCCGGCCTTGTTGTTTACGAAGGATAAAACGCACGGGATAATAATGATAGTGATAGCTGCGGAAAAGTAAATATTGAAACTAAATTGATAGTGTGAACAGTGGTGGAAGTATGGACCGGGATCTCATGATGTTCACTAGTGATGTCTCTCTCCCAAAAGACGATAAAATAGCCATGCGAGGTAAACAAATTACAGCTGGGCAATTAACAGGATTATGTGCGTAAACCAATGCTAATTATGCAAAACAGAAAGGAAGAGGCTCAAAAGCACGGGCGGTACGCCAAGACAAGTAGACCGAAAGCCATTTGTATCTACCCACTAATAATCCACATCTATGTGGTATTTCTGTCAGTCTTGCGACGTTTAGCGTCAGTGTTATGGATGTTTAGTATTATTATCAAGATTCATAACATACACCCTATTCATAATGGAAGTATGGCCTTTACGTTATTCATAGCTTTGAACAACTCTCTTGCAACAAACATGATTCAAAATGATGTTTTGCAACAAGGCTAAAGTGTAGTAACAATTTACTCAACTCTAAAATGAATTATGAAGATAATCATAGAGTCAACACACGGTATAGTAAACCTTTTACCGTGTTCCCGAGCGTGTCAAAACTCATCATTAGCTAGTCATAAAGGCCATAGTATTTCTTGCATCGAGTTGCAACAATATGCAATCGATGTGATATTCCGGTGATCAACAGTTTAATCACAATATACAGAACCCATAATTAACTGCTTAATCATAATTCCCAAGAATTACATCTCTTGACCAGCAATGAATTCATCTATAACTCCGTATGACTTTCATTTCTGAGCTGGTTATTCCAGTCTTCTTTCGTTTTGCCTTTATACGTATCATAGTTCTATTTCCAATGTCACTCCTACTCACAGAAGATCACACATGATCAAGGGTGGCGCAGGCCATGGACTTTCTGGCGTGTAAGTCTTACTAACACCCTATGGAACTTCCTTTCCCTTAATCCTCATCATCATATGATCATTGTTCTTCTGGATCCCACACTTATCAGTTTTGTTTAGAGCACAATGAACATTTTCACTAATGCTTACAATCATACATTGTACTAGATATCTTATATCCAACATTAATTGTCTTACTACTGAAAACTTATTTTTCAGTTCCATGAATATAACATAACTATCCCAAACTTTTCGAAGTTCGGGTTTCATGGTGGTGAAGACAATGCACTTAGCTGTCGTGGAATTCTAGCATTTTGGATTATGTACATAAGTCACATCATCCATTGCATTAGCGGGAGAGCATCGAAAATTAGCGATAGGACATGGTCCTTCTCGGCACTATTGAGGATAGTCCTCACAATACGGTACCAATCGTAAAGTTTTTACCAGATAATACAGTTAATCAAAAACAATTGGGAAGGTGGTAACGCGAGCCATTATTCTACAACGATAATGCAAATACTAAGACTTTGTTCATAATTAAGTTGCACTTGTGATTAATCAATTTAATTACTAAGTGCGCTCCCACTCAGATCAATATCTCTCGTAATTGATGCTGGAGTGATTCAAGATCCAACCCAATCGTCCGCCATTGATGTGACATCACTGATGACTTAGACTGGACCGGTAGGCCAACTTGCCAATCACGCCAAAGGTGATTCTTGTTCATCTTTCGATGGGCGTGTTCCGGTAGCAAACTTTTATCCAAACCGTCAAGACAACCAAGTGTAATTGCTGTGTGTTCTTTTAACACACCCGTCTTTTATGCGTCACACCGTGTGCACCCATGTGACATGACCTGCTCCGGTGTGAAACATAGTATAGACGGTGCTACAGTTGGAAGAACACTATCAACTTGATATTGTTTTGCGAGAGATCACCCTAATAAAATACGACTACCGCGCATCAAACAAGGGTGCAACAAAGGGATAAACATCACAGGCAGTTCATAAAATTATGTGATATAGTATAGCCCTTTGCTTCGTGAAGTCTTCATTGTCTTCACGTCGTCGTGGTTGAAGTCACCGTGTCCACCAACTTTGTCCTTGGCGTCGGGAACATCACCACGGCTTCCGGCATGTGCGTCGGGGTCCACCTCCGCATCGTAGATCATCACCTTGCATCTATCTATTGCTTTGCCTCGAGCTAATAAACAGTTCTGGCACACAGGCCATAATTAAGTGACAATCATATGACTCCAGTCATCATGCCGTACCACGACACGCAGGTCGCGAATAAATATTACATAACATATAGCATCTCATACAAACACATTGCAAATCTTGAAGGCTATACCACATCACATGCATACTCTGCAAAAACGAGTTAGATCGCCATCTACACGGGTTGTTGCAAATTTTATCGTGGTTGTTAAGCAGGTTTACAAGGCAAACAAGAAACCCTAGATAAAACAAAACACGATACTTCTTTTGTTGCTAGTTTAACATACGGGGTGCGTGCAGCAACTAATGCCACAAGCCAAACTTCGTTAAACGCGTGACCCCCGTGTGGATTTGAGTTCATAAAATCCACAAGCCCCTCCATGTTAAATCTTCTATTGCGAGATTAAGATGAGATCCAAGGAGTTTGATGTAGACCATGATCAAGGCAACCAGCATACTGAAAGCAGCATAGAGAGATCGATGGAAAACTCAATCCTTGTAGCAAAACCTCAACTTGCCATCAAGCATAGAAAAAATCACATGACAGGGAAGCAACAAGAAAATCAATGCCTCATATCACACATATGATCTAGACCTAAACATGCATCTAATCAAGGATCGCTCATGATACCAGTGTTTGGGAAACGTAGTAGAAAACAAAAAATTTCGGCCTACGAATCAAGAACCCAAGATCATCCAAGAAGATTGCATACAAGGTTTTAGGTCATGGCTCACCAACCGATGTAGCGGAAGTAGAGTTGGTGAAGCTCGTGGACGTAGTGGAAGTAGATCTCGCAAGTTCTCCCACGAACAGTCCCTCGATCAATCCCACGAACAAGTCCCGCGATCTAGTCCCACGGACAAGTCCCATGAACAAGCTCCTCGAAGAAGGGTCGAAGGTACGACCCCTCCATTAGTATCCACACATCCCATAGCAGCAATCCAGCAGCGCTCCGCCGTCCAGAGATGAATGCCACCGAGAAAACTAGAGGGAGAAAACCCTAACGGATTCCGATCTAGAACAGCGTCTAAACCGGGGTCTAAAAGTGGAGCAACGGGGTTTAGAGGAGGGAGGGTGGCGCATAGGCCTTGGGGACAAGTTGTCTTGCGCCCCCCACCCCTCCCCACATTATATAGGTGGCCAAGCGGCCCTTGGAGCGCAGCTCAAAGGGAATTGGGAGTCCAACTTGGACTCCCAAGCCTTCCAAACCTTACCACACCTTCCCACCGGAAAACTGCCATAATGGGTTTTGGTATTCCCACCTGGAGGAGGTTTCCTTCCCCTTGGTGCGCCCCCACCCCCTTGGCCGGCCAGGGAAGCCTAGGTGGCTTGCCCCCCAAGGCTAGGGGCGCAGGGGAGTGGGTGGTACTGCCCGGAACCTTCCGGAACCTTCTAGAAGCTTCCAGGACCTTCCGGGACCTACCGGGACTGTTTCGGGACATTCCGGACACTTTTGGAGCACTTCCAATACCTTCCGGAACCTCTAACGAATGTTCCGGAGCCATATAAATGGGTTTCGGAGCCATCCGGGCAAAGGTTATTATGTCTGGTGAACACAACATATTGTTTAAGATGTCCACCGATCACCGAAACTATTCCGGTTGATCGTAAACTTTCCCATTAGCATTTTCATATGTTCCGGAACCACCTGGGACTACTCCAGAGTGATCCGGACATATCCTTAAATACCCAAAACTACTTTTGGTGCCCTTATGAACTATTTCATAAATCCCCGGAACTACTTCCGGTACCTGTATGAACTATTCTGCTTTGCTTCCACTAAACCTTCTACCATACTAGTATTCTAACAGACTACTGCTCGTTAAGTGTGTGACCCAATAGGTTCGGTATAATGCGGACATGACTCAGAACATCTTCCGGACATAGGTCAACAGCCTTTCTTCAATAGCCAATAATCAACAGCGGAGCCATGGACACCCATGTTGACTCCCGCACATACACGAAGAAACTTCGAGTGAACCATTATGTTTATTCATGTACCATTCCCTTTGCTTCGTGATATATGACAAAGTTAGAGGAGAGAAGTTTGGCACCCATGTGTAACAACTTTTGAACACAAGCCACTCGTTATCCTCTTTGCTCGTTTGTCCCTTTTCTCGTTATCGTATTCCGGTATCCCCGTGACTGAATCACAATGCGTCTGGCCAGACTATAATGGATACCGTCATACCGAGTGGGCCCAAAGTGAATATCTTCTTCATCGTGAAGGAGCAAATCCCATTCTTGAACTATCACAGTCACTAGCCACACCATCTGACATACCCAGAACTTATTTTACTACTTCCCATTTACGGGAGGATTCATCTAAGAACCAAAGCATGTCTTCCTGTGTGAAGCAACTCGATACTCTCATGGTCTAAGGAATTACGTATATGATAACATTTCATGATATGACTTATAACGTAGTTATGATGTGATCTCTAAGTATATCATTAAATACTGGGGTCGGTTCAACATCATTGTTCTGCTAACAATATGTTCCCATTGCTACTGACATCCTTGTTACAAGAACAATGTCCATGATTAAGAAAACGTAATCATCAGTTAGCACATGAGCTGGTCTTAGAGGCTAAACCAGGAACTCTTGGTGTTTACATTTCCACACATGCAAATGAGTTTTCTTCTGAATCTCACAGTCAGGGTCATTGCAATTATAGCACAGAAATATAAACATTAATTATGAACGTGGAAATATATATATAATAACATTTTATTATTGCCTCTAGGGCATATTTCCAACAAATAGCACATCCCCTAGACTCATG
This sequence comes from Bromus sterilis, assembly GCA_950022295.1. Classification (NCBI taxonomy): domain Eukaryota; kingdom Viridiplantae; phylum Streptophyta; class Magnoliopsida; order Poales; family Poaceae; genus Bromus; species Bromus sterilis. The sequence continues at coordinate 134,641,654 of OX465597.1, forward strand.
TTTCTGTCACTCAAGCTAGTCATCGGGGGGCATGAACCCACAATCATGCATAACGCTCCCTCTTGGAGTCACTACCTACTACTTGGCCAAAGCAATAAACAACAACGGAGAACATGCAAGAGTTACTCAAGAAGATAAATATAAAAGAAGAGAATCAAATATATAACTCAATCACAATCTGAACATAATCTCATCATCCATCGGATCCCACCAAACTCAGCATAGCAACAGCATAAAGATTACATATGTGCCTCAATCATGTAGGGCAGCTCACGAGGTCTAATCCATGAAGAACAAAGAGGGGGGAGAACATCACATAGCTACAGATAATGGACCCATGGTCCAAGGTGGATTACTCACGGTTCATCCGGGAAGCATCCATGGTGGTGGAGAATCTCCCGGAGGTGATTCCTCCCTCTGGCAGGGTGCCGGGAAGAGGTCTTCTGGTGCTCCCAATCTTGGAAGCGCGGCGGCGGCGGAACAGAGGAGAGATCGCGAAAAAGGGTTCCGTCGCCGAGGGTTTCTCGTCACGGGGAATAAATAGGCGAAAGGGGGAAGCCAGAGGTGGGCCAGGGGCTCCAGGCGCCCCACTGGCCTCCTGGGGGGCCCCTGGCTCCCCTCTGTCCCCTCTCAGGATTTTCTCGAAGCTTCCGGTATGCTGATTTTCCTATAATTTTCCCGGAATTTTTCTGGTACTTTTAGTAAGGGGGAAACCTGAAATAGAAAAACAACAGAAAACAGGAACTTGCACTGGGGTGCACTGAGTTAATAGGTTAGTCCAAATATGATCAAAAGTGTATGGAAGTTCATCAATATCATAGCAATATCACACAAAAGAGGCATGGAGAAAGCAGAAATTATAGATACGTTTTGGACGTATAAACATCCCCAAGCTTAATTCCTTCTCGTCCTCGAGTAGGTAAATGATAACAAGCATAATTTCTGTGGTGACATGCTAACAACCATATAAGAACTTTGTAATTAAAGCAATCAAAGCATGAAATTCAATTCAAGTCATAACAGGCAAGAGTCTATATCTAGCATTGAAACAAGCAACATAAGAAAATAAAGGTGCAAGAGCTCTCGCTGTCCGTGACTCGAATGTCTCCAAATGGTGTTTGCGTGCAAGAAAGGGGATAGGGATATACGAGAAAAAGTATTTTTATTGTTGAGAACTCAATCTACTAAAGTGTCACACTTGGTCTTCTTTGGAATCTTATCTTGACTCATCCCCAGACCACTAGCCAGGTACAAGTCAAAATGATCCACTTCTTTTCGACATTTTGAGCACTCATGCAATGGATGAGCGTAAGCAAGAAAGTTGCCACTTAGGATGGCAAAGAGAGAATAAGGTGGAGGAGGAAGACAAAAAGGTGTGAAAGGCTCACATCAATGAGGACAATCATAGGCGAGAGAGAGCCAAATGATAGATATGATGTGAGGAGTAGGGATTGCCATGCAACGGATGCACATATGAGCTAAGGTAAGCTCTCCAAGGGAACTAGTGGGGGTGCATCCAACTTGCTTGCTCAAGAAGACCTAGAGCTCATTTGAGGAGGCTCATCATTGGAATATACAAGCCAAGTTATATAGTGTGAAGGTCCCCACATAGTTATATGCATGAATGATAATCTCTATGGAGTACAAGATACAAGATGGAGTACGAGTGTGGATCTTCTCAAAAAAAAGAATAGTAGTGTGCCCCCTTCTATCTCTTTTTTCTCTTTCTCTTTTTTTTATTTTTATATTTTTTTTGTATTTTTTGGTGGCCTCAATGGCTCTTTCTATTTAACTCTCATTTGTCCTCTTTGGGATCTTTTAATTTGTCCTCTTTGGGATCTTTTCCTCACTTTAGGGGCATCACTCTATATATTACAAAAAGTATAGAAGATCTTTCACACTTTACAAAGTACTCGAAATATAAAGAAAATGTAAATATCATGATGTATGCAAATGTATGCCTCTGCCAGTGTAGCAGGATATGCAATGATACTAGCGCGTCATGTAGCAATGATTAGGGCAAGGCCCAACTAGCATACGGCTCATCGATCAAGCAACTAGCATGTATGACATGAAGATCAAGTCATGAAAAGATGGATGTTGCGTGGCAATGTATCTCAGAAAGGCTATGGAAATGCCTTGATAGGTAGGTATGGTGGCTGTTTTGAGGAAGGATATAAGGAGGCTTATGATGACAGAGTGTATCGTGCCAAGGGTTTGGATGTACCGGCGAAGGTGGACGCTAACTCTCGGAGTGAGAAGAAAGCAATGCACGGCACAGGAAAGGCTAGCAAAATATGGGAAGGTGGAAGTGTCAACTTTCGAATACTCACATTAGTCCGAAGAACTCATGCACTTATTATCGGTAACTCTCAATCTAATAAGGAGGTTCACAAAGAGACAAGTACCCCGAGGAGGAGTGTATGGGGGTTTGGTTATCCTTGCGCATCCTCGACTCATGGTACGTGAGTGTTCTCTAATATTCGACCCCTCAGAAGAGTAGTGATCCAACTAGTAGCTAAAGTTCTTAACTAATTTGTAGGTTTTTGAAAATAAACACGGATTTCCCAAAATACGACATCTATCACTAATAGGCTAAATCTCTTGACACAAAAAGTCCTAACATTACTCAAAACAACACCTCAAAACTTTTGCAAGCTACTACTACAAAAAGAATAGCAACCTCAATTACCTACTTCAAGTCAAGACACAAAACTCAGTGCAACAGGCAAACTCTCTAAACAAGATAAACATGAAAAATAAAGAGAGTTCCAGCTACAAACTAAACTAAAGCTCTTTAAAAATATAAACATGAAAGGTAAGAGCAAAGCATGACAACAACTACGGAAAGATAAAGAACAAACACAGCAAAGATAAGAAGGAAAAAGTCCTATGTTGTGTTCTAAATTTTGGAAGTGGAGCGTGTTTCTCTCCCACACAAATAAAGTTGGGTTCTAACTTGTTATGAACATAAATCAAAGCTAAAGAAAACTAAAAACAAAACCTAAGAGCGAGACGCTCCAAGAATAGCACATAACGCATGAAGTGATAAAAATATAGTGAAACGAGAGACGAACTGATAATTGTCGATGGAGAAGGGGATGCACAGGGGCATCCCCAAGCTTAGACGCTTAAGTCTCCTTGAATATTTCTTGGGGGTGCATGGGGGCATCCCCAAGCTTGAACGCTTGATACTTCTTAATCTTCTTTCATCATCTTCCCTCGCACACTTGAAAACTCCCTTCATACATAACTCATCATAATCTGATTAGCGAGGTTAGTACCCATAATAAAATAATTTTTTCTCTACTGGAAATAAAGATAACCTTGAAGAGCTACTGTTTCTCAAGAGTGCCAAAAAGTTTTTGCAAAGAAAAAGCAAGCTTAAGGTTTGCAAAACGAAGGAAAGGAAAAAAAGGACAGACTCTGTGAAAAACAGACCAGCAGGTAGAAAGGAATTTTTTAGGGGTACTTCTGCAACTCAAATAAAAAAGCTCAGGACATAAGAAAGTTTCGAAATTGTATAGATCATGCTGCGTAAAAAATTCAGCTCAAAAATATGAACTGGGATGTTTCTCTGATTTTTCTAGTCACGAGGACAAAATCTGTTTTCTGGACAGCATGTCACAACTTTCACTTCCCTTGTCGTATGAGGCTATAAAAGGCACACAACTTGAAAAGTAAAGATACAATGATGTTGCTACAGTAGTAAAAATCATCAAGACCACTAAAAACAGAAGAAAAACAAAAAGGAAATCCTAAATTCGTTGCGGGATGCCTCCCGAAAGCGCTTTCTTTTACGACTTTAAGCTAGGCATAAAGATTATAAAAGATGCTCTCACAAGAGAATAGGAATTTTAGCAAAAGAGAGCATCAAGAAGCAAATTTGAAACACATTTAAGCCTAACCCACTTCCTATGCATAGGCATCTTGTAAGAAAATAAGTCAGAGAAGCACAAAGTGACATGCATAGAAAGGTGGAACGGGAACAATTTCAAAACTTTCAACATGAAGAGAGGTGTTTTTGCAACATGGAAGTTTCTACAACCAAACTTTCCCCTCTCAAAGTAATTTTCAGTAGTATCATGAACAACATCAAGAATATAACTATCACATAAATCATGTTGTGCATGACCTACAAGCTCACGTGTATAATTTTCAACACGGTCTTTAGGACCATAAGATAAATGCAACCTATCACATTGAGCCTTAATAAGAGCATAATTCTCCGGAATATGATTTGGAGATTTCAAAAGGATAATAGGACAATAAATTTTGGGTGCAATAGAAAAAAATTCATGCTTAACATGAGGAACTATAGAAAGTTCATTTCCGTAAGCATCATCCATAGTGGCATCACGGCCATAAGCATAGAAGGCATCGAGTTCATCAAAAAGGGATATTTCAAAAGAATCCATAGGATCATAACACTCATATAAGGTAAGATTCAAAGAGTTACTCTCATTAGAAGGTAGGCATGGAGGGCTCCATTCTTCCTCCTTTTGTTCGTCACTCTCCTCCTCTTTTTCATCCAAGGAGCTTTCAGGTTCAACAATTTCTTCTTCCATAGAGTCCTGCAAAACATTAGTCTCTTCCTTTGGGGGAGAGGTTCTCTCAAGATGATCAGTAATATAATAATTTGCATCGTAATTTTCCAAACAATAGTTAAGTATAGCAAGACTCTCAGATTTGTAAGGGGCATCAGCAATATTTTTAAGAAGAGAAGTAATTTCATAGGCACCCTTATAAGCAACAAATTCTTCTATTTTCTCTGCATCATCAAAATCATAATTTCTCTTAGCATAAGAAGCTAAGGTTTCATCATCATTGTACTCACATTGGAAATAAAGGTGTTTGTGCCTTATAAAGCAACAAGATTCATCCCTGCAGAAAGATATATTATATATTGAGCACAAGTTTCTAGCATAGTCATACAACTGGTGTATTTGTTTCCATAAGTGTATCCCCTTTTGAGACAAGTGGTGTTCCTTGTACCACTTTTGTTGATCCTCGGTAAATCCTCCATGCCAATAAGATCTGGTTTCAAAGAAGTCAGACATTGATTGGCAAGTAAGGAACTAGACATACTGTTTTTTTGGATTTTTGATAAAGGACACGAAGATAAAAACTGAAAGGTAAACTAACAAGACTAAAAAGCAAAGATAAAAGATAGTGTGCAACTCCCCTATCTTGAAGAGCGGAGTCCCCGGCAACGGCGCCAGAAATTTGCTTGATACACGAGATAACTTCTCGCCCCCGTTGGTTACCCCAAGTGGAATGTGAGATGTAGATATCGGCTAATTTCCCTTAGCAAAAATGCTAAGGTTGAGTATCATCCAGGAGGACTCAAAGAGATACAAGTAGGTGGTGAAGTGAACAATGGTGCCGTTTACAACCTAAGGTTGCTTACTTCACCTGGACCTGCACACACAACAGATAGCTTCGCTTCCCAACGAGTAAAGAGGAGTTTTCAATTCCTCCGGCCTTGTTGTTTACAAGGATAAAATGCACGGGATGATAATGTTAGTGATAGCTGCAGAAAAGTAAATACTGAAAGTAAATTGATAGTGTGAACAGTGGTGGAAGTATCGACCGGAATCTCATGATGTTCACTAGTGATGTCTCTCTCCCAAAAGACGATAAAATAGCCATGCGAGGTAAACAAATTACAGCTGGGCAATTGACAGGATTATGTGCGCAAACCAATGCTAATTATGCAAAACAGAAAGGAAGAGGCTCAAAAGCACGGGCGTTACGCCAAGACAATTAGACCAAAATCCGTCTGTATTTACCCACTAATAATCCACCTTGAGATATCTATCCAGAACATCTCGCTGGTATTAAGTTGTGAATCCCACCCAAAGTGTAAACTCACAGCAACGGACAACTGCATTAAAGAACTTTGCGTAAAGTAAACAATCCTTGCACCCGCCAGTACAAGCACCATTGTTTTCCCCTTGTGGCAACTGCACATCCCCTAGACTCATGTTTTTGTCACTCAAGCTAGTCATCGGGGGCATGAACGCACAATCATGCATAACGCTCCCTCTTGGAGTCACTACCTACTACTTGGCCAAAGCAATAAACAGCAACGGAGAACATGCAAGAGTTACTCAAGAACATAAATGTAAAAGAAGAGAATCAAATATATAACTCAATCACAATATGAACATAATCTCATAATCCATCGGATCCCAGCAAACTCAGCATAGCAACAGCAGAAAGATTACATATGTTCCTCAATCATGTAGGGCAGCTCACAAGGTCTAATCCATGAAGAAAAAAGAGGGGAGGAGAACATCACATTGCTACTGATCATGGACCCATGGTCCAAGGTGGACTACTCACGGTTCATCCGGGAAGCATCCATGGTGGTGGAGAAGCTTCCGGAGGTGATTCCTCCCTCCGGCAGGGTGCCGGGATGAGGTCTTCTGGTGCTCCCGATCTTGGAAGCGCGGCGGCGGCAGAACAGAGGAGAGATCGTGAAAAAGGGTTCCGTCCCCGAGGGTTTCTCGTCACAGGGAATAAATAGGCGAAAGTTGGCAGCCAGAGGTGGGCCAGGGGCTCCAGGCGCCCCCCTGGCGCGGCCAGGGGTGGCGCCGCGCCCACTGGCCACCTGGTCCCCCCTGGCTGCCCTCTGGCTCCTCTTGGGCTTTTCTCAAAGCTTCCGGTACGCTGATTTTTCCTATATTTTTCCCGGAATTTTTGTGGTACTTTTAATAAGGGGGAAACCTGAAATAGAAAAACAGCAGAAAACAGGAACTGACACTGGAGTGCACTGAGTTAATAGGTTAGTCCAAATATGATCAAAAGTGTATGGAAGTTCATCAATATCATAGCAATATCACACAAAAGAGGCATGGAGCAAGAAGAAATTATAGATACGTTTTGGACGTATCAGGGACATGGCTGTATCAGTTTGAAAGAGGTTGTAAACATGTGGGAGGATCAAACATCGAACCTATCCTAGACTAGCATGCAAACCGCTGGTTGAAATAGAATGGATCATCAGTAGTGTATAGTCCTTGCCTGTTGATAAGTCGGGTTCCGAAGGTGTAGTTGATCGCAAGCTCGCCTCATCTCCGAAGGTACCCATGGAAGCACACAAGACGGTAAACACCGGAAAGCAATCAACGATCATGCATCTATTAATACGAAGCAAACACGAGAAAGCATCAACAATAAGGCAACACGAGACAATGCAACGATCGCGTCTATCGTCGGGAGCGGTTACTAAAAGGTTAAGTCGGATACTCGTCACACACGACGATACCGCACATTTAGAATGGTTCAAGTTGTTTAGCTACAGGTGATCAACAAAGGTTGTTAACATGGAAACTCACTCAAGCATGGCATAGCACATAAACATGGCAAGCCGTGAAGCTCGAAGTAATCTATCTATACTAGTCAAGTTAAGTGAGGCACAATCCTAAACATGGCATATCACTAAGTACCGCACAACAATTAAAACATTTGGTACTGTTCTGTCCTAAACCATATTTTAGGTTGGTTAACAACAGCAAACAATAGCATAAACATAAAGTACAAGGAAAACTAATCAAGTTACATATAAAGAACACTCCAAACGAAGTCACAGTTAAAAAGATACAAGCAAAACAAGTTTGGAACACAGTCTGCCAAAATCAGGAAGCACACTTTAGAGCAATGCATAAACAGGATAATGAATGCAAACATGCTCACAAATGATATGCATCTAAAGTAGACATGGCAAAAGGAATCATGCAAATAGGCATCATGGATCACTAGTTATAAGCAACACAAAAAGCTATAAAACATTACTGGTCTAGGACTTAGTGAAAATCAGGAAAACATTGCAGAAACTGTTATATTCATGCTGTATAAACAGGAGAAAAACTATATGCAAAAGTGCATCAACATGACATAGCAATATATGAGCATGGAGTAGGAATGATGGTGATCAGGTACAAACAAGAATCATGGTCATAGGCATAACAGATCAAAAGATATTAAGCATGCAACATGGCATCGGAAAGTTACAGACTTAGAGAAAAACAGAGGTGGTTGTTAACAACAGCAGCATAGCAACTTTGGAGCTAAACATAACTATGAACAGGAATGTAAACATGACAATGCAATACATATAATGAAATTAGACAGGATGCTTAATAGTATGCAAAAATAATCAATGCAATAGGCCTCATGGATGTGTCACAATCAACATGCAAACTTTCAATGAAATAACAGCAGCAGCACACTAACAGAAATTAGTAGCAGTTAACAGCCTGGTACCCACTTCAACAGTGATTAACAACATCAAGATGGCCTCAAATCAAAATGCTCACAAAATATGAACTGGAGTACACACAATTCTAAACAAATTTCCTTTTGGGCGCAACGTGATATGGGCTACGGATTACTCGCAAATCTACTCGCAAAACTGATATCAGCAGCAATTACAAAGGACTTAGAAAAACTTACAGGTATCAGGAAAAAAAGGGTTAAGGGCAGAAACTCACCCATGGGCCAAGGCCCATTTGGCGGCTGGCTTGGCTGGGCTCGGTTGGCCGGCTGGCTGGGAGGCCCCCGGCGGGCGCGAGGCTGGGCCGGCCCACCTGGCCGGTGGCTGGCGGCTGGGTCGCCCTGACCCGAACCGAGCGGCGAGGACGGCGGTTGGGTCGGCGCCGGCGAGCGCGTGGCTCTGGCGAGGCCTGGAGAGGTGCGGGGAGGCGGTGTAGGCGGCAGGGCGGCGAGGAGCGCGCGACTGCACGGGTGCTGTGACGCCCCCAAAATCAGACCGTGTACAGTAATCATACACACAGGGTACACGACTGACATTAGGGTGCCACGGTGATAATATCACAGCACAACAAAAAACACAAAAGGATAAACAAATATGTTACAATAGAGGGGTCACGCGGACCTGAATACATAAGTCATACAAGCCATAATATCTGAGTACAGACATAGTTAGTCAAGTTTTGCCTTAAGAAGGCTAGCACAAATCACATCAGAGATACAGAACGAAAAGGCGAGGCCTCCTGCCTGGGATCCACAGAACTACTCCTGGTCGACGGGGAACTCGACGTCGTAGTAGGCGCCTCCGGGGTACTCCTGCTCCTAGGATCCAACGCCGGCTGCAGCGGCCGATCATGCAAAACAGTAAAGGAAATAAAGCAGGTGAGTATCTAGTATACCCGCGAGTCTTACGTCCGCTACTAAGCATTATGCATTGTATCAACGGAAAGAAGAGGCTGTATATAGTGGACTGAAAGACAGAAATCTAGAGCAAGGGTAAGAAGCTAGGCCTATCGAAGACTAGCATCTTCCGACGATGTCTTGCAACATGAGGTAAGAATCAGCCAACAGTTATATAAAGCATAAAGTAACAATGCAGCAGAAGTTGCTGCAGCATTGTATAATAATAAGTTGTAATGATTAACAATGCCTCCGAGTTCACCTCCTCGACATCCCCGCGAGGAAGAGAACCCGGAACCATACAGTTTAATAATAATAGTTTCTAGTGGTAAGATCCAGCTTCAGCATAAAGCGTCCTGTTACCGTGGACACGGCTATTCGAATAGATTAATCTTCCCTGTATGGGTGCACTTGTGTTACGCTACACGCACGTATCTCCAGGGTGGCGGGAACCTTGTTAGGGAACGCTCCACCGAGGCTATCCGACACTTCATAGCCCATCTTTCAAACTCAACAGAAAGGCCATCCGCCGGTCTAAATCCTAAGTACGCTGGGCCTTGGACCCCAACCCGAACTTACTCCTACATGGTGCGTGGCTGGCCGGTGAAGTTGAAGCAAATATAAATAAGACATCACTGCGCGAGCAAATAAGACAACACCACTTCCCGGCAATCAGCCCGCAGTACTGCTGACGTCTGAAGAGTCCTCGGACGACACTACGAAGATGAGGAGCCAATAACTCGTAATTCCCACTGGTAGGTAGTGCGTACATGGCATATAGCCAACTCAAGACATTCACTGAACCATTTAGCATTTTAATTAACCTGCGTGACAACCGTTATCGTTGCCTCGACTTAACTGACCCGCGGACAACGACAGCAGCCAGGACCACCAGTACATCGGTGCCTGCCCCGTCGTACCACCAAGTCACTGCGGTTACCAACAAGGTGAACCGTCTCCTTACCTGGTCTCGCGTGTGCTCCTGGAGGAACTCGACTTTCGTAGTTTGGTAACTCTCGCGGCCAACGATCAGGGGCCAAGCACACCGGTACACTGGTCGTACCCTCCCTGTCGTCCTGTCGCAATACCTCTCGCGGGCACCGTTGGGTCGCCCGACTTCTCACCTGAAGGACAATCGCTGTTCAGGACCCTATGGCGGTAAGACAAAGTCAGCCTCGAGTGGAGTACAAGGATTACTCCTTGATAGCTCACACTTGAGGTGACTAGGCATAACCCAGATAGGGGCCTTTGACGGTGTCTGCTTTGTACCGTACCTGTACAGTTGTATATATTGTATCCGTGTTCACTCCCCTGAGTGATCGCGGCCCTCTATCTAATCCTAGCTAACAATGCGCAGGGCTCACTGCTGAATAATGCATAATAATAATAGACAGCATAGGATAAAGAAGGCTCATCAAGGGGCGACAAAAAACAGGCTATGCAATTGAATAGGATTGTAATCGTAGCAGCAGCAGTAACAATGCCTAGTGCAAGAAAGTACGGAAAGATAGGCGATATCTGGGGAAGATAATGGATCTGCTTGCCTGCAAGCTCGACTGTAGTAGTAGGGTCGTCGACGAAGTAGTCGTACTCAGCAGCGGTGTAGTCGACGGCAGCAGCGGGGTCTACCAGAGATTAAGGGGGGGGGGAAGAAACAGTAAATACACAGCAAGCATATACAAACAGATGCATGACATGACAGATGAAATGTTAACGGTATTCTAACGCAGTGCAATGCACATTGCTCGGAACGGAAATTCATCTGAGGATGAACTACCGGCTCCGGATGATTACCGGACAGGGTGGCCGGAGGGGGAAAGATGAAGCCGGAGATGTCGTGGGTACCGGAAAAACATAAGGGGGGAGTATCCGTGCTAGCTGATCTATTCCGAGAAACATTCGTGTTCGGAATAAATTCATCCGGGCACTCTAACAGTACCGGACAATTTATCGGACAGTCGGTCCGAAGGGGGACGGTTCGATGTTTGTTGTGTTAGAGGGGTGCGATAGACATACGGATCGCGTATTCGTACTCGTTATATTTTTCTGATAAATTTTCATGTATAAAGTTTTTGAATCTGACTTACGGTTTAAAAGATATTGAATTTCAAAGTTTAAACCAATTTAAATGATTTTCTGAATTTCTTTTATTATTTATTCAACATTATCCAGAACATTATCCAAAACAGTGCCTGACATGTGGGACCCACATGTCAGCCTCTATTTATTTATAAAACATTTTAATAAATCAAAATAGCCTCTGGACCCACATGTAAGTCACTGGAATTTATTTAGATCTCTTAAATAATTAAAATCTGACAAGGGGGCCCAGGTGTCATTGACTCCAGTGATAACTAAACATGTTTAATTAATATAATGACCAGGGGACCCACATGTCAGCCTCTGGGGGGGTTTATTATTCTGTTAATATTTCCTGTTTAGTTAACTAAGTAATTAACCGGGGGGGTCAACTGTCAGTGGCTCACGGGGGGGGATTAGCTTAACTCTAATCACACCTCTGACGAGGGGCCCCCGCATGGAAGCCACCCAGGGGGCTCACCGGCGACTGGCCGGCGGCGAGGTTGACCGCGCCGTCAACACAGGCCACGGGAGGGGGCGTGGCTTGCTTCATTCGACGCACCAGACTACGGGGAGGACTTCGGTGGCGGTGCGGTGGCTTGGGGTCGCCGGAATCGTCGACGGCGACGTGCGAGGCCGAGGTGCAGTACGGGAGCTCGACGGCGACGACGCCACAGCCGGAAACCTTGACCATGTACTACGCGAAACGGTTCCTGGAAGCATCGCGCGCGAAGTGACGCGAGTGGCACGCCAAAAGCGTGAGCTAGGGCGCGGGGAGGAGCTCGCCGGCGGCAGCAAGCTTGCTGCCCTAATGGCGGGGTGGGCTACAGGGCACTATCTGCTCGTCGGGTAGTTGGGGGAGGCGTAGAAGCTCACCAGGAGTGCAGTGCAGGTGACGGCGTGCTCGATGGAGGCTCAACGGCGGCGAATCGCGACTGCGACTCAACGGCGGCGAGGAAAAGGGAACGTGGGCTTGCGCTTGCTGTGGGCGGCGTCGGCTCGATTCTCTGCGGTGGACGACGAAGACGGCGTCGGCGAACGGCTTGGACAAGGCGGCGTGGTGACACGAGCTCACTGGCCGTGTGAGCTCACGGCCATGGCGACGGCGGCTCGGGTGGGAACTTTCCCCGACGACTGCGAGAAGAGGAGGAGGGGGAATGGAGGAGGGGCGTGTCCAGGAGGTGCGCGGGGGCGTTCTTATCGCGTCAGAGGCACATGGGAGGTGGGGGCGGCCGGCGGAGGCGCCAGCCACGGTGGTGCTGCCACGGCGACGGGGCAGTTGACGATGGCGACGGGGGCAGGTGAGGAAGGGGAGATGGGCCAGGGTGGGCCTCGCCCCAGGCGAGGGATAGGTAGTTTTCCATTTTATTTATTTGTCTGTTATCTGTATTTTTTTTTACAGTTGCAGTTAAAATAAATGTTTCTGCATTTTATTTAAATGTGTAGGAGGTTTGTAAAATAGGTGTATGTCACATGTAGGTGACACAAAAGGTTTGGTACATTTTAAAACTCAGTGGATATGTCTTTTAAATATTTTATGATTAAAAAGGACCTTACAAGCTACTGTTATAATTGTTTGAGATTTTTCATAACTTCAAAAATTACCAAAGTTGGTCCAACATGATTATAATGATTTTAGGCAATTTACAAAAATGGTTTCAGGATTTATGGAACAACTTTATTTGAACACTTTGGTTTTAATTTTTTATTCAAAGCAGTTCCAACTATGGTGTAGTCTCATGATGAGGAAGATGCATTGGGATCTTGGTTTTGATTACCAACCAGCATGGTTTGAAAAGAGCATAAGTAAAGTTTGATTAAGGACAGGGGATAACAGTGATTAACAAACAGTGATGGTCAACAGTGATGATGATTACTGTTACAGAAACTGAGGGTGTTACAAATCTCCCCCACTACAAGAATTCTCGTCCTGAGAATTTAAGTGGTAGCGAGGAAAAGATCGGGGTATTCATCGCGAAGGCGATCTTCGCGTTCCCAAGTGGCTTCATCTTCAGAATGATTCGACCACTGAACCTTGAGGAACTTGACGGTCTTGTTGCGGGTTCGACGTTCAGACTGATCGAGAATGCGGCTCGGATGTTCTCGATAAGTCAAGTCTTGTTGCAGCTCGATCATATCATGCTCCACTTCGCAGATAGGATCCTTGAAGCAGCGACGGAGTTGCGACACGTGGAAAACATCGTGGACTTGGGAGAGGTTCGGCGGCAATTCCAACCGGTATGCCACGGGTCCACTCCTGGAAAGGATACGGAACGGGCCAATGTAGCGAGGAGCCAACTTGCCCTTGATACCGAAGCGATGAGTGCCCCCCATGGGAGTGACACGGAGGTAAGCGTATTCACCAGGTTGATACTCCATTTCACGGTGTTTGCGGTCATAGTTGCTCTTCTGACGGGACTGAGCGGCCTTGAGATTTTCTTGCATAATGCGAACTTGTTCTTCAGCTTCTTGGACAAGATCCGGTCCGAAGTAGGGTCGTTCCCCAGTTCCTGACCAATTCAGGGGGGTTCGACATTTACGTCCATACAGAACTTCGAAGGGGGCCATCTTCAAGCTAGCCTGATAGCTATTGTTGTACGAGAATTCCGCGTACGGGAGGGCATCCTCCCATTTCATGCCGAAAGAAAGGACACAAGCGCGAAGCATGTCTTCCAGCACTTGATTGACTCGTTCAACTTGGCCTTGCGATTGGGGGTGATAAGCGGCGCTGAGATTCAGACGAGTCCCGAAAGCGTCCATGAAACTATTCCAGTATCGTGAGGTGAAAATGTTGCCACGGTCTGAACTGATCTCCATCGGAATACCGTGGAGTGACACAATTCGAGAGATATACAAGTGTGCTAACTGACTAGCAGTGATCGTCTCCTTGTCCGGCAGGAAGTGTGCAATCTTGGAGAATCGGTCGATGACGACAAAGATGGCATCGTTACCTTTCTGTGACTTAGGAAAACCGGTGACGAAGTCCATCTCGACTTTGTCCCACTTCCAATCAGGAGGAGGGAGTGGTCGCAGCCAACCAGCAGGTTTCTGATGTCCGGCTTTGACGCGACTGCAAACGTCTCATTGAGAAACATAGCGGGCGATGTCTTGCTTCATGTAAGGCCACCAGTACCGTTGACGAAGGTCTTTATACATCTTGGTACTTCCAGGGTGGATTGACAAGGGAGAATTATGGGCTTCTTCCATGATATCTGGACCACAGTTAATGAGGGCCGGGCTCACAGGAACTACTAAGCGGCCCTTGAAGTACACAGTATCACCATCATTAGCATCAATGGTAAAAGAGGAGGGCTTTCCTTCTGCGATGTCCTGCTTGATCTTCACAATGTCAGGGGCCAGAGATTGTCTACTCTTGATGAGGGCGTCGAGCTTTGACTCGAGAACCAGGTTATTGACGTAACCTTGAAGAACAATCTCGAGGTTCAACTTGCGAAACTCTTCATACAGAAGTGGTTGCTGCACCTGAACCTCAAGTTCAGAACAGTAAGCTTTGCGGCTCAAGGCATCGGCTATCACATTAGCCTTGCCCGGGGTATAAGAAATATCCATGTTGAAGTCGGCTATTGTCTCGAGCCATCGTTGTTGACGAAGATTCAAATCTGGCTGAGTAAACAGGTACGTCAGACTTTGGTGATCGGTGTAGACCTCGCAACGATTACCGACGAGGTAATGTCGCCACAGCTTCAATGCATAGATTACTGCTGCCAATTCGAGATCATGTGTTGGATATTTGTCTTCGTGAGCACGCAGCTGACGAGAGCCATAAGCAATCACCTTGCGCTCTTGCAATAGGACACAGCCTAATCCTTGTCGAGACGCGTCGCAATATATCACGAAGTCCTTCTAAGTATCAGGGGGAGCGAGCACCGGGGGAGAAGTTAGCTTGTCCTTGAGTGCTTGGAAACTTTCTTGACATTTATCTGTCCACTCAAACTTGACGCCTTTGTGAAGCAGATTAGTCAGAGGCCTGGCAATCTTGGAGAAATTGTCGACGTAACGGCGGCAATAGCTAGCGAGCCCGAGAAAACTGCGGACTTGCTTGACGGTCTTGGGAGGAGTCCAGTCAAGAATAGCCTGGATACGTTCTGGGGTGACGGCAATGCCATCCTTGGAAATCACATGTCCAAGGTAGGTTACTACGGGAAGCAAGAACTCACACTTAGAATACTTAGCGTAGAGTTTGTGTTCTTGAAGCTTCTCCAGTATAATACGAAGATGTTCAGCATGTTCTTCTTCATTCTTGCAATAT
This sequence comes from Bromus sterilis, assembly GCA_950022295.1. NCBI lineage: Eukaryota > Viridiplantae > Streptophyta > Magnoliopsida > Poales > Poaceae > Bromus > Bromus sterilis. The sequence goes on from OX465597.1 coordinate 134,657,180, forward strand.
ATCAATATATCATCGAGATAAACCACGACGAACTGGTCGAGGTACTCCATGAAAATATAATTCATCAATCTGGAGAAGGTGGCTGGAGCATTGGTTAATCCAAAGGACATGACAGTGTACTCGTATGAACCATAGCGAGTAATGAAGGCAGTTTTCGGAATGTCCTCATCACGGACTCGGATTTGGTGATAACCCAACTTCATGTCGAGTTTAGAAAACACCTTGGATCCGGCAAGTTGATCATACAGATCGTTGATCCGGGGAAGTGGGTATTTGTTCTGGATGGTAGCTTGGTTAATGGGCCGATAATCTTGGACCAATCGGTTTGTCCCATCGCTCTTCTTGACAAAAAGCGAAGGTGCTCCCCAAGCTGAGGAACTGGGGCGAATAAATCCTTTCTGAAGTGCCTTGTCGATTTCCTCCTTAAGTTCAAGGAGTTCATGTGGCGGCATCTTGTAAGGACGCTTGGCAATAGGGGTGGTGCCGGGCTTCAAGTCGGTGACAAATTCAACTTCTCTGACCGGGGGTATTCCCGGCAGTTCTTCTGAGAAGACGTCGGGAAAATTGCGAACGACTGGAACGTTCTCGATGCCTTCGAGGGGGGAGGCATTCAAAGCATTCATCATAAATATCTGTGTTTCAGCATTACGGGTAACTCGGGTGGTGTGGTTAACAATCTTGCCGGAGGGGTGAAAAAGTTGGACAGACTTGGTGGCACAATAAAGTGCGGCATCGTGAAATTTCAACCAATCCATTCCCAGAATGAGGTCTATGGTGGAAGACTTCAGAACGATGGGGGAAGCAAGGAATTCAATCCCTTCAATTTCAACAATGGTTCCGGACACTATCTTGGTGGTTTGACATTGGCCTATCGGGGTGCGGACAACCATCGGTGGGTTCATCTTTTCTAGCGTGAAGTTATGCGACAATGCGAATGCTTCCGACAAGAATGAATGCGATGCTCCTGTATCAAATAAAACAGTAGCAGGTAAGGAATTAACGAGAAGGGTACCCATCACGGTAGCGGGTTGTTGCTGAGCTTCTTCAACATTGACGTTATTAGCATGTCCACGAGCATAAGCGGCAGACCCAGTATTATAGTTGGGGGTCCTGTTGTTGCCACGACCATTTCCACAGCCAGCGGGGTGAACTACCAGTTCCTTCTGTTTTTGGGGGCACTCTCTGGAAAAATGCCCAGGTTGACGGCACGTGAAGCATAATCCATCCTGAGGACGAAGTGGGATAGCATTGGGTGGTGCAGGCAGAGCTCTTGGCAACTGCGGTGGCGGAGGCAGACGGGGTGCAGCATAAGACGGCCTTGGAGCAGGGACAGGTGAATGGGTCACACTGGTAGGGAGCCAGATACGACGCTTCTGCGTTGCGCCCGAAGATGAGCCAACGTCACGATAACGCTTCAGAGAGTTCTTGTGCTCCACCTGTGCAGTCTCGACGGTGATAGCCTTTTTCACCATGGTGGAGAAGTTGGCGAAGTCATGAACGGAAAGAGCGAGCCTGAGGTCTGGGTTGAGGCCACGACGAAACTTCTGCTGCCTGCGAGCATCAGTGGTGATCTCTCCTTCCGCATAGCGAGAGAGGTTGAGGAACTCGCGCTGATAGGCTTCAACAGTCATGTCGCCCTGAGTGAGGTTACGGAATTCTTCCGCCTTACGATCCATGATCCCCTGAGGAATGTAGCGGGCGCGGAAGGCAGACTGAAATTCATCCCAAGTGATGACTTCTTCAACTGGCAGGGAACGCTTGTGGGTGCTCCACCACTGAGCAGCGGCGCCTTTCAGATGATAAGACGCAAAGTTCACATAGTCGGCTGGATCGACATTAGCGGACTCCAGCTCGTGAGTGATGTCGCGAAGCCAGTCATCAGCGTCCAACGGCTGAACAGTGTTGCGGAACATAGTGGGGTTGAGGCGGGTGAAGTCGTGCAGAGTCACGGTGGCATGCTGATGGTGGTGCCCATTCTGATTCGGCTGGGGGAACTGAGCCATGATATTCTGCATGAACTGACGGTTCATCTCGAACTGCTGCATCATCGCGGCCATGTAATCCGGCGGCGGAGGTGGGTCGTTGGCAGCACGACCACGACCACGACCACTACGACCAGCCATCCTGCTAGAATTTAACAGGGGTATTTCAGCGATGAAAATTTAACGAGATACCGGAATCAAGCCTGAAGTAAAAACGACAATGAAAGGGAGGCGCAGATATGTATAGGAGTAGTCATATAAGACATACACATTTACACACAGAGTCAATCGAAAATCGGGCAGCGTAACGTCGTAGAAATTAAGGAAAAAGGACTCACTAGGCGGCGCGCAGACCGCGGTAAGGATTACACGACGCGACATAGATTCCACTATGTCAATCACGCCGCAAGAAAACTGTTGGCCACAGGAGTTAATGCCAGAGGACGCGCGGCCTGCCCAGAATGAGAATGGGATCCGCGGTCCGGGACCTGGGGTATGACTCCTGCGACACGACTCAATCAATGGGGGAAGCACCAAAAACGCCGGGTGGAATCAAGAGAACGTGACCCTAATGTCAGATTTTGTAAAACTTACCAGCAAGGATAAGAGAGCAGATTCCCAGAGCATAGGTAAGGAGAAAAGGATCCTAATACCATAGATATCACACGTAGTGACATCGATGTGGGCCCGTAAGCCAAATGTTAAGTTAGCAAAATAGTTTTTCAAAGTCTAGACTCAACTTCGACCAAGTAGTGGTGGGGTGGCTTCCTACAGGCAGTCGGCTCTGATACCAACTTGTGACGCCCCCAAAATCAGACCGTGTACAGTAATCATACACACAGGGTACACGACTGAAATTAGGGTGCCACGGTGATAATATCACAGCACAACACTAAAAACAAAAGGATAAAAAAATATGTTACAATAGAGGGGTCACGCGGACCCGAATACATAAGTCATACAAGCCATAATATCTGAGTACAGACATAGTTAGTCAAGTTTTGCCTTAAGAAGGCTAGCACAAATCACATCAGAGATACAGAACGAAAAGGCGAGGCCTCCTGCCTGGGATCCACAGAACTACTCCTGGTCGACGCGGAACTCGACGTCGTAGTAGGCGCCTCCGGGGTACTCTTTCTCCTGGGCTCCAACGTCGGCTACAGCGGCCGATCAGGCAAAACAGTAAAGGAAATAAAGCAGGTGAGTATCTAGTATACCCGCGAGTCTTACGTCCGCTACTAAGCATTATGCATTGTATCAACGGAAAGAAGAGGCTGTATATAGTGGACTGAAAGACATAAATCCAGAGCAAGGGTAAGAAGCTAGGCCTATTGAATACTAGCATCTTCCGACGATGTCTTGCAGCATGAGGTAATAATCAGCCAACAGTTATATAAAGCATAAAGTAACAATGCAGCAGAAGTTGCTGCAGCATTGTATAATAATAAGTTGTAATGATTAACAATGCCTCCGAGTTCACCTCCTCGACATCCCCGCGAGGAAGAGAACCCGGAACCATACAGTTTAATAATAATAGTTTCTAGTGGTAAGATCCAGCTTCAGCGTAAAGCGTCCTGTTACCGTGGACACAGATATTCGAATAGATTAATCTTCCCTGCAGGGGTGCACTTGTGTTACGCTACACGCACGGATCTCCAGGGTGGCGGGAACCTTGTTAGGGAACGCTCCACCGAGGCTATCCGACACTTCATAGCCCATCTTTCAAACTCAACAGAGAGGCCATCCGCCGGTCTAAATCCTAAGTACGTCGGGCCTTGGACCCCAACCCGAACGTACTCCTGCACGGTGCGTGGCTGGCCGGTGAAGTTGAAGCAAATCAAAATAAGACATCACCGCGCGAGCAAATAAGACAACACCACTTCCCGGCAATCAGCCCGCAGTACTGTTGACGTCTGAAGAGTCCTCGGACGACACTACGAAGCAGAGGAGCCCATAACTCGTAATTCCCACGGGTAGGTAGTGCGTACATGGCATATAGCCAACTCAAGACATTCACTGAACCATTTAGCATTTTAATTAACCTGCGTGACAACCGTTATCGTTGCCTCGACTTAACTGACCCGCGGACAACGACAGCAGTCAGGACCACCAGTACATCGGTGCCTGCCCCGTCGTCCCACCAAGTCACTACGGTTACCAACAAGGTGAACCGTCTCCTTACCTGGTCTCGCGTGTGCTCCTAGAGGAACTCGACTTTCGTAGTTTGGTAACTCTCGCGGCCAACGATCAGGGGACAAGCACACCGGTACACTGGTCGTACCCTCCCTGTCGTCCCGTCGCAATACCTCTCGCGGGCACCGTTGGGTCGCCCGACTTCTCACCTGAAGGACAATCGCTGTTCAGGACCCTATGGCGGTAAGACAAAGTCAGCCTCGAGTGGAGTACAAGGATTACTCCTTGATAGCTCACACTTGAGATGACTAGGCATAACCCAGATAAGGGCCTTTGACGGTGTCTGCTTTGTACCGTACTTGTACAGTTGTATATATTGTATCCGTGTTCACTCCCCTGAGTGATCGCGGCCCTCTATCTAATCCTAGCTAACAATGCGCAGGGCTCACTGCTGAATAATGCATAATAATAATAGGCAGCATAGGATAAATAAGGCTCATCAAGGGGCGACCAAAAACAGGCTATGCAATTGAATAGGATTGTAATCGTAGCAGCAGCAGTAACAATGCCTAGTGCAAGAAAGTACGGAAAGATAGGCAATATCTGGGGAAGATAATGGCTCTGCTTGCCTGCAAGCTCGACGGTAGTAGTAGGGTCGTCGACGAAGTAGTCGTACTCAGCAGCGGTGTAGTCGACGGCAGCAGCGGGGTCTACCAGAGATTAAGGGGGGGGGAGAAACAGTAAATACACAGCAAGCATATACAAACAGATGCATGACATGACAGATGAAATGTTAACGGTATTCTAACGCAGTGCAATGCACATTGCTCGGAACGGAAATTCATCTGAGGATGAACTACCGGCTCCGGATGATTACCGGACAGGGTGACCGGAGGGGGAAAGATCAAGCCAGAGGTGTCGTGGGTACCGGAAAAACATAAGGGGGTGTATCCGTGCTAGCTGATCTATTCCGAGAAACATTCGTGTTCGGAATAAATTCATCCGGGCACTCTAACAGTGCCGGACAATTTATCGGACAGTCGGTCCGAAGGGGGACGGTTCGATGTTTGTTGTGTTAGAGGGGTGCGATAGACATACGGATAGCGTATTCGTATTCGTTATATTTTTCTGATAAATTTTCATGTATAAAGTTTTTGAATCTGACTTACGGTTTAAAAGATATTGAATTTCAAAGTTTAAATCAATTTAAATGATTTTCTGAATTTCTTTTATTATTTATTCAACATTATCCAAAACATTATCCAAAACAGTGCCTGACATGTGGGACCCACATGTCAGCCTCTATTTATTTATAAAACATTTTAATAAATCAAAACAGCCTCTGGACCCACATGTAAGTCACTGGAATTTATTTAGATCTCTTAAATAATTAAAATCTGACAAGGGGGCCCAGGTGTCATTGACTCCAGTGATAACTAAACAAGTTTAATTAATATAATGACCAGGGGACCCACATGTCAGCCTCTGGGGGGGTTTATTATTCTGTTAATATTTCCTGTTTAGTTAACTAAGTAATTAACCGGGGGGGTCCACTGTCAGTGGCTCACGGGGGGGATTAGCTTAACTCTAATCACACCTCTGACGAGGGGCCCCCGCATGGAAGCCACCCAGGGGGCTCACCGGCGACTGGCCGGCGGCGAGGTTGACCGCGCCGTCAACACAGACCACGGGAGGGGCGTGGCTTGCTCCATTCGACGCACCAGACTACGGGGAGGACTTCGGTGGCGGTGCGGTGGCTTGGGGTCGCCGGAATCGTCGACGGCGACGTGCGAGGCGGAGGTGCAGTACGGGAGCTCGACGGCGACGACGCCACAGCCGGAAACCTTGACCATGTACTACGCGAAACGGTTCCTGGAAGCATCGCGCGCGAAGTGACGCGAGTGGCACGCCAAAAGCGTGAGCTAGGGCGCGGGGAGGAGCTCGCCGGCGACAGCAAGCTTGCTGCCCTAATGGCGGGGTGGGCTACAGTGCACTATCTGCTCGTCGGGGAGTTGGGGGAGGCGTAGAAGCTCACCAGGAGTGCAGTGCAGGTGACGGCGTGCTCGATGGAGGCTCGACGGCGGCGAATCGCGACTGCGACTCAACGGCGGCGAGGAAAAGGGAACGTGGGCTTGCGCTTGCTGTGGGCGGCGTCGGCTCGATTCCCTGCGGTGGACGATGAAGACGGCGTCGGCGAACGGCTTGGACAAGGCGGTGTGGCGACGCGAGCTCACTGGCCGGGTGAGCTCACGGCCATGGCGACGGCGGCTCGGGTGGGAACTTTCCCCGACGACTGCGAGAAGAGGAGTAGGGGGAATGGAGGAGGGGCGTGTCCAGGAGGTGCGCGGGGGCGTTCTTATCGCGTCAGAGGCACAGGGGAGGTGGGGGCGGCAGGCGGAGGCGCCAGCCACGGTGGTGCTTCCACGGCGACGGGGCAGTTGACGATGGCGACGGGGGCAGGTGAGGAAGGGGAGATGGGCCGGGGTGGGCCTCGCCCCAGGCGAGGGATAGGTAGTTTTCCATTTTATTTATTTGTCTGTTATCTGTATTTTATTTTATTTACTGTTGCAGTTAAAATAAATGTTTCTGCATTTTATTTAAATGTGTAGGAGGTTTGTAAAATAAGTGTATGTCACATGTAGGTGACACAAAAGGTTTGGTACATTTTAAAACTCAGTGGATATGTCTTTTAAATATTTTATGATTAAAAAGGACCTTACAAGCTACTGTTATAATTGTTTGAGATTTTTCATAACTTCAAAAATTACCAAAGTTGGTCCAACATGATTATAATGATTTTAGGCAATTTACAATAATGGTTTCAGGATTTATGGAACAACTTTATTTGAACACTTTGGTTTTAATTTTTTATTCAAAGCAGTTCCAACTATGGTGTAGTCCCATGATGAGGAAGATGCATTGGGATCTTGGTTTTGATTACCAACCAGCATGGTTTGAAAAGAGCAGAAGTAAAGTTTGATTTAGGACAGGGGATAACAGTGATTAACAAACAGTGATGGTCAACAGTGATGATGATTACTGTTACAGAAACTGAGGGTGTTACAGGTGCGACCTGCGCAGGCGAGGAAGAGGGAGGCGAGGGGGATGAGAAGGAAGGGGGCGCGACGACGACGCTCACCAGGGTGGCGGCGGCTTGCCGGCCTGCCTGCCGAAGCGCGGGCGGCACGGCCGTGGTGCACCATGGGAGGCGGCGGCTCCAGGAGAGAGAGAGGAGAGGGCTAGGGGTGACGTAGCCGATTCCTGGACGTCAGATCGGTCGATCTGACGGTCCAGAACCCATTGGGCTGGATCTCAGATCTGGAATTAGGGTTTGGTGCCAAAATGGGGTATTTTTGGGGCAAAGTGGAGGGGGTGGCTGCAATTTTGGCTTAGCGGAAACCCTAGAAAGATGTGGGAGTGTGGTGGTATTTATATTTACCAGGTGGCTGGCAGTTTGCTAAAACATCCCCGGTTTTTCTCTCGCGCGTGCGGTGCTTACGTTTCTGACCGCTGGGGGTCCGCAGGACCTCCGATTCGGGTAGAACTTCGAACTGCGCGATCAGCGTGTCGAGCCGGTGGCGTTCACCTCGCGCTGGAACCGTTCCGAGAACACTTTCCGGTGCGCTATAAAAATAACACGTTTAATTATTAAACAGGGTTTTCGTTCCGTTGGCTACGGCTGGTCTGGTGCGGGTTTTCGCGACGGTGATCGGGTGAAACCCGGTGTCGCAAAGGTCGAGTGTCAGGGGGGCAAGGGCCGGTCTCCGTCTGGTACGAGATAAGAGGGGGAAAAATAATCGCCGATTGATAAATCGGGGATGCAAACACCGCAAACATATCAAACAATCAAAGAATTCACACCGAAAACAAAATTTTTAATTTTTGTGAAATCTGGGCTGTTACAATACAACAACACCAACAAGGGATCTCGTCCCGAGATCCAGGATGATCCGGGGGAGAGGGGAAGGGGGAAAGAAGAGAGTCGACGATGTTCAACACCACCAACAAGGGACTCTGCTCCATGTCGACGTCGAACTTCTGTCGAGATAAATTTCCGCAGAGAGATGGTAACGTCGGAGAACGAAACCATCGGGAGATCAAGAGGAAAAAACAACAACGATAACCGGATAAAAGAATAGTGCTTTCGACGCAAGTCGTGAAAACACCGGTAAAAGGATGGATGGCAACGGATGACCTAGCTGATACCCAAAATCGGAGAAGCTAAAGGTACTACAGGAATTCCCACCTGAGCTCGGAATCGAGACAATACGCTGCAAGCAAGGCATTGTAACTATTTTGAAACTCCACACCTCGAGATCCTAAAGTTTGAAGGGGATAAGACGAGAGTAAAAACACTTACGACACTTGTCCTGACCAGAGCATGGGTAAGGAGTAAAAAGATTCCTACTCCGATAACTAACTTAGCAACTACAAAATAGTTTTTCTCTAGACTCGACTTCGGCCAGAAAAGGGATCCTACGGTCTGTAAGGCTATGATACCAAGTTGTAAGGCCCGATATGCGGTACTGTTCCAGATTTAGATGTTTCCATCCAGATCCGGGGACGAGGCACATATCGGTCCCACCGCGACATATGACAGTGTCATATGCCCCGGATTTCCAACATGATATCACAACATTACAGATACACAGATACAACATCTCATACAATCGGCATACAACTGTCTTGAATACAATACAACAACGGAAGATACATGTCTGAGTACAGACTACAATCAATTGCCCAGTGGCAAAGAGAAAATCATCGATCCCCATAACCACACGGGTCCAGGCCCTCCGCCGGGATCCGCCTAACTAGTCGTCGTCGAGTCTCCACATGAAACGTCGATCACCATACCTGTTGTCGATCAAGAACCCTGAAAAGCGTTTGGGGGTAGTATCATGAGTACAGAAGTACTCAGAATCCAACTGTAGTGGTCAACTGACCCAGCAAGGACTTCATCACTCGTCACTCTAGGACAACTAGTAGTTTACGGTAAGGATGGGGTAAGTGGTGAGGTTGCTGCCGCACTAGCATTTATGAAGTGGCTAACGATCTAGAGAGTAAGATAAGAAGCCAAGCATTCGATGAGGAATCGCCTCCAACAAGTCTGCTATCCACCTACTTACGCAAGCATAACACCTATCCTATCCTTGTCCTCCTCTTCGCATCCCGACGAAGAAGAAGCAGTCAAGGCACACACACGTTGATCAAGTTATATTAAGATATCTCAGTTGTTGTTGCCTATGAACAAGGAGTAGGTCTCAAGTCGTCCATAACCGTGGACACGGCTTCTCGAAAAGATTTAACCCTGCAGGGGTGTACCAACTGCCCATTACAAGGCTCCGCACGCACGCCGATCTCTCTCAGTTTCTACCCATCACAGGCAGCCATTTTATGATTTAGTCCCGAGAGATCCGAAACGACAGGTCCCTCTAACTAACAACGAACAAATCCGGGTGGCCCCCGGTGAGTCGACATCCAACTCAAAAGCCGGTCGCGCTCTCGAATTGGCCTCTACCGTCTGGACGAGGTCGGGTTAGCTACCCAAACTAATGTGGGCAGCCCCCTAGCTCCCTGGAGTGGACCAACAGAGAAACCCTGTCTCCGCTGGCCCAAGTTGTTTTAAAGAATATCTGCCAGGAGCGACCCAACAGACACACACACGGTTTTCAAATGATAAATCAGCTTGGGCCACCACTAGAAATGTTTGAAGCTAGATAGGTAAGAAAAGGGGACCCCAAAAAATCCCACACGCGGTTAGGCACACTCAGTCTTAGAACCAATACCCGAAACTCGGATCCTAGGTGACTCGAATGGAACAAAGCGTCGGGGCGGGATAGCCTAGACCTTCCATCCTTCGTCGAGTATAGTCAACATTATAATAATCATATCATCAACAACAATATCATAATGTGATAGCCCAAACCAAGGAGTAACAGGAGGTAACATCGTAGCATCCTAAGCATGCATACTAAGCAGGGGCTGAGCAACGAGCAATAGTGTAACACCCTCAGTTTCTGTAACAGTAATCATCATCACTGTTGATCATCACTGTTGAATTATCACTGTTTAATCTCCCTTGTACCTGATAAAACTTTGTGATGCTCATGATCAAACCTTGCTGTGGTTGATCAACACCCCTTGCACCATGTACTTGAACCCTTGGGATCAAAACCCAAAGCCAAATGCACCTTGCTCCTCTAAGAAAACAAACCCTAGTTGAAACTACCTTAAATGGAAAATAAAACAAAAGTGCTGAAATAAAGTTGTTCCAAAAATCATGAAACTATTTTGTAAATTGCCTAAAATCATTACAATCATGTTGGACCTACTTTGGTAATTTTTGAAGTTACATAAAATTCCAAACAATTCAAACAGTAGGGTAAAACCCCTACTTGGGGCATTTAATATTTAAAATAAATATCTAATGATTTTATTTTGCTTCAATAACTTTTGTGGCACTGTTATATAATGTTATACTAATATTGGGATACCTAACAAATTTTACAAAATGCCATAGTGATCAGGATAAATGCCAACAGAAAATATCAGAAAAGAAAAATGAAAAATAAAATAAAACCTAGCTAACCCCCCCCATGGGCGAAGCCCATCCCCCTGGGCCACCAGCCGGCCCATCCGGCCCCCCCATCATCCCCTACCTGCCCCCCCGTCCCCTCCCTCCCCTGTTCCCCTGACGCCATGGATGGGGGCAGAGGACACGCCCGCCATGCCCCCACCTCACCTGCCCCCCCCCTCTCTCCACCTGCTCCCCCACTCCTCTTTGTGGTCAAGGAGACCACGCCCCCCCTTTGCGGCCACGCCCCCATTCCCTCCCCTGCCTCACCCTCTCCTCTTCCGCAGAGCGCCCGAGACGACCGCCGCCGCCACCGAGCACCATCGCGGCCGGTGGTCACCCCCCGAGCCCGCTGAGACCACCGGCGTGAGCCTCGTGAGCCCCTCCTCCCATTTTTCTCTTTTCCCCGCCCTGATTCATTGCCGTGGACGCGCCCCGCTCGCCGCCTTCTGTGTTGTTGCGGCTGCAAGCTGCAGCGGTTGATGCTGCTTATGGCCGCCGGCCACCCAGTCCCCGGCCGCCCCCTGACCACCGACGCCGACCGCCCCTTGGCCACATCGGGCCACCACTCCCGCGCCCAGCAGCGCAACTGCTGCCCTGCTCCCATCACGGCTGCTGCAGCCATGGCAGGTCGTGCGTGGTGGGAGTTTGGGAACTGAACCCCTTCTTCAGTTTTGCTAGATTCAGACTAGAGCCGCCTTTGATTGTTTACATAGCTTCTGTGTTGAACTCTGTCAAAACAATTGAGTTAGTGTAGTGGTGCGTAGGACATTAAAACCCTCCTTTTCATATCTTTGTTTTGCTCACTGACAGTGGGCCACCTTTGGGCTGTTTAGTTAAATTAAACTTGATTATTACCTCTGTGACACTGACAACTGGGCCCCAGCTGTAAGTCAATTAGAAATAAATAAAATTATAAAAACTAGTCACTGACATGTGGGTCCAGGGGTATTTTTCTAATTTAATTAGATGTTTTATAAATAACAGAGGCTGACATGTGGGTCCCACATGTCAGCATTGTTCTGGATAATGTTTTGGATAATCTTTTGGATAATGTTTAAATAAATAATAAAAGAAATCTAGAAAATCATTTAAATTGATTTAAATTTAGAAATTCAATAACTTTTAAACCGTAACTCGGATTCAAAAACTTTATACATGAAAATTGATCAGAAAAATACAAAGAATACAAATACGCTATCCGTATGTCTACCACCCCCCTCTAACACAACGAGCCTCGAACATTCCCCTCCGGACCGATTGTCCGATAAATTGTCCGGTACTGTTAGAGTGCCCGGATGAATTTATTCCGAACACGAAAGTTGTCCGGAATGGATCAACTAGCACGGATACACCCCCCTTATGTTGTTTCGGTAACCACGACACCTCCGGCTTGATCCTTCCCCCTCCGGACACCCTGTCCGGTAATCACCCGGAGCCGGCAGTTCGTCCTAAGATGAATTCCCGCTCCGAGCATATTGCATTGCACTGCGTTAGAACACCGTTAACATTTCATCTATCATGTCATGCATATGTCTGTATATTATTGTTGTGTATTTACTGTTTCCTCCCCACCTTAATCTTCGATAGACCCCGCTGCTGCTGTCGACTACACCGCTGCTGAGTACGACTACGTCGTCGACGACCCTACTACTACCGTCGAGCTTGCAGGCAAGCAGAGCCATTCTCTTCCCCAGATATCGCCTATCTTTCCGTACATTTCTTGCACTAGGCATTGTTACTGCTGCTGCTACGTTTACAATCCTATTCAATTGCATAGCCTGATTTTGTCGCCCCTTGATGTGCCTTCCTTTATCCTATGCTGCCTATTATTATTATGCATTATTCAGCAGTGAGCCCTGCGCATTGTTAGCTAGGATTAGGTAGAGGGCCGTGATCACTCCGGGGAGTGAAAGCGGATGCAAATATTATAACTGCACAGGTACGGTACAATGCAGACGCCGTCGAAGACCCCTATCTGGGTTATGCCTAGTCACCTCAAGTGTGAGCTATCAAGGAGTAATCTTTGTACTCCACTCGAGGCTGACTTTGTCTTACCGCCATAGGGTCTTGACAACGGTTGTCCTAAAGGTAAGAAGTCGGGCGACCCAACGGTGCCCGCGAGAGGTATTGCGACGGGACGACAGGGAGGGCACGACCAGTGTACCGGTGTGCTTGGCCCCTGATCGTTGGCCGCGAGAGTTACCAAACCACGAAAGTCGAGCTCCTCCAGGAGCACACGCGAGACAAGGTAAGGAGACGGTTCACCTTGTCGGTAACCGCAGTGACTCGGTGGGACGACAGGGCAGGCACCGATGTACTGGTGGTCCTCGCTGCTGTCGTTGTCCGCGGGTCGGTTAAGTCGCGGCAACGATAACGGTTGTCACGCAGGTTAATTAAAATGCTAAATGGTTCAGTGAATGTCTTGAGTTGGCTACAAGCCATGTACGCACTACCTACCCGTGGGATTACGAGTATGGGCTCCTCCGCTTCATAGTGTCGTCCGAGGACTCTTCAGACGTCAGCAGTACCGCGGGCTGATTGCCGGGAAGTGCGTTGTCTTCTTTGCTCGAGCTGTGTTGTTTTGGTTACGGCTTCCCGGCCACCCACGCACCGTGCAGGAGTACGTCAGGGTTGGGGTCCAAGGCCCTGAGTACTTAGGATTTAGACCGGCGGATGGCCTCTCTGTTGAGTTTGAAAGATGGGCTGTGGAGTGTCGGATAGCCTCGGTGGAGCGTTCCCTAACAAGGTTCCCGCCACCGTGGAGATCCGTGTGTGTAGTGTAACACAAGTGCACCCCTGCAGGGAAGATTGATCTATCGATAGCCGTGTCCATGGTAACAGGACGCTTTATGCTGAAGCTGGATCCTACCACTAGAAACTAATATTAAACTGTATGGTTCCGGGTTCTTTTCCTCGCGGGGATGTCGAGGAGGTGAACTCGGAGGCATTGTTAATTATTACAACTTATTATTATTCAGTGTCGCAGCAACTTCTGCTTCATTGTTACTTTATGCTTTATATAAACTGTTGGCTGATTCTTACCTCATGCTGCAAGACATCGTCGGAAGATGCTAGTCTTCGTTAGGCCTAGCTTCTTACCCTTGCTCTGTATTTCTGACTTTCAGTCCACCATACACAGCCTCTTTATTCCGTTGATACAATGCATAATGCTTAGTAGCGGACGTAAGACTCGCGGGTATACTAGATACTCACCTGCTTTATTTCCTTTACTGTTTTGCCTGATCGGCCACTGCAGCCGACGTTGGAGCCCAGGAGCAGGAGTACCCCGGAGGCGCCTACTACGACGTCGAGTTCCCCGTGGACCAGGAGTAGTACTGTGGATCCCAGGCAGGAGGCCTCGCCTTTTCGTTCGGTATCTCTGATGTGGTTTGTGCTAGCCTTCTTAAGGCAAAACTTGACTAACTACGTTTGTACTTAGATATTATGGCTTGTTTGACTTATGTATTCGGGTCCGCGTGACCCCCTCTATTGTAATATATTTGTTTATCCTTTTGTGTTTAGTGTTGTGCTGTGATATTATCACCGTGGCACCCTAATCTCAGCCGTGTACCCTGCGTGTATGATTACTGTACACGGGTTGATTTTGGGGGCGTTACAAGTTGGTATCAGAGCCGACTGCCTGTAGGAAGCCACCCCACCACTACCTGGTCGAAGTTGAGTCTAGACTTTGAAAAACTATTTTGCTAACTTAATATTTGGCTTACGGGCCCACATCGATGTCACTACGTGTGATATCTATGGTATTAGGATCCTTTTCTCCTTACCTATGCTCTGGGAATCTGCTCTCTTATCCTTGCTGGTAAGTTTTACAAAATCTGACATTAGGATCACGTTCTCTTGATTCCATCCGGCGTTTTTATGGTGCATCCCCCATTGATCGAGTCGTGTTGCAGGAGTCGTACGCCAGTTCCCAGACCGCGGATCCCATTCTCATTCTGGGCAGGCCGCGTGTTCTCTGGCATCAACTGCTGTGGCCAACAGTTTTCTTGCGGCGTGATTGACATAGTGGAATCTATGTCGCGTCGTGTAATCCTAACCGCGGTCTGCGCGCCGCCTAGAGAGTCTTTTTCCTAAATTTCTACGACGTTACGCTGCCCGATTTTCGATTGACTCTGTGTGTAAATGTGTATGTCTTATGTGACTACCTACTGCATATATCTACGCCTTCTTTTCGTTGTCGATTACATCAGGCTTAATTTCGGTATCTCGTAAAATTTTCAACGCTGAAATACCCCTGTTAAATTCTAGCAGGATGGCTGGTCGTGGTCGTGGTCGTGGTCGTGCGGCCAACGACCCACCTCCGCCGCCGGATTATATGGCCGCGATGATGCAGCAGTTCGAGATGAACCGTCAGTTCATGCAGAATATCATGGCTCAGTTCCCTCAGCCGAATCAGAATGGGCACCACCATCAGCATGCCACCGTGACTCTACACGACTTCACCCGCCTCAACCCCACTATGTTCCGCAACACCGTTCAGCCGCTGGATGCTGATGACTGGCTTCGCGACATCACTCATGAGCTGGAGTCTGCTAATGTCGATCCAGCCGACTATGTGAACTTTGCGTCTTACCATCTGAAAGGCGCCGCTGCTCAGTGGTGGAGCACCCACAAGCGTTCCCTGCCAGTTGAAGAAGTCATCACTTGGAATGAATTTCAGTCTGCTTTCCGCGCCCGCTACATTCCTCAGGGGATCATGGATCGTAAGGCGGAAGAATTCCGTAACCTCACTCAGGGTGACATGACTGTTGAAGCCTATCAGCGCGAGTTCCTTAACCTCTCTCGCTATGCGGAAGAAGAGGTCGCCACTGATGCTCGTAGGCAGCAGAAGTTCCGTCGTGGCCTCAACCCAGAACTCAGGCTCGCTCTTGCCGTTCATGATTTCGCCAACTTCGCCACCATGGTGAACAAGGCTATCACCGTCGAGACTGCCCAGATGGAGCACAAGACCTCTCTGAAGCGTTATCGTGACGTTGGCTCATCTTCGGGCGCAACGCAGAAGCGTCGTATCTGGCTCCCTACCAGTGTGACCCACGCAGCTGTCCCTGCTCCAAGGCCGTCTTATGCTGCACCCCGTCTGCCTCCGCCACCGCAGATGCCAAGAGCTCTGCCTGCGCCACCCAATGCACCACCCCTTCGTCCTCAGGATGGATTGTGCTTCACGTGCCGCCAACCTGGGCATTATTCCAGGGAGTGTCCCCAGAAACAGAAGCAACTGGTAGTTCACCCCGCTGGCCGCGGAAATGGTCGTGGCAACGACAGGACCCCTAACTATAATACTGGGTCTACTGCTCATGCTCGTGGACATGCTTACAACATCAATGTTGAAGAAGCTCAGCAACAACCCTCTACCGTGATGGGTACCCTTCTCGTTAATTCCGCACCTGCTACTGTTTTATTTGATACAGGAGCATCGCATTCATTCATGTCGGAAGCATTTGCATTATCGCGTAACATTACGTTTGAGAAGATGAACCCACCGATGATGGTTCGCACCCCTGGAGGCCGTTGTCAAACCTCCATGATGGTACACGATGTCACCATTGACGTCGAAGGGATTATATTCCTTGTGTCCCCCATCATCCTGAAAACCTCCACCATAGACCTCATCCTGGGAATGGATTGGTTGAAAGTTCACGATGCCGCACTGTATTGTGGCACCAGCTCTGTCCGTCTTTTACACCCCTCCGGCGGGATTGTTAACCACACCACCCGAGTTTCCCGTGATGCCGAAACACAGATATTTATGATGAATGCTTTGAATGTCTCACCTTTGAAAGACATCGAGAACGTTCCGGTCGTTCGCGATTTTCCCGACGTCTTCCCAGAAGAACTGCCGGGAATACCCCCGACCAGGGAAGTTGAATTCGTCATCGACTTGAAGCCAGGCACTGCTCCTATTGCCAAGCGTCCTTACAAGATGCCGCCACATGAACTCCTTGAACTTAAGGAGGAAATCGACAAGGCACTTCAGAAAGGATTCATTCGCCCCAGTTCCTCAGCTTGGGGAGCACCTTCGCTCTTTGTCAAGAAGAGCGATGGGACAAACCGATTGGTCCAAGATTATCGACCCATTAACCAAGCCACCATCCAGAATAAATACCCACTCCCCCGGATCAACGATCTGTATGATCAGCTTGTCGGATCCAAGGTGTTTTCTAAACTCGACTTGAGGTTGGGTTATCACCAAATTCGGGTCCGTGATGAGGACATCCCGAAGACTGCCTTCATTACTCGTTATGGTTCATACGAGTACACTGTCATGTCCTTTGGCTTAACAAATGCCCCAGCCACCTTCTCCAGATTGATGAATTATATTTTCATGGAGTACCTCGACCAGTTCGTCGTGGTTTATCTGGATGATATATTGATATATTCCAAGAATGAAGAAGAACACGCTGAACATCTTCGTCTTATACTGGAGAAGCTTCGAGAACACAAACTCTACGCTAAGTATTCTAAGTGTGAGTTCTGGCTTCCCGAAGTAACCTACCTTGGACATGTGATTTCCAAGGATGGCATTGCCGTCACCCCAGAATGTATCCAGGCTATTCTTGACTGGACTCCTCCCAAGACCGTCAAGCAAGTCCGCAGTTTCCTCGGACTCGCTAGCTATTGCCGCCGTTTCGTCGAGAATTTCTCCAAGATTGCCAGGCCTCTGACTAATCTGCTTCACAAAGGCGTCAAGTTTGAGTGGACAGATAAATGTCAAGAAAGTTTTCAAGCCCTCAAGGACAAGCTAACTTCTCCCCCGGTGCTCGCTCCCCCTGATACTCAGAAGGACTTCGTGATATATTGTGACGCGTCTCATCAAGGCTTAGGCTGTGTCCTATTGCAAGAGCGCAAGGTGATTGCTTATGGCTCTCGTCAGTTGCGTGCTCACGAAGACAAATATCCAACACATGATCTCGAATTGGCAGCAGTAATTTATGCATTGAAGCTGTGGCGACATTACCTCGTTGGTAATCGTTGCGAGATCTACACCGACCACCAGAGCCTGAAATACTTGTTTACTCAGCCCGACCTGAATCTCCGCCAACAAAGATGGCTTGAGACAATAGCCGATTTCAACATGGATATTCATTACACCCCTGGCAAAGCCAATGTGATGGCTGATGCCCTGAGCCGTAAAGCTTACTGTAGTGAACTTGAGGTTCAGCTACAACAACCACCTCTGTATGAAGATTTTCAAAAGTTGAACCTCGAGATTGTTCCTCAAGGTTGTGCTAATAACCTGGTCATTGAACCGGATCTCGTCAAAAACGTCAAGTGTATACAGTTCTATGATGATTTCGTACACAAGATTAAGCGCGATATCGCCAATGGGAGACCCTCACCCTTCACCGTTGATGGTAAGTGTGCGGCGTTCTACCAGAACCGTTTAGTGGTTACTCACAGCAAGGGCAGGCATGAGAACCTGGATATGACTCCGAAGGTCATGAAAGCGGCTCACGATACCCCGTTGTCCATTCATCCTGGAAGCACCAAGATGTACCAAGACATTCGTCAGCAATTCTGGTGGCCTAACATGAAGAAAGACATTGCCCGATATGTTTCTGAATGTGACGTTTGTCGTCGCGTCAAGGGGGAACATCAAAAACCCTCTGGAAAACTACAACCACCTGAAATCCCTGTATGGAAGTGGGACAAAGTTCAGATGGACTTCGTCATCGGTTTTCCCCGATCACAGAAAGGTAACGATGCTATCTTTGTCGTCATCGACCGGTTCTCCAAGGTTGCTCACTTTATACCAGTCAAGGAGAAGATCACGGCGGCTCAGTTAGCGGAATTATATATCGCCCAAATCGTGTCGCTCCACGGTATTCCGTTGGAGATCAGTTCAGATCGTGGCACCCTTTTCACCTCCAGATATTGGCGGAGTTTCCAAGAAGCTCTGGGGACTACTCTGCACCTCAGCACCGCTTATCACCCCCAATCACAGGGCCAAGTCGAACGCGTCAATCAAATACTTGAAGATATGCTTCGAGCTTGTGTCATCTCCTTCGGCAAGAAATGGGAGGAATCTCTTCCATTTGCTGAATTCTCGTACAACAATAGCTACCACGCTAGTCTGAAGATGGCACCCTATGAAGTTCTCTATGGACGTAAGTGTCGGACCCCGCTGAGTTGGTCAGAAACTGTGGAACGTGCACTCATTGGCCCGGATATTATTCGGCAAGCTGAAGACCAAGTTCACGTCATCCGTGAACATTTGAAGGCCGCTCAGTCCCGCCAGAAGAGCAACTATGACCGCAAGCACCGTGACATGGAGTATCAACCTGGTGAATACGCTTACCTCCGTGTCACTCCCATGAGGGGCACTCATCGCTTCGGTATCAAGGGCAAGTTGGCTCCTCGCTACATTGGCCCGTTCCGTATCCTTTCCAGGAGTGGACCCGTGGCATACCGGTTGGAATTGCCGCCGAACCTCTCCCAAGTCCACGATGTCTTCCATGTGTCGCAACTCCGTCGCTGCTTCAAGGATCCAATCCGCGAAGTGGAGCATGATATGATCGAGCTGCAACAAGACTTGACTTATCGAGAACATCCGAGCCACATTCTCGACCAGTCTGAACGCCGAACCCGCAACAAGACCGTCAAGTTCCTCAAGGTTCAGTGGTCGAACCATTCTGAAGATGAAGCCACTTGGGAACGCGAAGATCGCCTTCGCGATGAATACCTCGATCTTTTCCTCGCTACCACTTAAATTCTCGGGACGAGAATTCTTGTAGTGGGGGAGATTTGTAACACCCTCAGTTTCTGTAACAGTAATCATCATCACTGTTGATCATCACTGTTGAATTATCACTGTTTAATCTCCCTTGTACCTGATAAAACTTTGTGATGCTCATGATCAAACCTTGCTGTGGTTGATCAACACCCCTTGCACCATGTACTTGAACCCTTGGGATCAAAACCCAAAGCCAAATGCACCTTGCTCCTCTAAGAAAACAAACCCTAGTTGAAACTACCTTAAATGGAAAATAAAACAAAAGTGCTGAAATAAAGTTGTTCCAAAAATCATAAAACTATTTTTGTAAATTGCCTAAAATCATTACAATCATGTTGGACCTACTTTGGTAATTTTTGAAGTTACATAAAATTCCAAACAATTCAAACAGTAGGGTAAAACCCCTACTTGGGGCATTTAATATTTAAAATAAATATCTAATGATTTTATTTTGCTTCAATAACTTTTGTGGCACTGATATATAATGTTATACTAATATTGGGATACCTAACACATTTTACAAAATGCCATAGTGATCAAGATAAATGCCAACAGAAAATATCAGAAAAGAAAAATGAAAAATAAAATAAAACCTAGCTAACCCCCCCCCATGGGCGAAGCCCATCCCCCTGGGCCACCAGCCGGCCCACCCGCCCCCCCATCATCCCCTACCTGCCCCCCCGTCCCCTCCCTCCCCTGTTCCCCTGACGCCATGGATGGGGGCAGAGGACACGCCCGCCATGCCCCCACCTCACCTGCCCCCCCCCTCTCTCCACCTGCTCCCCCACTCCTCTCTGTGGTCAAGGAGACCACGCCCCCCCTTTGCGGCCACGCCCCCATTCCCTCCCCTGCCTCACCCTCTCCTCTTCCGCAGAGCGCCCGAGACGACCGCCGCCGCCACCGAGCACCATCGCGGCCGGTGGTCACCCCCCGAGCCCGCTGAGACCACCGGCGTGAGCCTCGTGAGCCCCTCCTCCCATTTTTCTCTTTTCCCCGCCCTGATTCATTGCCGTGGACGCGCCCCGCTCGCCGCCTTCTGTGTTGTTGCGGCTGCAAGCTGCAGCGGTTGCTGCTGCTTATGGCCGCCGGCCACCCAGTCCCCGGCCGCCCCCTGACCACCGACGCCGACCGCCCCTTAGCCACATCGGGCCACCACTCCCGCGCCCAGCAGCGCAACTGCTGCCCTGCTCCCATCACGGCTGCTGCAGCCATGGCAGGTCGTGCGTGGTGGGAGTTTGGGAACTGAACCCCTTCTTCAGTTTTGCTAGATTCAGACTAGAGCCGCCTTTGATTGTTTACATAGCTTCTGTGTTGAACTCTGTCAAAACAATTGAGTTAGTGTAGTGGTGCGTAGGACATTAAAACCCTCCTTTTCATATCTTTGTTTTGCTCACTGACAGTGGGCCACCTTTGGGCTGTTTAGTTAAATTAAACTTGATTATTACCTCTGTGACACTGACAACTGGGCCCCAACTGTAAGTCAATTAGAAATAAATAAAATTATAAAAACTAGTCACTGACATGTGGGTCCAGGGGTATTTTTCTAATTTAATTAGATGTTTTATAAATAACAGAGGCTGACATGTGGGTCCCACATGTCAGCACTGTTCTGGATAATGTTTTGGATAATCTTTTGGATAATGTTTAAATAAATAATTAAAGAAATCTAGAAAATCATTTAAATTGATTTAAATTTAGAAATTCAATAACTTTTAAACCGTAACTCGGATTCAAAAACTTTATACATGAAAATTGATCAGAAAAATACAAAGAATACGAATACGCTATCCGTATGTCTACCACCCCCCTCTAACACAACGAGCCTCGAACATTCCCCTCCGGACCGACTGTCCGATAAATTGTCCGGTACTGTTAGAGTGCCCGGATGAATTTATTCCGAACACGAAAGTTGTCCGGAATGGATCAACTAGCACGGATACACCCCCCTTATGTTGTTTCGGTAACCACGACACCTCCGGCTTGATCCTTCCCCCTCCGAACACCCTGTCCGGTAATCACCCGGAGCCGGCAGTTCGTCCTAAGATGAATTCCCGCTCCGAGCATATTGCATTGCACTGCGTTAGAACACCGTTAACATTTCATCTATCATGTCATGCATATGTCTGTATATTATTGTTGTGTATTTACTGTTTCCTCCCCACCTTAATCTTCGATAGACCCCGCTGCTGCTGTCGACTACACCGCTGCTGAGTACGACTACGTCGTCGACGACCCTACTACTACCGTCGAGCTTGCAGGCAAGCAGAGCCATTCTCTTCCCCAGATATCGCCTATCTTTCCGTACATTTCTTGCACTAGGCATTGTTACTGCTGCTGCTACGTTTACAATCCTATTCAATTGCATAGCCTGATTTTGTCGCCCCTTGATGTGCCTTCCTTTATCCTATGCTGCCTATTATTATTATGCATTATTCAGCAGTGAGCCCTGCGCATTGTTAGCTAGGATTAGGTAGAGGGCCGTGATCACTCCGGGGAGTGAAAGCGGATGCAAATATTATAACTGCACAGGTACGGTACAATGCAGACGCCGTCGAAGACCCCTATCTGGGTTATGCCTAGTCACCTCAAGTGTGAGCTATCAAGGAGTAATCTTTGTACTCCACTCGAGGCTGACTTTGTCTTACCGCCATAGGGTCTTGACAACGGTTGTCCTAAAGGTAAGAAGTCGGGCGACCCAACGGTGCCCGCGAGAGGTATTGCGACGGGACGACAGGGAGGGCACGACCAGTGTACCGGTGTGCTTGGCCCCTGATCGTTGGCCGCGAGAGTTACCAAACCACGAAAGTCGAGCTCCTCCAGGAGCACACGCGAGACAAGGTAAGGAGACGGTTCACCTTGTCGGTAACCGCAGTGACTCGGTGGGACGACAGGGCAGGCACCGATGTACTGGTGGTCCTCGCTGCTGTCGTTGTCCGCGGGTCGGTTAAGTCGCGGCAACGATAACGGTTGTCACGCAGGTTAATTAAAATGCTAAATGGTTCAGTGAATGTCTTGAGTTGGCTACAAGCCATGTACGCACTACCTACCCGTGGGATTACGAGTATGGGCTCCTCCGCTTCATAGTGTCGTCCGAGGACTCTTCAGACGTCAGCAGTACCGCGGGCTGATTGCCGGGAAGTGCGCTGTCTTCTTTGCTCGAGCTGTGTTGTTTTGGTTACGGCTTCCCGGCCACCCACGCACCGTGCAGGAGTACGTCAGGGTTGGGGTCCAAGGCCCTGAGTACTTAGGATTTAGACCGGCGGATGGCCTCTCTGTTGAGTTTGAAAGATGGGCTGTGGAGTGTCGGATAGCCTCGGTGGAGCGTTCCCTAAAAAGGTTCCCGCCACCCTGGAGATCCGTGTGTGTAGTGTAACACAAGTGCACCCCTGCAGGGAAGATTGATCTATCGATAGTTGTGTCCACGGTAACAGGACGCTTTATGCTGAAGCTGGATCCTACCACTAGAAACTAATATTAAACTGTATGGTTCCGGGTTCTTTTCCTCGCGGGGATGTCGAGGAGGTGAACTCGGAGGCATTGTTAATTATTACAACTTATTATTATTCAGTGTCGCAGCAACTTCTGCTTCATTGTTACTTTATGCTTTATATAAACTGTTGGCTGATTCTTACCTCATGCTGCAAGACATCGTCGGAAGATGCTAGTCTTCGTTAGGCCTAGCTTCTTACCCTTGCTCTGTATTTCTGACTTTCAGTCCACCATACACAGCCTCTTTATTCCGTTGATACAATGCATAATGCTTAGTAGCGGACGTAAGACTCGCGGGTATACTAGATACTCACCTGCTTTATTTCCTTTACTGTTTTGCCTGATCGGCCACTGCAGCCGACGTTGGAGCCCAGGAGCAGGAGTACCCCGGAGGCGCCTACTACGACGTCGAGTTCCCCGTGGACCAGGAGTAGTACTGTGGATCCCAGGCAGGAGGCCTCGCCTTTTCGTTCTGTATCTCTGATGTGGTTTGTGCTAGCCTTCTTAAGGCAAAACTTGACTAACTACGTCTGTACTTAGATATTATGGCTTGTTTGACTTATGTATTCGGGTCCGCGTGACCCCCTCTATTGTAATATATTTGTTTATCCTTTTGTGTTTAGTGTTGTGCTGTGATATTATCACCGTGGCACCCTAATCTCAGCCGTGTACCCTGCGTGTATGATTACTGTACACGGGTTGATTTTGGGGGCGTTACAAATAGTAACATAGCAGTACAAGGTTTGCTGGGAGGGGACATGGCTGTATCGGTTTGAAAGAGGCTGTAAACATGTGGTAGGATCAAACATCGAACCTATCCTAGACTAGCATGCAAACCGCTGGTTGAAATAGAATGGATCATGAGTAATGTATAGTCCTTGCCTGTTGATAAGTCGGGTTCCGAAGGTGTAGTTGATCGCAAGCTCGCATCGTCTCCGAAGGTATCCGCGGAAGCACACAAGACGGTAAACACTGGAAATCAATCAACGAGCAAGCATCTATTACTACGAAGCAAACACGAGCAAGCATCAACAAGAAGGCAACACGAGACAACGCAACGATTGCGTCTATCGTCGGGAGCGGTTACTAACAGGTTAAGTGGGATACTCGTCACACACGACGATACCACACATTTAGAATGGTTCAAGTTGTTTAGCTACAGGTGATCAACAAAGGTTGTTAACATGGCAACTCACTCAAGCATGGAATAGCACATAAACATGGCAAGAGGTGAAGCTCGAAGTAATCTATCTATACTAGTCAAGTTAAGTGAGGCACAATCCTAAACATGGCATATCACTAAGTACCCCACAACAACTAAAGCATTTGGTACTGTTCTGTCCTAAACCATATTTTAGGTTGGTTAACAACAGCAAACAATAGCATAAAAACAAAATACACAAAAAACTAATCAAGTTACATATAAAGAACACTCCAAACAGAGTTACGGTTAAAAAGATACAAGCAAAACAAGTTTAGAACACAATCTGCCAACATCAGGAAGCACACTTTACTGTTCTAAATAAATCTATCTTACAACGTTCATTCAATTTTGGATCATGTCAATGAGCATTCGCCTCAGCTTTGGTACCAAATCTGCTATCGTTTCTGAGAAGTTTCGGTCCAGTCCCCGATCGAATCCAATTGAGTGACTCCTGAAGCCAACCAACTCTTTTTCGATATTGTGAATTCCTTAACTTTTTACTGGCTTGCTTGTTTGTAAGCTCCACGGGCGTGCCAATTCCTTAGTGGGATCCAACCACCATTTACTTTCATTCGATCCAGCGGAGAAGATGCGCAATGCATAAACAGGATAATGAATGCAAACATGCTCACAAATGATATGCATCTAAAGTAGACATGGTAGGGAAGGCATGGCAAAAGGAATCATGCAAATAGGCATCATGGATCACTAGTTATAAGCAACACAAAAAGCTATAAAACATTACTGGTCTAGGACTTAGTGAAAATCAGGAAAACAAGGCATAAATTGTTATATTCATGTTGTATAAACAGGAGCAAAACTATATGCAAAAGTGCAGCAACATGACATAGCAATATATGAGCATGGAGTAGGAATGATAGTGATCAGGTACAAACAAGAATCATGGTCATAGGCATAACAGATCAAAAGATATTAAGCATGCAACATGGCATCGGAAAGGTACAGACTTAGAGAAAAACAGAGGTGGCTGTCAACAACAGCAGCATAGAAACTTTGGAGCTAAACATAAATATGAACAGGAATGTAAACATGACACTTGAATACATATAATGAAAGCAGACATGATGCTTAACAGTATGCAAAAAGAATCAATGCAATAGGCCTCATGGATGTGTCACAATCATCATGCAAACTTGCAATAAAATAACAACAGCAGCACACTAACAGAAATTAGTAGCAGTTAACAGCCTGGTACCCACTTCAACAGTGATTAACAACATAAAGATGGTCTCAAATAAAAATGCTCACAAAAGATGAACTGAAGTACACACAATTCTAAACAATTTTCCTTTTGGGAGCAACGTGATACGGGCTACGGATTACTCGCAAATCTACTCGCAAAACTGATATCAGCAGCAATTACAAAAGACTTAGAAAAAATTACAGGTCTCAGGAAAAAAAAGGGCTACGGGCAGAAACTCACCCATGGGCCAAGGCCCATTTGGCGGCTGGCTTGGCTGGGCTCGGTTGGCCGGCTGGCTGGGAGGCCCCCGGCGGGCGCGAGGCTGGACCGGCCCACCTGGCCGATGGCTGGCGGCTGGGTCGCCCCGACCCGAACCGAGCGGCGGCGACGGCGGTTGGGTCGGCGCCGGCGAGCGCGCGGCTCCGGCGAGGCCTGGAGAGGCGCGGGGAGGCGGTGTAGGCGGCAGGGCGGCGCGGATCCGGTCGCCAGCGGGGCTTGGGCGGCGCGGCGAGGGCGCCAGCGGCGAGCTCCTGCTCAAGACGGCCATGGCGTCGTTCGGCGACGCGGCGGGGAGCGCGCGGCGGCGCGGGCGCGACCTGCGCAGGTGAGGCAGAGGGAGCTGAGGGGGATGAGGAGGAAGGGGGCGCGACGGCGACGCTCACCAGGGCGGCGACGGCTCACCGGCCTGCCTGCCGGAGCGCGGACGGCGCGGCCGTGGTGCACCATGGGAGGCGGCGGCTCTGGGAGAGAGTGAGGAGAGGGCTAGGGGTGACGTGGCCGATTCCTGGCCGTCAGATCGGCTGATATGACGGTCCAGAACCCATTGGGCTAGATCTCAGATCTGGAATTAGGGTTTGGTGCGAAAATGGGGTATTTTTGGGGCAAAGTGGAGGGGGTGGCTGCAATTTTGGCTTAGGGGAAACCCTAGAAAGAGGTGGGAGTGTGGTGGTCTTTATATAGCCCAGGTGCCTGGCAGTTTGCAAAAACATCCTCGGTTTTTCTCTCGCGCGCGTGGTGTTTACGTTTCTGACTGCCGGGGGTCCGCAGGACCTCCGATTCGGGTAAAACTTCGAACTGCGCGATCGGCGTGTCGAGCCGGTGGCGTTCACCTCGCGTTGGAACCGTTCCGGGAACACTTTCCGGCGCGCTATAAAAATAACTTGTTTAATTATTAAACGGGGTTTCCGTTCCGTTGACTACGGCTGGTTTGGTGCGGGTTTTCGCGACGGTGATCAGGTGAAACCCGGTGTCGCAAAGGTCGAGTGTCAGGGGGGCAAGGGTCGGTCTCCGTCCAGTACGAGATAAGAGGGGGAAATAATCGCCGATTGATAAATCGGGGATGCAAACACCGCAAACAAATCAGACAATCAAACAATTCACACCGAAAACAAATTTTTTAATTTTTGTGAAATCTGGGCTGTTACAAGATATCTATCCAGAACATCTCGCTGGTCTTAAGTTGCGACCCCATCCAAAGTGTAAACCCAAAGCAACAGACAACTGCATTAAAAGAACTTTGCGTAAAGTAAACAATCCTTGCAACTGTGGTTACAAGCACCGTTGTTTCCCCCCTTGTGACAACAGCACATCTCTTAGACTCATGTTTTCGTCACTCAAGCTAGTTATCAGCGGGCATGAACCCACAATCATGCATAACGCTCCCTCTTGGAGTCACTACCTACTACTTGGCCAAAGCAATAAACAGCAACGGAGAACATGCAAGAATTACTCAAGAACACAAATATAAAAGGAGAAGAACCAAATATATTACTCATCACAATCTGAACATAGTCTCTTAGTCCTTCAGACCCCAGCAAACTCAACATAGCAACAGCAGAAAGAATTACATATGTGCCTTGATCATGTAGGGAAGCTCACAAGGTCTAATCCATGAAGAATAAAGGAGGGGAGAGGACATCACATAGCTACTGATCATGGACCCGTGGTCCAAGGTGGACTACTCATGGATCATCCGGGAAGCGTCCATGGCGGTGGAGAAGCTCCCGGAGGTCAATCCTCCCTTCGGTAGGGTGCCGGGAAGAGGTCTTCTGGTGCTCCCGATCTTGGAAGCGCGGCGGCGGCGGATCAGAGGCGAGATCGCGAAAAAAGGTTTTGTCCTTGGGGGTTCCAGGACGAAGGAAATATATAGGTGAAGGGGGCAGCCAGGGGTCCAGGCGGCCTCTCGGGCGGACCCACCCTAGTTTGCGCCCCCTGGCTGCCTGGGCACCAGGTGGGGCCCCTCTGGCCCCCTTCGGGCATCTGGAATCTTCCGGTACGCTGATTTTTTACATATTTTCCTGGAATTTTTCTGGCATTTTACGTAATGGGAAAACCTGAAATAAAAAGACAACAGAAAACAGAAACTGGCACTGGGGTGCACTGAGTTAATAGGTTAGTCCAAATATGATCAAAAGTGTATGAAAGTGAATCAAAAGCATAGAAATATCACCCAAAACATGCATGGAGCAAGCAGAAATTATAGATACGTTTGGGACATATCAGGGCCTCACAAGGTGACTTCACCAGGTTCAAGAACACCTTGGAAGTGTGCTTGAACTTCACCAGCATCCAAAAGATGCGCTAGGAAGGCAACAATGTGGTCATGAGATCTACGTCGGAGGAGTGGAACACCATGATCCCTGGCCCAGTGAAGGGAGCTCAGTTAGTAGTCATACTGCGTTGGTCCATGGATTTGGGAGACTCCGGTGACCCTGCACAGAAGGCAAGATGGGCCAGGGATGACCACAATGAGATGTTGGGCGTGGTCACCCCGCCGGAGGACATGGCCTACATGGCTCCTCCGAACGACCACCGCGTCGTGGAGTTCTGGGCAAAGACGAGGGACGACCACAACGAAATGCAGGGTGTGGTCAACCCGCCGAAGGACGACCACAGCGTGAAGCATGGTGTGGTCACCACAACGAAGGACAACCAGACCGTGATGCAGATGGGAGTCACATCGGAGAAGGTAGGTGACATCATCCATCTTCATGAAGAATATGAAGACGTGAAGGAGGAAAACATGCCCCCTCACAGCCGACCCCCGTCGATCGACTCCGGCGTCCCGCCGCTCGACCCGGCTCCGCGCATAGGATTGCTTGTAATCCCCACCCCCGATGTAATAAAATAAAGCGCTGTTAGAACCTTAGAATCTATCGGTGCACAACCGATGGATTCAAGGGTTCATCAGTAATCATTCCCCCACCCCCGATTTGTCATTCCCCAAACCCCGATGTGTTCAATCAATCCCCTACCAACACACTCTAATCAAGTGCGTAAATCTAATCTACCACGACTCAAAAGTAGTAAATCAAGATCCGAAGTAAGGGCTTACCGCCATTGCCGATGCACTCGTGAATCTTCTACTCGTCGAAGTTTTGAATTTCGTGCAATCTGTGGTGCTCGTTGCCATCAGTGTTAGTGGGGAAGAGAGGAGAGAGAGAGAGCAGTGAGTGGATGTTATTGGACGACTTCGGGAAACAACGTGGCTTCCTGAGCGTGGCTCCTCACGTGCAATGGGACCCCACCAGCGTGGCTTGATTCAGCCCCATTGAAAACTGCCAATCACCACGTTTTTAGCGGGCCTCCTTGGAGCTGCTTTGAGGTTCGTGTGATGCAGACCTAAGAGAACACATGAACCAAACAACCCAAAAACCACGCTCCTCGCGTGCAACGGGATCCCACCAGCGTGGCTCGACTCAGCCTAGCTCGCCGCTGAAAACTGCCAATCGCCACGTTTTCGACGGGCCTGCCTAGGAGCTGCTTTAAGGTTCGTGATGCAGACCAAACAGAGAACGCATGAACCAAACAACCCAAAAACTGTCGGAGCGTATCTGGTTGAACCGTATGCAATCAACCAAACATGACAGCGTATCTGGTTGAACCGTATGCAATCAATCAAACGTGCCCCTAGTACTCCCTTCGCCCAAGTTTACTGGACCTCCTCGTATTTGGGGTCAAACTTAGTAGAAAAATAATTCATAACATACAAACTATATGTTACAAAAAATATACCTAAGAGAATCCTCTTTCGAATACATATTCAATGACATGATTTTTGTAACATATAAATCATATTCTATTAGATATAGACTGGTCAATTTTTGACCCAAAATAGGAGGGGGCCAATAAATCCGACAGGAAGTATCAGTCAGGAGAACGATATTAACCAAACCTGCTTATTTTGAAGAATTCAACACACTCATATAATAAAATCCCCACTGCAAGCATAGCAAAACTATACCTCATAATGTTAGTGTCAGTCAGGAGTGTCGGTATACCAAACCTGCTTCTTATTTTGAAGAATTCAAAGCTAACATAGGACAAGTGTCTAAGTGTGAGCACAGCAATGGGCAACAGCAGTTGGCTTGGACGGACAAACAGCAGGCACCACGACTTAGCTTAAGATGATACTGTAAGTTACAACGTGATTGGACTAAAAAGAAACCATGCTGTGAAAATCTGAGCCAGTTGTCTCATGTATCACTATCAAGCACGCCGAAAAAAGATGTGGCGAGCTCTTATATTGACCTAGGAAAGCAGGAATTTGGTTGCCATGTATATTTACTAAATGTGGTTGATGGAGAAATGTTCAGCGATTGTTCTGGATATGATTATTTCTCCTCAGGCTTGCGCTGGGGTTGTCGTTGTCTTGTCATGCAGGTGCCTTCAATGGCACTGAAATCCCTCGCTTAGTGTCTCATGAACATCATTCCTTAAACGCCAGCTCACAGACCAAGGCGATATGATCACTTCCCCATTTCTGCCAACCAACAGAAATAGACAGGATTATGAGGATACTGCAGTTAATCAGTACAAAAATGATTGAGCACAAGAGATAAACAGGCTGCTTCAAACATTTTAGAAACTTTATTTTAAAACAATCTTTTTTCTTTTTTGACTAGTGTATGATAAGTGCTAGTGTATATGTGAATTGCCTAGCCCTTTCCATCAGTTCGGACTTTTGGTTGCGTTGGTTAGTGCATGAAGCTTAACATGATACCAAAGCCTAGTCTTGAGTTCAAGTCTTGCCTTTCATAATTTATCTAAAAATTGTTATAGCGCACCCTTGTCCACGTATAGGCCTCCTGAGCCATACATTTCTATCCACGTGTTGACTTTCCGCGTCACACGTGATGGGGTGTTGAAGCGTATATGTGAATTGCGTAGCCCTTTCCATCAGTTCGGCTTTTCTCTACGAAAATAGGCACTTGATTTGTATTGCGAAATATTTTCATAATAAGCCATCTTTTTGCTAGCTTATTACCATAGTCAGTCACGCATTGAATATTGTGGGAAAGTTCAAATAATGCATATTACAGACGGATTGAATATAAGAAAAATATTCATAAGGTAGTACCTTTGTGGGGAATCCATTGACTTCCTTCAAAATCACTTTTGGAAATGTATCTAGCACGCTGACAGTCTGAAGATCTTCAGAAGCCCTTCATTGTCATATTACAATATTGTCAATGGAAACAATTAGATTTTTAAATACTGGTGCATTTGAATAGCTTAAGAGTTTCAATAAAGACTGCTTACCATATGTAGTCCACTGTCCCCATAAATTTACTGTGGTAACTGGTTACCAAGGGCTCCTTATTGGCATCTTTTGTCCCTTCAAAGTCCTGATGGGATAAAGTTATCAACAGATACCAACTGTGTTCTCGCAAAAGCCTGAAATATACCTACTTCTACAACATTGTTCAACTAAACAAAACTGTAGATTGATTTGTGCTTTTAGAGTTAAAACTGCAAGCACAACTTGCCCAAATGTCCCATAACTCAGAAAGAGATAATAGTGAATGTCCTGGTGTTTTCAGGATGGTGAAAATGCAGCCAAGTGACACCCTTGTTGGAAGAATCAATGATGAGGCCAGGCTATGGGCTAGGGCAGGTGCTAGTATTTGATCCATGCTTGTAACCTACCTCCTAAGAGGACAGTAACCTAAATCTCACTTTTCAACGAAATGGAATGCAAAGGTCCTTTGTGTTTTCTCGAAAAAAAGAAAATGCAGCCAAGTAAAATAAGAAGAAGGCATCAGTTACCTCCACATCTGTGTAGACACTCCTTACTTTCAAATTATGTTCCAAATAAGTACACTCTTCCTTCCCAGTAGCAGCCTTGATTTCATCTAATGTCCACCTGTACGGATCAACCACCTTGTGAACATGTAGTGAACCATTTGATATTTTTGGCAGCTGATCTTGATCCACATGTAAGCATTCCTTATCACTTGACAACTCTTTGTCGAAGGTAGGGTCAGATATCACCACGGAACACAAATTTTCATTAGCTGTAACATCATCCTCGACAGAATGGACATGATTTTCAGACTTGTCTGGACAGGAATACGAGTCTAAATGCTTGTGGATTACTTCAGGAGTACACTGATTGCCACAGGAATCTGAAGTAGCACTATTTGTTTGATGCATTGGTTCTACTGGAGATGTTAAGTGAGTTGATCCAGTACTAATTTCTTCTTCTACTCTCATATTACTCATTTCATCACGTGTATCAGCAAACTTCAAAGAATCACTGAAATGGGATGATTCTGACTCAGGAGTTGTACAAATGTTTTGACCAGACATGGATTCATTGGCCTTTTCCTTTTCACCAGGGTTTTCTTTTGATGCATTCAACGACGTATCGGATTGAACGCTATTTCCTTCAAAACCACCCGTAACATCTTCACAAATCACATTCCCAGACAAGTCTCCTAGGAAATTTGAATCCTTACTGCTAACACCTCTTAATTCTCGGACAGAATCTGTAAGCCCAGATAATTCATAAGATGAAAGTAGGTGTCTGCTATCAAATGTTTCACTTGAATCTGACTGGATGACCTCATCACATGCAGCGGTTTGTGAATATTGGACACCCCCAATGTCAGGTTCTTTTGATTCAACTTTGATTCCAGCGAGACATTCTTCAGAGGAGCTGTCAACAGCCGCGCCTTCTTCACATTCAGTTGCCTTTGCATGGGGTTCACTATCAGAATTACAGGCATCCTTTGCAAGACCTACCAAACAGCTTGATAATCCTTGCTCGTCAAGATTACTACAGGCAAAGTAAGGTCTATTATTGCCAAAACGTTTACTCGATTCAGAGTTAAAGCCAGATGCTGAAGTAGTATCAGTCAAACCAGGTTCTCTTCCAGCAAGGCAAGAATCTCTGACCAAATCTTTTACTTCACTTTGGGGCTTATGGACATCTAGAGTGATTATTCTTCCCTCTCTATCATTGGTCGTGTGTAAAGGTGGACGGAATGCATAACTGATAGAAGTAACCATTGAAGTGAAGATAGGTTAAAATTTTGCAGATACATTGTAGCATCCAACATCAGTAGTACTGTACTCAATAACTGCACTTCCATTGAGTAGAAGATTTACCGAGATGTGTTAGAACCGGTATAAAGTCCATGTGAACTAGTTTGCTGCCCTGATATAGCATTTCTTGGAAGCCCAGACAAATTCAACTGCATGATTGTGAAGCTTCATAAGTTTCAGCTCCATGGTATAACATTAATGCTTAAGTTAACTGCAGAAAATGACAATTTGTTCTACCTTTTGCTCTAATATAAAATTGTATAGCGGGCTCTGGGCAACATATAAAGCTTGTTAGTGTTAAAAATGAGTATAACAGCACAAGAAACAGCCAACTAGAATGGACGCTTGAATGCAAATATGCAGAGTTAAGTACTAGAACATTACCTTCGGTGTAGCGTTGAAATCCCCACAGAGTATTACCGGAGCATCATTCCACCTCTTAGATGTAGCATAAGCTCGGTCAAGGAGTGTCCTTATCTGTAGGAAATAAAGTCAGCATGAAATTAAGTGCATAAGGATGCTAGTGGCAGATAATCAAGATCAAAACAATAACTAGATGATGCTTCATACAGCAAACCAGCAGAGAGAGGGGAAGAGCACAATGGACAAATCTTTAAATGATGCCAAGAAAGCATCACATGGTCAAATATCATAGCAGAACTCAACAAAGTAACATCGACGATTTTTACTAAATAATGTCTAACACAATGCAATGTTCTTACCATGTCAAAAATATGCTAGACTAAAGTCAGACAAATACGCAAACAAAACCTTGATTCAATTTTAAAACATAAATGCACGTATCAAGCAGCCAAGTCAGGAGTAAACGTGCACTGTGTGGGTAAATACATGAAATTAAGACACAGGGATCAGAATAAAAAGCAATATACCTGGCCAAGTTTTATGTCCCCTCTCTTCGGATTATAAAGAACATGAATGTTACATATAACAACTTGTTTGGCTTGTTGTGGATGGATAGGGCTTTGAGACAAAAAGAACAAGCATAAGCATGTGTAAGTCATACAAATATGTTCTTCATTTGTTCTCTCAAAACAATAAATAAATATGACGCAATAACTAACCACAAATCCCAAACACAAACACCTGAGAAACAGAAGATAGTGGAATAGCGATCATGAGTATGCCAGGTATTTCAAATCACAATTACCTAGTAGATAAATGAATAGACCCAGTTTGCACATTTCTACGAAACACTGACTGCACATAACAGAAAAAATGGTTAGCATATTTTGATGACATGCAAGACTGGAAGCATAGCAGTAGCACCAAAAAGAAAAAAGGCTCAAGTGTTCATCTAATTGCCCATAATTCTGAACTCACTTCTAAAACACAAATCTGTGCAACATTATCCCGAAGACCAAGCATATTGAACTCGATGTCTTCTTTACAAAGCAACTGGAACCTGATGAGAGGTAAAAAATCTTAGATAACCATGAAAATGTCCCTACGAAATGAACTGAAGCAAATTTAATATGGTCACCACAAATTTTGGATATTAACAGTACATAAACATTTCCACCACACAAAGAAAAACAAGAAAAACTTGAATTGATTACCTTGTCGTCCTCCAAAATATGGCACATCCATCAACAGCATTTCCAGTCCGCATCTGTGCACCGTTCAGCAAGTGTGTAAATCACAATCAAGCGAACTCAAGAAAAGTGTGTTCCTATTCCCTCAATGCAAAAACTAAATTCTAATTCTGTAAATGCTAAACATAATTTCAGTCACTTCCATCAACACTGTAAATGAAAATGTCTATAATATAGCACAGCATAAAAGAACTTAGAACATTACCTTCCATATGCCACTAAATCCCTGGGTTGCCATTTCTTGTTCAAGGTCTGTAAATTTGTCTACCTCCTACAAGTACGAAGAAGATGATTAAGAGAAAGAAGTTCAAACAAGGAATAAAATGCCGACATTGCATGAATATATACCCCCCACCCCACCCCAATCAGATCTACATATAGGGTACTAACTTATGGCTGACTTTCATGGACAAGAGAGAAAAGTGCTCATAACATATATTCATTGATTGAAGTTAAGAAATTGGCAGATTCTTATCCTTACCATGACTTGAGTTTGCCAAACAACAACACCACCTGTTCAAAATCGGTGCAGTACAACAGCTTTTCTTAATAGTTACCTGAAAACATATAATATCTGGACGCCACCAGCTGATCTCTAAACCTATCCTATTCTTACGCCAGTTCCAGTCCATCATGAATGATGGTATGTCTCGGTAAAGATCTTGGTGCTCCTGGGCCAGATAGTGCGCCAGTATATTGTATGACAGAACCTTAAACCTCTCTGCAGAATCAAAAGTCTGTACTCAAAATACAAGAGGCAAGAACTTTTTGCCACTCAATCTTGCACACATCATATTTACTCAAGTCTAATACATATGAAGTTTAGAAAACACCACAAGTAAATCTCTTCGCAAACATATCACAGATATACAGACACATTTAATGTCCCTTAGAACATCAACTGGAACAGTCACCTCACAATTCACGACTCCAAAGGCATCTAGATTTTCAAATCAAATTCCAATTCTTTCATCATAACAATATTACTAGCTATAAATGATGGCAGTTGCATTCATTATTCAGGAAACTTTCAATTATGAGATAGTGCTAGGGATAAAAAATTATATAAGATGGTTTTGCAACACATTGCTGCAAACACATACTAGATGTTAAGGATTGAGATGGTACCAGCATGGCGCGGTGGCAACTTCTGCACAGATCGCCACCGTCGTTTGTACTCTGGCAGCCTTGGATGCCGATGTGGCGCCGCAGGTCGGAACCCACCATTAGGCGGCACAACTCTGTATGGCTGCGGATGCCAGTGATTGTACTGATTCGGAGTCCCATGGCCGTATTGAGGACCTGGGAACGGCGTCTGCGGCGGATTGCTGTAGTTGTACGGCACAAACCCGTAAGGCCGAATCTGAATCTGCGGCTGTGGTTGAGGTTGGGTGTAGCCATATCCGTACGACGGGGGCTGGAACTGTGGTCCGTGCATGTACTGCGGCGGAGGCGCGCAAGGACTGCCGCCGCTGCGGAGGGAATCGTTGTCAGCGAGCCCAGTGCTGCGGTGGGAATCGTCGCTGAAGACCTCGGCCCCGGTGTAGGCGGAAAGCGGCGGGGGGCGGGATGAGTATCCGCGGTGAGGCCGCGAGGATCCTCGGCGCTGCATAAAGGGAGAAGGGTAAAAGGGGTTTCGATGTCAGAGATTGATTGGGAGGAGGAAGCCCGACTGAGACGTACGTTGTAGTGGGAGGACATCGAGGCGGCGCGACGGGATAAAGCTGAGGGGACGACGCGCATCTCTATCGGTCACGGCGGTGGCGGGAGCGGCGGGCGGCGAGCTGGGAACGGCCGCATTCGACGAGTCGGCGGGGGCGAGGGAGTTGACTGCTGGCGCCGCCGCGAAAGGAACGCGAGGCGGTGCCGCTGACAAGGGCATTTTAAGGCCAAAAATGCTAAACCAACGGGGTATTACGGGCTTGTTACAGGGTCTTTTCTTAATTATCATCACTCTCGGCCCCCCTAATTCCTCCCGTGGGCCCGCTCAAACCTTCATTAGCCAATCAAAATTCTGCTTAATCAAACTAACTCCCTAAAACCCTGTAATTACGCGTGAATGTAGCATTGCTTTGACCTGATGGTTCAAAGGAAAAATAAAAAGATGGTCTTTTTTAAACCGCAGATAAGTTATTACAAACTTAAATATACTTTTTAAAATTCACTACTATCAAAAAGGGAATCTGCGGTCATGATGGTTTAAGGGAAAATGAAAAAAATGACCTTTTTAAAAAATTCAACACAAAATGAATTCAATTTAAAAATATTTCACAAAATGGCCCAACATCATAACGCTCGGACCTAAGGCGCCATGCTAGACATCACGACGCCCTGGTCCAAGACGATATGCTCTTCCGTTGACCAGTCACGTATTCCCATGGGACCCGTGTGTCATAGGTGCATGACGCTTGCCGTCACGGTTCCATGTAAAGAGGAATGATGCCTAAGACCGAGGCATCATGCCCCTCCGTTGTACACAAGGCCGAGCGCCCCCCCCCCCTCGAGCGGGGAAGAGGGGAACAACCACTTTGTTCGTCCTTCTCCTCTCGGTTGCCCCCTTTTCGCCTCTCTCTCCCTCATCCCAAATCCCTCCAAAATCTTGACGGGTCTAAAGCAAAAATTGATCGATCTTCTTCCTCTTCAAATCCCTAAGGTAATCTCCTCCATTTCTTTTCTCTTTTTATTTAACTCTTAAAGGATGCTAGCCAACTCCCCTCCACAGGCCTCCTCCGGTGCCATCCTTCGTGAGTCGTTGGATCTCAGTTGACTTCCATTGATGGCCGTTGGGTTGGTTGACTGCTTGCCTACATTTTTTACCCGCTGTCATTTTTTCGCTGGTCAATACTGGTGGGTCTGATAGGATACTTCATTGACGGGGTAACTCTGTTTTGGGTGGAAAAAATTCAGGCAGCTCTCCGCACCCGCTGGGACCTGTCCCATCCCAATAGCGCGGTAAGCAAAACCCTAGACCGGCTCCCTCCTCTCTCTCTCTCTCTCTCGCCCCGCGCCGCCCGCACCTCACTCTCCCGTGTGTCGCCTCTTCCTCCACTAGCCTCCATCTCTGCCCTCTCTTCCGCGTCCTCACTACCGCTGTAGCCGGGAAGAGGAGCGGCTGAGGAGAAGCCGGCGACGCCCACGCAGGTTCTCCTAGTCTCCTTTCTTCTGCCAGCACCTCCCAGTGTGAGCCCCCCTCCCTAATTAGGTTCCCTTCCTTATAATTTAGATCTATTATGGTTTAAAATTTGCAGTCAAGGGGGCGGTTCATGCTCATATGTGTCTTTTTCCCTCATTTGATGCAATAAACGCTATATCATCTTGATGCGTAATTGCATATTGTCTTATTGCTGACTTCTATGATTTAAATTCATGGAAATCAGAATATCCTTGATGAAATGACTTCTATGATTTACAGTACTGTTATCCAGCTAGCAATCATAACTTTCATTTTGTTGATTTTCTCAAATGGCATGAAAGAATCTGACCAGAGGCATGCAACTCTTAGATTAATTGTTTCAGGTAATGTGGGCGCTGATACGTCCTAAACATATCTATAATTTTTGCTTGTTCCATGCTTGTTTTGGTGATTTTGCTATATGTTTTGATACACTTTCATATCCTTTTACAACATATTTGGGACTAACCTATCTATAATACCTAAATAGTTCATCCCCACTAACTTATATATCTTGACATGCAAGCTATCCACATCATCAAGTAGGTCCATCATGCAAAAAAATCCACTAACTATGCATGCACATGCTTCCATTAATTGCATGCAAATTCAACCTAAATAAATAATAACTTTTTGTGCACTTAGCCTCAGAATTTATAAGAGACTTTTTTTATAAAAAAACAAATTATGATTTATCTCATATTTTATTTTTCTATGCACATCTAAAATTGATATTATTGCTTTAAGCTTAGCCAATAGTGGAGATGTCTCCACTATCTCTACTCAACATTATTTTCATCTCATATTGTCTCACCACATATTAAGCTAATAAATTAACAAAACAAAAATCATACTCATTTTTTTGGGTTTTCATCAAATTTCTTACATTTTTGCTCTGAACAGTATTGATTTTAAAAAAGAATTTATAATCAAATTATATTACACTTAATAATTTTTCTCATGTTTAAAAAAAATCTTTTATTTTTTCTCTGAAAAATTCACGCAGCAACGCGCGGGGTATCATCTAGTTAACCTAGTGCCCAGCGCTAGTTTCTGCCTGTTTTTATCCGTGCATTGCAGAAAAGGGTGAAAAATAAATATTGCCGAAAAAATCCAGAAAAAAATCTAGAAATTCTTATTCGTCGGAAGACTCCAGAAGCCCGAAGGGGGGCATAGGGGAGCCACCCCCAGGCCAACAGACCACCTAGCACGGCCAGGGCCTGGCCGAGCCCCCTGGTCGCCATGACAGGTGGGACCTCCTCTAGTGCCCTAATTTGCGCATATTTATCCTTATCGTTACGAAAACCCTCAGAGAGGACTCCTTTTCCACATTTGCGCCACTGTTCTGCCGCCATCGCGATCCCGAGAACAGGGTCAATAGAAGTTCTTGTCTCGGCACCCTACCGGAGGGAAGATTGATATTCGAAGGCTCCTCCATCACCATGCTTGCCTCCGAGATGCTTCGCGAGTAGTTCCTCCTTGGATCTAGGGTTCACAGCAACAAGCTAGTTGATGTATTCTCTCCAATCTTGTCCTTCAATATTGAGTCCTTGTGAGATGCCTATCATGATCAAGGCATATATGTTATAGTTTCCATGTTGTTATGTTGTGTTTGTTGGGATCTGATGGTTTATGATATTATGTTCAGATTATGGAAGCAATATATTTTTGTCTCTTATATATTGTGTTCTTGAGTGTTCTTGCATGTTCTCCGTTGTAATTTATTGCTTTGGCCAAGTAATAGGTTGTGACTCCAAGAGGGAGCGTTATGCTAGATAATGGATTCCTTACTCCTGATGTCCAGCTGAGAGACAGAAACATGGGATTAGGGAAGTTGATGTTGCCATTAAGGGTAAAAACAACGGTGCTTGTGACTACGTGTCACAAGGATCGCTTACATTACACATAGAGTGTTAATGCAGTTGTCTGTTGCTTTGGGTTTGCAACATATGGTTGTGGCTCGCAACTTAATACCAACGATATGTTATGGATATATATCTCAAGGTGTAGTAAGTAGATGCTGATGAATAAATGGTCTACTTGTCTTGGTGTAATGCTCATATGATTTAATCTTGCACTCTCTGCTAGCATAATTAGTATTGCGGTGCGTTTATAACTCTGTCAATTTGCCAGTTGTAATTTATTCATCTAGCATAGTTTTTATCGTCTTTTGAAGAGAGAGACATCACTAGTGAGTGCCATGATGCCCTAGTTCATATCACCATCATATATTTACACCGTTGCAATTTACTCGTTTCCTTTCTTTCCAGTTGTACCTTTTTATTACCTCTTGTGTTTTAACCTTTGTAAACAGCAAGGCGGGAGGGATTGACGACCCCTTCTTACTTGTTAGGAGCAAAGTTAGTAGTGTCTTGTGTACAGGTCCAGGTCAAGTAATTTCTAAGATCCAGGGAAATTACTAGCCGCCTACTTGTCGTCTCAGGAATCCTCCTAGTTCGATAAATCTTACAGTCCCTCACGTAAGGGAATTTTTCTACTATCTACATAATAACCTTCCACTTGGGGTAACCAACAAGGAAGTGTTATCTACACCCATTAAGAAAAAATTTGGCACCATTCCCGAGGATCCCAAGCTTCAAGATAGGGGAGTTGCACACTACCTTTTACCTTAGCTTTTCAGTCTTGTTAGTTTACCTTTTAGCTTTTTTACTTTTGCTTGTGTGTTCTTATTCAAAAAGTCCAAATAAATTAGTTGTCTAGTTTCTAGTTTGTTTCTTGTGGTAGTCATTATGTCTAGCTCTTTTGTTTTTGATGATTTACCTGAAGCTGAAGTCATTTCTTTTAGACAACGGAATGGAGAAAATTTGAAAAAGGTTGGGATAGACTTTCTAAAGCACATAAAAGAATCATGCCTTCGATACATATGAAAGTTTTCTTAAAAAAATACTATGGTGTCTTTAGGTAGTGTAAACACTCTTTGGATTTATTGTCCGAAGGAGATTTAATAGAGTGTGAAGAGACTAAAGCTCTTGATATTATAGAAGGTTATATAGTTTCTTTGTTTATGATCATGGAGTTGATGCTATCATAGATAGACTTGATAATATTGAGAGAAAGATTAATGCTTTAAATTTGAAGGAAGTAGAGATACCCAGACAAGGTAGGCAAAATCTTTTAGAAATAGAAGATTATTGGGAACCCTTTATTAGGATTAGTATTTTCAACCAAGACTTTCTTGCTTATTGTGATATTGCATCCATGGTTTCTACCATGCCCTAATCTATTTATGATTATTTAAAGCTTGAAAGCATGGTTGATTTTCCCTTCTACCACGCACATGCTAACGGTGATATCTCTAAGATTGTAGGGAAAGTTCATGATGTACAAGTCACTTTGAAGGAAAGAAACACCCAAATGGAGTCATAATTTTGGAGTCAACAAATCAAGGGAACATAGTACTTGGAAGAACCTTTCTCAAAGTTATGAAGTGTTTTATTTATGTAAAGAAGGGACATATACACTTCCGTGGGAAGGTCAAAGGTAAGTATCTCTTCCCAAAAAGAAAGACGGAAGAGCTCATTGAAGAGCCATTTACCAATTTTGACGATCCTTTTGATGATTCAATTTATGCAACTTGATCTTGTGCATTATGCCTAGCTTAAAGGCATTAAAGATAGAGCTTATTGGGAGGCAACCCAAAATGTTTTACTTTAAGTTTGTTCTTTTTGTTTTAGCGTGTCTTGGTGATTGTTACTACTGTATAAACTCCAGTATATCTTTATTTTCAAGTTTTGTGCCAAGTTTTAGTCTCTAATGTTGGGGTAGACAAAAGTTGTGACATGCTGCCAGGAAACAGATTATGTATGCATCAGTGCAAAAAATCACAAAAATCACCATATCATATTTTTGATCTGGAATTTGTACGCAACATGCTATATACAATTTCTGAACTTTCATTAGTTTTGAGTTTTTTGATTTGAGCTACAGAAGTGCCCTCTTTTATGCGAGTTTCACAAACTGTTTTGTTTTCCCAGATTTCTGCCTTATAATTGCATTTGCTTCTTCTAAGCACTTTTTTCATGGTTTTTTTGGGAAAAACCTTAAAAAATGTTAGGGAATAGTACATAATGTTTAATTTGAGTATTCCAATGTGTTCCAATGGTACCCAAGTGAAACTTCATTATTTTTACACTAACCGCTCTAATTAGTTTATGAGAAGTTCCGTGTGAAGGAAGTTTTCAAGCATTACGAAGGGAGATGATGAAAGACGATCAAGGAGGACACAAGCTTAAGCTTGGGGATGCACCCGACACCCGCAAGAACTATTCAAGGAGAATCAAGAATCTAAGCTTGGGGATGCTTCCGTGCATCCCCTTTTTATCAACAATTATCAGTTCGTGCTTCCTGGCTCTATATTTGTTGTCGTATTGTGACGACAGATGCCATGAGGATGGCTAAAGAGGGGGAGAAACCGAGGTGAGTGTCGATGGTGCCGGAATCAAGAATGGGGACAAGCATAGTGAGACACCGCGATGTACCCAGGTTCAGGGCTCTCCGGAGAGATAAAGCCCCTACTCCTCCTTGTCTGAACTATAGGTGGAATATCTGTACAGGGTGCTCCTTTAGTTGTATCCATGCTCCTAGCCGAGCTGATCTGCTACTTTCTATGTCGCTACTTGCTCCTTCTCCTCCAAGCCATGAGTGAGTGAGAGAGGAGTGGAGTGTGCGAGGGAGGGGGGAATGAGACAAGGATGATCATGAGGGTGAGGACACTAGGAAGAAGACAAAAGAGAGTAGAAGTGATGTGATGTGTTGATGTGATGTAATGTGACACCACATGAGTATACTATTCATGATGTGACTAAAGGGGTCATCTCTTGTCTAATTTGTTTGTCTTGTAGATGAGATGCTTCTGTTGACTTCCGGGCAGCCGAGCTACGGGCAGCCGGCAGTCGGCAGACAAGCAGTCGACCGGGTGCGCGGGCAACCGACAGCGGCCGAGCTGGCAGCCGGCCAGGGAGAAATCGACAGCCACCGAGCTGGACTGAGGGCGCAATCGGCGCCCGATGTCTTGAAAATTGTTTCACCTTCTTGACCCTACCGGGGGTCATTCCCCCGACAGTAGCCTCCGAGCCTCTGGGTGACTCGATGATTCATCCGGGGGCTTCTTCCTTGTCGGTGTAAATGAATGCCGTTTGCACTTGGTGTATCTTCTTTCCAGTGGGGGTGCGCCAGCGCATCCACTAGGTGTAGCCTCCGAGATTCGGGCCGATTGTGTGCAATCGGCTCAGATCTTCTCCTGTTCTTGTTGTAGTCGATGGAATCAAGGGTCTTAGCAGTTTTCCCTTGGAAACGATCATGCATAGGATAGAATTAGTCAGTGCAAACATATCAAATATTCATTATTTTTCTGAAGTGTAGATTTGTGCAGCGGGAGGCCGACTCGGCTTTGCCTGAGCCCCGTAGTCTCTTTTTCTGTTCATTCCACCCTTTGGCTTTTTCTCTCGTCCTCCGGACAGCCGACCTTCGGTCTGTGGCTAGACGTAGAGTGGGCCGCCAAGTGGGGTGTACAATACTTAGACTTTGGGGAGCAAACTCAACCGAGCAAACTTCTAACAGGAAAAGATCGGGTCGCCCAAGCTGTTTTCTCTTCGGACACTATTCTTCTGCGTTGACCTCCAGCTTTTGCACTTGCTAGCATTGCAACCGGCTTGCGGTCTGCAGATGGATCAAGGAATGGGCCTTTAGTATCGTACACACTACTAAGCCGTCCGCGGGAAATAAAGATGTGTGTTATTCTGTCTGCCCAGAGGCAGCCGGTCCCATGCCGAGCATGCAACCAAGTTTAAATAATGCGGAGATAACCCCCGAAGACTACTCAGGTTCATCCGACATACTTGCTGTGATAAGCTATATCTGAGTGAAGACTC
This sequence comes from Bromus sterilis, assembly GCA_950022295.1. Taxonomy (NCBI): domain Eukaryota; kingdom Viridiplantae; phylum Streptophyta; class Magnoliopsida; order Poales; family Poaceae; genus Bromus; species Bromus sterilis. The sequence continues at coordinate 134,700,529 of OX465597.1, forward strand.
ACTAAATTTTTGGCACAGCTAGAACACCCACTGGGTGAAGGTGTAGCGTCCGGGTGACTCGGTGAGTCATCCAGAGGGTCTTCATTGTGTTGTAGAAGATAGGGCACTCGGCAGGCGCGACCTCCGAGCCTCCAGGTGACTCGAGGAGTCGGGCAAATTATCTCTTGTTGGCGCTCCAAGCAGATGGCATGCCATCCGGGACGCGGTCGCCCACTCTTCTTTTCCTTTTCCGCATCCGGATGGAGGACGCAGTCGGATTACCAATGCAATCGACCAATACACAGCGCAATCGGCTCTCTTTTTTTGCTCGGCTGGTCGATATGGCGCAGTCGGTCCAACATGCAACAAACATTCTCTCTCTTTTTTTTTCTTCACTCGGCTGGCCGATCTGACGCAATCGGCAGGCCGAGCTGGGGCAGTCGGTCCAACAAGCAACAAACAATATATCTCTCTCTTTTTGGCAATCGGATGCCTCTTCTCTAAACTTCTCTCTTTTCTCTGAACTTTCTTTTGCAATTGACAACCGCCGCACACGCAAGCCCAGCCAGAGGCCAAGCATCCGGCCATGGCGAAACGAGGGCGGTGCAGGGCAGTCGGGGCGCGGCTAGTGCGGGGCCGTAGCCGCCGGCGGCCTTGGGCATATCCCGGCACATCGGAGGGAGTGGCAGCATGGGCGCAGGGCGCATGGCGGATGCGTTCGAGAGGAGGCCGACGGGCGCAGCTTGGCGAGGCGTCCGTCCAAGCAGCTCGGGGGCGCGAGGTCGGACTCGGCGCGGCTGGTATGGGGCCGCAGGTGCATGCAGCCGGGCTGCAGGCTTGGGCAGCTGACCGGCCTGCTGGGCACTCGGCCGGGAGGTCGCGGAGGCAACCGGAGCGAGGAGCTGCATTGGCGGAGGCCGGAGGCAGCCGCGGCTTGCTGCAGCAGCCGGGGGCCGAACGAGCTGGCGGAGGCCTTCTCGAAGCTGAGCTGACGAGGGCAGCCGGGGCAGCCAGGGGCGAATCGGCGGAGGAGGGGCCTTCGGTACTGGGGAGGAGCTCGCCGGACTGCAGGAGGAGCTGGGGCGGCTCGCAACCAGCGGTGCAAGGCCGAGCCGGCGGGGGATGCCGGCAGCGGAGGCGACGAGGGCCGACCGAGCTCGACACGGTTGTGACACCCAGCCGGCGCGGCGCAGATTGCCGGAACTGCCCGGCGCAGTCGGGATCTCGGGGCGGCTCGGAGACGGGGAAGGAGCACCGGAAGAGCGGAGCAAACCGCAACCAACAACCATGGCGAGATCATGCAACCGACAGCCGAGCTTCGGGGCTGATGGCTTCTCGCCCCTCGTTGGTTACGCCAAGTGGAAGGTTGAGATGTAGCCTAGCAACAAAATTTCCCTCGGTGAAGATACAAAGGTTATCAATCCAGTGGGACTCCAAAGATCAACAAGAAGGTGGTGAAGTAAGTGATGCGCCGTCTGAATAGAATCACTTGCTTAACCTTCACCTGCACATAGAAACAAATAACTTTGCTCCCAACGAGTTCAGAGAGATTGTCAATCTCTCTGGCCTTGTTGTTCACAAAGGATCAAACGCAACGGTGGAAATAGTAGTGGTGATTGCAACGAAAGGAAAAAAAGCAGTAAAGAGTTGAGGTGTAAACAATGATGGAAATATGGACCGGGGTCCCATGATGTTCACTAGTGATGTATCTCTCCAAAAAGACGATAAAACAACTAAGCTGGGTGAACAAATTACAGCTGGGAAATTGACAGAATTATAAACGCACCGCAATGCTTATTATGCCACAAGAAAGTTAGAGGCTCAAATGTATGGGCAATACGCCAAGACAAGTAGACCATTTATCCATTAACATCTACTTACTAATCATCCACCTTGAGATATCTATCCAAAACATCTTGCTGGTATTAAGTTGAGAGCCCCACCCAAAGTGTAAACCAAAAGCAACAGACAACTGCATTAACAAACTTTGCGTAAGGTAAACAATCCTTGCAACCGCGGTTACAAGACCGTTGTTTTCTCCCTGGTGGCAACAACACATCCCCTAGTCTCATCTTTTTGTGAGTCAAGCTAGACATCGGGGGGCATGAACTCACAATCAAGCATAACACTCCCTCTTGTATTTACTATCTACTACTTGTCCAAAGCAATAAAAAGTAACGGAGAACATGCAAGAATCACTCACGAACAAAATATAAACGGAGAACCAAATATATAACTCATTACAATCTCAACATAATCACATAATCCATTGGAACCCAGCAAACACAACATAGCAACAACAGGAAAATTACATAGGTGCCTTGATCATGTAGGGCAGCCTACAAGGGCTAAGAGTTGAAGCACAAGATTGGAGAGAAGGCATCACATATCTATTGGTCATGGACCCATGGTCCAAGGGGGACTACTCACGGCACATCCGCGAAGCGCTCATGGTGGTGGAGAAGCTCCCAGAGGTCAATCCTCCCTCTGCCAGGGTGTCAGGTAGAGGTCTTCTGGTGCTCCCAATCTCGGGATCGCAGCGGCGGCGGAACAGAGGTGAAAAATCACGATGTGGGGTCTCTCTTCAGGGTTTCTGCATCGGGGGGTAATATAGGCCGAAGGGGGGCACCAAGGGAGGGGCCTGATACGTCCAAAATGCATCACTATTTTATATACTAATTCTTTCTTATTCATTGATATATTTCATGTTATGATGCTATTATTATGTTGTTTTGGCTTGTTTTACATACTTTGCAACTTTCCGGTGCCGAAGCAGCATACGTAGGATTCAGTGGTAAAAAGTAAGCGCTGAGTTGCTGAAGAAGAACACCTCCAAATTAACTGAAAATTGACGGAGGGTGTTTTTCAGAAGAATGAAGAAGACACGTCGAAGAGGGGCCAGAGGGGGGCCCCAGGGCGCCCAGGCGGCCACCTGGCACGACTACCACCCTGGCCGCGCCGGGAGGGCGCCTGGACCCCTGGGGCCACTCCCGGCTCCCCCCTCCAGCCTATTTATTCCTCATCATCTAAAAACCCTAAAAAGGGGAGAGTTTTCGGAGTTTCGCCGCCGCTCCGTGGAGGAAACCTACAGAGGAGAAAAGAAATCTCCGGCGGGCTGATTCCGCCGGGGAGAACACCTCCCGGAAGGAGAGATCGTCGTCATCATCATCACCATCGTCACGGGAATCATCGAGATCATCATCAACATCATCCCCAACATCAGCACCACCGTCATCTTCATCCAATCTCACCTCGCAAGTTCAACTTGTGTTGTAATCCGTACTATCTATCCTCTCTATTCTATCGGTGTTGATTACTACCGTGTGATGAATGCTATTGAGTTTTGTTGGAGAAATATCATTGTGTCCAGATTGTTTATCATCTATTTATCCCCACTGATCATGATCTCTTTTATGTCTTGTGAGTAGTTACTTTAGTTCTTGAGGACATGGGAGAAGTCTAGTTGTTAGTAGTCATATGATGTTGAAGTAATATGTGTTGTTTGATATTTAAGTTGTGTTGTTATTTCCTAGTGGTGTTGTGTGAGTCGAACACTCAATACTTTGCCTTATTAAGGAGCTAGGGGAATGCATTGTGTATAAAGAATGCTTACGGTGGGTTTCCGGAGTGACAGAAACCTGAACCCCAGTTCGCACGCTCTTGCACAAGGGAACAACGGATCATCGATCGTATTGCTATGGTTAGGCTTTTGCCTTAATTACTATCTTGTATTTGCGGATGCTTGCAAGGTGTTTAATCATAAGAGTGCACTCATCTTAGTCTAGAGGGTGTAATAGCATAGATCCACCCACTCAACACCTATCAACACAACACATAGTACCGATACGGAATATGGCGAAAGCACGTGACTATTTCTCCCGTGTGTCCTCAAGAACGCTTTAGCCTTTATAAGTTCAGTTGCTAGGCCTCTCCTTTGCTCGAAAGGATCGGGCCACTTGTTACTCCTCAGTTCCTTTCGCACTTTACTCGCTTTTACCTTTTTGTTGCTTATACCGAAAACCCCTACAAAGTTATCTTTCAGTTCCTGCAGCTATTTCTTTACCAAAGTCACTTACCAATACCTTCTGCTCCTCGTTGGATTCAACACTCTTATTTATCGAAAACGCTACAAACGATCCCCTACAGTTGAGGGTCATCAAGTACTGTTTTCTGGTGCCGTTGCCGGGGAGCGTAGGGCTATTAGTAAGTGAAGCTGGTAAGGAAGTTTTTAAATTTCTGTTTTAGTTTTGCCGTTGTTGCTTTTGTCCTTATGGACACCTCTACTCTTGGATCGTTGTTTATGGGAAAACGCCCCACAACTGTGGTGGTCACTCCTAACCCTACTGAAATTGTGCCTTACAAAATACCGTCTGGTATTATCAATTATGTCTTATCTAATCGTTATGCAGGAGATAGACATCCAGGTGAACACTTTCTATATTTAACACAATTATGTTCATTATTTAAGCTTGCAGGTGTGTCGCTGGAATTCATCATGAAGAAATTATTCTCCATGTCACTTATAGGTAAAGCTTCGGATCGGTATAAACTCCTCGATAACTCACATATACTTAAATGGGAAGAGCTTATGTCTCTCTTTTATTCAAAGTTTTACCCTCTTCATGAAATTCATCGAGACATGAATTACATCTACAACTTTTGTTCTCATGATGGAGAGAGCATCGCTCAAGCTTGGGGGAGATTTAAATCCCTAATGTTCAAATGTCCTATCCATGAACTCCCCAACAACATAATATTTACAAATTTTTATGCCCGGCTTTCTCGTCAAGATAAGGAGATGTTGGATGCCTCCTCTAGCGGGGTATTCCAAACAAGAAGTGTCGAAGAAAAGTGGGATCTGATACGTCCAAAATGCATCTCTATTTTATATCGCAATGCGTCCTTATTCATTGATATATTTCACATTACGATGATGTTCTTATGTTGTTTTGGCTTATTTTACACGGTTTGCAACTTTCCGGTGCCGAAGCAGCAGACGCAGGATTCAGCGATAAAAAGTGGACGCTGAGTTACTGAAGAAGAATACCTCCAAATTACCTGAAAATCGACGGAGGGTATTTTCCGAAGGATTAACAAAGACTCGCCGAAGAGGGGCCAGAGGGGGACCACAAGGACCCAGGCGCCCACCTGGCGCGAACCCACCCATGGCCGCGCCGGGAGGGCGCCTGGAGCCCTTGGGCCACTCCCGGCTCCCCCTCTGGCCTATATACTCCTCGTTACGCGAAAACCCTAAAAAGAGAAGCTTTCACGGAGTTCCGCCGCCGCTCCGTGGCGGAAACCTACAGATAAGAAAAGGGCTCTCCGGCGGGCAGATTCCGGCAAGGAGATCACCTCCCGGAAGGAGAGATCATCGCCATCGTCACAGGCATCATCGAGATCATCATCAACATCATCCCAATATCAACACCATCTCCACCACCATCCAATCCCACCTCACAAGTTTATCTTGTGTTGTAATCCATACTATCTATCCTCTCTACTATATCGGTGTTAATTACTACTTTGTGGTGAATGCTATTGAGTTTTGTTGGAGAAATATCATTATGTCCAGATTGTTTATCATATATTTATCACCTCTGATCATGATCTCTTTTATGTCTTGTGATTAGTTACTTTAGTTCTTGAGGACATGGGAGAAGTCTAGTTGTTAGTAGTCATATGAGGTTGAAGTATTTTTTGTTGTTTGATATTTAAGTTGTGTTGTTATTTTCCTAGTGGTGTTGTGTGAGTCGAACACTCAACACTTCGTCTTATTAAGGACCTAGGGCGATACATTGTGTATAAAGAATGCTTATGGTGGGTTGCCGGAGTGACAAAAACCTGAACCCCAGTTTGCACACTTTTGCACAAGGGAATAATGGATCCTTGATCTTATTGCTGTGGTTAGGCTTTGCCTTAATTTCTATCTTGTATTTGTGGATGCTTGCAAGATGTTTAATCATAAGAGTGCACTTATCTTAGTCTAGAAGGTGTGCTAGTATAGATCCACCCACTCAACACTTATCAACACAACATTTGTTATCGATACGGAGTATGGCGAAAACACGTGACTACCTCTCCATGTGTCCTCAAGAACACTTTAGTCTTTATAAGTTCAGTTGCCAGGCTTATCCTTTGCTCAAAAGGATTGGGCCACTTGCTGCTCCTCAGCGCTATTTACTTTACTTGCTTTTATCTTATTGTTGCTTTTATCGAAAACCCCTAAAAAGTTATCTTCCAGTGCTTGCAGTTATTCCTTGTCCAAAATCACCTATCAATACTTTTCTCTCCTCGTTGGGTTCGACACTCTTACTTATCGAAAACGCTGCAACAGATCCCTTACGTTGAGGGTCATCAAGTAACGTTTTCTAGTGCCGTTGCCGGGGAGCATAGCGCTATTGGTAAGTGAAGCTGGTAAGGAAATTTTTATATTGTTGTTTTTATTTTGCTGTTGCTGCTCTTTGTCCATATGGACAACCTACCTATTGGATCGTTGCTTACGGGGAAACACCCCACATCTGCGGTGGTTTTTCCTCCCCCTACTGAAATTGTGCCTTATAAAATACTATCTGGTATTATCGATTGTGTTTTGGCTAATCGTTATGAAGGAGACAGACATCCAAGTGAACACTTGCTATATTTATCACAACTATGTTCACTATTTAAGCTTGCAGGTGTATCAATGGAGTTTGTCATGAAGAAATTGTTCTTCATATCGCTTATAGATAAAGCTTCAGATTGGTATAAGCTTCTCGGCAACTCTCATTTGCTTGATTGGCAAGAGCTTATGTCTCTCTTTTATACCAAGTTTTATCCTCTTCATGAAATTCATCGAGACATGAAATATATCTATAACTTTAGGTCTCGTGACGGAGAAAGCATCGCTCAAGCTTGGGGGAGATTGAAATCTCTAATGCTCAAATGTCCTATTCATGATCTCCCCAAGAAAACTATTCTTACAAATTTTTATGCTAGACTTTCTCGTCAGGATAAGGAGATGCTGGATGCCTCCTCTAGTGGGGTATTTCAGACGAAAAGTGTTGAAGAAAGATGGGATCTCCTTGAAAGGATCCAGAAGAATACCGAAGATTCGAAAATAGATAAAGGTATTGAATCCACTATAAATTATGAGCATGATTATATAGAGAGCTATGTGAAAACTGATTATTTTAATACCTTTTTCTCTAAGATTGGTTGTGATTCCCATCTGATGATTGATTTTTGTAAGGACTTTGCCTCTCATATTGACTCTTCTAAGAAGAAGAAGGATCAGCATCATAAACCCTTCAAAGAATTACCTTTTGATATTCATGTTGCTGACCCTATTTTTCCTGCAGTTATATATGAAAAGCCCCCTTTTCCCGTAAGAATAAGGGAGCACTCTTTTGTGACAGGCATAATGAATAAGAGTGAGAGAAGAATTGATGAGCCTGAGGACCAGATCAAGGTCGATCCTCGAGTTGCATTGGTCAAGGATCTTGTTACTAATGATGCTTTAGATCCCAATATAAATTTTTGTGCTGTTTCCACTAACCGTGTCACAACCAAGAATAAAGGCCCAATTTCAGGTACTCCATTAGTATCTGTTAAAATAGGAGATCACAATTATTATGGGCTATGAGATTTGGGATCGAGTGCTAGTGCTATCCCATATTCACTTTATCAAGAGATCATGAGTGAGATTTCACCTTGTGAACTTGAAGAAGTTGATGTTACTATTCATCTTGCAAACAGAGCAGCTATCTCTCCTATCGGAATTGCGAGAGACGTTGAAGTCTTATGCGGAAAGGTAAAATATCCTACCGACTTTTTGGTACTTGGTTCCGTAAGGGATAATTTTTGTCCTATTATTTTCGGTAGACCGTTTCTCAAACCTTGTGGAGCTATAATAGATTGCAAGAAAGGTAAAGTTTCTGTTGAATTCAATGGTGAGCCCTATGAATTTAACTTTTCTAAGTTCTCTAAGAAGCCTCATGGTACTGATTTGCCTAGTAACGATAAGATTATTGAAGACATTGCTTCCATTGCTATTCCTCCTAATGATCCTTTGCAACAATATATGGAGGACCACGAGAATGATTTGCATATGCATGAGAGAAATGAGCTGGACGGCATATTCTTGAGAGAACCTTGTTGGATATGTGCCCTAGAGACAAATTAATAAAGATATTTGTCACATATCCGTTTTGTTCAAAATACGTTTTATACTATGCTATAACTGTATTACTTGGAAATACTAATACAGGTGTAGTATAAAACATGGTCCGTAGTTTAACTCGGGTAAACTATCTCATTGGGAAATTGATTGATCAAGCTTTCCTGATCATGGCGACACTTAAGTCCATTGACAATGAGGTCATATCGTTAAGGGGAATGATGTGATGGACGTACACCCACCTAAAGTATTGCAATGTGATCGAGTCACATAGTTCAGCGTTGCTATGACTTTGTAACGTATGGCTTAGTCCTTAGACCGTAACGATCATACGTAATTGTCATCTATGAGGAGACTTTGATTTGTATCCCACCGCCTGACTGAAATATGCTGGCTATAATGTTGCACTTTGGGTATTCCAAAATAGATGGTTGATGAGATGTTAATAGATCAGAGCGGGATTTGTCAGTCCTTGTGACAGGACAGGTACTCTGGGCCCACTCGGTGATATTGCATCAACACCTTGCAAGGACGTGACTAGGTCACAAGAGATGCAATGATCATGGACGAGAGAAGTTGTTTGTTGTGAACAAGATGTGAACACGGTATGTAGGATACCGACGATCAAACCTCGGACAAACAAAGTACCACAGCACAAAGGGATTACGTCGTATCGTTAACGGTTTCCAAAAGCGATCGAAGTTCATTCGATGGAAGCGCAGGGGCTGTCAAGGATTGTAACCAGGTCCAACTGACTAGTCATTGGTCAATGAAAAGAGTCTCGACCATGTCTGCTGTTTCCCGGACCGTTAGGGTGTTACACTTAAGGGCAATCGATGCATAGGACAGTTACGGGATCAATCGGTGAAATAGGAGGAATCACCGGAATAGTTCCGGAGGAGGACGGAATGGTTTCCGGACATTTTGAATAGTTCAAAATAAAGTTTAATTGTTTTAATAATGTTTTATTATTTAATTATCTGGATTAAATATTTAAAACATATTAAAAAAATTAAAAAATGGGAAAAGGCTAAATGGGCCCATGGGGCCCATTAAGGGAGGAGGGGGTCTCCCCCCTTGGGCTTGGCGCCAAGGGTGGGGCCCACCACCCCCCTTGGCCGGCGCACTCCCCCCCTTGGGATTTTAGTCCCACATGAGGGAGGGGAGGAGGATGGCACCCCCCCTTGGCCTATATAAGGAGGGGTAGACCCCCATTTTTCCAACACACCAATATCTCCTTCTTCCTCCTTCTCCTTCCCGGAAGTGGACTCCCCTTGTTTGGAGTCTGCACCTGGATTGGATTTCTCCACCATAAGGCAGGCCGTCGTTCTGCTGGAGTCGGGATCCGTAGCCGTCTTTCTTCCGCTGCTCGCCTGGTTTCGGGGCCCGGGAGGAACATCGATTGTACCGTACGTGTATAATCTCTTCGAGGCACTACACCTATGGTGCTACTTCGTCGCTGGAGGTTTACCGGGAGTCATCCTCGCCGGTGGTGGTCTTCTACACGACAGGGAGGTCGTAGTTCCGAGTCTACGCCAGCCACATTCGCAAGAACGTTTCCCTCTTTCGGTCTTCAAAGGTATGAACACCGATTCCCTCCGTTACTTTACATCGCCATAGCATAGATCTTGGGTTCGGGTACCGTAGGTATGAATTTTTTTTGTTTTCTGCCCCATGTCCCAACAATGGTATCAGAGCTAGCTATGCATAGATGTATTGTACGGGTAGAACACATCTAGGATGTGGGCATCGAATCTTCATTCGTTACCCTCCCACGTGTACTCATTTAACGTTGCGGCAATGTTTGATGAAGCGGCCCCCGACCGACCTTACGCGTTTACGCGTGACTGGTTCCACGCTTGACATATGGCTTGTACCATATAAAGTGGCTGGGGGGTGTCTGTCTCTCTGCATTAGCGATGCGAAGATGTTTGCAACGGAGGGCCCCGACAAGGGTGTAATAGAGACGGATGGGAGATGGTGTTGTGGCATGTTTTTCGCAGGATAGAAACGGTTCTCTCTCTCGAAACCCCTAGCAGCCACGTAAAACTTGCACAAGCTAAAGTAGAAAGGCGTTTAACTTTGCTTTGCATGAAGGGGGGTCATAGGTTGTATGATTTACAGTTTTACTTCCTGTTTTATGCTAGTATGCTAGATATATCGACGGTAGCACGAAACAGGACCATCTCTCACAATACCAACATTGTGTTCTCCCTTGGTGGGCACCTCCTGGAAGGTTCTCCCATATGGCTTGATGCTTCGTACATACCGGAGTTGTCCTACATATTCAACGGAGTTCGCATGAGGTTGGGTTCGGCAAGCCTGGCATATGTAGATATGGCCTTGCTGAACAGCTAACATCAAGGTTCGATTGGCAGGCTTGGCGCATGTAGATGCGGGCCTGGAACACAGGAGACCGAAAGGTCGAGCACGAGTCACATACCTGATGTGATTGGCTTAGAGGCCTACCTGGTTTGCATACTGATGGCCGTGACGATCGGGGGAGGTATGGGGGCTGGGATTGTGTAATCACTTAGTTAAATTGAGAGGTGTTTATCTAAGTGGGAGCTTTCTAGAATTTTGAGATTAAATTGAAACTCCACATTATGAACAAAAGTCTAAATATGTATCCTTGTGAATCAACCTTGTAGATGGCATCACCTCGCCCCTCGTTCAACTTAGGATCATTCCTAGATAAAGATAAGCTAAAACCAGATGGGACAAACTTCACCAACTGGTTCCGCACCCTGAGGATTCTCCTCGTTCCCCTCAAGATGGCATACGTACTAGAGGGCGCGTTAGGTGACGCACCAGCAGATGATGCCAGTCAGGACGAGAAGAATGTCTATCTCTCCAGGACTGATGATTACAACCTTGTCCAGAGTGGCATGCTCTACTCCATGGAGGCTGAGCTGCAGAAACGCTTTGAGAGGATGGGTGCATATGAGATTATCACCGACCTCAAGGCGGTCTTCGCACCTCAAGCCAGGGCTGAACGGTACGAGGCTTCTGAAGCCTTCTTCTTAGCAAAGATGGACGAGCACGGCAGTGTGAGTGAGCACGTAGTCAAAATGTCTGGCTACGTTCAGCGCTTGAATGCTCTGGAATGCCAGATTCCAGATGAACTTTCTGTTGATAGGGTGTTGCAGTAGCTTCCCCATAGCTACAAAGGCTTTGTGCTGAACTACAACATGCAGGGGATGACCAAAACCCTTTCTGAGTTGTTCGCCATGCTGAAGAGCGCCGAGGTTGAGATCAAGAAGGAGCACGCCGTCTTCATGGTCAACAAGACCACTGACTTCAAGAAGTCAAGCAGGCGGGAGAAGGCCAAGAGAGGTGGCCCCAAGAGGGATGGCAAGTCAGTTGCCGCTCCTCCCAAGGCACCCAAGCCTAAACCCGGAGTGGAGTGCTTCTACTGCAAGGGTGAAGGTCACTGGAAACGCAACTGCCCCAAGTACCTAAAGGACAAGAAGGCTGGCAAGGTCGCCAAGAGAGACGAAGGTATATTTGATATACATATTGTTGATCTTCTCTTGACAAGCGCCGGGAACACATCCTGGATACTTGATACAGGATCTGTCGCTCATATTTCTAATTCCATTCAGGGACTAAGGAATAGGAGACGCTTGCTCAAGGATGAAGTGACGATGCGCGTGGGGAATGGCTGTCAAATTGAAGTCTTGGTGGTCGGCACGAAGCATCTTAGTCTCCCTTCGGGATTGGTTTTAGTTTTGAATAATTGCTACTATGTACCCGCGTTGAGTGTGAACATCGTTAGTGGCTCTTGCTTGAAGCGAGACCGCTATTCTTTTAAGTCTGATACAATTGGTTGTTCGATTTATAAGGATGAAATGTTTTATGTTCACGCACCGGAGTTGCATGGTTTATTCATACTTGATCTCGATGGTGACGTGTGTCACATTAACAATATTGAGGCCAAAAGATTGAAGAATGATGAAGATGACATGAAGATGTGGCATTTCCGACTTGGTCATATTGGTATAAAGCGCATGGAGAAGCTCCATAAGGATGGACTTCTTGAGTTATTGGATTTTGGTTCCCTTGATACATGTGAACCATGCCTCATGGGAAAAATGACAAGGACTCCATTCAATGGGATAATGGAGCGTGCGGATGACTTATTTGGGATCATACACACGGATGTATGTGGACCCATGAACGTCCCCACTCGCAATGGTCTTCGTTACTTCGTGACCTTTACTGATGACTTGAGTAGATATGGGTATATTTACTTGATGAAGCACAAGTCTGAAACCTTTGAAAAGTTCAAGGAATTTCAGAATGAGGTCGAAAATCAACTCGGAAAGAAAATCAAGCACCTTCGATCGGATCGAGGTGGCGAATATTTGAGTCACGAGTTTGGCAATCATCTGAAGTCTTGTGGCATAGTACCACAGCTTACGCCGGCAGGCACACCTCAGAGAAACGGTGTGGCTGAGCGACGTAATCGAACCCTATTGGATAGCGTACGATCGATGATGTCTCATACTGATTTGCCTGTGTCATTCTGGGGGTATGCATTAGAAACTGCCGCTCATATTCTTAATGGGGCACCATCCAAATCCGTAAAGACAACACCATTTGAAGAATGGCATGGCACGAAACCTAAGTTGTCTCACCTGAAGATTTGGGGTTGTGAGGCTTATGCTAGGAAACTACAGCCTGAAAAACTTGAATCCAAGGCGGATAAGTGCATCTTTGTGGGCTATCCCAAGGAAACTTGTGGATACACCTTCTACAACAAGTCTGACAGCAAAACCTTTGTTGCCAAGACAGGACACTTTCTTGAGAAGGAGTTTCTCGCGAAAGAGTTGAGTGGGAGGAAAATAGACCTCGATGAAGTGACTGACCAATCACTCCAATTGGAAGAAACGGCTACGGAAATTGTTCTGGAACCATCTTCCACAGTGGGAGCTGAAGAGAATGGCCAGAACGACATTCATAACGATCATGACATTGATGATGATCATGATGAGAATGAAGAGGAACCTTTTATGCCCCGTAGGTCATCAAGAGTCCGTCAACCTACTGAGTTTTACGGACAGCTTGTGAATGCAATCTCGGCTGATGAGTCGGATGAACCTACAAGTTACAAAGAAGCAATGGAGGGACCCGAGTCCGAGAAATGGCTTGAAGCCATGAAATCCGAAATAGACTCCATGTACACCAACAAAGTATGGACTTTGGTGAAAATTCCCGAGGACCGCAAGGCCGTCGAGAATAAATGGATTTTTAAGAAAAAGACTGACGCAGACGGAAACGTATCTGTCTACAAAGCTCGACTTGTCGCGAAGGGGTTTCGACAAATTCAAGGAGTTGACTACGAGGAGACGTTTTCTCCTGTAGCGATGATAAAGTCTATTCGGATCCTACTAGCAATAGATGCATATCATGATTACAAGATATGGTAGATGGATGTGAAAACTGAATTCCTAAATGGCAACATTGAGGAAGAGTTGTATATGATGCAACCAGAGGGGTTTGTCGATCCAAGGAACGCTGGTAAGGTGTGCAAGCTTCAACGGTCATCTATGGGTTGAAGCAAGCATCTCGGAGCTGGAATCTTCGATTTTATGAGGTCATTAAAGCTTTTGGATTTGTCAAAAACGTCGAAGAGTTCTGCGTCTATAAGAAACTGAGTGGGAGCTCTGTAGCATTCCATGTGTTATATGTAGATGACATATTACTAATAGGGAACGATAAGAAATTCTTAGAGGAAGTGAAGGAATATCTGAATGGACAATTTTCCATGAAGGACCTAGGTGAAGTTGCGTACATATTGGGGATTAAGATCTATAGAGATAGACCTAATCGACGGTTGGCCTTGAGTCAGAGCACTTATATTGACAAGATATTGACAAGGTTTAGTAGGGGTAACTCCAAGAGAGGCCTCTTGCCAGTTATAAAAGGTGTCAAATTAGGCGTGACTCAATGCCCAACCACAACAAAAGAGAAGGAGGAGATGTCCTCAAAGCCCTATGCCTCAGCCATAGGTTCTCTCATGTATGCTATATTATGTACCAGACCGGATTTAGCGCTGGCCATTAGTATGACTAATCGCTACCAGAGTAACCCGGGAATGGCTCACTGGACATCAATAAAGAACATCCTTAAGTACTTGAGAAGAACCAAGGATCTCTTTCTCATTTATGGAGGAGTTGATGAGGAGCTCACCGTAAAGGGTTACATTGACGCAAGCCTCGGCTCAGATCTAGATGAATCGAAATCCCAGACGGGATATGTTTTCATGTTGAACGGTGGCGCAATTAGCTGGAGGAGCGGCAAACAGTCAGTCGTCGCCCAATCTACAATGGAGTCGGAGTATATTGCCGCTTGCGAAGCGTCAAACGAGGCGCTGTGGCTGAAGAAGTTCGTGATCGAGCTTGGCGTCCTTCCCAGCTGCACTGACCCCGTGGGAATCTTCTGCGACAACACGAGTGCCATTGCTAACGCGAAGGAGCCAAGAACTCACTCTACAGCCAAGCAGATCCTCCGAAAGTTCCATGTGACGCGAGACTACGTCAGGGATGGACACACTAGGATTCACAAGATACATACGGATCTGAACGCAGCAGACCCGATGACTAAACCTCTTCCACAGGGCAAGTTTGAAGAACACCGAGAAACCATTGGTGTTAGATACATACCTGATGTAAACTAGTGTAATTTGTACTCTAGTGCAAGTGGGAGACTGTTGGATATGTGCCCTAGAGACAAATTAATAAAGATATTTGTCACATATCTGTTTTGTTCAAAATACGTTTTATACTGTGCTATAACTGTATTACTTGGAAATACTAATACAGGTGTAGTATAAAACATGGTCCGTAGTTTAACTCGGGTAAACTATCTCATTGGGCAATTGATTGATCAAGCTTTCCTGATCATGGCGACACTTAAGTCCATTGACAATGAGGTCATATCGTTAAGGGGAATGATGTGATGGACGTACACCCACCTAAAGTATTGCAATGTGATCGAGTCACATAGTTCAGCGTTGCTATGACTTTGTAACGTATGGCTTAGTCCTTAGACCGTAACGATCATACATAATTGTCATCTATGAGGAGACTTTGATTTGTATCCCACCGCCTGACTTAAATATGCTGGCTATAACGGTGCACTTTGGGTATTCCGAAATAGATGGTTGATGAGTATGTTAATAGATCAGAGCGGGATTTGTCAGTCCTTGTGACAGGACAGGTACTCTGGGCCCACTCGGTGATATTGCATCAACACCTTGCAAGGACGTGACTAGGTCACAAGAGATGCAATGATCATGGACGAGAGAAGTTGTTTGTTGTGAACAAGATGTGAACACGGTATGTAGGATACCGACGATCAAACCTCGGACAAACAAAGTACCGCAGAACAAAGGGATTACGTCGTATCGTTAACGGTTTCCAAAAGCGATCGAAGTTCATTCGATGGAAGCGCAGGGGCTGTCAAGGATTGTAACCAGGTCCAACTGACTAGTCATTGGTCAATGAGAAGAGTCTCGACTATGTCTGCTGTTTCCCGGACCGTTAGGGTGTTACACTTAAGGGCAATCGATGCATAGGACAGTTACGGAATCAATCGGTGAAATAGGAGGAATCATCGGAATAGTTCCGGAGGAGGACGGAATGGTTTCCGGACATTTTGAATAGTTCAAAATAAAGTTTAATTGTTTTAATAATGTTTTATTATTTAATTATCTGAATTAAATATTTAAAACATATTAAATAAATTAAAAAATGGGAAAAAGGCTAAATGGGCCCATGGGGCCCATTAAGGGAGGAGGGGGTCTCCCCCCTTGGGCTTGGCGCCAAGGGTGGGGCCCACCACCCCCCTTGGCCGGCGCACTCCCCCCCTTGGGAGTTTTGTCCCACATGGGGGAGGGGAGGAGGATGGCACCCCCCTTGGCCTATATAAGGAGGGGTAGACCCCCCTTTTTCCAACACACCAATATCTCCTTCTTCCTCCTTCTCCTTCCCGGAAGTGGACTCCCCTTGTTTGGAGTCTGCACCTGGATTGGAGTTCTCCACCATAAGGCAGGCCGTCGTTCTGCTGGAGTCGGGATCCGTAGCCGTCTTCTTCCGCTGCTCGCCTGGTTCGGGGCCCGGGAGGAACATCGATTGTACCGTACGTGTATAATCTCTTCGAGGCACTACACCTGTGGTGCTATTTCGTCGATGGAGGTTTACCGGGAGTCATCCTAGCCGGTGGTGGTCTTCTACACGACAGGGAGGTCGTAGTTCCGAGTCTACGCCAGCCACGTTCTCAAGAACTTTTCCCTCTTTCGGTCTTCAAAGGTATGAACACCGATTCCCTCCGTTACTTTACATGGCCATAGCATAGATCTTGGGTTCGGGTACCGTAGGTATGAAAAATTTGTGTTTTCTGCCCCGTATCCCAACAAACCTGCTATCTTAAAGCACAACCTTCCAGTTGAGCCTTTGGGAATTTTATCGAAACCAAAAGAAGATCCAGTGTTTGATCTTAAACCTCTTCCTTATATGCTCAAATATGCTTATTTAGATGAAAAGAAAGTATATCCTGTTATTATCAATTCTAACCTTTCAGGGTATGAAGAAGAGAGACTATTGGAAGTACTTCGCAAACATCGAGGTGCAATTGGATATACCCTTGATGACCTGTAAGGCCCGATATGTGGTACTGTTCCAGATCTAGATGTTTCCATCCAGATCCGGGGACGAAGCACATATCGGTCCCACCGCGACATATGACAAAGCCATATGCCCCGGATTTCCAACATGATATCACAACATTATAGATACAAGGATACAACATCTCATACAATCGGCATACAACTGCCTTAAATACAATACATCAGCGGAAGGTACAAGTCTGGGTACAGACTACAAGCAAATGCCTAGTGGCAAAGAGAAAAACATCGATCCCCATAACCACACGGGTCCAGGCCCTCCGCCGGGATCCGCCGAACTAGTCGTCATCGAGTCTCCACGTGAAACGTCGATCACCATACCTATTGTCGATCAAGAACCCTGAAAAGAGTTTTGGGGTAGTATCATGAGTACAGAGGTACTCAGCATCCAACTCCAGTGGTCATCTGACCCAGCAAGGACTTCATCACTCGTCATTCTAGGACAACTAGTAGTTTACGGTAAGGAAGGGGTAAGTGGTGAGGCTGCTGCCGCACTAGCATTTATGAAGTGGCTAACGATCTAGAGAGTAAGATAAGAAGCCAAGCATTCGATGAGGAATCGCCTCCAACAAGTCTTGCTATCCACCTACTACGCAAACATAACACCTATCCTATCCTTGTCCTCCTCTTCGCATCCCGACGAAGAAGAAGAAGTCAAGGCACACACACATTGATCAAGTTATATTAAGATTATCTCATATGTTGTTGTCTATGAACAAGGAGTAGGTCTCAAGTCGTCCATAACCGCGGACACGGCTTCTCGAAAAGATTTAACCTTGTAGGGGTGTACCAACTGCCCATTACGAGGCGTTGCATGCTCGCCCATCTCTCTCAGTTGCTACCCGTTAGAGGCAAACATTTTATGATTTAGTTTCGAGAGATCCGAAACGACAGGTCCCTCTATCTAACAACGCACAAATCCGGGTGGCCCCCGGGGAGTCGACACCCAATCCAAAAGACGACCACGCTCTCGGATCGGACTCTTCCGTACGGCTAAGGTTGGGAAATCACACCTGACATCAGGGGACCCCTAGCTCACCAAGTGTGGACCAATAGAGGAACTATGTCTCTGCTGGCCCGAGTTGTTTGAAAACTACTGGCAGCCGACCAGCACACACACGGGTTTCAAATGGTAAATCAGCTTGGGCCACCTCTAGAAATGTTTGAAACTAGGTAGGTAAGAATAGGGGACCCCATAAAATCCCACACGCGATTAGGCACGCTCAGCCTTAAAACCAATACCCGGAACTCGGGTCCTAGGTCACTCGAATGGAACAAAGCGTCGGGGCGGGATAGCCTAGACCTTCCATCCTTCGTCGAATATAGTCAACATTATAATAATCATATCATCAACAACAATATAATAATGTGATATCCCAAACCAAGGAGTAACATGGTAACATCGTAGCATCCTAAGCAGGGGCTGAGCAACGAGCAATAGTAACATAGCAGTACATGGTTTGCTGGGAGGGGACATGGCTGTATCGGTTTGAAAGAGGCTGTAAACATGTGGTAGGATCAAACATAGAACCTAACCTAGACTAGCATGCAAACCGCTGGATGAAATAGAATGGATCATAAGTAATGTATAGTCCTTGCCTGTTGATAAGTCGGGTTCCGAAGGTGTAGTCGATCGCACGCTCGCAACGTCTCCGAAGGTACCCGCGGAAGCACACAAGACGATAAACACTGGAAAGCAATCAACGAGCAAGCACTCTATTACTACGGGGCAACACAAGATCAAGAAGACATCACAGGACACGGCAACGCGATACGGATCTATCGTCGAGAACGGTTACTAACAGTTTAAGTGGGGTATCGGTCACACACGACGATACCGCACATTTAGAAAGGTTTAAGTTGTTTAGCTACCGGTTATCAACAAAGGTTGTTAACATGGCATATCACTCAAGCATGGCATAGCACTCAAACATGACAAGAGGTGAAGCATAGGATAAACTATCTAACCTAGTCAATTTAAGTGAGGCACAACCTAAACATGGCATACACTAAGTGCCGCATGACAATTAAAGGATTTGGTACTGTTCTGCCCTAAACCATATTTTAGGTTGGTTAACAACAGCAAACAAAATCATAAACACAAAGTACACGAAAAACTAATCAAGTTACATATAAAGAACACTCCAAACGGAGTTACGGTTAAAAAGATACAAGCAAAACAAGTTACGGGCACAATCTGCCAACATCAGGAAGCACACTTTAGAGCAATGCATAAACAGGATAATCAATGCAAATATGCTCACAAATGATATGGAACTAAAGTAGACATGACAGGGAAGGCATGACAAAAATAATCATGCAAATAGGCATCATAGATCAAAAGATATTAAGCAAACAACATGGCATCAGAACGTTACAGACTTAGAGAAAAACAGAGGTGGCTGTCAAAAATAGCAGCATAGCAACTTTGGAGCTCAATAACTATATGACCAGAAAGAATATCATGACAATGCAATACATATAATGGAAGTAGACATGATGCTTAACAATATGCAATTGGAATCACTCAATTCCGATAAACGGTCGCGACACACTCGTCGACCGAAGTTGCAACAAATTAACAGTTTCAGCAACAACAACACATTAACAACAGGGTAGCTACTTTGGAGCAAGATTTAATATAGCTAAAGCTCCCAAACATGACAAGTTAAAGCATGGAAATAAAGTACACATGATGCTTATTCCATAGGAAAAAGAATCATTGCAATAGGCCTCATGGATTAGTCACAATCATCATGCAAACTTGCAATAAAATAATAACAGCAGAACTAAACAGAAATTAGTAGCAGTTTAACGGCCTGATGCCCACTTCAACACAAATTAACAACATCAAGATGGCCTCAAACGGAAAAACTTTCTACATACGAACGCTAGAGCACGCAAAACTGAGCACTTCATCTTTTGGGCGCAACACGATCCGGGCTACAGATTACTCACAAATTACGGCGCAAAAACGTAACAGCAGCAAAAAAAATAAGGACTTAGAAAAAATAACAGGGGTTAGCCAGAAAAAATAAATAAGCAACAACAAAAAAGAAAAAGGGCCTCACCCCTGATGGGCTCGGCCAACTCGCGTGTAGGCTGGACTGGGCCACTGGGACGCTAGGGTTGCTGGGCTAGGCCCCGCTG
Organism: Bromus sterilis; assembly: GCA_950022295.1. NCBI lineage: Eukaryota > Viridiplantae > Streptophyta > Magnoliopsida > Poales > Poaceae > Bromus > Bromus sterilis. The sequence goes on from OX465597.1 coordinate 134,720,502, forward strand.
GCGGTCAACGCGAGCAGGAGCTCGCTCGACCCCGGCCAGGCTGAGCGACAGCGGCGGCCTCCAGCGAGGCGTACGGCGACGTGGTGGCCGGAAACGGGCGCGGGGTGGCGCGATCTGCCGGTGGGAGCGTCGGCGAGCGGCCGGGCGAAGCGGCGGCCGGCCTTGCCGAGCTCGGCCAGCTCCAATGGCAGCGACGACGACCTGCACGTGAGGATAAGGAGGCGGTGAGGATAGAGGAGGAGAGGAGGAGAAGGGAGCGCGGGAGAGGAGGAGGTGGCCGGGGCCTGGCGGCTGCTCCGGCGGCCGGAGTGGAGGCGGCTTCCACGGGCCGGCTGGCGGCGGCGCGTGGGTGAGCCCACGACTGGAGGTTGGGGAAGGGCTACGTGGCCAGATCTGGGCCATCAGATCTCAGATCTGATGGTCCAGATTTGAGGGGAGCTAGGGTTGGACGAAAAATGGGGTATTGGCCAAATTTGGAGGCAGATCTGAGGGGGGTGGCTGCAATTTTGGCGAGGGAAACCCTAGAAAGGGTTGGGAGTGTGGTGGTCTTTATATAGCCCAGGTGGCTGGCAGTTTGCAAAAACATCCCCGGTTTTTCTCTCTCGCGCGCGGTGTTTACGTTTCTGACCGCCGGGGGTCCGCAGGACCTCCGATTCGGGTAAAACTTTGAACTTCGCGATCAGCGCGTCGAGCCGGAGGCGTTCACCTTGCGCTGGAACCGTTCCGAGAACACTTTCCGGCGCGCTATAAAATAACCCGTTTAATTATTAAACGGGGGTTTTCGTTCCGTTGGCTGCGGCTGGTCTCGTGCGGTTTTCACGACGGTGATCGGGTGAAACCCGGTGTCGCAAAGGTCGAGTGTCAGGGTGGCAAAGGTCGGTCTCCGTCCGGTACGAGATAAGAGGGGGAAAAATAATCGCCGATCCATAAATCGGGGATGCAAACACCGCAAACAAATCAGACAATCAAACAATTCACACCGAAAACAAATTTTTTAATTTTTTTGAAAACTGGGTTGTTACATGACCTTAAGGGGATTAGTCCATCTATTTGTCAACATACCATCAACGTTGAGCCTGATGCTAAACCAGTTGTTGATCATCAACGACGGTTGAATCCGAAGATGATGGATGTTGTAAGGACTGAGATTCTCAAGCTGCTAGCCGCAGGTATTATCTACCCTATAGCTGATAGTAAGTGGGTAAGCCCGGTTCATTGTGTTCCAAAGTAAGGAGGAACAACTGTGGTTCCTAATGATAAGAATGAACTAATTCATCAGAGAATTATTATTGGATATAGAATGTGTATTGATTACAGGAAGCTGAACAAGGCAACCAGGAAGGACCACTACCCGTTGTCGTTCATCGACCAAATGCTTGAAAGGTTATCCAAAAATACTCACTTTTGTTATCTTGATGGTTATTCTGGCTTCTCTTAAATTCATGTTAACACTGCTGATCAAGAGAAGACCACTTTTACTTGTCCCTATGGTACTTATGCTTACATGCGTATGCCTTTTGGTTTATGTAATGCCCCTGCTACTTTTCAAAGGAGTATGTCTGCTATCTTTCATGGTTTTTGTGAAGAAATTGTGGAGGTATTCATGGACAATTTCTCCGTCTATGGAACCTCTTTTGACCATTGTCTCCACAAACTTAATAAAGTTTTGTAGAGATGTGAGGAGACAAATTTGGTGCTTAACTGGGAGAAGTGCCACTTTATTTTCAACGAGGGAATTGTTCTTGGCCACAAGATTTCCGAGAGGGGAATTGAGGTGGACAGGGCCAAGATCGAAGCAATTGAAAGGATGCCCTACCCAAGGAACATCAAAGGTATTCGTAGTTTTCTCGGTCATGCTGGTTTCTATAGAAGATTTATTAAAGACTTTTCTAAGACTTCGAGACCCCTCACTAATCTTCTCCAGAAGGACGTTCCTTTTGTTTTTGATGAAGATTGTAAGGAAACCTTCAAAGTTCTTAAGAAAGCTTTAATAACCGCTCCTATAGTACAACCACCTGATTGGAATTTACCTTTTGAAATTATGTGTGATGCTAGTGATTTTGCTGTTGGAGCTGTTTTAGGGCAGAGGGTTGATAAGAAGTTGAATGTTATATATTATGCTAGCAAAACCCTTGATAGTGCTCAAAAGAATTATGCTACTACTGAGAAGGAATTCTTAGCAGTAGTGTTTGCTTGTGATAAGTTTAGGCAGTATATTGTTGATTCTAAGATCATTATTCATACTGACCATGCTGCCATTAAGTATCTTATGGAGAAGAAGGATGCCAAACCAAGGCTCATCCGATGGGTACCCCTTCTTCAAGAATTTGATTTGCAGATTGTCGATAGGAAAGGAGCAGACAATCCGATGGCGGATAATCTTTCAAGGATGGAAGATATACCGCATGATCCCATTCCAGTCAACGACAGTTTTCCATACGAACAACTAGCTGTTGTAAAAGTACAATCTCTCTCCGATCCTTGGTTTGCAGATTATGCTAACTTTATCATTGCAAAGTTTTTGCCTCCAGGTCTAACATTTCAGCAAAGGAAGAAGTTCTTTCATGATTTGAGGCATTACTTTTGGGATGACCGACATATTTTCAAAGAAGGTCCAGATGGGATCGTGAGAAGATGCATACCGAAACACGAGCAGAAGGACATTCTCAAACAATGTCACGACAGTCCATATGGAGGACATCATGCTGGTGAGAGGACCACACATAAGGTTCTTCAATCAGGTTTTTATTGGCCTACTCTCTTTAAGGATGCTAGAAGTTATGTTTTGTCCTGTGATAAGTGTCAGAGAGTTGGTAATATTAGTAGAAGGAATGAGATGCCTATGAATTACTCTCTAGTGATTGAGCCTTTTGATTGCTGGGGTTTTGATTTTATGGGTCCTTTTCCTTCCTTGCACAAGTACACTCACATTTTAGTTGCTGTTGATTATGTAACCAAGTGGGTAGAGGCAATCCCCACTGAAAGTGCTGATCACAAGACATCTTTGAAAATGCTCAAGGATGTAATTTTTCCAAGGTTTGGAGTACCCAGGTATCTCATGACTGATGGGGGTTCGCACTTTACGCATGGAGCTTTTAGAAAAGCTTTAGCCAAGTACGATGTCAATCATAGAATTGCTTCACCGTACCACCCTCAAACTAGTGGGCAAGTTGAGCTCACCAATAGAGAGATCAAGTTGATCTTACAGAAGACAGTCAATAGAAATAGAAAGGATTGGTCGAATAAGTTAGGAGATGCTTTGTGGGCGTATAGAACTGCTTACAAAAACCCCATGGGCACGTCTCCCTATAAAATGGTCTATGGCAAGGCTTGCCATTTGCCATTAGAATTAGAGCACAAAGCTTTCTGGGCTATTAGAGAGATTAATGCTGACCCACAATTAGCTGGTGAAAAGCGTCTCATGAACTTGACTTCTCTAGATGAGTGGAGAAGTGAAGCTTACGAGAGCGCTAAAATGTTCAAGGAAAAGGTAAAGAAGTGGCACGATAGGAGGATTCTGAAACGTGAATTTAATGTTGGTGATAAAGTTTTGTTGTTTAGATCCCGTTTTAGGTTTTCTACAGGTAAACTACTTTCCAGGTGGGAAGGGCCATTTCATATTGAGGAAGTCTACCGCTCGGGTGCTATCAATATTAACAGTTTCGAAGGCACCAAACTTCAAGTGGTGAATGGGCAAAGACTTAAGCATTACATAGCAGGAGACCCTGTCAATGTTGATGTGGATTTGGTATACATAACAACTCATGAAGAACATGTTCAGCCCTGTTTCAGACACCAGCAGAAGCAGAATAAAGAAAGGTATGTATTACGGTAAGGAAACATCACGAAACCACCATAAAAATTCCAGATTACGAGTTTTTGCAAAATATAGAAATTTTGAGGCCAAAGTGGAGCCGGAGACCAGCTCCAGGCAGCCCAGGCGCCCCCCTGGCGCGGCCCCACACCTGGCCGCGCCGGGAGGCCACCTGGAACCCAGGGGTCCATCTCCGATTCTACTTTGACCCGTTACCTTTCTTTCTATGCAGAAATTTTTGCTATATATTTGCCCGGATTGTTCCGGCAACGTATCTCGCGATTTTGTGTGTTCTCTTTTCGAGCTGTTTCTGCCAGGACTAAAAGTTGAGTAGTATAGATGTCTTCTTGTGGCTCGAGCGGAGAGGACTTCTTGGGATGGCGTCTACGTCAAGTACAGAAGGATCTTAATCAAGGGAAGCACGTTGATTGGACTACAGAAGAAGAAACTGCCGCAATACAAGTGGAGATGGAGCGCTCCGTGAGAGAGGAAGTCAAGACTATCACTTCCCAACAACAAGGAGGTCCAAGCAATCCCATCATGGTGGGATCTGTCCAACCTCAATATGATCTCTCTCTCTTAACCTTTCAGAACCCCCCACTTCACTTGAAGATCAACACACACTTTTCACCATCTCCGAGGCCTACTGCATCACCAACCACCTTTGTGAAGATTTCCGTGTACTGAAAGTGCAAGTTGAAATCCTAGAAGCTGAAAACCAAACCCTTCGACGTATAATCAGAGATCTGAAGAACCAGAAGATTGAGGAGTAAATCTCCTTGGGTAATGGCATCCCCTTAGCTTGTTCCAAGCTTGGGGGAGTTCCCGGTATATTTATCTTTATCTTTGTCTTTTAGAGTCAAGTAGAGTCGTATCATGTCTAGGGAGGTTATCTTATAAAATAGGTGTTTGCATTGAGGTCTATCACTCCTTTTTGGGAGAGTTATGTATCCGTGAGTGTGGAGTCGTCTTTGATGGAATATTAATGAGAAGTTTATTGATCCCTTCGCTGCACTCGGTATTCTCTTCACGCAATCGACCTTATGATGATTCTTATGGGGAGTATTGGCCTTATATCAGGTATGGCTTTGAAAAACTTATTTAATCTTGGCAAACATAGCTTTGGTCATAACAACAAGCTTGTTTTTCTCAAAGTAGCGACATAGCCAAACCCTCTTTGTTATTATGCTTGTAGTGTTATGTTGACAAGGAAGACAACTTGATGTGCTATGCTTATTTTAATGTTTATGCTTTATATTGCTTTGCATCCAAGTCATCATCAATTGTCTGTTCTCTCAAAGCCTTTGCTAGCCAAACCTCTGTACTAAGCGGAATTCTGCTTGTGCATCCATACCCTGAAACCAATATCTCCCATATGAGTCCACCATACCTTCCTATTCGTGGTATTCCACTACCACTCCTAAAGTATAGAATTTTTGTGTTATCCTGAAATATTCAAAATCTTCTATTTTGTGCCCCTGTTTTAGCTCATGAGGAAGTAGTAGTTAATTCATGATCTTCTTATGTTGGACAAGTTTTATCCCGGGATTGCATGTCTAATCTGCAAACCCCTAATACGAGGAGGAATTGGCATGAGTGCGCCCAGCTCACAAAATATAATACAACAAACAAACCCTCCTTCACGCTTTGTTCATGAGAAATCAGAAAACTTTGGCAGTGATAAACAAAGGAGATTGCGGGGATGTGATCGTCCCCGTTTGGGAGCCGTTCCTCGAAACTTGTCCAATTTGAGAAGTAATTGAGTTTCCTATTAGCATTCGTTGACAAATCATGCACCTCTCAAAACTTGTTTTTCATTCTGTTTGATTTAAGGATAGCACTTGAGTTTTCCCTGCTTTCCTTTAACAAGGCCTTTCCTTTACTTTTATGTTGAGTCAGTTTTCCCTACTTCCTCCTTTCCCAAAGAGAACAGACACTTGATGCTGATTAGGATTCATCCATATAATGCTGCATTAAATTTTGGCCATGCCATATCATTGTTGACATTATCTTTTGATAAGTAAGTTGTTTGCAAAAGCATTTGCCAAGAAAACATCTTCCTTTGTGTTAGCACTCTCACTTCATGACTAATAGCTTGTTCTTTCAAAAGTTCCAAATTGTCTCATCAAAATATATAAAAAAAGAGCAAAAGTAAAAGCTTTTAGTTGTTCTTGACCAAAGGACATGTTTTCCATGATTTGATGAGTTTCCTTAGCCCTACTCTTGAATATAATTGTTATTGCTCTTTCATAAGGGCTTTATGAGTTGAAGATTGATGATGAGGATGTTTGAGTTTGGTGAAGAAATCATGATGCTTCTTGTCCGTATTCTATTTATCGACACTTCACTCTCTAAACTTGTGGACATGTTTACCGAGCTTAGTTTTCGCTTGGGGACAAGCGAGGTCTAAGCTTGGGGGAGTTGATACGTCCAAAATGCATCACTATTTTATATCGTAATCCATCCTTATTCATTGATATATTTCACATTATGATGATGTTCTTATGTTGTTTTGGCTTATTTTACACAGTTTTCAACTTTCCGGTGCCGAAGCAGTAGACCCAGGATTCAGCAGTAAAAAGTGGATGCTGAGTTGCTGAAGAAGAATACCTCCAAATTACCTGAAAATCGGCGGAGGGTATTTTCCTAAGGATTAACGAAGACTCGCCGAAGAGGGGCCAGAGGGGGACCCCAGGGACCCCAGGCGGCCACCTGGCACGGGCCCACCCCTGGCCGCGCCGGGAGGGCGCCTGGAGCCCTAGGGCCACTCCCAACTCCCCCCTCTGGCCTATATACTCCTCGTTACGCGAAAATCCTAAAAAGAGAATCTTTCACGTAGTTCCGCCGCCGTTCCGTGGAGGAAACCTACACAGAAGAGAAGGGCTCTTCGGCGGGCAGATTCCGCCGAGGAGATCACCTCCCGGAAGGGGAGATCATCGCCATTGTAACGACCCAATTCACACAGAATTGAAGTCTCTGTGCTCAAGTGCCACTCCCTGGATCGAACTCGCTGGCACACACAGTATTATAGATATATATCAAAGTACAAGTGCATCATTATTATAACGTATGATCCAGAATAAAATAAACAGCAAGTTGCATAGCTCAAGGCTAGCTTATTCAATATAAATATAGCGGAAGCAAAAGCAAGTAACGTAGAGTCCCATCAACAACCACAAGCAAACATGCTGAGCGTAGACTCGCAACCCCTAAACGCACCTTACTGGTCGTCTGAAAAACCTGCAACACCGAAGGTTACATCCCGACAACGGGTCAGTACATCTGATTTGTACGGCAAGTGACACAGAAAAGTTTATATAAAGGACCTACAACTACATGCAAGGTGAGTCAAAGGAAAGGCTTATGGTTTTGTTTTGAAGAAAGCCAATTTTCTCCTGAACTAAACTAGTCAAAGTTTTAAGTTGAATTCTACCTGAAACACACAGAAACCCATGCTAATCTTTCCCATCAAATTAGTATTAAGTGTTCATCTGTCAAGATCATTCATCAACAGTACTGACTAGTTTCTCAAAGTTCGTCTGTAACCGTGGACATGGCTAATCATGATCAGTTTATACGCTCTGTAGAGGTTGTACACGTTCCCCACTGGACCCAACCCGAAGATTGAGACAAAGACTTTCTGAAGAGGTTGCCTCCACCCTTTGGTAGCCGGTACACCTAACACACATCTACATCAGCTAGCTACCAGGGCCAGGTTCCCTACAACGTACTCGTGCTAAGCCAGAGCCCATATAGCCAGTGGCTGTACACGGAAGCTACTAGTAATATTGCATGTCTGATCTTTTTGAGCCTGGACGGCGCCCACTGCGTTCAGAGGGTAGACACCATGTCGCACCCGGTTCACCACCATAACAACCATTGGGTGCATTTAACCTCGACACTGTCCTTAGACACGACACAGCCACCGGGATGCAACCCGCCCGTCCAGAAGTGATTTCTAGTTATTATAAAGTTGCTACACAAATTATTAAATAGCTCACATGCACTCCATGAATTCTCACAACCCAAACTACGTCTACAAAGCAATAGTAATAAAGTAACAACACGGGCTAGGTTGATCTACTAATACAAGTCAAGTCATATGGCTATCCTAACTGGTTTTGCAGCAACAGTAGGTAAACTACCTATCATGCAATAGGGTGATATACTTAACATAATGCATATATAAAATATGGGTGTGAGTATGATCAAAGTATCACTTGCCTTCTTGCTGTTCCTGACGATCACAATCCTCACAAAATGAGGCGGCACACTCCGGACAATCTATACGAGCAAACATAGCACCAATCAACATATATTCAATACAAATATGATCAAACAGTAATAAACATTCAAAGAACAGTAGAAAAACTTTCCTAACAGTAGCTAAACTTAAAGTGCTTGTCAAAATGAAACTAACACAAAAAGAAACGGCGCAAACGGGCGCACCGTTAAAAAGTCACGGCTACCGGAAGTTCAAATTTGCATCTTCTTGGGATTCAAATTTGAAAACTTCAAACTTCTGTAAAACTTGGTCTACTGGCTAGGAAATTTCACCACGGTCGCAACGCAACTGGAATCACTCAATTCCGAGTTACGGTTAAAAAGTACTCCCGAAAACGGTACCGCGCGATTTCGGGGTCTAAACTGCAACCAGGGACCTATCCGCAAATAAAATAACGTAAAAAACGCGATCGGGTCCCTGTGCCAGATCTCGCCGGATCTGGCCGGCGGCCAGCGCCCGGGCACGGCGAGGGGCGGCGCGGGGTGGCGCGGGGCGACACGGCGTACCGGCGGCGCGGCGTCGGACGGCGGCGGCGCTCCCGGGCGGTGGCGGTCGGCGGCTCCAGGCGGCGGCGAGTTCGCGGGTCGGGTTTGCGAAACCCTAATCCGCGGACCCGAATTTTTGTTAATCCGAATTAAAAACAAATTCGGTCTGCGAAAAAAACAGGACGGCCCGTTAGGCCCAAAACAATTATAGAAAAATCACGGAAATTTATTTTTAATTTCCGTCTTCGCCAATATTTTTAAAATAAAGAAACTGAATTTTTGGCTTTACAAAAATATTAAATAAATATAAAAACTTTGCAACTTATTTTGAAATATTTTTAAATACTTTTCTGGCATTTTAAAAATACCGAAAAACCCGAAAATTGATTTTAAAACTTTTCCGGAGCATAAATAAATTCCCAAAAATATTTTTAGAAAATATTTATAACCCCAGAGTAAAATTAAAAGTCTCCCAAAAAATATTTTAAACTATTTTCCAACAATTTAAAAATGGGGATAAGTCCTTTTATATCCTCTCCAGCGAACTGCCATGTGTTGAAAAATGTTTAAAAATATTTTAAAACTCCAGAAGAATGCGGAAGCAGCATGAGATGCATAAGATGATCTATTAACATCCGAATTAGAAAATTGAGATGTTACAAACCTACCCTCCTTAAGATGAATCTCGTCCTCGAGATTCGGGCTGGCTAGCAAAGAGATGCGGGTGGTCTTGCTTTAGATCTTCTTCACGCTCCCAAGTTGCTTCTTCCTCGGTGTGGTGATCCCACTGAACCTTGCATAGCCTAATCGTCTTGGTGCGGGTAACTCTTTCTGCCGTCTCCAGAATCTTCACAGGTTTCTCCTCATAAGTCAAGTCACTCTCCAACTGAATTGCCTCAAGTGGAACTGTATCTCTCAAAGGAATATCTACCATCTCTGCATGACACTTCTTCAGCTGGGATACGTGAAACACATCATGCACTCCTGACAAAGCTTCTAGCAACTCCAACTGATAAGCTACCTCTCCTCTGCGCTCCAAAAGCCGGTAAGGCCCCACAAAACGTGGTGCTAACTTGCCCTTGATTCCAAACCTCTTGATTCCGCGAATTGGTGAAACTCTGAGATATGCACGGTCTCCAACCTCATAGGTTACATCCTTGCGCTTAGCATCCGCATAACTCTTCTGCCTGGACTGTGCTATCTTCAGCCTATCACGGATCAACTTGACTTTCTCCTCAGCATCTCTGATCAGGTCTGGTCCGAACAACTGACGCTCTCCTACCTCATCCCACATCAACGGAGTCCTGCACTTCCTGCCATACAGTAACTCAAATGGTGCCATCTGAAGACTAGCCTGGTAACTGTTGTTGTACGAGAACTCCGCATACGGTAAGTTGTCATCCCAACTCGAACCACAATCCAACGCACAAGCCCTCAACATATCCTCCAAGATCTGATTGACTCTCTCGGTCTGCCCATCTGTCTGAGGATGGAACGCTGTACTGAACTCCAGCCTAGTGCCCAACGTCTCATGCAACTGACGCCAAAACTTCGAAGTAAACTGAGTACCTCTATCAGACACAACCTTGCTTGGAACTCCATGCAAACACACGATCCTGGATATATAAATCTTGGCTAGCTTGGCACTGTTATAAGTTGTCTTTACTGGAATGAAGTGAGCAACTTTTGTCAAACGATCAACAATCACCGAAATAGAATCATATCCTGACCGAGTCCTGGGTAAACCAGTAATAAAGTCCATACCTATCTGATCCCACTTCCAATCTGGTATAGGCAAAGGCTGCAACAGTCCCGCTGGCTTCTGATGCTCAACCTTGACTCTCTGGCAAACATCACACAAAGCAATATACTGGGCTATCTCTCGCTTCAGGCTAGGCCACCAAAATCTCTCCCTCAAATCCAAATACATCTTGGTATTCCTGGGATGAATAGAATAAGGTGAATCATGTGCCTCCTGAAGAATCAACTTCCTGATCTCTGCATCCTGCGGTACACAAATGCGCTTCTCAAACCAAATGGATCCATGCTCATCCTCACGGAAACCCTCTGCTTTTCCCTTGGTCATATTCTCCTTTATCTCATCAATTTCTGCATCACCCTTATGAGCTTCTCTGATTCTTTCCAACAGATTTGGCTTCACTTCCAATGTTGCAACATATCCCTTAGGAACTATCTCCAACCTGATATTCTTGAACTGCTCACATAACTCACGTGGCATATCCTCAACCTTAGCAACATTGATATGACTCTTACGGCTCAATGCATCAGCAACCACATTCGCTTTACCAGGATGATACTGCACATTCAAATCATAATCCTTAATAAGCTCCAGCCATCTACTCTACCTGAGATTCAACTCCTTCTCAGTAAAGATATACTTCAGGCTCTTATGATCAGTAAAAACATCACAATGATTACCAACAAGATATTGCCTCCATGTTTTCAATGCATGAACAACTGCAGCTAACTCCAAATCATGTGTAGGATAGTTCTGCTCATGGTTCTTAAGCTGACGTGACGCATAAGCAACAAATCTACCCCCTTGCATCAAAACACAACCAAGTCCTCGACGAGATGCATCACAATATACTTGGAAATCCTCATGTATATCAGGCAAACATAAAACAGGTGCAATTACTAACCGTTTCTTTAACTCCTGAAAGCTGGTTTCACATGCCTCACTCCAAACAAACTTATTCTCTTTCTTCAACAGCCCAGTCATTGGTTTCGCAAGCTTGGAGAAATTCTCAATGAACCTCCTATAATATCCTGCAAGACCCAAGAAACTGCGAATGTCTCCAACTGTCGCGGGTGTCTCCCACTCTGTAACTGTTGAAACCTTGGATGGGTCCACAACCACTCCTTCTCCTGACACAACATGTCCAAGGAATCCTACCTCCTTCAACCAAAACTCACACTTGCTGAACTTGGCATACAATTTGTGCTCCCTGAGCTTCTCCAATACCAAACGCAAATGTGCCTCATGCTCTTGCCCATTCTTGGAATACACCAATATATCATCGATGAACACCACAACAAATTTATCCAAGAACTCCATAAACACCTTGTTCATCGTATTCATGAAGTATGCAGGAGCATTAGTCAATCCAAATGACATAACAGTATACTCATACAACCCATACCTTGTAGTAAAAGCAGTCTTCGGAATATCCTTCTCCCGAATCTTCACTTGATGATAACCAGAACGAAGATCAATCTTAGAGAATACACAAGCTCCCTCCAACTGGTCAAATAGATCATTAATCATAGGTAAATGATACTTGTTCTTGATAGTAACATCATTCAGAGAACGGTAATCCACACACATCCTCTGGGTTCCATCCTTCTTCTCAACAAACAACACTGGAGATCCCCAAGGTGACGAGCTTGGGCGAATGAACCCCTTTGCCTGCAACTCTCTGATCTGTTCCTTCAAATCTGCAAGTTCATTAGCGGGCATCCTATACGGTCTCTTAGCAATAGGCCCAGTGCCTAGTATTAAATCAATAAGGAACTCAATCTCCCTATCCGGTGGCATACCTGGCAACTCATCTGGAAACACATCCGGATAATCCCTCACAACACGCACATCATCCAGGCTACCCCCTTAAGAGAATTCACCTGAGCGTGCTGATGCTCATATTTGGATACATATCTGATCTTCTGTCCACTTGGTGTACTGAGAGTGATAGACCGACTGGCACAATCAATAACACCTTGGTACTTATCTAGCCAATCCATGCCGAATATAATATCCAAACCTTGTGACTTCAATACAATCAAATCTGTAGGAAAAACATGCTTCCCTATGGCTAGGTTCAACTGATAGCATCCCAAACTAGCTGACATCTCCGCTCCCGGCGAACTTATGAGCATAGATGATTTAAGAACTACGGTATGTAACTCATGCTTATCCATAAATACCCTTGATATGAATGAATGCGATGCACCATAATAAAAAAGAACAAGTGCGGGTACTGAATTGATAAAGAACTTACCAATCACAGCTTCAGGCTCATCATAGATCTCCTCCACGTTGACATGGTTCACATGCCCCTTGTTGAAAGGATTGGGCTTGACGACTCCATTACCATTGGACTCCGGGAAGTCTGTGGCATAGTGTCCCATGTTCTTGCACCTGAAACACTGGATGTGACTCAAGTCCTTTGGTGCCTGGCCATTCTGACGGTTGTTTCCATTTCCTCCATTGGCTCCATTGTTTCTTCCATTCCCATTGTTCCTTCCATTACCATTGCCATTGCCATTGCCATTGCCATTCTTGTTACCATTGTGGTGGTTGTGTCCATTATGGTTGTGACCATTCCCACCATGATGGTTGTGTCCTCCATTGTGAGCATGGCCATTCCTACCATTGTGGTTATGTCCATGGTTATGTCCTCCATTGCTAGCATAAGAATTGCGTGGCTTCTGATGCGGTCCAGAGTTATACTTGCCACCATTGTTGTTGTTGTACTTCCTCTTGCGGTTCTCAATGGCCTGCTGCTTGCCTTCCAACACAATAGCTTTGTCTATGAGCGCCTGGCAGTTAGCAAAAGTAGCCACTGTCAACTGGACTCCCAACTCATCATTCAGCCCCTCCAAGAACTTCTCCTGCCTCGCTGCATCATTCCTGACATCATCTGGAGCATATCTTGCAAGCTTGTTGAACACCTCAACATACTCGGCCACTGAACGGCCTCCCTGACGCAAACTGCGAAACTCCTTCTTCTTCAAGCTCATGGCGCCTGTTGAAACATGTGCGACGCGAAAGGCAGACTGAAACTGCGCCCAAGTGATGGTGTTGATGGGATAAGTCAGCAAGTAGTTGTCCCACCAAGCAGCGGCAGGACCCTCCAGCAAATGTGAGGCAAACCTCACTCTCTCTGCCTCAGTGCAGCCAACTGTCTCCATGTTCCTGCCCACTGAACGAAGCCAGTCATCCGCCACTATGGGATCAGGAGTGCTAGAGAACCTCTGAGGATTCAACCTCAGGAACCTTGCGAGCGTGTCCACATGTGGTGGTGGTGGCGCATTGTTGTTGTTGCCCATATTCTGAGTGAGCAACTGGATCAGCTGAGCTTGTCCTTGAAGTAACTGCTGCATGTAAGCTGTCACTCCATTGTTATTGTTCTCATTCCCCGTGGGATCACGTCTCGGTGGCATCTGTTGGGCAAGAATAGGTAAGTTGTAGACATAAAGTAGCTAAGGAAATATATTCCTACCCCATATGCTTATGATGATCATGGCAAGCATTATATATACAATACATATATCACCAATCAACTTCACCAAACAATATCACCATAGCATCAAACATATAACAATCATCAACCAATGCACTCATATGAAAAACCATCACATAACACACCATATAGTTTAAAATATATTTTATAACTGATATAAGATCCTCAAAACAACCACGGGTAATATAAGATCCTCAAAATAACCACGAATAACATAAGAGTATATCAAGCAACCTAGTACTGCCACGCCGAATAAGTCGACATGGTCAAATACGCTAACACGATAACGATAGTAAACTAATTGCCGGTGAAGTAATTCTTAATGCTGTCCTTGCTAAACAGCATGCGGTATTCGCGCCCGCTAATGCGGTTGCGCCTCTTGGGACTCGGCTCCTCTTCTTCTGCAGAGGTCTCTACTTCTGGCTCCTCTTCTGGTTCTTCAATTCCATTAGCCTTCATCTTCTCCTTCAGCCTTGTTATCTCTGCTTGCATCTCCAAACTTTCCTTCTTCAGCTTGTTGTTGTCCCTCTTGAGCCTGGTGTTCTTCTGCTGCAACTCAGTAATGGTGTAGAGGTCTGACTGAGTGCTCTTCTCCAGACAATGGATGTGCTTCTCCAGGCTTTGGATGATGTAGCTGGTTGTACCTGGCCAAATGGCCCCAGGCACATACCTGAACTTCTTTGGCCATATGTTCCCCGATGGAAGGATCTTGGCCATCTCCGCGTACACCGTACCCTTTAGCTGGGCGGCATACGTCTCCACAATGCGTCCAAGAGCTATGTGAGCGGCTATGCGCACACACCACTCCTTCTGCTGGGCATGCACCTCGAATGACTCCGTGATCACCCTTTCCTCATTCTTCATGCTTCCAAGGATGAAAGTCTCCACTTGCCAGTAGTCATCAGCTCCCCTTGTCTCCACGATGTCCGGCTGAAAGACTGGCGCGTAGATGTTCAGGTAGTGGCAAATCCCCCTGAGCTCAGGTCCAAACGCCATGGCGCGGTATGACAAAGTGGTCATCTATAATCAAGAGAGGTAAGGCAAGATTAGAACATGTATGAATACGAGATAGAGAAGGTAAGTAAGTACAAGACAGAGTGATATAAAGTAATATTTTTATTCCTATGGCTGTTCTAGTCCATTTTCTAGGGTCACATCCTACAGTCAACCCAATTCACACAGAATTGAAGTCTCTGTGCTCAAGTGCCAGTCCCTGGATCGAACTCGCTGGCACACACAGTATTATAGATGTATATCAAAGTACAAGTGCATCATTATTACAACGTATGATCCAGAATAAAATAAACAAAAAGTTGCATAGCTCAAGGCTAGCTTATTCAATATAAATATAGCGGAAGCAAAAGCAAGTAACGTAGAGTCCATTCAACAACCACAAGCGAACATGCTGAGCGTAGACTCGCAACCCCTAAACGCACCTCACTGGTCGTCTGAAAAACCTGCAACACCGAAGGTTACAGCCCGACAACGGTCAGTACATCTGATTTGTACGACAAGTGACACAGAAAAGTTTATATAAAGGACCTACAACTACATGCAAGGTGAGTCAAAGGAAAGGCTTATGGTTTTGTTTTGCAGAAAGCCAATTTTCTCCTGAAGTAAACTAGTCAAAGTTTTAAGTTGAATTCTACCTGAAACACACAGAAACCCATGCTAATCTTTCCCATCAAATTATTATTAAGTGTTCATCTGTCAAGATCATTCATCAACAGTACTGACTAGTTGCTCAAAGTTCGTCCGTAACCGTGGACACGTCTAATCATGATCAGTTTATACGCTCTGCAGAGGTTGTACACGTTCCCCACTGGACCTGACGAGGGGGTGACCCCACGACTCCTACGAATGAGCCTACCTGGTGTCTATGAAGGCAGAAGTCCCATGAAGATACGGCCTCGGCCCACTAGATGGCACCGACGTAGAGGTCCTCGACTCACAAGGAAGGTGCGAAGACCTGCCGTATGGAGCAAGCTAGGGTTAGGAAAGTTTACCTGTACACGTAGATGAACTCCCCGAGACCTAGCCCGCTATATAAGGGCTAGGAGGGGCGACGCCAAAGACATCGAATCTTACCTGTAACCCTAGCCCTGAGCACTCCAGCCTTGGCTTCCTCTGTAATCGCATCTTCCCAATCAATAATATCGAGCAGGAGCAAGCCTCCTTGTTTGCCGACGAGTTATCGTCTAACCTGCACCTTTCATGACTAACCCAGGGTCCCTGACCATGGGATTTGCCGGGGTTGATCCCCGTCAATTGGAGCCATCTGTGGGAACCACGCAGGTTGGGATCACGATCTCAGCGGTCCCATCTTCAGCAAGCCACAACTCGAGGGCAAGAACCCGACCTAGCCCACTCGAATGATTCAAGATCACTGCGGACATCTTCGCCACCCCAACAAGACCACTCGAGCTGCAGTCACGTCAGGACTGATACTACGGTAACGGCCAAGTACAGCGCCAACACCGAAGGAGTCGACGACCCAGAAGAACGGCGAGGGGCCTTTACGAAGGAATTCCACTCGACGAACTGCGACGCGCAGCGAAGGACTCGCAAATCTTCCGACAACCCTCCACCGCCCGGGCACCCGCCGCACATCAAGACGATGACTACGAGATTGAATCTAACGATCAACAGAACCACCTCCAAGGCAGAAGGAATCGACGACCCAAAAGGCGCGCACGGGCATCCGACGCCAACCAAGACAACGACTCCGAGACACCTGTTGGCGAGTACTGCGACCCAGATCGAAGGCCGGATGAATTCGCCAACCTCATCAAAAACCAAGACATGAGTCGAGGAAGCGAAACTGATCCTCGCCTCCACGAGCACCCAGAGGATCACGAGCAGATCTTCAGAATTTCAAGAAGGAAGAGCCACGCCGGATCTAGCAAACTCACGGCCAGAGAGAAGCTAGCAGGACCCTGCACGATCCAAACCTTCGAGGATGACTGGGGACGCGTCAGATCAAGTCACACCTTGAGAGACTGCCGTCTGTTCAACGAGCTAGCCGACGACCTCAAGAAGGAGAAGTAGAAAGAAGACAGACGCAACCAACGACCCGAGCAATCGCCGACCTCAAACCCGAAAGGACGTCGCAGCCCGTCGCAAGCACAGGTGCTCATGATCCAAGAAGGAAGAGTACCGCAAGCACAACGCGGCGCCCAAACCCTGCAGGCCAGAGCAGCCGAGAGCACAAACATAGTCGAAATCTGCCAATTGCATGACACGGAGACCAGCATCACGTTCTCACAGGACGACCATCCACTCGCAGTACCAAGACCGGGGCATGCACCCCTAGTGCTCGATGCACAAATCGGAGGATACGACATGGACCGGGTCTTCATGGACGGAGGCAGCAGCATGAACATCATCTTCACCAGCACCCTGCAAAAAATGCTGATCCCACGATCAGTATGGAGAAAATCAAGCACCGAGTTGCATGGGGTAGTCCCAGGAGAAGCAGCCACATCCCTCGGAGTCGTCGAACTCGAAGTCGTCTTTGGCAACCGGCGTAACTTCGCAAAGCACGTCCTCGAGTTCGAGGTACTCGATTGGCAATCGCAGTATCACGCCATACTGGGACGGCCAGCATTCACGCAATTCATGGCGGTCCCACACTACGCCTACCTCAAGCTCAAAATACCAGGATCATCAGGAGTCCTCACGATCAACGGAAGCTTCATCAAATCACATCAATGTGATCGTGATTTCTACAGAATCTCCGACACATTCGGAGCCAAACAAGAACTCAGAGAAATAGCCATGGTGACGGACAAGAGCACCTTCCCATTGGTGAACCAAAGCGAATCCAGGGAGTACGGACGCGACTTCTGCATCGACAGCGACACAGTCACTCACTAAGTGCACCCAATGGACCCGGACAAAACAGTCCGCGTGTACGCCCACCTACCAGAGGAGCAGGCAGCAGCTCTCGTCGCCTTCCTCCGAGACGAGTGGGAAATATTCGCCTGGTGCCCAGCCGGCATGCCTGGGATACCACGCGAATTCACGGAACACACCCTACGCATCAAGCCAAACACAAGGCCAGTGAAGCAAGCGCTGAGACGATTCTCGGAGCCCAAGCGCAGAGCAACCGGAGAGGAAGTCAACCGGTTAATCGACGCTCAGTTCATTCGAGAAACGAAGAAAGCCACCTGGATAGCAAACCCAGTGCTGGTGCCAAAGAAAGACACGACCGTGCTGCGCATGTGCGTCGACTACGGACCAGTCAACAAACATTGCCCAAAGGATCACTTCCCCCTGCCTAGAATCGACCAGATAATCGACTCAACAGAAGGGTGCGACCTACTCTCCTTTCTGGACGCTTACTCAGGATACAACCAGATCAGGATGAAGGAAGAAGACGAAGAGCACATATCGTTCATCACCCCCTATGGAGTATTTTGCTACAAGACCATGCCCTTCGGGCTCAAAAACGCAGGCGCCACTTATCAACGAATGATGCAGGCCTGCCTGAAGGAGCAAATCGGAAGAAACATACAAGTCTACGTAGACAACATCGTCATCATGACCTATAAAGCAGCGACACTACTCGACGACCTGCGCGAAACCTTCGCAGCGCTCAACAAATACATAATCAAACTCAACCCAAAGAAGTGCGCATTCGGCGTACCGGCGGGAAAGCTGCTTGGCTACATGGTCTCCGCCCGCGGAATCGAGGCAAATCCCGAGAAAGTCCAAGCCATCACCCGCATGCAAGAACAAACCGACGTCAAAGGAGTGCAGAAGCTCACTGGAAAACTTGCATCTCTCAGCCGCTTCATAAGCAGGCTTGGAGAACGCACACTGCCTTTCTATCAACTGCTCAGGAAAGGAAAGAAATTTGAGTGGACGGAGGAAGCCCGCCAAGCATTCGCGGACCTGAAAAAGACACTTTCAACTCCACCAATCCTGGCGGTACCCAAGGAACGTGAGAAGCTATACCTCTACGTGGCAGCACGCAGTAGTGTAGTAAGCACATCGCTCGTTGTCGAACGCGCAGAAGAAGGCAAGGTCCAGAGCATTCAGAGACCAATCTACTACCTCAGCATGCTCCTGACCAAATCCCAGCAGCGGTACCCGTACTATCAGAAGCTACTACTAGCCATCGTCATGACTTCAAGAAAGGTGTCCCAATACTTCGACGAGCACCCTATTACAATCGTGAGCAGCGCACCACTCGCTGACATACTAAACAATCCTGGAGCAACCGGGCGAGTCGCCGAGTGGAACATCGAGCTCAGCCCACGAGACCTGCAGTACAAGCACCCAACAGCCATCAAATCCCAAGTACTCCCAGATTTTCTGGTCGAGTGGACGGAGGTTCAAACACCAGGCCCCCAGACCTATCAAGCTCATGGTCAATGTTCTTCGACGGGTCCAAGAGACAACAAGGAGCTGGGGCAGGAGTTGTACTCATTTCCCCCAAAGGAACAAAACTGAAATACGTCCTCCAGATCAACTTCAGTCACGCTTCCAACAACGAAGCAGAATACGAGGCACTCCTACATGGCATGCGCATGGCCAAAACATGCGGAGCCACTCGCCTTATAATTTACGGGGACTCCAATCTCGTCGTCCAGCAGACGATGAGAAACTGCAACGCAATAGCCGACAACATGGCGGCTTACCGAAAGCTCTACAACGAGTTCGAACGAAATTTCGACGGTTGCGAGCTCAACTACATCACCAGGGACAACAACGCAGAAGCTGACGAGCTCGCGAACATCGGTTCGACCCGGGCGCCTGTCCCACCTGGCGTTTTCCTCGAAAGCATCAACCGGAGATCCATCAAGGTGCAAGCAGCAACACCAGAAGCGGTCGCGGACGGCGAAGACGCACCAGAAATAACGCAGGTGGCAGCAGCAACACCATCAGAAGAAACGAGCACCAGCGCATCCGACAGCACAGCCCTGACAGAATTCGAAGGACCTGTCTGGACAAAACCTTTCCTCCGATTCCTACTCGAAGGCACGCTACCACAAGACATGGCCGAAGCACGGCGCATCAGCCGATGATCCAAGGCATTCACTGTGATCAACAGACAATTATACTAGCGCAGCATCACCCAGATACTCCAAAGGTGCATTGACGAAGAGGGTGGCAAAGCCCTATTTCTATAAATCCACGAAGTCACCTGCGGGCACCACGCGAGCAGTCGAGTGCTCGTGTCCAAAGCATTCCGAGCGGGTTTCTACTGGCCCACAGCCATGAAAAACGCAGAGGAAATCGTGCGACGTTGCGTCGCCTGTAAAAAATTCGCCAACAGGCCACACGCTCCCGCATCAGAGCTCAAGACCATACCACTATCCTGGCCGTTCGCCACTTGGGGACTCGACATGGTGGGCCCACTAAAGAAATTATCCAAGGGTGGAAGGACACACCTGCTCGTCGCAGTCGACAAGTTCACCAAGTGGATCGAAGCAGTACCCATCACCAGCTCCACAGCTCTCACGGCTGTCAACTTCATCAAATCGATTATCTTCAGATTCGGAGTAACGCACAACATCATCACGGACAACGGCACGAACTTCACGGCCGCAGAATTTCAGAACTTCTGCGAAGAACTGGGCATCAAAATCAATTACTCATCAGTCGCGCACACACAGTCCAACGGCCAGGTGGAAAAAGAAAACGACCTTGTCTGTGGAGGAATCAAGAAGCGACTCCTTGCACCACTCGAGCAAGCCGCCGATAACTGGGTAGAAGAACTCCCCGCGGTCCTATGGAGCTTACGAACCACGCCAAACACTGCAACCCAATACACACCCTTCTTCATGGTGTACGGAGCAGAGGCAGTCCTGCCACACGACCTCAAGTTCGGAGCACCCCGGGTCACCGGATACGAGAAAGAAGAAGCAGAAGAGGCATTACAAGACGATAAAGATACGGCTGGCGAAGCAAGAGACACAGCCCTGGAAAAATCAGAAGGGTACCAAGACAAACTACGTACCTACCAAAGCATTCGACTGCGCACTAGAACCTTCAACAAAGGTGATCTAGTCCTACGACTAATACAAGAGAAGGTCCACAAACTTGCCCCCCAATGGGAAGGACCATTCATAATCACAGAAGTCATCAGAGGCGGCGCCTACAGGCTGAAAAACCCAAAGATAGACGAGGACGTGGGCAACCCACGGAACGTAGCAAACTTGCGACTATTCTATCCATAGCCCCTATCGGTCGGACATGACTGGTAATTCATGTAAATCGCTTGACCGCAATAAAATAAATGTCGCCCAAATAAGGCCATCTCAAAACACTCGGGGGCTGAAAAGGAAACTCCCCCCGAGCAACTGCCATCGCACACGTGATCTTAATCGAAGCACTCGGGGGCTGAAGAGGAAACTCCCCCCCCCCCCGAGCAACCACCATCGCACACGCGATCTTAATCGAAGCACTCGGGGGCTGAAGAGGAAACTCCCCCCCGAGCAACTGCCATCGCACACGCGATCTTAATCGAAGCACTCGGGGGCTGAAGAGGAAACTCCCCCCCGAGCAACCACCATCGCACACGCGATCTTAATCGAAGCACTCGGGGGCTGAAGAGGAAACTCCCCCCCCCCCGAGCAACTGCCATTGCACACGCGGTCTTAATCGAAGCACTCGGGGGCTGAAGAGGAAACTCCCCCCGAGCATCTGCCATCGCACATGCGATCTTAACCAAAGCACTCGGGGGCTGAAGAGGAAACTCCCCCCGAGCACCTGCTATCGCACATGCAATCTTAGTCGAAGCACTCGGGGGCTGAAGAGGAAACTCCCCCCGAGCAACTGTTATCGCACTCGCGATCCTAATCGAAACACTCGGGTGCTGAAGAGAAACTCCCCCCCCCCGAGCAACTCTATCGCCTGCGCGATCTTAATCGAAGCACTTGGGGGCCTAAGAATAAAAACTCCCTGAGCAACGCCATCGCCTATGCGACCTCCTTCACGAGGCACTCGGGGTCTCGAGCACAAATCCCACCCGAGAGACGACCATCAACACCCCCATGACATCCAAACACTTTTTGAAGAAACTTTGGAGGAAGCACAAGTTCATCTAGTCTTCACCCGATCGCCAAACGATCACCTAAAGACTCGGGGGCTACTCCCATCGGGAGCGCTGTCGCGCACCCGATAAAAACCCACAGTACCAAGTACAAGACGGACCCGAAGACAGTTCCCAGCCGCAAAAGACTCAAACGTAACTCTCAGTTCCACAAAAAAAGGGGATTCAAAGACAACTCCTGATGGTGAAGACACAGTTTTTTGGTAGCACAAAAGCTCAAATATACACAAAGGATAAAGCATGATTTACATCATAGATATCATCCTCAATACAAAAGGACTCAACTACATTTGGATAGAAGGCAGCTCCTATTACAAGAGGAAATCACCCAAGGAATTATGACTTCTACATGTGTGCCCATGAGGGGTAATCAACTATAGTACAAGAGCATCATCACAGACAAAGTAGGGATGGAAGCAGCAGGCTCATGATGTCAATGACATAACAAAAGGTGAAGCTCGACTTATTTGGGGAGCCACTGGGGAAGCTGCTCCACTAGCTTCTTCTGCAGCTCCGCCCAAACTACCGGCAAAGATGACGCCGCCGCCTCCAGTTCTACAAGGTCGCCTGCCACACTCGTTTAACCGGTGGCTTATCATCGAGGTCTTCTTCAGAAGCAGAGGAGGAAGCAGTTGAAGACGGCTCACCACCACCATCAGAAGAGTCCTTGGAGGAAGAAGCAGTTGAAGACGCAGGCGAAGGACTCCTCGACTTCATGGAGCTGTCGCTGCTCGACTCCTGCCCATGCGGATCCATGGTATTGCCACTCGGATCGAATGCGCGGACAATGACAGTGCTCTCACTGTCAAAGCGACAGCTAAGCATATCACCATCTAGCAAATTCAACCGCCGAGCAAATAAACCCCAACCAGAGGCAAGAAAAATCAAGCGAGAGCTGTCAACCTCCAACTCAACATAAGAAGGAGATCGACAGCTCCCCTGAAGGTGCAGAAGCAGGCTATCCAAGCCACGTTCAGAGACAATGGCAGAAAAAGCAGAAGGAAGAAGGATGCGATTGGCACTTGGGCCACGAACGCGCAAAATAAAATCATAGCACCAAAATCCCTCCTCCAAGGGGGAGGAGGAAGGCACTGGCACCGCACCATGACGACCTCCACGACATGAGCGTGGTGTGCGGCCACCACGACCACGACGACCACGGCCACGGCCAACACCTCGCCTAGGAACCATTAGCGGAAGGGGAGATGAAGAAAAAGGTGAAGCAGCGAGTTGGATAGAAGCGTAGAAGAGAAGGGCCTATTTATAGAACAAAAATCCTCGAAGCACAGAGAAGCCAAGATGATAGCAACAATTAATTCAAAGACCAAATGACCTAGCCGTCTCGAATTCCAAAGACGAAAGATGCTTTCCCACGGGAAGCACTGTACGCAGGGCGCGTCAATTCGCGCGCGTTTCCAACGCACACATGGGAAACTCAACCGGCGCCTGCCGCACGCCACAAACGGCCATCATTATGACCGGTCCTCGAGATATGACAGTTCACTGGCAGCACATCACTGACAGCCATCAAATAGAGGCATCACTATCCCTGACGAATGGCGAAGAAACCCAAACAGCAAGGCGCACTCAGTACGCCATCAAGGCTCAGAGATTCCATCTTTTAAGATCTTTTCCCCAAGGAAGAAAAACATCTTACTCCCATCGGGAGCATACACCAATACGAGTCTCGGGTGCTCCCTCACCTAAAAACCAGACAAGTGCTCGAGTGAAACACTCGCACCAATGAGAGTCTCGGGTGCTCTCTCAACCCGACGTAAGATAAACTAGCACTCGCCAAGACCATACGACGCTAAGAGTCTCAGGTTCTCCCTCACCTGAAGAGCCGAAAATCGGCATTCGAGTGACTACTCGCGAATAACCCCCCGACTGAGCACTCGAAACAAAGCTCCTCGGGTGAATGAGTGAACAACTCGCTTGATGTTTTGTTCCAAACGGGTGCAATGCTATAAGGCTCCGCGCCTCAAAAACACACAATTCCTTGAACACGATACACTGTGTCCAGATGCCACGCAAGATTAGCGTGTAGGTAAGACCCCGCTGCGAAGTACGGCCGGGCTGGGACTTGTCGAAGAGCGATTTCACTCCCAACCTTTCCCATGCGCAGAGCATGATAGATAAGCCGGGCGGACGCGCCTTAGGCTACACACATTACTGGCGGAAAATGAACACCGTAAGACCTGAAGCGGCCGGACTTTTGCTCGACACCAGTGTTCCAAGCTCACGTCGAGGGACGTGGGTTTGATTGGGCTACTGTGGTATTTTCCCTAGTGCAATTCGCCAAGGCTCGATCCGTCGACTCCTTGGGCCCTTTCAGCTTAGCATCCCTCGAAACAGGTTTTGTCATGGCCACCAGACTGCCAGCGACCCACGGATGAACCGTGCATATCAATAAGCGACAAATGAATGTAATCGAGTCCCTGCGCGACTCTTCGAGTCCCCCAGGCACTCGGGGGATACTGACGAGGGGGTGACCCCACGACTCCTACGAATGAGCCTACCTGGTGTCTATGAAGGCAGAAGGCCCATGAAGATACGGCCTCGGCCCACTAGATGGCACCGACGTAGAGGTCCTCGACTCACAAGGAAGGTGCGAAGACCTGCCGTATGGAGCAAGCTAGGATTAGGAAAGTTTACCTGTACACATAGATGAACTCCCCGAGACCTAGCCTGCTATATAAGGGCTAGGAGGGGCGACGCCAAAGACATCGAATCTTACCTGTAACCCTAGCCCTGAGCACTCCAGCCTTGGCTTCCTCTGTAATCGCATCTTCCCAATCAATAATATCGAGCAGGAGCAAGCCTCCTTGTTTGCCGACGAGTTATCGTCCAACCTGCGCCTTTCATGACTAACCCAGGGTCCCTGACCATGGGATTTGCCGGGGTTGATCCCCGTCAGGACCCAACCCGAAGATTGAGACAAAGACTTTTTGAAGAGGTTTCCTCCACCCTTTGGTAGCCGGTACACCTAACACACATCTACATCAGCTAGCTACCAGGGCCAGGTTCCCTACAACGTACTCGTGCTAAGCCAGAGCCCATATAGCCAGTGGCTGTACACGGAAGCTACTAGTAATATTGCATGTCTGATCTTTTTGAGCCTGGACGGCGCCCACTGCGTTCAGAGGGTAGACACCATGTCGCACTCGGTTCACCACCATAACAACCATTGGGTGCATTTAACCCCGGCACTGTCCTTAGACAAGACACAGCCACCGGGATGCAACCCGCCCGTCCAGAAGTGATTTCTATTTATTATAAAGTTGCTACACAAATTATTAAATAACTCACATGCACTCCATGAATTCTCACAACCCAAACCATGTCTACAAAGCAATAGCAATAAAGTAACAACACGGGCTAGGTTGATCTACTAATACAAGTCAAGTCATATGGCTATCCTAACTGGTTTTGCAGCAACAGTAGGGTAAACTACCTATCATGCAATAGGGTGATATACTTAACATAATGCATATAGAAAATATGGGTGTGAGTATGATCAAATTATCACTTGCGTTCTTGCTGTTCCTGACGATCACAATCCTCACAAAACGAGGCGGCACACTCCGGACAATCTATACGAGCAAACATAGCACCAATCAACATATATTCAATACAAATATGCTCAAACAGTAATAAACATTAAAAGAACAGTATAAAAACTAGCCTAACAGTAGCTAAACTTAAAGTTCTTGTCAAAATAAAACCAACGCAAAAAGAAACGGCGCAAACGGGCGCACCGTTAAAAAGTTACGGCTACCGGAAGTTCAAATTTGGATCTGCTTGGAATTCAAATCTGAAAACTTCAAACTTCTGTCAAACTTGGTCTACTGGCTAGGAAATTTCACCACGGTCGCAACGCAACTGGAATCACTCAATTCCGAGTTACGGTTAAAAAGTACTCGCGAAAACGGTACCGCGCGATTTCGGGGTCTAAACTGCAACCAGGGACCTATCCGCAAATAAAATAACGTAAAACAAACGCGATCGGGTCCCTGCACCAGATCTCGCCGGATCTGGCCGGCGGCGGCGGCTCGGCTCGGCCCGGCTGGAGGCCAGCGCGCGTGCACGACGAGGGGCGGCGGCGAGGAGGCGGGCGGCGCGGGGCGGCGGGGCGTAACGACGGCGGGCGGCGCTCCCGGGCGGCGGCGGGTTCGCGGGTCGGGTTTGCGAAACCCTAATCCGCGGACCCGCGGATCTTTATATAGCGCGACCAGATTTTTTTAATCCGAATTAAAAACAAATTCGGTCTGCGGAAAAAAAACCAGGACGACCCGTTAGGCCCAAAACAATTATAGAAAAATCACGGAAATTTATTTTTAATTTCCGTCTTCGCCAATATTTTTAAAATAAAGAAACAGTATTTTTGGCTTTACCAAAATATTAAATAAAAATAAAAACTTTGCAACTTCTTTTTAAATATTTTTAAATACTTTTCTGGCATTTTAAAAATACCGAAAAACCCGAAAATTGATTTTAAAACTTTTCCGGAGCATAAATAAATTCCCAAAAATATTTTTAGAAAATATTTATAACCCCAGAGTAAAATTAAAAGTCTCCCAAAAAATATTTTAAACTATTTTCCAACGATTTCAAAATGGGGATAAGTCCTTTTATATCCTCTCCAGCGAACTGCCATGTGTTGAAAAATATTTTAAAACTCCAGAAGAATGCGGAAGCAGCATGAGATGCATAAGATGATCTATTAACATCCGAATTTAGAAAATTGGGATGTTACAGCCATCGTCATCACCATCGTCACAGGCATCATCTAGATCATCATCAACATCAGCACCATCTCCACCACCATCCAATCCCACCTCACAAGTTTATCTTGTGTTGTAATCCGTACTATCTATCCTCTCTACTCTATCGGTGTTGATTACTACATTGTGGTGAATGCTATTGAGTTTTGTTGGAGAAATATTTTTATGTCCAGATTTCTTATTATATATTTATCACCTCTGATCGTGATCTCTTTTATGTCTTGTGAGTAGTTACTTTAGTTCTTGAGGACATGGGAGAAGTCTAGTTGTTAGTAGTCATATGAGGTTGAAGTAATTTGTGTTGTTTGATATTTAAGTTGTGTTGTTATTTTCCTAGTGGTGTTGTGTGAGTCGAACACTCAACACTTCGCCTTATTAAGAACCTAGGGGGATACATTGTGTATAAAGAATGCTTATGGTGGGTTGTCGGAGTGACAGAAACCTGAACCCCAGTTTGCACACTTTTGCACAAGGGAATAATGGATCCTTGATCTTATTGCTGTGGTTAGGCTTTGCCTTAATTTCTATCTTGTATTTGCGGATGCTTGCAAGATGTTTAATCATAAGAGTGCACTTATCTTAGTCTAGAAGGTGTGCTAGCATAGATCCACCCACTCAACACTTATCAACACAACATTTGTTATCGATACAGAGTATGGCGAAAACACGTGACTACCTCTCCATGTGTCCTCAAGAACGCTTTAGTCTTGATAAGTTCAGTTGCTAGGCTTATCCTTTGCTCAAAAGGATTGGGCCACTTGCTGCTCCTCAACGCTATTTACTTTACTTGCTTTTATCTTATTGTTGCTTATATCGAAAACCCCTAAAAAGTTATCTTTCAGTGCTTGCAGTTATTCCTTGTCCAAAATCACCTATCAATACCTTTTTCTCCTCGTTGGGTTCGACACTCTTACTTATCGAAAACGCTGCAACAGATCCCTTACGTTGAGGGTCATCAGGATCTCATTGAGAGGATCCAGAAGAATACTGAAGACTGGGAAATCGATAAAGGTATTGAACCTGCTATAAATTATGAGCATGATTACATTGAGAGCTATGTGAAAACTGATTATTTTAATACCTTTTGTTCTAAGAATGGTCTTGATTCCCAGCTTATGATTGATTTTTGCAAGAACTTTGCCTCTCACATTGACTCTTCTAAGGAGGAGATGGATCAGTATCATAAACCCTTTATAGAGTTAGCTGTTGATATTCATGTTGCTGACCCTATTCTGCCTACAGTTTTTTATGAAAAGCCCCCTTTTCCTACAAGGATGAGGGAGCACTCTTTTGTGACATGCATAATAAATAAAACTGAGAGAAGAACTGCTGAACCTGAGGACCTGATCAAGGTCGATCCTCAAGTTGCGATGGTTAAAGATTTAGTTACTAATGATGTTTCAAATTTGAAGATAAATTTTTGTGTTGTTTCAACTAAAATTGTCACAACCAAGAATAAGAGCCCAATTTCAGGTACACCAGTTGTATCTGTCAAAATAGGAGATCACAACTATTACGGGCTTTGCGATCTGGGGTCCAGTGCTAGTGCTATTCCTTATTCGCTCTATCAGGAGATCATGGGTGAGATTTCACCATGTGAACTTGAAGAAGTTGATGTTACCATTTGTTTAGCAAACAAAGAAACTATCTCTCCTATTGGAATTGTGAGAGATGTTGAAGTCCTATGTGGAAAGGTGAAGTATCCTACCAACTTTCTCGTACTTGGTTCAGTGCAAGATAGTTTTTGCCCTATTATCTTTGGTAGACCTTTCATCATCACTTGTAGTGCTATTATATATTGTAAAAAGGTAAAGTTTCTGTTGAATTCATGGTGAGACATATGAATTTAACTTTTCTAAATTTTCCAAGAAACCTCGTGGTACCTATTTACTTAGTGATGATAAAATTATTGAAAATATTGCTTCTATTGCTATTCCTCCTAATGATCCTTTGCAGCAATATATGGAAGACCACGAGAATGATATGCATATGCATGAAAGAAATGAGTTAGAAGAAATATTCACAAGACAAACTGCTATCCTGAAGCACAACCTTCCAGTTGAGCCTTTGGGGATCCTAGCGCAACCAAAATAAGACCCGGTGTTTGACCTCAAACCATTGCCCGATACGCTCAAGTATGCCTATTTAGATGAAAAGAAAATATATCCTTTCATTATCAATGCTAACCTTTCAGGATTTGAAGAAGAGCGATTATTGAAGACACTTCGTAGACACCGTGGTGCCTTAGGCTATACCCTTGATGACCTTAAGGGGATTAGTCCGTCGATTTGCCAACACACTAACAATCTCGAGCCCGATGCTAAGCCAGTTGTTGATCACCAACGACGACTGAACCCAAAGATGAAAGACGTGGTTAGGACGGAGATTCTCAAGCTTCTAGCCGCATGTATCATCTATCCTATAGCTGATAGTAGGTGGGTAAGTACAGTTCATTGTGTCCCCAAGAAAGGAGGTATGACTGTTGTTCCTAATGATAAAAATGAACTAATACCTCAAAGAGTTGTTATTGGATATAGAATGTGTATTGATTACAGGAAGTTGAACAAGGCAACTAGGAAGGGTCACTACCCGCTGCCCTTTATTGATCAGATGCTAGAGAGGTTGTCTAAAAACATCACTTTTTCTATCTTGATGGGTACTCTGGCTTCTCTCAAATTCATGTCAACACTGCCGATCAAGAGAAGACCACTTTCACGTGCCCCTATGGTACTTATGCTTACAGGCGCATGCCTTTTGGTTTATGTAATGCACCTGCTACTTTTCAGAGATGTATGTCTGCTATTTTTCATGGTTTCTGTGAGGATATTGTGGAAGTCTTCATGGACGATTTCTCCGTCTATGGAACTTCCTTTGACCACCGTCTCCACAATCTTAATAAAGTTTTGCAGAGATGCGAGGACGCAAACTTAGTTCTAAACTGGAAAAAATGCCACTTCATGGTTAACAAAGGGATTGTGCTTGGTCACAAGATTTCCAAGAGGGGAATTGAAGTGGACAAGGCGAAGATTGAAGCTATTGAAAGGATGCCCTATCCAAGGGACATTAAAGGTATTCGTAGTTTCCTCGGTCATGATGGTTTCTATAGAAGGTTTATTAAAGACTTTTCTAAGACTTCAAGACCCCTCACTAATCTTCTCCAGAAGGAGGTTCCTTTTGTATTTGATGAAGATTGCAAGGAGGATTTCGAAGTTCTTAAGAAAGATTTGATAACCTCTCCTATAGTACAACCACCTGACTGGAAATTTCCCTTTGAAATTATGTGTGATGCTAGTGATTTTGCTGTTGGAGCTGTTTTAGGACAAAGGGTTGATAAGAAATTGAATGTTATACATTATGCTAGCATAACCCTTGATAGTGCTCAAAAGAATTATGCTACTACTGAGAAAGAATTCTTAGCAGTAGTATTTGCTTGTGATAAATTTAGGCCTTATATTGTTGATTCAAAAGTTATTATTCATACTGACCATGATGCTCTTATGTACCTTATGGCGAAGAAGGATGCCAAACCAAGACTCATCAGGTGGGTACTCCTTCTTCAAGAATTTGATTTACAGATTGTTGATAGAAAAGGAGCAGACAATCCGGTGGCGGACAATCTTTCAAGGATGGAAGATATACCGCATGACCCCATCCCAGTCAACGACAGTTTTCCACACGAACAACTTGCCGATGTAAAAGTACAATATCTTTCCGATCCTTGGTTTGCATATTATGCTAATTTTATCGTTGCAAAGTATTTGCCTCCAGGTTTAACATTTCAGCAAAGGAAGAAGTTCTTCCATGATTTGAGGCACTACTTTTGGGATGACCCTCATCTTTTCAAAGAAGGTCCGGATGGGATCGTGAGAAGATGTATACCGGAACATGAGCAGAAGGACATTCTCATGCAATGTCACGACAGTCCCTATGGAGGACATCACGCCGGTGAGAGGACCACACATAAGGTTCTCCAATCAGATTTTTATTGGCCTACTCTATTTAAAGATGCTAGAAATTATGTTTTATCTTGTGATAAGTGTCAGAGAGTTGGTAATGTTAGTCGGAGGAATGAGATGCCTATGAATTACTCACTAGTGATTGAGCCTTTTGATTGCTGGGGTTTTGATTTTATGGGTCCTTTTCCTCCTTCAAACAAGTACACTCACATTTTAGTAGCTTTTGATTATGTGACCAAGTGGGTTGAAGCAATCCCCACTGAGAGTGCTGATCACAAAACATCTTTGAAAATGCTCAAAGATGTAATTTTCCCTAGGTTTGGTGTACCTAGGTATCTTATGACTGATGGAGGATCACACTTCATGCATGGAGCTTTTAGAAAAGCTCTAGCAAAGTACGATGTCAATCATAGAATTGCTTCACCGTACCATCCTCAAACTAGTGGGCAAGTTGAGCTCACCAATAGAGAGATCAAGTTGATCTTGCAAAAGACAGTTAACAGTTCTAGGAAGGAATGGTTAAAGAAGCTAGGAGATGCTTTGTGGGCGTATAGAACTGCTTACAAAAAACCCATGGGCATGTCTCCGTATAAGATGGTCTATGGCAAGGCTTACCATTTGCCATTAGAATTAGAAGACAAAGCTTTCTGGGCTGTTAGAGAGCTTAGTGCTGGTCCAAGGTAAGCTGGTGAAAAGCGCCTCATGAACTTGACTTCTCTAGATGAGTGGAGAAGTGAAGCGTACGAGAGTGCTAAAATGTTTAAAGAAAAGGTAAAGAAGTGGCATGATAGAAGGATTCCGAAACGTGAATTTAATGTTGGTGATAAAGTTTTGTTGTTTAGATCTCATTTCAGGTTTTCTCCAGGTAAATTACTTTCCATATGGGAAGGACCATTTCATATCGAAGAAGTTTACCGGTCAGGTGCAATCAAGATTAATAATTTTGATGGCACCAAACCTCAAGTTGTGAATGGGCAAAGACTCAAGCATTACATGGAGGGAGACCCCGTCAATGTCGATGTAAATATAATACACACAACCACTCATGAGGAATATGTTGTAGCCCCATTTTAGACTCCAGCAGAAGCAAAATAAGAAAAGTTATGTATTACGGTAAGGAAACATCACGAAACTGCCATAAAAGTTCCAGATTATGAGTTTTTTCAAAATATAGAAAATTCAGAGCCTAATTGGAGCCGGAGAGGAGCTCCAGGGGGCCCATGCGCCCCCCTGGCGCGGCCTATCTCCTGCCCGCGCCGGGTGGCCGCCTGGGCACCCCGGAGCCCGTCTCCGAATCCACTTTGGCTCGTTAACTTCCTATTGTTGCGGAAATTTTTGCTATATATTTTCCCGGATAGTCCCGGTACCGTATCTCACTATTTCGTGTGTTTTCTTCTCAAGCTATTTCTGCCAGGAATAAAAGATATTTTTAGAGATCTCTTCTTGTGGTTCGAGCAGAGAAGACTTCTTGGGGCGACGTCTACGCCAAGTCCAGCAGGATCTAAACCAAGGGAAGCACATTGATTGGGCTACAGAAGAAGAAATTGCCGCAAGACAAGCGGAGATGGAGCGCTCCGTGAGAGAGGAAGTCAAGATTATCACTGCCCAACAACAAGGAGGCCCAAACAATCCCATCTTGGTGGGATCTGTCCAACCTCAATATGATCTTTCTCTTAACCTTTCAGGGCCTCCCACTTCACTTGAAGATCAACGTACTATCTCCACCATCTCTGAGGCTTACCGCATGACCAACCAACTCTGTGAAGATTTCCATGTACTGAAAGTACAAGTGGAAGTGTTGGAATCAGAAAATTGAACCCTTCGCCGTTTCATTAGGGATCTGAAGAATCAACAACAAGAAGAATGAGGAGTAAATCTCCTTGGGTAATAGCACCCCCTCAGCTTGTTCCAAGTTTGGGGGAGTGCCTGGTATCTTCACCTTTATCTTAGTCTTTTAGAGTCAAGTAGAGTCGTATCATGTCTAGGGAAGTTATTATATGAAATAGGTGTTTGCATTAAGGTCTATCACTCCTTCTATGGAGAGTTTGTATCCGTGAGTGTGGAGTCTTCTATGATGGAATATTTATGAGAAGTCTATTGGTTTCTTCACTGCACTCGGTATTCTCTTCATGCAATCAGCCTTATATGATGATTCTTATGGGGAGTATTGACCTTATATCAGGTATGGCTTTGAAAACTTTATTTAATTTTGGCAAACATAACTTTGGTCTTGAAAACTTGCATGTTTTTGCAAGTAGCGACATAGCCAAAACCTTTATGTTATTATGCTTGAAGTGTTATGTTGACAAGGAAGACAACTTGATGTGTTATGCTTACCTTCATGTTTATGCCTTATATGTTTTGCATCTAAGTTAGCATCAATTTTCTGTTCTCTCAAAGCTTTTGCTAGCCAAACTCTTTGCCTAGCATATTTTTGCTTGTGCATCCATACCCTGAAACCAATACCTTCCATATGAGTCCACCATACCTTCCTATTCGTGGTATTCTACTACCACTCCTATAAGTATATAATTTATGTGTTATCCTTAAATGTTCAAAATCTTCTGTTTTGTGCCTCTTGTTTAGATCATGAGGAAGTAGTAGGTAATTCATAAGTTGGACAAGTTTTACCCCGGGATTGCATGTCTAAACTGCAAACCCATAATACGAGGAGGAACTGGCATGAGTGCGCCTAGCTCGAAAGATAATATAACGAACAAACCTTCCTTCATGATTGGTCTATGAGAAATCAAAAACTTTGGTAGTGATAAACAAAGGAGATTAAGGGGATGTGATCGTCCCCACTTGGGAGACGTTCCTCGAAACTTGTCCATCTTAAGAAGTAATTGAGCTATATATTAGCATTCGTTGACAAACTATGCACCGCCCAAAGTTTATTTTCATTCTGTTTGATTTAAGGATAGCACATGAGTTTTCCCTGCTTGCCTTTTACAAGGCCTTTCCTTTACTTTTATGTTGAGTTAGTTTTCCTACTTCCTTCTTTTCCCAAAGAGAACAGACACTTAATGTTGATGAGGATTCATCCATATAATGCTGCATTAAGTTTTGCCATGCCACATCATCGTTGACATTATCTTTTCAATAAGTAAGTTGTTTGCGAAAGATTTTGCCAAGCAAACATCTTCCTTTGTGTTAGCATTTGCACTTCATGACTAAGAACATGTTCTTTCAAATCTTCAAATTGTTTCATTAAAAAGTGAAAGAGCAAAAGTAAAAAAGTTATTAGTTGTCCTTTGACCAAGGATATGTTTTCCATAATTTGATGAGTTCTCTCAGCCCTACTTTTGATTATAATTGTTATTACTTTCTCATAAGGAGCTTATGAGTTGAGGTTGCTGTTGAGGATGCTTGAGTTTGATGAAGAAACCTTGATGCTTCTTGTCCATATTATATTTATCGACACTTCACTCTCTAAACTTGTGGACAGGTTTACCGAGCTCAGCATTTGCTTGGGGACAAGCGAGGTCTAAGCTTGGGGGAGTTGATACTACCAAAAAGCATCACTATTTTATATAGTAATTCTTTCTTATTCATTGATATATTTCATGTTATGATGCTATTCTTATGTTGTTTTGGCTTATTTTACACAATTTGCAACTTTCCGGTGCCGAAGCGGCATACGCAGGATTCATCGGTAAAAAGTGGGCGCTGAGTTGCTGAAGAAGAACACCTCCAAATTACCTAAAAATAGACGGAGGGTGTTTTTCAGAAGAATGACGAAGACACGCCTAAGAGGGGCTAGAGGGGGGCCACAGGGAGCCCAGGCGGCCACCTGGCGCGGCCCCCACCCTAGCCACGCCGGGAGGGCACCTAGACCCCAGGGGCCACTCAAGGCTCCCCCCTCCGGCCTATTTATTCTTCATCATCTAAAAACCCTAAAAAGGAGAGAGTTTTCGGAGTTCCCGCCGCTCCGTGGCAGAAACCTACAGAGGAGAAAAGACATCTTCGGCGGTCTGATTCCGCCGGGGAGAACACCTCCAGGAAGGGGAGATCGTCGCCATCATCATCACCATCGTCATGGGCATCATCAAGATCATCATAAACATCATCCCCAACATCAGCACCACCTTCATCTTCATCCAATCTCACCTCGCAAGTTCAACTTGTGTTGTAATCCGTACTATCTATCCTCTCTACTCTACCGGTGTTGATTACTAGCGTGTGATGAATGTTATTGAGTTTTGTTGGAGAATATCATTGTGTCAAGATTGTTTATCATCTATTTATCCCCACTGATCATGATCTCTTTTATGTCTTGTGAGTAGTTACTTTAGTTCTTGAGGATATGGGAGAAGTCTAGGTATTAGTAGTCATATGATGTTGAAGTAATATGTGTTGTTTGATATTTAAGTTGTGTTGTTATTTTCCTAGTGGTGTTGTGTGAGTCGAACACTCAACACTTCGCCTTATTAAGGACCTAGGGGAATGCATTGTGTATAAAGAATGCTTACGGTGGGTTGCCGGTGTGACAGAAACCTGAACCCCAGCTCGCACGCTCTTGCAGAAGGGAACAATGGATCATCGAACGTATTTCTATGGTTAGGCTTTTGCCTTAATTACTATCTTGTATTTGCGGATGCTTGCTAGGTGTTTAATCATAAGAGTGCACTCATCTTAGTCTAGAGGGTGTACTAGCATAGATCCACCCACTCAACACCTATCAACACAACACATAGTACCGATACGGAATATGGCGAAAGCACGTGACTATTTCTTTCGTGTGTCCTCAAAAACGCTTTAGCCTTTATAATTTCAGTTGCTAGGCCTCTCCTTTGCTCGAAAGGATTGGGCCACTTGTTACTCCTTAGTGCCTTTCACTTTACTCGCTTTTACCTTTTTGTTGCTTATACCGAAAACCCCTAAAAAGTTATCTTTCAGTTCCTTCAACTATTTCTTTACCAAAGTCACTTACCCATACCTTATTCTCCTCGTTGGGTTCGACAATCTTATTTATCAAAAATGCTACAAACGATCCCCTACAGTTGACGGTCATCAGGGCCCACCTCCTAGGTGGCTTGTGGGCGCGGCCTCCCCCTTGGCCGCGCCAGGTGGCCGCCTAGGAGGGGGTGGCCCCTCTCCGGCTACCCTTCGGTGTTGTGGAAGATTCCTTCACGCTGATTTTTTATATATTTTTTCTTGGAATTTTTTGGGCACGGCAAATATGGGTATAAACCTGCAATTCACAGACATCAGCAGATAGAAACTAGCACTGGATGCACTGAGTTAGTAGGTTAGTCCAAATATGTGTAAAAAGGTATGAAAGTTTAGCAAAACACACAATAATGTCACCCAAATAAGCATGGAACAAGAAGAAATTATAGATACGTTTGGGACGTATCAACACCCCAAGCTTAATTCCTGCTCGTCCTCGAGTAGGTAAATGATAACACCGATAATTTCTGTGGTGACATGCTAACAAACATATAAGAACTTCAAAGTAAAGCAAGTAACATATGCAATTAAAGTCATGAAAATAACAAGCAAGAGTCTATATATAGTATTGAAACCAACAAAGTAAGAACATAAAGGTGCAAGAGCCCTCGCTGTCTATGACTCGAATGCCTCCAAATGGTGTTTGCGTGCAGGAAGTGGGAGATGGGTTTAGAGCATAAAAATACTATATAGTTTAATTGAGAACTCAATCTACTAAAACTTCACACTTGGCCTACTTTAGAATCTTATTTTGACTCGTCCCCACACCACTAGTCAGGCACAAGTCAAACTGATCCTCTCCCTTTCGACTTTGAGCACTCATGCAATGGATGAGCGCAAATGATACGTCCAAAACGTATCTATAATTTCTGCTTGCTCCATGCCTCTTTTGAGTGATATTGCTATGATATTGATTAACTTCCATACACTTTTGATCATATTTGGACTAACCTATAAACTCAGTGCACCCCAGTGCCAGTTCCTGTTTTCTGCTGTTTTTCTATTTCAGGTTTCCCCCTTATTAAAAGTACCAGAAAAATTCCGGGAAAAATATAGGAAAAATCAGCGTACCGGAAGCTTTGCGAAGAGCCCAAGAGGGGCCAGAGGGGAGCCAGGGGGGCCCAGGCGGCCAGAGGGCGCGGCCAGGCCCCTGGAGCCCCTGTCCCACCTCTGACTGCCCCTTTCGCCTATTTATTCCCCGTGACAAGAAACCCTCGGGGACGGAACCCTTTTCCGCAATCTCTAATCTGTTCCGCCGCCGTCGCGCTTCCACGATCGGGAGCACCAGAAGACCTCTTCCCGGAACCCTGACGGAGGGAGGAATCACCTCCGGGAGCTTCTCCGCCACCATGGATGCTTCCCGGATGAACCGAGAGTAGTCCACCTTGGACCATGGGTCCATGATCAGTAGCTATGTGACGTTCTCCTCCCCTCTTTGTTCTTCATGGATTAGACCTCGTGAGCTGCCCTACATGATCGAGGCACATATGTAATCTTTCTGCTGTTGCTATGCTGAGTTTGCTGGGATCCGATGGATTATGAGATTATGTTCAGATTGTGATTGAGTTATATATTTGATTCTCTTCTTTTATATTTATGTTCTTGAGTAACTCTTGCATGTTCTCCGTTGCTGTTTATTGCATTGGCCAAGTAGTAGGTAGTGACTCCAAGAGGGAGCGTTATGCATGATTGTGGGTTCATGCCCCCTGATGACTAGCTTGAGTGACAGAAACATGAGTCTAGGGGATGTGCTGTTGCCACAAGGGGGAAAACAACAGTGCCTGTACTTGCGGGTGCAAGGATTGTTTACTTTACGCAAAGTTCTTTAATGCAGTTGTCCGTTGCTTTGAGTTTACACTTTGGGTGGGATTCGCAACTTAATACCAGCGAGATGTTCTGGATAGATATCTCAAGGTGGATGATTAGTGGGTAGATACAGATTGATTTCGGTCTACTTGTCTTGCTGTACCGCCCGTGCTTTTGAGCCTCTTCCTTTCTGTTTTGCATAATTAGCATTGGTTTGCGCACATAATCCTGTCAATTGCCCAGCTGTAATTTGTTTACCTCGCATGGCTATTTTATCGTCTTTTTGGAGAGAGACATCACTAGTGAACATCATGAGATCCCGGTCCATACTTCCACCACTGTTTACACTATCAATTTACTTTCAGTATTTACTTTTCAGTTGCTATCACTATCTATCATTATTATCCGTGCGTTTTATCCTTTGTAAACAACAAGGCCGGAGGAATTGACAACTCCTCTGTACTCGTTGGGAGAAAAACTATCTGTGTGTGTGCAGGTCCAGGAGAAGCAAGTGATTATCTTCAAACGGCGCCTCACTTGCCGATCCACCTACTTGTTGACCTTGGAGTCCTTCGGGAGACAATCTTAAAACCTCGGTGTCTTCACCGAGGGAAACTTGCCGTTACGCTACATCTCACCTTCCACTTTGGGTAACCAACAGGGGCGAGAAGTTATCTCGTGTATCAAGCAAATTTCTGGCTCCGTTGCCGGGGACTCCATTCTTCAAGATAGGGGAGTTGCACAATATCTTTTATCTTTGCTTTTTAGTCTTGTTAGTTTACCTTTCAGTTTTCTGCTTTAGTGTCTTTTATCAAAAATAAAAAAAAATTGTTATCTTGCTTGCTGCTACTATGGGTTCCTCTGAAAACACCAAGTTGTGTGACTTCACTAGTCACAAAAACAGTGACTTTATCTGCACTCCTATTGCTACACTTGCTACTTCAGCACCTTCTTATGAGATTAAACCTGCTTTGCTAAACCTTGTTATGAAAGATCAATTCTCTGGTGCTAGAGATGCTGCTACTTTGCATTTAAATAATTTTATTGAGCTTTGTGATATGCAAAAGTACAAAGAAGTAGATGGTGATATTGTTAAACTTAAGCTTTTTTCCTTTCTCTTTGAGGGATGAAGCTAAAATCTGGTTTCAGTACTTGCCTAAGAATAGCATAGATTCTTGGGATAAGTGCAAGGATGCTTTTATCGGGAAGTACTACCCCTGCTAAGATTATCCAGTTGAGGAGCTTTATTATGAATTTTAAACAATTGGATAATGAACACGTTGGCCAAGCTTGGGAACGCATGAAATCTCTTGTTAAGAATTGCCCTACGCATGGTTTGACTACTTGGATGGTTATCCAGACTTTTTATGCAGGCTTGAACTTTACCTCGCGGAACCAGCTAGATTCGGCCGCGGGAGGAACCTTTATGTCAACTACACTTGGTGCTGCCACAAAACTTCTCGATGAGATGATGACCAACTATTCCTAATGGCACACTGAAAGAGCTCCAACAGGTAGGAAGGTAAACTCTGTCGAGAACATCTCCTCCCTAAATGAAAAAGTTGACTTGATCATGTCTTTACTTACCAAGCAATCTCCTATTGATCCTCGAAATGTTCCTTCAAATTCTTTGATTGCCCAGGATCAAGTAGATGTGAACTTTATGTCTAGAAACAACTTCAACAACAATGCTTATAGGAGTAACTTTGGTAGCAATCGTAGACCGTTCCCCTCCAACAACTATGGGAACAACAACACTTATCCTAGCACAAAAAACTCCACTTCTGAATTAGAGAGTATGCTTAAAGACTTTATCACTACCCAAAAAGCCTTCAACAAGAATTTAGAGGAAAACTAGATAAACTAGATACCCTCTCGTCGAAGGTAGACAATTTAGCTCATGAAGTAGAATTGCTTAAAATTAGAACTTCTCCCCTTGAGGAG
The DNA here is from genome assembly GCA_950022295.1 of Bromus sterilis. Classification (NCBI taxonomy): domain Eukaryota; kingdom Viridiplantae; phylum Streptophyta; class Magnoliopsida; order Poales; family Poaceae; genus Bromus; species Bromus sterilis. The sequence goes on from OX465597.1 coordinate 134,759,855, forward strand.
AGGAAGGTCACTCCTATAAATGCTATCCAATTGCAAATTAATGAAAACATTAGGATGATGGATTAACTCAAAGAGAGATGGGCTAGAGAAAAGGAGGAAGAAGATAGAATTAAGAGCCTTCGTACACACCATACTGTTGCTTCTATCCAAGTAGTTGAGGATATCCAAACTCTTAGCACCCAATGCACCCCTAGTCCCATAGGACCTATTAATGGTGATGCTATGACCTCAACCGTAGAAGAATAAATTCCTATGACTATAGAAGCTACCAAACAAGTGAGCCTAAAGGACACCACTACCACTCTACTTGATAGTAGTGACCTTGATTTTGATAATTGCACTCTTTCTAAAGTTATTCGTTTCCTTCACAAGATGTCTAGAGACCCCCACACTAGCACACTTAATCTTGCCTTCACGGAGCATATCACTAATGCTCTCATCAAAGCTAGGGAGGAGAAGCTTAGGTTAGAAGCCTCCATACCTAGAAAGCTAGAAGATGGTTGGGATCCTATGATTAAAATTAAGTTGAATAACTTTTCTTGCTTTGCTTTATGTGATATTGGAGCTAGTACCTCTGTTATGCCCAAAAGAATGTACGATATATTTGAGCTGAAACCTTTTGATGCTTGTTCTTTTGGTGTTCGTCTCGTTGATTCTTCCGTAAAGAAACCTTTGGGGAAGATAGATGATGTTCTTATCATTGTCAATGACAACTATGTTCCCGTTGATTTTATTATTATGGACATTGAGGGCTAGTTTGATTCATAGGAATTTTATAGGATTCTTGTAGGATTTTATCCCATAGGATTTGTTTTCCTACGTTACTCATTTGATTCATAGGAATTGTTCCTATAGGAATTTTTCTCATAGAATTTTTTTACTACTTCCTATAGGAATCCTAACATTCACTCCAACCTCTTTCTACAATTCCTTTGATGGAATCAAACAAACTTTGGTGCAAGCAAAATCCTATAGGATTGGAGTAGGCATGCGATTGCAATCCTATGCTTTTACTGTTCCTATGACTTTCCTATCCTATGAATCAAACAAGACCTGAATGTGAACCTTCTTGTCCAATTATTTTCTTCGCACCGTTGGTGCTGTTATTGATATGAAAGAAGGGATTATAAAATTCCAATTCTCTCTCAATAAAGGGATGGAACACTTCCCTAGGAAAAAGATTAAGTTGCCTTTTGAGTCCGTCACACGGGCTAGTTATTTTCTTGAAAAGACTTGATCTATTTGCATTAAGCCTAGCTAATGGCTTTAAAGAAGCGCTTTCGGGAGGCAGCCCGCAACGAATTTAGGTTTCCCTTTTTGTTTTTCTTCTGTTTTTAGTGGTCTTGATTATTGTTACTACTGTAGCAACATCATTGTATCTTTACTTTTCAAGCTTTGTGCCTTTTATAGCCTCATACGACAAGGGAAGTGAAAGTTGTGACATGCTGTCCAGAAAACAGATTCTATCCCCGTGACTAGAAAAATCAGATAAACATCCCAGTTCATATTTTTGAACTGAATGTTTTACACAGCGTTCTCTATACAATTACGAAACTTTAGTATGTTCTGAGTTTTTTTATTTGAGTTGCATAAGTACCCCTAAAAAATTCGTTTCTACCTGCTGGTCTGTTTTTCAAAGATTCTGTCCTGTTTTGCCCTTTCTTCGTTTTGCAAACCTTAAGCTTGCTTTTTCTTTGAAAAAACTTTTTGGCAATCTTGAGAAACAATAGCTCTTCAAGGTTATCTTTATTTCCAGTAGATAAAAAATTATTTTATTATGGGTACTAACCTCGCTAATCAGAATATGATGAGTTATGTATGAAGAGAGTTTTCAAGTGTGCGAGGGAAGATGATGAAAGAAGATTAAGAAGTGTCAAGCGTTCAAGCTTGGGGATGCCCCCATCCCCAAGAAATATTCAAGGAGACTCAAGAGTCTAAGCTTGGGGATGCCCCCGTGCATCCCCTTCTCCATCGACAATTACCAGTTCGTCTCTCGTTTCACTATATTTTTATCACTTCAGGCGTTATGTGCTATTCTTGGAGCGTCTCGCTCTTAGGTTTTGTTTTTAGTTTTATTTAGCTTTTCTTGCTGTTCATAACAAGTTAGAACCCAGCTTTCTTTGTGTGGGAGAGAAACACTCTCCACTTCCAAAATTTAGAACACAACATAGGACTTTTTCCTACTTACCTTTGTTGTGTTTGTTCTTTATCTTTTCCGTAGCTGCTGTCATGCTTTGCTCTTAGCTTTCATGTTTATCTTTTTAAAGAGCTTTAGTTTAGTTTGTTGCTGGAACTCTCTTGAGTTTTCATGTTTATCTTGTTTAGAGAGTTTGCCTGTTGCACTGAGTTTTGTGTCTTGACTTGAAGTAGGTAATTGAGGTTTCTATTCTTTTTGTAGTAGTAACTTGCAAAAGTTTTGAGGTGTTGTCTTGAGTAATGTTTGGAATTTTGGTGTCAAGAGCTTTAGCCTATTAGTGATAGATGTCGTATTTTGGGCAATCCGTGTTTATTTTCAAAAACCTACAAATTAGTTGAGAACTTTAGCTACTAGTTGGATCACTACTCTTCTGAGGGGTCGAATATTAGAGTACACTCACGTACCATTAGTCGAGGATGCGCAAGGATAACCAAACCCCCATACACTCCTACTCGGGGTATTTGTCTCTTTGTGAACCTCCTTATTAGATTGAGAGTTAACGATAATAAGTGCATGAGTTCTTCGGACTAATGTGAGTATTCGAAAGTTGACACTTCCACCTTCCCATATTTTGCTAGCCATCCCTGTGCCGTGCATTGCTTTCTTCTCACTCCGAGAGTTAGCGTCCACCTTCGCCGGTACATCCAAACCCTTGGCACGATACGCTCTGTCATCATAAGCCTCCTTATATCCTTCCTCAAAACAGCCACCATACCTACCTATCAAGGCATTTCCATAGCCTTTCCGAGATATATTGCCATGCAACATCCATCTTCTCATGACTTGATCTTCATGTCATACATGCTACTTGCTTGATTGATGAGCCGCATGCTAGTTGGGCCTTGCCCTAATCATTGCTACATGACGCGCTAGTATCATTGCATATCCTGCTACACTGGCAGAGGCATACATTTGCATACATCATGATATTTACATTTTCTTTATGATTCGAGTACTTTGTAAAGTGTGAAAGATCTTCTATAATTTTTGTAATATATAGAGTGTTGCCCCTAAAGTGAGGAAAATATCCCAAAGAGGAAAAATTAAAAGATCCCACAGAGGACAAATGAGAGTTAAGTAGAAAGAGCCATTGAGGCCACCAAAAAATACAAAAAAATAGAAAAAAAGAAAAAAAAAGAAAGAAAAAAGGAGAGAAGGGGGCACACTACTATTCCTTTTTTAGAAGATCCACACTCGTACTCCATCTTGTATCTTCTACTCCATAGAGATTATCATTCATGCATATAACTATGTGGGGACCTTCACACTCTAGAACTTGGCTTGTATATTCCAATGATGAGCCTCCTCAAATGAGCTCTAGGTCTTCTTGAGAAAGCAAGTTGGATGCACCCCCACTTGTTCCATTGGAGAGCTTTTAGCTCACATGTGCATCCGTTGCATGGCAATCCCTACTCCTCACATCATATCTATCATTTGGCTTTCTCTCGCCTATGATTGTCCTCATTGATGTGAGCCTTTCACACCTTTTTGTCTTGTCCTCCACCTTATTCTCTCTTTTCCATCCTAAGTGTCAACTTTCTTGCTTACGCTCATCCATTGCATGAGTGCTCAAAATATCGAAAAGGAGTGGATCATTTTGACTTGTACCTGCCTAGTGGTCTGGGGATGAGTCAAGATAAGATTCCAAAGAAGAACAAGTGTGACACTTTAGTAGATTGAGTTCTCAACAATATACTTTTTATTGTATATCCCTATCCCCTTTCTTGCACGCAAACACCATTTGGAGTCATTCGAGTCACGGACAGCGAGAGCTCTTGCACCTTTATGTTCTTATGTTGCTTATTTCGATGCTAGATATAGACTCTTGCCTGTTATGACTTGAATTGAATTGCATGCTTTGATTGCTTTACTTACAAAGTTCTTATATGGTTGTTAGCATGTCACCACAGAAATTATGCTTGTTATCATTTACCTACTCGAGGACGAGCAGGAATTAAGCTTGGGGATGTTGATACGTCCAAAATGTATCTATAATTTCTGCTTGCTCCATGCCTCTTTTGCGTGATATTGCTATGATATTGATGAACTTCCATACACTTTTGATCATATTTGGACTAACCTATTAACTCAGTGCACCCCAGTGCCAGTTCCTGTTTTCTTCTGTTTTTCTATTTCAGGTTTCCCCCTTATTAAAAGTACTAGAAAAATTCTGAAAAATATATAGGAAAAATCAGCATACCGGAAGCTTCGCGAAGAGCCTGAGAGGGGCCAGAGGGGTGCCAGGGGGGCCCAGGCGGCCAGGGGGCGCGGCCAAGCCCTTGGACGCGCCAGGGGGGCGCTGATACGTCCCAAACGTATCTATAATTTCTGGTTGCTCCATGCATGTTTTGTGTGACTTTGCCATGTTTTGCTTGAACTTTCATACACTTTTGAGCATATTTGGACTAACCTATTAACTCAGTGCACCCAGTTGCCAGTTCCTGTTTTCTGCTGCTTTTGTATTCCAGGTTTTTCAGCCATTAAAAGTGCTCCAAAAATTCCGAAAAAATTATATAAAAAATCAGCGTCCCGGAAGCTTCCGGAATCACCAAGGAAGGAGGGGAGGGCCACCATAGGGACTCCAGAAGGGTCCCTGGCGCGGCCCCACCCTAGGCCGCGCCGGGCACCCTCCGGGCTGCCCTGTGGCCCCCTGGTGCCCCCCTTTGGCCCTATTTTTACCCCCGCGGAGGAAACCCTAATTCCAGACCCCTTTTCTCCAAAAGCAATTCTGATCTCCGCCGCCATCGCCATCAAGTTTCGGGGGGGGGGGGGGGAGGGGGGGTAGAATTCCTGTGCCGGCACCCTGCCGGGACGGGAAAGTGCCCCCGGATTCATCTTCATCGACGTTGCTTCCTCCCTTCATGAAGCGGGAGTAGTTCTCCCTCGGGTCTGAGGTTTCTAACAGTAGCTATGTGTTGTTCTCTCTCTGCCATGATGTGATCTTTGTTGTGATCATAGGCTATGTTAATCAGGATGATCCCATGATATTTCCCCTTCCTCTATATATTGGATTGATGTACTCAATTGATCTTATCTAGTATAATCCCCGAGACCAAGGTGACAACGGTCTATTGGACATGGGTTAGAAGAATATTATCATGAGTGATTTCCTCTTTTGTGTGTTGATTGAAGATTGAGAGTCTCTTGGTGCTTTTCTTTGACTATCCTTGAGATATGTTGTGGTGATTGTGGTACTCTCTTTGGATGGTCGAGGTGACATTGGGAAATCCATAGATTGAGAACTACGAACTTTGAGGTGTGATTTTGTAGCCCTACATAATTCTCATCCTCTCTTGACCACAAAGGAATGACCTCCGAGTGCGTCTACACTGCATGTTTTATGGGAAATGTCATGTGATTAGACTATGTTAATGTTGTTGAGAGTTTCCACTGGTGAAAGTATGAAGCCTAGGCCTTGTTTCCACCATTATTACACCGTTTGTTCTCACTTTTGTCACATGTTTGCTTGCTGCACTTTTTATTACAGATTTATATTACCTTGCTTTGCCACACCTATCACTCGTATTTTACCATCTCTTCGCTGAACTAGTGCACCTATGCAACTCCTAGTTGTATTAGGTGTGTTGGGGACACAAGAGACTTCTTGTATCTTAATTGCAGGGTTGCTTGAGAGAGACCATCTTCAACCTCTACTTCCCTGAGTTCGATAAACCTTAGGTCATCCACTTGAGGGAAATTGCTGCTGTCCTACAAACCTCTGCACTTGGAGGCCCAACATAGTCTACAAGAATAGAAGCGTGCGTAGACATCAAGCTATTTCTGGCGCCGTTGCCGGGGAGGTAAGGTTTGAAGGTATATCTTTAGATCTTGCAATTAAATCTTTTCGTTTCTTGTTTTTTTTTCACTAGTTATGCTTATGGAAAACTGTACTCTTAGTTCGCTGTTTGGGGAAGGTCGCTTTACCACGCCCGTGGTAGAGAAGTCTCCTCCACCTACTGAATGTGTCCCGTTCAAAATACCACTTGGGATTGTTGAAATAATTATTAATGATTGTTATGATGGGACAGGCAATCCTAGTATTCATTTTTTGAAACTTACAGAACTTTGTGAGTTATTTAAGATTTCAGGTTTGACAAGAGGTGAAGTCATGAAGAAATTATTTTCCTTGTCACTGAAAGGAAAAGCTTTGGAATGGTATAGGCTACTAGATGATTCTCACCTACGGGATTGGGAAGAGATCCAGTCTCTCTTTTACTCCAAGTTTTATCCTCTTCATGAAGTTCATGAGAATAGGAATTATGTTTATAATTTCTATCCTCATGACGGAGGGAGCATATCTCAAGCTTGGGGGAGACTGAAAACTTTAATGCTAAATGTCCTGACCATGGGCTCCCCAAAGATATAATTATTACTAATTTTTATGCGAGGCTCTCTCGACAGGATAAAGACTTGCTTAATGCTTCCTCTATGGGTTCTTTCACAAACGAAAAGATTGATGCTAAATGGGAACTCCTTGAAAGAATTCAACGCAATACTGAAGATTGGAAGATCGTTGAAGGTAAAGAGTCAGGTATAAATTATGAGTATGATTGCATTAAGTCCTTTGTTGAAACTGCAAGTTTTAATAAGTTTAGTTCTAAGTTTGGGCTTGATTCTCAACTCCTTGTTGATTTCCTCAAATCTTTTTCTTCACATCTTAATATTCCTAAAGAGAATTGGATCAAGCATCATGAACCTTTTAAAGAGATTTGCAAATAAAATGAGATTGTTCATGATGATTGCAACATGCATGATCCAATTCCTGAAAATGAAGTTTTATATAAGCATGTTAATTTTTGTGGAGTGGATAGACCTTGTGAAAGGCCTATGATTGAAGAAGAGAAGTATTGTAAGCAACATAAGCATGAAAGAACAATCACTTGGGTCAAAGATTTTAATGAAATTGCTAGAGAATTGTGTGACCTTTATCCTTTTACTTGTGAACTTTGCTGCATAGAGGGTCACTTTAATTTTCAATGCATGAACTTTCAAAGCATAACTGTTAATCAGTTGTGTGATAACATGATCACTTCTGATCTTTATGATGAACTTATGTTATTTTTTATGTGTGAAGAGTTATCATAAAATACTTCTTGGTTAGATGTTAATTCCTTAGGAATTAGCAACACTTTGCAAAATTGCCATCTCTATTGTGTTGTTAATTGCCACGAAAATGATTACATAAGTAAGATTAGAAAGGAGGGAACTTTACCAAAGTATAAAAATGTCTCTTATATCTCTACTAATAAACAGGATAGTTTCTCCCAAGTTTCCCCTATTGTTTCTAATGATAAACCAGGATATGTGGAGAAGCTTCATCTCCAACCACTCCCTCCTAAGGTAAATAAGAAGAAAAAGAAGAAGAGGAGGAGGAAGAGGAGCAAGAAGGAAGAAGAATGGGTATCAACCTGGCCTGAGCATATTCCTCGCATCAATTTTTATCCTAACGGACAGAAATTTTTGGAGGACAGTGAGTTTGATTGCATTCATTATTATCCTGATGTTAAGTCCGTAGGCACTATTGAAGATGATTTTGATTATGATATGCATGTTACTTTTTGTGATTGGGAAAATGATGATAATGCTACTTATGATCTTGAAAATCTTTTTGGTACTAACTCTGAGAGTGATGATATGGAAAGCTCTAAGCTTGGGGATGATAGGATTGCAAGTCCTTTACCCATTAGTGATGTGGTAATTGATAAATCTTTTGCTAGTAAGAATAAAGACAACATGTTTACAAGTATAGTTTCTAGCAATGATAATGCTCTTATCTACTATGATGTTATAACTCCTATCTTTAGTGATTATAAAGGTACCTATGACATAAGGAGAAATTATCCTTATGAAACTTGTCATAATCATGGAGGGAATTACTCCCTTGTTGAACACCATCTTCCTAATACACAATTAATCTATAGTGTTCAAGTTGTTTATGATAGTCCTACTCCCACTATTACCAATGAGAAAGATTATGCTTATGTGGAGAGTAAGAGTACCCTTTTGCATGTGGATCATGGTAACAATGATTTATGTGATACTTATATTGTTGAGTTTATTCATGATCCCACTGAAAATTATTATGAGAGGGGAACATATGCTTATAGATATTTCAATAATATCAAGTTCCCTCTCTTTATGTTGAAGGCTTTCAAGTTGCACTTATTTTGACTTCCTATGCTAATATCTTTATGCTTCCATGAGTTATTTCTCTACAAGATCCCTTTGCATAGGAAGCATGTTAGACTTAAATGTGTTTGTTATTTTCTTCTTGATGCTCTCTTTTGTTCTTCAACTCTTATTCCTTATTCCCATGTGAGCATCATTAAAATCTTAAGCCTATCTTTATGTCTATAAAGAAAGATCTCTAGGGAGAAAACCCTTGTTATCTTTAGTTTGAGTTTTTTACTTTCAGTTTTTAGTGGTCTTGATGATTGTTACTACTGTAGAAACATCATTGTATCTTTATTTTCAATCTTTGTGCCAAGTCTAGCCTCCGATTGCAAGAAAGTTTAAAAGTTGTGACATGCTGTCCAGAAAATTAGCCTAAAATCACAGATCATCTTTTCGATCTGAATTGTTTTGACAACGTGCTCCATACAATTGACTTTCGGGCGTCTGTTCTGAGTTTTTTGATTAGAGTTGCAGAAGTACCACTAAAAAATTCTTTACTACCTGGTGTTCTGTTTTTCACAAATTCTGCCACGTTTGTTCTCTCCTAACTTTTGCAAACCTTAAGCTTCCTTTTTCTTTGAAAAAACTTTTTGGAAATCTTGAGAAACAATATCTCTTCAAGAATATCTTTATATCCAGTGGAATTGTTTTATTTATTAAGGGTACTAACCTCTCTAATCAGCTTATGATGAGTTATGTATGAAGGGAGTTTTCAAGTGTGCGATGGAATATGATGAAAGAAGATTCGGGAGTGTCAAGTGCTCAAGCTTGGGGATGCCCCCATGCATCCCCAACAAATATTCAAGGAGACTCAAGCGTCTAAGCTTGGGGATGCCCCCGTGCATCCCCTTCTCCATCGACAATCATCAGTTCGTCCTTTGTTTCACTATATTTTTATCACTTCATGTGTTATGTGCTATGCTTGGAGCGTCGCGCTGTTAGGTTTTATTTTTAGTTTTCTTTAGCTTTGCTTGCTGTTCATAACAAGTTAGATCCCGTCTTACTTTGTGTGGGAGAGAAACACGCTCCGTTTGAACTAGAACTCCTCATAGGATTTGCATGATTATTTCCTTAGCTGTGAGTTGTTTTTCTTTTTCTTTTCTTAGCTGCTGCCCTGTTTAGTTGTAGTGCTTTAGTTTTCTTCTAGAGCTTTTCTTTTGGCTCAGGTTGAACTTTCTATAGGTTGCATGTTTTATCTTGTTAGAGAGTTTGCCTGTTCCACTGAGTTTTGTGTCTTGACTAGAAAGTAGGTAGTTGAAGTTTCTATTCTCTTTATAGTAGTAACTTGCAATAGTTTTGAGGTATTGACTAGAGTAATGTTTGAACTTTCGGTGTCAAGAGCTTGAGCCAATTAGTGATAGATGTCGTATTTTGGGCAATCCGTGTGTTTTTCGAAAACCAAAAACCCTGTTGAGAACTCTAGCTACTAGATGGATCACTAACCTCTGAAGGGTTCGAATATTAGAGTACACCCACGTACCATGAGTCAAGGATGCGCAAGGATAACCAAACCCCCATACACTCCTCCTCGGGGTACTTGTCTCTTTGTGAACCTTCTGATTAGATTGAGAGTTACCGATAATAAGTGCATGAGTTCTTCGGACTAATGTGAGTATTCGAAAGTTGACACTTCCACCACCCATATTTTTCTAGCCTCTTCGGTACCGTGCATTGCCCTTTCTCACCTCGAGAGTTGGCGCATACTTCGCCGGTGCATCCAAACCCTTGGCATGATACGCTCTGTCATCATAAGCCTCCTTATATCTTTCCTCAAAACAGCCACCATACCTACCTACAAGGCATTTTCATAGCCTTTCCGAGATACATTGCCATGCAACATCCAGCTTCTCATGACTTGATCCTAATGTCATACATGCTACTTGCTTGATCGATGAGTCGCATGCTAGTTGGGCCTTGCCCTAATCATTGCTACATGACGCACTAGTATCATTGCATATCCTGCTATCCTGGCAGAGGCATACATTTGCATCATGATAGTTATATCTTCTTTATGTGAGTACCTTTGTAAAGTGTGAAAGATCTCCTATATTCTTGTAAAATATAGAGTGTTTCCCCTAAAGTGAGGAAAAGATCCCAAAAAGGACAAAATCAAAAGATCCCAAAGAGGACAAATGAGAGTTAAATAGAAAGAGCCATTGAGGCACCAAAAAAATACAAAAAATAGAAAAAAGAGAAAAATAAAAATAAAAAGAGAGAAGGGGGCACACTACTATTCCTTTTGATAGATCCACACTAGTACTTCATCCTCTATCCCTTGTACTCCATAGAGATCATCATCATGCATATAGCTATGTGGGGACCTTCACACTATAGAACTAGGCTTGTATATTCCAATGATGAGCCTCATCAAACGAGCTCTAGGTCTTCTTGAGCAAGCAAGTTAGATGCACCCCCACTAGTTCCCTTGGAGAGCTTTTAGATCACATGTGTATACGTTGCATGGCAATCCCTACTCCTCACATCATATCTATCATATGGCCTTCTCTGGCCTATGATTGTCGTCATTGCTGTGAGCCCTTCACACCTTTTTGTCTTCCTCCTCCACCTTCTTTATGTTTCGCCTTTTAGGTGTCAACTTTCTTGCTCACGCTCATCCATTGCATGAGTGCTCAAAATATCGAAAGGGAGTGGATAAGTTTGACTTGTACCTGGCTAGTGGTCTGGGGACGAGTCAAGATAAGAATCCAAAGGAGACCAAGTGTGAAACTTTAGTAGATAGTTGTTCTCAATAACCTTTTTCTCTCTTTTTCCCAGTCCCCTGCTTGCACGCAAACACCATCTGGAGACATTCGAGTCACGGACAGAAAGAGCTCTTGCACCTTTTGTTCTTTTGTTGCTTGTGTCAATGCTAATATAGACTCTTGCTTGTTAAGACTTGAATTGAATTGCATGGTTTGATTGCTTTACTTAAAAGTCCTTATATGGTTGTGTGGCATGTTACCACAGAAATTATGCTGATATCATTTACCTACTCGAGGACGAGCAGGAATTAAGCTTGGGGATGTTGATACGTACCAAACGTATCTATAATTTCTGCTTGCTCCATGCATGTTTTGTGTGACTTTGCCATGTTTTTCTTGAACTTTCATACACTTTTGAGCATATTTGGACTAACCTATTAAATCAGTGCACCCAGTTGCCAGTTCCTGTTTTCTGTTGTTTTTGTATTTCAGGTTTTCCGGCCATTAAAAGTGCTCCAAAGATTCCGGAAAAATTATATAAAAAATCAGCATCCCGGAAGCTTCCGGAATCACCAAGGAAGGTGGGAGGGCCACCATAGGGACTCCAGAAGGGTCCCTTGCGCGGCCCCACCCTAGGCCGCGCCGGGCACCCTCCTGGCTGCCCTGCGGCCCCCCTGGTGCCCCCCTTTGGCCCTATTTTTACCCCCGCGGAGGAAACCTGTAACAACCCAGTTTTTGCAAAAATTAAAAATTTTGTTTTCGGTGTGAATTGTTTGATTGTCTGAGTTGTTTGCAGTGTTTGCTTCACCGAAATAATAATCGGTGAATATTTCTCCCCCTTATTCTCGTATCGGATGCGTGACCCACCCCTTTTCCACCTCGGCACACGACCTTGCGACACCGGGGTTTCACCCGATCACCGTCGCTACCGGCACGAGACCAGGCGCAGCCAACGGAACGAAAAACCCCGTTTAATAATTAAACGGGATATTTTTATAGCGCACCGGAAAGTGTTCTCGGAACGGTTCCAGCGCGAGGTGAACGCCTCCGGCTCGACGCACAGATCACGCAGTTCGAAGTTTTTTACCCGAATCGGAGGTACTGCGGACCCCCGGCAGTCAGAAACGTGAGCACCGTGCGCGCGAGACAAAAACCGGGGATGTTTTTGCAAACTGCCAGCCACCCATGCTATATAAAGACCGCCATTCTCCCACCCATTTCTAGGGTTTCCCTAGCCACATTTTGCAGCCACCCCCCTCACAAAATCACCAAATCTTCCCCCTAGCCCTCCAAAATCCCGAAACCCTAGGTTTGAGTGGATCCCGGCCGTTGGATCTGTATCTGGACGCTCCAGATGCAGCCACGTTGCCAACCAGCCAGCTCCAACCCAGTTCGGGCCCCGCAGGGCCGGATCCGCGCCGCCGCGGCCCGCAGAAGCCCATCTGGAGCCGCCACCTGCCCGTGCCATGGAGCTCCCCCGTGGGCAACCGGCCGCCGCCGGCAGCCCGTGCCGCCGCCGCACCCGCGTTCCAGCGAGCCGCCTCGGCCTCCCTCTCCTTCCCGCGCTCTCCCCTGACCTCCCTCTCCTCCTCTCTGCTGCAGGACGCGCCGCGCGCCGCGTCCCTCCGCCGTTCTCCATGGCCGGCCGAGCCCGAGCTCAGAGCTCGCCGCGCCACCTCCTCCGACCGACTCCGGTGCCGCGCGCCTGGCTCCGTCGCCCCGAGCCCGCACCGGTTTGCCACGCTCGCGCCTCGCCGCCTCCTCGCCGCCGGTGGCCGGCGTGCCACCGGACAGCCTCCGCCGCTCGTGGCTCGGGAGGAGCCCGAGCTCAACCGCTCGTCCCAGCGCGCCCACGTGGGCCACGGCCTAGATCCGAGGCCCAGCCGGCCAGATCTGGCCCAGGCTGGCCAGCCTCCCACCTCCAGGCCAGTTGGGCCAAAAACCCGCTGGGTGAGGCCCAGGCCGCACTTGTTTTATTTCCTGCAGTTATTTATTTTGCTAAGTCCTGTGTAAAACTGCTGCTGATTCGATTCCGCGTTGACGATAGCAAGCGATCCGTAGCCCGGATGAGTTCGCGCCCAAAAGACGAATTGTTTAGAATTGCGTGTACTTTAATTCATCTTTTGTGAGAATTTGCATTTGAGCTCATCTTGATTGTGTAATTTTGTTCTGAACAGGGCATCATGCCGTTAATTGCATTTATTTCCTGTTATGTGCTGCTGTTATTATTTTGTAGCAACTTTGCATGATGATTGTAACAAATTCATGAGGCCTATTGCTTTGATTCCTTTTGCGTTGCGTTAAGAAATGTTTCTACTTCAGTTTCATGCATCCACATGCCATATTTTCTTGCTGCATCATGTTTATATCTTGCTCCAAAGTAGCTATCCTGATGTTATTGTTCTGCTGTGCTGAAAACTGTTATTTTGTTGCAACTTCGGTCGACAAGTGTGTCGCGACCGTTTATCGGAATTGAGTGATTACAATTGCATTTTTCTAAGCATCATGTCTACTTTCATCCCATGTATTGCTATGTCATGTTGCTGCACTTTTGCATATAGATTTACCCCTGTTTGTACAGCATGTGTGCATAACTTGTCTTGCTTATATCTTTTTAACCGTAACTCCGTTTGGGGTGTTCTTTATATGTAACTTGATTAGTTTTTCGTGTAATTTGTGTTTATTCTATTGTTTGATGTTGTTAACCAACCTAAAATATGGTTTAGGGCAGAACAGTACCAAATCTTTTAATCATCGTGCGGCACTTAGTGTTATGCCATGTTTAGGTTGTGCCTCACTTAAATTGACTAGCATAGATAGTTTACTTTGTGCTTCACCTCTTGCCATGTTTGTGTGCTATGCCATGCTTGCTTGAGTTGCCATGTTAATAACCGTTGTTTGATCACCTGTAGCTAAACAACTTGAACCACCGTAAACGTGCGGTATCGTCGTGTGTGACGAGTACTCCACTTAAATCGTTAGTAACCGTTCTCGACGATAGATCCGTATCGCGTTGCCGTGCCTTGTGTTGCCTCTTTGATCTTGTATTGCTCCGTAGTAATAGTGGTGCACCGTTGATTGCTTTCCAGTGTCTACCGTCTTGTGTGCTTCCGCGGGTACCTCTCGGAGACGATGCGAGCTTGCGATCAACTACAACTTCGGAACCCGACTTACCAACAGGCAAGGACTATACATTACTTATGATCCATTCTATTTCAACCAGCGGTTTGCATGCTAGTCTAGGTTAGGTTCGATGTTTGATCCTACCACATGTTTACAGCCTCTTTTAAACCGATACAGCCATGTCCCCTCCCAGCAAACCTTGTACTGCTATGTTACTTTTGCTCGTTGCTCAGCCCCTGCTTAGTATGCATGCTTAGGATGCTATGATGTTACCCTGTTACTCTTTGGGTTGGGATATCACCTGATTATTATATTGTTGCTGATGATATGATTATTATTATAATGTTGACTATATTCGACGAAGGATGGAAGGTCTAGGCTGTCCCGCCCCGACGCTTTGTTCCATTCGAGTCACCTAGGACCCGAGTTCCGGTTATTGGTTTTAAGACTGAGCGTGCCTAACCGCGTGTGGGATTTTATGGGGTCCCCTTTTCTTACCAATCTAGCTTCAAACATTTCTAGAGGTGGCCCAAGCTGATTTACCATTTGAAAACATGCATATATATCTTGTCGGGTCGCTCCTAGCAGATATCTTTTAAAACAACTTGGGCCAGCGGAGACATGGTTTCTTTGTTGGTCCACCTTTGGCCGGCGAGGGCCCGAGACCTCATATGAGCCGTCCCGGTAACCCAAACCCGGTTGCGACGGAAGAGTCCGATCCGAGAGCGTGGCCAGCTTTTGGATTGGGTGTCGACTCCTCGGGGCCACCCGGATTTGTTCGTTGTTAGCTAGAGGGACCTGTCGTTTCGGATCTCTTGGAACTAAATCATAAAATGGTTGCCTGTGATGGGTAGCAACTGAGAGTGATGGACGTGCGTGCAGAGCCTTGTAATGGGCAGTTGGTACACCCCTGCAGGGTTAAATCTTTTCGAGAAGCCGTGTCCACGGTTATGGACGACTTGAGACCTACTCCTTGTTCATAGACAACAATAACTGAGATATCTTAATATAACTTGATCACCGTGTGTGTGCCTTGACTGCTTCTTCTTCGTCGGGATGCGAAGAGGAGGACAAGGATAGGATAGGTGTTATGTTTTCATATGTAGGTGGATAGCAAGACTTGTTGGAGGCGATTCCTCATCGAATGCTTGGCTTCTTATCTTACTCTCTAGATCGTTAGCCACTTCATAAATGCTAGTGCGACAGCAACCTCACCACTTACCCTTTCCTTACCGTAAACTACTAGTTGTCCTAGAATGACGAGTGATGAAGTCCTTGCTGGGTCAGATGACCACTACAGTTGGATGCTGAGTACCTCTGTACTCATGATACTACCCCCAAACTCTTTTCAGGGTTCTTGATCGACAACAGGTATGGTGATCAACGTTTCACGCGGAGACTCGACGACGACTAGTTAGGCGGATCCCGGCGGAGGGCCTGGACCCGTGTGGTTATGGGATCGATGCTTTTCTCTTTCCCACTAGGCATTTGTTTGTAGTCTGTACTCAGACATGTATCTTCCGCTGTTGTATTGTATTAAGGCAGTTGTATGCCGATTGTATGAGATGTTGTATCCTTGTATCTGTAATGTTGTGATATCATGTTGGAAATCCGGGGCATATGGCTTTGTCATATGTCGCGGTGGGACCGATATGTGCTTCGTCCCCGGATCTGGGTGGAAACACCTAGATCTGGAACAGTACCGCATATCGGGCCTTACAACTTGGTATCAGAGCCTTACCGACCGTAGGATCCCCTCTCTGGCGGAAGTCGAGTCTAGACAAAAATTATTTTGTAGTTACTAAGTTAGTTATCGGAGAGTAGGATTCTTTTTTACTCCTTATCTTTGCTCTGGTAAGGACAAGTGCCGTAAGTGTTTTAATTCTTATCTTATCCCCTTCAAAACTCTAGGATCTCGAGTGTGTGGAGTATCGGAATAGTTACAATGGCTTGCTTGCAGCGTATTGTCTCGATTCCGAGCTCAGGTTGGGAAATCCTGTAGTACCTTCAGTTCTTCCAACTCTGGTTTACATCTGGGTCATCCATCCTTTTGCCCGGTGTTTTCACGACTTGCGTCGAAAATCACTATCCCTTTGACCAGGTTTTAGCTGTCATTCTTCCTTTTGACACCTGATGGTTTCGTTTTTCGACGATGTCGTCTCTCTGCGGAAATCTATCTCAACCGAAGTTCGACGTCGACATGGAGCAGAGTCCCTTGTTGGTGGTGTTGAAGATCGTCGTCTCTCTTTTCTCTCCCCCCTCTCCCCCGGATCGTCTTGCATCTCGGGACGAGATCCCTTGTTGGTGGTGTTGTATTGTAACAGCCCAGTTTTTGCAAAAATTAAAAATTTTGTTTTCGGTGTGAATTGTTTGATTGTCTGAGTTGTTTGCAGTGTTTGCTTCACCGAAATAATAATCGGTGAATATTTCTCCCCCTTATTCTCGTATCGGATGCGTGACCCTCCCCTTTTCCACCTCGGCACACGACCTTGCGACACCGGGGTTTCACCCGATCACCGTCGCTACCGGCACGAGACCAGCCGCAGCCAACGGAACGAAAAACCCCGTTTAATAATTAAACGGGATATTTTTATAGTGCGCCGGAAAGTGTTCCCGGAACGGTTCCAGCGCGAGGTGAACACCTCCGGCTCGACGCACTGATCACGCAGTTTGAAGTTTTACCCGAATCGGAGGTACTGCGGACCCCCGGCAGTCAGAAACGTGAGCACCGTGCGCGCGAGACAAAAACCGGGGATGTTTTTGCAAACTGCCAGCCACCCATGCTATATAAAGACCGCCACACTCCCACCCATTTCTAGGGTTTCCCTAGCCACATTTTGCAGCCACCCCCCTCACAAAATCCCCAAATCTGCCTCCTAGCCCTCCAAAATCCCGAAACCCTAGGTTTGAGTGGATCCCGGCCGTTGGATCTGTATCTGGACGCTCCAGATGCAGCCACGTTGCCAACAAGCCAGCTCCAACCCAGTTCGGGCCCCGCAGGGCTGGATCCGCGCCGCGGCGGCCCGCCGAAGCCCATCTGGAGCCGCCACCTGCCCGTGCCATGGAGCTCCCCCGTGGGCAACCGGCCGCCGCCGGCAGCCCGTGCCGCCGCCGCACCCGCGTTCCAGCGAGCCTCCTCGGCCTCCCTCTCCATCCCGCGCTCTCCCCTGACCTCCCTCTCCTCCTCTCTGCTGCAGGACGCGTCGCGCGCCGCTTCCCTCCGCCGTTCTCCATGGTCGGCCGAGCCCGAGCTCGGAGCTCGCCACGCCACCTCCTCCGACCGACTCCGGTGCCGCGCGCCCGGCTCCGTCGCCCCGAGCCCGCACCGGTCTTCCACGCTCGCGCCTCGCCGCCTCCTCGCCGCCGGTGGCCGGCGTGCCACCGGACAGCCGCCGCCGCTCGTGGCTCGGGAGGAGCCCGAGCTCAACCGCTCGTCCCAGCGCGCCCACGTGGGCCACGGCCCAGATCCGAGGCCCAGCCGGCCAGATCTGGCCCAGGCTGGCCAGCCTCCCACCTCCAGGCCAGTTGGGCCGAAAGCCCGCTGGGTGAGGCCCAGGACGCACTTGTTTTTTTTCCTGCAGTTATTTATTTTGCTAAGTCCTGTGTAAAACTGCTGCTGATTCGATTCCGCGTTGACGATAGCAAGCGATCCGTAGCCCGGATGACTTCGCGCCCAAAAGACGAATTGTTTAGAATTGCGTGTACTTTAATTCATCTTTTGTGAGCATTTGCATTTGAGCTCATCTTGATTGTGTAATTGTGTGCTGAATAGGGCATCAGGCCGTTAATTGCATTTATTTCCTGTTATGTGCTGCTGTTATTATTTTGTAGCAACTTTGCATGATGATTGTAACAAATCCATGAGGCCTATTGCTTTGATTCCTTTTGCGTTGCGTTAAGCAATGTTTCTACTTCAGTTTCATGCATCCACATGCCATATTTGCTTGCTGCATCATGTTTATATCTTGCTCCAAAGTAGCTATCCTTATGTTATTGTTCTGCTGTGCTGAAAACTGTTATTTTGTTGCAACTTCGGTCGACGAGTGTGTCGCGACCGTTTATCGGAATTGAGTGATTCCAATTGCATTTTGCTAAGCATCATGTCTACTTTCATCCCATGTATTTCTATGTCATGTTGCTGCACTGTTGCATATAGATTTACCCCTGTTTGTACATCATGTGTGCATAACTTGTCTTGCTTATATCTTCTTAACCGTAACTCCGTTTGGGGTGTTCTTTATATGTAACTTTATTAGTTTTTCGTGTACTTTGTGTTTATGCTATTGTTTGCTGTTGTTAACCAACCTAAAATATGGTTTTGGGCAGAACAGTACCAAATCTTTTAATCATCGTGCGGCACTTAGTGTTATGCCATGTTTAGGTTGTGCCTCACTTAAATTGACTAGCATAGATAGTTTACTTTGTGCTTCACCTCTTGCCATGTTTGTGTGCTATGCCATGCTTGCTTGAGTTGCCATGTTAATAACCGTTGTTTGATCACCTGTAGCTAAACAACTTGAACCACCGTAAACGTGCGGTATCGTCGTGTGTGACGAGTACTCCACTTAAATCGTTAGTAACCGTTCTCGACGATAGATCCGTATCGCGTTGCCGTGCCTTGTGTTGCCTCTTTGATCTTGTATTGCTCCGTAGTAATAGTGGTGCACCGTTGATTGCTTTCCAGTGTCTACCGTCTTGTGTGCTTCCGCGGGTACCTCTCGGAGACGATGCGAGCTTGCGATCAACTACAACTTCGGAACCCGACTTACCAACAGGCAAGGACTATACATTACTTATGATCCATTCTATTTCAACCAGCGGTTTGCATGCTAGTCTAGGTTAGGTTCGATGTTTGATCCTACCACATGTTTACAGCCTCTTTTAAACCGATACAGCCATGTCCCCTCCCATTCTTTTGCTCGTTGCTCGTTGCTGGGTTGGGATATCACCTGATTATTATATTGTTGCTGATGATATGATTATTATTATAATGTTGACTATATTCGACGAAGGATGGAAGGTCTATGCTGTCCCGCCCCGACGCTTTGTTCCATTCGAGTCACCTAGGACCCGAGTTCCGGGTATTGGTTTTAAGACTGAGCGTGCCTAACCGCGTGTGGGATTTTATGGGGTCCCCTTTTCTTACCTATCTAGCTTCAAACATTTCTAGAGGTGGCCCAAGCTGATTTACCATTTGAAAACATGCATATATATCTTGTCGGGTCGCTCCTAGCAGATATCTTTTAAAACAACTTGGGCCAGCGGAGACATGGTTTCTTTGTTGGTCCACCTTTGGCCGGCGAGGGCCCGAGACCTCATATGAGGCGTCCCGGTAACCCAAACCCGGTTGCAAGGGAAGAGTCCGATCCGAGAGCGTGGCCAGCTTTTGGATTGGGTGTCGACTCCCCGGGGCCACCCGGATTTGTTCGTTGTTAGCTAGAGGGACCTGTCGTTTCGGATCTCTTGGAACTAAATCATAAAATGGTTGCCTGTGATGGGTAGCAACTGAGAGTGATGGACGTGCGTGCGGAGCCTTGTAATGGGCAGTTGGTACAACCCTGCAGGGTTAAATCTTTTCGAGAAGCCGTGTCCACGGTTATGGATGACTTGAGACCTACTCCTTGTTCATAGACAACAACAACTGAGATATCTTAATATAACTTGATCACCGTGTGTGTGCCTTGACTGCTTCTTCTTCGTAGGGATGCGAAGAGGAGGACAAGGATAGGATAGGTGTTATGTTTGCGTATGTAGGTGGATAGCAGGACTTGTTGGAGGCGATTCCTCATTGAATGCTTGGCTTCTTATCTTACTCTCTAGATCGTTAGCCACTTCATAAATGCTAGTGCGGCAGCAACCTCACCAATTACCCCTTCCTTACCGTAAACTACTAGTTGTCCTAGAATGACGAGTGATGAAGTCCTTGCTGGGTCAGATGACCACTACAGTTGGATGCTGAGTACCTCTGTACTCATGATACTACCCCCAAACTCTTTTCAGGGTTCTTGATCGACAACAGGTATGGTGATCAACGTTTCACGCAGAGACTCGACGACGACTAGTTAGGCGGATCCCGGCGGAGGGCCTGGACCCATGTGGTTATGGGATCGATGCTTTTCTCTTTTCCACTAGGCATTTGTTTGTAGTCTGTACTCAGACATGTATCTTCCGCTGTTGTATTGTATTAAGGCAGTTGTATGCCGATTGTATGAGATGTTGTATCCTTGTATCTGTAATGTTGTGATATCATGTTGGAAATCCGAGGCATATGGCTTTGTCATATGTCGCGGTGGGACCGATATGTGCTTCGTCCCTGGATCTGGGTGGAAACACCTAGATCTGGAACAGTACCGCATATCGGGCCTTACAAAACCCTGATTCCGGTCCCCTTTTCTCTAGAAGCAATTCCGATCGCCGCCATCGCCATCGCCATCAAGTTTCGGGGGGGGGGGGGGGGGCGGCAGAATTCCTGTGCCAGCAACCTGCCGGGACGGGGAAGTGCCCCCGGATTCATCTCCATCGACGTTGCTTCCTCCCTTCGTGAAGCGGGAGTAGTTCTCCCTCGGGGCTGAGGTTTCTACCAGTAGCTATGTGTTCTTCTCTCTCTCCCATGATGTGATCTTTGTTGTGATCATAGGCTATGTTAATCAGGGTGGTCCCATGATATTTCCCCTTCCTCTATGTATTGGATTGATGTACTCAATTGATCTTATATAGTATAATCCTCGAGACCAAGGTGACAGCGGTCTATTGGACATGGGTTAGAAGAATATTATCATGACTGATTTCCTCTTTTGTGTGTTGATTGAAGATTGAGAGTGTCTTGGTGCTTGTCTTTGACTATCCTTGAGATATGTTGTGGTGATTGTGGTACTCTCTTTGCATGGCCGCGGTGACATTGGGAAATACATAGATTGAGAACTACGAACTTTGAGGTGTGCTTTTGTAGCCCTACATAATTCTCATCCTCTCTTGACCACAAAGGAATGACCTCCGAGTGCGTCTCCACTGCATGTTTTATGGGAAATATCATGTGATTAGACTATGTTAATGTTGTTGAGAGTTGCCACTAGTGAAAGTATGAAGCCTAGGCCTTGTTTCCACCATTGTTACACCGTTTGTGCTCACTTTTGTCACATGTTTGCTTGCTGCACTTTTTTTTACAGATTTATATTACCTTGCTTTGCCACACCTATCACTCGTATTTTAGCATCTCTTCGCCGAACTAGTGCACCTATACAACTCCTAGTTGTATTAGGTGTATTGGGAACACAAGAGACTTCTTGTATCTTAATTGCAGGGTTGCTTGAGAGAGACCATCTTCAACCTCTACTTACCTGAGTTCGATAAACCTTAGGTCATCCACTTGAGGGAAATTGCTGCTGTCCTACAATCCTCTGTGCTTGGAGGCCCAACATAGTCTACAAGAATAGAAGCGTGCATAGACATCAGGTGCTTGGAGCCCCTGGCCCACCTCTGGCTGCCCCCTTTCTCCTAATTATTCCCTGTGTCGAGAAACCCTCGGGGACGGAACCATTTTTCTCGATCTCTCCTCTGTTCCGCCGCCGTCGCGCTTCCAAGATCGGGAGCACCAGAAGACCTCTTCCCGGCACCCTGTCGGAGGGAGGAATCACCTCCGGGAGCTTCTCCACCACCATGGATGCTTCCCGGATGAACCATGAGTAGTCCACCTTTGACCATGGGGCCATGATCAGTAGCTATGTGATGTTCTCCTCCCCTCTTTGTTCTTCATGGATTAGACCTCGTGAGCTGCCCTACACGATCGAGGCACATATGTAATCTT
This sequence comes from Bromus sterilis, assembly GCA_950022295.1. NCBI lineage: Eukaryota > Viridiplantae > Streptophyta > Magnoliopsida > Poales > Poaceae > Bromus > Bromus sterilis. Next base: position 134,781,855 of record OX465597.1, read on the forward strand.
TCTGCTGTTGCTATGCTGAGTTTGCTGGGATCCGATGGATTATGAGATTATGTTCAGATTGTGATTGAGTTATATATTTGATTCTCTTCTTTTATATTTATGTTCTTGAGTAACTCTTGCATGTTCTCCGTTACTGTTTATTGCTTTGGCCAAGTAGTAGGTAGTGACTCCAAGAGGTTGCGTTATGCATGATTGTGGGTTCATGCCCCCTGATGACTAGCTTGAGTGACAGAAACATGAGTCTAGGGGATGTGTTGTTGCCACAAGGGGGAAAACAACGGTGCTTGTACTTGTGGGTGCAAGGATTGTTTACTTTACGCAAAGTTCTTTAATGCAGTTGTCCGTTGCTTTGAGTTTACACTTTGGGTGGGATTCGCAACTTAATACCAGCGAGATGTTCTGTATAGATATCTCAAGGTGGATGATTAGTGGGTAGATACAGATGGATTTCGGTCTACTAATCTTGGCGTACCGCCCGTGCTTTTGAGACTCTTCCTTTCTTTTTTGTATAATTAGCATTGGTTTGCGCACATAATCCTGTCAATTTCCCAGATGTAATTTGTTTACCTCGCATGGCTATTTTATCGTCTTTTGGGAGAGAGACATCAATAGTGAACATCATGAGATCCCGGTCCATACTTCCACCAGTGTTTACACTATCAATTTACTTTCAGTATTTACTTTTCAGTTGCTATCACTACCTATCATTATTATCCCGTGCGTTTTATCCTTTGTAAACAATAAGGCCGGAGGAATTGACAACTCCTATGTACTCGTTGGAAGAAAAGCTATCTGTGTGTGTGCAGGTCCAGGAGAAGCAAGTGATTATCTTCAAACGGCGCCTCACTTGCCGATCCACCTACTTGTTGACCTTGGAGTCCTACGGGAGACAATCTTAAAACCTCAGTGTATTCACCAAGGGAAACTTGCCGTTACACTACATCTCACCTTCCACTTGGGGTAACCAACGGGGGCGAGAAGTTATCTCGTGTATCAGCAAGCAAGATATGTTGGCACTTTGGATGGAAAAGATAAAAATTATGGGGAAGGAAGAAAAAAATGTGTGAAAGGCTCAAATCAATGAGGAAAATCATAAGCGAGAGAATGACAAATGATAGATATGATGGGAGGAGTAGGGATTGCCATGCAACAGATGCACATATTTGCTATGGTAAGCTCTCCAATGGAACTAGTGGGGGTGCATCCAACTTCCTTGCTCATGAAGACCTAGAGCTCTTTTGAGGAGGCTCATCCTTGGAATATTGATGACGCAAGAGGGTATCTTCTTCTCGCCCCTCATTGGTTACCCCAAGTGGAAGGTGAGATGTAGTGTAGCAACAAATTTCCCTTGGCAAAGATACCAAGGTTTGAGTCGACCAGTTGGACTCCGAATTGTTCAAGTAGGTGGCAAGAAAACAATGACGCCGTTTACAACCAAGGTTGCTTACTTGACTTGGAACTGCAAACAACAACAAATAACTTTGCTCCCAACGAGTTCAGAGAGGTTGTCAATATCTCCGACCTTGCCGTTTACAAATGATCAAACACACGGTGGAAAATAGTGATGGTGATTGCAACTGAAATGAAATAGAGGATTAAATAGGTGAGGTGTAAACGGTGGTGGAAATATGGACCGAGGTCCCATGATGTTCACTAGTGATGTCTCTCTCCCAAAAGAAGATAAAATAGCTAAGATGGGTAAACAAATTACAGTTGGGCAATTGACAGAATTATAAACGCACCGCAATGCTAATTATGCTGCAAAGAAAGTTAGAGGCTCAAAAGTATGGGAAGTACACGAAGACAAGTAGACCGAAATCCAACTGCATCTACTGACTAATCATCCACCTTGAGATATCTATCCAGAACATCTCGTTGGTATTAAGTTGCTAGCCCCACCCAAAGTGTAACAGACAACTGCATTAACAAACTTTGCGTAAGGTAAACAATCCTTGCAACCGCGGTTACAAACACCGTTGTTTTCTCCCTGGTGGCAACAACACATCCCCTAGTCTGATGTTTCTGTCACTCAAGCTAGACATCGGGGGGCATGAACCCACAATCAAGCATAACGCTCCCTCTTGGAGTTACTATCTACTACTTGGCCGAAGCAATAAAAAGCAACGGAGAACATGCAAGAATTACTCAAGAACAAAATATAAAAGGAGAACAAAATATATAACTCATCACAATCTGAACATAATCTCATAATCCATCGGATCCCACCAAACACAGCATAGCAACAACAGAAATAATTACATAGATGCCTGGATCATGCAGGACAGTTCACAAGGGCTAAGAATTGAAGCACAAGATTGGAGAGAAGACATCACATAGCTACTGACCCATGGTCCAAGGTGGACTACTCACGGCAAATCCGGGAAGCGCCCATGGTGGTGGAGAAGTTCCTGGAGGTCAATCCTCCCTCCGGCAGGGTGCCGAGAAGATGTGTTATGGTGCTCTCGATCTTGGAAGCGAGTGGTGGCGGAACAGAGGTGAAAATCGCGATGCGGGGCTCTCTGCGAGGGTTTTCGGAGTGAGGAGTAAATATAGGTCGTAGGGGGCACCAGGGGGTGGCCCCTCCCCCCAGGCGCCCTGGTGGCACGACCAGGAGGGGGGGTCCCGCCACCTGGCCAACTGGGTGGGGCCTTGCTCCCCCCGGATCTCCTTCGGCGATCTGGAAGCTTCCGTCATGCTAATTTTTTATCTGATTTTTTTTTTGGAATTTTTGGAGCTCTGTAAATATGGGTAAAAACCTGCAACTTACAGACATCAGTAGACAGAAACTGGCACTGGGTGCACTGAGTTAGTAGGTTAGTCCAAATATGTTTAAAAGGATATGAAAGCGTAGCAAAACACGCCGCAATGTCACCTAAAGGAGCATGGAACAAGCAGAAATTATAGATACGTTTAGGACGTATCAACATCCCCAATCTTAATTACTGCTCGTCCTCTAGTATGTAAATGATAACACATATAGTTTCTGTGGTTACATGCTCACACACGCGTTTTTTTGCTTAGGCGACACCATATACACCAACACTCGGGGAGCTCGAGCACGATTTCACCCTCTCCCCCGAGGCATCTATTCGCACACGCGACACTCTAGACAATGTCACTTGGAAGCTTGAGCATGATCTCACCTTATCCTCGAGACGTTACTCGCATACGTGACACTTTCTAGACCACAACACCCAGGGCCTGAGCACGCTCCAATCCCTGCTCCTACCAAAGGAATTATCCATACTCACAATATTACAACACTCGAAGGCTCGAGGGAGTACAACCTGTCTTCGAATTAAAGCAAGTTGCACCCACTGCATTCAGCATCAAAAATGGGAATTTGTAAAATGCACAAAGTCAGGACATCTAAAAGAGGGAAACTCCGCCACCTGCGAAGGGACAGAGACACCAACGCACTCGAAAGGTGTCGGAAACGCTGAAGGATACTCTCACCAGAGCATTGAGAAAAATACTAAGGCAAGCTATAATATAGCCTCCGCACAATCACAAGTGATTGAACAAAGCCTCGGGGCTACTCCCATCGGGAGCGCTGTCACGCACCACATAGATCAAGAATTGTTAAGCAAAAAAGCACAGAACGGAACAAAACAACACAGTCAAGTCCAAAAAATTCCCAGTATAATCATTACTCAAAGGATTACAAAGAAGACTCTTTACATCAAAAGGACCCCAAGGCCAACTTTCAAGGGAATTATGACTTCTATATGTGTGCGCATGCTGAGATAATTGGCACTCTACACTGTGTCGAGCATCATCATAGACAAAGGAAAAATTACAACCCTAAGTCTATGAAGACAAGCGCACATGAGGACACACTTGATAGCCTTGTCCTACCGGCGCACCTGCTTGATCGGTGGCTTGATATCAGCGTCATGCTCAAAACTGGAGTAGAGCACCACTACCAGTTGATGAGTCGGGGGAGTGAGAAATAGAAGGTGAGCCACCAGCAGAAGAAGAAATGGAAGCACCACCCGCGCCTCCAGAGTCGTCATCGCTCGAGCTCTCCCAGCAAGGCTCGAGACAATTTCCATCAGCGTCAAAGTCCCTAATCAAAAGGGTCTCCTCCCCATCGAACCGACAACAGAGGCTGTCACCCTTGTGCAGATTAAACAGGCGGGCAAACACCGTCCAACCGGAATCCAAGAAAATCAAGGATGAAGACTCAATCCTGAGCATCACCCACGGTGGCTAGAGCAATCTCGCCGAGACCTCCATTGTAATCGCCTCCGCCATATAATACATCGAGCAGGAAGTAGGGGTTTTATCGATCGAGGGCCCTAAACCTGGGTAAATCCCTGTCTCTTGTTAGCCGACGAGATCGCCAACCTTGTACTCCTTCTCTTACGATCAAACCTAGGGTTAACCATGGGATTTGCCGAGGCCGATCCTCTTCAGATGGTCTCTCTCAAGCAACCCTGCAATTAAGATACAAGATGTCTCTTGTGTCCCCAACACACCTAATACAATGGTAAATTGTATAGGTGCACTAGTTTCGGCGAAGAGATGGTAAAATATGGGTGATAGGTGTGGAAAAACAAAGTAATATAAATCCGTAATAAAAATTATAGCAAGGTAGCAAGTGACAAAAGTGAGCACAAACGTACATATTGCACCTTTTTATAAAATCAATTGCTAGCCTAAATAAACTACAACAAAGAGATAGGCTGAACAGAAAAGAAAAATGGGATAAAGACTATTCCTCACCCTAGGAGCCCACCAACCGGCCCAATCCATCCCCTCCTCTATTTCTTCTACCTCCTGCTACAGTAGAGGGGAGGACATGCCGACCGAGCCGCCGCGTCGTCCCTCTCGAGCCAGCTAGCCCTCGCCGCTACAGTGCCACCTCGGCGTGGATAAGACCACCCCGCAACCCCCACCCTCGAACCCTAGATCGAGCAGACACCATTTATCCCTCCTCCTTTGCGCCATTTCCTCTCAACCGTGAGCTCCCTGCCGCCGCAGTGTTGCGCCGCCGTGGCCAACGTCCACCTCTGGTCGCCCCTTCGTGTCCAGAAGCTACGTCATGGATGTCCACTTCTCCCCGTGCGCTCCATCGTTGATGCCTTCCTCCTCAACGCCGCCATTGCCGCGTACCTATCCCCGCCACGACCGCTGTCGTCGCCCCCAAATCTGCCTTCGCCGCTTGATAGTCTCAAACGTATCGACTTTTCCAAACACTTTTGCTATTGTTTTGGCCTCATTCTTGCATGATATGAAAGAAACTAACCCGGACTGACACTGTTTCCAGCAGATCAGCCTCTATGACTTTTTTATGTCCAGGAAAAAGGAATTTTATGCATCTCAGAAAATTCCAGGAAAAATCATAGAAAATCCACTCACCCGAAGAGTCCCGAAGCCCGCGCGCGACGACGTTCTCGCCGTGCAGCCCACCGCCCGCCGCCCGCCGTGCCCCCCTCGCCGGCACAGCCTCGCCACCGTGCGTCGGCTCGCCGCTGGCGTGCACAGGCTATGGCCGGTGCCACTGACCACTGGGGCCTGCCCAGTGGGATCAAGTTAAATCCCCCTTTTTAATTAAATGAATTTAGTTAACCCCTGCTAATTAAACACTCAAACTGATAACCCCTAGAGAGACTTACATGTGGGCCCATGCCATTAAGATTATTCATGGAAATTTAATTAATTAATTAAGCTCATGTTAGTATGACAACTAGGCCCCATTGGCTGATTAGTTAGATGAAAAGATTTTATTAAATGTGTGGCTGACCTATGGGACCCACTAGTCAGATTAACCAGTCAACCATGTTGACTAGGTCCCACCTATCACTTGGCTAGTCAACTACTGTTGTGGACCTATGTATTTAAATGATTAAATAAATTCCAAAGAATATATAAAAGTTTAAAATTGAATATCTTTTACACCGTAACTCCGATGAAAATAAATTATGCATCAATGTTGACCAGAAAAATATAACGGATACGAATACGCCCCCCATATACCCATCACACCCCTCTAACATACTAAACCTAAAACTTCCCCCTTTCGATCGTCTGTCCGGTAATCACCCAAAGCCGATAATTCATCTCCAGGTGAACCCCTGCTTCGAGCAAAGCACACTGTACTGCATTAGAACACCACCGACAACGTGTTTGCCATGTCATGCTTCCATGTTATGTTATTGTTGTGTATTTACTGTTTCTTCCCCCCTTATTCTCCGGTAGACCCCGACATGTGGCCGACGACGTTGGTGGGTACGACTACTGCGTCGACGACCGTACCTCTACTATTAAGCTTCCAGGCAAGAAAATCCCTTCCCCTCTCCCAGATATCGCCTATCTTTCCGTATTATTCTTGCATTAGGCATTGTTGCTGCTGCACATTAATTCATATTCTATTGCATTACGTGTCTTTGTTTCCCTTTACTATTATACCCTACATTTGTCCTATGTTACTTAAAATATTTACCCAACAGTTGGCCCTACACTCTTGTCCATCTACTATGCTTAGTTATCGGGTCGCGATCAATCTGAGGAGTGAACGCTGGACTTTACATTATTGCAACTTGTGACGCCCCCAAAATCAAGCTGTGTACAGTAATCATACACGCAGAGTACACGACCGAAATCAGGGTGCCACGGTGAGAATATCACAGCACAACACTAGACACAAGTAAGATAAATCTTTAAGTTACAAACCAGGGATCGCGAGGATCCGAATACATGAGTTATATAATCATAATATCTGAGTACATACATAGTTAGTCAAGTTTTGCCTGAAGAAGGCTAGCACAAATAACATCAGAGATACAGATCAAAAAGGCGAGGCCTCTTGCCTGGGATCCACCAAACTACTCCTAGTCGATGGGGAACTCGACGTCGTAGAAGGCTCCTCTTGGAATCTCCTACTCCTGGGCTCCAACGTCTGATGGAAGAAACCGGTCGGGTATATAAAACAAAGGGGGGGGATAAAGCAAAGGTGAGTATCTAGCATACCCTCGAGTCGTACGTCCGCTACTAAGCATTTTTGCATTTGTATAAAATGGAAAGGGGAGGCTATATATAGTGGACTGAATGGTAGAAATCCAGAATAAGGAAGAGAATCTAGGCCTATCGAATACTAGCATCTTCCGACGAGTCTTGCAGCACAAGAAGAGAACAGCCAACAGTTCATCTCAAGCATAAAGTCACAATGCAACAGAAGTTGATGCAACATTGTATAATAGTAAGTTGTAATAATTAACAATTATAAATGCCTCCGAGTTCCCTTCCTCGACTCCCTGCGAGGAAGAGAAACCGGAACCAATAGTTTAATAGTAATAGTTTGTAGTAGTAGGCTCTGGCTTCAGCATAAAGCGTCCTTCTACCGTGGACACGGCTATTCGAATAGATCATCTTCCCTGCAGGGGTGCACTACTGTTCAGCCTGCACGCTCGGATCTCCAGGGTGGCGTACACCTTGTTAGGGAATGCCCCACCGAGGCTATCCGACACACCTAGGCCCATCCTACGACTCATCAGAGAGGTCCCCTCCGGTCTACAGTCCTTAGCACAAGGGGATCTTGGACCGTCGCCCCTCGCCCTCCGGGTCGTTGTGCGCCAGGTGATTCCACACAACTCTTCCAGGATGCAGATCGACCCAACCACAATGCTGAACTGGACGTCTTTTAGAGTTTTCGAACGAGACCACAACGGGGAGGGCCCACACCGTAATCCCACGTGAAGGTAGTGCGTACATGCCTTTGCGGCCTCTCAAGTCATCCACTTGAACCATTAGTCGTTTTATTAGTATCTTGTGGACAACCGTTATCGTTGCCTGACTAGTTAACACGATGGGCAATGAACAACAGCCAGGACCACCAGTACATCGGTGCCTGCCCTGTCGTCCCGTCAAAGCTCAGCGGTTGCCGATTAGGTGAACCGTCTCCTTACCTTATCTTGCGTGTGCTCCTGGAGGAGCTCGACTTTCGTGGTTTGGTATCTCACGGCCAACGAGCAAGGACAAGGCCCACGATGGTATCCGCCTATCCTGCCTTCCCGATACAATACCTCTCGCGGGCACCGTTGGGTCACCCGACTCTTACCTTTAAGGACAACCGTTGTTCAGGACTCTAGGCCGGCTATACAGAGTCAGTAACGAGTGGAGTACGAGGATTACTCCTTGATGTCTCACACTTGATGGTGGCTCAGCAGAGCCGAGGTAGGGGCCTTTGGCGGTGTCTTCTTTGTACCGTACCCGTTGCAGTTATAATTATTTGTACCCGCGTTCACTCCCTAGAGCGATCACGACCCTCTATCTACTCCTAGTTGACTAACAATGTGCAGGGGTCACTGCTGAATAATATATATGTTTAATAGGAAGCATAGGATAAAGGAAGGTACATCATGGGGTGACAATGACAGGCTATGCAATTGAATAGGATTGTAACATAGAAGCAACAACAATGCCTAGTGCAAGAAATGTACGAAAAAGATAGGCGATATCTGGGGAAGGAAAATGGCTCTGCTTGCTAGGAAGCTCGACGGTAGGGGTACGGTCGTCGATGACGTAGTCGTACTCAGCAGCGGTGTAGCCGGCGGCAGCAGCGGGGTCTATCGGAGAAGAAGGAGGAAGAAACAATAAATATAAAGCAAACAATATGCAACCAGATGCATGACATGGCAGATGCAATGATAACGGTGTTCTAACGCAGTGCAAAGGGTTATGCTCGAAGCGGGAATTCATCCGGGGATGAACTTCCAGCTCCGGGTGATTATCGACAGACGACCCAGAGGGGGGAAAGTCTCGTGTTCGTTGTGTTAGAGGGAGGTGTTGGATATACGGGTAGTGTACTCTTATTCGTTGTATTTTTCTTATCAAGTTTCATGTATAAGGTTTTTGAATCTGATTTACGGTTTAAAATATATTCAATTTCAAAGTTAAATCAATTTAAAACAATTTCTGGATTTCTTTTATTATTTAAACAACCACATTATCCAAAACAATGTCACTGACATGGGGGACCCACATGTCATAGGCAGTGGCATATAATTCATTTTATTTAATTTAATAAAAACAGAGAGGACACACATGTCATGGACTATTATCATTTACTATTTTCATTTTAAATCTAATAAGTAAGTGGGGTCCATCTGTCAATGACTCAGAATTATATTTTTCAGTTTTATTTAATCCAAAGGTTAATTGGAGGGTTGGGCCCACATGTAAGTCTCGGGGGGGGGGGGGTTTATTTCTCAAACTAATCTGGGCATGGCCCCACGGTAAATTCAACCATGCCCTGATGATACGAGAGTTTACTTCTCGCCCCTTGTTGGTTTACCCAAAGTGGAAGGTGAGATGTAGCGTAGCGGCAAATTTCCCTTAGCGAAGATGCTAAGGTTGAATGTCGAACCAATAGGACTCCAACAGATACAAGAAGGTGGTTAAGTGAACAATGACGCAGTTCACAACCTAAGGTTGCTTACTTCACCTGGACCTGCACACACAGCAAATAACTTTGCTTCCCAACGAGTACAGAGGAGTTGTCAATTCCTCCGGCCTTGTTGTTTACAAAGGATAAAACACACGGGATAATAATGATAGTGATAGCAACGGAAAAATAAATACTGAAAGTAAATTGAAGGTGTAAACAGTATTGGAAATATGGACCGGGGTCCTATGATGTTCACTAGTGATGTCTCTCTCCCAAAAGACCATGCGAGGTAAACAAATTACAGCTGGGAAATTGACAGGATTATGTGCGCAAACCAATGCTAATTATGCTATAAAGAAAGTAAGAGGCTCAAAAGCTTGGGCGGTACGCCAAATCAAGTAGACCGAAATCCATCTGCATCTACCTACTAATCATCCACCTTGAGATATCTATCCAGAAAATCTCGCTGGTATTAAGTTGCGAATCCAACCCAAAGTGTAAACTCAAAGCAACAAACAACTGCATTAAAGAACTTTGTGTAAAGTAAACAATCCTTGCACCCGCAAGTACAAGCACCGTTGTTTTCCCCCTTGTGGCAACAACACATCCCCTAGACTCATGTTTCTGCCACTCAAGCTAGTCATCGGGGGCATGAACCCACAATCATGCATAACGCTCCCTCTTGGAGTCACTACCTACTACTTGGCCAAAGCAATAAACAGCAACGGAGAACATGCAAGAATTACTCAAGAACATAAATATAAAAGAGTAGAATCAAATATATTACTCAAACACAATCTATACATAATCTCATAATCCATCGGATCCCAGCAAACTCAGCATAGCAACAACAGAAATATTACATAAGTGCCTCGATCATGTAGGGCAGCTCATGAGGTCTAATCCATGAAGAACAAAGAGGGGAGGAGAACATCACATAGCTACTGATCATAGACCCATGGTCCAAGTTGGACTACTCACGGTTCATCCGGGAAGCGTCCATGGTGGTGGAGAAGCTCCCGGAGGTGATTCCTCCCTCAGGCAGGGTGCCGGGAGGAGGTCTTCTTGTGCTCCCAATCTTGGAAGCGCGATGGCGGCGGAACAGAGGAGAGATCGTGAAGTAGGGTTCCTCTTTCGGGGTTTTTTCGTCACGGGGAATAAATAGGCGAAGGGGGGCAGCCAGGGGGGCCACCAGGGGTCCAGGCGGCCCCCTGGCGCGCACCGGGAGGGCGCCTGGGGCCCTGGTGGGTCCCCTCTGGCCCCCCTTGGTGATCCCCGAAGATTCCTGCACGCTGATTTTTTATTGGATTTTTCCCGAATTTTTGGAGCACTTTTTATATGGGGGAAACCTGAATTAGAAAAACAATAGAAAACAGGAACTGACACTGGGGTGCACTGAGTTAATAGGTTAGTTCAAATATGATAAAAATGTATGGAAGTTCATCAATAACATAGCAATATCACACAAAAGAGGCATGGAGCAAGCAGAAATTATAGATACGTTTTGGACGTATCAACATCCCCAAGCTTAATTCCTGCTCGTCCTCGAGTAGGTAAATGATAAAAGCATAATTTCTGTGGTGACATGCTAGCAACCATATAAGAAGTTTTAAGTAAAGCAATCAAGGCATGTAATTAAATTCAAGTCATAATAGACAAGAGTCTATATTTAGCATTGAAATAAGCAACATAAGAACATAAAGGTGCAAGAGCTCTCGCTATCCGTGACTCGAATGTCTCCAAATGGTGTTTGCGTGCAAGAAAGGGGATATGGATATACGAGAAAACGTATTTTTTTGTTGAGAACTTAATCTACTAAAGTTTCACACTTGGTCTTCTTTGGAATCTTATCTTAACTCATCCCCACACCACTAGCCAGGTACAAGTCAAAATGATCCACTCCTTTTCGACATTTTGAGCACTCATGCAATGGATGAGCGTAAGCAAGAAAGTTTACACTTAGGATGGCAAAGAGAGAATATGGTGGAGGAGGAAGACAAAAAGGTGTGAAAGACTCACATAAATGAGGACAATCATAGCCGAGAGAAAGCCAAATGATATATATGATGTGAGGAGTAGGGATTGCCATGCAACGGATGCACATATGAGCTAAGGTAAGCTCTCCCATGGAACTAGTGGGGGTGCATCCAACTTGCTAGCTCAAGAAGACCTAGAGCTCATTTGAGGAGGCTCATCATTGGAATATACAAGCCAAGTTCTATAGCGTGAAGGTCCCCACATAGCTATATGCATAAATGATAATCTCTATGGAGTACAAGATATAAGAGGGAGTACGAGTGTGGATCTCTCAAAAGGAATAGTAGTGTTCCCCCTACTCTTTTTTTATTTCTTTTTCTCTTTTTTCTATTTTTTCTATTTTTTGGTGGCCTCAATGGCTCTTTCTATTTCTCTCTCATTTGTCCTCTTTGGGATATTTTAATTTTGTGTCCACGTTGGGATCTTTTCCTCACTTTAGGGGCAACACTCTATATATTACAAAAAGGATAGAAGATCTTTCACACTTTACAAAGTATTCAAATCATAAAGAAGATGTAACTATCATGATGTATGCAAATGTATGCCTCTACCAGGGTAGCAGGATATGCAATGATACTAGCGCGTCATGTAGCAATGATTAGGGCAAGGCCCAACTAGCATGCGGCTCATTGATCAAGCAAGTAGCATGTATGACATGAAGATCAAGTCATGAGAAGGTGGATGTTGCATGGCAATATATCTCGGAAAGGCTATGGAAATGCATTGGTAGGTAGGTATGGTGGTTGTTTTGAGGAAGGATATAAGGAGGTTTGTGATAACAGAGCGTATCGTGCCAAGGGTTTGGATGTACCGGAGAAGGTGGACGCTAACTCTCGGAGTGAGAAGAAAGCAATGCACGACACAGGAGAGGCTAGAAAATATGGGAAGGTGGAAGTGTCAACTTTCGAATACTCACATTAGTCCGAAGAACTCATGCACATATTATGGGTAACTCTCAATCTAATAAGGAGGTTCACAAAGAGACAAGTACCCCGAGGAGGAGTGTATGGGGGTTTGGTTATCCTTGCGCATCCTCGACTCATGGTACGTGAGTGTACTCTAATATTCGACCCCTCAGAAGAGTAGTGATCCATCTAGTAGCTAAAGTTCTCAACTAATTTTGTAAGCTTTGAAAATACCTCAAAACTAATAGGCTAAATTTCTTGACACCAAAATTCCAAACATTACTCAAAACAATACCTCAAAACTATTGCAAGTTACTACTACAAAAGAATAGCAACCACAATTACCTACTCCAAGTCAAGACACAAAACTCAGTGCAACAGGCAAACTCTCTAAACAAGATAAACATGAAAACTCAAGAGAGTTCCGGCAACAAACTAAAAAAAAGCTTTTTGAAAAGATAAGCATGAAAACTAAGAGCTAAACATGACAACAACTATGAAAATATAAAGAACACACACATTAAAGATAAGCATGAAAAGTCCTATGTTGTGTTATGAACAACAAGCAAAGCTAAATAAAACTAAAAATAAAACCTAAGAGCGAGACGCTCCAAGCATAGCACATAACGCATGAAGTGATAAAAATATAGTGAGACGACAGACGAACTGATAATTGTTGATGAAAGAAGGGGATGCACGGGGGCATCTGATACGTCCAAAAAGCATCACTATTTTATATTGTGATTTCACCCTATTCATTGATATATTCCACTTTAAAGTATTGTTCTTATGTTGTTTTGGCTTATTTTACACAGTTTACAAATTTTCGGCGCCGAAGCAACAGAACCAGAATTCAGCGGTAAAAAGTGGATACCAAGTTGCTGAATCAGATCAAGTCCAAATGCGATGAAATTTTACGGGGAGCATTTTTATGAAGATTGACTAGGGATCACCGAAGGAGGAGGTGAGGGGACCCACCAGGCATCCAGAAGGGTGCCTGGTGGCCCCCCTCGGTGCCCCCTTTCGCCTATATAAACCCCATGGGGTGGAAACCCATAAAAAAGAGTCGTTTCCGTGTTTCGCCGCCGCCACGGGGCGGAAACCTACAGAGGTGAAAAGCCATCTCCGGCGGGCAGATTCCGCCGGGGAGATCACCTCCCGGAAGCGGAGATCGTCACCATCATCATCACCATCATCGTCATGGGCATCATCGAGATCATCATTAACATCATCCCCAACATCAGCACCATCTCCATATCCATCCCATCTCATCTCACAATTGCAACTTGTGTTGTAATCCGTACTATCTATCCTCTCTACTCTGTTGGTGTTGATTACTACTTTGTGGTGAATGCTATTGAGTTTTGTTAGGTAAAATATCATTGTGTCAAGATTGTTTATCACCCATCTATCACCTCTGATCATGATCTCTTTTATGTCTTGTGAGTAGTTACTTTAGTTCTCGAGAACATGGGAGAAGTCTAGTTGTTAGTAGTCATATGATGTTGAAGTATTATGTGTTGTTTGATACTTGAGTTGTGTTGTTATTTCTCTAGTGGTGTTATGTGAGTCGAACACATAACACTTCACCTTTCATGGGCCTAGAGGAATACATTGTGCACAAAGGATGCTTATGGTGGGTTGCCGGAGTGACAGAAACCTGAAGCCCAGTTCGCATACTTTCGCACAAGGGAGTTATGGATCCTTGATCGTAATGCTATGGTTAGGCTTATGCCTTAATTACTACCTTGTATTTGCGGATGCTTGCAAGGTGTGTAATCATAAGAGTACACTTATCTTAGTCTAGAAGGTGTACTAGCGTTGATCCACCCATCGACACTTATCAACACGATACATATTACTTGGCGGAGTATGGTGAAAGTGACTTGACTATCTCTCCCGTGTTTTCTCGAGAACGCTTTAGCTTTTATAAGTTCATTTCCTAGGCTTATCCTTGTGAAAGGATTGGGCCACTTGCTACTCCTCAATTACCCTGTTTACTTTGCCTGTCTTTTACTTTTCTGTTTCTTAAACCAAAAACCCCTAAAAATTTACCTTTGAGTGTTTGCAGCCCTTTCCTTATCCAGTGTCTCTTATCAACACCTTCTGGTCCTCGTGGGATCGATACTCTTATTTATCTAAAAGCTACAATTGATCCCCTAGACTTGTGGGTTATCAAGAATCATTTATTGGCGCGGTTTGCAGGGAAGGCAACCCAACTAAACCTATTAACTTCTCCGCCATCTACGAGCTTTTCTGGCGCCGTTGCCGGGGAGTGTAGCGCTATTGGTAAGTGAAGCCGGTAAGGGAACTTTTATTTTATGTTGTTACTTTCAGTCCTTATGGACTCTTCTGTTGTTGGTTCGTTGCTGGTAAGGAGCCTCCCCACGACTGTGGTGGTCACTCCTACCCTTACTGAAATTGTGCCCTATAAAATACCATCTGGTATTGTTGATTATGTCTTGGCTAATCGTTATACAGGAGAAGGACATCTGGGAGAACACCTGCTATATTTATCACAATTATGTTATTTATTTAAGCTTGCAGGTGTGACGATGGAGTTCGTCATGAAGAAACTATTCTCCATATCACTCAAAGATAAAGCTTCAGATTGGTATAAGCTACTCGATAACTCTGATCTGCTTGAATGGCCAGAGCTTATGTCTCTCTTTTATGCAAAGTTTTATCCTCTTCGTGAAATTCACCAAGAGAGGAACTACATCTACAACTTTTGGTCTCGCGACGAAGAGAGCATCGCTCAAGCTTGGGGGAGACTGAAGTCCCTGATGCTCAAATTCCCAAACCCTGATCTCCCCAAGGAAATTATACTTACATATTTTTATGCCAGGCTTTCT
Source organism: Bromus sterilis (assembly GCA_950022295.1). Taxonomy (NCBI): domain Eukaryota; kingdom Viridiplantae; phylum Streptophyta; class Magnoliopsida; order Poales; family Poaceae; genus Bromus; species Bromus sterilis. Next base: position 134,797,043 of record OX465597.1, read on the forward strand.
CGTCAGGACAAGGAGATGTTGGATGCCTCCTCTAGTGGGGTATTCCAGACCAGAAGTATGGAAGAAAAATGGGATCTTATAGAAAGGATCCAGAAGAACACTGAAGACTGGGAAATTGATAAAGGTATTGAACTCGCTATAAACTATGAGCATGACTACATTGAGAGTTATGTGAAGACTGATTACTTTAATACCTTTTGCTCTAAAATTGGTCTTGATTCCCAGCTAATGGTTGACTTTTGCAAGGACTTTGCTTTTCATATTGATTCTTCCAGGAAGAAGGAGAGTCAACATCATAAACCTTTCAAGGAGTCACCAATTGAGATTAATGTTACTGATCCTGTTTTACCTGCAGTTGTGTATGAACAGCCTCCTTATTCCTCCAGGATAAAGGAGCACTCTTTTGTTACAGGTATTTTAAACAAGAATAGAAGGACCACTGACGAACCCGAGGACATGATCAAGGTCCAGCCTCAAGTTGCAATGGTCAAGGATCTGGTAACCAGTGATATCGAAGAATCCACTATTAGTTTTTGTGCTATTGCCACTAACATCTTCACAGCCAGGAACAAAGGCCCAATTTCAGGTACACCAGTTGTATCTGTCAAAATAGGAGATCATAATTACTATGGGCTATGTGATTTGGGATCTAGCGTCAGCGCTATTCCCTTCACACTTTATCAAGAGATCATGCACGAGATTCAGCCGTGTGAGATCGAGGACATAGATGTCACTATCCCTCTTGCAAATAAACAAACAATCTCTCAAGTTGGGATTGTAAGAGATGTTGAAGTACTCTGCGGAAGGTAAAATATCCTACGGACTTTCTTGTACTTGGTTCAGTGCAAGATAGTTTTTTCCCTATTATCTTTGGTAGGCCCTTCCTCAGCACTTGCGGAGGTATAATAGATTGCAAGAAAGGTAAAGTTTCTGTTGAATTCAACGGTGAGCCGTATGAATTTAATTTTTCTAAGTTTTCTAAGCAGCTTCGTGGTCCTGACCTGTCAAGTAATGACAAAATTATTGAAGAAATTGCTTCCATTGCTATTCCTCCTAATGAAACTTTGCAGCAATTTATGGAAGACCGCGAGAATGATATACATATGCAGGAAAGGGATTAACTAGAAGACATATTTTTAAGACAAACTCCCATCCTGAAGCACAACCTCCCGGTTGAACCTTTAGGAATCCTCTCGCAACCGAAAGTAGACCCGGTGTTCGACCTAAAACCACTACCCGATACGCTCAAGTATGCTTATTTAGATAAAAAGAAAGTATATCCTGTTATTATCAATTCTATCCTTTCAGGGTATGAAGAAGAGCGATTATTGGAGACACTCCGCAGACACCGAGGTGCTATTGGCTATACTCTTTATGATCTCAAGGGTATTAGCCCATCCATTTTCCAACATACTATCAATGTCGAGCCCGATGCTAAACCGGTTGTTGATCATCAACGACGGTTGAACCCAAAGATGAAGGACGTGGTTAGGACGAAGGTTCTCAAACTTCTAGCCGCAGGTATCATCTATCCTATAGCTGATAGTAAGTGGGTAAGTCCCGTTCATTGTGCTCCTAAGAAAGGAGATATGACTGTTGTTCCTAATGATAAAAATGAACTAATACCTCAAAGGACTATTATTGGATATAGAATGTGTATTGATGTCAGGAAGTTAAACAAGGCCACCCGGAAGGACCACTATCCTTTTCCCTTTATTGATCAGATGCTCGAGCGGTTGTCTAAAAACACCCACTTCTGCTATCTTGATGGGTACTCTGGCTTCTCCCAGATTCACGTCAACACCGCGGATCAAGAGAAGACCACTTTCACGTGTCCTTACGGTACTTATGCTTATAGGCGTATGCCTTTCTGTTTGTGTAATGCACCTGCTACTTTTCAGAGGTGTATGTCTGCAATATTTCATGGTTACTGTGAGGAGATTGTAGAAGTTTTCATGGATGACTTTTCCGTCTATGGAAACTCCTTTGACCACTATCTCCACAATCTTAATAAAGTTTTGCAGAGATGTGAAGAAACAAATTTGGTGCTCAATTGGGAGAAGTGCCATTTCATGGTTAACGAAGGGATAGTTCTTGGACACAAGATTTCCGAAAGGGGAATTGAAGTGGACAAGGAAAAAATTGAATCTATTGAAAGGATGCCCTATCCAAGGGACATCAAAGGTATTCGTAGTTTTCTAGGTCATGCTGGTTTCTATAGAAGATTTATCAAGGACTTTTCTAAGACCTCGAGACCCCTTACCAATCTTCTCCAGAAGGATGCCCCTTTTGTATTTGATGAAGATTGTAAGGAAGCTTTTGAAGTTCTTAAGAAAGCCTTGATAACCGCTCCTATAGTACAACCACCTGACTGGAATTTGCCCTTTGAAATTATGTGTGATGCTAGTGATTTTGCTGTTGGAGCTGTTTTAGGACAAAGGGTTGACAAGAAGTTGAATGTCACCCACTATGCCAGCAAAACACTTGATAGTGCTCAAAATAATTATGCTACTACCGAGAAGGAATGCTTGGCAGTGGTGTTTGCTTGTGATAAGTTTAGGCAGTATATTGTTGATTCTAAAGTTATTATTCGTACTGACCATGCTGCCATTAAGTATCTTATGCAGAAAAAGGATGCCAAACCAAGACTCATTAGGTGGGTACTCCTTCTTCAAGAATTTGATTTGCAGATTGTCGATAGAAAAGGAGAAGACAATCCGATGGCGGATAATCTTTCAAGGATGGAAGATATCCTGCACGATCCTATTCCAGTCAACGACAGTTTCCCAGATGAACAACTTGCTGTTGTACAAGTACAATCTCATTCCGACCCTTGGCTTGCAGATTATGCTAATTTTATTGTTGCAAAGTTTTTGCCTCCAGGTTTCACATTTCAGCAGAGGAAGAAATTCTTCACGGATTTGAGGCACTACTTTTGGGATGATCCACATCTTTATAAAGAAGGTGTGGACGGGATCGTAAGAAGGTGTATACCGGAGCACGAGCAGCAGGACATTCTTCGACAATGTCATGATAGTCCCTATGGAGGACATCATGCCGGTGAAAGAACCGCACATAAAGTTTTACAATCAGGTTTTTATTGGCCTACTCTCTTTAAGGACGCCCGAAGGTACGTTCTATCTTGTGATAAGTTTCAGAGAGTTGGTAAAATTAGCAGGAGAAATGAGATGCCTATGAATTACTCACTAGTGATCGAACCTTTCGATTGCTGGGGTTTTGATTTTATGGGTCCTTTTCCTCCTTCACACAAGTACACACACATCTTAGTTGCTGTTGATTATGTAACCAAGTGGGTTGAAGCAATCCCCACTGAGAGTGCTGATCACAAGACATCTTTGAAAATTCTCAAAGATGTAATTTTTCCTAGGTTTGGAGTACCAAGGTCACACTTCACGCATGGAGCTTTTAGGAAAGCTCTAGCCAAGTACGATGTCAATCATAGGATTGCATCACCGTACCACCCTCAAACTAGTGGGAAAGTTGAGCTCACCAATAGGGAGATCAAGTTGATCTTGCAGAAAACAGTAAGCAGTTCTAGAAAGGACTGGTCAAAGAAGTTAGGAGATGCTTTGTGGGCGTATAGGACTGCTTACAAAAACCCCATGGGCATGTCTCCGTATAAGATGGTCTATGGCAAGGCTTGCCATTTACCATTAGAGTTAGAGCATAAAGCTTTCTGGGCTGTCAGAGAGCTGAATGCTGAACCAAAGTTAGCTGGTGAAAAGCGTCTCATGAACTTGACTTGTCTAGATGAGTGGAGAAGTGAAGGTTACGAGAGCGCTAAAATGTTCAAGGAAAAGGTAAAGAAGTGGCACGATAAAAGAATTCTGAAACGTGAATTTAATATTGGTGATAAAGTTTTGTTGTTTAGATCTCCTTTCAGGTTTTCTCCAGGTAAACTACTTTCCAGATGGGAAGGACCTTTTCATATCGAAGAAGTATATCGGTCGGGTGCAATCAAGATCAATAATTTCGAAGGCACCAAACCTCAAGTTGTGAATGGACAAAGACTCAAACATTATATGGAAGGTGATCCAATCAATGTGGATGCAAACATGATATACAAGTACTCATGAAGAACATGTTGCAGCCCAGTTTCAGACTCCGGCAGGAGTAGAATTAGAAAAGGTATGAATTATGGTAAGAAAACACCGCGAACGTCAATAAAAGTTAACTTTTCAGAGTTTTTGCGAAATTAGGTAAATTCCAAGCCCGAGTGGAGCCGGAGAGGAGCTCTAGGGAGGCCAGGAGGCCCCCTGGCGCGACCCCACTCCTGGCCGCGCCGGGCACCCTCCTGGCTGCCCTGGACTCCGCCTCTAACTCCACCTAGGCTTGAAACCTTCCTTCTGTCGCAGAAATTTTTGCTATATATTTGCCCGGATAGTCCCGGCACCGTATCTCTCGATTTCACGTCTTTTCTTTCTCGGTCTGTTTCTGCCAGGAAAACTTTCAGCATATCTAGGTGCCATGGCTTCTCCAAGTTCCCCCAAGGACAAGTTCGTCGTCAACGTCATCAACCCTTATCTCGCAGAGGTGAAGAAGCACCCCCAGGTCCTTCGTGTGGAGGACGGTGTCCTCCGCAAGGAAGATCTGGAGGGACTATCAAAGAGGGGAGCACCGAAGATCGGCTGAAGGAGATGGAACATGAGGTCTTCAAGTTCAAGAAGATGGTGGAGCGCGGTGTTGAAGATAATTTCGACATCATGAACAAGATCGAGGCTTCCCACAAGAAGGAGATGAAGGATATGTGGTCAAGTTTGGCCGCATTGGAAGAAAAAGTTTATGAACTCCAATCACAGATCTATGATCTGCAGAACCAGAACTGTGAGTATGAACTAAAGTTTCTGCGCATGGGTTTAGGTGCTGAGTGCAGGATCTTGGAGACGGGAATGTCCTTCGAGACTGGAGAACAGCTGCCATGGAAGCGCTTCGCCAAGCAGTACCTGACTGAGAAGAACAAGAATGAGGAGTAAAACTCCTCGGGTAATGGCACCCCTTTAGCTTGTTCCAAGCTTGTGGGAGTGCCCGGTATCTTTATCTTTATCTTTTTCTTTAGGAGTCAAGTAGAGTTGTATCATGTCTAGGGAGGTCACTTTATGAAATAGGTGTTGCTTTGAGGTCTATCACTCCTCTCGTGGAGAGCTTTGTATCCGTGAGTGTGGAGTCGTCTATGAAGGAATATTAATGAGAAGTCTATTGGTTTCTTCGCTGCACTTGGTATCCTCTTCACGCAATCGACATTATGAGCTGATTCTTATGGGGAGTATTGACCTTATATCAGGTATGGCTTCGAAAACTTTATTTAATCTTGGCAAGTATAGCTTTGGTCATAACAACAAGCATGTTTTTCTCAAAGTAGCGACATAGACAAAACCTTTGTGTTATTATGCTTGAAGTGTTATGTTGACAAGGAAGACAACTTGATGTTTCATGCTAGTTTTAATGTTTATGCTTTGTATTGCTTGCATCTAAGTTGTCATCAATTGTCTGCTCTCTCAAAGCCTTGCTAGCCAAAAATCTGTACTAAGCGGAATTCTGCTTGTACTTCCATACCTTGAAACCAACTTCTTCCACTTGAGTCCACCATACCTTCCTACTTGTGGTATTCCACTACCACTCCTAAAGTATATAATTTATGTGCTATCTTTAGATGTTCAAAATCTTCTGTTTTGTGCCGCTGATTCAGCTCATGAGGAAGTGGTGGGTGACCCATGATATTCTGAATTTGGACAAGTTTTATCTTGGGATTGCATGTCTAATCTGTAAACCCCTAATACGAGAAGGGACTGGCATGAGTGCCCAGCTCGTAAAAGATAAATACTAACACACAAGTTCCTTCGCCCTTTTACGAGTGATAAACAAAGGAATCCAAGGGGATGTGATCGTCCCCACATGGGATCCGTTCCTCGAAACTTGTCCAAATCATGAAGTGAGTGAGTTATCTATCAGCAGTCGTTGACGGATCATGCACCTCCCAAAAGTTTTTTTTATTCTGTTTGATCTAGAGATGGCACATAAGTTTTCCCTGCTTACCCTTTTGCACGGGGGTTATCTTTTATTTTGTGCTGAGTCAGTCCTTCCTACTTCCTTCCTTTCTTGAGAGAGAACAAACATTTGATGTTGATCAAGATGCTTGCATATAAAGTTGCATTGAAATCTAGCATGTTACATCTTTGTTGACATTATCTTTTGATAAGTGAGTTGTTTGCAAAAGCTAATGCTTAGTAAACATCTTCCTTTGTGTTGACATGTGCACTTCTTGATTAATAGCATGTTCTTTCAAAAGCTTCAACTGTTCCATTATAAGTGAAAGAACAAAAGTAAAAGTTATTAGTTGTTCCTTGACCAAGGCTATGTTTGTCATGATTTGATGAGTTTTCCATGTCCTACTTTGTTATAACTGTTACTACCTTCTCATAAGGACCTTATGAGTTGAGGTTGCTGTTGAGGATGTTTAAGTTTGGTGAGGAATCTTGATGCTTCTTGTTCGTATTCTTTTATCGACACTTCACTCTATAAACTTGTGGATAGGTTTACCGAGCTCAGCAATCGCTTGGGGACAAGCGAGGTCTAAGCTTGGGGGAGTTGATACGTCCAAAAAGCATCACTGTTTTATATTGTGATTTCACCCTATTCATTGATATATTCCACTTTAAAGTATTGTTCTTATGTTGTTTTGGATTATTTTACACAGTTTACAACTTTCCGGTGCCGAAGCAACAGAACCAGAATTCAGCGGTAAAAAGTGGATACCAAGTTGCTGAATCAGATCAAGTCCAAATGCGATGAAATTTTACGGGGAGCATTTTTATGAAGATTGACTGGGGATCACCGAAGAGGAGGTGAGGGGATCCACAACGCAGTGTGACGCCTCCAAAATCAATCCGTGTACAGTAATCATACACGCAGGGTACACGGCTGAGATTAGGGTGCCACGGTGAGAATATCACAGCACAACACTAAACACAAAAGGATAAACAAATATGTTACAATAGAGGGGGGTCACGAGGACCCGAATACATAAGTCATACAAGCAATATTATCTGAGTACAGACATAGTTAGTCAAGTTTTGCCTTAAGAAGGCTAGCACAAATCACATCAGAGATATAGATCGAAAAGGCGAGGCCTCCTGCCTGGGATCCACCGAACTACTCCTGGTCAATGGGGAACTCGACGTCGTAGTAGTCGCCTCCGGGGTACTCCTGCTCCTGGGCCCAACGTCGGCTGCAGCGGCCGGTCGGGCAAAGCAAAAAAGGGGAAATAAAGCAAAGGTGAGTATCTAGCATACCCGCGAGTCTTACGTCCGCTACTAATCATTATGCATTGTATCAACGGAAATAAGAGGCTGTATATAGTGGACTGAAAGACAGAAATCCAGAGCAAGGGTAGGAAGCTAGGCCTAACGAAGACTAGCATCTTCCGACGATGTCTTGCAGCATGAGGTAAGAATCAGCCAACAGTTTATATAAAGCATAAAGTAATAATGCAGCAGAAGTTGCTGCAACATTGTATAATAATAAGTTGTAATAATTAACAATGCCTCCGAGTTCACCTCCTCGACATCCCCGCGAGGAAGAAAACCCGGAACCATACAGTTTAATAATAATAGTTTGTAGTGGTAAGATCTAGCTTCAGCATAAAGCGTCCTGTTACCGTGGACACGGCTATTCATATAGATTAATCTTCCCTGCAGGGGTGCACTTGTGTTACGCTACACACACGGATCTCCAGGGTGGCGGGAACCTTGTTAGGGAACGCTCCATCGAGGCTATCCGACACTTCATAGCCCATCTTTCAAACTCAACAGAGAGGTCATCCGCCGGACTATATCCTATGTACGCGGAGCTTTGGACCCTAACCCCGACGTACTCCTGCACGGTGCGAGGCTGGCCGGTGAAGTTAAAGGAAATACAAATAAGACACCACCGCGCGAGCAAATAAGACAACACCACTTCCCGGCGCAGGCCGCGGTACTGCTGAAATCTGAAGAGTCCTCGGACGACACTACGAAGCAGAGGAGCCCATAACTCGTAATTCCCACGGGTAGGTAGTGCGTACATGGCATATAGCCAACTCAAGACATTCACTGAACCATTTAGCATTTTATCAACCTGCGTGACAACCGTTATCGTTGCCTCAACTTAACTGACCCGCGGACAACGACAGCAGCCAGGACCACCAGTACATCGGTGCCTGCCCTGTCGTCCCACCAAGTCACTGCGGTTACCAACAAGGTGAACCGTCTCCTTACCTTGTCTCGCGTGTGCTCCTGGAGGAGCTCGAATTTCGTAGTTTGGTAACTCTCGCGGCCAACGATCAGGGGCCAAGCACACCGGTACACTAGTCGTACCCTCCTTGTCGTCCCGTCGCAATACCTCTCACGGGCACCGTTGGGTCGCCCGACTTCTTACCGGAAGGACAACTGTTGCTCAGGTACCTAGAGCGGCTATACAGAGTCAGCAACGAGTGGAGTACAAGGATTACTCCTTGATAGCTCACACTTGATGGTGGCTCGGCAGAGCTGAGCTAGGGGGCCTGAGGCGGTGTCTGCATTGTAACGTACCTGTGCAGTTATAATATTTGTATCCGCGTTCACTCCCCTGAGTGAACATGACCCTCTATCTAATCCTAGCTAACAATGCGCAGGGCTCACTGCTGAATAATGCATATTAATAATAAGCAGCATAGGATAAAAGAGATACATCAAGGGGCGACAAAAACAGGCTATGCAATTGAATAGGATTGTAATCGTAGCAGCAACAGTAACAATGCCTAGTGCAAGAAAGTACGGAAAGGTAGGCGATATCTGGGGAAGAGAATGGATCTGCTTGCCTGGAAGCTCGACGGTAGGGGTAGGGTTGTTGACGAAGTAGTCGTACTCAGCAGCGGTGTAGTCGACGGCAGCAGCGGGGTCTACCAGAGATTAAGGGGGGAAGAAACAGTAAATAAAAAGCAAGCATATACAAACAGATGCATGACATGACAGATGAAAGTTAACGGGGTTCTAACACAGTGCTATGCACGTTGCTCGGAACGGAAATTCATCCGGGGATGAACTGTCAGCTCCGGGTGATTATCGGACAAGGTGTCCGGAGGGGGAAGGATCAAGCCGGAGGTGTCGTGGGTACCGGACAAACATAAGGGGGGTGTATCCGTGCTAGTTGATCTATTCCGAGAAACATTCGTGTTCGGAATAAATTCATCCGGGCACTCTAACAGTACCGGGCAATTTATCGGACTACCGGTCCGGAGGGGGACGGTTCGATGTTCGTTGTGTTAGAGGGGTGTGATAGACATACGGATAGCGTATTCGTATTCTTTATATTTTTTTGATCAATTTTTATATACAAATTATTTTCATCGGAGTTACGGTTTAAAAGATATTAAATTTCTAATATTTAAATCATTTAAATCAATTTTTTGAATTGCTTTTATTATTAAAATCCAACCTTAACCAAAATCTTATCCACAACAGTGCTGATAGGGTGGACCCACATGTCATACACAGAGGCATTTAACTCATTTTATTTAAATCAAAATTATCAGAGGGCCCACATGTCATACTCAGCACTGGTAAATCTATTTATTTTAGTAGCTTACAGCTGGGGCCCATGTGTAAGTGGCACAGAGCTAACTAATCAGTTTTGTTTATTTAAAAGGGCCAGGGGCCACTGTCATTGACACCATTTAATTAACAGAGAGGTATTTAGCTTAATAAACGTTTAATAGAGCCCGGCCCCACAGGACAGAGACTCAAAAAAGGGGGGGGGTTAGGTTCCCAGGCGCCCACGCCATGGTCCCCGGCGATGAACAGGGGACGCCGGCGAGGTCTACGGCCGGTACCGACGACCCAAACGCGCGCGGAGGGGGAAAATTGAAGGCGGGGTTCGTCGTGCGCCTACTGGGGGTGACTGGGGAGGCTGGGGAGGCCGGAGCCGAGCTCCCCGCCATTAATGGCGGAGGCCGGAGCTCTGCAAGGTTGCGGCAGTGCTACGGTGCTCGATTTCGAGCGCGAGAAGGGGAAAAATGTCGGGGGGGGGGGGGCTCACAGCGAGTCGGTAGAGGTGCGCAGCGGGCTCGGGGGCGCGAGGATGACGGTGAATTTGTCGCCGGAAGCCGGCGGCCGTGGTGGGCAGGACGACGCGATTTGGGCGACGTAGTGGACCCCGGCTCGAGCTGGGGGTTGGGATGGCGTGCAGGAGCACGACGGAGGTCCCGGACATGCGCCCATGGCTCGCGGAGCACGGTGGCTGCGTCGCCGACGGCGGCCATGGCGAGCAGAGCTCGGGCCCGAACGAGACTGAGAAAAAGGAGGCGAGGGAGGGGAAAAAGGGGCTCGGTCCAGTTTTTGCGGGGGCAACCTCGATCTAGGGCTACAGGGAGGTGTGGGGGCCTTCTTATCCTCCATGGGGAAGCAGGTGGGAGAGGGGGGCCGGCGCCCTGCTCCCTGCGCCATGGCGCTGTGCATGGTGGGGGAGGGGGAACAGGGAGAAGGGGTGGGCTGGGGGGTTGGGCCCGGGGTGGGCCTGCGCCCTAGGCGGGTTTTAGGGGTTTTTTAATTTTTCCTTTCTTTTTCTTTTTGTTCTCTCGGTTTGTATTTAGTTTAATGTATTTTATATTTTTATTCAACTTCGAATTTATTGAAAAATTATTGTTACACAATAGAAAACTATTATAAAAAGCATGGACCAGAACTAAAATCATTTAAGTTTTATTTAAACCATAACCCATTAAATTGAGCTATTATGGCTAGTGGTTATATTTATCAGCAATATTTAAATAGGTTAATAAAATATCATTTCTATTTTCATATGACCTACTGATTAATAAGTACTTAATAAAATTGGGTTCACAATTTTTAGTCCATTTAAAATTTCCACTTGTTTATTAAAATTTCATGGCAATTTAATAATTCCTAACTATTGTTTTTATTTTAAATATTACTCCTATACCATTTTAATAAAACCCTAAACACTTAAGGTGACCTACTGATTATTTGCAACTATTAAAAGTGGTTGCATTACTTAGGGTTTACTATAACTTTCATTTCCATTTTGAAATCAATAGAAATTTTGATAACCCAACATTGGTTCCATAATCATCATGGCCTTGGGATCATTCAAATGACCAGGGGGATTTGGCTTAACCAAGATCAGGGTGATGGACATGCATCCACCATTCTTGGAGAAAACTTATAATCTGAATTTTTTATCAGGGTGAGAATCTGACAGAGCCATGATCAAGGTGATCATGGCTTGATCATCAACAGTAATGAGCCTTAAATAGTGGAATCATTGTAGTGATTACTGAACTGGGTCTGAGGGTGTTACACGCAGCAAAAAGGGTTCCTAGCGCGCCCCCCCTCCTGGCCGAACCAGGCACCCTCCTGGGTGCCTGGTGGCCCCCCTCGGTGCCCCCTTTCGCCTATATAAACCCCCTGGGGTGGAAACCCCTAAACAAGAGTCGTTTCCGTGTTTCGCCGCCGCCACGGGGCGGAAACCTACAGAGGAGAAAAGCCATCTCCGGCGGGCAGATTCCGCCGGGGAGATCACCTCCCGGAAGGGGAGATCGTCGCCATCATCATAATCATCGTCACTGGCATCATCGAGATCATCATCAACATCATCCCCAACATCAGCACCATCTCCATCTCCATCCCATCTCATCTCACAATTGCAACTTGTGTTGTAATCCATACTATCTATCCTCTCTACTCTTTTTGGTGTTGATTACTACTTTGTGGTGAATGCTATTGAGTTTTGTTGGAGAAATATCATTGTGTCCAGATTGTTTATCACCCATCTATCACCTCTGATCATGATCTCTTTTAAGTATTGTGAGTAGTTACTTTAGTTCTTGAGAACATGGGAGAAGTCTAGTTGTTAGTAGTCATATGATGTTGAAGTATTATGTGTTGTTTGAAACTTAAGTTGTGTTGTTATTTCTCTAGTGGTGTTATGTGAGTCGAACACATAACACTTCACCTTTCATGGGCCTAGAGGAATACATTGTGCACAAAGGATTCTTATGGTGGGTTGCCGGAGTGACAGAAACCTGAACCCCAGTTCGCAGACTTTCGCACAAGGGAGTTATGGATCCTTGATCGTAATGCTATGGTTAGGCTTATGCCTTAATTACTACCTTGTATTTGCGGATGCTTGCAAGGTGTGTAATCATAAGAGTACACTTATCTTAGTCTAGAAGGTGTACTAGCATTGATCCACCCACCGACACTTATCAACACGATACATATTACTTGGCGGAGTATGGTGAAAGTGACTTGACTATCTCTCCCGTGTTTTCTCGAGAACGCTTTAGCTTTTATAAGTTAAGTTCCTAGGCTTATCCTTGTGAAAGGATTGGGCCACTTGCTACTCCTCAATTACCCTGTTTACTTTGCCTGTCTTTTACTTTTCTGTTGCTTAAACCAAAAACTCCTAAATATTTACCTTTGAGTGTTTGCAGCCCTTTCCTTATCCAGTATCACTTATCAACACCTTCTGCTCCTCGTGGGATCGATACTCTTATTTATCGAAAAGCTACAATTGATCCCCTGGACTTGTGGGTTATCAAGAATCGTTTATTAGCGCGGTTAGCAAGGAAGGCAACCCAACTAAACCTCTTAACTTCTCCGCCATCAGCATCCCCAAGCTTAGACGCTTGAGTCTCCTTGAATATTTCTTGGGGATGCATGGAGGCATCCCCAAGCTTGAGCGCTTGACACTCCTGAATCTTCTTTCATCATCTTCCCTCGCACACTTGAAAACTCCCTTCATACATAACTCATCATAGTCTGATTAGCGAGGTTAGTACCCATATAAAATAATTTTTTCTCTACTGGAAATAAAGATATTCTTGAAGAGCTACTGTTTCTAAAGATTTCCAAAAAGTTTTTTCAAAGAAAAAGAAAGATTAAGTTTTGCAAAACGAAGAAAAGGCAAAACAGGACAGAATTTGTGAAAAACAGACCAGCAGGTAGTAAAGAATTTTTTGGGGATACTTCCGCAACTCAAATAAAAAACTCAGTACATACGAAAGTTCCGTAACTGTATAGAGCACGCTGTGTAAAAAATTCAGCTCAAAAAGATGAACTGGGATTTTTCTCTGATTTTTCTAGTCACGAGGACAGAATCTGTTTTCTGGACAGCATGTCACAACTTTCACTTCCCTTGTCATATGAGGCTATAAACGGCACAACGCTTGAAAAGTAAAGATACAATAATGTTGCTACAATATTAAAAATCATCAAGACCACTAAAAACAGAAGAAAAACAAAAAGGAAATCCTAAATTCGTTGCGGGCTGCCTCCCGAAAGCGCTTCTTTAAAGCCATTAGCTAGGCTTAAAGATTACAGAAGATGCTCTCACAAGAATAAGAATTTTGAAGCAAAAGAGAGAATCAAGAAGCAAATATGAAACACATTTAAGCCTAACCCACTTCCTATGCATAGGCATCTTGTAAGAAAATAAATCAAAGAAGCACAAAGTGACATGCATAGGAAGGTGGAACAAGAACAACTTCGAAAGTTTCAGTTTATAGAGAGGTGTTTTTGTCACATGGAAGTTTCTATAACCAAAATTTCCTCTCTCAAAGTAATTTTTAGTAGTATCATGAACAACATCAAGAATATAACTATCATATAAATCATATTGTTCATGACCTACAAGCACACATGTATTGTTTTCAACACGGTTTTTAGGATCATAAGATAAATGAAACCAATCACATTGAGCCTTGATAAGAGCACAATTCTCCGGAATACGAGTTTGAGATTTAAAAAAGATAATAGGACAATCAAGTGTGGGTGCAATAGAAAAAATTTCATGCTTAACATGAGGAACTATAGCAAGTTCATCTTCGCAAGCATAATCCATATTGGCATCATGGCTATAAGCATAGAAGGCATCAACTTCATCAAAAAGGGATATTTCAAAAGAATCCATGGGATCATAACACTCATATAAGGTAAGAGTCAAAGAGTTACTCTCATTAGAAGGTAGACGTGGATGGCTCCATTCTTCCTCCTTTTGTTCGTCACTCTCCTCCTCTTTTTCATCTAAGGAGCTTTTAGGTTCAACAATTTCTTCTTCCATAGAGTCTTGCAAATCATTAGTCTCTTCCTTTGGGGGAGAGATTCTCTCAAGATGATCAGTAATATAATAATTCGCATCGTAATTTTCCAAACAATAGTTAAGTATAGCAAGACTCTCAGATTTGTAAGGGGCATCATCAATATTTTTAAGAAGAGAAGTAATTTCATAGGCACCCTTATAAGCAACAAATTCTTCTATTTGCTCTGCATCATCAAAATCATAATTCCTCTTAGCATAAGAAGCTAAGGTTTCATCATCATTGTACTCACATTGGAAAGCAAGGTTTTTGTGCCTCATAAAGAAACAAGATTCATCCCTGCAGAAAGATATATTATATATTGAGCACAAGTTTCTAGCATAGTCATGCAACTGGTGTATTTTTTTCCATAAGTGTATCCCCTTTTGAGACAAGCGGTGTTCCTTGTACCACTTTTGTTGATCCTCGGTAAATCGTCCATGCCAATAAGATCTGGTTTCAAAGAAGTCAGACATTGATTGGCAAGTAAGGAACTAGACATAATCTATTTTTTGGATTTTTGATAAAGGACACTGATGCAAAAACTGAAAAGTAAACAAACAAGACTAAAAAGAAAAGATAAAAGATAGTGGTCAACTCCCCTATCTTGAAGAGTGGAGTCCTCGGCAACGGCGCCAAAAATTGCTTTGATGATACGAGAGTTTAATTCTCGCCCCTCGTTGGTTTACCCAAAGTGGAAGGTGAGATGTAGCGTAGCGGCAAATTTCCCTTAGCGAAGATGATAAGGTTGAATGTCGAACCAATAGGACTCCAGCAGATACAAGAAGGTGGTGAAGTGAACAATGGCGCCGTTCACAACCTAAGGTTGCTTACTTCACCTGGACCTGCACACACAACAAATAACTTTGCTTCCCAACGAGTACAGAGGAGTTGTCAATTCCGCCGGCCTTGTTGTTTACAAAGGATAAAACGCACGGGATAATAATGATAGTGATAGCAACGGAAAAATAAGTACTGAAAGTAAATTGAAGGTGTAAAGAGTATTGGAAATATGGACCGGGGTCCTATGATGTTCACTAGTGATGTATCTCTCCCAAAAGATGATAAAAGAACCATGCGAGGTATACAAATTATAGCTGGGCAATTGACAGGACTATGTGCGCAAACCAATGCTAATTATGCTATAAAGAAAGGAAGAGGCTCAAAAGCTTGGGCGGTACGCCAAATCAAGTAGACCGAAATCCATCTGCATCTACCTACTAATCATCCACCTTGAGATATCTATCTAGAACATCTCGCTGGTATTAAGTTGCGAATCCCACCCAAAGTGTAAACTCAAAGCAACATACAACTGCATTAAAGAACTTTGCGTAAAGTAAACAATCGTTGCACCCGCAAGTACAAGAGCCGTTGTTTTCCCCCTTGTGGCAACAATACATCCCCTAGACTCATGTTTCTGTCACTCAAGCTAGACATCAGGGGCATGAACCCACAATCATGCATAATGCTCCCTCTTGGAGTCACTACCTACTACTTGGCCAAAGCAATAAACAACAACGGAGAACATGCAAGAATTACTCAAGAACATAAATATAAAAGAGGAGCATCTAATGTATTAATCAAACACAATCTGAACATAATCTCATAATCCATCGGATCCCAGCAAACTCAGCATAGCAACAACAGAAATATTACATAAGTGCCTCGATCATGTAGGGCAGCTCACGAGGTCTAATCGATGAAGAACAAAGAGGGGAGGAGAACATCACATAGCTACTGATCATAGATCCACGGTCCAAGGTGGACTACTCACGGTTCATCCGGGAAGTGTCCATGGTGGTGGAGAAGCTCCCGGATGTGATTCCTCCCTCCGGCAGGGTGCCGGGAAGAGGTCTTCTGGTGCTCCCGATCTTGGAAGCGCGACGGCAGCGGAACAGAGGAGAGATCATGAAGTAGGGTTCCTCTTTCGGGGTTTTTGCGTCACGGGGAATAAATAGGCGAAGGGGGAAGCCAAGGGGGCCACCAGGGGTCCAGGCGGCCCCCTGGCACGGCTCCATCCTGGGGCGCGCTGGGAGGGCGCCTGGGGCCCTGGTGGGTCCCCTCTGGCCCCCTTGGTGATTCCTGAAGCTTCCTGCACGCTGATTTTTATTGGATTTTCCCGAATTTTTGGAGCACTTTTTATATGGGGGAAACCTGAAATAGAAAAACAGCAGAAAACATGAACTGGCACTTGGGTGCATTGAGTTAATAGGTTAGTCCAAATATGATAAAAAATGTGTGGAAGTCCATCAATAACATAGAAATATCACACAAAATAGGCATGGAGCAAGCAGAAATTATAGATATGTTTTGGATGTATCATGCCCTCGCCGGCGGCGAGCAAGAGCACGACGGCGACCACACCGAGGTGGTGCCACGGGAGGCGCGGGCGCGCTGTTGCGTGCACGCCGGGCACGCGCAGAGCGCGACCAGGGTGGACATGGATGCGCACAGGGAGGGGGCATGGGCACGGCGAGCATGGCCTCTGGCCATGGTGGCACAACGGCGGCCCGAGTACGGCAGGGGGCACTCACGGCAGGCTGAAGAGGAGGTGCTCAGGCGTGATGAGGAGGGTCGGGGTTGAGAAATTTAGCGCGGCTGCGACCACCGGAACCAAAGACGACGACGAGCTTAGGGGAGAGTCTGCAGCGAGCTCATCTCAAATCAACACGCGTGGCTGACGAAGACGAGCTCCACGGGGCTCCTGGACATGCCCTTAGAGCTCGAGGTGGCTTCGGGCCGCGTCAATGGTGCACGGCAGCGACGACGTTCGCGGAGAGCAAGGGCACAGAGGGAGGCGCGAGGGGGAGGCGGCGCGGGCAAGATCTAAAGGGGGCTAGGATTTGCGGGAGGGGGCTGCAGTGGCCTTGGGGTCTTATCCCCGCCTGTCACCGGAGGATGGACGCCACGACGTGCCCACGGTGTGGCCGGCCGTGGGATGGCAACCACGACCTCCCCGTGAAGAGGAAGGGGATGGGTGGGGGTTTGGGCTGGGGAGGAGGTGGGCTTGGCCCAGTGGGAGGGGGGAGATGGGCCTTGCCTAGTGCGATTTTTTGTTCTTTTGTATTTTCTTGCCTGCCAATAAATCTGCTGATCTGTTTTAATTTTGTTTGCCACGAAATGATTTTTATTAAAGATGAAACCTGTTTGTATAATTGTGTTGCCACTTGAAGAGATGCCACAATTTTTTTGGTGTTTTTATAAATTCATTTGATAATCCTTTTGAATATGCAACTAGTAAATGGGGTTGTTTTGCTACTGGTTTGAATTGATTGTAATATTTATTTATTGCAATAAATACTCAAGGTTGGTTTAACTTGGTCCACTGATTTTTAGGTATTTAACAAAATTGGTGGCACAATTTTTGGTCAAGATTTTATTTGCCACAATATTTTAATATCAAGCAAAAAGGGTTTTTGGATATGATCAAATGCCATGATGATCAAGGCACGATTTGGAACAGTAATTGCCATTAACTAAATGATTACTGTTACATGAAACTGAGGGTGTTACAAATCTCCCCCACCACAAGAATTCTCGTCCCGAGAATTTAAGCGGTAGAGGGGAAAAGATCTGGTTATTCTTCACGAAGACGATCTTCACGTTCCCAAGTGGCTTCGTCTTCAGAATGATTCGATCACTGAAATTTGAGGAACTTGATTGCCTTGTTGCGGGTTCGACGTTTAGACTGATCAAGAATGCGGCTCAGATGTTCTTGATATGACAAGTCCTTTTGCAATTCCAGCATTTCATGATCCACTGCTCGGATAGGATCCTTGAAGCAGCGACGGAGTTGCGACACATGGAAGACATCATGAACTTGAGAGAGGTTCGATGGCAACTCCAATCGGCAAGCCACCGGGCCACTTCTGGAAAGGATGCGGAACGGACCAATGTAGCTAGGAGCTAACTTGCCTTTGATCTCGAAATGATGAGTGCCCCTCATGGGAGTGACACGGAGGTAAGCTTGGTCGCCGGGTTGATATACTATTTCCTTGTGCTTGCGGTCATAGTTGCTCTTCTGGCGGGACTAAGTAGCCTTCATGTGTTCACGGATAACGCGAACCTGATCTTCGGCATGCTGTATAATGTCCGGACGAATGAGGGTTTGTTCCCCAGTTTCTGACCAATTCAGAGGGGTTCGACACTTACGTCCATAGAGATGTTCAAAGGGTGCCATCTTCAGACTAGCTTGATAGCTATTGTTGTACGAGAATTCAGCAAATGGAAGAGATTCCTCCCATTTCTTACTGAACAAGATAAAACAAGCCCAAAGTATGTCTTCAAGCACTTGATTAACTCGTTCAACTTGTCCTTGCGACTGGGGGTGATAAGCGGTGCTGAAGTTTAGATGAGTGCACATAGCTTCCGGGAAACTATCCCAAAACCTTGAGGTGAACATGTAGCCTCAGTCTGAACTGATCTCCAACAGAATACCGTGGAGGGAAACAATTCTGGAAACATAAAAGTTTGCTAACTGACTAGAAGAGATCGTCTCCATGTGTTACAGCCTGGGGTTTTCACCCAAATTACAAAATTTGTTTGTTGCTTTATTTTTTTAATTGCTAGAATTGTTTGCAGTGTTTGGCTCGCCGATTTATTAATCGGTGAACATTCTCCTCCCTCTTTCTCGTATCGGCATGCGTGACTAAACCTTTTTCCCAAACGGCACACGACCTTTACGACACCAGGTTCCACCCGAGCACCGTCACAACTTCCGGCACAAGACCAGCCATCGCCATCAGAACGAAAAACCCTTTAATATTTAAATGGATTATTTTATTGGGCGCCGGAAAATATTCTCGGAACGGTATCGAAGTGAGGCAGGACTGACGGGCTCGCCGCACTGAGCATGTTGTTCGAGACTTTGTCCGCATCAGAGGTCCTATGGACTCCCGGCGGTAAGAAATGTATTCACCGGACGCGCGCGAGAGAGAAAACCCGAGGTTGTTTGCGTAAACCTGCAATCCAGACCAGCCTATATAAAGACCACCACTCTCCCTAGCTCTTCTAGGGTTTCCCCCTTCTAAAAATTGCAGCCACCCCCCTCTGAATTCTCAGATCTGCCCCAAATTAGCACCAAATTAGCCCAATATCAGCGGATCCCTAACCTCTAGGGCAACCAGGACCGTCAGATATGTGATCTGAGGGCCCTGGAGGGGCCACGTCGCCCCCACATCCACCTCCCAGCCTCCCAGACGAGTTCGGGCCCTGCAGGGCCAAGCTCCCCCGCCGCCGTGGGCCTGCTTGGGCCCGGACCCCGTCACCGCCAGCCCGTGGAGACGTCGACCGCCTCCAACTTCGGCACCCGCCAGCCGCCGCGCGCACCCCCTCCGGTGAGCTTGCGCCGCCCCGTACCCATCTCTCCTCCCTCTCCCCTCTCCTCACCCTCCTCCCTGCTTGGCTCGCAGGTCGCCGTCGGCCACCTCCACAACATGGCACTGCACGAGTTGAGCTCGCGGCCGCCGGGACGCCACCCCTCGCTGCATAACCCAGATCCGGCCCCTCCGCCCCACTTGCGCCCCAGGTCGGAACTTCCCTGCGCTGCCTCGGCTGCTCGCCATCTCCGGCGTAGAAGACCGGCCGCCGCCAGGCCGGATCGGGAGGAGCCCGACCTCCCAGCCGTCGCCAAGACCATGTGGGCCGGCGCGCCCACCACGGCCTGCCCCACGGCCCAGCTCCTCGCCCCGAGGCATCCCCTCGCCTAGGTGAGGCTTTCCTATCCAGCGCCCAGCCGCCAATGGGCCGAGCCCACTAGGTGAGGCCCAGGCCGCCCCTTTTTTCTGTTATTTACTTCTTTTTCTTATTTGTCTAAGTCCTGTAATTACTTCTGCTGTATTCAGTTTCGCGCGTAGTTTTGCGAGCAAACCGTAGCCCGGATGACTTCGCGCCCAAAATAAATTTTGTTCTCTGTGATGTGCTCTACCATAATGCGTTTGGGAGATAATCAATTTGAGGTCATTAGGGTGGTGCAAACTTGTGTTGAAGTGCGCACCAGGTCGTTAAGTGTTGCTGTTGTTATTTTATTGCAAGTTTGATTGACGATTGTGTGAGATCCATGAGGCCTATGCTATTGATTCTTTCTTGTATGTGTTAAGCATCATGTGTACTTCATTTAGATGCATTCCTTTTCCATGTTTACCTGCTATAGCTATTTTATTTCTTGCTCCAAAGTGGTGACCCTGATAACAGGTGCTGCTGTTTATATAAAGTTGCTACTTTGATGCCTTGTAGTTAGTGATCCATGCCTCATATGCTTTAGCTACAATGTAATTATATGCTCCTTGTTATGTGCAATTTGATTTCATGCTTTTGTTTGTCATGATATGGTTGTTGTACATATAGTTATCAATCTACCAAAGTGCTACCCTGCTGTTTGCTGTCACATGCCCTGTTTTTCACCAAGTCCCTAGACCAGTAGTATTTTCTTCCATTTTGCATGAGCTACAATTACTTGTTCCTGATGCTCATATACATGAAACTTTGTTGCCATGCCTTCCTTGTCATGTCTACTGTAAATACATGTCCTTTTGGTGCATGTTTGCATCCTGTAGCATGTTGGTTCATTGCTCTCAAGTGTGCTACCTGATGTTGGCAGATTGTGTTCATAACTTGTATTGCTTGTATCTTTTTAACAGTAACTCCGTTAGGAGTGTTCTTTACATGTAACTTGACTAGAATTTCATGTACTTTGTGTTTATGCCATTTTTTGCTGTTGTTAACCAACCTAAAATATGGTTTAGGGAAGAACAGTACAAATTGCTTAAATTTGTCGTGGGGTACTTAGTGAATGCCATGTTTAGGATTTTGCCTCACTTAAATTGACTAGCATAGATAGTTTGCTTTATGCTTCACATCTTGCCATGTTTGTGTGATATTCCATGCTGGAGTGATATGCCATGTTAACAACCTTTGCTCATGTTGTGTAGATAAACAACTTGAACCATTCTAAATGTGCGGTATCGTCGTGTGTGACGAGTACTCCACTTAACCTGTTAGTAACCGCTCTCGACGATAGATGCGACACTGTATGTTGTCTCGTGTTGACTAATTGATGTTGTATGTTGGTGATTGCTTCGTAGTAATAGATGCTTGCTCGTTGATTGCCTTTCCAGTGTTTTCTTCTTGTGTGCTTCCGCGGGTACTTCGGAGACGTTGCGAGTTTGCGACCGACTACACCTTTAGTTTCGTCTCCTCATCAGGTAAGGGGGACCATATATCATGCTTATAACTTTCAGCTCACTTGCGCCTAGGTATAGGATAGAACGATTGCTTGATCCTACCACTTCATATTCATGCCTCTCAAATAAACCTAACAACCATGACCCCCTGATACGTCCAAAACGTATCTATAATTTCTGCTTGCTCCATGCATGTTTTGTGTGATATTGCTATGATATTGATACACTTTCATACACTTTTGATCATATTTGGACTAACCTATTAACTCAGTGCACCCCAGTGCCAGTTCCTGTTTTCTGCTGTTTTTCTATTTCAGGTTTCCCCCATATTAAAAGTGCTCCACAAAATCAGGAAAATCAGATAAAAATCAGCGTTCCGGAAGCTTCCGGATTCACCGAAGAAGGGCCAAAGGGGCCCCACCTGGTGCCTAGGCGGCCAGTGGGCGCGGCCCAGGGCTTGGCCGCGCCGGGAGGCCGCCTAGGCGACTGGTGGCCCCCCTGGTGCCCCCCTTTGGCTCCTATTTATTCTCCCGTCGCGAAAACCCTGATTCCAGACCCCTTTTCCCCAGAAGCAATTCCGATCTCCGCCGCCATCGCCGACAAGCTTCGGGGGACCAGAATTCCTGTGACGGCACCCTGCCGGGACGGGGAAGTGCCCCCGGATTCATCTCCATCGACGTTGCTTCCTCCCTCCATGATGCGGGATTAGTTCCTCCCCGGGGCTAGCTATGTGGTCAATTCTCTCTCCCATGATGTGATCTTCGTTGTGATCATAGGCTATGTTAATCTAGGGTGATCCCGTGATATTTCTCCTTCCTCTATGTATTGGATTGATGTACTCACTTGATCTTATCTAGTATAATTCCCGAGACCATGGTGACAGCGGTCTATTGGACATGGGTTAGAAGAATATTTTCATGAGTGATTTCCTATTTTGTGTGTTGATTGAAGATTGAGAGTCTCTTGGTGGTTGTCTTCGACTATCCTTGAGATATGTTGTGGTGATTGTGGTACTCTATTTGGATGGCCGCGGTGACATTGGGAAATCCATAGATTGAGAACTACAAACTCTGAGGTGTGCTTTTGTAGCCCTACATAATTCTCGTCCTCTCTTGACCACAAGGGAATGAACTCCGAGTACGTCTCCATTGCATGTTTTATGGAAAATATCATGTGATTAGACTATGTTAATGTTGTTGGGTGTTTCCATTAGTGAAAGTATGAAGCCTAGGCCTTGTTTCCATCATTGTTACACCGTTTGCACTCACTTTTGTTACATGTTTGCTTGCTGCACTTTTTATTACAGATTTAGAGTACTTTGTTTTGCCACACCTATCACCCATATTTTACCATCTCTTCGCCGAACTAGTGCACCTATACAACTCCTAGTTGTATTAGGTGTGTTGGGGACACAAGAGACTTTTTGTATCTTAATTGCAGGTTTGCTTGAGAGAGAACATCTTCAACCTCTACTTCCCTGAGTTCGATAAACCTTAGGTCATCCACTTGAGGGAAATTGCTGCTGTCCTACAAACCTCTGCGCTTGGAGGCCCAACATAGTCTACAAG
This sequence comes from Bromus sterilis, assembly GCA_950022295.1. Lineage (NCBI taxonomy): Eukaryota > Viridiplantae > Streptophyta > Magnoliopsida > Poales > Poaceae > Bromus > Bromus sterilis. The sequence goes on from OX465597.1 coordinate 134,819,923, forward strand.
AATAGAAGTGTGCGTAGACATCACCCCCACATCCCAACAAACCTTTGTTTGTCCATGTACCTTGCTTGCTTAACCACTGCTTAGTACGCATGCGTAGGATGCTACTTATGTTATCCTGTTACTTCCTTGGATTGGGCTATCACACTATTATATTTATTGTGGATGATGTGATGATTATAATGTTGACTATAATCGACGAAGGATGGAAGGCCTAGGCTATCCCGCCCCGATGCTTTGTTCCATTCGAGTCACCTAGGACCCTAGTTCCGGGAATTGTGTCTCTTGACGAGCGTGCCTAACTGCGTGTGGGATTTTATGGGGTCCCCTTTTCTTTCCTACCTAGCTTCAAACAGTTCTAGAGGTGGCCCAAGCTGATTTACCATTTGAAACCGTGTATGTGCTTGGTTGGGCCCCTAGCAGATTTTAAAACAAACCGCGCCAGTGGGAACATAGTTTTCCTGTTGGTCCACTTGATCAGCTAGGACCCGAAACTCAGTGAGTGCACCGGTAATCCGACCTGTGTCACCCGGAAGAGTCCGATCTGAGAGTGCGGACGGCTTTTGGATTGGGTGTCGACTCCCCAGGGTCCACCCGGAATTGTTCGTTGTTAGATAGAGGGATTATGGCGTCCGGTTCTCTCGGAACAACTCTTCAATGAGTGTCTTTAACGGGCCTGACTAAGAGATCTTGGCATGCGTGCAGAGCCTTGTAATGGGAAGTTGGTACACCCCTGCAGGGTTAAATCTTTTCGAGAAGCCGTGTCCATGGTTATGGACGACTTGAGACCTACTCCTTGTTCATATACAACAAGAACTGAGATAATATTAATAAACTTGATCAATATGTGTGTGCCTTCACTGTTTCTTCTTCGTTGGGATGCGAAGGGGAGGACAAGGATATGATAGGTGTTATGTTTGCTTAAGTAGCTGATAGCAAGACTTGTTGGAGGCGATTCCTCATCGAATAATTGGTTCTCATCTTACTCTAAATAGATCGTTAGCAACCTCATATAATGCTAGTGTGTCTGCAACCTCAACCTCTACCCCCATCGTACCGTGAGAAGTTAGTTACAAGACTTGTTGATATAGCTCACCCCTTATTTTCTCTTTTACGCACGTTATGAAAACGATCTTGGACTTCAGAGGAGCTCGACGACCCTTCTTATGGATGCCTTCATGAAGACTCGACGGCGACTAGTTAGGTGGATCCCGACGGAGAGTCTGGACCCGTGTGGTTACGAATATGGTGTGTTTTACCTTTGCCACTAGGCATTTGATTGTACTCTGTACTCAGACATGTATCTTCCGCTGATGTATTGTATTTAAGGAAGCTGTATGCCGATTGTAAGAGATGTTGTATCCTTGTAGTTTTAATGTTGTGATATCATATTGGAAATCCGGGGCACATGGCATTGTCATATGTCGCGGTGGGACCGATATGTGCTTCGTCCCCGGATCTGGATGGAAACATCTAGATCTAGAACAGTACCGCATATCGGGCCAGACACCTTGATTGGAAGAAAGTGTGCAACCTTGGAGAATCGATCGATGACGACAAAGATAGCATCATGACCCTTCTGTGATCGGGGATAACCCGTGACGAAGTTCACCTCGATCTTTTCCCACTTCCATTCAGGAATAGAAAGTGGTTGCAGAGTTCCAGCAGGTCTTTGATGTTCGGCTTTGACACGACGGAAAATGTCACATTCATCAACATAACGAGCAATGTCTTGTTTCATGTTAGACCACCAGTACCGCTGGCGAATGTCTTGGTACATCTTGGTACTACCAGGGTGAATCGACAACGGGGTATCGTGAGCTTATTTCATGACAAGCGTGGCGTAGTTCAGGTTGGGTCTGTTTATGGGGACCACTAGCCGACCCTTGAAGTACAATGTACCATCATTGGCAATAGTGAAGGATGAGGGATTTCCACTTGCGACATGCCGCTTAATCTTCAGAATGTCAGAGTCATATTTATGTGCAAACTTCATGCGGTTGTATAAGTCTGGTTCGACAACCAGGGAATTCATGTAACCCTGAGGAAAAATCTCGAGGTTCAGCTTTCGGATCTCTTCATACAGAGGTGAATGTTGTATTTGAACTTCAAGTTCACTACAGTAGGCTTTGCGGCTCAAAACATCGGCCATCACATTAGCTTTTCCAGGGGTGTAATGAATATCCATTTTGAAATCGGCTATTGTCTCGAGCCATCTTTGTTGGCGGAGATTCAGGTCTGTCTGAGTAAACAGGTACTTCAGGCTTTGGTGGTCGGTGTAGATCTCGCAACGATTACCGACGAGGTAATGACTCCACAGCTTCAATGCATAAATCACTGCTGCCAATTCGAGATCATGCGTTGGATACTTATCTTCGTGAGAACACAACTGACGAGAGCCATAAGCAATCACTTTGCGCTCTTGCATTAGAACACAGCCTAATCCTTGACAAGACGCGTCGCAATATATCACGAAGTCCTTTTTGGTATCAGGGGGAGCAAGCACTGGGGTAGAAGTGAGCTTTTCCTTGAGAGCTTGAAAACTTTCATGACATTTATCTATCCACTCGAATTTGACGCCTTTGTGAAGAAGATTAGTCAGAGCCTTGGCAATATTGGAGAAGTTCTCAACGAAATGGCGGCAATAGCTAGTGAGTCCGAGGAAACTTCTGACTTGCTTGACAGTCTTGGGAGGAGTCCAGTCAAGAATAGCCTGAATACGTTTGGGTTGACGGCATTGCCATCCTTGGAAATCACATGAACAAGGTAGGTTACTTCGGGAAGTCAGAAATCACACTTAGAATACTTAGCATAGAGTTTTTGTTCTCGAAGCTTTTCCAGTATAAGATGAAGGTGTTCGACATGTTCTTCCTCATTCTTGGAGTATACCAAGATATCATCCAGATAAACCACGATGAACTTGTCAAGATATTCCATGAATATATAGTTCATCAATCGGGAGAAAGTGGCTAGATCATTGGTTAAGCCAAAGGAAATGACAATGTACTCGTATGAACCATAATAAGTAATGAAGGCGGTCTTCAGAATATCCTCTTTACGAACCCGGATCTGATGGTAACCCAATCTCAAGTAGAGTTTCGAGAACACCATAGATCCAGCAAGTTGATCTTATAGATCGTTGATCCGAGGAAGCGAATACTTGTTCTGTATTGTTTCCTGGTTGATAGGCCGGTAATCTTGGACCAAACGATTTGTGCCATCGCTTTTCTTGACAAAGAGCGGAGATGCTCCCCATGCAGAGGAACTGGGGCGAATGAATCCTTTCTGAAGTGCCTTGTCGATTCCTCCTTAAGTTCAAGGAGTTCATGTGGCGGCATCTTGTAAGGACGCTTGGCAACAGGAATAGTGCATGGCTTCGAGTCGATGATGAATTGACCCAACCACAATGCTGAAATGGACGCCTTTTAGAGCTTTCGAACGAGACCACACGCGGAGGGCCCACACCGTAATCCCACGTGAAGGTAGTGCGTACAGGGATTTGAGGCCTTTCAAGTCATCCACTTGAACCATTAGTCGTTTTATTATTATCTCGCGGACAACCGTTATCGTTGCCTGACTAGTTAACACGATGGACAACGAACAACAGCCAGGACCACCAGTACATCGGTGCCTGCCCTGTTGTCCCGTCAAAGCTCTGCGGTTGCCGACCAGGTGAACCGTCTCTTTACCTTGTCCCGTGTGTGCTCCTGGAGGAGCTCGACTTTCGTGGTTTGGTATCTCACGGCCAACGAGCAAGGACCAGGCCCACGATGGTATCCGCCTTTCCAGCCGTCCTTATAAAATACCTCTCGCGGGCACCATTGGGTCACCCGACTCTTACCTTTAAGGACAACCGTTGTTCAGGACTCTAGGCCGGCTATACAGAGTCAACAACGAGTGGAGTACGAGGATTACTCCTCGATGTATCACACTTGATGGTGGCTCGGCAGAGCCGAGGTAGGGACCTTTGGCGGTGTCTGCTTTGTACTGTACCTGTTGCAGTTATAATTATTTGTACCCGCGTTCACTCCCAAGAGTGATCACGACCCGCTATCTAATCCTAGTTGACTAACAATGCACAGGTCTCACTGCTGAATAGTATATATGTTTCATAGGCAACATAGGATAGAGGAAGGTACATCAAGGGTTGACAATGACAGGCTATGCAATTGAATAGGATTGTAACATAGCAACAACAACAATGCCTAGTGCAAGAAATGTACGGAAAAGATAGGCGATATCCAGGGAAGGAAAATGGATCAGCTTTCCTGGAAGGTCGACAATAAATATGAAGAAAAAAATATGCAACTAGATGCATGACATGGTAGATGCAATGATAACGGTGTTCTAACGCAATGCAAAGGGTTATGCTCAGAGCGGGATTTCATCCGGGAATGAACTGCCAGCTCCGGGTGATTATCGACAGACGACTCGGAGGGGGAAAGTCTCGTGTTTGTTGTGTTAGAGGGGGTGTGGATATACGGGTAGTGTATTCTTATTTGTTGTATTTTTCTGATCAAGTTTCATGTATAAAGTCTTTGAATCTGACTTACGGTTTAAAAGATATTCAATTTCAAAGTTAAATCAATTTAAAACAATTTCTGGGTTTCTTTTATTATTTAAATACCACATTATGCAAAACAGTGTCACTGTCATGGGGGACCCACATGTAATAGGCAGTGGCATATAATTCATTTTATTTAATTTAGTGAAAACAGAGAGGACCCACATGTCATGGACTATTATCCTTTACTATTTTCATTTTAAATATAATAAGTCAGTGGGGTCCATTTTTCAATGACTTGAGTTATATTTATCAGTTTAATTTAATCCAAAGGTTAATTGAAGGGTATTTATATTTTAATTAGCATGGGGGGGGTTATTTCTCACACTAATCAGGGCATGGCCCCACAGTAAATTCAACCGTTCCCTCACCGGCGGCGAGCAAGAGCACGGCGGCGACCACGCCGAGGTGGTACCACGGGAGGCGCGGGCGCGCTGTTGCGGGCACGATGGGCACGCGCAGAGCGCGGCCAGGGTGGACACGGATGCGCACAAGGAGGGGGCATGGGCACGACGAGCACGACCTCTGGCCACGGCGGCACAGCAGCGGCCCGAGTACGGCACGACGACCACGGAGGAAGCATCAGGGGGAAGGGGGGTTCGAGGGGGCGCTCACGGCGGGCTATGGAGGAGGTGCTCGGGCGCGACGAGGAGGATCGGGGCTGAGAAATTTTGCGCGGCTGCGGCCACCGGAACCGAAGACGACGACGAGCTCGGGGTAGAGTCTGCAGCGAGCTCCATCTCAAATCAACGCGCGTGGCTGACAAAGACGAGCTCCACGGGGCTCCTGGACATGCCCTTAGAGCTCGAGGTGGCTTCGGGCCACGACAATGGCGCACGGCGACAACGACGGCTGCGGCAAGCAAGGGCACAGAGGGTGGCGCGAGGGGTAGGCGGCGCGGGGAAGATCTAAAGGGGGCTAGGGTTTGCGGGAGGGGGCTGTAGTGTCCTTTGGGTCTTATCCCCTCTGGCCACCGAAGGATGGACGCCACGGCCTCCCCGTGAACAGGAAGGGGATGGGTGGGGGTTTGGGCTGGGGAGGAGTTGGGCTTGGCCCAGTGGGAGGGGGAGATGGGCCTTGCCTTGTGCGATTTTTTGTTCTTTTGTATTTTCTTGCCTGCCAGTAAATCTGCTGATCTGTTTTAATTTGTTTGCCACCAAATGATTTTTATTAAATATGAAACCTATTTGTATAATTGTGTTTCCAGTTGGATAGATGCCACATAAAGTTTGGGGTTTTTTATAAATTCATTTGATAATCCTTTTGAATATGCAACTAGTAAATGAGGTTGTTTTGCTACTGGTTTGAATTATTTGTAATTTTTATTTATTGCAATAAATACCCAAGGTTGGTTTAACATGGTCCACTGATTTTTAGGTATTTAACAAAATTGGTGTCGTAATTTTTGGTCAATATTTTATTTGCCACAATATTTTAATGTCAAGAAAAAAGGGTTTTTGGATATGATCAAATGCCATGATGATCAAGGCATGATTTGCAAAAGTAATTTCCATTAACAAAATGATTACTGTAGTGATTACTATTACATGACACTGAGGGTGTTACACAACTCCATCGGACGCGAGACAAGGTAAGGAGTCGGGTGACCCAACGGTGCCCGCGAGAGGTATTGCGATGGGACGAGATGGTAGGAGGGTACGACCGATGTGCGGCGTGCCTGGACCTTGATCGTCGTCCGTGAGAGTTTACCCCCTGAACCAAGAAAGTCGAGTGACAAGGGGTTATGTAAGTGCATCTAGTGCCCCTTTGAGGTTTTGGAGTACTTGATGACAAAACGGTTAAGGGACTGATGTGTTTGTGAGTATACACAGGAGAACGGTCCTTGAAGAAGAGGTTAACCACCATTGTCGACCCCCGAAAATGTTGAGGAACATTGAAGAAATCGGTATATTTCCTGAAGACTGGCGAGGCGCAAAATCCTTAGGAAACAGGATCCTGAGGCATTTGGGTGATGCTGAAGAAGCCGTGCGTCATCGTGAGGCATCTCGCGCTGAAGCCAAAGTTGAAGCATAGTCTACATTAAGACTTTATACTTCTTGAGTCATAGGAAAACACCGCACTGGTGGAGTGGTTGAGTAAAATGAGTTATGTATTTCTGAGGAAGTGCTCAAATAGAAATCCTGAAGAAAACCCTGAGGAATCTTCTGCAATAGAGGTTCAGTTCCTCGGGTCTCAGAGACCTTGTTCTTCAGGACACTGTGGAATCTAACTTCGGTTGAGGATTCAGGAAACTGTTAGTGCAGTTTTCCCGAAGAAGAGAGAGAGAAAATACTTTGGACCGTGGCACTTGTTGCGTGGTTAGAGGCTAGAACATGTCTAGAAACGGTCCGAAGTGTGGGCACGATGGTAATTTTGTGCATGGGCATTTATGTCCTTTCACCTGGGTTTGCTCCGCGGCTATAAATAGCCGCCCCCAGCCCCATTTGTGGGTTGGCTTCTCCGAGAGAGAAACTGACACTTTTCATTTGAGAGCAACCCTCCTCTGCGGAACCTGAAGAACCTAAGTGAGGAAAACCACCAGCCTGAGTAGTTGAGCATTTCTGAGGAAGTCGGTTTGGGTGTTCCGAAGATTTTTACTCTTGAAGACTGTGATCTTCCAGCCGGTGTAGGAGTCATCATTCTGAGGAAGTCAAGATGCAATTGTGACTTCCCAGAGTGAACAGAGTCTGTGAAGGTTTCGGGAGTCTACCTTGAAGACTCACCTAAGTAATTGGACGAAGTCTGAGGACTTTAGTTCAAGGAGAATAAGGTGAAGACTATGTCTTCTGAGTTCAATCTCAGCCTCTCCAACCAGATGTAGAGTTGTCACAACAACTTGAACTGGTCCATCAAATCGGTGTCTTCAGTGTCCTGGTGCTATTTCTTCAAACTCTGATCTTATGTTTATGCGCTGACGACTTGTCCTGATGCCTTCCCTTCTGAGTTTCCTCAGTTCTAATTCCTCATGCATTGCATCAGTTACACTTTAGCTCTTTCGATTGAAGTTGTTTTCCATGCAATATGATGCTTTGTGGTCATGTCTACATTCTATAATGTTTCTATGCTTCTTCTTTCTGTGAGTTTCCTCAATTCTGAATTGCCTCAGTCCCAAGGAAATTGAAATTCCTCAAGAAGTTTGAAAATCTCCCATTCACCCCCCTCTGGTCGATATAATGCGCTTTAAATTGGTATCAGAGCAAGGTACTCCCTTGTTCTGTGTGATTCGGTTTAACCACCTGGAGTTTTAGTTATGTCGACCTCAGGTACAATGAACGTTGCTTCAAACTTCCACAGCTTCGACGGTACGGACTACCCGTACTGGAATAACAAGATGAGGATGCATCTTGAAGCCATTGACAAGAACCTCTGGGATATTGTTGATCAAGGCATTCCTGAAGCTACCTTGATGACTCCTCCTGATGTTGTCGACAGAAACTGTCAACTCGATGCGAAATCTCGAAGCATCGTTGGTGGCCACCTCAACAAGGCTCAGTTAAACTGTATCAGTGGTCTGGATACTGCAAATAAGATGTGGACTAGACTGTCAAAAGTCAATGAGGGAGTTTCCTCACAACAAGACTCTCGAGTTGATACACTTCGCAGTCTCTTCAACAGGTTTAAGAGGTTGGACAATGAACATGTGCAGCAAACCTTTGACAGGCTCACTGATATATCAAATGAGCTTCAAGCACTTGGTGCCACTGATATCACAGATCACGAAGTGGTGAAGAAACTACTGAGGTCTCTGGATGACTCATTTGAGTTTTTATCACTGATGATTCAAGAACGTCCTGACTTCAAGACTCTCGATCCTGCCAACATCCTTGAGCGTCTCGATGCTCATGAACTGAAGCTTTCTGAGAAACGAGACTTATATAGATCCACCCCAAAAGTCCGCACGCTAAAAGCTAAGGCACGAAAGGTATCCTCTGATGAAGAATCTGAGGCTGACTCTGATGATCCTGAAACTCTCAATCGAGAATTGGCTCTCCTCACCAGAAAGTTCCAAAAGTTCACTAAGAAGAATTGTTTCGGAAATTCCTCAAGATCTACCTCAAGAAGAAACAGAGATGATGACTTTGTTGAGGCAAGAAAAAGAGTCTGCCACAAATGCAAGAAACCTGGCCATTACGTCGCTGAATGTCCTCTTTGGGAAAAGGAAGCTAAGTGTGACGCCCCCGAAATTAGACCATGTACAGTAACAATACACGCAAGGTACACGATCAAGATCAGGGACTCACGGTAAGATATCACAACACAACTCCACAAATAAAATAATCCAAGCTGTTTAAATACAAGCCAGGGGCCACGAGGGCTCGAATACAACAGCTAGAGAGCACAAATTTAGAGGAAGCAATAGTATCTGAGTACAAACACAATAATACAAGGTTGCCTTAAGAAGGCTAGCACAAATAACATCAGATCAAAAAGGCGAGGCCTCCTGCCTGGGAACCTCCAAACTACTTCTGGTCAACGGGGGACTCGACGTCGTAGAAGGCATCGGTGATCTTCATGTTGTGGTGGTCGGCATCGGGGATCTCCTGCTCCTGGACTCCAACGTCGACTGCAGGGCCGATCAGGAAAAACAAAAAGGGGGAAATAAAGCAAGGGTGAGTATCTAGCATACCCGCGAGTCTTACATCCGCTACTAAGCATTTATCCATTTGTATCAAATGGAAAGGGGTGGCTATATATAGTGGACTGCAAGGTAGAAATCAGAATAAGGGTAAGAAGCTAGGCCTATCGAAGACTAGCATCTTCTGACGAGTATTGCAGCACAATAAGAGAATAGTCCACAGTTCATATAAAGCATAAAGTAACAATGCAGCAGAAGTTGCTGCAGCATTGCATAACAGTAAGTTGTAATGATTAACAATAATAATGCGTGTGAGTTCCCTTCCTCGACTTCCCTGCGAGGAAGAAGACCCGGAACCATACAGTTTAATAGTAGTAGTTTGTAGTGGTAGGATCCAGCTTCAACATAAAGTGTCCTGTTACCGTGGACAAGGCTATTTGAACAGATTAAACTCCCTGCAGGGGTGCACTACTGTTTAGCCTGCACACTCGGATCTCCAGGGTGGCGGACACCTTGTTAGGGAATGCTCCACCAAAGCTATCCGACACGGCGCAGCCCATCCTAGGCTCAACAGAGAGGTCATCCGTCGGACAATATCCCATGCTCTCAGGAGTGTAGGTCCCTCACCCTTCCACGCTCCTGCACGGTGCGAGCCTGGCCGGTGAAGCAAAAGAAAATCCAAATACACCGTCCGGACGAAGAAGACACACCACTTCCTGGCAATCAGGCCGTCATACTGTTGACGTCTGAAGAGCTTTCAGACAAACTACGACGCAGGGGAGCCCATATCGCCTTATCCCACGTGAAGGTAGTGCGTACAGACCAATGGGCCTCTCAAGTCATCCGCCGAACCATTTAGCGTTTTATTATTATCTCGCAGACAACCGTTATCCCTGTCTGACTAACAACACAACGGACAACGAACAGCAACAAGGACCACCAATAACGTCGGGGCATGCCCTGTCGTTCCTTCAAAGCACGCGGTTACCAACAAGGTGAACCGTCTCCTTACCTTGTCTCGCATGTGCTCGTGGTAGAGCTCGACTTTTCGTGGTTTGTTAAATCTCGCGAGATACAAGCAGGGGCCAAGAACGCCAGTAACGTCGGTCGTAGCCTCCCTGTCGTTCCCAACGCAATACCGCTCGCGGGCACCGTTGGGTCGCCTGACTCTTACCTTTAAGGACAACCTTTGCTCAGGTACCTAGAGCGGCTATACAGAGTCAGCAACGAGTGGAGTACAAGGATTACTCCTTGATAGCTCACAGTTGATGGTGGCTCGGCAGAGCCGAGCTAGGGGGCCTTAGGCGGTGTCTGCATTGTATCGTACCTGTTGCAGTTAATATATTTGCCCGCTATCTAATCTTAGTTTTGTAACAAAGCGCAGGGCTCACTGCTGAATAATGCATAAGCAATAATAGGCAGCATAGGATAAAGGAAGGTACATCAAGGGGCGACAATGATAGGCTATGCAATTGAATAGGATTGTAACATTGCAGCAGAAGTAACAATGCCTAGTGCAAGAAAAAGTACGGAAAGATAGGCCATATCTGGGGAAGAGAATGGCTCTGCTTGCTTGGAAGCTTGACGGTAGGGGGTACGTTCGTCGACGAAGTAGTCGTACTCGGTGGGGTCATTGGCGGTAGTGTCAGAGTCTACCGGAGATTAAGGGGGGGGGGACAGTAAATACACGAAAACAATAGCAACAAAATGTATGACATAGAAGATAAAAGTTAACGGTGTTCTAACGTAGTGTTAGGTGATATTCTCGGAGCGGAAATTCATCCGGGGATGAAATACCGGCTTCGGGTGATTATCGACAAACGGCCCGGAGGGGGAAGGTTCCATGTCTGCATTGTCTTGAATACCCAACAGACACGTGGATAGTTTATCCGTGATCATTGATGCATTCCGAACAACTTTTATGTTCAGAACATTTCCATCCAAAAAGTTTTACCGGTACCGGATAATTACCGGACAGACGATCCGGAGGGGGAAACTCTCGGGTTCGGTAAGTTAGAGGGGCGTGGTGGGTATGCGGGTAGCGTATTCTTATTCGTGGCATTTTTCTGAGCAACTTTCATGTATAAAGTTTTTCTAACGGAGCTACGGTTTAAAATATATTGAATTTTAAAGTTTTAATCATTTTAAAACAATTTCTGGATTTATTTAAATTATTAATTCAACATTATCCAGAACAAGAACTTTGACCAGGTCAACTGACACAGAGGGCCCACTGGTCATACACAGAGGCAATTGAAATCATTTATTTTAATTATCTAGTATATGGGCCCACATGTCATACAAAGTAACTAATATTAATTTATTTTAATAAATAAACTGACAGGTGGGTCCCAGGTGTAAGTGACTGATGTCTACGCACGCTTCTATTCTTGTAGACTCTGTTGGACCTCCAAGCGTAGAGGTTTGCAAGAAAGCATCAATTTCCCTCAAGTGGATGACATAAGGTTTATCGAACTCAGGGAAGTAGAGGTTGAAGATGGTCTCTCTCAAGCAACCCTGCAATTAAGATACAAGAAGTCTCTTGTGTCCCCAACACACCTAATACATCTAGGAGTTGTATAGGTGCACTAGTTTGGCGAAGAGATGGTAAAATATGGGTGATAGGTGTAGCAAAGCAAGGTAATATAAATCTGTAATAAAAAGTGCAGCAAGCAAACATGTGACAAAAGTGAGCACAAACGGTGTAACAATGGTGGAAACAAGGCCTAGGCTTCATACTTTCACTAGTGGCAACTCTCAACAACATTAACATAGTCTAATCACATTATATTTCCCATATAACATGCAATGGAGACACACTCGGAGGTCAATCCTTTGTGGCCAAGAGAGGATGAGAATTATGTAGGGCTACAAAAGCACACCTCAAAGTTCGTAGTTCTCAATCTATGGATTTCCCAATGTCACCGCGGCCATCCAAAGAGAGTACCACAATCACCACAACATATCTCAAGGATAGTCAAAGACAAGCACCAATATACTCTCAATCTTCAATGAACACACAAAAGAGGAAATCACTCATGTAAATATTCTTCTAATCCATGTCCAATAGACCGCTGTCACCATGGTCTCGGGGATTATACTAGATAAGATCAAGTGAGTACATCAATCCAATACATAGAGGAAGGGGAAATATCATGGGATCACCCTAGATTAACATAGCGTATGATCATGACGAAGATCACATCATGGGAGAGAGAGAAGAACACATAGCTACTGGTAAAAACCTCAGCCCCGAGGAGGAACTACTCCCGCTTCATGGAGGGAGGAAGTAACGTCGATGGAGATGAATCTAGGGGCACTTCCCCGTCCTGGCAGGGTGCCGACACAGGAATTCTGGTCCCCCGAAGCTTGTCGGCGATGGCGGCGGAGATCAGAATTGCTTCTAGAGAAAAGGGGTCCGGAATCAGGGTTTTCGTGACGGGAGAATAAATAGTAGCCAAAGGGGGCACCGAGGGGGGCCGTAGGGCAGCCAGGAGGGCAGGTGGCGCGGCCTAGGGTGGGGCCGTGCCAGGCACCCTCCTGGGCCCCTGGTGGTGGCCCTCCTGCCATGTCTTGGTTATTTCGGAAGCTTCCGGAGCGCTGATTTTTTAAATAATTTTTCCCGGATTTATTGGGCACTTTAATTATTGGAAAAACCTGAAATGCAAAAAAAGCAGAAAAAAGGAACTGGTAACTGGGTGCACTGAGTTAAGAGGTTAGTCCAAATATGATCAAAAGTGTATGAAAGTTCAAGAAAAACATGGCAAAGTCACACAAATCATGCATAGAGTAAGAAGAAATTATAGATACGTTTGGGACGTATCAACATCCCCAAGCTTAATTCCTGCCCGTCCTCGAGTAGGGAAATGATAACAAGCATAATTTCTGTGGCGACATGCCACACAACCATATAAGAACTTTGAAAAGTAAAGAAATCAAGGTATGTGATTCAATTCAAGTCATAACATGCAAGAGTCTATATTAGCGTTGAAACAAGCAACGAAAGAACATAAAGGTGCAAGAGCTCTCGCTGTCCGTGACTCGAATGTCTCCAAATGGTGTTTGCGTGCAAGAAAGGGTATAGAGATATACAAGAGAGTAAAACATAGTTTTTATTGTTGAGAACTTAATCTACTAAAGTTTCACACTTAGTCTCCTTTGGATTCTTATCTTGACTCGTCCCCAGACCACTAGCCAGGTACAAGTCAAACTGATCCACTCCCTTTCGATATTTTGAGCACTCATGCAATGGATGAGCGTGAGCAAGAAAGTTGAAACCTAAAAGGCGAAACAGAAAGAAGGTGGAGGAGGAAGACAAAAAGGTGTGAAAGGCTCACATCAATGAGGACAATCATAGGCGAGAGAAGGCCATATGATAGATATGATGTGAGGAGTAGGGATTGCCATGCAACGGATGCACATGTGAGCTAAAAGCTCTCCAAGGGAACTAGTGGGGGTGCATCTAACTTGCTTTCTCAAGAAGACCTAGAGATCGTTTGAGGAGGCTCATCATTGGAATATACAAGCCAAGTTCTATAGTGTGAAGGTCCCCACATAGCTATATGCATGATGATGATCTCTATGGAGTACAAGGGATAGAGGATGAAGTACTAGTGTGGATCTCTCAAAAGGAATAGTAGTGTGCCCCCTTATCTCTTTTTATTTTTCTTTTTCTCTTTTTTCTATTTTTTTGTATTTTTTTGGTGGCCTCAATGGCTCGTTCTATATAACTCTCATTTGTCCTCTTTGGGATCTTTTGATTTTGTCCTCTTTGGGATCTTTTCCTCACTTTAGGGGCAACACTCTATATTTTACAAGAATATAAGAGATCTTTCACACTTTACAAAGGTACTCACATAAAGAAGATATAACTATCATGATGCAAATGTATGCCTCTGCCAGGATAGCAGGATATGCAATGATACTAGCGCGTCATGTAGCAATCATTAGGGCAAGGACCAACTAGCATGCGGCTCATTGATCAAGCAAGTAGCATGTATGGCATGAGGATCAAGTCATGAAAAGGTGGATGTTGCATGGCAATGTATCTCGGAAAGGGTATGGAAATGCCTTGTAGGTAGGTATGGTGGCTGTTTTGAGGAAAGATATAAGGATGCTTATGATGACAGAGCGTATCGTGCCAAGGGTTTGGATGCACCGGCGAAGTATGCGCCAACTCTCAAGGTGAGAAAGGGCAATGCACGGCACCGAAGAGGCTAGAAAAATTATAGGTGGGTGGAAGTGTCAACTTTCGAATACTCACATTAGTCCGAAGAACTCATGCACTTATTATCGGTAGCTCTCAATCTAATCAGGAGGTTCACAAAGAGACAAGTACCCCGAGGAGGAGTGTATGGGGGTTTGGTTATCCTTGCGCATCCTCGAATCATGGTACGTGAGTGTACATTAATATTCGAACCCTCCAGAGGTTAGTGATCCATCTAGTAGTTAGAGTTCTCAACATGGGTTTTTGGTTTTCGAAAATCACACGGATTTCCCAAAATACGACATCTATCACTAATAGGCTCGAGCTCTTGGCACCAAAAGTTCAAACATTACTCTACTCAATACCTCAAAACTATTGCAAGTTACTACTACAAAGAGAATAGCAACTTCAACTACCTACCTCTTGTCAAGACACAAAACTCGGTGCATCGGGAAAACTCTCTAACAAGATAAAAACATGCAACCTATAGAAAGTTCAACCTAAAACAAAAGAAAAGCTCTAGAAAAACTAAAGCAATACAACTAAACAGAGCAGCAGCTAAGAAAAGAAAAAGAACATCTCACAGCTAAAAGAATAAGCATGCAAATCCTATGAGGAGTTCTAGTTCAAGCGGAGCGTGTATCTCTCCCACACAAAAGAGTAATCTGGGGTCTAACTTGTTACTACAGCAAACCAAGCAAAAACAAACCTAGAAAAGTAAAGAGCGAGACGCTCCAAGCATAGCACACAACGCATGAAGTGATAAAAATATAGTGCAACGAGGGACGAACTGATAATTGTTGATGAAGAAGGGGATGCACGGGGGCATCCCCAAGCTTAGACACTTGAGTCTCCTTGAATATTTATTGGGGGTGCACATGGGCATCCCCAAGCTTGAGAGTTTGACACTCCAAGATCTTCTTTCATCATCTTCCATCGCGCACTTGAAAACTCCCTTCATACACAACTCATTATAAGCTGATTAGAGAGGTTAGTACCCTTAATAAAATATTTTTCCCCACTGTATATAAATATATTCTTGAAGAGCTACTGTTCCTTAAGATTGCCAAAAAGTTTTTGCAAAGAAAAATCATGCTTAAGGTTTGCAAAAGTTAGGAGACACAAAACGTGGCAGAATCTGTGAAAAACAGAACAGCACGTAGTAAAGAATTTTTTAGGGGTACTTCTGCAACTCGAATAAATAAGCACATAACAGACGCTCGAAAGTCAATTGTATGGAGCACGCTGTCAAAAAAATTCAGATTAAAAAGATGATCTGGTGATTTTAAGCTAATTTTTCCGGACAGAATCTGTTTTCTGGACAACATGTCACAACTTTTGAACTTTCTTGCAATCGGAGGCTAGACTTGGCACAAAGATTGAAAATAAAGATACAATGATGTTGCTACAGTAGTAACAATCATCAAGACCACTAAAAAATGAAAGTAAAAACTCAAACTAAAGATAACAAGGGTTGTCTCCCTAGAGCTCTTTCTTTATAGCCATAAAGATAGGCTTAAGATTTTAATGATGCTCTCATAGGAATAAGGAATAAGAGTTGAAGAACAAAAGAGAGCATCAAGTAGCAAATAACAAACACATTTAAGTCTAACATGCTTCCTATGCAAAGGGATCTTGTAGAGGAAAAACTCATTGAAGCATAAAGATATTAGCGTAGGAAGGAAAAATAAGTGCAACTTCAAAGCCTTCAACATAAAGAGAGGGAACTTGATATTATGGAAATATCTATAAGAATATGTTCCCTTCTCATAATAATTTCCAGTAGGATCATGAATAAAATCAACAATATAAGCATCACATAAAGCATTGATACCATGATCCACATGCAAAAGGGTACTCTTAGTCTCCACATAAGCATAATCTTTCTCATTGGTAATAGTGGGAGTAGGACTATCATAAACAACTTGAACACTATAGATTAATTGTGTATTAGGAAGATGGTGTTCAACAAGGGAGTAATTCCCTCCATGATTATGACAAGTTTCATAAGGATAATTTCTCCTTATTTCATAGGTACCTTTATAATCACTAAAGATAGGAGTTATAACATCATCATAGTAGATAAGAGCATTATCATTGCTAGAAACTATATTTGTAAACATGTTGTCTTTATTCTTACTAGAAAAAGAATTATCAATTACCACATCACTAATGGGTAAAGGACTTGCAATCCTATTGTCCCCAAGCTTAGAGCTTTCCATATCATCACTCTCAGAGTTAGTACCAAAAAGATTTTCAAGATCATAAGTAGCATTATCATCATTTTCCCAATCACAAAAAGTAACATGCATATCATAATCATAATCATCTTCAATAGTGCCTACAGACTTAACATCAGGATAATAATAAATGCAATCAAGCTCACCGTCCTCCAAAAATTTATGTCCGTTAGGATAAAAATTGATGCGAGGAATATGCTCAGGCCAGGTTGATACCCATTCTTCTTCCTTCTTGCTCCTCTTCCTCCTCCTCTTCTTTTTCTTCTTATTTACATATCCTAGTTTATCATTAGAAACAATAGAGGAAACTTGGGAGAAACTCTCTTTTTTATTAGTAGAGATATAAGAGACATTTTTATACTTTGGTAAAGTTCCCTCCTTTCTAATCTTACTTATGTAATCATTTTCATGGAAATTAACAACACAATAGAGACGGAAATTTTGCAAAGTGTTGCTAATTACTAAGGCATTAACATCTAGCCAAGAAATCTTTTCTGATAACTCTTCACACATCAAAAATAACATAAGTTCATCATAAAGATCAGAAGTGATCATGTTATCACACAAATGGTTAACAGTTATGTTTTGAAAGTTCATGCATTGAAAATTGAAGTGACTCTCTATACAACAAAGTTCACAAGTAAAAGGATAAAGGTCACACAATTCTCTAGCAATTTCATTTAAATCTTTGACCCAAATGATTGTTCTTTCATGCTTATGTTGCTTACAATACTTCTCTTCTTCAATCATAGGCCTTTCACAAGGTCTATCCACTCCACAAAAATTAACATGCTTATATAAAACTACATTTTCAGGAATTGGATCATGCATGTTGCAATCATCATGAACAATCTCATTTTCTTTGCAAATCTCTTTAAAAGGTTCATGATGCTTGATCCAATTCTCCTTAGGCATATTAAGATGTGAAGCAAAATATTTGAGGAAATCAACAAGGAGTTGAGAATCAAGCCCAAACTTAGCACTAAACTTATTAAAACTTGCAGTTTCAACAAAGGACTTAATGCAATCATACTCATAATGTATACCTGACTCTTTACCTTTGTCGATCTCCCAATCTTCAGTATTGCGCTGAATTCTTTCAAGGAGTTCCCATTTAGAATAAATATTTTCTTTTGTGAAAGAACCCATAGAGGAAGAATTGCGCAAGTCTTTATCCTGTCGAGAGAGCCTCGCATAAAAATTAGTAATAATTATATCTTTGGGGAGCCCGTGGTTAAGACATTTTAGCATTAAAGTTTCCAGTCTCCCCCAAGCTTTAGATATGCTCTCTCCGTCAGGAGGATAGAAATTATAAACATAATTCCTATTCTCATGAACTTCATGAAGAGGATAAAACTTGGAGTAAAACAGAGACTGGATCTCTTCCCAATCCCGTAAATGAGAATCATCTAGTAGCCTATACCATTCCAATGCTTTTCCTTTCAGTGACAAGGAAATTAATTTCTTCATGACTTCACCTCTTGTCAAACCTGAAATCCTAAATAACTCACAAAGTTCTGTAAGTTTCAACAAATGAATACTAGGATTGATTGTCCCATCATAACAATCATTAATAATTATTTCAACTATCCCAAGTGGTATTTTGAATGGGATACATTCAGTAGGTGGAGGAGACTTCTCTACCACGGGCGTGGTAAAGCGGCCTTCCCCAAACAGCGAACTAAGAGTGCAGTTTTCCATAAGCATAACTAGTGAAAATAAAAACAAGAAACGAAAAGATTTAATTGCAAGATCTAAAGATATACCTTCAAACCTTACCTCCCCGAAAACGGCGCCAGAAATAGCTTGATGTCTACGCACACTTCTATTATTGTAGACTATGTTGGGCCTCCAAGCGCAGAGGTTTGTAGGACATCAACAATTTCCCTCAAGTGGATGGCCTAAGGTTTATCGAACTCAAGGAAGTAGAGGTTGAAGATGGTCTCTCTCAAGCAACCCTGCAATTAAGATACAAGAAGTATCTTGTGTCCCCAACACACCTAATACAACTAGGAGTTGTATAGGTGCACTAGTTCGGCGAAGAGATGGTAAAATATGGGTGATAGGTGTAGCAAAGAAAGGTAATATAAATCTGTAATAAAAAGTGCAGCAAGAAAACATGTGATAAAAGTGAGCACAAACGGTGTAACAATGGTGAAAACAAGGCCTAGGCTTCATACTTTCACTAGTGGCAACTCTCAACAACATTAACATAGTCTAATCACATGATATTTCCCATAAATCATGCAATGGAGACGCACTCGGAGGTCAATCCTTTGTGGTCAAGAGAGGATGAGAATTATGTAGGGCTACAAAAGCACACCTCAAAGTTCATAGTTCTCAATCTATGGATTTCCCAATGTCACCGCGGCCATCCAAAGAGAGTACCACAATCACCACAACATATCTCAAGGATAGTCAAAGACAAGCACCAAGAGACTCTCAATATTCAATCAACACACAAAAGAGGAAATCACTCATGAAAATATTCTTCTAATCCATGTCCAATAGACCGTTGTCACCATGGTCTCGGGGATTATACTAGATAAGATTAAGTGAGTACATCAATCCAATACATAGAGGAAGGGGAAATATCATGGGATCACCCTAGATTAACATAGCCTATGATCACAACGAAGATCACATCATGGAGAGAGAGAAGAACACGTAGCTACTGGTAAAACCTCAGCCCCGAGGAGGAACTACTCCCGCTTCATGGAGGGAGGAAGCAACATCGATGGAGATGAATCCGGGGGCACTTCCCCATCCCGGCAGGGTGCCTGCACACAAATTCTGGTCCGCCGAAGCTTGTCGGCGATGGAGGCGGAGATCGGAATTGCTTCTGGAGAAAAGGGGCCCAGAATCAGGGTTTTCGCGACGGGAGAATAAATAGGAGCCAAAGGGGGCACCGAGGGGGGCCACAGGGCAGCCAGGAGGGCAGGTGGCGCGGCCTAGGGTGGGGCCGCGCCAGGCACCTTCCTGGGCCCCTGGTGGTAGCCCGCCTGCCATGTCTTGGTTGTTCCGAAAGCTTCCGGAGCGCTGATTTTTTATATATTTTTTCCGGGATATATTGGGCACTTTAATTATTGGAAAAACCTGAAATAAAAAAACAGCAGAAAAAAGGAACTGGCAACTGGGTGCACTGAGTTAAGAGGTTAGTCCATATATGATCAAAAGTGTATGAAAGTTCAAGCAAAACATGGCAAAGTCACACAAATCAGGCATGGAGCAAGCAGAAATTATAGATACGTTTCGGACGTATCAGTGACTCGGTACTAATTAATCAGTTTTTAATTAAGTTTAAGGCATGGGGCCCATCTGTCATACTCACCAGGGGTTATTATCTAACAGTTTTTTTGTTATTAGCATTAATACCAATGGCCTTGGGCCCACGTGTCAGGGAGAGAGAGGGAGGGAAGATTAGCCTCTAATGGCGTCAGTGCCATCTCTCGCTGACGGCGAGCAGTGGCTCGGCGGCGAGCCACGGGGGAATCGGCGACAAGGCCCGCTAGGAGTGAGGGGGCATGCGCGGCAGAGTGTGCGGCGCGCAGCAGAGTCACGTGCGCGCAGGCGGGGCCATGCGGGCGCGCACGGGGGCGCGATGCACATGGCCGTGGTGAGGAGCACGGCGGTGGCCAGGATACAGGGGAGCGGGGGCGATCTAGGGGGCGCGGCCAGAGCGTGCACTGGGCGCGGCTTCAGGCGCCAAGGGAGCATGGGGGCGGCCACGGCGACGACCAGCGAGGTGAGCGCGTCCATGGGGAAAATGGGGGCGCAGCCGACGCGTCCACGACGTCGACGGGAAATGGGCTAACTACGGCGACTATGTGCAGGGAAACGGGAGGGATGGATGCAACTCACCGAGGGGAGGCCGATGGTGAGCGCGCACAAGGCCGAGGAGGTCAAGGCGTGAGGAATTCAGGAGGCGGCGCCGTGGCGGGGGAAGAAGCTTCGATTCCCGGGAGGTAGCGCATTCCGGCTCGAGCTCGTGGGCGGATTCGGCATGGACGACGATGGGGAAGCGTCCGGACATGGTGTCTGGGGGTGGGAGGCGCGGTGGCCGCGCGAGCTCGCGAGCCCGTGGCCATGGCGTCTCGGGTGAGGGTGGGGAACGAGAAGGGGAGGGGGTTAGTGTTGATCTAGGGTTCCATGGGGAGCTCGGGCGCCCTTATCCACCAGGGAGCACCACTGTAGCGGCTCGGGCGACCTGGCTCGACGGGGAAAGGGTGCGCGGTCGCCATGTCCACCAGGAGGAGCAGAGTAACAGTAGGAGGAAGAAGGAGATGGTGGGGGTGGGCTGGGCTTTGCCCAGTGCGTAGTTTAGGGTTTTCTGTTTTTTTGTTTACTTTTCTTTCTGTTTATATTTTATTTTTCCCACATTTGATTTTATAAAAAGTTACAACTAGCTTCAACATTAGTGCTACACAGTATAGGAGTGACACAAAAACTTTGGGTTCCTAATAAATTCCCTTGGGTTTTGTTTTATTTAAAAAGGATTAAAAGTGGTTGGTTTAGGCACTGCTTGATTTGTTTATAATATTTAAACAATGTAATAAAATACCATTGCTATTTAATTGTGACCTACTGATTTTTAGACATTTAATAAAAGTGGTTGCAATATTTTTGGGTTAAGTTTTATTTCTACTTTGTTTTTAATTCCATGAAAAGGGGTTTTAATATTATTCAATTTAATTATGATCAGGGCAAGATTAATCATGGTGATTTATCATTAACAACAGATGATTACTGTAGCTTGACACCCGGGGTGTTATACTAAGCTGAGGAAGAAGAAGAAGAAAGGGAAAGATGACAGTTTTGATGAAAGGTCAAAGAAGAAATCATCAAGATCCTCAAAGTCTGCTGGATACAAGAACAGCAGCTCCCGCAAGGCTCACGCATATCTCAACAAAGAATTGGATTCTGAAGAATCTGATTCCGATCATGAAGCTGAGGAAGAAGGGTTTGAAGAATCTGAAGGTGTGGCTGGTCTCGCTCTTGCCACAACACTAATCAGCAAGTCAATCTTCAGCACCGAGGAATCTTTCACACACCACGTTGATGACGAGGCTGAAGATACCTCTCCCACCTTCTGCTTCATGGCCAAGACCGCCAAGGTATCTTCTCAATCTTCCTATTGATGATGCCTCAGATGAAGAACCTGATGAAAACTATGCTAACCTTGATAAACTTGCTTCAAAGCAACAACATGCACTTGAGAAAATTCAAAACTCATTAAACAAGAGTGATGATATGTTGGTTGAGGAAATGACGAAGTCTCAAAAGTTGACTGATGAGTCTAAAATTCTTCAGTAAAAAATTGATGATTTGATCAGTCGTCATGAGGCACTCCTCACCGGTCATGAGAAGCTGGCTCATGAGTTCCTCATGAGAAAGCAAGAACTTGAGCGGGTGAGGATGTCTCATGACGACCTAAGGAAAGAAAATGACTCACTCCTCTCCCAATAGATCATCATGCCTCAAGAAGGGTTTAATCCTCCTTGTTTAAAGTGCATTGAACATGACCGTATCACTTCAGTACCTAGTTCTTCAATATCTTCAGAATCTGTTATATCAACTGCCTCTGTGGTATCTAACCCCTCATCTGAGGATACCATAGACATTTCTGAAGAAAATGCTAGGTTGAAGAGTCTTCTGGAAACCGGTATGTTCAAGAGTCTGAAAGGGCATCAGATTCTTGTGACGTCCTCAAGAAACAGATCCCCAACAGGAATCCGAGGCAAGAAGATGTCGGTTTCACCCGAAACCTCAATGCTGATGGCTCTTACTGGAAACCAGCGAAATACCCAAAGACCACTTGGCTTCTGGAAAAAATTCCTCCTCTTGATCCCTATACTTTATCTGGATATGACAATGCTTCCCCAGATGTGCTGGTTGAGTCGACTCAAACTATAAACTATTTAAAGATGTTAATGGTGAAAAATTCGCCAGATACATCGGGATTAACTGCAGGAACGGTGCTCTAGTAAAGCAAATATGGGTTCCAAAGGAACTCATTACTACCTTCTGGTGAATGCAGATGCAAATGAGTTGAGGGTATCATGTGAGGACGATACCTCAAAGGGCAATGACTATAATTATGTCTCAGCTAATCATTTTGTTCACAGGGAAGCTCCTCATAAGAATTCCTATTCATTTGTGTATCCTGATACCACTATTCAGCGTCCCATTAGATCTCATCATCCTCGTCGTTCCTCATATGCTTCAAATCCACCCATTCGAATGTGGGTGGTGAAGAACTAATCCTCTTTGCAGGAACCCGTCCTGAGGCAATCATAAACTTTGCAGATCATATGCCCAGGACGATATTACTTGAGTCAGTTGAAGAAAATTTAGACTATTCGATTCTGAGGAATCAATCCTGAGGAACATCCTCAAGAATTAATTTTGAGGAATCATAAATTTTTCAAACTGATACTGGCTCATAACCTGTTGTATGAGATACTAATTCCTATGGAGGGGAAGACCGAATGGGTAATGGATAGTGGATGCACTAATCACATGATTGGTGATAGAAGCCTCCTCATGGAATCATCACTGAGTCCTTCATCAAAGAAAACCACCACCTTCGCCGATAAAGGTAAAAGTAAGGTATTGGGCCTCAGCAGAGTTGCTATCTCTCGAGACCAACATATTGACAATGTCATGCTAGTTGAATCCCTCGGGTACAACCTGATGTCTGTGTCTATACTATGTGATCTTGACCTCGTTGTCCTCTTTGGAAAATATGGCTGTGTTGTGTATATGGTTAGTGATAACTCCATCGTCTTTTGAGGAGTTAGCAAAGGTGACCTGTATATTGTAGACTTTTCTGAAGGTCCTCTGGTCACTACCTGCCTCATGGCTTGAGCCTCAGAGTGCCGGCTATGACATAGAAGACTTGGACCCGCTGGGATGAGGAACCTCCAAAAACTGGTTCTGAAGAAACATGTCCTTGGGCTTGTGGAAATCAGATTCACCAAGGACCGGCTATGTGGAGCTTGTGAAGCTGGAAAGATGACCAAGGCCAAGCATCCAGCGAAGACAATCATGACG
The DNA here is from genome assembly GCA_950022295.1 of Bromus sterilis. Classification (NCBI taxonomy): domain Eukaryota; kingdom Viridiplantae; phylum Streptophyta; class Magnoliopsida; order Poales; family Poaceae; genus Bromus; species Bromus sterilis. The sequence continues at coordinate 134,843,559 of OX465597.1, forward strand.
AAAATATGATCTCTGGAACTACTTCACATGGATCTATTCGGTCCTCCAAAGTATTCATGCTTTGGAGGTAGTATGTATGGTATCGTTATTGTTGATGACTTCTCACGATATACTTGGGTGCATTTTCTTCTCTATAAGTAAAAAATCCCAGCCATATTCAAGCGCTTCGCACAGCGAGTCATGAACAACTACAACCTGAAGATCAAGCACATTCGAAGCGACAACGGCACTGAGTTCAAGAACATAGGCGTGGAGTAATTCCTCGACGATTTGGGCATCACTCATGAGTTCTCAGCACCTTATACTCCTCAGCAAAATGGAGTTGTTGAGAGAAAGAACAGAACACTCATCGAGATGGCTCGAACGATGCTGGCTGAGTACAACACCCCACTCATCTGGTGGGCTGAAGCAATCAACACTGCCTGCCACATCGTCAATCGAGTGTATCTTCATAAGTTCTTCAAGAAAACGTCATATGAGCTAATGGTCGGTAAGAAACCCAATTTAAGTTACTTCAAGGTATTTGGTGCACCATGTTGGATTCGTGATCCTCATCACCAATCCAAGTTTGCACCTAAAGCATGTGAGGGTTTCATGCTTGGTTACGGTATCAACTCGCACGCCTACAGAGTCTACAATATCAGTCATCACAAAATTGTTGAAAATGTAGATGTGCGGTTTGATGAATCTGACGGCTCGCAAAGAGAGCACCTGCCACCTGTTCTAGATGAAGCATCACCCGATGAACAGATCAATAAGATGGGTGCTGGTGATATCATACCCATGGACCATCCTGACGAAACACACATACCTCCTGCTCCTGAAGACCACCTAAATCCTGAAGCAAATGATCCTGAAGACGATCTTGATCCTGAGGCTCCTGAGACTCCTGAAGCACCTGAAGCGGATGCTAATGAGTCTGATGATAGTGATGATGATTCACCTCAAGATCATCGACCTCGTCTTCCTCATGTGGCGAATGAAGCTCAAGTCGACAAAATCCTCGCCGACGTCAACATACCAGGTCCTCTTACTCATGCTAGAGCAAATCGAATAGCTAACTTTTGTGGGCATTTTTTGTTTGTATCCATTTCAAAGCCCACCAAATATGCGGAGGCATTCCAAGAAGCGGAATGGATTTAGGCAATGCAAGACGAACTTCTTCAGTTCAAACTGAATGATGTCAGGGAACTAGTCAAACGGCCTGATCCTCGAGTTCACAATGTCATCAGAACGAAGTGGATCTACCGCAACAAACTCGATGAAAAGGGACAAGTCATCTGGAACAAAGCTTGTCTTATAGGACAAGGATACACTCAAGTTGAGCGTATCGACTTCGGTGAAACCTTTGCTCCTGTTGCTAGTCTTGAATCAATTTTCATCATGCTTGCATTTGCTAACCATCATAATATCAAGTTATATCAAATGGATGTGAAAAGTGCATTCCTCAATGGTAATATCGAGGAAGAAGTATATGTTGCTCAACCTCCAGGCTTTGAAGACTCGAAGAATCCTGATATGATGTACAGATTGAAGAAAGCTCTTTACGAACTGAAGAAAGCCCCTCGGGCTTGGTACGACACACTAAGTGCTTTCCTCGTCAGCAAGGGCTTCAAATTCGGTTCCCTCGATCCAACTCTTTACACCAAACGCTATGATGATGCCTTATTCATATGTCAAATCTATGTTGATGACATTATATTTGGATGCACTAACAAGAAATACAGTGAAGAATTTGGCTTCTTGATGAGTGAACAATATCAGATGTCCATGATGGGCGAACTGAAGTTCTTCTTAGGGCTTCAAATTCGTCAGCAACGCAATGGCATCTTCATATCTCAAGAGAAGTACCTCAAGGAGTGCCTGAGGAAATTTGGGATGCAAGATTGCAAAGGCATCAAGACACCGATGCCTACAAATGGATAACTCGGTCCTGATGAAAATGGCAAGGACTACGATCAAAAGGTATACCCCTCCATGATAGGTTCTCTGCTATATCTATGTGCATCTAGGCCTGATATAATGTTGAGCGTTTGCATGTGTGCCCGATTCCAAGTGGCACCAAAGGAATTGCATCACCAATAGGTGAAACGAATTCTTTGATATTTGGCTCACACCCCGTCGCTAGGCTTATGGTATCGAAAAGGCACGCAGCTGGATCTTGTTGGGTACTCAGACTCAGATTATGCTAGAGATCGCGTGGAAAGAAAGTCTACCTCAGGAACTTGTCACTTCCTCGGACGCTCACTGGTGTGCTGTTCATCGAAGAGGCAGAATTGTGTCTCCCTCTCCATTGCTGAAGCTGAATACATCAGCGCTGGTGCAAGCTGCTCACAACTTCTATGGATGAAGCAAACTCTCAAGGACTACGACATTAACCTGAAGAAAGTACCACTTCTATGTGACAATGAGAGTGCCATCAAGATCTCTCAGAATCCAGTAAAACACTCGAGGACGAAGCACATTGAGATTCGGTATCACTTTCTTCAGGATCATGTGTTGAAGGAAGACATTATCATTAGCCATGTGAAGACTGAAGACCAACTTGCTGATATATTCACTAAGCCTTTGGATGAGAAGCGTTTTAGCACTCTGAGGTGTGGGCTAAATATCTTAGATTCCTCAAATGTCCAGTGAATGGACACACATCATAACGCTTAAACACTATTGAAGAATCCTGATCTACAACACACGATGCGTCGTACTCCTCAAATCATGAGGAATTACCTTGCTAAGTGTGAAGAAATTAACGTGGAATTCACTCAAGATCCATACGACAATTTTATGGTATCATGTGTCTTATTCCCTATAAGGTGGGTAGCGCCGCCGCCGAAATTCCTCAGGAATCATTTGTCCTCAGTTTCCTCATTTGTGTCTTCATCTTGATGCTTACAGTTTAGTCCTCAACAACATTCACCTATAATTTTTAGTCTTCAAAATTTGTTTCTTCATCTAGGTGAATGTGATCGGACCCGTCTCTCTGTGCTCACTTATCCACTCTATCTATCTATTGTATGCGTTCATTTGAACTTCCTCAGTTTCTACATTCTGAGGCTTTGGCTGAAATTCATTAATTTTCATAATCCTCAGTTTCGTCAAGCTGAGGCATTCGTTGGAGCCTTTTCCTCTCAACAGTTCCGTTTTTACCGCTTGGATAACCTCAAATCCACCGCATCGCGTTGCGAATCGAACCACTAGGGGTAATCTCGTCCACCAAAATCGTGCCTGCTTAGTTTTTACCCTGCCTATAAATAGCCGTCCAACGCAGTCATTTACCCCTCTCACCTCATTCTCTCTCGCGCTGTCGCTCCTGAAGTCCTTGTGCCGCCGTCGCCGAAGCTCACCGTCGCCGGAGACAATCGCCGCGTACTGCCCCAGTTGGCTCGCCTCAGTTTTTTGTATGATCATTGTCTCGTCTCTTCATTGCCTCAGTACTGCTACCACTTCCTCAAGATCCTATTCCTCAGCAGTATGGAAACTTCACTGAGACCTATGATAAATTAATTTGATTTCCTCAACACTTTCCTCATGAACGCATATAATCGTACCCCACTTCCCTCGCAACTTAATTTTGTCACAGGTACATGTCAGCTGAGGAATCATATGGTTCTCATAGTCTCACTTCATTTGCAGCTCAGCTCAAACTTACGATTCCTTAGTCTCCTCAACTAAAGAAAATGGCTCCACGTTGCAAACTCACTGAGACTTCTCGTGACTTGCCCCCGGCACTGTATGTGAAGCTGAAGACCCCAGAACGAGAAACCGCCGGTGAATGCAAGAAACGCATCCAGAAAATCACGAGGGAATGGGCTAAAAGATGGGCTGCATATCAATAGATCAATCCTCAGCTTGAGGAGATGTTTGTTGTCAATCCTCCCTTGAAGACATTGGGCATCAAGTCTCGTCCACCACCTGAACCTGGTGTCATTCCTCATCCCACAAGTCTGCGGACTCCTAATGAGTTTCCCGAGGCATATCAACGCTACCTCAAAAGGACAACTCATCTTGCTCAAAGTCTGGCCTGTGATTTGGCTGCCTCAGTGCAGATTCCGCCTCAGCCTCAGCATCAGTCTCGGCCTCGGCCTCCTGGACAGCCTCGCAGAAAGACTCCCGGCATCAAACCAACAATGAAATCCTCAACAATGCCTCAAGCTCCAAGTTCCTCATGACAACGGGCTGCTGGAGCTGCTCCTGTCTCAAGACTTCGAACCGATGAGTCTGGCAGTGCGCCTGAGGCATCCACCACCATGCCTGAGCCTCAGCTGAAGAACAAGACGACCATTCATCGAGGCATCAGACCCTCTCCAAAGAAAACTCCCATGCGTGGTTCCATTGAGACTACCTTTATCTCAGATGAAGAAGATGAGTTTGAAGATCTGGCCGGTTTTGTGGCCACTGAGGAACAAAAGATTGAATATGTGCGTGCTGCAGCTAGACGCAAAGCTGAAGCCATAGGCTCCGAAATACCACTTCTCCTCGATCCCAAGAAGATCTTGGAGTATATTGAAATCTGGTCTGTAAAGCCTGATACTCCTCTTGATGACTTGGATATAGCCAAAGACCTCAGGTTCTATATTCAACAATTCCTCATCAATGAAATTCATCACCGAGACCTCAAAAAGCAGCTGCAAATCCAACTGAAGAAAGTCCATCGTGAATTCAAGAAGAAGCCTATCACTGATGTTACTCCTCAAGAATTCATTGAGTATCAATTTGAAGTTCAATGGCTCACTGCTGAGTTTGATGCCAAATGTGCCTACATCGGCAAATCAAAGGAACAGATGTACCGGCAGATGAACAATTTGATGAAACTTTGGCAGCTGCAGTCCTCAGTGCCTCCTACTGCCCCAGTGCAATCTGCTGCCATGACTAAGGACTCCTCACGACGCCTCAAGCGAATTCCTGAAGCCTCACCTTCCACTCCTCCAGCGGCCAAGCGGCCCACACTTGAGGCTACTACTGAGGATCCCATTGATGCTGCTCCCATCTTGTCATCTCCTCCTGCATCAAGAAATAATGAGGCTTCCACAACACCCCCTGCTACCTCAAGCCTACTAGAAAATTCTGAGCGTCGCCTGATTGTCTTCACTCCACCCTCCAAGGAAATTGTGTCTTGGTCTGGCACACCCATCTTTACAACACCTCAATTCCCTCCTCCAATCATCACTGAAATTGAGGACATGGATGTTGATATTGAGGATACCAGAACTCCACGTATCATGGATGAGGACTATGAGTTGGAAAACTTCCCCACTCACACTATTTTCTCGCTTGAGCCTCTGATGGGGATCAGCCCCGGCAAATCCCATGGTCAGGGACCCTGGGTTAGTCATAGAGAAGGCACAAGTTGGACGATACTCGTCGGTTAACAGGAGAAGCACTTCCTGCTCGATATTATTGCGTGAGGAGGCGATTACAGAGGAGGCCAGGCGAGTTCTCGCAAGACCAAGTGAGTAGATGTGTATTGGATTGATCTGGACGTCTCCCCTCCCAGCCTTTATATACTAGGCTAGGTCTCGGGGAGTCCGTACTAGGTTACAAAGATAGTTTCCTAGTTCTAGTCTTTCCTTGTACGCCAAGTTGTGCCTTCCATACTAGTCGCGGACTCCTACGTCGGTGCCTGGTTGGGCCAGTCGTGGGCCTGTCGTGGCTTCCCAGTGGGCCTTCTGTCTTCAAACGCACCAAGTAGCCTCACATGCAGGATTCGTGGGGTCACCACTTCATCAGTAGCCCCCGAGTGCCTGGGGGACTCGAAGAGTCGCGCAAGGACTCGAATTCTTCCATGCTTTATCGTTTATAGGCGCGGCATCGCCGCGGGTCGCTGGAAGTTTTGAGCCATGACAATATCTGTTTCGAGGGATTGCTAAGCGGAAAGGGCCCAAGGAGTCGACTGGTCGAGCCTTGGTGAATTGCGCTAGTGGAAAATACCGCAGTAGCCCAATAGCGCTCACATCCCTCGACATGAACTTGGAACGACCGGTGTCAAGCAAAGTCATGCCGCTGCAGGTATTATAAGATCAATTGCTGCCAGTCTAAGCACATAGCCTGAGCGCGTCCGCTCGGCTCTTTCTATCATCCGAGCGCAAGGAAAAGGTCGGGAGTGAAATCGCTCTGCGGCAAGTCCTGGCCCGGACGTTCTACGCAGCAGGGTCTTACCTACACACTAAGCTTGCGTGGCATCTGGGTAAAGTGTGTTGTAGCCCAGGCATAATTGTTTTTGTAGCGGCACGGAGCCTGGTTAGCGATGCACCCACTAGTAATAAACAATCAAGTGAGGTGTTTTAGCAGTCACTCGCGGAGATTTTAATGAACTCAGGCGAGGAAAATAAAGAAGCACCCACTCGGAATGTCGTCGAGTGCGCGAGTGGATCGCATTGTTGAATTGCTGAGTCATTTTGAGAGTAGTCACTTGAATGCTTTACTGAATTTGGGGTGAGGGAGCACCCGAACTCTGAGAATACGTCCTTTCTGCTGGTGCGAGTGATCACTCGAGCACGTCTTTGCTTTCTGGGTGAGCGAGCACCCGAACTCGAATAAAGGTACTCCCGATGGGAGTAAGAGATTTTTTTAGAATCAGAAAATTTTGACATCAAGAAATAGCTGGCTTTTGGAATCCTTTAGTTTTTTCCCAACTTCTTTTATCTTGATCCGTTCGTCTTGAGATGTCATGTTCATATGTATTGTCATGCTGTTTGATGACCTATGATGATGTTTGATTTTTTGATCCGTCGCATCTTCTGGACCATCATAATGATGGTTTGGACGTCATGCTGCATGTTGCCTGTTGGGTTTCCAAGGCTTGTATGGGAAACAAGAGAGATTTGACGTGTCCTGTAAATAATTCTGACCGTGTGAAGGCATCTTGCCTTGGAATTCATATCGCCTGGCCCATTTGGTCTTTGATGCAATGATGTCACCGCCTGGGCTTCTGCGTGTTTTCCTTCTTTGCCCTTGGATTGTTGTGACGCCCCCAAAATCAATCCCTATACAGTAATCATACATGCAGGGTACATGGCTGAGATTAGGGTTCCACGGTGAGAATATCACAGCACAACATTAAACACAAAAGGATAAACCAATATGTTACAATAAAGGGGGGGGTCGCACGGACCCGAATACATAAGTTATACAAGCCATAATATCTGAGTACAACAATAAAGGGGGGGTCAAGTTTTGCCTTAAGAAGGGCTAGCACAAATAACATCAGAGATACAGATCAAAAAGGCAAGGCCTCATGACTGGGAGCCTCCGAAACTACTCCTGGTCCTGGTCAGCGGGGGTCTCGACGTAGTAGTATCCGCCTCCGGGGTACTCCTGCTCCTGGGCCCCAACGTCGACTGCAGCGGCCGATCAGGAAAAACATAAAGGGGGAAAATAAAGAAAATGTCAGAACCCCAACTAGGGTAAGTGCTAGGGCTTGTTTGACCCTTTGCATCATGAAAAATTCAAAAAGAAATTCAAAAATGGGGAAGCAGAAAGCCCTGAGAAATTATTTGAAATAGCCAGATAAAAATCTTTTTCCAAAAATCTTTTGAATGTTTGGAAAATTCCTATAAATGATGCTGATCATTTTAAAAGTGGTTTGGGTATTTTCCCATACTCATGGAATTTTCTAATATTCAAATAGTGCTCTGGAAATTAAAGTTTACCCCTATTTGAATTGAAATTCAAATTTATTGAACTTCAAAAATGTCCAAATTATTTATGTGACTAGCTACTGGTCACCTAGTATTTATAAAAGTAATTGGACATTTATTAAAAATGCCTAACTAATTTAATTAGTGGGGCCAACCTATTTACAGAAAAAATAAAAAGAAAAAGAAAGGGGTAGGCTTACCTTGCGCCCAGGGGCGAAGGCCCACTCCCTTAGCCGGCCCAGCCCACCCCAGGCGTCTTGTCTTCTTCCTCCCCGGCGCCCGAAGCAGCTCGGTGGCGCGCTCACCGCCGCGCAGGCCACCGAGGAGCTTACAGGGGCCCCTCTTCTCCCCCAGGACGCCACAGAGACGCCCAGAGAGCGCCACACCCTTCCCCCTTCCTCCAGCTCACTCTCCCTCTCTCCTCGCGTCGGAACTCGCCTTGGCCGAGAGCTAGGTTTCGCCGTCGACGAGCGCCTGCGTGGCCAGCAAGATCCTGGAGCCGCGAGTTCATGTCCATCGTCACCGCAGCCATCGTCTCCATCACCGTGAGCCATCAATTCGAGCCCAGAGGAACCGAGGACGTCGCCATCTTCACCGACAAGCCGCCGGCCGCCGTGGACCTCGTCGGCAAATTTGTCGTCGCCACACCCTCCACGCCCTCGCCGTCGACTCCGTTGGAATCACGGTGAGCTCGCGCCCTTTTCCCCTCTGCCCGTGCTCGAAACGGTGGCCCGACTCGTCGTGAACGTTGAGCAGCGCTACGGCCGCCGCGGGAGCTCGATGTCGGCCTCGCTCCGGTGCCTCCCGAGGTCGCCCGCCTGCTCCCGAAGACCCGCACGAGCGAGGGCTTCCTCCCAGTGCTCTCCCCGTTCCAATCCGTGGCCGGGAGGCCCTCTCCGGCGAGGCGCCGCCGCGTGCACAGCCGCCGGCGGTTAGCCGGCGGCCGATTAGGCCCTAATAAACCCCCTAAGCTAAACCTACACCCACTGACAGTGGGACCCACATCCCTTAACCCTCTGTTTAAATTAATTAAACCGGGGTTAAACCCCACTGTGGCTGACAAGCAGGCCCCACCAGTCAGACCCCCCTGAAGTCAGCATTGCATCATGCTGATGCAATAAAGACTTTCCAGAAAATTAAAATAATTAAAAGAAATCCAGAAAATTCCAGAAAATCATTTAAACTTTGGAAATTCATAACTAATTCATTTTAACTCCAAATATTTCAAATAATATGTCTAAAAATATCAGAAAAATCCAAGGATTATGAATATGGGCTCTATTTTCGTGTTTGACCATTTTAAAATCGGTGAACAGTGAAAAACATCCATATGGCTTTATTTCAAATTCAAATTTGAAGCACATTTGCAAATGACTTTGCATTTGACTTCTTTTAAATGGAATTGTAACCACATTGTGACCAAGAACATCACCATTTCAATATTGATCATGTGTTTGAGCATTGCAAATAAATTTATACTTTGTTTAATTGTTTGCTCGATAGACGTGCAACTGGAACTGGAGGCCACCCCCTTCGTTGAAGACCCCGATACTGGACCTCGTCAGCAAGGCAAGAAAACCCCATTGATCATGTCTATAAAATCCTACTTCCCTCTTAGTCTCGCTTATGCATGTTTAGGAGATCATCGAGGCACGTTCTTTCGCATAGTTGAACCCATTCCGATGCATGACCTATCATTTTTCCACCGTATTAAGCAAACCACAATCCTAGCAGATTTAGGAGTTGGTTGATGAGCATGTGGACCCTGCAACTGTTACTTCTTTTGCTGCTTAGTGATACCATGAGGATGTTATGATTGTGAGTCGGGATGGAATGAACACAGTGATGCTGATGTAAACGTGTTGGTGAATCCACCCTAAACAAAGGTGAACGATGAGAGGCTCTGTAGGAGTACACAGTGGGTTGTCTCGTTGAACACTGCCCTAGGCCCGAGTTCCTGTTTTGTGATCCAAGACAAAGAGTATGACCACATGTAGGGTTTTATGGGAGCCCGGTTTGGCCTCTTTACGTACCCGATCCAGTCCAGGAGTCACACTAGATTCGGGCTTTCCATTTGATTTATGTATAGATATGTGGATGGACCTGTGAGGCAGTGAAACCATCTGTCAAAGGTGGCGTCTCGGTCCCTTACATTATCTGAGTCCGTTTCTTGGAACCGGCCGGACTCTCGAGCGGTGACAAACTCAGGTAGTCGACTCCTGGATTAGAGAAGGTGATGTGAGGGTAGTGCCTTGGTTTCATCCACGTCCGACATCCGCTTGAAGGATGACAAGAACGAGGCGATAAGTGATGACACGCGTGTGAAGATGTACACCCCTGCAGGGTTAATGAACTATTCGAATAGCCGTGTCCGCGGTTATGGACTACTTGGAAACCTCTACTTGATCTTAGACAACTTGAATGGATACTTATAAAACTCGCATGATAAGCGTGAGTGCTATGGCGTGCTTTCTCGTGGGGAAGTTGAGGAAGGCACCATAGTGGTGTAATTGGTTGGAGATGTAGTGGACTCGTGTACGCTTCTTACCTCAAGTCTGGTACTCGTAGTACAGGATTAGCCAAGTCAAAGCTGGCACTTCTGCATGTTGAACCCCACCTCCTTTACCTTGATACTTGAGCATGAGTAGTTTAGTTCTGATGTAAGTCTTGCTGAGTACGACTTTGTACTCACGTTTTCTTATTCTATGTTTTAGATGAGAACCCGGACCCCGATGGAGTCACCTTCGTGAAGCTCGACGTTGACCTTGGTAGTATAGTTCCAAACAGCAGTCTGGTCCCTCGTGGAAGGGCATGTTTGTTGTACAAGGCTTCTCTAAGCCATTTGTTAAACTTGTCTGTACTCAGACCTAATTTGCTTCCGTTGTATGATGTAATGTTGATCACAGACATGTGATCTTTGTATGCTCTATGTGTATATCTATAAAGAGTACTTGTAGAGTTATGTGATGATACCTGCTGTTCATACTAGGCATGTGTGTTGCGTGTATGTTTATAACATGCATGTCTTAGTATGGGTTTTCGAGACCTTAGTTGTGATCTGGCTGGCGGTCTTTTATACACCAAGTGGCCCTTAGATGTGCGCAGCTTGGGGCATCGCGATGCGATTGTTCGTGACTCTGTCACGTGCACACTTTGTTGTATGATCGAGCCCGCCCTAGACCCCGACTAAGTGATCGGGCTGGAGTAAGTATATGTAAGAGTTAGGATTCAATCGATAACATAGTTGAGGCGACTTGTCTATGAGTATGGGATTCACCACCCATAGGCATTTAGACTTGTGAGCGGACGATGAGGACCCATCTCAGTTGATCATCCGGCCTGAATGGGATGCCCCTCACGTTCGATGCTTACCGAGAATGTTCTGTGCTTGGCCTTGTCTGCTTAGACAAGTGGGTACGGTTCTCGGCTCTCCATGTGATTGCATCGTGACTGGAATTACATACGCTAACCCCGCGTCCCGACAGACTTGGTATCAGAGCAGGACTGTCTGTAGGCTTATCAAACCCTTGGTCGAAGTCGAGTCTAGCATTCTATAGTTATATAGTTACTTGGGTATATAAGGGAACAACGTAAGGCTTCTTTTTCTCCTTACCCTGATCGATCTGAGTTCTGAGTCACCCTTATCTTTTCTACGGGATGATAGGACTAGGCTCATCTATGTCTTACTAGAACATCTCGTTGAGGGCTTCCTTTTAGCCGTAGGATTATTGTGGTCGTCCAGATTCTTCCTGTTTTGAATTCCTTAAGGAAGTTCTGTCCAATCTCCTCGAGGTTGTCTTGTTTTCCATCCCGGTGTAGCCGTTATGCTGCCGGATTTATCCCGTGTTTCTATGGATCTTTGCCTTCGCATTATACTCTTTTCCGCCTTCATCATATCTTGTTATCCTTGAATCCATCATAGAACCTATTTTGATTGTTGATTTTTATCACACAGGATGTCAGGTGGAACTCGTAGTGTTGTTCGTCGAAATCGAGACCGTGTTCGGAATCGAAATGATGATGAACCTCTACCATCGCCTTCTGCGGCGGAAATCATGATGGAAGCTGAGAAGAATCAACGTGATCAAACACGTCTTCTGGAGCTCATCGAGCAGAATACCTCACGACATTGCAATGTGGTTGTGAGCATTCAGGACTTCATCCTCCTCAAGCCACCGGTATTCCGATGTTCTTCTGCGCCCCTTGAAGCTGATGATTGGCTCCGTTCCATCGAGCGTAAGCTTGATACTGCACATGTTGCTCCCGATGATCGAGTTATATTTGCGGCATACTTTCTGGAAGGTGCTGCTGCTGAATTGTGGGAGAACTATGTTGCTATGCAGCCAGTTGGTCACCTAGTGACTTGGCAGGAGTTCTGTGTTGCCTTTCGAGGGTACCACCTTCTAGATGAGTTGATGGAGCGCAAGAAGGAAGAGTTCTGCAATCTCACTCAAGGAGAGATGTCCATCCATGAGTATGTGAGAGAGTTCAACCGTCTTGCTCGGTATGCCCAAGATGAGATCACCACTGATGCCAGAAAGCAGGCAAGGTTCCGTAAGGGACTTATCCCCATCCTTCGTCATGATCTCAACCTCATCGAATTTGCCACCTTTGAGGATTTAGTCAAGAGATCCTTCAGAGCTGAGCACGGCAATGAAGTGTTCGAAGAGTCCCGCAAGCATGCTCTTGAGCTTGCCCCTTCTTCAAGTTCAGCCCCTCAGAAACGCAGAATTTGGATTCCAAACCGTGTCATACCTCAAAACCTTCTTCAGAGACCACCACCGAATATATGCCATCCACCCCAACACATTATTCCACCCAGGAATGATGGTGTGCAATCAAGTAATCCCACTCCCAGCAATTCAGGCAGGGTATGTTTCACGTGTGGTCTGACAGGCCATTACTTCCGACAGTGCCCTACAGTGTTGGTGACACCACGTCGACCTAGTCACAAGCCTCCAAAGAAATCCACCACCAAAGCCTTTCTAGCAAAGCCTTCATCCACTAGTAGTGGTTGTGTGAACCAAATCTCAGTTGAGGACACCACTACTGCTTCTGACGTCATTCTTGGCACACTTCCAGTCAATCATGTTCCCGCCTCCGTTCTTTTCGATCCAGGAGCTTCTCATTCATTCATGTCGGAGAGTTATGCACTTCGTCATGAGTTCCCCTTTGAAGAAATGTTTTCTCCAATGATCATTCAAACTCCTGGTTCAAAGTGGCAAACTAATAGAGTAAGCCATGGTAATCAAATTGCAATTGAGGGTTTAGTATTCCTTTCTTCTCTTATAGCCCTCAAGTCTTCGGACATTGATGTCATCCTAGGAATGGATTGGTTATCAAGGCAGAATGCTTTCCTTGATTGTAAAGCCAAATCAGTCAAACTCACCCATCCTTCAGGACAGATCATTGACTACACATCACCCAGCTCTAAAAACCAGATGCATACTTTGAATGTGCTTCCCCTTCCTGACCTTGAAGATGTTCCGGTGGTTCGTGACTTCCCGGATGTCTTTCCTGAAGAGCTGCCGGGAATGCCACCCGACAGGTGTGTAGAATTCATAGTGGATCTTATACCAGGCACAGCCCCAATCTCGAGACGCCCATATAGAATGGCCCCACATGAGTTAGCTGAGCTAAAAACCCAACTTGATGCTTCGTTGGCAAAAGGCTTCATCCGCCCTAGCTCATCGCCATGGGGTTGCCCCGTTCTGTTCGTAACAAAGAAAGATGGAACAGAAAGGATGTGCGTAGACTATCGCCCGCTAAATTTAGCGACGATAAAGAACAAGTACCCACTGCCCAGGATCAATGATCTTTATGATCAACTTGCAGGATCCTCTGTCTTCTCCAAGATGGATTTGAGATTAGGCTATCATCAAATCAAAATCCGAAACGAGGACATTCCCAAAACGGCCTTCACTACTCGTTATGGTCTTTACGAGTATACCGTCATGTCCTTTGGTTTAACCAATGCCCCCACCACATTCTCGCGCTTAATGAATTCGATCTTCATGGAGTACCTAGATAAATTTGTTGTGGTTTATCTTGATGACATTCTCATCTACTCGAAGAACGAAGAAGAGCACGCAGAACATCTTAGGTTGGTATTGATGAAACTTAGAGAGCACCGCCTTTATGCCAAGTTCTCCAAGTGTGAATTTTGGCTACCAGAAGTGACCTACTTAGGCCACGTGATTTCTGCGAAAGGTGTTGCAGTCAATCCCGAGAGAGTTCAGGCCGTCCTTGACTGGACTCCACCTGAATCGGTTAAGCAAGTTAGGAGTTTTCTTGGCCAAGCAAGTTATTGTCGCGGCTTCGTCGTGAACTTTTCTAAAGTTGCAAATCCTCTTACTGAACTCCACAAGAAAGATAAGAAATTCCAATGGACCCCCAAGTGCGAGGAAAGTTTTCAAGAGCTGAAAAGAAGATTGACTTCTACACTCGTACTTGCACCTGCAGACACCAAAATGGATTTCGAGATCTATTGTGATGCTTCACGGCAAGGGTTAGGATGCATACTTATGCAAGATCGACATGTGGTAGCTTATGCTTCACGCCAGTTGCGGCCACATGAAGAGAACTATCCTACCCATGATCTTGAACTCGCTGCCGTAGTTCATGCCCTGAAGACTTGGCGACATTACCTCCTTGGTAATCGTTGTGAGATATATTCCGATCACCAAAGCCTCAAATACATATTCACCCAGCCAGATCTTAACCTCAGGCAAAGAGGCTGGATAGAGTTGATAAAAGATTATGACTTAGGAATTTCTTACACCCCAGGCAAAGCCAATGTCATGGCTGATGCACTAAGTCGTAAGTCGTACTGTAACAACCTCATGTTACAGCAGTATCAACCACTTCTTCATGAGGAATTTCGAAAGCTCAACCTCGAGATTATTCCTCGTGGATCTCTTTTCAACTTGGTGGCGAAACCAACCCTTGAGGATCAAATTATAGCCGCCCAGAAACAAGATAGTAGTATTCAAGAGATCAAGCAGAACATTGTTAGCGGAGTTGCTAAATGTTTTTCTGCAAATGATCAAGGAACGATATTCTTTGAAAATCGTTTAGTAGTTCCTAAAAACGAAGACCTAAAGCAGCTGATCCTTAAGGAAGCTCATGACACTCCCCTCTCAATTCATCCCGGTAGCACAAAATTGTACCGAGATCTACGCCAGAGATTTTGGTGGACCCGGATGAAGAGAGACATTGCACAATTTGTTGCCGAATGTGATGTTTGTCGTCGCATTAAGGCAGAACACCAAAGACCTGCTGGTACTCTTCAACCATTGTCTATTCCCGAGTGTAAATGGGACAAGATCGGTATGGACTTCATCACCGGCTTTCCAAAAACCCAGAAAGGAAATGATGCCATCTTCGTTCTCATTGATCGACTTTCCAAAGTTGCTCACTTCCTTCCCGTTCGCGAGTGTATAACTGCTAGCCAGTTAGCGGACTTGTATGTCTCTAGAATTGTGTCTCTTCACGGTGTTCCTTTGGTGATCAATTCTGATCGTGGTAGCCTTTTCACCTCTAGATTTTGGGAAAGTTTTCAAAATGCTATGGGAACTCATCTATCCTTTAGTACAAATTTCCACCCTCAATCTAGCGGTCAAGTTGAAAGGGTTAATCAAATCTTGGAAGACATGCTCAGAGCTTGTGTTATCTCTTTCGGAAAGAATTGGGAGAAATCTCTTCCATTCGCCGAATTTGCTTATAACAATAGCTATCAATCTAGTCTGAACATGGCTCCCTTTGAATTCCTCTATGGACGACGATGTCGAACACCCCTAAATTGGTCAGAAACCGGTGAAAGACAACTCTTTGGACCAGATATGATCAAGGAAGCAGAAGAGCAAGTTCGCATTGTTCGTGATCGTTTGGAAGCCGCTCAGTCTCGTCAAAAGAGCTACTATGATCCTCATCATAGAGAGGAGAGCTACAATATTGATGAGAAGGCTTACCTTCGGGTTACTCCTCTGAAGGGAACCCAACGATTCGGTATCAAAGGCAAGTTGGCCCCACGTTACATCGGACCTTTCCGCATTCTCGCTAAACGTGGAGAAGTTGCCTACCAACTTGAACTACCTCCGCACCTTTCCCGAGTACATGCTGTATTCCATGTGTCACAACTCAGGCGTTGCTTCAAGGACCCCATCCGCGAAGTCGACCATGAAACGCTTGATCTCCAAGATGACCTTTCTTATCGAGAGTACCCTGTTCGTATTCTTGATTCAGCAGAGCGTATCACTCGTCGTCAGAAGATCAAGTTCCTCAAAGTGCAACGGTCACATCACTCCGAGAAAGAAGCAACCTGGGAAAGAGAAGACCGCCTCCGTGCCGAGTACCCCACCTTCCTCCCTACGACTTCTGAATCTCGGGACGAGATTATTTTGAGTGGGGCGAGTTGTCAGAACCCCTACTAGGGTAAGTGCTAGGGCTTGTTTGACCCTTTGCATCATGAAAAATTCAAAAAGAAATTAAAAAATGGGGAAGCAGAAAGCCCTGAGAAATTATTTGAAATAGCCAGATAAAAATCTTTTTCCAAAAATCTTTGGAATGTTTGGAAAATTCCTATAAATGATGCTGATCATTTTAAAAGTGGTTTGGGTATTTTCCCATACTCATGGAATTTTCTAATATTCAAATAGTGCTCTGGAAATTAAAGTTTACCCCTATTTGAATTGAAATTCAAATTTATTGAACTTCAAAAATGTCCAAATTATTTATGTGACTAGCTACTGGTCACCTAGTATTTATAAAAGTAATTGGACATTTATTAAAAATGCCTAACTAATTTAATTAGTGGGGCCAACCTATTTACAGAAAAACTAAAAAGAAAAAGAAAGGGGTAGGCTTACCTTGCGCCCAGGGGCGAAGGCCCACTCCCTTAGCCGGCCCAGCCCACCCCAGGCGTCTTGTCTTCTTCCTCCCCGGCGCACGAAGCAGCTCGGTGGCGCGCTCACCGCCGCGCAGGCCACCGAGGAGCTTCCAGGGACCCCTCTTCTCCCCCAGGACGCCACGGAGACGCCCAGAGAGCGCCACACCTTTCCCCCTTCCTCCAGCTCACTCTCCCTCTCTCCTCGCGTCGGAACTCGCCTTGGCCGAGAGCTAGGTTTCGCCGTCGACGAGCGCCTGCGTGGCCAGCAAGATCCTGGAGCCGCGAGTTCATGTCCATCGTCACCGCAACCATCGTCTCCATCACCGTGAGCCATCAATTCGAGCCCAGAGGAACCGAGGACGTCGCCATCTTCACCGACAAGCCGCCGGCCGCCGTGGACCTCGTCTGCAAATTTGTCGTCGCCACGCCCTCCACGCCCTCGCCGTCGACTCCGTTGGATCACGGTGAGCTCACGCCCTTTTCCCCTCTTCCCGTGCTCGAAACGGTGGCCCGACTCGTCGTGAACGTTGAGCAGCGCTACGGCCGCCGCGGGACCTCGATGTCGGCCTCGCTCCGGTGCCTCCCGAGGTCGCCCGCCTGCTCCCGAAGACCCGCACGAGCGAGGGTTTCCTCCCAGTGCTTTCCCCGTGCCAATCCGTGGCCGGTAGGCCCTCTCCGGCGAGGCGCCGCCGCGTGCACAGCCGCCGGCGGTTAGCCGGCGGCCGGTTAGGCCCTAATGACCCCCCTAAGCTAAACCTACACCCACTGCCAGTGGGACCCACATCCCTTAACCCTCTGTTTAAATTAATTAAACCGGGGTTAAACCCCACTGTGGCTGACAAGCAGGCCCCACCAGTCAGACCCCCCTGATGTCAGCATTGCATCATGCTGATGCAATAAAGACTTTCCAGAAAATTAAAATAATTAAAAGAAATCCAGAAAATTCCAGAAAATCATTTAAACTTTGGAATTCCTAACTAATTCATTTTAACTCCAAATATAACAAATAATATGTCTAAAAATATCATAAAAATCCAAGGATTATGAATATGGGCTCTGTTTTCGTGTTTGACCATTTTAAAATGGGTGAACAGTGCAAAACATCAATATGGCTTTATTTCAAATTCAAATTTGAAGCACATTTGCAAATGACTTTGCATTTGACTTCTTTTAAATGGAATTGTAACCACATTGTGACCAAGAACATCACCATTTCAATATTGATCATGTGTTTGAGCATTGCAAATAAATTTATACTTTGTTTGATTGTTTGCTCGATAGACGTGCAACTGGAACTGGAGGCCACCCCCTTCGTTGAAGACCCCGATACTGGACCTCGTCAGCAAGGCAAGCAAACCCCATTGATCATGTCTATAAAATCCTACTTCCCTCTCAGTCTCGCTTATGCATGTTTAGGAGATCATCGAGACACGTTCTTTCGCATAGTTGAACCCATTTCGATGCATGACCTATCATTTTGCCACCGTATTAAGCAAACCACAATCCCAGCAGATTTAGGAGTTGGTTGATGAGCATGTGGCCCCTGCAACTGTTACTGCTTTTGCTGCTTAGTGATACCATGAGGATGTTATGATTGTGAGTCGGGATGGAATGAACAAAGAGTATGACCACATGTAGGGTTTTATGGGAGCCCGGTTTGGCCTCTTTACGTACCCGATCCAGTCTAGGAGTCACACTAGATTCGGGCTTTCCATTTGCTTTATGTATAGATATGTGGATGGACCTGTGAGGCAGTGAAACCATCTGTCAAAGGTGGCGTCTCGGTCCCTTATATTATCTGAGTCCGTTTCGTGGAACCGGCCGTACTCTCGAGCGGTGACAAACTCAGGTAGTCGACTCCTGGATTAGAGAAGGTGATGTGAGGGTAGTGCCTTGGTTTCATCCACGTCCGACATCCGCTTGAAGGATGACAAGAACGAGGCGATAAGTGATGACACGCGTGTGAAGATGTACACCCCTGCAGTGTTAATGAACTTTTCGAATAGCCGTGTCCGCGGTTATGGACTACTTGGAAACCTCTACTTGATCTTAGACAACTTGAATGGATACTTATAAAACTCGCAAGATAAGCGTGAGTGCTATGGCGTGCTTTCTCGTGGGGAAGTCGAGGAAGGCACCATAGTGGTGTAATTGGTTGGAGATGTAGTGGACTCGTGTACGCTTCTTACCTCAAGTCTGGTACTCGTAGTGCAGGATTAGCCAAGTCAAAGCTGGCACTTCTTCATGTTGAACCCCACCTCCTTTACCTTGATACTTGAGCATGAGTAGTTTAGTTCTGATGTAAGTCTTGCTGAGTACGAATTTGTACTCACGTTTGCTTATTCTATGTTTTAGATGAGAACCCGGACCCCGATGGAGTCACCTTCGTGAAGCTCGACGTTGACCTTGGTAGTATAGTTCCAGACAGCAGTCTGGTCCCTCGTGGAAGGGCATGTTTGTTGTACAAGGCTTCTCTAAGCCATTTGTTAAACTTGTCTGTACTCAGACCTAATTTGCTTCCGTTGTATGATGTAATGTTGATCACAGACATGTGATCTTTGTATGCTCTATGTGTATATCTATAAAGAGTACTTGTAGAGTTACGTGATGATACCTGCTGTTCATACTAGGCATGTGTGTTGCGTGTATGTTTATAACATGCATGTCTTAGTATGGGTTTTCGAGACCTTAGTTGTGATCTGGCTGGCGGTCTTTTATACACCAAGTGGCCCTTAGATGTGCGCAGCTTGGGGCATCGCGATGCGATTGTTCGTGACTCTGTCACGTGCACACTTTGTTGTATGATCGAGCCCGCCCTAGACCCCGACTAAGTGATCGGGCTGGAGTAAGTATATGTAAGAGTTAGGATTCAATCGATAACATAGTTGAGGCGACTTGTCTATGAGTATGGGATTCACCACCCATAGGCATTTAGACTTGTGAGCGGACGATGAGGACCCATCTCAGTTGATCATCCGGCCTGAATGGGATGCCCCTCACGTTCGATGCTTACCGAGAATGTTCTGTGCTTGGCCTTGTCTGCTTAGACAAGTGGGTACGGTTCTCGGCTCTCCATGTGATTGCATCGTGACTGGAATTACATACGCTAACCCCGCGTCCCGACAGACTTGGTATCAGAGCAGGACTGTCTGTAGGCTTATCAAACCCTTGGTCGAAGTCGAGTCTAGCATTCTATAGTTATATAGTTACTTGGGTATATAAGGGAACAACGTAAGGCTTCTTTTTCTCCTTACCCTGATCGATCTGAGTTCTGAGTCACCCTTATCTTTTCTACGGGATGATAGGACTAGGCTCATCTATGTCTTACTAGAACATCTCGTTGAGGGCTTCCTTTTAGCCGTAGGATTATTGTGGTCGTCCAGATTCTTCCTGTTTTGAATTCCTTAAGGAAGTTCTGTCCAATCTCCTCGAGGTTGTCTTGTTTTCCATCCCGGTGTAGCCGTTATGCTGCCGGATTTATCCCGTGTTTCTATGGATCTTTGCCTTCGCATTATACTCTTTTCCGCCTTCATCATATCTTGTTATCCTTGAATCCATCATAGAACCTATTTTGATTGTTGATTTTTATCACACAGGATGTAAGGTGGAACTCGTAGTGTTGTTCGTCGAAATCGAGACCGTGTTCGGAATCGAAATGATGATGAACCTCTACCATCGCCTTCTGCGGCGGAAATCATGATGGAAGCTGAGAAGAATCAACGTGATCAAACACGTCTTCTGGAGCTCATCGAGCAGAATACCTCACGACATTGCAATGTGGTTGTGAGCATTCAGGACTTCATCCTCCTCAAGCCACCGGTATTCCGATGTTCTTCTGCGCCCCTTGAAGCTGATGATTGGCTCCGTTCCATCGAGCGTAAGCTTGATACTGCACATGTTGCTCCCGATGATCGAGTTATATTTGCGGCATACTTTCTGGAAGGTGCTGCTGCTGAATTGTGGGAGAACTATGTTGCTATGCAGCCAGTTGGTCACCTAGTGACTTGGCAGGAGTTCTGTGTTGCCTTTCGAGGGTACCACCTTCTAGATGAGTTGATGGAGCGCAAGAAGGAAGAGTTCTGCAATCTCACTCAAGGAGAGATGTCCATCCATGAGTATGTGAGAGAGTTCAACCGTCTTGCTCGGTATGCCCAAGATGAGATCACCACTGATGCCAGAAAGCAGGCAAGGTTCCGTAAGGGACTTATCCCCATCCTTCGTCATGATCTCAACCTCATCGAATTTGCCACCTTTGAGGATTTAGTCAAGAGATCCTTCAGAGCTGAGCACGGCAATGAAGTGTTCGAAGAGTCCCGCAAGCATGCTCTTGAGCTTGCCCCTTCTTCAAGTTCAGCCCCTCAGAAACGCAGAATTTGGATTCCAAACCGTGTCATACCTCAAAACCTTCTTCAGAGACCACCACCGAATATATGCCATCCACCCCAACACATTATTCCACCCAGGAATGATGGTGTGCAATCAAGTAATCCCACTCCCAGCAATTCAGGCAGGGTATGTTTCACGTGTGGTCTGACAGGCCATTACTTCCGACAGTGCCCTACAGTGTTGGTGACACCACGTCGACCTAGTCACAAGCCTCCAAAGAAATCCACCACCAAAGCCTTTCTAGCAAAGCCTTCATCCACTAGTAGTGGTTGTGTGAACCAAATCTCAGTTGAGGACACCACTACTGCTTCTGACGTCATTCTTGGCACACTTCCAGTCAATCATGTTCCCGCCTCCGTTCTTTTCGATCCAGGAGCTTCTCATTCATTCATGTCGGAGAGTTATGCACTTCGTCATGAGTTCCCCTTTGAAGAAATGTTTTCTCCAATGATCATTCAAACTCCTGGTTCAAAGTGGCAAACTAATAGAGTAAGCCATGGTAATCAAATTGCAATTGAGGGTTTAGTATTCCTTTCTTCTCTTATAGCCCTCAAGTCTTCGGACATTGATGTCATCCTAGGAATGGATTGGTTATCAAGGCAGAATGCTTTCCTTGATTGTAAAGCCAAATCAGTCAAACTCACCCATCCTTCAGGACAGATCATTGACTACACATCACCCAGCTCTAAAAACCAGATGCATACTTTGAATGTGCTTCCCCTTCCTGACCTTGAAGATGTTCCGGTGGTTCGTGACTTCCCGGATGTCTTTCCTGAAGAGCTGCCGGGAATGCCACCCGACAGGTGTGTAGAATTCATAGTGGATCTTATACCAGGCACAGCCCCAATCTCGAGACGCCCATATAGAATGGCCCCACATGAGTTAGCTGAGCTAAAAACCCAACTTGATGCTTCGTTGGCAAAAGGCTTCATCCGCCCTAGCTCATCGCCATGGGGTTGCCCCGTTCTGTTCGTAACAAAGAAAGATGGAACAGAAAGGATGTGCGTAGACTATCGCCCGCTAAATTTAGCGACGATAAAGAACAAGTACCCACTGCCCAGGATCAATGATCTTTATGATCAACTTGCAGGATCCTCTGTCTTCTCCAAGATGGATTTGAGATTAGGCTATCATCAAATCAAAATCCGAAACGAGGACATTCCCAAAACGGCCTTCACTACTCGTTATGGTCTTTACGAGTATACCGTCATGTCCTTTGGTTTAACCAATGCCCCCACCACATTCTCGCGCTTAATGAATTCGATCTTCATGGAGTACCTAGATAAATTTGTTGTGGTTTATCTTGATGACATTCTCATCTACTCGAAGAACGAAGAAGAGCACGCAGAACATCTTAGGTTGGTATTGATGAAACTTAGAGAGCACCGCCTTTATGCCAAGTTCTCCAAGTGTGAATTTTGGCTACCAGAAGTGACCTACTTAGGCCACGTGATTTCTGCGAAAGGTGTTGCAGTCAATCCCGAGAGAGTTCAGGCCGTCCTTGACTGGACTCCACCTGAATCGGTTAAGCAAGTTAGGAGTTTTCTTGGCCTAGCAAGCTATTGTCGCGGCTTCGTCGAGAACTTTTCTAAAGTTGCAAATCCTCTTACTGAACTCCACAAGAAAGATAAGAAATTCTAATGGACCCCCAAGTGCGAGGAAAGTTTTCAAGAGCTGAAAAGAAGATTGACTTCTGCACCCGTACTTGCACCTCCAGACACCAAAAGGGATTTCGAGATCTATTGTGATGCTTCACGGCAAGGGTTAGGATGCATACTTATTCAAGATCGACATGTGGTAGCTTATGCTTCACGCCAGTTGCGGCCACATGAAGAGAACTATCCTACCCATGATCTTGAACTCGCTGCCGTAGTTCATGCCCTGAAGACTTGGCGACATTACCTCCTTGGTAATCGTTGTGAGATATATTCCGATCACCAAAGCCTCAAATACATATTCACCCAGCCAGATCTTAACCTCAGGCAAAGACGCTGGATAGAGTTGATAAAAGATTATGATTTGGAATTTCTTACACCCCAGGCAAAGCCAATGTCATGGCTGATGCACTAAGTCGTAAGTCGTACTGTAACAACCTCATGTTACAGCAGTATCAACCACTTCTTCATGAGGAATTTCGAAAGCTCAACCTCGAGATTATTCCTCGTGGATCTCTTTTCAACTTGGTGGCGAAACCAACCCTTGAGGATCAAATTATAGCCGCCCAGAAACAAGATTGTAGTATTCAAGAGATCAAGCAGAACATTGTTAGCGGAGTTGCTAAATGTTTTTCTGCAAATGATCAAGGAACGATATTCTTTGAAAATCGTTTAGTAGTTCCTAAAACCGAAGACCTAAAGCAGCTGATCCTTAAGGAAGCTCATGACACTCCCCTCTCAATTCATCCCGGTAGCACAAAATTGTACCGAGATCTACGCCAGAGATTTTGGTGGACCCGGATGAAGAGAGACATTGCATAATTTGTTGCCGAATGTGATGTTTGTCGTCGCATTAAGGCAGAACACCAAAGACCTGCTGGTACTCTTCAACCTTTTTTTATTCCCGAGTGGAAATGGGACAAGATCGGTATGGACTTCATCACCGGCTTTCCAAAAACCCAGAAAGGAAATGATGCCATCTTCGTTGTCATTGATCGACTTTCCAAAGTTGCTCACTTCCTTCCCGTTCGCGAGTGTATAACTGCTAGCCAGTTAGCGGACTTGTATGTCTCTAGAATTGTGTCTCTTCACGGTGTTCCTTTGGTGATCAATTCTGATCGTGGTAGCCTTTTCACCTCTAGATTTTGGCAAAGTTTTCAAAATGCTATGGGAACTCATCTATCCTTTAGTACAGCTTTCCACCCTCAATCTAGCGGTCAAGTTGAAAGGGTTAATCAAATCTTGGAAGACATGCTCAGAGCTTGTGTTATCTCTTTCGGAAAGAATTGGGAGAAATCTCTTCCATTCGCCGAATTTGCTTATAACAATAGCTATCAATCTAGTCTGAACATGGCTCCCTTTGAATTCCTCTATGGACGACGATGTCGAACACCCCTAAATTGGTCAGAAACCGGTGAAAGACAACTCTTTGGACCGGATATGATCAAGGAAGCAGAAGAGAAAGTTCGCATTGTTCGTGATCGTTTGAAAGCCGCTCAGTCTCGTCAAAAGAGCTACTATGATCGTCATGATAGAGAGGAGAGCTACAATATTGATGAGATGGCTTACCTTCGGGTTACTCCTCTGAAGGGAAGCTAACGATTCGGTATCAAAGGTAAGTTGGCCCCACGTTACATCGGACCTTTCCGCATTCTCGCTAAACGTGGAGAAGTTGCCTACCAACTTGAACTACCTCCGCACCTTTCCCGAGTACATGCTGTATTCCATGTGTCACAACTCAGGCGTTGCTTCAAGGACCCCATCCGCGAAGTCGACCATGAAACGCTTGATCTCCAAGATGACCTTTCTTATCGAGAGTACCCTGTTCGTATTCTTGATTCAGCAGAGCGTATCACTCGTCGTCAGAAGATCAAGTTCCTCAAAGTGCAACGGTCACATCACTCCGAGAAAGAAGCAACCTGGGAAAGAGAAGACCGCCTCCGTGCCGAGTACCCCACCTTCCTCCCTACGACTTCTGAATCTCGGGACGAGATTCTTTTGAGTCGGGGCAAGTTGTCAGAACCCCAACTAGGGTAAGTGCTAGGGCTTGTTTGACCCTTTGCATCATAAAAAATTCAATAAGAAATTCAAAAATGGGGAAGCAGAAAGCCCTGAGAAATTATTTGAAATAGCCAGATAAAAATCTTTTTCCAAAAATCTTTGGATTGTTTGGAAAATTCCTATAAATGATGCTGATCATTTTAAAAGTGGTTTGGGTATTTTCCCATACTCATGGAATTTTCTAATATTCAAATAGTGCTCTGGAAATTAAAGTTTACCCCTATTTGAATTGAAATTCAAATTTATTGAACTTCAAAAATGTCCAAATTATTTATGTGACTAGCTACTGGTCACCTAGTATTTATAAAAGTAATTGGACATTTATTAAAAATGCCTAACTAATTTAATTAGTGGGGCCAACCTATTTACAGAAAAACTAAAAAGAAAAAGAAAGGGGTAGGCTTACCTTGCGCCCAGGGGCGAAGGCCCACTCCCTTAGCCGGCCCAGCCCACCCCAGGCGTCTTGTCTTCTTCCTCCCCGGCGCCCGAAGCAGCTCGGTGGCGCGCTCACCGCCGCGCAGGCCACCGAGGAGCTTCCAGGGCTCCCTCTTCTCCCCCAGGACGCCACAGAGACGCCCAGAGAGCGCCACGCCCTTCCCCCTTCCTCCAGCTCACTCTCCGTCTCTCCTCGCGTCGGAAATCGCCTTGGACGAGAGCTAGGTTTCGCCGTCGGTGAGCGCCTGCGTGGCCAGCAAGATCCTGGAGCCGCGAGTTCATGTCCATCGTCACCGCAGCCATCGTCTCCATCACCGTGAGCCATCAATTCGAGCCCAGAGGAACCGAGGACGTCACCATCTTCACCGACAAGCCGCCGGCCGCCGTGGACCTCGTCGGCAAATTTGTCGTCGCCACGCCCTCCACGCCCTCGCCGTCGACTCCGTTGGAATCACGGTGAGCTCACGCCCTTTTCCCCTCTGCCCGTGCTCGAAACGGTGGCCCGACTCGTCGTGAACGTTGAGCAGCGCTACGGCCACCGCGGGAGCTCGATGTCGGCCTCGCTCCGGTGCCTCCCGAGGTCGCCCGCCTGCTCCCGAAGACCCGCACGAGCGAGGGCTTCCTCCCAGTGCTCTCCCCGTGCCAATCCGTGGCCGGTAGGCCCTCTCCGGCGAGGCGCCGCCGCGTGCACAGCCGCCGGCGGTTAGCCGTCGGCCGGTTAGGCCCTAATGACCCCCCTAAGCTAAACCTACACCCACTGACAGTGGGACCCACATCCCTTAACCCTCTGTTTAAATTAATTAAACCGGGGTTAAACCCCACTGTGGCTGACAAGCAGGCCCCACCAGTCAGACCCCCCCTGATGTCAGGATTGCATCATGCTGATGCAATAAAGACTTTCCAGAAAATTAAAATAATTAAAAGAAATCCAGAAAATTCCAGAAAATCATTTAAACTATGGAAATTCATAACTAATTCATTTTAACTCAAAATATAACAAATAATATGTCTAAAAATATCATAAAAATCCAAGGATTATGAATATGGGCTCTGTTTTCGTGTTTGACCATTTTAAAATGGGTGAACAGTGCAAAACATCAATATGGCTTTATTTCAAATTCAAATTTGAAGCACATTTGCAAATGACTTTGCATTTGACTTCTTTTAAATTGTATTGTAACCACATTGTGACCAAGAACATCACCATTTCAATATTGATCATGTGTTTGAGCATTGCAAAAAAATTTATACTTTGTTTGATTGTTTGCTCGATAGACGTGCAACTGGAACTGGAGGCCACCCCCTTCGTTGAAGACCTCGATACTGGACCTCGTCAGCAAGGCAAGCAAACCCCATTGATCATGTCTATAAAATCCGACTTCCCTCTCAGTCTCGCTTATGCATGTTTAGGAGATCATCGAGACACGTTCTTTCGCATAGTTGAACCCATTCCGATGCATGACCTATCATTTTGCCACCGTATTAAGCAAACCACAATCCTAGCAGATTTAGCAGTTGGTTGATGAGCATGTGGTCCCTGCAACTGTTACTGCTTTTGCTGCATAGTGATCCATGAGGATGTTATGATTGTGAGTCGGGATGGTATGAACATAGTGATGTTGATGTAAACGTGTTGGTGAATCCACCCTAAACAAAGGTGAACGATGAGAGGCTGTGTAGGAGTACACAGTGGGTTGTCTCGTTGAACACTGCCCTAGGCCCGAGTTCCTGTTTTGTGATCCAAGACAAAGAGTATGACCACATGTAGGGTTTTATGGGAGCCCCGTTTGGCCTCTTTACGTACCCGATCCAGTCCAGGAGTCACACTAGATTCGGGCTTTCCATTTGATTTATGTATAGATATGTGGGTGGACCTGTGAGGCAGTGAAACCATCTGTCAAAGGTGGCGTCTCGGTCCCTTACATTATCTGAGTCCGTTTCGTGGAACCGGCCGGACTCTCGAGCGGTGACAAACTCAGGTAGTCGACTCCTGGATTAGAGAAGGTGATGTGAGGGTAGTGCCTTGGTTTCATCCACGTCCGACATCCGCTTGAAGGATGACAAGAATGAGGCGATAAGTGATGACACGCGTGTGAAGATGTACACCCCTGCAGGGTTAATGAACTATTCGAATAGCCGTGTCTGCGGTTATGGACTACTTGGAAACCTCTACTTGATCTTAGACAACTTGAATGGATACTTATAAAACTCGCAAGATAAGCGTGAGTGCTATGGCGTGCTTTCTCGTGGGGAAGTCGAGGAAGGCACCATAGTGGTGTAATTGGTTGGAGATGTAGTGGACTCGTGTACGCTTCTTACCTCAAGTCTGGTACTCGTAGTACAGGATTAGCCAAGTCAAAGCTGTCACTTCTGCATGTTGAACCCCACCTCCTTTACCTTGATACTTGAGCATGAGTAGTTTAGTTCTGATGTAAGTCTTGTTGAGTATGACTTCGTACTCACGTTTGCTTATTCTATGTTTTAGATGAGAACCCGGACCCCGATGGATTCACCTTCGTGAAGCTCGACGTTGACCTTGGTAGTATAGTTCCAGACAGCAGTCTGGTCCCTCGTGGAAGGGCATGTTTGTTGTACAAGGCTTCTCTAAGCCATTTGTTAAACTTGTCTGTACTCGGACCTAATTTGCTTCCGTTGTATGATGTAATGTTGATCACAGACATGTGATCTTTGTATGCTCTATGTGTATATCTATAAAGAGTACTTGTAGAGTTACGTGATGATACCTGTTGTTCATACTAGGCATGTGTGCTGCGTGTATGTTTATAACATGCATGTCTTAGTATGGGTTTTCGAGACCTTAGTTGTGATCTGGCTGGCGGTCTTTTATACACCAATTGGCCCTTAGATGTGCGCAGCTTGGGGCATCGCGATGCGATTGTTCGTGACTCTGTCACGTGCACACTTTGTTGTATGATCGAGCCCGCCCTAGACCCCGACTAAGTGATCGGGCTGGAGTAAGTATATGTAAGAGTTAGGATTCAATCGATAACATAGTTGAGGCGACTTGTCTATGAGTATGGGATTCACCACCCATAAGCATTTAGACTTGTGAGCGGACGATGAGGACCCATCTCAGTTGATCATCCGGCCTGAATGGGATGCCCCTCACGTTCGATGCTTACCGAGAACGTTCTGTGCTTGGCCTTGTCTGCTTAGACAAGTGGGTACGGTTCTCGGCTCTCCATGTGATTGCATCGTGACTGGAATTACATACGCTAACCGCGGGTCCCGACAGAAAAGGTGAGTATTACGTACGCTACTAAGCATTATGCATTGTATCAAATGGAAAGGGGACGATGTATATAGTGGACTGCAAGGTAGAAATCAGAATAAGGGTAAGGAGCTAGGCCTATCGAAGACTAGCATCTTCTGACGATGTCTTGCAGCATGAGAAGAGAAACAGCCAACAGTACATATAAAGCATAAAGTAACAATGAAGCAGAAGTTGCTGCAACATTGTATAATAGTAAGTTGTAATGATTAATAATAATAATGCCTCCGAGTTCCCTTCCTCGACTCCCTGCGAGGAAGAAGACCCAGAACCATACAGTTTAATAGTAGCAGTTCGTAGTGGTAAGATCCAGCTTCAGCATAAAGCGTCCTGTCACCGTGGACACGGTTATTCGAATAGATTAAACTCCCTGCAGGGGTGCACTACTGTTCATCTTGCACGCTCGGATCTCCAGGGTGGCGTGAACCTTGTTAGGGAACGCCCCACCGAGGCTATCCGACACGACGCAACCCATCCTAGGCTCAACAGAGAGGCCATCCGTCGGACTATATCCTATGCGCCAAGGGGTCTAGGACCCTCACCCTTGCACGCTCCTGCATGGTGCGTGGCTGGTTGGTGAAGCAAAAGCAAATCCAAAAAACACACCGTATGGACGAAGAAGACACCACTTCTCGGCGCAGGCTGCGGTACTGCTGACGTCTGAAGAGCTTTCGGACAAACTACGATGCAGGGGAGCCCATAACTCCTTATCCCACGTGAAGGTAGTGCGTACAGACCAACGGGTCTCTCAAGTCATCCGCCGAACCAGTTAGCATTTTAATTAACCTGCGTGACAACCGTTATCGTTGCCTCAACTTAACCGACCCGCGGTCAACGACAGCAGTCAGGACCACCAGTACATCGGTGCCTCCCCTGTCGTCCCACCAAGTCACTGCGGTTACCAACAAGGTGAATCGTCTCCTTACCTTATCTCGCGTTTGCTCTTGGTAGAGCTCGACTTTTCGTAGTTTGGTAACTCTCAAGAGATATGAGCAGGGGCCAAGCATGCCAGTAACGTCGGTCGTACCCTCCCTGTCGTTCCCGACGCAATACCGCTCGCGGGCACCGTTGGGTCGCCCGACTTCTTACCTTAAGGACAGCCGTGCTCAGGTACCTAGAGCGGCTATACAGAGTCAACAACGAGTGGAGTACAAGGATTACTCCTTGATAGCTCACACTTGAGGATGACTCGGCAGAGCCGAGCTAGGGCGCCTTAGGAGGTGTTGATGTGCGAGGTAATGATAGTGATTTCTCGCCCTTCGTTGGTGAGCCCCAAATGGAAGGCGTGATGTAGCACAGCAGCAAATTTCCCTCAGTAAAGATACCAAGGTTTGTCTCCAGTAGGACTCCGGAGATGATAAGTAGATGTCAGCGGCGCTACTGACGCGGACCTGCACACAGACACAAATAACTTTGTTCCCAACGAAGTTCAGACAGGTTGTCAATCTCTCCGGTCTTGTTGTTCACAAAGGATCAAACACAAAGGATAATGATAGCAATTGAAAGTAAAAGCAGAAAAGTAAATGAGCATGTAAACAGTGATGATGATATGGATCGGGATATGTGATGTTCACTAGTGATGTCTCTCTCCCAAAAGACGATAAAACTGCTATGCGAGGTGAACAAATTAAAGAAGGGCAATTGACAGGATTATGAACGCACCGCAATGCTAACTATGCTACAAAAGAAAGGAAGAGGCTCAAAAGCACGGGCAGTATGCCAAAATAAGTAGACCGAAATCCAACTGCATCTACTACTAATCATCCACCTTGAGATATCTATCCAGAACATCTCGCTGGTATTAAGTTGCGAGCCCCACCCAAAGTGTAAACCCAAAGAAACAGACAACTGCATTAAAAAGCACTTTGCGTAAAATAAACAATCCTTGCAACCGCGGTTACAAGCACCATTGTTTTCCTCCTTGTGGCAACAGCACATCCCCTAGACTCATGTTTCTGTCACTCAAGCGTGTCATCGGGGGGCATGAACCCACAATCAAGCATAACGTTCCCTCTTGGGGTTACTACCTACTACTTGGCCAAAGCAATAAACAGCAACGGAGAACATGCAAGAATTACTTAGGAAAAAAATATAAGAGATAAGAACCAAATATATTACTCAATCACAATCTGAACATCATCTCATAATCCATCAGATCCCATCAAACTCAGCATAGCAATAGCAGAAAGATTACAAAAGTGCCTCGATCATCTAGGGCATCTCACGAGATCTAAACGATGAAGAACAAAGAGGGCCGGAGAACATCACATAGCTACTGATCACGGACCCATGGTCCAAGGAAAACTACTCACGAGACATCCGGGAAGCATCCATGGTGGAGAGGAGACTCCCGGAGGTCAACCCTCCCTCCGGCAGGGTGCCGGGAAGAGGTCTTCTGGTGCTCCCGATCTCGGAAGCGTGGCGGCGGCGGAACAGAGGCGAGATCGCGAAAAAGGGTTCTCCTTTCAGAAGTTTCCCGTGACGGAGAATATATAGGCGAAGGGGGGCAGCCGGGGGGCCCACCATGGGTCCAGGCGCCCCCCTGGCGCGGCCAAGCCCTAGGGCGCGCCACCAGGGCGCCTGGGCCCCTGGTGGTGGCCCTCTGGCCCCACCCAGGTTCTTCCAGAAGGTTCCTTCACGCTGATTTTTTATCTGAATTTTCCCGAATTTTTGGAGCACTTTTTATATGGGGGAAAACTTAAATAGGAAAACAGCAGAAAACAGGAACTGACACTGTGGTGCACTGAGTTAATAGGTTAGTCCAAATATGATCAAAAGTGTATGAAAGTGTATCTAGATCATAGCAATATCACACAAAACATGCATGGAGCAAGCAGAAATTATAGATACGTTTTGGACGTATCAGGTGTCTGCATTGTACCGTACCTGTGCAGTTGTATATATTGTATCCGTGTTCACTCCCCTGAGTGGCCACGGCCCGCTATCTAATCCTAGCTAACAATGCGCAGGACTCACTGCTGAATATAATATATAGATATAGCAGGCAGCATAGGATAAGGAAGGTACATCAAGGGGCAACAAAAACAGGCTATGCAGTTGAATAGGATTGTAGTCGTAGCAGCAACAGTAACAATGCCTAGTGCAAGAAATGTACGGAAAGATAAGCGATATCTGGGGAAGAGAATGGCTCTGCTTGCCTGGAAGCTCGACGGTAGGGGTACGGTCGTCGACGAAGTAGTCGTACCCGGCAGCAGTGTAGTCGGCGGTAGCAGCGGGGTCTACCGAAGAATAAAGGGGATAAACACAGTAAATACAAAGCAATCATAGAAAACAAATACATGGCATGACGTATGCAAAGTTAACGGTGTTCTAACGCAGTGCAACGCACGTTGCTCGGAGCGGGAATTCATCCGGGGATGAAATACCGGCTCCGGGTGATTACCGGACAGGGTGTCCGGAGGGGGAAGGGTTCATGCCGGAGGTGTCGTGGACATCCGACAAATATAAGGGGGTGTATCCGTGTTAGTTGAACCATTCCGGACAACTTTCGTGTTCGGAATAAATTCATCCGGCAGGTTTTTTACCGGCACAGGGAATTATCGACAGACAGTCCGGAGGGGGGGAATGTCGATGATCAGTGTGTTAGGGGGGTGGGGTAGACATACGGATAGCGTATCCGTACTCGTTATATTTTTCTGATCAATTTTCATGTATAAACTTTTTCAATCCGAGTTACGGTTTAAAAGATATTCAATTTTAAAGTTTTAAGTCAATTTAAATCCTTTATAAAACATTTCCTATTTTCTTTTATTAATTTAATAAAAAATATCCAGATTAAATCTGACCAGTGGGTCCCACTGGTCAGTGCCATATTAATTTAAATAGTTTAATTAAGTTAATTAAACAGTGGGGGTCCCACATGTTAGTGAGACATTTTAATTAACCTAGTTAATAAATCTAGTGATTAACTTAAGGGCTAGGGGCCCACATGTCAGTGGCTTGAGGGGTTACTTTTAATTGTTTCTAATTAATAGGTTAATTAGGGGTGTATGGCCCGCATGTCAATGGCCTAGGGGGTGGGGTTAGGGGTGGTTAACCCCCCTGACGTGGAGGGCCCACTGGTCAGCGGCGGTGGGGGCTCGCCGGCGGATGGACTCCGGCGAGGTTGTCCGCGAGCCCGCCGTAGTCTACGGGAGGGGGCGTGGCCGGTCGCATTTGATAGAGGAGCTCTCCGCGCGTCTTTGGGTGGTGGTTTCCTCGCCGGAGCGACGTCGGCAACGACGGAGGCGGCGACGCGTTTTTGATGCTCGACGGGAACGAAGCTAGGGGGGTTTGTATACGCGCAAGTGACCCGAGGGGCTCTACGGTTCGCGAGGGGCATGCCAGTGCCACTGGCACGCGCAGAGCAACCCCGGAGCGGGTGCATGGCCGGCCATGGCGGCGGCCGGAGCACGACCTCGAGGCAGCACGGCGGAACTACGAATGGGGGCACGGAATCGACCGCAGGGAGTTGGGGGAAGATGCGGACGCTCACTAGGGAGCGGAAGAGGAGCTCGAGGAGGCCGGAGGGGGAGCGGTGTGGCCGGAATTACGACGGCGAGCGACGGGTCTGCGGAGGGGAACGGAGACGTGGCGCAGTGTGGAGGGGTTCCCGACACAATTCCTGCAGCGCGGTGGCGTAGGTGACGACGACGGTGCCCGCAGACACGGTGGCACGCTCCGGGGAGCACGGTGGCCGCGTGCGTTCCCGACGGCGTCGAGGACGGCTTTCGGGCGAGCGTGAAGACAACGAGGGAAAGGGGTGGGGGCACCGTGTCGATCTAGGGTTAGGGTTTCGGGCGAGGAGAGGTGCGGGGGTGGCCTTATTCCCCACGGCGAGCCGTCAATGGCTGCCACGGCACGGCGGCCGGCCATGGGATGGCCGACACGGACCCCCCCCCCATGAACAGAGGTAGAAGATGGGGAGGGGGCCGTGGTGGGTTAGGCCGTGGGGATTCGCCCTGGGCGAGAGTTAGCGTTTTTCCTTTTTTCTTATTTTTGTTTTTTTTTCTTTACTGTTTTAATTTGTTTTGCTTTCAAATGATTTTTGCCACATGTGAAACTTGTGTGTATATTTGTGTTGCATATATTAGAGGTGCCACAAAAAGTTTTGACCTTTTATAAATTCCTTTAGTATTTGTTTTAATTTTGCCATTGATAAAAGTGAACTTTAGGCTACTATTTTTATTTGTTCAATTTATTTTATTGGTAAATAAGTTCCCAAAACTATATGGATGTGATCCACTGACTTTTAGGCATTTTACAAAATTTCTTTCACAATTTTTGGACCAAGTTTTATTTCCACTTATTTTTAATATTCATCCAAAGGTAATTTGAGTTTGTTTGGAATCAAAGATGAAAAAGGCATGATCAAGGTGATTAGAGACTTGCTAATCATAGAGGTTTAATCATTAACAAAAGTTTTACTTGTTACAATTGTGCTATAAATATCTCTTGTGGTTGCCTGTCCTTGGCATCCAGTCTTCGCATCTTTCTCTTCTGCTTCTTCTTCATATGGCGCCCAAGCGTGGTGGTGGTGTGACCGGGCGAGGCCGTGGCCGCCGTGGTCGTGGTGGCCGCACGCCTCGTTCTTCATGCGGTGGACGTCATGGTACCACGTCTGTGCCTTCTTCTTTTTCCTCCATGGAAGAGGGTTTTTGGCGCTATGATTTTCTTTTGCGTGTTCTTAGCCGGAATGCTACCCGGATTCCTCTTCCCTTCTCCTTTTCCTTCATTGCTTCTGAGCGTAACTTGAGGGGCTTCTGGCTCCGTCTTCATGGATGCGCTCGTTCTTCTTCTTGGGTGGAGCTGGAAGTTGATAATTCGTCCTTGATTTTCCTTGGATCTGGATGGAGGGCGTTTTCTCGTCGGTTGAATCTTCGCGACGGAGATAGCCTTTGCTGTCGTTTTTACGGAGAAGATACTGTTATTATCCGTGCGTTTGATGTCGGTGGCAATCGTCTAGATCCATACTGGGAGGAAAAAAGCAATGGTGATTCCGATGGCTCGAGTGGTGGTTCGCCTGCTTCTCCCGTGTCTTCGTCTTCAGCTGATTCCTCGGCCGATGGTGCTTGCTCTTCTAGTTCTAAGGATGAACTGGACGTCAAGCCGGTCGTCAAGCGGTTGCATCAGTAGGCGAGGCACCTTGTAGAACAGGAGGACGGCGACCTTCTTTTTCACGGGCTTGGTTGCTACTTTGTCTGTGGTGATGCCCGTCAGGTTGTGGCACAAAAGTGCCAATTATCTCAGCATGAGCACACATGTAGAAGTTAAATGTAGCCAATCTTGTAGTTCCAAGGGTCCTTCTGTAGCGGCAACTGTCATTTCGACTTCTTTGTAATGAAATTGTCTTCGAATCCTTTGTAATGAAATCGTCTTTGACTCCTTTGTAATGAAATTTTCTTCGACTCCCTTGTAATGATTGTCTTCGATTCCTTTGTAATGAAATTGTCTTCGACTCCTTTGTAATGAAATTGTCTTCTTGGGTGCGCGCCAGCGCTCCCGATGGGAGTAGCCCCCGAGGCTGCGTTTGATTTGCAGAATCAAGCATAGGCTTTATGAACTTTTGTCTCGCTGGTTTGTAGCTGTTTTTGTTTTTTTCCAAGTTTCGATCGGGTGCGCGCAGCGCTCCCGATGGGAGTAGCCCTCGAGTCTTTAGGTGATCGCTTGCGATCGGGTGAAGACTAAAGAACCGTGCGCTTTTAGGTGCAACTTTCTTTGCCGGAGCTTTTGTTTTTGGGCGGTAGTCTTGCGTTCTGGCATTCTCGCCTCCCGATGGTTGTAGATGGTCGCGTTTTTTGGCGAGGTTAGTGTTTCTCGGGGGAAGTTTATGCTCGAGCCCCCGAGTGTTTTTAATTAAAAGTCGCGTGAGCGAAGATAGCGTCTCTCGGGGGAGTTTAGGCTCGAGCCCCCGAGTGCTTAAAAGTAAAAGTCGCGTGAGCGAAGATAGCGTCTCTCGGGGGGAGTTTAGGCTCAAGCCCCCGAGTGCTTTTAAGTAAAAGTTGCGTGAGCGAAGATAGCGTCTCTCGGGGGGAGTTTAGGCTCGAGCCCCCGAGTGCTTTTAAGTAAAAGTCGCGTGAGCGAAGATAGCGTCCCTCGGGGGAGTTTAGGCTCGAGCCCCCGAGTGCTTTTAAGTGAAAGTCGCGTGAGAGAAGATAGCGTCCCTCGGGGGGAGTTTAGGCTCGAGCCCCCGAGTGCTTTTAAGTAAAAGTCGCGTGAGCGAAGATAGCACCTCTCGGGGGGGAGTTTAGGCTCGAGCCCCTGAGTGCTCTTAAGTAAAAGTCGCGTGAGCGAAGATAGCATCTCTCGGGGGGGGGGGGAGTTTAGGCTCGAGCCCCCAAGTGCTTTTGAGTAAGATGCTTTGGGCAACATTAGTTTATTCCTTCGAACTTTACATGGGTTGCCGATCGGTGCTGCTGCCGCTGTCTTGAGAATGCCTAGAGGACTATGGGTAGAACAGGCGTAGGTTCGCTACATTCCATGGATTTCCCACGTCCTCATTGGTCTTCGGGTTCTGCAATCTGTATGCTCCTCCTCCTATGACTTCCAAGATGATGAACGACCCCTCCCATTGTGTGGCAAGCTTGTGCACTTTTTCCTGTATAAACTGTAACACGAGGTCTCCTTTGTTCAACATTCTGGTCCGCAGACGACTGCTTTGATACGTGCGTAATTTGTCCTG
This sequence comes from Bromus sterilis, assembly GCA_950022295.1. Lineage (NCBI taxonomy): Eukaryota > Viridiplantae > Streptophyta > Magnoliopsida > Poales > Poaceae > Bromus > Bromus sterilis. Next base: position 134,879,593 of record OX465597.1, read on the forward strand.
GTATCCTTCAGATCTTGTGATGGTTGTGTCCCGTGCTTCGTCTGCTGTGTCTTTGTCATTCTGCAGCGCTTCTTCTGCCTCTTCCTCTTCGCACCCTAAGATTCTGCGTGCTCCGAATTTTAAGTGATGCGACAGTACTGCTTCTGCCCCGTATACCAGGAGAAAGGGTGTATACTGGGTTGAGCTATTTGGGGTGGTGCGCAGGCTCCATAGTACTGCAGGAAGTTCCTCTATCCAGCTTCATGCGGCTTGTTCTAGTGGTGCTAGGAGTCGCTTTTTTATTCCTCCGCATACTAGACCGTTGGCTTTCTCCACTTGGCCGTTGGACTGTGGGTGTGCGACTGACGCGTAATTGATTTTGATGCCCAGCTCGTGGCAGAAGTTTTGGAATTCTGCTGCTGTGAAGTTTGTGCCATTGTCTGTGATGATGTTGTGTCGGGACCCGGGGTTAGCGTATGTAATTCCAGTCACGATACAATCACATGGAGAGCCGAGAGCCGTTCCCACTTGTCTAAGCAGACAAGGCCAAGCACAGAACGCTCTCGGAAAGCATCAAACGTGAGGGGCATCCCATTCAGGCCGGATGATCAACTGAGATGGGTCCTCAACGTTCGCTCACAAGTCTAAATGCTTATGGGTGGTGAATCCCATACTCATAGACAAGTCACCTCAACCATGTTATCGATTGGATCCTAACTCTTACATAGACTTACTCCAGCCCGATCACTTAGTCGGGGTCTAGGGCGGGCTCGATCATACAACAAAGTGTGCACGTGACAGAGTCACGAACAATCGCATCGCGATGCCCCAAGTTGCGCACATCTAAGGGCCACTTGGTGTATAAAAGACCGCCAGCCAGATCACAACTAAGGTCTCGAAAATCCATACTAAGACATGCATGTTATAAACATACACGCAGCACACATGCCTAGTATGAACAGCAGGTATCATCACATAACTCTACAAAGTACTCTTTATTGATATACACATAGAGCATACAAAGATCATATGTCTGTGATCACATTACATCATACAACGGAAGTAAATTAGGTCTGAGTACAGACAAGTTTAACAAATGGCTTAGAGAAGCCTTGTAAACAAACATGCCCTTCCACGAGGGACCAGACTGTTGTATGGGATTATGCTAACTTCGTCAACGTCGAGCTTCAGGTCGGTGACTCCATCGGGGTCCGGTTTCTCATCTAAAACATAGAATAAGCAAACGTGAGTACAAAGTCGTACTCAGCAAGACTTACATCAGAACTATACTACTCATGCTCAAGTATCAAGGTAAAGGAGGTGGGGTTTCATCATGCAGAAGTGCCAGCTTTGACTTGGCTAATCCTGAACTACGAATACCAGACTTGAGGTAAGAAGCGTACACGAATCCACTACATCTCCAACCAATACACCACTATGGTTACTTCCTCGACTTTCCCACGAGGAAGCACACCATAGTACTCAAACTTATCTTGGTGTATTTTAGAAGTATCCAGTTCAAGTTGTCTAATAATCAGGTACAGGTTCCAAGTAGTCCTTAACCGCGGACGCGGCTATTCGAATAGTTTTGTTAACCTTGCAAGGGTGTAAGCTACACACACATGACCATCGGTTACCGCCAGGTCTCGCCACCGTTCAAGAGGTGACAGCGAGGATGTTCACCACGACACTTCGCTCACAACCGGTCTATTCCAGGAGTCGACTATCTGAGTTTGCCTCCCCTCGAGAGCCCGGACGGATCAACGAAACGGACTCAAACAATGCAGGTGACCGAGACGCCACCTCTGGCAGATGGTTTTCCTGCCTCACAGGTGCACCCACATATCTATATGATGCAACCAATCCTTCATTCTTTTTCTATGCATATGTCAAATGGAAAGCCCGAACTAATGTGACTCCTGGACGTCGACACGGATCAAGGTACTAGGCCGAGAGGGGTCAGTGAGCCCAATGTGTGGTTGTACTCTTTGTCTTGGATTACCATACAAGAACTCGGTGCTTAAGGCGGTGTTCAACGATACAACCCACTGTGTACTCCTACACAGCCTCTCATCGTTCACCTTGTATTAGGGTGGATTCACCAACACAGTTTCACTTTCATCAACACCATGTTCACTATCATCCCGACTCACATCAAAAGCAACCTCACTGTAACACTAAGCATGCAATAAGCTGTAACAGTTGCAGGGGCCACATGATATCAAACAACTCCCATGTCAGCTAGGATTGTGGTTTGCTAACTACTGTGACAAGATGATAGGTCATGCAAAGGATATGGGTTCAACTATGCGGTAGAATTGATACAAGATGATCTCCTAAACATGCATAAGTGATACTGAGAGGGAATTGGGATTTTATAGACATGATCAATGGGGTCTGCTTGCCTTGCTGACGATACACGGGTCTTAAAGGTGGTCTTCTTCTTCGGGGGTGATCACCGTCTCGGAAAAGCTGGTACCGGAAACAATCATCAACAAGGGGGACAACTTCGGAAGTAAAATGCATAAGCACATGATATCGTTGTCCATGAGGTGAATGGTGCTGGTTTGTGGTACATTTGATTTAAATGAAGTGTATTGCATTTGAAATGCAAATTCAAACTCCATATATGAATTTCAATTTAACCAAACTGTATTTGAAAAAGTTTGATCATTTGAAACCATGTGATCATGTGTGTGATATGCTTCTGAAGTTCAAGTGATCATGTTTGCATTGTAATGGTTAAAATTTGAATTGCATTTGAATTAATTCCAATTAAGCCAAATAGCAAAAGCTACTGGTCCCATTTTAAAATCAACTCAAACATGGTTGAAATTTTCATATTTGGATAGAGAATTTTATGCTGATCATTTTTCATATATTATTTGTCTAATTTGGAGTTCATATGAATTTTCTATGATTTTCCAAAGTTTATTCAATTTTCTGTAATTTCTGGATTTCTTTAATTCTTTTCTATTTAAAATTAAACAGAGAAAAACATTACTACATCAGCATGACCTCAACATGACATCAGCAGGGCTGACATGTGGGCCATGCCTGTCATAGACACAGTTTTTAAACCTCTGTTTAATTAAAAATTTTATTTGATTTGGGGGGCTGGCCCCACCTGTCATTGGCTTAGAGCCAAACTAAACAGGGGTTAGCCCCCCCCCTAATTAGCCAGCCGGCCGGCGGCGGCTACAGGACATGGCAGAGGGCCACCGGAGTTGGCCTCCCGGACACGGATTGGCAAGGGGAGAGCACCACTCGGGCCCTCTCGCACGCGTGCATTGCCTGGAGGCACTTGGACGGACAGAGGAGGGTCGGGAGCGCGTCGGTGAGCACCATGGCGGGCGGCCGGCCACTGCTTCTAAGAGGACGGCGACGGTGAGCTTCCGGAGGAGAACAGGAAGGCGGGGAGGGATGCGTGGCTCACCGTGAGCAAGCCGGAGGGGGCGAAGGGACCGTAGGAGCTACGGCGGGGGTCACAATTTCTCGCCGGAGGTGGACGCCCGTGGTGGAGGAACTCGATGCCGGCGTCATCCACGGGGTTCCTCGGGTGGAATTGATGGCTCTCGGCGATGAAGACGACCTCTGCGAGGCGGAAGGACAAGCTGGGGGGCGAGGTGTGGCCTCTGGCCACGGTGGCGCTCGATGGTGTACTCCGGCCGCGCTCGGGATCCTGCGGGATGCACCGGAGACGAAGGGGAGAAGGTCCTGGGGAGGGGGAGAAAGAAGGGAGGCGACCCAGGCGTGCGGTGTCGAAGAGATAGGGCAGGGGAAGCAGCTCGGTGGACAGGGAAGCAGGAGGTGGCAGCCGGCCACGGCATGCCCTCCACGGCACTGCCTCCTGGCGCCGGGAAGAAGACAGCCTTGCCCCTGGTGGGCTGGGCTGGCTTCTGTGGCAGATGGGCCAGGTGGCCAGGAAAGCAAGTGGGGCTTGCCCCTTTATTCTTTTCTTTTTCTTTTTTTTGTCTTTTTGTTTTGCTCTGGTAAATAAATAGTAGAGAATTTTATAAAATCTTTAAAACTTTTATGTGGGCTTATAAAATATGTAGCTAGCCACTCACAAGTTTTAGAGATTTTTGAAAATCAAACAATTTGAATTTAAATTCAAATTGGAGTTTAATTTAATTTCCAATGCACCTTTTGAAGTTTTGAATATTCCATGGGCATGGGAAAATCCCCAAACCACTTTTGCAATGATCAGCAACAATTCTAGGAATTTTCCAAACATTCAAATGATTTTTGGAAAAAGATTTTTATCTGGCCATTTGATTTAATTTCTCAGGGCTTTTCTTTTCCCCATTTTTGAATTTTTTTTAAATTTTTCACATGATGCAAAGGGCACTCAAACCCTAGCACTTACCCTAGTTGGGGTTCTGACATGTTGTGTGGTACTCCGAATCTGAAGATGATTGATTTGATGAAGTTGACTGCCGTGAGGGCTGTTGACATGGTGATTGGTACTGCTTCGATCCATTTGGTGAACTTGTCGACTACGACCAGTAGGTGTGTTCTTCCTCCTTTTGAGGATTTCTTGAGTGGGCCTACCATGTCGAGTCCTCATGTGGCAAATGGCCATGATAACGATATGGTTTTGAGTTCCGATGCTGGGGCGTGTGGCCTGCTGGCGAATTTTTGGCAGGCGATGCAACGCCGTACGATATCCTCTGCATTTCTCATGGCAGTCCGCCAGTAGAATCCTGCCCGAAAGGCTTTTTCCACGAGTGCTCGACTGCTGGCATGATGCCCGCAGGTGCCTTCGTGAATCTCGAGTAGTAGGGCTTTGCCATCTTCTTCGTCTATACATTTTTGGAGGACCTGAAAAATGCTGCACTTGTAGAGCTTTCCATTGATTACTGTGAATGATTTAGATCACCGACTGATGCGTCGGGCATCTGCAACGTCCTGTGGTAGAGTGCCTTCCACTAGGAATCGAAGGAAAGGTCTTGCCCAGGCCGGGTCTTCGAGTGCTGCTGGTTCTTCGACTTCGATTGCTTGACTGTTTGTGCCGTCAGCTGCGCTTGTTGCTGCCACCTGTGCTGGCTCATTTGTGTCGTCTACCTCTGCGACTACCTTGGGTTCCGTTGGCTTTGCTTTTATTGATCTCTGCTTGATGCTCTCGACGAAAACGTCTGGTGGTATTGGTCCTCGGGTCGATCAAATGTTCGCGAGTTCGTCGGCTTCTCTATTATTTGCTCTGGGGATGTAGTTGAGTTCACATCCGTCGAATCTTCCCTCTAGTGTGTTATAGAGCTTCTGGTAGGCTGCCATGTTGTCTGCGACTGCGTTACAGTGTCTCATCGCCTGCTGGACGACGAGGTTGGAGTCGCCGTAGATCGAGAGGCGAGTGGCACCGCAAGTTTTTGCCATGCGCATGCCGTGAAGTAGTGCCTCATATTCTGCTTCGTTGTTGGAGGCATTGCTGAAGTTGATCTGGAGGATGTATTTGAGCTTCGTTCCTTTGGGGGAGACTAGGACGACGCCTGCTCCGGCTCCTTGCTGTATTTTAGATCTGTCGAAATGCATCGTCCATGAGTTGGGTAGGTCTGGGGGACCTGGTGTTTGGACTTCTGCCCACTCGACCAGGAAGTCTGGGAGTACTTGGGCTTTGATTGCTGTCGGGTGTTTGAACAGCAGGTCTCGTGGGCTGAGCTCCATGTGCCACTCAGCGACTCGACCGGTCGCTCCGGGATTGTTGAGGATGTCCGCGAGTGGTGCACTCCTCACGATTGTGATGGAGTGTTCGTCGAAGTAGTGCGATACGTTCCTGGAGGTCATGATAATGGCGAGCAGGAGCTTCTGGTAGTGTGGGTACCGCTGCTGTGGCTTTGTGATAGTGTGCTGAGGTTGTAGATTGGTCTTTGGATGCTCTGGATTTTGCCTTCTTCGGCGCGCTCGACGACAAGCACTGTGCTCACGACACTTCTGTGTGCTGCTATGTAGAGATACAACTTTTCCCTTTCTTTAGGCACCGCCAAGATTGGTGGCGTCGAGAGGGTCTTCTTTAAGTCTATGAACGCATTGCTGGCTTCCTCGGCCCACTCGAATTTTTCTCATTTTCTCAGCAGTTTGTAGAATGGTAAGGTCCTTTCGCCTAACCTGTTGATGAAGCGGCTCAATGCTGCGAGCTTTCTTGTGAGATGATGATGGCGGAGAAGTTAATAGGTTTAGTTGGGTTGCCTCCCCTGTTAACCACGACAATAAACGATTCTTCATAACCCACAAGTCTAGGGGATCAATTGTATCTTGTCGATAAATAAGGATGTTGATCCCAACGAGGAGCAGAAGGTGTTGATAAGTGACACAGGATAAGGAAAGAGCTGCACACACTGAAAGGTAAATATTCAGGGGTTTTTGGTTTAAGCGACAGAAAAGTAAAAGACAAGCAAAGTAAACAGGGTAACTGAGGAGTAGCAAGTGGCCCAATCCTTTCACAAGGATAAGCCTAGGAACAAAACTTATAAAAGCTAAAGCGTTCTCGAGAACACATGGGAGAGATAGCCAAGTTACTTTCACCATATTCCGCCAAGTAATATGTATTGTGTTGTTAAGTGTTGGTGGGTGGATCAATGCTAGTACAACTTCTAGACTAAGATAAGTGTACTCTTATGATTACACACCCTTGCAAGCATCCGCAAATACAAGTTAGTAATTAAGGCATAAGCCTAACCACGGCATTACGATCAAGGATACATAACTCCCTTGTGCAAAAGTGTGCGAACTGGGGTTCAGGTTTCTGCCACTCCGGCAACCCACCATAAGCATCCTTTGTGCACAATGTATTCCTCTAAGCCCATGAAAGGTGAAGTGTTATGTGTTCGACTCACATAACACCACTAGAGAAATAACAACACAACTTAAATATCAAACAACACATAATACTTCAACATCATATGACTACTAACAAATAGACTTCTCCCATGTTCTCAAGAACTAAAGTAACTACTCACAATACATAAAAGAGATCATGATCAGAGGTGATAGATGGGTGATAAACAATCTGGACACAATGATATTTCTCCAACAAAACTCAATAGCATTCACCACAAAGTAGTAATCAACACCAACAGAGTATTGAGGATAGATAGTATGGATTACAACACAAGTTGCAATTGTGAGATGAGATGGGATGGAGATGGAGATGGTGCTGATGTTGGGGATGATGTTGATGATATTCTCGATGATGCCCGTGACGATGATGATGATGGAGACGATCTCCCTTTCCGGGAGGTGATCTCCCTGGCGGAATCTGCCCGCCGTAGATGGCTTTTATCCTTTGTAGGTTTCCGCCACGTGGCGGCGGCAAAACATGAAAACTCTTCTCTTTTTAGGGCTTTCACCCCAGGGGATCTTATAGGCGAGAGGGGGCACCGAGGGGGCCCACCAGGCATCCAAGAGTGTGCCTGGCGCGGCCAGGAGGGGTGCCGCGCCTAGCACCCTTCTGGCTTCCTGGTGGGTCCCCTCACCTCCATCCTCGGTGATCCCTAGTCAATCTTCGTAAAAATACTCCCCGTAAATTTTCATCGCATTTGGACTTGATCTGATTCAGCAACTTGGTGTCCACTTTTCACCGCTGAATTCTGGTTCTGCTGCTTCGGCACCGGAAAGTTGTAAATTGTGTAAAACAAGCCAAAACAACATAAGAACAATACTTTAAAGTGGAATATATCAATTAATAGGATGAAATTACTATATTAAATAGTGATGCATTTTGGACGTATCAACTCCCCCAAGCTTAGACCTCGCTTGTCCCCAAGCGACTGCTGAGCTCGGTACCTGTCCACAAGTTTAGAGAGTGAAGCGTCGATAAAAGAATACGGATAGGAAGCATCAAGATTTCTCACCAAACTGAAGCATCCTCAACAGCAACTTCAACTCATAAGGTCCTTATGAGAAAGTAGTAACAATTGTAACAAAGTAGGACCTGGAAAACTCATCAAATCATGCCAAACATAGCCTTGGTCAAGGAACAACTAATAACTTTTACTTTTGCTCTTTCACTTATAATGGAACCAGTTGAAGCTTTGGAAAGAACATGTTATCAGTCAAGAAGTGCACATGTTAACACAAAGGAAGATGTTTACTCAGCATAATCTTTTGCAAACAACTCACTTATCAAAAGATAATGTCAACAAAGATGTAACATGCTAACTTTCAATGCAGATCTATATGCAAGAATCTTTATTAACATCAAGTGTCTGTTCTCTCTCAAGAAGGAAGGAAGTAGGAAGGACTAACTCAGCACAAAATAAAGGATAAACCCCGTGCAAAAGGGTAAGCAGGGAAAACTCATGTGCAATCTCTAGATCAAACAAAATAAAAACAGACTTTTGGGAGGTGCATGATCCGTCAATGACTGTTGATGGATAACTCACTCACTTCATGATTTGGACAAGTTCCGAGGAACGGCTCCCATGTGGGGACGATCACATCCCCTTAAATTCCTTTTTTTATCACTCATAAATGGGCGAAGGAACTTGTGTGTTAGGATTTATCTTTTACGAGATGGGCACTCATGCCATTCCCTTCTCGTATTAGGGGTTTGCAGATTAGGCATGCAATCCCAAGATAAAACTTGTCCAAATTAAGAAGATCTTGGGTTACCCACCACTTCCTCATGAGCTGAATCAGTGGCACAAAACAGAAGATTTTGAACATCTTGAGTTAGCACACAAATTATATACTTTAGGAGTGGTAGTGGAATACCACAAATAGGAAGGTATGGTGGACTCAAGTGGAAGATGTTGGTTTCAAGGTATGGAAGTACAAGCAGAATTCCGCTTAGTATAGAGTTTTGGCTAGCAAGGCTTTGAGAGACCAGACAATTGATGACAACTTAGATGCAAGCAATACAAAGCATAAACATTAAAACTAGCATGAAACATCAAGTTGTCTTCCTTGTCAACATAACACTTCAAGCATAATAACACAAAGGTTTTGGCTATGTCGCTACTTTGAGAAAAACATGCTTGTTGTCATGACCAAAGCTATACTTGCCAAGATTTAAATAAAGTTTTCGAAGCCATACCTGATATAGGGTCAATACTCCCCATAAGAATCAGCTCATAATGTCGATTGCGTGAAGAGAATACCGAGTGCAGCGAAGAAACCAATAGACTTCTCATTAATATTCCTTCATAGACGACCCCACACTCAGAGATACAAAGCTCTCCACAAAAGGAGTGATAGACCTCAAAGCAACACCTATTTCATAAAGTAACTTCCCTAGACATGATACGACTCTACTTGAATCCTAAAGACAAAGATAAAAGATAAAGATACCGGGCACTCCCCCAAGCTTGGAACAAGCTAAGGGGATGCCGTTACCCGAGGAGATTTACTCCTCATTCTTGTTCTTGTCGGTCACGTACTCCTTGGCAAAGCGCTTCCATGGAAGTTGTTCCCCAGTCTCGAAGGACATTACCGTCTCCAGGATCCTGCACTCAGCACCTAAACCAATGCGCAGAAACTTTAGTTCATACTCAAAGTTCTCGTTCTGTAGATCATAGATCTGTGCTTGGATCCCATAAACTTTTTCTTCTAGTGCGGCCAGACTTGACCACATCTCCTTCATCTCTTTCTTGTGGGAAGCCTCGATCTCGTTCATGATGTCTAAGTTAGCTTCAACACCACGCTCCACCATCTTCTTAAACTTGAAGACCTCATGTTCCATCTCCTTCAGGCGCTCCTCGGTGCTCCCCTCCTTGACTGGTCCCTTCAGATCCTCCTTGTGGATAACACCGTCCTCCACACGAAGGACCTGGATGTGCTTCCTTACCTCAGTGAGGTAAGGGTTGATGACGTTGACGACGAACTTGTCCTTGGGGGAACTTGGGGAAGCCATGGCACCTAGATCTGCTGAAAGTTTTCCTGGCAGAAAAAGACCGAGAAATAAAACACACGAAATCGCGAGATACGGTGCCGGGACTATCCGAGCAAATATATAGCAAAAATTTCTGCAACAGAAGGAAGGTTTCAAGCCTAGGTGGAGTCGGAGTCGGAGTCCAGGGCACCCAGGAGGGTGCCTGGCGCGGCCAGGAGGGGGGCCGCGCTAGGAGGCCTCCTGGGGCCCCTGGAGCTCCTTTTCGGCTCCACTCGGGCTTGGAATTTTCCTAATTTTGTAAAAACTCTGAAAAGTAAACTTTTATTTACGTTCGCGATGTTTCCTTACCGTAATACATACCTTTTCTTATTCTTCTCCTGCTGGAGTCTGAAACTGGGCTGCAACATGCTCTTCATGAGTTCTTGTATATATCATGTTTGCATCCACATTGATTGGATCACCTGCCATATAATGTTTGAGTCTTTGTCCATTCACAACTTGAGGTTTGGTGCCTTCGAAATTATTGATCTTGATTGCACCAAACCGATATACTTCTTCGATATGAAAAAGGTCCTTCCCATCTGGAAAGTAGTTTACCTGGAGAAAACCTGAAACGAGATCTAAACAACAAAACTTTATCACCAACATTAAGTTCACGTTTCAGAATTCTTTTATCGTGCCACTTCTTTACCTTTTCCTTGAACATTTTAGCGCTCTCGTAAGCTTCACTCCTCCACTCATCTAGAGAAGTCAAGTTCATGAGACGATTTTCACAAGCTAACTTTGGGCCAGCATTTAGCTCTCTGACAGCCCAGAAAGCCTTGTGCTCTAACTCTAATGGTAAATGGCAAGCCTTGCCATAGACCATTTTATACGGAAACATGCCCATGGGGTTTTTGTAAGCAGTTCTATACGCCCACAAAGCATCTCCTAACTTCTTTGACCAGTCCATTCTAGAACTGTTCACTGTCTTCTGTAAGATCAACTTGATCTCCCTATTGGTGAGCTCAACTTGCCCACTAGTTTGAGGGTGGTACGGTGATGCAATCCTATGATTGACATCGTACTTGGCTAGAGCTTTCCTAAAAGCTCCATGCGTGAAGTGTGACCCTCCATCTGTCATGAGGTACCTTGGTACTCCAAACCTAGGAAAAATTACATCCTTGAGCATTTTCAAAGATGTCTTGTGATCAGAACTCTCAGTGGGGATTGCTTCAACCCACTTGGTTACAAAATCAACATCAACTAAGATGTGTGTGTACTTGTTTGAAGGAGGAAAAGGACCCATAAAATCGAAACCCCAGCAATCGAAAGGTTCGATCACTAGTGAGTAATTCATAGGCATCTCATTTCTCCTGCTAATGTTACCAACTCTCTGACACTTATCACAAGATAGAACGTACCTTTGGGCGTCTTTAAAAAGAGTAGGCCAATAAAAACCTGATTGTAAAACTTTATGTGCGGTCCTTTCACCGGCATGATGTCCTCCATAGGGACTATCCTGATATTTTCGAAGAACGTCCTGCTGCTCGTGCTCCGTTATACACCTTCTTACGATCCCGTCCGCACCTTCTTTGTAAAGATGTGGATCATCCCGAGAGGAGTGCCTCAAATTCGTGAAGAATTTCTTCCTCTGCTGAAATGTAAAACCTGGAGGCAAAAACTTTGCAACGATAAAATTAGCATAATCTACAAACCAAGGGTCGGAATGAGATTGTACTTTTACAACAGCAAGTTGTTCATCTGGGAAACTGTTGTTGACTGGAATAGGATCGTGCGGGATATCTTCCATCCTTGAAAGATTATCCGCCACCGGATTGTCTTCTCCTTTTCTATCGACAATCTGCAAATCAAATTCTTGAAGAATGAGTACCCATCTAATGAGTCTTGGTTTGGTGTCCTTTTTCTGCATAAGATACTTAATGGAAGCATGGTCGGTATGAATAATAACTTTAGAATCAACAATATACGGTCTAAACTTATCACAAGCAAACACCACTGCCAAGAATTCCTTCTCGGTAGTAGCATAATTCTTTTGAGCTCTATCAAGTGTCTTGTTGGCATAGTGGATGGCATTCAGCTTCTTGTCAACCCTTTGTCCTTAAACAGCTCCAACAGCAAAATCACTAGCATCACAGATAATTTCAAAGGGAAAATTCCAGTCAGGTGGTTGTACTATTGGAGCGGTTCTCAAGGCTTTCTTAAGAACTTCAAAAGCTTCCTTACAATATTCATCAAATACAAAAGGAGAATCCTTCTGGAGAAGATTGGTAAGGGGTCTCGAGGTCTTAGGAAAGTCCTTGATAAATCTTCAATAGAAACCAGCATGACCTAGAAAACTACGAATACCTTTGATATCCCTTGGATAGGGCATCCTTTCAATAGCTTCAATTTTTGCCTTGTCCAGTTCAATTCCCCTTTCGGAAATCTTGTGTCCAAGAACTATCCCTTCGTTAACCATGAAATGGCACTTCTCCCAATTGGGCACCAAATTCGTTTCTTCACATCTCTGCAAAACTTTATTAAGATTATGGAGACAGTGTTCAAAGGAGTTTCCATAGACAAAAAAGTCGTCCATGAAAACTTCTACAATCTCCTCACAGAAACCATGAAATATTGTAGACATACACCTCTAAAAAGTAGCAGGTGCATTACACAAACCAAAAGGCATACGCCTATAAGCATAAGTACCGTAAGGACACGTAAAGGTGGTCTTCTCTTGATCCGCGGTGTTAACGTGAATCTGGGAGAAGCCAGAATGCCCATCAAGATAGCAGAAGTGGGTGTTTTTAGACAGCCGCTGGAGCATCTGATCAATAAAGGGCAGAGGATAGTGGTCCTTCCTGGTGGCCTTGTTCAACTTCCTGAAATCAATACACATTCTATATCGAATAATAGTCCTCTGAGGTATTAGTTCATTTTTATCATTAGGAACAACAGCCATACCTCGTTTCTTAGGAACACAATGAATGTGACTTACCCACTTACTATCAGCTATAGGATAGATGATACCTGCGGCTAGAAGTTTGAGAACCTCCGTCCTAACCATGTCCTTCATCTTTGGGTTCAACCGTCGTTGATGATCAACAACTGATTTAGCATTGGGCTCGAGATTGATAGTATGTTGGCAAATGGATGGACTAATACCCTTGAGATCATCAAGAGTATAGCCAATAGCACCTCGGTCTCTGCGGAGTGTCTCCAATAATCGCTCTTCTTCATACCCTGAAAGGTTAGAATTGATAATAACAGGATATACTTTCTTTTCATCTAAATAAGCATACTTGAGCGTATCGGGTAGCGGTTTTATATCAAACACCGGGTCTTCTTTTGGTTGCGAGAGGATTCCTAAAGGTTCAACCGGGAGGTTGTGCTTCAGGATAGGAGTTTGTCTTAAAAATATGTCTTCTAGTTCATCCCTCTCCTGCATATGTATGTCATTCTCGTGGTCTTCCATAAATTGCTGCAAAGTATCATCAGGAGGAATAGCAATAGAAGCAATTTCTTCAATAATTTTGTCATTACTTGACAAGTCAGTACCACGAGGCTGCTTAGAAAACTTAGAAAAATTAAATTCATACGGCTCACCGTTGAATTCAACAGAAACTTTACCTTTCTTGCAATCTATTATAGCTCCACAAGTGCCGAGGAAGGGCCTACCAAAGATAATAGGGCAAAAACTATCTTGCACTGAACCAAGTACAAGAAAGTCAGTAGGATATTTTACCTTCCCGCAGAGTACTTCAACATCTCTCACAATCCCAACTTGAGAGATCGTTTGTTTATTTGCAAGATGAATCGTGACATCAATGTCCTCGATCTCACACGGCTGAATCTCATGCATGATCTCTTGATAAAGTGTGAAGGGAATAGCGCTGACGCTAGAACCCAAATCACATAGCCCATAGTAATTATAATCTCCTATTTTGACAGATATAACTGGTGTACCTGAAATTGGGCCTTTGTTCGTGGCTGTGACAATATTAGTGGAAACAACACAAAAACAAATACTGGATTCTTCAATATCACTGGTTACCAGATCCTTGACCCTCGCAACTTGAGGCTTGACCTTGATCATGTCCTCAGGTTCGTCAGTGGTCCTTCCTTTTTTTTAGAATACCTGTAACAAAAGAGTGCTCCTTTATCCTTGAGGGATAAGGAGGTTGTTCATACACAACTGCAGGTAAAACAGGATCAGTAACATTAATCTCAATAGGTGACTCCTTGAAAGGTTTATGATGTTGACTCTCCTTCTTCTTAGAAGAATCAATATGAGAAGCAAATTCCTTGCAAAAGTCAACCATTAGCTGGGAATCAAGACCAATTTTAGAGCAAAAGGTATTAAAGTAATAAGTCTTCACATAACTCTCAATGTAGTCATGCTCATAGTTTATAGTGGGTTCAATACCTTTATCAATTTCCCAGTCTTCAGTGTTCTTCTGGATCCTTTCTATAAGATCCCATTTTTCTTCCATACTTATGTTCTGGAACATCCCGCTAGAGGAGGCATCCAACATCTCCCTGTCCTAACGAGAAATTCTGGCATAAAAATTTGTAAGTATAATTTCCTTGCGGAGCTCATGGTTTGGGCATTTGAGCATCAGGGACTTCAGTCTCCCCCAAGGTTGAGCGATACTTTCTCCGTCGCGAGACCAAAAGTTGTAGATGTAGTTCCTGTCTTGGTGAATTTCACGAAGAGGATAAAACTTTGCATAAAAGAGAGACATAAGCTCTGACCATTCAAGCAGATCAGAGTTATCGAGTAGCTTATACCAATCTGAAGCTTTATCTTTGAGTGATACGGAGAATAGTTTCTTCATGATGAACTCCATTGTTACACCTGCAAGCTTAAATAAAGAACATAATTGTGATAAATATAGAAGGTGTTCTCCCGGATGTCCTTCTCCTGTATAACGATTAGCCAAGACATAATCAATAATACCAGATGGTATTTTATAGGGCACAATTTCAGTAGGGGTAGGAGTGACCACCACAGTCGTGGGGCGGCTCCTTACCAGCAACGAACCAACAGCAGAAGAGTCCATAAGGACTGAAGGTAACAACAGAAAATAAAGGTTTCCTTACCGGCTTCACTTACCAATAGCGCTACACTCCCCGGCAACGGCGCCATAAAAGCTCGTTGATGGCGGAGAAGTTAATATGTTTAGTTGGGTTGCCTCCCCTGTTAACCGGGCCAATAAACGATTCTTGATAACCCACAAGTCTAGGAGATCAATTGTAGCTTTTCGATAAATAAGGATGTCGATCCCAACGAGGAGCAGAAGGTGTTGATAAGTGACACTGGATAAGGAAAGAGTTGCACACACTGAAAGGTAAATATTTAGGGGTTTTTGGTTTAAGCGACAGAAAAGTAAAAGACAAGAAAAGTAAACAGGGAAACTGAGGAGTAGCAAGTGGCCCAATCCTTTCACAAGGATAAGCCTAGGAACTAAACTTATAAAAGCTAAAGCGTTCTCGAGAACACATGGGAGAGATAACCAAGTTACTTTCACCATACTCCGCTAAGTAATATGTATTGTGTTGTTAATTGTTGGTGGGTGGATCAATGCTAGTACACCTTCTAGACTAAGATAAGTTTACTCTTATGATTACACACCTTGCAAGCATCCGCAAATACAAGGTAGTAATTAAGGCATAAGCCTAACCACAGCATTACGATCAAGGATCCATAACTCCCTTGTGCAAAAGTGTGCGAACTGGGGTTCAGGTTTCTGTCACTCCGGCAACCCACCATAAGCATCCTTTGTGCACAATGTATTCCTCTAGGCCCATGAAAGGTAAAGTGTTAAGTGTTCGACTCACATAACACCACTAGAGAAATAACAACACAACTTAAATATCAAACAACACATAACACTTAAACATCGTATGACTACTAACAACTAGACTTCTCCCATGTTCTCAAGAACTAAAGTAACTACTCACAAGACATAAAAGATATCATGATCAGAGGTGATAGATGGGTGGCAAACAATCTGGACACAATGATATTTCTCCAACAAAACTCAATAGCATTCACCACAAAGTAGTAATCAACACCAATAGAGTAGAGAGGATATATAGTACGGATTATAACACAATTTGCAATTGTGAGATGAGATGGGATGGAGATGGAGATGGTGCTGATGTTGGGGATGATGTTGATGATGATCTCGATGATGCCCGTTACGATGATGATGATGATGGCGACGATCTCCCCTTCCGGGAGGTGATCTCCCCGGCGGAATCTTCCCGCCGGAGATGTCTTTTCTCCTCTGTAGGTTTCCGCCCCGTGGCGGCGGCGAAACACGTAAACTCTTCTATTTTTAGGGTTTTCACCCCATGGGGGTCTTATAGGCGAGAGGGGGCACCGAGGGGGGCCACCAGGCATCCAGGAGGGTGCCTGGCGCAGCCAGGAGGGGGGCCACGCCAGGAACCCTTCTGGCTGCCTGGTGGGTCCCCTCACCTCCATCCTCGGTGATCCCCAGTCAATCTTCGTAAAAATACTCCCCGTAATTTTTCATCGCATTTGGACTTGATCTGATTCAGCAACTTGGTGTCCAATTTTCATCGCTGAATTCTGGTTCTGCTGCTTCGGCACCGGAAAGTTGTAAACTGTGTAAAACAAGCCAAAACAACATAAGAACCATACTTTAAAGTGGAATATATCAATGAATAGGATGAATTTACAATATAAAATAGTGATGCATTTTGGACGTATCAGCTGATGTACTCCTATGATGTTGGTTGGCCTTTGCATCTTGGCGATTGCTTGAACCTTTTCGGGGTTTGCTTCGATTCCTTGGGCAGAGACCATGTACCCGAGTAATTTTCCAGCTGGGACACCGAACACACATTTTTTGGGGTTGAGCTTGATCCTGTACTTGTTGACGGCCGCCAATGTCTCGCGGAGGTCGTCGAGTAGCGTGTTTGCGCTGTAGGTTTTGATGACAATGTCGTCTACATAGACCTGGACGTTCCTGCCAATCTGGTCTCTCAGGCATGCTTGCATCATCCGCTGGTATGTGGCTCCGGCATTTTTTAGTCCGAAGGGCATTGTTTGGTAGCATAATACTCCGTAGGGGGTGATGAATGAGGTGTGCTATTCGTCTTATTCCTTCATCCTGATCTGATTGTACCCTGAGTATGCGTCGAGGAAGGAGAGGAGGTCGCATCCTGCTGTGGAGTCGATTATTTGATCGATTCTTGGCAGGGGAAATTTTCTTTTGGGCAGTGCTTGTTGATAGGCCCATAGTCGACGCACATCCTCAGTACCCCGGTGTCCTTTTTAGG
This sequence comes from Bromus sterilis, assembly GCA_950022295.1. NCBI lineage: Eukaryota > Viridiplantae > Streptophyta > Magnoliopsida > Poales > Poaceae > Bromus > Bromus sterilis. The sequence continues at coordinate 134,896,694 of OX465597.1, forward strand.
GACTAGGACTGGGTTTGCTATCCAGGTTGCTTTCTTCGTCTCTCGGATGAACTAAGCGTCGAGTAGTCGGTTGACTTCTTCTTCGATTTCTCTGCGCTTGGGTTCTGAGAATCGTCGTAGTGCCTGATTTACTGGTTTGGTGTTTGGTTTGATGTGGAGCGCGTGCTCTGCAAATTCTCGTGGTATCCCGGGCATGTCGGCTGGGCACCAGGCGAAAAATTTCCACTCTTCGCGAAGGAAAGTTATGAGGGAGGTTGCTTGCTCTTCTGGAAGGTGGGCATATACGCAGACTGTCTTCTCTGGGTCTGTTGGGTGGACTTGATGTGTGATTGTGTCGCTGTCGATGCTGAAATCGCGACCAAATTCTTTTGTCTCGCTTCGGCTTGCCAGCGGGAATATGCTTTTGTCCATCACCATAGCTATTTCTTTGAGCTGTTGTTGGGCTCCAAATGTGTTGGAGACTTTATGGAAGTCGCGGTTGCACTGGTCCGATTTGGTGAAACTTCCCTTGACTGTGATTATTCCTGCAGGTCCCGGCATCTTGAGCTTGAGATATGCATAGTGTGGGACCGCCATGAATTGTGCGAACGTTGGTCGCCCGAGTATGGCGTGGTACTACGACTGCCAGTCGAGCACTTCGAACTCGAGTACTTGCTTTGCGAAGTTGCGCTTGCTGCCGAAGATTACATCGAGCTCGATTGTTCCGATGGAGGCGGCTTCTTCATCCGAAACTACACGATGTATTGTTGTGCCTGACTTCTTCCACACTGATCGTGGGATTAACATCTTGCGTAGGGTGTTGGCAAAGATTATGTTTAGGCTGCTGCCTCCGTCCATGGAGACTTTGTCCATGTCGTATCCTCCGATCTGGGCTTCGAGGACCAGGGGTGCATGCCCAGGCCTTGGGACTGCGGGCGGGTGGTCGCTCTGTGAGAAGGTGATGCTGGTCTCCACGCCGCTCAGTTGGTAGGTTTCAGTTATCTTTAAGCCTTCGGTTTCTTCGGCCTACAAGGTGTAGGCATCTTGCTTTGCTTTCGAGGGTCTTCCTTTTTGGATCATGCAGATTCGTCCATGGGACGCGGGGTATTGCCCTCCTGTACTTGGTGTTGGTGACTGCGCGCTTCTTCGAGTGCACTTGGCTTCACGCTGCTTCTCCTCCTTGAGGCTGTTGGAGAGTTCGGTGAATAGGCGACAATCTCCTAGGGTGTGGCTTCCTCTAAGATGTCCCCGACTGTCTTCAAAACAGTGGATCGCGCAAGGTCCTTCCAGTTGCTCTTTAGTTGTCAGTTTACTGGAGCCGCCGTGCCTTCTTTTCCTTGAGATTTGGAAGATCTGCGATTGGTCTTCTGCCCGGCTATGGAATCTTGGGTCGAGTTATATCCCGTCACTGAGTGATTGGCTCGGGATGAAGTTGGCGAATTCATCTGGCCTTCGATCTGGGTCGTAGTATTCTCCGGTCTGGGTTTCGGAGTCGCTCTCTTGGCGTGTGGTGGGAGTCCGGGCGGCAGCGGGTCCTCGACTGGTGGGCGAGTCTTCTGTTACGCGCCGCGACTCTTCGAGTGATGTCCCCGAGTGGAGTCCTCGCGCTTGTCTTCTGATTCGTCGGGTTGTCTTCCGTCGGCGATGGATCTGATGGTCGTCGAGGTGTTGGACTCGATTCGGCTGCAGGCTAGATGATCTAGACGGGATGATGGAGATGCTTGTGGTGATCTTGAATTCCTCGAGCGGGCTAGATCTGGTTCTAGTCAGCGAGTCTTGATCTGCTGAGGGTGGGACCACCGAGATTGTGATTCCAACCTGTGTAGTTCCCATAGACGGCGCCAATTGAAGGGGATCAGCCCCGGCAAATCCCATGGTCAGGGACCCTGGGTTAGTCATAGATAAGGCACAGGTTGGATGATACTCGTCGGCTAACAGGAGAAGCACTTTCTGCTCGATATTATTGCTTGAGGAGGCGATTACAGAGGAGGCCAGGCGATTTCTCGCAAGACCAGGTGAGTAGATGTGTATTGGATTGATCTGGACATCTCCCCTCTCAGCCTTTATATACTAGGCTAGGTCTCGGGGAGTCCGTACTAGGTTACAAAGATAGTTTCCTAGTTCTAGTCTTGCCTTGTACGCCAAGTTGTGCCTTCCATACTAGTCGCGGACTCCTACGTCAGTCCCTGGTTGGGCCAGTCGTGGGCCTGTCGTGGCTTCCCAGCGGGCCTTCTGTCTTCATACGCACCAGGTAGCCTCACATGCAGGAGTCGTGGGGTCACCCCCTCGTCAGTCTCACTCCCCCACCACCACAGAAGTCTTGCCTGATATAGTTCAAGACTCTGAGGACTCTATGCATGAAGCTCTGCTCCTGATGATGACACTGATGATGCAGCCGCTACTTCTGATGATGCTGATGAACCTGAAGATGAAAGTGCTCCGCTAGCCACTGAAACTGAGGCAGAGCACAACACCAATGCTGAACCTGAAGCTGCAAAGGAGAGCTCGGCTGAAAAAAGGTCACATCTCCCTCAGCTCCCGATACCTCACCGAAACGTGGCCCTGAAGCCTCAGCGGAAGCACCTGTTTCGCCACCAGTGCCTCCAACTTCTCCAACCTCTCTAGTGCCTCAGGCTCATGATTCCGCACTTTCATTATGTCCGAAGCAGAAGTAGACATTTTACCGCAACATTGAGGCTGATGAACGCCCAAGCTTCAATGTTGATGCTTTCTTCAATGTGATGAGCTTCTTTCAGGACGAGAATCAAAATCCCTATCACTCTGCTTCACCTCGTAAACTCCTCATGTTTTGGACTGCAACCCAAAAGAACTATTATGCCTCAATACTCTACATGAAGCATAAGGTCTTTCCTCATAAGCACATTCCTCATTCGAATATGGAGGACATCCCGAGCTTCAACAATGCGCTTCAAGACCTATTCCATGCCAAACTGCTTTAGTTCTGCTCTGAGTGCATTCACTGGAATGAGGAGCTTGTGCTTCAGTTCTACGCAACTATGTATGTATCAGGCGATCCCAAGGACATCAACACTTGGGTTCTGGAATGGATAACTGAGCATCATCACTATACTGCCTCAGTACCTGAAATCATTGAGATTCTTCAGCTACCTCTCTTTGCTACCTCAGTTCCCATCACTTATGGTGCTCCACTTCTGATGGATGATCTGATGAACATGCTCATAAAACTTCAAGCCCCTGAAGCTCCTCCCCGTACCAAGTTACTCGTCACCGAGCTTCAGTATTTGCTGAGCACCCTCTGCAAAATTCTGGAAAAGTCCTTCTGCCCAATGAAGGGGTATGAATCTATAGCTGAAGAAGTTGTTGGCATCATGAAGAATATACTGTACAATCTCTGCATGTCTGCGCCCATCAACTTCTCAGACTTCTTCTTCAGAACCATGGTTGATGCAGCTCAAAATCCCCACATTCTGAAGCCTTATGCTCCGTGGATTATGCAGCTGATTTGTGCCAAGACATGTATCAACTACAAGCCTGATCAGCCGAATCATCGCACGTATTTTCCTCCAGTTGAAGTGCTTCAGCATACACTTGCTTCAAATTCAAAATCCAAAGGTGTGTTCTATGAGGAAGTTCTTCCAGAGAACTCTCTTGGATGAAATATTTGACAGCCTCAGTCCCGCACAACTCATGAAGAATGCACACATGCCTCAACCGAGGATACAACTCAAGCTCACATAATGACCGACATAGATCTCCTCATCAGTCTTCATCAGAAGGTCGACCGCAACCATGACTGGACCAAGCGTCCGATTAACGACATCCTCAGCTACATGGTGCAAATGCATACATATCAGAAGAAGATTCATCAGTATGCACATCACACCTATCAAAGACTTGATGCTCTTCTCAGTGAAGTGATTGTTCCTGAAGACCTTGCCAAACTTGGCCTCAAGCAGCCTAAGGTCTCTGAGATTCGGCCTCCTCGTTAGTTTCGCCAATGCAATACACCTCCTCTGGCGAAGGATTCCTTCTCTTCACATCACGAGATATCTCATGAGGACGCTGAAGACACTGCTCCTTGTACTCACAACGCAACGGCTTTCCTCCGGCCTGATTCGCCTCAGCCCTGAGCCAATCCTCTTGGGACGCTAGTGTTAGTTCTCACCTTTTTGTTCATTTTATGACAAAGGGGGAGAAATAGTTTAGTCTTCAAGCGGGTCTATATGGGGTTCCTCAGTTACAACTCTCTTTCTTCAGACTATTTTTGTAACGAGTTGTAATCTGATACTTTTGTGAATGGCTGGTACCTTTGCGTTATATCTTGAAATTACTTAAGGTTGTTTTATACTCATGATATTCCTCAACAATCATTTTCCTCAGTGTTGTGTTTAAACTTCAAGCATTCTAGCTTCAACACTGTTTTTAGATAATCGTAGATATAGGGAGAGATCCTCATGTTTTTCCAAAATATTTACTAAGTACAAGTTTTTAATACATGCATATCCTCAGGGGGAGCATCTCTATATCCAGACAGAATGAATTGTTTTCTTCAATTTTTATTCCTCAAAATTACGTATTTAATCCCGTTGAAGCTTTAACCTGATTGTCATCAAATCACAAAAAAGGGGGATATTGTAAGTGCATCTAGTGCCCCTTTGAGGTTTTGGAGTACTTGATGACAAAACGGTTAAGGGACTGATTTGTTTGTGAGTATACAAAGGAGAACGATCCCTGAAGCAGAGGTTAACCACCGTTGTCGGCCCCCCAAAATGTTGAGGAACATTGAAGAAATTGGTGTATTTCCTGAATACTGGAGAGGCGCGAAATCCTGAGGAAACAGGATCCTGAGGCATTCGGGTGATGCTGAAGAAGCCGTGCGTCATCCTGAGGCATCTTGCGCTGAAGCCGAAGTTGAAGCGTAGTCTACTTTAAGACTTTTATACTTCTTGAGTCGTAACAAAACACCACACTGGTGGAGGGGTTGAGGAAAATGAGTTCTGTATTTATGAGGAAGTGCTCAAATAGAAATGTCGGGACCCGGGGTTAGCGTATGCAAGCCTCGCTACAACACAATCATATGGAGAGCCGAGAACCGTACCCACTTGTCTAAGCAGACAAGGCCAAGCACAGAACGTTCTCGGAAAGCATCGAACGTGAGGGGCATCCCATCCAGGCCGGATGATCAACTGAAATGGGTCCTCATCGTCCGCACACAAGTCTAAATGATATGGGTGATGAACTCCCATACTCATAGACAACTCGCCTCAACCATACTATCGATTGTATTATAACCCTTACATAGACTTACTCCAGCCCGATCACTTAGTCGGGGTCTAGGGCGGGCTCGATCATACATCAAAGTGTGCACGAGACAGAGTCTCGAACAATCTCATCGCGATGCCCCAAGCTACGCACATCTAAGGGCCACTTGGTGTATAAAAGACCGCCAGCCAGATCACAACTAAGGTCTCGAAAACCCATACTAAGACATGCATGTTATAAACATACACGCAGCACACATGCCTGGTATGAACAGCAGGTATCATTGCAATTCTCTACAAAGTATACATCTTTATTAATAACTCTTACAGAGTGCACGCAGAGATCACAAGCATGTGATCCAACATTACAACAGACAAGCGGAAGCAAGTAGGTCTGAGTACAGACAAGTTTAACAAATGGCTTAGAGAAGCCTTATCTAAAAACAAGCCCTCCACGGGGGAACCAGTCGTCTGACTAGGACTACACTAGCTTGGTCTTGGTCTGAGTCTTCATTCTTCGAGCTTCAGGTAGAAGTCACCAAAGGGGTCGGTGGTTTCATCTAAAACATAGATTAAGCAAACGTGAGTACAAAATCGTACTCAGCAAGACTTACATAGGAGCTATACTACTCATGCACATGTATCAAGGTAAAGGGAGGTGGGGTTTCACTTGCAGAAGTGCCAGCTTTGACATGGCTAATCCTGAACTACGAGTACCAGACTTGAGGTAAGAAGCGTACACGAGTCCACTACATCTCTTCAACCAATACACCATTATGGTTACTTCCTCGACTTCCCCACGAGAAGCACACCATAGCACTCACACTTATCTTCGTGTATTTTAGGAGTATCCGGTTCAAGTTGTCTAATAATCGAGCACAGCTCTCCAAGCAGTCCTTAACCGCGGACGCGGCTATTCGAATAGTTTTGTTAACCCTGCAGGGGTGTACTACTACACACACATGACCATCAGTTACCGCCTTTGGCCTCGACACCATTCAAGGGGTGTCGGCGAGGATGTTCACCACAACACTTCGCCCACAGCTCCGTTCTAGTCCAGAGAGTCGCCTATCTGAGGGGGATCCGTATGGAAGTCCGGCCGAGGTTCCAGTACAGCCTCAAACGATGTGTGCAGGGTCCCAAGCCGGTCTTGAAAAGCCATTCATCCACTTCGCAGACCATGCCACAACCCTACCAGAACTCCGAACTACTGCGACTCTTGGGGTTCGAACGGGGTGAGGTACTAGGATGAGAGGGGTCAGTGAGCCACATGTGTGGTTTTACTCTTCTTCTTGGATCACTACACAAGAACTTGGGCTTAGGGCGGTGTTCAACGAGACAACCCACTGTGTACTCCTACACAGCCTCTCATCGTTCACCTTGTATTAGGGTAGATTCACCAACACGTTTCACTTTCATCAACACCATGTTTATCATCCCGACTAACATCATGAGCAACCTCATTGTACCACTAAGCATGCAATAAGCAGTAACAGTTGCAGGGGTCACATGATATCAACCAACTCCTACATCTTCTAGGATTGTGGTCTGTTTACTACTGTGACAAGATGATAGGTCATGCAAAGGATATGGGTTCAACTATGCGGTAAAAACGTTATCATGGTGATCATCCTAAACAATGCATAAGCGAGACATGAGAGGGAAGTGGGATTTTCTCGACATGATCAATGGGGGTTTGCTTGCCTTGCTGACGAGGTTCAGTCACGGGGTCTTCAACGAAGGGGGTGATCTCGAGTTCCGGCTCCACTTCTATCAGCAACATGACAATCATAGGATCAACATAATGTACAATGCACAATCACATGAATAAGATTGTAATGGTGATGTTCAAGGTACTGATGTGTTGAGCATTCCATTTAAAAGGAGTATATTGCATTTGAAATGCAAATTCAAACTCCATTTGATTTATCGATGAATTTCAAATGCATTTGAATGCATGAAAGTTCATTTGAAAATATTGATCATGAAGTGATGTGGTATAGTTGAAGTAATGTCTCTGATGTGTGGAAGAAACCATTGGAATTAAGGGTGTTGCAAAAATCATTTGCAAAATCACTCCAAATTTGAATTTGAAAAGGATCCATATGCATGTTTGCTACTGTTCACCCATTTTAAAATGGTCAAACATGAAAACAAATTGCATATTCAGAATCCTTGTATTTTTTTGATAATTTTAGACATATTATTTTCTATATTTGGAGTTAGGATGAATTAATTATGAATTTCCAAAGTTTATTGCATTTTCTGAAATTTCTCTGATTTATTAAATAACTGGAAATTCATTTATGGCGTCATGCTGACATCAGCATGACGTGGGGGGGGGCTTCTGGCCAGTGGGGTCCCCCTGTCATCCACTCGGGGTTAAAACCCTGGTAGTTTTAAACTAACAGTGTGATTAGGGGGTCAGGGGGCCCACTGTCAGTGTGTTTAGGGCGGGTTAAGGGGGTGCTTAAGGCCTAATCGGTCGGCGGTTTGCCGCCGGTGCCACTGGGCACGGCGGAGGGCTCACCGGATCTCGCATCCGGCCTCTTCTTGGCACGGGGAGGCCACTGGGAGGTGCCCCGTGCACGCCCGCATCCCGTAGAGCACGAGGGGGTCACGGGGGAGCTCCACGGCGACGACAGCTTCAACGGAGGCGGCGGCCGGAGACGGAGCACGACGGCGATGGTGATTTCGGTCACCAAAACGCGCGCTGGGAGAGGGGAAAGAAGCAGGGGCTCACCCTGAACTTGCTGGTGAGGACCGCGTGGCTGGGGAAGGCGCGGTGGCGACGTAATCAACGGCGAGCTCCCGCGGCTCCGACGAGATGGCGACGGCGATTCCGGTGGCTACAGGGGCTCCGGCCTCGATTCCCTTTGCACGGTGATGAAGACGACGGTGGGGAGCTCGATGGACAAGGAGGTCTGGGCTAACTCGGCCGGTGGCCGCGTCGGGCACGACGGCGTGCTCCGGCAGGCCCTCGGGATGGTGAGGAAATGGCGTCGCAGAGAGGAGGGGGTGACCAGGAGCAAGGGGGAGGGGTGCGGGGTGTGTGTGGCGTTGCGTGGCGCAAGAGAGAGGGAGGGGGAGGCCTAGAAGGCGCGGGCGTCGCCGTGGCGTCGTCGCCGCGCTCCCAGCTCCAGCGAGCAGCTTGGAGGGGCGGGGGTAGAAGACGACAAGCCCGCTGGTGGGCTGGGCCGAGGCGGCAGAAGGTGGGCCTCGCCTGTGGGCGACAGGTAAGTGCCTTTTACTTTTTTTTTCTTTTTTTTAATTCTTCTTCTGTTGTTGACCTAACTAATAAAATAGCTAGGTATTTTTATAAATGCCATAATTTTTTATATGGCCTCACAAAATATAGAGCTTGCCACTTATAAAATTTGGCACTTTTTAAAATTCAAAACATTTGAATTTTAAATCAAATAGGGGTTTATTTGATTTTCCAAGGCACTGTTTGAAAATTAGAAAATTCCATGAGCATGGGATTGCTCCCAAACCATTTTTTAAAATGATCAGCACCATTTATAGGAATTTTCCAAATGTTCAAATGATTTTTGGAAAAAGATTTTTATCTGGCCATTTGAAATAAATTCTCAGGGCTTTGTTTTCCCCATTTTTGAATTGCAATTTGAAATTTTGGCATGAATGCAAGGTACCTCTGATCCTAGCACATACCTAACTTGGGGTTGTGACAACTCGCCCCCACTCAAAAGAATCTCGTCCCGAGATTCAGAAGTCTGCGGGAGGAAGGAGGGGTACTCGGCACTGAGACGGTCTTCTCTTTCCCATGTGGCTTCTTTCTCTGAGTGATGAGACCACTGAACTTTCAGAAACTTGATCTTCTTTCGGCAAGTGACACGCTCTGCTGAATTAAGAACACGAACAGGGTATTCTCGATAAGAAAGGTCATCTTGGAGATCAAGCGTTTCATGGTCGACTTCGCGGATGGGGTCCTTGAAGCAACGCCTGAGTTGTGACACATGGAATACATCATGTACTCGGGAAAGGTGCGGGGGTAGTTCAAGTCGGTAGGCAGCTTCTCCACGTTTAGCAAGAATGCGGAAAGGTCCGATGTAACGTGGGGCCAACTTGCCTTTGATACCGAATCGTTGGGTTCCCTTCAGAGGAGTAACCCGAAGGTAAGCCTTCTCATCCAGATTGTAGCTTTCTTTCCTATGATGACGATCATAGTAGTTTTTCTGACGAGACTGGGCTGCTTTCAATTGATCACGAACAATGCGAACTTGCTCTTCTGCTTCCTTGATCATGTCCGGTCCAAAGAATTGTCTTTCACCGGTTTCTGACCAGTTAAGGGGTGTTCGACATCGTCGTCCATAAAGGAGTTCAAAAGGAGCCATGTTCAGACTAGATTGAAAACTATTGTTATAAGAAAATTCGGCAAATGGAAGAGATTTCTCCCAATTCTTTCCGAATGAGATAACACAAGCTCTGAGCATGTCTTCCAAAATTTGGTTAACCCTTTCTACTTGACCACTAGACTGGGGATGGAAAGCCGTACTAAAGGAGAGATGAGTTCCCATAGCACGTTGAAAGCTTCCCCAAAATCTAGAGGTGAAAAGGCTACCACGATCAAAATTGATTTCCAAAGGAACACCATGAAGAGAAACAATTCTAGAGACATACAAGTCCGCTAACTGGCTAGCAGTTCTAGACTCGCGAACGGGAAGGAAGTGAGCAACTTTGGAAAGTCGGTCAATGACCACGAAGATGGCATCATTTCCTTTCTGGGTTTTTGGAAAGCCGGTGATGAAGTCCATACCGACTTTGTCCCATTTCCACTCGGGAATAGGCAAAGGTTGAAGTGTACCAGCAGGTCTTTGATGTTCTGCCTTAATGCGACGACAAACATCACATTCGGCAACAAATTGAGCAATGTCTCTCTTCATCCTTGTCCACAAAAATCTCTGGCGTAGATCTCGGTACATTTTTGTGCTACCGGGATGAATCGAGAGGGGTGTGTCATGGGCTTCTTTGAGGATGAGTTGCCTTAGTTCCCTATTCTTAGGTACTACCAAACGATTTCCAAAGAATACCGTTCCTTTACTGTTTGTGGAGAAACATTTAGCAACTCCGCTAGCAATGTTCTCCTTGATCCGGCGTACACCTCGTGCACGTCTTTGGGCAACTATGATTTGATCCTCAAGATTTGGTTTCGCCACCAAGTTGAAAAGAGATCCACGAGGAACAATCTCGAGATTAAGCTTTCGAAATTCCTCATGAAGAAGTGGTTGATACTGTTGTAACATGAGGTTGTTACAATACGACTTACGACTTAGTGCATTAGCCATGACATTGGCTTTGCCTGGGGTGTAAGAAATTACTACGTCGTAATCTTTTATCAACTCAATCCAGCGTCTTTGCCTGAGATTAAGATCTGGCTGGGTGAAAATGTATTTGAGGCTTTGGTGGTCGGAATAAATCTCACAACGATTACCAAGGAGGTAATGTCGCCAAGTTGTTAGGGCATGAACTACGGCAGCGAGTTCAAGGTCATGGGTAGGATAGTTCTCTTCATGTGGCCGCAACTAGCGTGAAGCATAAGCTACCACATGTCGATCTTGCAGAAGTATGTATCCTAACCCTTGCCGTGATGCGTCACAATAGATTTCGAAATCCTTTTTGGTGTCTGGAGGTGCAAGTACAGGTGCAGAAGTCAATCTTCTTTTTAGCTCTTGAAAGCTTTCCTCGCACTTGGGAGTCCATAGGAATTTCTTATCTTTCTTGAGGAGTTCAGTTACAGGCTTTGCAACTTTAGAAAAGTTCTCGACGAAGCGACGGCAATAGCTGGCTAGGCCAAGAAAACTCCTAACTTGCTTAACCGATTCAGGTGGAGTCCAGTCAAGGACGGCCTGAACTCTCTCGGGATTCACCGCAATGCCTTTTGCAGAAATCACGTGGCCTAAGTAGGTCACTTCTGGTAGCCAAAATTCACACTTGGAGAATTTAGCATACAGGCGATGCTTTCTAAGTTTCATCAATACCAGCCTTAGGTGTTCGGCATGTTCTTCTTCGTTCTTCGAGTAGATGAGAATGTCATCGAGGTAAACCACGACGAACTGGTCCAAATACTCCATGAAGATCGAGTTCATCATGTGTGAGAAAGTGGCGGGGGCATTGGTTAGACCGAAGGACATGACAGTATACTCGTAAAGACCATAACGAGTAGTAAAAGCCGTTTTGGGAATGTCCTCGTTTCGGATTTTGATTTGATGATAGCCTAATCTCAAATCCATCTTGGAAAAGACAGAGGATCCAGCAAGTTGATCATAAAGATCATTGATCCTGGGCAATGGGTACTTGTTCTTTATCGTCGCTAGATTTAGCGGGCGATAGTCTACGCACATCCTTTCTGTTCCATCTTTCTTCGTTACGAACAGAACGGGGCAACCCCGTGACGATGAGCTAGGGCGGATGAAGCCTTTTTCCAACAAAGCTTCCAGTTGGGTTTTAAGCTCAGCTAACTCACGTGGGGCCATTTTGTATGGGCGTCTGGAAATTGGTGTGGTTCCTGGGGCAAGATCCACTATGAACTCTACACATCTGTCAGGTGGCATTCCCGGCAGCTCTTCAGGAAAGACATCCGGGAAGTCACGAACCACCGGAACATCTTCAAGGTCGGGAAGGGGAAGCACATTCAAAGAATGCATCTGGGTTCTTGTTCTTGGTGAGGAGTAAACTATTGTCTGGCCTGAAGGGTGTGTAAGTCTAACTGACTTGGATTTACAATCAAGAAAAGCATGTTGTCTTGATAACCAATCCATACCAAGGATGACATCAATGTCTGAAGACTTGAGGGCTATGAGTGAAGCAAGGAATACTAAACCCTCAATTGCAATTTGATTACCATGGCTTACTCTATTAGTTTCCCACTTGGAACCAGGAGTTTGAATGATCATAGGGGTGAAAATTTCTTCAAAGGATACATCATGTCGAAGTGCATAACTTTCCGACATGAATGAGTGAGATGCTCCTGGATCGAAAAGGACAGAAGTGGGAACAAAATTGACTGGGAGCGTACCAAGAATGACGTCAGAAGTATCATCAGTTTCCTCAACTGAGATTTGGTTCACACGTCCAAGATTTTCTGACGTGGATGGCTTAGCAGTGGTAACCTTCAGAGGTGGTTTGGCACGAACAGTGGGTTTTCCTTTGGCATAGGGTGGAGCATTTTGGTTGACGGGGCACTCACGAGAATAGTGGCCAGGCTGGCCACATCTAAAGCAGGCTCCAAAGATAGTGTGGGGAGCTGGGTTATTTGGTGGAGCAGGTGGACGAGGCGGCACAAGGGATGGCCTCGTTGGGTTGTTTTGGGGAAACAAACTATTAGGAATCCAGATCATGCGCTTCTGAGGGCGTGAACTGGATGAAGGGGCAAGCTCAAGAGCATGCTTGCGAGACTTCTCAAAAACTTCATTGCCATGCTCAGCTCTGAAGGATCTGTTGACTAAATCCTCAAAGGTGGCAAATTCGATGAGGTTGAGATCATGACGGAGGATGGGGCTAAGTCCCTTGCGGAACCTTGCCTGCTTTCTGGCATCGGTGGTGATCTCGTCATGGGCATAACGAGCAAGACAGTTGAATTCCCTCACATACTCACGAATGGACATCTCTCCTTGATTTAGATTGCAGAACTCTTCCTTCTTGCGCTCCATCAACTCATCCAGAATGTGGTACCCTCGAAAGGCAACACAGAACTCCTGCCAAGTCACTATGTGACCATCTGGCTGCATTGCAACATAGTTCTCCCACCACTGAAGAGCAGCACCTTCCAAGAAGTATACCGCGAAAATAACTCGGTCATCGGGAGCAACATGTGCAGTGTCAAGCTTACGCTCGATGGAACGGAGCCAATCATCAGCTTCAAGGGGCTCAGAAGAACATCGGAATACCGGTGGCTTGAGGAGGATGAAGTCCTGAATGCTGACCACCACATTACGATGGTGGGCGGTATTCTGCTCGATGAGCTCCAGAAGGCGTGTTTGATCACGTCTATTCCGCTCGGCTTCCATCATGATTTCCTCCGCAGAAGGCGGGGTTGGAGGTTCATCATCATTTCGATTCCGATCACGGTCTCGATTCCGAAGAACAGCACTACGAGTTCCACCTGACATCCTGTGTGATAAAAATCAACAATCAGAACAGGCTGTACGATGGAGGCAAGGATAAAAGGATATGATTTCAGAAGGAGAAGACTATAATGCAAAGGCAATGATTCAAAGAAACACGGAACAAATCCGGCAGTATAACGGCTACACTGGGATGGAAATTGAAACAACCTCGAAGAAATTGGACAGAACTTCTTCAAGGAACTCAAAATACGGAGACTTTGGATATCCACAAAAATCCTACGGCTAAAAGGAGGCAATCAACGAGATGTTCTAGTCAGACATAGATGAGCCTAGTCCTATCATCCCGTAGAAAAGATAAGGGTGACTCAGAACTCAGATCGATGAGGGTAAGGAGAAAAAAAGAAGCCTTACGTTGTTCCCTTATATACCCAGAGTAACTATATAACTATAGAGTGCTAGACTCGACTTCGGCCAAGGCTGATAATCCTACAGTCAGTCCTGCTCTGATACCAAGTCTGTCGGGACCCGGGGTTAGCGTATGCAAGCCTCGCTACAACACAATCATATGGAGTGCCGAGAACCGTACCTACTTGTCTAAGCAGACAAGGCCAAGCACAGAACGTTCTCGGAAAGCATCGAACGTGAGGGGCATCCCAACCAGGCCGGATGATCAACTGAAATGGGTCCTCATCGTCCGCACACAAGTCTAAATGATATGGGTGATGAACTCCCATACTCATAGACAACTCGCCTCAACCATACTATCGATTGTATTATAACCCTTACATAGACTTACTCCAGCCCGATCACTTAGTCGGGGTCTAGGGCGGGCTCGATCATACATCAAAGTGTGCACGAGACAGAGTCTCGAACAATCGCATCGCGATGCCCCAAGCTGCGCACATCTAAGGGCCACTTGGTGTATAAAAGACCGCCAGCCAGATCACAACTAAGGTCTCGAAAACCCATACTAAGACATGCATGTTATAAACATACACGCAGCACACATGCCTGGTATGAACAGCAGGTATCATTGCAATTCTCTACAAAGTATACATCTTTATTAATAACTCTTACAGAGTGCACACAGAGATCACAAGCATGTGATCCAACATTACAACAGACAAGCGGAAGCAAGTAGGTCTGAGTACAGACAAGTTTAACAAATGGCTTAGAGAAGCCTTATCTAAAAACAAGCCCTCCACGGGGGAACCAGTCATCTGACTGGGACTACACTAGCTTGGTCTTGGTCTAAGTCTTCATTCTTCGAGCTTCAGGTAGAAGTCACCAACGGGGTCGGTGGTTTCATCTAAAACATAGATTAAGCAAACGTGAGTACAAAATCGTACTCAGCAAGAATTACATAGGAGCTATACTACTCATGCACATGTATCAAGGTAAAGGGAGGTGGGGTTTCACTTGCAGAAGTGCCAGCTTTGAATTGGCTAATCCTGAACTACGAGTACCAGACTTGAGGTAAGAAGCGTACACGAGTCCACTACATCTCTTCAACCAATACACCACTATGGTTACTTCCTCGACTTCCCCACGATAAGCACACCATAGAACTCACACTTATCTTGGTGTATTTTAGGAGTATCCGGTTCAAGTTGTCTAATAATCGAGCACAGCTCTCCAAGCAGTCCTTAACCGCGGACGCGGCTATTCGAATAGTTTTGTTAACCCTGCAGGGGTGTACTACTACACACACATGACCATCAGTTACCGCCTTTGGCCTCGACACCATTCAAGGGGTGTCGGCGAGGATGTTCACCACAACACTTCGCCCACAGCTCCGTTCTAGTCCAGAGAGTCGCCTATCTGAGGGGGATCCGTATGGAAGTCCGGCCGAGGTTCCAGTACAGCCTCAAACGATGTGTGCAGGGTCCCAAGCCGGTCTTGAAAAGCCGTTCATCCACTTCGCAGACCGTGCCACAGCCCTATCAGAACTCTGAACTACTGCGACTCTTGGGGTTCGAACGGGGTGAGGTACTAGGATGAGAGGGGTCAGTGAGCCCAATGTGTGGTTGTACTCTTCTTCTTGGATCACTACACAAGAACTCGGGCTTAGGGCGGTGTTCAACAAGACAACCCACTGTGTACTCGTACACAGCCTCTCATCGTTCACCTTGTATTAGGGTAGATTCACCAACACGTTTCACTTTCATCAACACCATGTTTATCATCCCGACTCACATCATGAGCAACCTCATTGTAACACTAAGCATGCAATAAGCAGTAACAGTTGCAGGGGCCACATGATATCAACCAACTCCTACATCTGCTAGGATTGTGGTTTGCTTACTACTGTGACAAGATGATAGGTCATGCAAAGGATATGGGTTCAACTATGCGGTAGAAACGTTATCATGGTGATCATCCTAAACAATGCATAAGCGAGACATGAGAGGGAAGTGGGATTTTATCGACATGACCAATGGGGGTTTACTTGCCTTGCTGACGAGGTTCAGTCACGGGGTCTTCAACGAAGGGGGTGATCTCGAGTTCCGGCTCCACTTCTATCAGCAACATGACAATCATAGGATCAACATAATGTACAATGCACAATCACATGAATAAGATTGTAATGGTGATGTTCAAGGTACTAATGTGTTGAGCATTCCATTTAAAAGGAGTATATTGCATTTGAAATGCAAATTCAAACTCCATTTGATTTATCGATGAATTTCAAATGCATTTGAATGCATGAAAGTTCATTTGAAAATATTGATCATGAAGTGATGTGGTATAGTTGAAGTAATGTCTCTGATGTGTGGAAGAAACCATTGGAATTAAGGGTGTTGCAAAAATCATTTGCAAAATCACTCCAAATTTGAATGTGAAAAGGATCCATATGCAAGTTTGCTACTGTTCACCCATTTTAAAATGGTCAAACATGAAAACAAATTGCATATTCAGAATCCTTGTATTTTTCTGATAATTTTAGACATATTATTTGCTATATTTGGAGTTAGGATGAATTAATTATGAATTTCCAAAGTTTATTGCATTTTCTGAAATTTCTCTGATTTATTAAATAACTGGAAATTCATTTATGGCGTCATGCTGACATCAGCATGACGTGGTGGGGGGGCTTCTGGCCAGTGGGGCCCTCCTGTCATCCACTCGGGGTTAAAACCCGGTTAGTTTTAAACTAACAGTGTGATTAGGGGGTCAGGGGGCCCACTGTCAGTGTGTTTAGGGGGGGTTAAGGGGGTGCTTAAGGCCTAATCGGCCGGCGGTTAGCCGCCGGTGCCACTGGGCACGGAGGAGGGCTCGCCGGAGCTCGCTCCCGGCCTCTTCTTGGCACGGGGAGGCCACTGGGATGTGCCCCGTGCACGCCCGCATCCCGTAGAGCACGAGGGGGTCACGGGGGAGCTCCACGGCGACGACAGCTTCAACGGAGGCGGCGGCCGGAGACAGAGCACGACGGCGATGGTGATTTCGGTCACCAAAACGCGCGCTGGGAGAGGGGAAAGAAGCAGGGGCTCACCCTGAACTTGATGGTGAGGACGGCGTGGCTGGGGAAGGCGCGGTGGCGACGTAATCAACGGCGAGCTCCCGCGGCTCCGACGAGATGGCGACGGCGATTCCGGTGGCTGCAGGGGCTCCGACCTCGATTCCCTTTGCACGGTGATGAAGACGACGGTGGGGAGCTCGATGGACAAGGAGGTCTGGGCTAACTCGGCCGGTGGCCGCGTCGGGCACGACGGCGTGCTCCGGCAGGCGCTCGGGATGGTGAGGAAATGGCGTCGCAGAGAGGAGGGGATGACCAGGAGAAAGGGGGAGGGGTGCGGGGTGTGTGTGGCGTTGCGTGGCGCAAGAGAGAGGGAGGGGGAGGCCTAGAAGGCGCGGGCATCGCCGTGGCGTCGTCGCCGCGCTCCCAGCTCCAGCGAGCAGCTTGGAGGGGCGGGGGTAGAAGACGACAAGCCCGCTGGTGGGCTGGGCCGAGGCGACAGAAGGTGGGCCTCGCCTGTGGGCGACAGGTAAGTGCCTTTTACTTTTTTTTTCTTTTTTTTTAATTCTGCTTCTGTTGTTGACCTACCTAATAAAATAGCTAGGTATTTTTATAAATGCCATAATTTTTTATATGGCCTCACAAAATATAGAGCTAGCCACTTATAAAATTTGGCACTTTTTAAAATTCAAAACATTTGAATTTTAAATCAAATAGGGGTTTATTTGATTTTCCAAGGCACTGTTTGAAAATTAGAAAATTCCATGAGCATGGGATTGCTCCCAAACCATTTTTTAAAATGATCAGCACCATTTATAGGAATTTTCCAAATGTTCAAATGATTTTTGGAAAAAGATTTTTATCTGGCCATTTGAAATAAATTCTCAGGGCTTTCTTTTCCCAATTTTTGAATTGCAATTTGAAATTTTGGCATGAATGCAAGGTACCTCTGATCCTAGCACATACCTAACTTGGGGTTGTGACAAGAAATCCTGAAGAACACCCTGAGGAATCTCCTGCAGTAGAGGTTCAGTTCCTCGGGTGTCTGACACCTTGTTCTTCAGGACACTTAGGAATTTAACTTCGGTTGAGGAGTCAGGAAACTGTCAGTGCAGTTTTCCTGAAGAAGAGAGAGAGAGAGAGAATACTTTGGACCGTGCCATGTGTTGCGTGGTTAGAGGCTAGAACCTTTCTAGCAACGGTTCGAAGGGTGGGCACGATGGTAGTTTGTGCATGGGAAATTATGTCCTTTCACCTGGGTTTGCTCCGCGGCTATAAATAGCCGCTCCCAGCCCCATTTGTGGGTTGGCTGCTCCGAGAGAGAAACTGACACTTGTCATTTGAGAGTAACCCTCCTCTGAGGAACCTGAAGAACCTAAGTGAGGAAAACCACCAGCCTGAGTAGTTGAGCATTTCTGAGGAAGTCGGTTCGAGTGATCCGAAGCTTTTTACTCTTGAAGACTATTATCTTCCAGCCGGTGTAGGAGTCATCATTCTGAGTAAGTCAAGATGCAATTGTGACTTCCCCGAGTGAACGGAGTCTGTGAAGGTTTCGGGAGTCTACCTTGAAGACCCACCTGAGTAATTGGACGGAGTATGAGGACTTTAGTTCAAGGAAAATAAGGTGAAGACTATGTCTTCTGAGTTCAATCTCAGCCTCTCCAACCAGAGTTGTCACAGCAACTTGAACTGGTCCATCAAATCGGTGTCTTTAGTGCCTTGGTGCTATTTCATCAAACTCTGCTCTTATGTTTATGCGCTGATGACTTGTCCTGGTGCCTTCCCTTCTAAGTTTCCTCAGTTCTAATTCCTCATGCATTGCATCAGTTACACTTTAGCTCTTCGATTGAAGTTGTTTTCCCTGCAATATGATGCTTTGCAGTCATGTATACATTCTGTAATGTTTCTATGCTTCTTTGTTCTGTGAGTTTGCTCAATTTCGAATTGCCTCAGTCCTGAGGAAATTGAAATTCCTCAAGAAATATGAAGATCTCCCATTCACCCCCCTTTGGTCGATATACTGCGGTTTCAGGCTACCCCCACGACTCCTCACCGTGAGTGTACCTGGTGCGTGTCATAGCCGGCGACCCACCAGAGGCCCACTCGGGCAAACCGACATGATGAAATAAGACATGAACCCCAAGACTTGAGGCGCAAGAAAAGGACTCATATTCGTAGTCGACTAGGACTCATGTAAACCCCTACCTGGCTATCTATATAAAGCGAGTCAGGGGCACCTCTTTAGACAACTCAATCTCCATGCATAGAACTGGACATATCTCTCTCCACAAAAGCCCTCGAGGCACCCCTGTACATCACCATCAATACAAGATCAGACAAGCAGCATGTACGGTTTTCCTCCGGGGGCCTGAAGCTAGGTAAATTGTGCCACATGTGTTGCTTTTCCACCGTCCGAATCCTACCAGCGCGTGGACACCTTGCGCTCCTCCCTATACGATCGAAACCCAAGATTCCTAACCATGGGATTTGCCGAGGCCGATCCTCGTCAATTGGCGCCGACCGTGCGGAATACACGCGCATTGGAATCACGGATTCGACGGCTCCAATCTACATCGACAATCGATGGTCATCGACTTCGAAGGACCCGATCCAACTTTGGATCATTGCAACATCGGCTTCCTTAAAATCTACATCAAGATCTACATCAAGCTCATGGAGAAAACAAGAAAAAATTCGAGCACGTCACTCGAAGATCGACCTCAACAAAAAAGCTCACGTGTAGCCTACACGACCAGAAGAACGCCTGTGTTGCGGACACTCGTGACGATGACTCGGAATTCATACGTTCCCTTCAATTGAAAGATTTGAAATTGAACTTTTCAAAATCTATGAAAATTTAAGCGAATTCGAACGGCTTGATCTCCCTCGGCGACCCCCTCACTGAAGCACTCTCCGAATCTGAAAAAACCTCGCGCGACTACAGTAGAAAAATTCCTAACGAAGACTCGGACATCGACTCAAAGATTCTTCCGGTGAAAGCATGCGGGACTCAATCCCTCATCAACACAAAAAATTTCAGAAATTTCCAACAGTTAGATCTCCGTTGACAGCTCTCGCACTGCAACGCGTTTTCGGATCTACGTGAGATTGTGAATTTCCAATCGCGAATTCGGGTTCCATCTTGACCCACAAGGCTTCTACTCCAACTCGACATGCCAATGATGACTCGCTAAGGTTTCTACATTGACTCGCGCAGCTACAACGACACCACCTAACGAGAAATTGAAGGACCCCGCACGAAGGAGACGAATCAAGAATCCCTCGAAGCACACTTGATGCCCGGGGCTAGCATTATTTTCGACATCAACTTCATCGTCTCCAGTGCGGGAACACGCCGCACAACTCTATCATGTTGACTCTGCCCGGTGCTTTGAGTCCTTCTCGGTCACTCGCCGCACTGTTGTGTCCAATCACACAAATCATCCTGCACCGATCTCCGTTGTCTGGGCTCTCCGTACCGAGCTCCATCACGCAGGTATCGCCGCATCGAGTCCCTTCGGCACCTCGATGTGCACCTTCATTATGTCAACCATGTCGCGCGATCCCGCCGCCTCAACACTCGGGGGCTGAACGTTGCAGTCACCACCACATCGACTATATGTGCTGTATCAACCACGGCCGCGGCGTCGACTCCATCCTCTACATCGACCACGGCCGCGGCGTCGACTCCGTCCTCTACATCGACCACGACACCGGCGTCGACTTCGTCCGCTGCATCGACCATGGCCGCGGCATCGACTCCGTCTGATGCATCGACCATGGCCGCGGCGTCGACTCTATCCTCTACATCGACCACAGCCGTGGCGTCGACTCCGTCCTCTACATCGACCATGACCGCGGCGTCAACGCCGTCTTCTACATCGACCACGTCCGCGACATCGACTCCATCTGCTACATCGACTACGGTCGCGGCGTCGACTCCGTCCTCTACATCGACCACAGCCGTGGCGTCGACTCCGTCCTCTACATCGACCACGGCCGCAGCATCGACTCCATCCGCTACATCGACTACGACCACGGTGTCGACTCCGTCCGCTACATCGACCACGTCCACGACGTCGACTTCGTCTGCTGCATCGAGTATGGCCGCGACGTCGACTCCGTCCTCTACATCGACTCCAACTGCAACGTCAACTCCTTCCGCTGCATCGACTACGGCTGCGGCGTCAAACTTCGGTCGCAGCATCGAACCCGCCAGCTGCGTCAACAACGCCCACACCGCACCTATGCATGATCACATAACGCTAAGTTCTTCTGCTACGAACCAAAATTTTCCCTTCCTAATCTGCTCCGGTTCCACCCGACACCCGTGAGTTAGCTTACATTTGCTTGCAGCAATCAGACATCGGACCCCTCGAGACAACTCAAAAACTCGGGGGATGCACACGCACTGATTTTGCAGAAAATTGATGACAGAAATACAGAGGCATCATCACGCAAATTCTCCTGTGTCGAGCTCCATCGTACGGCACATCCCATACCGAGCTCCATTGTGCAGGTATCGGCACATCGACTGCTTCTCGGTCACATGCCGCGCAACTTCATCAAGCCGACTTCCGCCCACTGCACCCAACACTCAGGGGATGCACCATAGAAACCAAGCAATTGACATTGGGGTTAGCTTCAGAACAACATGAGCCTATGCCCGACTCTACAAGTCGCACATAGCCTCGGAGGCTACTCCAATCGGGAGCACTGCCGCGCACCCGGAGAACTTCATCACACCGATCAAACAAGAATACATGGTTAGCTTAACAAACACAATCCTATACCCGACTCTTTGAGTCGAACATAGCCTCAAGGGCTACTCCCATCGGGAGCGCTAGTGCGCACCCGACGAAGCACTGCTTGCTCATCCAACGAAAATAAGAAATCGACGCATTTCCTAAGCGGACAATACCTCAGTGTTTTTCACCACCAACAACTCGGCGACTACGTCATCAGCACTCGACACATCGACGACTAGAGCAGAGGAAGATCTGTTCGATCCCCAATCAAATACGAAGCACTCTCTGAAGATTCGAGTGCTCACTCTCAAGCAACAACACTCTCTGAAAATTCGAGTGGTCACTCTCAAGAAACAACACTCTCTGAAGATTCGAGTGCTTACTCTCAAGGAACAAGAAGCACTCTCTAAATATTCGAGTGCTCACTCTCAAGCAACAACACTCTCTGAAGATTCGAGTGATCACTCTCAAGTGACACGAAGCACTCTCTGAAGATTTGAGTGATCACACTCAAGCAACACGAAGCACTCTCTGAATATTCGAGTGCTCACTATCAAGCAACAACACTCTCTGAAGATTCGAGTGATCACTCTCAAGCAATAACATGGTACATCCCAAACGTATCTATAATTTCTGCTTGCTCCGTGCGTGTTTTGGGTGACATTACTATACTTTTGATACACTTTCATACACTTTTGATCATATTTGGACTACCTATTAACTCAGTGCACCCTAGTGCCAGTTTTCTGTTTTCTGCTGTATTTTTATTTCAGGTTTTCCCATTACGTAAAATGCCATAAATATTCTGGGAAAAATATATAAAAAATAAGCATACCGGAAGCTTCCAGATGCCCGAAGTGGGGCCAGAGGGGCCCCACCTGGTGCCCAGGTGGCCAGGTGGAGTGGCCTAGGGTGGGGCCGCGCCGGGAGGCCGCCTGGACCCCTGGTGGCCCCCCTGGCTGCCCCCTTCACCTATATATTTCTCTCGTCCCCAAACCCCCGAGGAGAGAACCATTTTTTCACGATCTCGCCTCTGTTCCGCTGCCGACACGCTTCCGAGATTGGGAGCACCAGAAGACCTCTTCCCAGCACCCTGAGAGAGGGAGGATTGACCTCCGGGAGCTTCTCCACCACCATGGACGCTTCCCGGATGAGCCGTGAGTAGTCCACCTTGGACCATGGGTTCTTCTCCTTTTATATTTGAGTTCTTGAGTAATTCTTGCATGTTCTCCGTTGTTGTTTCTTGCTTTGGCCAAGTAGTAGGTAGTAACTCCAAGAGGGAGCGTTATGCATGATTGTGAGTTCATGCCCCCTGATGACTAGCTTGAGTGACAGAAACATGAGTCTAGGGGATGTGTTGTTGCCACAAGGGGGAAAACAACGGTGCTTCCAACCGCGGTTGCAAGGATTGTTTACTCTACGCAAAGTTCTTTTAATCCAGTTGTCTGTTGCTTTGGGTTTACACTTTGGGTGGGGCTCGCAACTTAATACCAGCGAGATGTTCTGGATAGATATCTCAAGGTGGATGTTTAGTGAGTATATGCTGATGGATTTCGGTCTACTTGTTTTGGCGTACTTCCCATGCTTTTGAGCCTCTTCCTTTCTTTTGTAGCATAGTTAGCATTGGTTTGCGTCCGTAATCCTGTCAATTGCCCAGCTATAATTTTTTCACCTCGCATAGTTGTTTATCGTCTTTTGGGAGAGAGACATCACTAGTGAACATCATGGGACCCCGGTCCATATTTCCACCACTGTTTACACCTTCAATTTACTTCCTGTTTTACTTTCTAGTTGTAGTTATCATTACCTTTTATTTCTTGCGTTTGACCCTTTGTAAAAAGCAAGGCCAGAGAGATTGACAACTTCTCTATACTCGTTGGGAGCAAAGTTATTTGTATCTATGTGCACGTCCACGTCAACTCTTGTGCTAGTAATTTCTAGCGCCGTTGTCACCTACTTGTCGTTGCCGGAGTCCTACTGGGGATATCTTCACTGAGGGAAATTACGCTACGCTACATCTGAACCTTCCACTTGGGGTTGCCAACGAGGAGCACTACTTCAGTGCCATCATGCTAATTTCTGGCGCCTTTGACGGGGACTCCGCTCTTCAAGACAAGGGAGTCGTACGCTATCTGTTATATTTTCTTTTTAGTCTTGTAAGTTTACCTTTCAGATTCTATCTTTGTGTCCTTTATCAAATGCAATTTTTTTTGCTTGTCCTTCTTGCTGCTACTATGGGTACCACTGAAAACACTAAGTTGTGTGACTTCACTAGTCACAACAACAATGATTTTATCTGCACTCCTATTTCTACTCCTGCCACTTCAGCAACCTCTTATGAAATTAAACCTGCTTTGCTGAATCTTGTTATGAAAGAACGATTCTCTGGTGCTGGAGATGATGCTGCTTTGCACTTGAATAATTTTGTTGAACTTTGTGATATGCAAAAGTATAAATAAGTAGAAGGTGATATTGTAAAGCTTAAGCTTTTTCCTTTCTCCTTGAGAGGAGGAGATAAAATTTGGTTTCAATCCTTGCCTAGGATTAGCATGGATTCTTGGGATAAGGGCAAGGATGCTTTTATTGGGAAGTACTACCCAACTACTAAGATTATCCAATTGAGGAGTAATATTATGAATTTTAAGCAATTGCATAATGAACACATTGCCCAAGCTTGGGAATGAATGAAATCTCTTGTTAAGGATTGCCCCACGCATGGTTTGACTACTTGGATGGTTATCCAGACTTTTTATGCATGCTTGAACTTTACCTCGTGGAACCTGTTAGATTCGGCCGCGGGAGGAACCTTTATGTCAACAACACTTGCTGCTGCCGCAAAACTACTAGATGAGATGATGACCAACTATTCCTAATGGCACACCGAAAGACCTCCAACAGGTAGGAAGGTAAACTCTGTCGAGGAGATCTCCTCCCTAAATGAAAAAGTTAACTTGATCATGTCTTTAATTACCAAGCAATCTCCTACTAATCATCATGATGTTCCTTTAAATTCCTTGGTTTCTCAAGAACAAGTAGATGTGAAATTTATCTCTAGAAAAAACTTCAACAACAATGCTTATAGGAGTAACTTTGGTAGCAGTCCTAGACCGTTCCCATCCAAAAACTTTGGGAACAACAACACTTATCCTAGCAACAAGAACCCCACTTCTAAATTAGAGAGCATGCTTAAGGAATTTATCACTACCAAAAAAGCCTTCAACAAGAGTGTAGAGGAAAAATTAGACAAATTAGATAATCTCTCTTTGAAGGTAGACAACTTAGCCCTTGATGTTGAGATGATTAAAATTAGAACTTCTCCCCTCAAGGAGAGGAAGCCCACTCCTATGAATGCTATTCAAGTGCAAATTAATGAAACATTAGGATGATGGCTAAACTTAAAGAAAGATGGGCTAGAGAGAAGGAGGAAGAAGATAGAATTAAGAACCTTCCTACACATCACACCATTGGTACTATCCAATTTGTTGAAGATATCCAAACTATTAGCACCCAACACCCATTGGACCTATTAATGGTGATGCTATTACCTCAACATTAGAAGAAGAAACTCCTATGAACACAGAGGCTTTAAAACAAGTAAGCCTAGATGACACCACTACCACCTTACTTGATAGTAGTGACATTGATTTTGATAGTTGCACCCTTTCTGAAGTTATTAGCTTTTTACACAAAATGTCTAGAGACCCCCACAATAGCACACTAAATCTTTCCTTCAAGGAGCATATCACCAATGCTCTCATTAAAGCTAGGGTGGAGAAGCTTATGTTGGAAGCCTCCATAGCCAGAAAGATATATTATGGTTGGGATCCAATGATAAAAATTAAATTGGATAACTTCTCTTGCTATGATTTATGTGATGTTGGAGCTAGTACCTGATACGTCCAAAACGTATCTATAATTTCTGCTTGCTCCATGCCTCTTTTGTGTGATATTTCTATGATATTGATGAACTTCCCTACACTTTTGATCATATTTGGACTAACCTATTAACTCAGTGCACCCTAGTCCCCCATATTAAAAGTGCTCCAAAAATTCAGGAAAAATACAATAAAAATTCAGCGTAGAAGAAGCTTCGGGAATCACCGAGGGGTGGCCAGAGGGGACCCACCAGGGCCCCAGGCGCCCTCCCGGCGCGCCCTAGGGTGGGGCCGCGCAAGGGGGCCGCTTGGACCCCTGGTGCCCCCTGGCTGCCCCCCTTCGCCTATATATCCCTCGTGACGTGAAACTCCCGTGACGGGAACCCTTTTTCGCGATCTCTCCTCTGTTCCGCCGCCGCCGCGCTTCCAAGATCGGGAGCACCAGAAGACCTCTTCCCGGCACCCTGCTAGAGGGAGGAACCACCTCCAGGAGCTTCTCCACCACCATGGATGCTTCCCGGATGAACCGTGAGTAGTCCACCTTGGACCATGGGTCTATGATTAGTATCTATGTGATGTTCTCCTCCCCTCTTTGTTCTTCATGGATTAGACCTCGTGAGATGCCCTACATGATCGAGGCACATATGTAATCTTTCTGCTGTTGCTATGCTGAGTTTGCTAGGATCCGATGGATTATGAGACTATGTTCAGATTGTGTTTGAGTAATATATTTGATTCTCCTCTTTTATATTTATGTTCTTCAGTAATTCTTGCATGTTCTCCATTGTTGTTTATTGCTTTGGCCAAGTAGTAGGTAGTGAATCCAAGAGGGAGTGTTATGCATGATTGTGGGTTCATGCCCCCTGATGACTAGCTTGAGTGACAGAAACATGAGTCTAGGGGATGTGATGTTGCCACAAGGGGGAAAACAACGGTGCTTGTACTTGCGGGTGCAAGGATTGTTTACTTTACGCAAAGTTCTTTAATGCAGTTGTACGTTGCTTTGAGTTTACACTTTGGGTGGGATTCGCAACTTAATACCAGCGAGATGTTCTGGATAGATATCTCAAGGTGGATGATTAGTAGGTAGATGCAGATGGATTTCGATCTACTTGTCTTGGCGTACCGCCCATGCTTTTGAGGATCTTCCTTTCTTTATAGCATAGTTAGCATTGGTTTGCGCACATAATCCTGTCAATTGCCCAGCTGTAATTTGTTTACTTCGCATGGCTATTTTATCGTCTTTTGGGAGAGAGACATCACTAGTGAACATCATATGACCCCGGTCCATATTTTCAATACTGTTTACACCCACTATCAATTTACTGCTTTACTTTTCCATTGCTATCACTATCATTATTATCCCGTGCGTTTTATCCTTTGTAAACAACAAGGCCGGAGGAATTGACAACTCCTCTGTACTCCTTGGGAAGCAAAGTTATTTGCTATGTGTGCAGGTCCAGGTGAAGTAAGCAACCTTAGGTTGAGAACTGCGCCATTGTTCACTTCACCACCTTCTTGTATCTGTTGGAGTCCTATTGGTTCGACATTTAACCTTAGCATATTCGCTAAGGGAAATTGCTGCTATCTACATCTCAACCTTCCACTTTGGGTAACCAACAAGGGGGCATTAAATCGTACCATCAAAAGAAATTTCTGGCGCCGTTGCCGGGGACTCCACTCTTCAAGATAGGGGAGTTGCACACTATCTTTTATATTTGCTTTTAAGTCTTGTTAGTTTACCTTTCAGTTTTTTCTTTAGTTCTCTTTATAAAAAATCAAAAAAAAGTTATCTTGCTTGCTGCTACTATGGGTTCCTCCGAGAACACCAAGTTGTGTGACTTCACTAGTCACAACAACAGTGACTTTATCTGCAATCCTATTGCTACACCTGCTACTTCAGCACCTTCTTGTGAGATTAAACCTGCTTTGCTGAACCTTGTTATGAAAGATCAATGCTCCGGTGCTACAGATGATGCTTCTTTGCACTTAAATAATTTTATTGATCTCTGTGATATGCAAAAGTACAAAGAAGTAGATGGTGATATTGTTAAGCTTAAGCTTTTTCCTTTCTCTTTGAGGGACGGAGCTAAAATCTGGTTTCAATCCTTGCCTAAGAATAGCATAGACTCATGGGACAAGTGAAAGGATGCTTTTATTGGGAAGTACTACCCCCTGCTAAGATTATCCAATTGAGGAGCTATAATATGAATTTTAGGAAATTGGATAATGAACACATTGCCCAAGCTTGGGAACGCATGAAATCTCTTGTTAAGAATTTCCCTACGCATGGTTTGACTACTTGGATGGTTATCCAAACTTTTTATGCAGGCTTGAACTTTACCTCGCGGAACTTGCTAGATTCGGCCGTGGGAGGAACCTTTATGTCAACTACACTTGGTGCTGCCACAAAACTACTCGATGAGATGGTGACCAACTATTCGCAATGGCACACCGAAAGAGCTCCAATAGGTAGGAAGGTAAACTCTGTCGTGGAGATCTCCTCCCTAAATGAAAATTTTGACTTGATTATGTCTCTACTTACCAAGCAATCTCCTATTGATCCTCATGATGTTCCTTTAAATTCTTTGATTGCTCAAGATCAAGTAGATGTGAACTTTATCTCTAGAAACAACTTCAACAACAATGCTTATAGGAGTAATTTGGGTAGCAATCCTAGACCGTTCCCCTCCAACAACTATGGGAACAACAACACTTATCCTAGCACCAAAAACTCCACTTCTGAATTAGAGAGTATGCTTAAAGACTTTATCACTACCCAAAAAGCCTTCAACAAGAGTGTAGAGGAAAAACTATAAAAATTAGATAACCTCTCGTCGAAGGTAGACAATTTAGCCCATGAAGTAGAATTGCTTAAAATTAGAACTTCTCCTCTTGAGGAGAGGAAGGTCACTCCTATGAATGCTATCCAAATGCAAATTAATGAAAACATTAGGATGATGGCTAAACTTAAAGAGAGATGGGCTAGAGAAAAGGGGGAAGAAGATAGAATTAAGAGCCTTCCTACACACCATACTGTTGCTACTATCCAAGTTGTTGAGGATATCCAAACTCTTAGCACCCAATGCACCCCTAGTCCCATAGGACCTATTAATGGTGATGCTATGACCTCAACCGTAGAAGAAGAAATTCCTATGACTATAGAAGCTACCAAACAAGTGAGCCTAAAGGACACCACTACCACTTTACTTGATAGTAGTGGCCTTTATTTTGATAATTGCACCCATTCTGAAGTTATTCGTTTCCTTCACAGGATGTCTAGAGACCCCCACACTAGCACACTTAATCTTGCCTTCACGGAGCATATCACTAATGCTCTCATTAAAGCTATGGAGGAGAAGCTTAGGGTAGAAGCCTCCATACCTAGAAAGCTAGAAGATGGTTGGGATCCTATGATTAGAATTAAGTTGAATAACTTTTCTTGCTATGCTTTATGTGATGTTGGAGCTAGTACCTCCGTTATGCCCAAAAGAATGTATGATATATTTGAATTTAAACCTTTTGATCCTTGTTCTTTTGGTGTTCTTCTTGTCGACTCTTCCGTAAAGAAACCTTTTGGGAAGATCGATGATGTTCTTATCATTGTCAATGACAATTACGTTCCCGTTGATTTTACTATTATGGACATTGAATTTGAACCTTCTTGTCCAATTATTTTGGGACGTCCTTTTCTTCGCACCGTGGGTGCTATTATTAATATGAAATAAGGGATTATAAAAATCCAATTCCCTCTCAAGAAAGGGATGGAACAATTCCCTAGGAAAAATATTAAGTTGCCTTTTGAGTCCGTCACACGGGCTAGTTATTTTCTTGAAAAGACTTGATATTTTGCATTAAGCCTAGCTAATGGCTTTAAAGAAGCGCTTTCGGGAGGCAGCCCGCAATGAATTTAGGATTTCGATTTTGTTTTTCTTCTGTTTTTAGTGATCTTGATGATTTTTACTACTGTAGCAACATCATTGTATCTTTACTTTTCAAGCTTTGTGCCATTTATAGCCTCGTATGACAAGGGAAGTGAAAGTTGTGACATGCTGTCCAGAAAACAGATTCTGTCCTCGTGACTAAAAAAATCACAAAAAAATCCAAGTTCATATTTTTGAGCTGAAATTTTTACACAGCGTGCTCTATACAATTACGGAACTTTCGTATGTTTTGAGTTTTTTTATTTGAGTTGCAGAAGTATCCCTAAAAAATTCTTTTCTACCTTCTGGTCTGTTTTTCACAAAGTCTGTCCTGTTTTGCCTCTTCTTGATTTTGCAAACCTTAAGCTTGATTTTTCTTTGTAAAAACTTTTTGGAAATCTTGAGAAACAGTAGCTCTTCAAGAATATCCTTGTTTCCAGTAGAGGAAAAAATATTTTATTATGGGTACTAACTTCGCTAATCAGATTATGATGAGTTATGTATGAAGGGAGTTTTCAAGTGTGCGAGGGAAGACGATGAAAGAAGATTCAGGAGTGTCAAGCGCTCAAGCTTGGGGATGCCCCCATTCATCCCCAAGAAATATTCAAGGAGACTCAATCGTCTAAGCTTGGGGGTGCCCCCGTGCATCCCCTTATTCATCAACAATTATCAGTTCGTCTCTCGTCTCACTATATTTTTATCACTTCATGCGTTATGTGCTATGCTTGGAGCGTCTCGATCTTAGGTTTTATTTTTAGTTTTCTTTAGCTTTGCTTGCTGTTCATAACAAGTTAGAACCCAGCTTTCTTTGTGTGGGAGAGAAACATGCTCAACTTTCAAAATCTAGAACACAACATAGGATTTTTCATGCTTATCTTTGTTGTGTGTGTTCTTTATCTTTTTCATACCTACTTTCATGTTTAGCTCTTAGTTTTCATGCTTATATTTTTAAGAGATTTTTTTAGTTTGTTGCCGGAACTCTCTTGAGTTTTCATGTTTATCTTGTTTAGAGAGTTTGGCTGTTGCACTGAGTTTTGTGTCTTGAATTGAAGTAGGTAATTGAGGTTGCTATTCTTTTGTAGTTGTAACTTGCAATAGTTTTGAGGTATTGTTTTGATTAATGTTTGGACTTTTGGTGTCAAGAGCTTTAGCCTATTAGTAATAGATGTCGTATTTTGGGCAATCCGTGTTTATTTTCAAAACTTACAAAATTAGTTGAGAACTTTAGCTACTAGATGGATCAATACTCTTCGGAGGGGTCGAATATTAGAGTACACTCACGTACCATGAGTCAAGGATGCGCAAGGATAACTAAACCCCCATACACTCCTTCTCGGGGTACTTGTCTCTTTGTGAAACCTCCTTATTAGATTGAGAGTTACCGATAATAAGTGCATGAGTTCTTCGGACTAATGTGAGTTTTTGAAAGTTGACATTTCCTCCTTCCCATATTTTTATAGCCTCTCCTGTGCCGTGCATTGCTTTCTTCTCACTCCGAGAGTTAGCGTCCACCTTCGCCGGTACATCCAAACCCTTGGCATGATACGCTATGTCATCATAAACCTCCTTATATCCTTCCTTAAAACAGCCACCATACCTACCTATCAAGGCATTTCCATAGCCTTTCCGAGATATATTGCCATGCAACATCCATCTTCTCATGACTTGATCTTCATGTCATACATAATACTTGCTTGAGCGATGAGCCACATGCTAGTTGGGCCTTGCCCTAATCATTGCTACATGACGCGCTAGTATCATTACATATCCTGCTACACTGGCAGAGGCATACATTTGCATACATCATGATAGTTACATCTTCTTTATGATTTGAGTACTTTTGTAAAGTGTGAAAGATCTTCTATACTTTCTGTAATATATAGAGTGTTGCCCCTAAAGTGAGGAAAAGATACCAAAGTGGACAAATTAGAAGATCCCAAAGTGGACAAATTAAAAGATCCCAAAGAGGACAAATGAGAGAAATAGAAAGAGCCATTGAGGCCACCAAAAAAATATAAAAAAATAGAAGAAAGAGAAAAAGAAATAAAAAGAGAGAAGGGGGCACACTACTATTCCTTTTGAGAGATCCACACTCGTACTCCATCTTATACTTTGTACTCCATAGAGATTATCATTCATGCATATAGCTATGTGGGGACCTTCACACTATTGAACTTGGCTTGTATATTCCAATGATGAGCCTCCTCAAATGAGATCTAGGTCTTCTTGAGCAAGCAAGTTGGATGCACCCCCACTAGTTCCATTGGAGAGCTTACCTTAGATCATATGTGCATCCGTTGCATGGCAATCCCTACTCCTCACATCATATCTATCATTTGGCTTTCTCTCGCCTATGATTGTCCTCGTTGATGTGAGCCTTTCAAACCTTTTTCTCTTCCTCCTCCACCATATTCTCTCTTTTCCATCCTAAGTGTCAACTTTCTTGCTTACGCTCATCCATTTCATGAGTGCTCAAAATGTCGAAAAGGAGTGGATCATTTTGACTTGTACCTAGCTAGTGGTCTGGGGATGAGTCAACATAAGATTCCAAAGAAGACCAAGAGTGAATCTTTAGTAGATTGAGTTCTCAACACAAAAATATTTTTTCTCGTATATCCCTATCCCCTTTCTTGCACGCAAACACCATTTGGAGACATTCGAGTCACGGACAGCGAGAGCTCTTGCACCTTTATGTTCTTATGTTGCTTATTTCAATGCTAAATATAGACTCTTGCCTGTTATGACTTGAATTGAATTACATTCCTTGATTGCTTTACTTAAAAGTTCTTATATGGTTGTTAGCATGTCACCACATAAATTATGCTTGTATCATTTACCTACTCGAGGACGAGCAGGAATTAAGCTTGGGGATGTTGATACGTCCAAAACGTATCTATAATTTCTGTTTGCTCCATGCCTCTTTTGTGTGATATTGCTATGATATTGATGAACTTCCATACACTTTTGATCATATTTGGACTAACCTATGAACTCAGTGCACCCCAGTGCCAGTTCCTATTTTCTGTTGTATTTCTATTTCAGGTTTCCCCCATATTAAAACTGCTCCAAAAATTCGGAAAAAATACAATAAAAAAACAGCGTAGAAGAAGCTTCGGGAATTACCGAGGGGGGGCCAGAGGGAACCCACCAGGGCCCCAGGCGCCCTCCTGGCTCGCCCTAGGGTGGGGCCGCGCCAAGGGGCCGCCTGGACCCCTGGTGGCCCCCCTGGCTGACCCCCTTCGCCTATATATCCCTCGTGACGTGAAACCCCCGTGATGGGAACCCTTTTTCGCGATCTCTCCTCTGCTCCGCCGCCGTCGCGCTTCCAAGATCGGGAGCGCCAGAAGACCTCTTCCCGGCACCCTGCCGGAGGGAGGAACCACCTCTGGGAGCTTCTCCACCACCATGGATGCTTCCCAGATGAACCGTGAGTAGTCCACCTTGGACCATGGGTCTATGATCAGTGGCTATGTGATGTTCTCCTCCCGTCTTTGTTCTTCATGGATTAGACCTCGTGAGCTGCCCTACATGATCGAGGCACATATGTAATCTTTCTGTTGTTGCTATGTTGAATTTGCTGGGATCCGATGGATTATGAGACTATGTTCAGATTGTGTTTGAGTAATATATTTGATTCTCCTCTTTTATATTTATGTTCTTGAGTAATTCTTGCATGTTCTCCGTTGTTGTTTATTTCTTTGGACAAGTAGTAGGTAGTGACTCCAAGAGGGAGCGTTATGCATGATTGTGGGTTCATGCCCCCTGATGACTAGCTTGAGTGACAGAAACATGAGTCTAGGGGATGTGTTGTTGCCACAAGGGGGAAAACAAAGGTGCTTGTACTTGCGGGTGCAAGGATTGTTTACTTTACGCAAAGCTCTTTAATGCAGTTGTCCGTTGCTTTGAGTTTACACTTTGATGTTCTGGATAGATATCTCAAGGTGGATGATTAGTAGGTAGATGCAGATGGATTTCGGTCTACTTGTCTTGGTGTACCGCCCATGCTTTTGAGCCTCTTCCTTTCTTTATAGCATAGTTAGCATTGGTTTGCGCACATAATCCTGTCAATTTCCCAGATGTAATTTTTTTACCTCGCATGGCTATTTTATCATCTTTTGGGAGACATCACTAGTGAACATCATTGGACCTCGGTCCATATTTTCAATACTGTTTACACCCACTATTAATTTACTGCTTTACTTTTCCGTTTCTATCACTATCATCATTATCCTGTGCGTTTTATCCTTTGTAAACAACAAGGCCGGAGGAATTGACAACTCCTCTGTACTCGTTGGGAAGAAAAGTTATTTGCTGTGTGTGCAGGTCCAGGTGAAGTAAGCAACCTTAGTTTGAGAACGGAGCCATTGTTCACTTCACCACCTTCTTGTATCTAGTGGAGTCATATTGGTTCGACATTCAACCTTAGCATCTTCGCTAAGGTAAATTGCTTCTATCTACATCTCAACCTTCCGCTTTGGGTAACCAACGAGGGGGCGTTAAATCGTACCATCAGTACCTCCGTTATGCCCAAAAAAATGTTTGATATGTTTGAATTGAAACCTTTTGATCGTTGTTGTTTTGGTGTTCGTCTCATTGATTATTCCGTAAAGAAACCTTTGGGGAGGATTGATGATGTTCTTATCATTGTCAATGACAATTATGTTCCCGTTGATTTTACTATTATGGACATTGAGTGTGAACCTTTATGTCTAATTATTTTGGGACATCCTTTTCTTCGCACCGTTGGTGCTGTCATTGATATGAAAGAGGGGAATATTAAATTTCAATTCCCTATCAAAAAGGGGATGGAACACTTCCCTATAAAGAAGATTAAGTTACCTTTTGAGTCCGTTACACGGGAGAGCTATTCTCTTTCACTTGATAAAACTTGCTCTTTTTGCTTTTTGCCTAGCTTAAAGGAGTAAAAGAAAGCGCTTGTTGGGAGGCACCCCAAGATGTTTTTCCTTCTGTTTTTAGTGGTCTTGATGATTGTTACTACTGTAGCAACATCATTGTATCTTTACTTTCAAGCTTTGTGCCAAGTTTAGCCTCCGATTGCAAGAAAATTCAAAAGTTGTGACATGCTGTCCAGAAAACAGATTCTGTCCTTGGACGAAAAAATTCACGATAATTCACCATGTCATCTTTTTTATTTGAATTTTTTTGACAGCATGCTCTATACAATTAGATTTTGGGCGTCTATTCTGATTTTTTTTATTTGAGTTGCAGAAGTACCCCAAAAAATATTATTTACTACCTGCTGGTCTGTTTTTCACAGATTCTGCCACGTTTTGCCTTTCCTCAGTTTTGCAGATCTTGCGCTAGCTTTTTCTTTGCAAAAACTTTTTTGCGGTCTTGAGAAACAGTAGCCCTTCAAGAATATCTTTATTTCCTGTAGAGGAATTTTTTTATTGTGGGTACTTACCTCTCTAATCAGCTTAAGATGAGTTATGTATTAAGGGAGTTTTCAAATGTGCGAAGGAAGATGATGAAAGAAGATCCGGGAGTGTTAAACCCTCAAGCTTGGGGATGCCCCCATGCACCCCAAGAAATATCCAAGGACACTCAAGCGTCTAAGCTGGGGGATGCCCCCGTGCATCCCCTTCTCTATCAACAATTATCAGTTCGTCCTTCGTTCCACTATATTTTTATCACTTCATGCGTTATGTTCTATGCTTGGAGCGTCTTGCTCTTTACTTTTTAGTTTTCTTTAGCTTTGTTTGCTGTTCATAACAAGTTAGAACCCATCTTTCTTTTAGTTGGAGAGAAACACGCTCCACTTTAAACTAGAACACATCATAAGATTTTCCTGCTTATCTTTCTTTTGTTGTGTGTTCTTTATCTTTTCGTAGCTCCTGTCATGATTAGCTCTTACTTTTCATGCTTATCTTTTTAAAGAACTTTTTTAGTTTATTGTTGTAACTCCCTTGAGTTTTCATGTTTATCTTGTTTAGAGAGTTGGCTTGTTGCACTAAGTTGTGTCTTGACTTGAAGTAGGTAATTGAGGTTGCTATTCAATTGTAGTAGTGACTTGCAATAGTTTTGAGGTCTTGTTGTGAGTAATGTTTGAACTTTTGGTGTCAAGATCGATAGCCTATTAGTGATATATGTCTTATTTTGGGCAATCCGTGTTTATTTTAAAAAACTACAAAAACTAGTTGAGAAGTCTAGCTACTAGATGGATCACTAATCTTTGGAGGGATCGGATATTAGAGTACACTCACGTACCATGAGTCGAGGATGCCCAAGATAAACAAACCTCCATACACTCCTCCTCAGGGTACTTGTCTCTTTTTGAACCTCCTGATTAGATTGAGAGTTATCGATAATAAGTGCATGAGTTCTTCAGACTAATGTAACTATTCGAAAGTTGACACTTCCACCTCCTCATATTTTCTAGTCTCTTCGGTACCGTGCGTTGCCTCTTCTCACTCCGAGAGTTGGCGCCTAACTCGCCGGTGCATCCAAACCCTTGGCATGATACGCTCTGTCATCATAAACCTCCTTATATCCTTCCTCAAAACAGTCACCATACCTACCTATCAAGGCATTTCCATAGCCTTTCCGAGATATATTGCCATGCAACATCCACCTTGTCATGACTTGATCTTCATGTCATTTATGTTCCTGCTACATTGGCAGAGGCATACATTTGCATACATCATGATAGATTCTTCTTTATGCTGAGTACTTTTGTAAAGTGTGAAAAATCTTCTATACTTCTTGTAAAATAGAGTGTTGTCCCTAGTGAGGAAAAGATCCCAAAGAGGAAAAATTTAAAAGATCCCAAAGAGGACAACTGAGAGTTAAATACAAAGAGCCATTGAGGCCACCAAAAAAAAATAGAGAAAAAGAAAATAAAAAGAGAGAAGCGGGCACACTACTATTCCTTTTGAGAGATCCACACTCGTACTCTCTCTTATATCTTCTACTCCATAGAGATGATCATATATGCATATAGCTATGTGGGGGACCTTTACACTATAGAACTTGGCTTGTATATTCCAATGATGAGCCTCCTCAAATGAGCTCTAGGACTTCTTGAGAAAGCAAGTTCGATGCACCCCACTTGTTCCATTGGAGAGCTTTCCATAGCTCATATGTGCATCCGTTCCATGGCAATCCCTACTCCTCACATCATATCTATCATTTGGTTTCTCTCGCCTATGGTTTTCCTCATTGATGTGAGCCTTTCACGCCCTTTTTGTCTTCCTCCTCCACCATCTCTCTCTCTCTCTCTCTCTCTCTCTCTCTCTTTGCCATCTTAAGTGTCAATTTTCTTGCTTACGCTCATCCATTGCATGAGTGCTCAAAATATCGAAACGGAGTGGATCAGTTTGACTTGTACCTGGCTAGTGGTCTGGGGATGAGTCAAGATAAGATTCCAAAGAAGACTAGGTGTGAAACTTTAGTAGATTGAGTTCTCAACCGAAAAATATTATGTTTTTCTCTCTCGTATTCCCATCCCCCACTTCTTGCACGCAAACACCATTTGGAGACATTCGAGTCACGGACAACGAGAGCTCTTGCACCATTATGTTCTTATGTTCCTTGTTTCAATGCTAATATAGACTATTGCTTGTTAAGACTTGAATTGAATTACATGCCTTGAATTCTTTACTTAAAAGTTCTTATATGGTTGGTAGCATGTCACCATAGAAATTATGCTTGTTATCATTTACCTAGTCGAGGGCAAGCAGGAATTAAGCTTGGGGATGTTGATACGTCCCAAACATATCTATAATTTCTTCTTGCTCCATGCATGTTTTGGGTGATATTGCTATGCTTTTGATACACTTTCATACACTTTTGATTATATTTGGACTAACCTATTAACTCAGTGCACCCTAGTGCCAGTTTTCTGTTTTCTGCGGTCTTTTTATTTTAGGTTTTCCCATTACGTAAAATGCCAGAAAAATTCCGGGAAAAAATATAAAAAAATCAGCGTACCGGAAGCTTCCAGATTCCTTAAGGGGGGGGGGGCAAAGGGGCCCCACATGGTGCCCAGGCGGCCAGGTGGAGCGGCCTATGGTGGGGCCGCGCCGGGAAGCCGCCTGGACCCCTGGTGGCCCCCTGGCTGCCCCCTTCACCGATATATTTCTCTTGTCCCGAAACCCCTGAGGAGAGAACCTTTTTTCGCGATATCGCCTCTTTTTCGCCGCCGCCGCGCTTCCAAGATCGGTAGCACCAGAAGACCTCTTCTCGGCACAATGCCGGAGGGAGGATTGACCTCTGGGAGCTTCTCCACCACCATGGACGCTTCCCGGATGAGCCGTGAGTAGTCCACCTTGGACCATGGGTCCGTGATCAATAGCTATGTGATGTCCTCTCCCTCTCTTTATTCTTCATGGATTAGACCTTGTGAGCTGCCCCACACGATCAGGACACATATGTAATTCTTTTTGACATTGCTATGTTGAGTTTGCTGGGATCGATGGATTATGAGACTACGTTCAGATTGTGATGAGTAATATATTTGGTTCTTCTCCTTTTATATTATTGTTCTTGAGTAATTTTTGCATGTTCTCCATTGTTGTTTATTGCTTTGGCCAAGTAGTAGGTAGTAACTACAAGAGGGAGCGTTATGCATGATTGTGAGTTCATGCCCCCTGATGACTATCTTGAGTGACAGAAACATGAGTCTAGGGGATGTATTGTTGCCACAATGGGAAAACAACAGTGCTTGTAACCACGGTTGCAAGGATTGTTTACTTTACACAAAGTTCTTTTAATGCAGTTGTCTGTTGATTTGGGTTTACACTTTGGGTGGTGCTCACAACTTAATACCAGCGAGATGTTCTGGATAGATATCTCAAGGTGGATGATTAGTGAGTAGATGCAGATGGATTTTGAAATCCTTGTTTTGGCGTACTGCCCATGCTTTTGAGCCTCTTCCTTTCTTTTGTAGCATAGTTAGCATTGGTTTGCGTCCGTAATCCTATCAATTGCCCAGCTGTAATTTTTTCACCTCGCATAGCTGTTTATCGTCTTTTGGGAGAGAGACATCACTAGTGAACCTCATGGGAACCCGATCCATATTTCCACCACTGTTTACACCCTCAATTCACTTCCTGCTTTACTTTCTAATTGTAGTTATCATTACCTTTTATCCCTTGCGTTTGAACCTTTGTAAACAGCAAGGCCGGAGAGATTGACAACCTCTCTGTACTCGTTGGGAGCAAAGTTATTTGTATCTGTGTGTAGGTCCACATCAACTCTCGTGCTAGTAATTTCTAGCGCCATTGTCACCTACGTGTCGTTGCCGGAGTCCTACTGGAAAAAAACCTTGGTATCTTCACTGAGGTAAATTACGCTACGCTACATCTCAACCTTCCACTTGAGGTAGCCAACGAGGAGCACTACTTCAGTGCCATCACAACACTCTATTAAGATTCGAGTGCTCACCCTCAAGCAACACGATGCACTCTCTGAAGATTCGAGTGCTCACTCTCAAGAAACATCACTCTCTGAAG
Organism: Bromus sterilis; assembly: GCA_950022295.1. Lineage (NCBI taxonomy): Eukaryota > Viridiplantae > Streptophyta > Magnoliopsida > Poales > Poaceae > Bromus > Bromus sterilis. The sequence goes on from OX465597.1 coordinate 134,935,479, forward strand.
ATTCGAGTGATCACTCTCAAGCAACATGAAGCACTCCCCGAAGATTCGAGTGATCACTCTCAAGCAACACGAAGCACTCTCTGAAGATTTGAGTGCTCACTCTCAAGCAACCCAAAGCACTCTCTGAAGATTCGAGTGCTCACTCTCAAGAAACACGAAGCACTCTCTGAAAATTCGAGTGCCCGCTCTCTTCGGCGTATCAAGTAACCCGAAGCACTCTCTCAAGATTTGAGTGCTCACTCTCAAGCAACCCGAAGCACTCTCTCAAGATTCGAGTTCTCACTCTCTTTGCATATCAAGCAACATGAAGCACTCTTTGAAGATTCGAATGCTCACTCTCTTTGGTGTATCAAGCAACCCGAAGCACTCTCTCAAGATTCGAGTGCTCACTCTCAATCAACCCGAAGCACTCTCTCAAGATTCGAGTGCTCACTCTCAATCAACCCGAAGCACTCTACGGAGGCCCGAGTGCTCACTCTCTTCTGACGAAGCAAAGACAACATGAAGCACCTTACTAGGGTTCGAGTGATTACACCGCTCAGCGTATTCAGAAAAAACATCTCATTAAGGCTCGAGTGCTTACTCATCCATACTAAAAAGTTCTAACAGCCCGTAAATTCCACCCTAATTAAAAAATTTGTTTGTTGCTTTATTTATTTTTCTTGCTAAAAGTTTTTGCAGTATTTGCTTCGCTGATTTATTAATCGGTGATTTTTCTCCCCCTCTTTCTCGTATCGGCATGCGTGACTAAACCTTTATCCCAAACGACACACGACCTTTGCGACACTAGATTCACCAAAGCACCGTCGCAACGTTCGGCACGAGACCAACCATCGCCATCAGAACGAAAAACCTCATTTAATAATTAAACGGATTATTTTATTGGGCACAAAAAAATGTTCTTGGAACGATATCAAAGCAAGCAAGATCTGATGGGCTCGACGCACTAAGCGTGTGGTCCGAGATTTCGTTGGAATCGGAGGTCGTATGGACTCCCGGCGGTCAGAAACATGGTGTACCGGACGCGAGAGAAAAAACCTGAGGGCGTTTGCGTAAACCTGCCATCTAGGCCAGCCTATAAATACGTCACCACTCTCCCTAGCCCTTCTGCTCCCGTCCTGTAGGCCGCCGGCGGCGAGCGCGCCATGGCCGAGCCGGCGAGCTCGGGCCGCACCGCGAGGAGCTTCTTCGTCGAGCCGCCAGCCGCCAGCCCTGCCGCACCGGACTTGACGCCGCCAGTCGCACCCCACCGTCCCGGCCTCCCTTCCTCCACCGCGCCGCCCTACGTCCCCGGTCGGCGAGTCGCCAGCTGACCCCCCGCGCTATCCCGATCGGGATCAGGAGGCAGCCGCCGACATGGGCCGGTCTGTGCCACCTCGGCCCGTCCAGCCGCCAGCCGGCCCAACCTCCCCCTCGCCCAGGGCGAAATCTGCCTATCCGACGCCGTATTCTCCAGTTGGGTCGGCCCAGCTAGGGTGAGAGCCCTTTTCCTTTTTTCTATTTTTCCTTAGTGTATTTTTTCCTGCCAAGTCCTTTACCAACTGTTGTTGTTTACCTACTTGCGGTGTAGTTTACGAGTAATCTGTAGCCCGTATAAAGTTGCGCCCAAAAGGAAATTTGTGATTTGTGATGTGCTCTTCAGTTTTGCTTTTGTGAATTAATCCATTTGAGATCATCTAGTTGGTGTAAATGCATGCTAAATACTGCTACCTACTGTTAAATGCTGCTGACTGTTATCTTCTTGCAAGTTTGGTTGATGATTGTGTCACATCCATGAGGCCTATGCTATTGCTTATTTCTTGTATGTGTTAAGCATCATGTGTAATTAATTTAGATGCATTCCTTTGTCATGTTTGCCTGTTGTAGCTATTTTATATCTTGCTCCAAAGTGGTGACCCTGATAACATGTGCTCCTGTTTGTATATGTTGCTACTTTGATGCCTTATAGTTAGTGACCCATGCCTCATATGCTTTAGCTCCAATGTAATTAGTTGCTCCTTACCATGTAAAATTTGAAGCCATGCTTTTCTTTTCCATGATGTCCTTGCTGTTCATATAGTTATTAAGCTCTCAAAGTGCAACCCTGCTGTTTGCTGTCACATGCCCTGATTTTCACGAAGTCCCTAGACCAGTAGTATATTCTTGCTTTTTGCATGGGTTACAATTACCTGTTCCTGATGCTCCTATACATGAAACTTTGATGCCATGCCTTCCATGTCGTGTCTACTATAAATAAATGTCCTTTTGGTGCATGTTAGAAAAATGTAGCATGTTGTTTCATTGCTCTAAAGTGTGCTACCTGATGTTAACAGCCCGTGTTCATAACTTGTGATGCTTGTATCTTTTTATCCGTAACTCCGTTTGGGGTGTTCTTTACACGTAACTTGACTGGAATTTCATGTAGATTGTGTTTGAGCTATTGTTTGTTGTTGTTAACCAACCTAAAATATGGTTTAAGGAAGAACAGTAACAAATGCTTTAATTGTCATGGGGTACTAGTGATGTGCCATGTTTAATGTGTTACCTCATTTAAATTGACTAGCATAGATAGTTTACTTTATGCTTCACCTCTTGCCATGATTGTGTGATATGCCATGCTTGTGTGATATGCTATGTTAACAACCTTTGCTCATGTTGTGTAGCTAAATAACTTGAACCGATTCTAAATGTGCGGTATCGTCGTGTGTGACGAGTACTCCACTTAACCTGCTAGTAACCTCTTTGGACGATAGATGTGATACCTTAGTGAGATGTCTCATGTTTCCTTCTTGTTGATGCTTTCTCGGGATTGCTCCGTAGTAATAGATGCTTGAACCCCGTGTGTGTGACTGGTGGTGCCCCAGCGGATTTACAACAACCCGGACCAGTGAGGGCAGGGATCCTTATTGGTCCAAACTGTCCGGCTGAGGACCCGAGGACAGTGATGCCACGGTAATCTAAGCCTGGAGTCAGAAGGTAGAGACCAATTCGAGAGCGCGACCGTCTTTTGAGTTGGAGGTCGACTCACCGGGGGCCACCCGGATTTGTGTGTTGTTAGTTAGAGGGACCTGTCATTGCGGATCTCTTGGAACTAAATCATAAAATGGTTGCCTGTGATGAGTAGAAACTGAGAGAGATGGGCATGCATGCGGAGCCTTGTAATGGGCAGTTGGTACACCCCTGCAGGGTTAAATCTTTTCGAGTTGCCGTGTCCACGGTTATGGACGACTTGGAACCTACGTCTTGTTCATAGATAACATCAACTGAATCATAATTAGAACTTGATCAACGTGTGTGTGCCTTGACTACTTCTTTGTCAGGATGCGGAGGGAAGGACAAGGATAGGTTAGGGTTTATGTTTGCGCAAGTAGCTGATAGCAACACTTGTTGGAGGCGATTCCTCATCGAATGCTTGGCTTCTCATCTTACTCTAAAATAGATAGTTAGCCACTCATATATTGCTAGTGCGGCTGCAACCTCACCACTACCCCCATCTTACCGTGAGAAGTTAGTTACAAGACTTGTTGATATAGATCACCCCTTCTTTTCTCTTTTACGCATGTTATGCAAACAATCTTGGACTACAGAGCAGCTCGACGACCCTTCTTCTGGAAACCTTCACGAAGACTCGACGACGACTAGTTAGGTGGATCCCGGCGGATAGCTTGGACCCGTGTGGACGAGGGAATGGTGTGTTTTACCTTTGCCATTAGGAATTTGATTGTAGTCTGTAATCAGACATGTATCTTCCGCTGATGTAATGTATTTAAGGCAGTTGTATGCCGATTGTATGAGATGTTGTATCCTTGTAGCTGTAATATTGTGATATCATGTTGGAAATCCGGGCATATAGCTTTGTCATATGTCCCGGTGGGACCGATATGTGCTTCGTCCCCGTATCTAGATAGAAACATCTAGATCTGGAACAGTACCGCATATCGGGCCTTACAACTTGGTATCAGAGCCTTACCGACCGTAGGATCCTTTTTCTAGTCGAAGTCGAGTCTAGACAAAAACTATTTTGTAGTTACTAAGTTAGTTATCAGAGAGTAGGAATCTTTTTACTCCTTACCCTTTCTCTGGTCAGGACAAGTGTCGTAAGTGCTTTAAATTCTCGTCTTATCCCCCTTCAAAACTCTAGGATCTCGAGTAATTGGAGTTTCAGAACCGTTACAATGCCTTGCTTGTAGTGTATTCTCTCGATTCCGATCTCAGGTTTGGGAATTCCTGTAGTACCTTTAGCTTCTCCGACTCCGGCTAACATCTTGGTCGTCTGTTGACTTCACTCCTCTTGCCTAGTATCCTTACGATTTGAGTGAGAATGTTTCTCTTAATCATCGCTTGGACTTTTGTTCTTTCTCTTGATCCCCCGACAGTTTCGTTCACCGACATGGCCGTCTCCCTGCAGAAATTTATCTCGACGGAAGTTCGTCGTCGGCATGGAGAAGAGTCCCTTGTTGGTGGTGTTGAAGATCGTCGACTCTCTATTTTTCTCTCCCCTCATCTTCCCCATATCGTCCAGGATGTTGGGATGAGATCCCTTGTTGGTGGTGTTGTATTGTAACAGCCCAGAAATTCCACCCAAATTAAAAAAAATTGTTTGTTGCTTTATTATTTTTATTGCTAGAATTGTTTGCAATATTGGCTTCGCCAATTTCTTAAGCAGTGAATTTTCTCCCCCTCTTTCTCGTATCGGAATGCGTGACTAAACCTTTTTCCCAAATGGCACACAACCTTTACGACAACGGATTCACCCGAGCACCGTCGCAACGTCCGGCACGAGACCAGCCATCGCCATCGGAACGAAAAACCCCATTTAATAATTAAATGAATTATTTTATTGGGCGCCGGAAAATGTTCTCGGAACGATATCGAAGCGAGGTAGAACTTACGAGCTCGACGCGCTAAGCGCGTGGTTCGAGATTTCGTCCGAATTTGAGATCGTATGGACTCCCGGCGGTCAGAAACGTGGAGTACCGGACACGAGAGAGAAAACCTAAGGGTGTTTGCGTAAACCTACCATCTAGGCCAGCCTATAAATAGGTCACCACTCTCCCCTAGCCCTTCCAGGGTTTACCCCATGAAAAAATTACAGCCAACCCCTCCAAATTTTTAGATCCAACCTCCTAAACCCTCTTCACCCGAAACCCTAACCCCCCAAGCCACCACAACAGTCGATCTGGCAGATCTGTGGCTTAGATCACGCAAGATCTCCATCCAGCCAACAGCCAGCCGCCCCGGGCCCCGCAGGTCCCAGATCCGCCGCTGCCGGGCCTGATCTGGACCTCGAGGCCCTCTCCTCCGCGCGTGCTCCGGCGAGCCGCCCGTGTCGGCCATCACTGGCTGGCAGACGCCGCGTCGTCGCGCCGCACGCGCGCCCTCCGGTGATCTCGTCCCCAAGCGCTCGTGCCTCTCCCTCTCCTCCTCCTCACCTCTCCTGCTACCGTCCCGCAGGCCGCCGGCGCCGAGCGCGCCATGGCCGAGCCGGCGAGCTCGGTCCGCACCACGAGGAGCTTCGCCGTCGAGCCACTAGCCCCGCTACACAGGACTCGACGCCGCCAGCCGCACCCACCATACCAGCCTCCCTTCCTCCTCCGCGCCGCCCTACGTCGCCGTCCGGCGAGCCGCCAGCCGACCCCTACGCGATCCCAATCGGGATCGCGAGGCAGCCGCCGACATGGGCCGGTCTGCGCCACCTCGGCCCGTCTAGCCGCCAGCCGGCCCAACCGCCCCCTCGTCCAGGGCGAGATCTTGCTATCCGACGCCGTCTTCGCCAGTTGGGTCGGCCCAACTAGGGTGAGAGCCCTTTTCCTTTTTTTCTATTTTTCCTTAGTGTATTTTTTTCCTGCCAAGTCCTTTACCAACTGATGCTGTTTACCTACTTGCGGTGTACTTTACGAGTAATTTGTAGCCCGTATAAAGTTGAGCCCAAAAGGAAATTTGTGCTCTATGATGTGCTCTTCAGTTTTGCTTTTGTGAGTTAATCCATTTGAGGTCATCTAGTTGGTGTAAATGCATGCTAAATAATGCTACATGCTGTTAAATGTTGTTGAATGTTATTTTCTTGCAAGTTTGGTTGATGATTGTGTCACATCCATGAGGCCTATGCTATTGATTCTTTCTTGTATGTGTTAAGCATCATGTGTAATTCATTTAGATGCATTCCTTTGTCATGTTTTTCTACTGTAGCAATTTTATATCTTGCTCCAAAGTGGTGACCCTGATAACATGTGCTGATGTTTGTATAAAGTTGCTAATTTGATGCCTTATAGTTAGTGACCCATGCCTCATATGCTTTAGCTCCAATGTAATTAATTGCTCCTTGCCATGTAAAATTTGATGCCATGCTTTTCTTTGACATGATGTCTTTGTTGTTCATATAGTTATCAAGTTTCCAAAGTGCAACCCTGATGTTTGCTGTCACATGCCCAGATTTTTACTAAGTCCCTAGACCAGTAGTATATTCTTGCTTTTTGCATGGGTTACAATGCCTTCCTTGTCGTGTCTAATGTAAATACATGTACTTTTGGTGCATGTTTGCAACATGTAGCATGTTGTTTCATTGATCTAAAGCGTGCTACCTGATGTTAACAGCCTGTGTTCATAACTTGTGATGCTTGTATCTTTTTATCCGTAACTGCGTTTGGGGTGTTCTTTACATGTAACTAGACTAGAATTTAATGTAGATTGTGTTTGAGCTATTGTATGATGTTGTTAACCAACCTAAATTATGGTTTAGGGCAGAACAATACCAAATGCTTTAATTGTCATGGGGTACTAGTGATGTGCCATGTTTAATGTGTTACCTCATTTAAATTGACTAGCATAGATAGTTTACCTTATGCATCACCTATTTCCATGATTGTGTGATATGCCATGCTTGTGTGATATGCCATGTTAAAAAACTTTGCTCATGTTGTGTAGCTAAATAACTTGAACCGATTCTAAATGTGCGGTATCGTCGTGTGTGACGAGTACTCCACTTATCCTGCTAGTAACCGCTCTCGACGATAGATGCGATACCATAGTGCGATGTCTCGTGTTGCCTTCTTGTTGATACTTTCTCGTGATTGCTTCGTAGTAATAGATGCTTGCTAGTTGATTGCCTTTTCTAGTGTTTCCTTTTTGTGTGTTTCCGCGGTTACTCTCGGAGACGATCCGAGCTTGCGATCGACTACTCCTTCGGTTTTGTCTTCTCATCAGGTAAGGGGGAGCATATATTATGCTTATATATTTCAGCTCACTTGTGCCTAGGTATATGATATAACGATTGGTTGATCCTACCACCTTACATTTAAACCTCCATATTTAACCCCCAATTTCCATGTCCCTCTACATCCCAGCAAACCTTTGTTTGGCCATGTACCTTGCTTGCTTAACCATTGCTTAGTATGCATGCTCAGGATGCTATCAACTGTTACCTCCTGTTACTCCTTGGATTGGGTTATCACATTATTATATTGTTGTGGATGATATGATTATTATAATGTTGACTATACTCGACGAAGGATGGAAGGTCAAGGCTATCCCGCCCCGACGCTTTGTTCCATTCGAGTCACCTAGGATCCGAGTTCCAGTATTGGTTCTAAGATTGAGCGTGCCTAACCGTGTGTGGGATACTATGGGGTCCCCTTTTCTTACCTACCTAGCTCCAAACATTTCTAGTGGTGGCCCAAGCTGATTTACCATTTGAACCCCGTGTGTGTGACTGGTGGCGCCCCAGAAGATGTACAACAACCCGGACCAGTGAGGGCAGTGATCCTTATTGGTCCAAACTGACCGGCTGAGGACCCGAGCACAGTGATGCCACGGTAATCCAAACCTGGAGTCAGATGGTAGAGACCAATTTGAGAGCAAGGCCGGCTTTTGAGTTGGAGGTCGACTAACCGGGGGCCACCCGGATTTGTGCATTGTTAGTTAGAGGGACATGTCGTTGTGGATCTCTTGGAACTAAATCATAAAATGGTTGCCTGTGATGGGTAGCAACTGAGAGAGATGGGCGTGCGTGCGGAGCCTTGTAATGGGAAGTTGGTACACCCCTGAAGTGTTAAATCTTTTCGAGAAGCCGTGTCCACAGTTATGGACGAGTTGGAACCTACGTCTTGTTCATAGATAACATCAACTGAATCATAATTATAATTTGATCAACGTGTGTGTGCCTTGACTGCTTCTTCTTCGTCGGATGCGAAGGGGAGGACAAGGATAGGTTAGGTGTTATGTTTGCGCAAGTACCTGATAGCAAGACTTGTTGGAGGCAATTCCTCATTGAATGCTTGGCTTCTCATCTTAGTCTAAAATAGATCGTTAGCCACTCATATATTGCTATTGCGTCTGCAACCTCACCAATACCGCCATCTTACCGTGAGAAGTTAGTTATAAGACTTGTTGATATAGGTCACCCCTTCTTTTCTCTTTTATGGACGTTATGCAAACGATCTTGGACTACAAAGGAGCTCGACGACCCTTCTTATGGAAGCCTTCGTGGAGACTCGAAAACGACTAGTTAGGTGGATCCCGGCGGAGAGCCTGGACCCGTGTGGACGCGGGAATGGTGTGTATTACCTTTGCCATTAGGCATTTCATTGTAGTTTGTACTCAGACATGTATCTTCCGCTGATGTAATGTATTTAAGGCAGTTGTATGCCGATTGTATGAGATGTTGTATACTTGTAGGTGTAATGTTACGATATCATGTTGGAAATCCGGGGCATATGACATTGTCATATGTCGCGGTGGGACCGATATGTGCTTCGCCCCCGGATCTGGATGGAAACATCTAGATCTAGAACAGTACCGCATATCAGTCCTTACAAAAGTGCTCGAGTGACTACCCGCACAATGATAGAAGTATAAAGAACGTGCAACCGGACCCCAGCTTGAGCACACGGACGCTCCGCGAGTGCTCATACTATTAGTCCACTCGATGGTCTTTCGAGTGGGTGCATTCCATACCAACTCCCTGCCCGAGCACACGGACGCTCCGCGGGTGCTCATACTATTAGTCCACTTAATGGTCTTCCGAGTGGATGCATTCCATATCAACTCCCCGCCGGAGCAAACGGACGCTCCGCAGGTGCTCACATTATTAGCTCACTCGACGATTTTTTGCGTGGGTGCATTCTATACTTATAACTCGCCTAAGCACACGGACGCTCCGCGAGTGACCACGCTATTAGGCCACTCGATCGTTTTCCGAGTGGGTGCATTCTATTTTGGCACACGCCCCTACCAACATTGCCTGGGCTGCGATACACTGCACCCAGATGCCACGGATGCTTGCGTGTTTGTAAGACCCCGCTGCGCAGACGGCCGGGCCGGGACTTGCCACATCGCGACTTCACTCCCGACGGTTCCATGCGCGATGCATGATGAAAAGTTAACCACTAACGGACGCGTTAGGGTCATATTTGCTGAAGCTGACGGCATTGATCCTGTAAGCCCTGCAGCGGCCTGGACCTTGCTTGACACCCGTCGTATCCAAGTTTATGTCGAGGGACGCGAGCTTGATTGGGCTACTGTGGTATTTTCCGCTAGCGCAATTCACCAAGGCTCGATCCGTCGAGTGCCTTGGGCCCATTCAGCTTAGCATCCCTCGAAAAGGTTCTCTTTTATAAACAACAAGCGACGACTCGCAACGACGCGCCACACACTACTACGGCTGATTACAGGTTCGAGTCCCTGCGCGACTCTTCGAGTCCTCCAGGCACTCGGACTCCCATCGGGAGCATACTGACGGCAACTTCGACTGCTCGTCATGAAATGATAAGATCTCAAAAGTTTAGACTGGTCATGGACTCTCAAAAAGTGACACGCACTACGGCGGCTAACGCAAATTGGAGTCCCTACGCGACTCTTCGAGCCCCAGACACTCGGGGGATACTGACGAGGGGTTACCCCCACGACTCCTCACCGTGAGGGTAACTGGTGCGTGTCATAGCCTGCGGCCCACCAGAGGCCCACTCTAGCAACAACCGACATGATGAAATAAGACATGAAGCCCAAGACTTGAGGCGCAAGACAATGACTCATATTCGTAGTGGACTAGCACTCATGTAAACCCCTACCTGGCTATCTATATAAAGCGAGAAAGGGGCATCTCTATAGACAACTCTATCTCCATGCATAGAACTAGACAAATCTCTCTCCAGAAAAGCCCTGGCGGCACCCCTGTACATCATCATCAATACAAGATCAGACAAGCATCATGCATGGTTTTCCTCCGGGGGCCTGAAGCTGGGTAAATAGTGCCTCATGTGTCGCTTGTCCGCCGTCCGATTCCTACCAACGCACCGACACTTTGCACTCCTCCCTCTACGATCTAAACCCAGGGTTCCTAAACATGGGATTTTCCGAGGCCGATCCTCGTCATCGAGTGACTCCTAGGTTGCTCGCGATTTAAGGTAAGGAGACGGGCCACCCCTATGGGTACCTGTGAGGTGGTCTGGCTACTGTTCGTTGTCCTTGAGTTACCCAGTCGGAGCGATGATCACGGTCATCTCCGCGAGTTATTAATAATGAGCTTAATGGATCGGTGTCAGTGATCTGAGTTGGCCACTAGCCTATACGCGCTACCTCCACGCGGGATAATGGGTGTGGGCCCCTCTGCGGCGTACATTCTACCGACAGCTCTGAAAGACGTCCAGTTCTACATTGCGGCTCGTCCCAGTACGTCCTCGAAATGACCCGGAGTGTGAGGGGTGAAGGCCCAAGACCACCGAGCGCTTCGGGCTTTAGACCGACGGGGAACTATCTGATGATCCTAGGTAGGACTACGTCGTGTCAGATTTCCTTGGTCGGACATGCCTGAATAAGGTGGACGAGACCCGGGGGGTCCGAGCGTGTAGGGTAAAAGTAGTGCAGCCCCTATAGGGATGAAATATATTCGAATAGCCGTGTCCACGGTAACAGGACGTTCAGTGCACTAGTAGGCGTTCAGTGCACTAGTAGGAAATAGGCTATAGCCGCACTGATATCAATGACAAATTAAAAAATCCGTACGCCGGCGGTATTACCGTTGGTGGACGAAATAATGTGCGGCAAATTATCATTGCCGTATACATTTATATGCCCGCCAATAGTACTTATTTTTACTGCTGACGTACAGACAGATTACTGACGTACACATTTATATGTCCGCCAATGATACTTATTTTAACACTTACGTACATCCAGATTACTGGCGTACTCACATTATTTATGCCAGCGATAAAAAAAATCCAACCCCACTGCCCACCATCTCTCTCCCATCGAAACCTATCCTCTTCTCCCTCAACACACACACTCACACCTCTCGCCCTCCCCCCCAGCCCCGATCCACGCTGCCTCTCCCTCCTCTTTCTGCGCGGCGGCCCTCGCGCCCCCACCCTCCTCTCGCTCCGGTCCCCTCCGCGCCTCTTCGTGGCAGTCGTGGCCAAGGAGCCCGAGCTCGGCTGCTTCAGATCGGAAGGCGGCGGCGGCAAGGGATCTGGAAATGGTGAAGCGGGAGGGAGCGGTGCCCCGCAGGGCGAAAAATCCAGCGGTGGCAGCCACCCTCTCCAGTAGCAAGGCAGCCGTCCCTCGCGGCCGATGAAGAGCAATGCGGAGCCGGACAAGGGGCTGCTGCCCTACCTGCAGCGCGCCGACGAGCTGCAGGAGCACGAGCCCCTCATCCCCTGGATTTTGGTTTGAGCAGGTCGGTTGTATACTTGTATGCCAACGAGAAGGGGTTGGTGATCCCGTAGAAGGAGTGCACCAAGATGACAAACTCCGTCCTCGTCTCCCTCATCAACCATCTCGAGAAGGTATTGCACGTCTGTCGTCATCTTTTTCACAGTATCTGTGGTCTTTTACTTACACTTGTTTCCTTAGGGGGAAACCAAACGGTTGTAGAGTTTAATTTTACTTTGGATCTGTAGAGTCCAATTAAGGGTTTGGGGATGGCCTGCGCTGGAGTCCGGTAGATGTGTTGGTGAAAAATCCTCCTGGTGATTAATAAAATAGAAGTACTCCCTCCGATCTAAATTAAATGACACGCACTTATTACAAGTTTGTACTAAAATTATACTAAGTGTGCGTCAATTAATATGGATCGGAGGAAGTATCTTGGTATGGAACCTGATAGAACAAACAAAATTAAGAAGCAGATTCAAGTTTCTCACGTTGAGCCGCAAAAAAAGAGTTTCTCCATGTTGATTGGGAACAACGATATATTTTGTTTTGCTTAGCAATGGGTTATGTGACTCCCTGTAAGAAAAATAAGGGTATATGTCATTTTAGTAGTATGGTGATTTTGTTTTTTTGCATCGAAGTGCACTGTGATGAAGAATTTAAGAAGTATCATGATTTCATCGGGATCATAGGAATTGATTCCACCTCAATTTATAGTTAATGAGAAATTTATTTGGATTCTGACAGATGAGAAGTTCGTTTGCAGAGTGACTACTCTTTGTTTATAATTTAAGAATAAGTTTTCCTTTCTCGTGAGTGCATATAATGTAAATACCTGGAAGTAGATATTTGTGTTGTTGAATACATCATCGCCAATGTTTTCCTGGAAGTAGATATGTTTTCCTTTCATGTGTTATCATTACAGTCGACTTGCGGAGTCGGAAGCTCTCCTCGCTCTCCTCCTCCACAACTTCAAGACAAAGAGCAACGTTGAAAACTAGAGCCGTGATTGTTGATGAGCGACGCAATTTGGATTAATTCTAGAGTAGTCACTGAATTTGCCTCGAGTATAAGGAGAAATACTGTAGTTTGAGTGCTTTAGTGTAGCAATACAATTCAGATTTTTATTGTAGCAGTACAGTTCAAATTTTTAATGTACTCCCTCCAGAATTAAGTTCATCCGTCTAGCTTGGTGAGCCACGAGCCCTCCTCTCTCTAGCTTAAGTACTGTACTAATTCTGCTTCAATTCATTTGCACTAGTTCTCTGTAATAAGGGTGCTTCCATGTTCTCTGCAATTTGTTCATATACTCCTAGTTGAATTAGTGCACTTTTAGTGTAGTGCAATGATAATTTGCTCAATTTGTTTTGTACAAGTAGTTTTACAATCTGCAAGTATAAACATCATTTGTTGTTAATGTGGTCGATTGAGCGCTTGCTTGACTGACCCATGGTGTTTGCAGGGACACGGGTGTTTGCTGGTGTTCCACATGCGCATCGCGGACGCGACGATGCTGCTGAACTGATCATGTTGCACCACCAACCTCGCGTTTGGTACGGCCTTTCTCTTCTTGCGCTGGGTTTTGTTCTGAAACTGTGAGCACTTTGTTGAGTGAGGAAGTACTGGTGGTGCTGCTGCTTGTGTCTAATGATTTTTGCTGTTTATTCTGAAACTACTCCATGAGTATTAAGTGAGTACTACTGCGAATTCATGTTTTTTCTCTTAATTCTGAAACTATGAGAATTTTTGCTTGTGTTAAGTGAGGAAGTATGCTGCAGGTGCTGTTTGTGTCTTATGACTTTCTTTGCTTTTCTACATGCTTGTGTTATGACCGGCGTTACGTATAGCCGGAAAGGCCAATGGGCAAGTTTAGTTAGGGGCTTAGAACAAGTTATCTTATTTTTATTAGCATTGGGATTATATAAACAAGTTGTAAGACACCTTTTAGAATTAAGCAATAAGTCATATTCTATTGCCCGGATCCCCAAGGAGCCGGAAGCCCTAACCCTAGCCGCCACCTTCCCTCTGCGCGAGATGGCGCCCAGCCGCCGCGCCTTCGCCCTCGCCCACTCTCCTCCATCCCCTAAACCCTCAGGCCAAGATTCGGCAGGACCCTAGTTCCTACCAGTTTGGTATCCAGACACTCGGTTCCGATCATGTTTGCATCGCCATCGTCCCCATCACTTTCGTCGCCGACCACCACCACCGCCCTGATGATCACCACGTCCGGCGAACCACCCGTGCCGGTGCCGGCCATGCCGTCCACCTCTGTCGCGCCGCCCCCTGTCGCCCTCACCCCGGAAGAGATCACTGGCGCGCTTCGCGATCTCACCACCGCTGTCCAGGGGATCCGCCTCTTCCTGGCCGGTCCGTACGGCCCGCCGCCGGCTGCGCCAACCGCCAACACCAACGGGCCGACGCCGCTGTTGTGGCAGCCGCCGCATCAGGCAACATCCATCGCGATCGCCGGGCCGCTACAGCCGTTGCTGCTGCATCCACTGTTCCCGCTGGCCACCATCGCGGGACCAGGCCCTACCTCGGCGCCGGGGATGCCTCTCCACCAGCTTCGATTCGCCCCTCGCCGTCGCCATTACCGGCCTGGGTGATCGAGACGTCCCAGCGGGGGTATACGACGACCTGGGCACCGCCGCACCCCTAGTCGCCACCATCGCCATCGTCATAGTACGGGGGACCCTCCAGCTTCGCGGGGCCGTACTTCGGGCCCGAGAGTGCTCCATTCCACTGGGGGCGCTCCCTGGCCACCGCACCGGCGTCGAACCCCCACTGCCCCGCGCCGACGAGCCATACCACCATGGAGACCATACTCACGCGCCGTCGCGTTTCGCCAAACTGGACTTCGCCACCTACGACGTCACCAACGACCCCATGAACTGGCTCAATCAATGTGACCAGTTTTTTCGGGGGCAATGTACGCTCACGTAGGACCACACCTGGCTCGAATCGTATCACCGTCGAGGCGCCGCATAGAAGTGGTATTGCGCTCTCGAGCAGGACGAGGGCGACATGCCCTCCTGGGAGCGCTTCCACGATCTGTGCCTCCTACGCTTCGGGTTGCCGATCCGCGGGAGCCAACTTGCTGAGCTGAGCCGCCTACCCTTCACGTCCACGGTGTAGGACTTTGCCGACCGCTACCAGGCCCTGGCGTGTCACGCGCCCGGCGTGCTGGCTCGCCAGCGGGCCGAGATCTTCGTGGGCGGTCTACCGAATAATATCTGCGTGGACGTGGAGCTACAGGGCCCCCAGGACCTCCAGATGGCCATGTATTACGCTCACGCCTTCAAGCGTTTGATAATACGAGAGTTTACTTCTCGCACCTCGTTGGTTTACCCAAAGTGGAAAGTGAGATGTAGCGTAGCGGCAAATTTCCCTTAGCGAAGATGCTAAGGTTGAATGTCGAACCAATAGGACTCCTGCAGATACAAAAAGGTGGTGAAGTGAACAATGGCACCGTTCACAACCTAAGGTTGCTTACTTCACCTGCACCTGCACACACAGCAAATAACTTTGCTTCCCATCGAGTACAGAGGAGTTGTCAATTCCTCCGGCCTTGTTGTTTACAAAGATAAAACACACGGGATAATAATGATAGTGATAGCAACGGAAAAATAAATACTGAAAGTAAACTGAAGGTGTAAACAGTATTGGAAATATGGACCGGGGTCCTATGATGTTCACTAGTGATGTCTCTCTCCCAAAAGACGATAAAAGAACCATGCGAGGTAAAAAAATTGCAGCTGGGCAATTGACAAGATTATGTGCGTAAACCAATGCTAATTATGCTATAAAGAAAGGAAGAAACTCAAAAGCTTGGGCGGTACGCCAAATCAAGTAGACCGAAATTCATCTGCATCTACCAACTAATCATCAACCTTGAGATATCTATCCAGAACATCTCGCTGGTATTAAGTTGTGAATCCTACCCAAAGTGTAAACTTAAAGCAACAGACAACTGCATTAAATAACTTTGCGTAAAGTAAACAATCCTTGCACCCACAAGTACAAGCACCGTTGTTTTCCCCCTTGTGGCAACATCACATCTCCTAGACTCATGTTTCTTTCACTCAAGCTAGTCATCGGGGGGCATGAACCCACAATCATGCATAACGCTCCCTCTTGGAGTCAGTACCTACTACTTGGCCAAAGCAATAAACTACAACGGAGAACATGCAAGAATTACTCAAGAACATAAATATAAAAGAGGAGAATCAAATATATTACTCAAACACAATCTGAACATAATCTCATAATCCATTAGATCCCAGCAAACTCAGCATAGCAACAACAGAAATATTACATAAGTGCCTCGATCATGTAGGGAAGCTCACGAGGTCTAATCCATGAAGAACAAAGAGGGGAGGAGAACATCACATAGCTACTGATCATAGACCCATGGTCCAAGGTGAACTACTCACGGTTCATCCGGGAAGCGTCCATTGTGGTGGAGAAGCTCCCGGAGGTGATTACTCCCTCTGGCAGGGTGCCGGGAAGAGGTCTTCTGGTGCTCCCAATCTTGGAAGCGCGACGGCGGCGGAACATACGAGAGATCGCGAAGTAGGGTTCCTCTTTCGGGGTTTTTGCGTCACGGGGAATAAATTGGCGAAGGGGGTGATGGCTTCTCGCCCCTCATTGGTTACCCCAAGTGGAAGGTTTGAGATGCAGTGCAGCAGCAAGTTTTCCTCGGTGAAGATACCAAGGTTATCGAACCAGTATGACTCAAGAGATACAAGTAGGTGGCAACGTCGCCAGAAATTACTTCCTGACTAGGGTGTTGTCGTGGACCTGCACACAACAACAAATAACTTTGCTCCCGACGAGTACAAAGGAGTTGTCAATTTCTCCGGCCTTGTCGTTTACAAAGGATCAACTCAAGAGATAAAAGGTGCAAAGGAAAGTAAAAGCTGAAAGTAAATTGAGGGTGTGAACAATAATGTGAAGATGGACCGGGGTCCCGTGATTTTCACTAGTGATGTCTCTCTCCCAAAAGACGATAAATGTGGTAGCAAGGTAAAGAAATCACAGTTGGGCTATTGACAAGATTATGAAGGCACCACAATGCTAACTATGCTGCACAGAAAGGAAGGCTCAAAAGCAATGGGCAGTACGCCAAGGTAAGTAGACCGAAATCCATCTGCATCTACTACGAATCATCCACCTTGAGATATCTATCCAGAACATCTCGCTGGTATTAAGTTGCGAATCCCACCCAAAGTGTAAACTCAAAGCAACAGACAACTGCATTAAAAGAACTTTGCGTAAAGTAAACAATCCTTGCACCCGCAGCTACAAGCACCGTTGTTTTATCCCTGGTGGCAACATCACATCCCCTAGTCTCATGTTTCTGTCACTCAAGATAGACATCAAGGGCTGAACCCACAATCGAGCATAACGCTCTCTCTTGGAGTTGCAAATAAAATACTTGGCCAAAGCAAATACCGCAACCGAGAACATGCAAGAATTTACTCAATAACAAAATATAAAAGAGAAGAACCAAATATATTACTCATCACAATCTGAACATAGTTTCATAATCCATCAGATCCCAACAAACTCAGCATAGCAACAACAGAAATTACATAGATGCCTCGATCATGTGAGGCAGCTCACGAGGACTCGAAAGTGGAAGCACAAAAGGGGAGAGATTCATCACATAGCTACTGGTCACGGACCCATGGTCCAAGGGGGACTACTCACGGCACATTCGGGAGGCATCCCTGGCTATGGATGGTCTCCCGGAGGGGGTTCCTCCTTCCGACAGGGTGCCGGGGCAGCTTCTCCAGGCAGCCCCGATCTTGAAACGGCGGCGGCGGCGGTATAGAGGGAGTTCACGAGAAAGAGATCGATATTAGTGGTTTCCACCCCGAGGGGTAAATATAGGCGAAGGGGGCGTCGAGGGGACCCACGAGGCAGTCAGGAGGGTCCCTGGCGCGGCCCAGGGTGGGGTCGCGCCACCTGCCCTCCTGGCTGCCTGGTGGTGGACCCCCTTCCCTCTCTTGGTGATTCCGGAAGTTTCTGTTGAGCTGATTTTTAATATATTTTTCCCGGATATTTTGGAGCACTTTTAATGGCGGGAAAACCTGAAATACAAAAACAGCAGAAAACAGAAACTGGCAACTGGGTGCACTGAGTTAATAGGTTAGTCCAAATAGGTTCAAAAGTGTATGAAAATTCAAGCAAAACATGGCAAAGTCACACAAAACATGCATGGAGCAAGCAGAAATTATAGATACGTTTGGGACGTATCAACATCCCCAAGCTTAATTCCTGCTCGTTCTCGAGTAGGTAAATGATAACAAGCATCATATTTGTGGTGACATGCCACACAACCAAATAAGGACTTTTAAGTAAAGCAATCGAAGCATGCAATTCAATTAAAGTCTTAACAAGCAAGAGTCTATACTAACATTGACACAAGCAACAAAAGAACAAAAGGTGCAAGTGCCCTCGCTGTCCGTGACTCGAATGTCTCCAAATGGTGTTTGTGTGCAAGCAAGGGACTGGGGAGAAAGAGAAAAAAAGGTTGTTGAGAACAACTATCTATTAAAGTTTCACACTTGGTCTCCTTTGGAATCTTATCTGGACTCGTCCCCAGACCACTAGTTAGGTACAAGTCAAACTGATCCACTCCCTTTCGATATTTTGAGCGCTCATGCAATGGATGAGCGTGAGCAAGAAAGTTGACACCTAAAAGGCGAAACTGAAAGAAGGTGGAGGAGGAAGACAAAAAGGTGTGAAAGACTCAAATCAATGAGGACAATCATAGGTGAGAGAAGGACATATGATAGATATGATGTGAGGAGTAGGGATTGCCATACAACGGATGCACATGTGAGCTAAAAGCTCTCCAAGGGAACTAGTGGGGGTGCATCTAACTTGCTTGCTCAAGAAGACCTATAGCTCGTTTGAGGAGGCTCATCATTGGAATATACAAGCCAAGTTCTATAATGTGAAGGGTCCCCACATAGCTATATGAATGATGATGATCTCTATGGAGTACAAGGGATAGAAGATGAAGTACTAGTGTGGATCTCTCAAAAGGAATAGTAGTATGCCCCTTCTCTCTTTTTTTTTTTTTTTTTTTTTTTGGTGGCCTCAATGGCTTTCTATTTAACTCTCATTTGTCCTCTTTGGGATCTTTTGATTTTGTCCTCTTTGGGATCTTTTCCTCACTTTAGGGGCAATACTCTATATTTTACAAGAATATATGAGATCTTTCACACTTTACAAAGGTACTCACATAAAGAAAATGTAAGTATCATGATGCAAATGTATGACTCTGCCAGGGTAGCAGGATATGCAATGATATTAGCGCATCATGTAGCAATGATTAGGGCAAGGCCCAACTAGCATGCGGCTCATCGATCAAGCAAGTAGCATGTATGACATGAAGATCAAGTCATGAGAAGGTGGATGTTGCATGACAATGTATCTCGGAAAGACTATGGAAATGCCTTGCAGGTAGGTATGGTGGATGTTTTGAGGAAAGATATAAGGAGGCTTATGATGACAGAGCCTATCATGCCAAGGGTTTGGATGAACCGGCGAAGTATGCGCCAACTCTCGAAGTGAGAAAGGGCAATGCACGGTACCGAAGAGGCTAGAAAAAGTATAGATGGGTGGAAGTGTCAACTTTCGAATACTCACATTAGTTCTAAGAACTCATGCACTTATTATCGGTAACTCTCAATGTAATCAGGAGGTTCACAAAGAGACAGGTACCCCGAGGAGGAGTGTATGGGGGTTTGGTTATCTTTGCGCGTCCTCGACTCATGGTACGTGAGTGTATTCTAATATTCGAACCCTCCAGAGGTTAGTGATCCATCTAGTAGCTAGAGTTCTCAACAGGGGTTTTTTGGTTTTGGAAAAACACACGGATTGCACAAAATACGACATCTATCACTAATAGGCGAGAGCTCTTGACACCATAAGTTCAAACATTACTCTAGTCAATACTTCAAAACTATTGCAAGTTACTACTACAAAGAGAACAACAACTTTAACTACCTACTTTCAGTCAAGACACAGAACGCAGTGCAACAGGCAAACTCTCTAACAAAATAAAACATGCAACCTATAAAAAGTTCAACCTAAGACAAAAGAAAAGATCTAGAAAAACTAAAGCACTACAACTAAATAGAACAACAGCTAAGAAAAGAAAAAGAACAGCTCACAGCTAAAAGAATAAGCATGCAAATCCTATGAGGAGTTCTAGTTCAAGCGGAGCGTGAATCTTTCCCACACAAAAAGAGTAAGTTGGGGTCTAACTTGTTACTACAGCCAAGAAAGCAAATCAAACCTAGAAAAGTAAAGAGCGAGACGCTCCAAGCAAAGCACATAATGCATGAAGTGATAAAAATATAGTGCAACGAGGGACAAACTGATGATTGTTGATGAAGAAGGGGATGCATCGGGGGCATCCCCAAGCTTAGACGCTCGAGTCTTCTTGAATATTTATTGGGGGTGCACATGGCCATCCCCAAGCTTGAGCGTTTGACACTCCAGAATCTTCTTTCATCACTTCCATCGCACACTTGAAAACTCCCTTCATACATAACTCATTGTAGGATGGTTAGAGAGGTTAGTACCCTAATAAAATAATTTTCCTCTACTGCAAATAAAGATTTCCAGGAAGAGCTACTGTTTCTCTTGCCTGCCCAAAAAAGTTTGCAAAGAAAAAGCAAGCTTAAGGATTGCAAAACTGCGAAAAGAAAAACCAGGGCAAAAGCTAAGAAAAACAGAACAGCTGACAAAGGAGAATTTTTTCGAGGTACTTCTACAACTCAAATAAAAAAAACTTTGAATAGACGCCTGAAAGGTAATTGTATGGAGCATGATGTCAAAAAAACTCAGATCAAAAAGATGATCTGGTGATTTATTGAGAATTTTTCCGTCAAGCAGACAGAATCTGTTTCTGGACAGCAAGCACCAACTTTTGACCTTTCTTGCAATTTGAGGCTAAACTTGGCACAAAGCTTGAAAAGTAAAGATACAATGATGTTTCTACAGTAGTAACAATCATCAAGACCACTAAGAACAGAACAAAAGCAAAAAGAAAAACCTAAATTCGTTGCGGGCTGCCTCCCGAAAGCGCTTCTTTAGAGCCATTAGCTAGGCTTAAAGCAGAAGATCAAGTCTTTTCAAGAGAATAACTAGCCCGTCTGACGGACTCAAAAGGTAACTTAATCTTTTTCCTAGGGAAATTTTCCATCCCTTTCTTGAGAGGGAATTGTAATTTGATAGTTCCCTCTTTCATGTCAATGATAGCACCAACTGTGCAAAGAAAAGGACGTCCCAAAATAATTGGACAAGAGGGCTCACACTCAATGTCCATAATAGTGAAATCAACGGGAACATAATTGTCATTGACAATGATAAGAACATCGTCGATCTTCCCCAAAGGTTTCTTTACGGAAGAATCAACAAGACGAACACCAAAAGAACAAGGATCAAAAGGTTTCAATTCAAGCATATCATACAATCTTTTGGGAATAGCAGAGGTACTTGCTCCAACTTCACAAAGAGCATAACAAGAGAAGTTATTCAATTTAATTTTTATCATATGATCCCAACCATCTTCTAGCTTCCTCGGTATGGAGGCTTCTAGTCTAAGCTTCTCCTACCTAACTTTGATTAGAGCATTGGTGATATGCTCTGTGAAGGCAAGATTGAGTGTGCTAGTGTGGGGGTCTCTAGACATCTTGTGTAGGAAACCAATAAATTCTGGTAAAGTGCAGTTGTCAAAGTCTAAGTCACTACTATCTACCAAGGAAGTAGTGATATCATTTAAACTCACTTGTTTGAAAGCCTCTATGTTCATAGAGGTTTCCTCTTCTAAGGTTGAGGTGGTAGCATCACCATTGATAGGTCCAGTGGGACTAGGGGTGTGATGGGTGCTAGCAGTTTGGACATCCTCAACTACTTGGATAGTGGCTACTGTGTGGTAGGTAGGAAGGCTCTTAATTCTCTCTTCTTCCTCCTTTTCTCTAGCCCATCTTTCTTTTAGTTTCCCCAACATCCTAATGTTTTCATTAATTTGGACTTGGATAGCATTCATAGGAGTGGTCTTCCTCTCCTCGGGGGGAGAGGTTCTAATCTTCAGCATCTCTACATCATGGGCTATGTTGTCTACCTTCGAAGAGAGGATATCTAATTTATCTAATTTCTCTTCCACACTTTTGTTGAAAGCTTTCTAGGTAGTGATAAAGTCTTTGAGCAATGTCTCTAGTTCTGAAGTGGAGTTTCTGGTGGTAGAATAAGTGTTGTTCCCATAGTTGTTGGATGGGAAAGGCCTAGGATTGCTGCTACCAAAGTTACTCCTATAAGCATTATTGTTGAAATTGTTTCTAGAGACAAAATTAACATCTACTTGCTCCTGAGCAACCAAAGAATTTAAAGGAACATCTTAAGGATCAATAGAAGGTTACTTGGTAAGTAGAGACATGATAAGGTCAACCTTTTCATTTAAAGAGGAGATCTTCTCGACAGAGTTTACCTTCTTACCGGTTGGAGATCTCTCGGTGTGCCATTGCGAGTAGTTCAGCATCATCTCATGTAGTAGCTTTGTGGCAGCACCAAGCGTGGTTGACATAAAAGTTCCTCCCGCGGCCGAATCTAACAGGTTCCGCGAGGTGAAGTTAAAACCTGCATAAAAAGTCTGGATAACCATCCAGGTAGTCAGTCCATGTGTGGGGCAGTTCTTGACAATCGTCTTCATACGTTCCCAAGCCTGGGCAACATGTTCATTATCAAATTGCCTGAAATTCATATTGTTACTCCGCAATTGAATAATTTTAGCAGGGGGATAGTACTTCCCTATAAAAGCATCTTTGCATTTGCTCCAAGAATCGATACTGTTCTTGGGCAAAGATTGTAGCCACTCCTTGGCTCTTCCTCTCAAAGATAAAGGAAAAAGCTTCAGCTTGACGATGTCTCCATCCACTTCCTTGTACTTCTGCATGTCGCAGAGCTCGATAAAGTTGTTTAGGTGCAAGGCAGCATCTTCTCCTGTTCTTGAGAATTGATCTTTCATAGCAAGGTTAAGCAGAGCAGGTTTAATCTCATAAGAAGGTGCTGAAGTGGCAGGTGGAGCAATAGGAGTGAAGATAAAGTCACTGTTGTTGTGACTAGTGAAGTCACACAACTTAGTGTTTTCATTGGAACCCATAGTAGCAGCAGGTATTTTTGGTATTTTTGATTAAGGACACAAAAGTAAAAACTGAAAGGTAAACTAACAAGACTAAAAAGCAAAGGTAAAAGATAGTGTGCAACTCCCCTATCTTGTAGACTTGAGTCCCCGGCAATGGCGCCAGAAATTTGCTTGATGGCTTCTCGCCCCTCGTTGGTTACCCCAAGTGGAAGGTTTGAGATGCAGTGCAGCAGCAAGTTTCCCTCGGTGAATATAACAAGGTTATCGAACCAGTAGGACTCAGGAGATACAAGTAGGAGATACAAGTAGGTGGCAACGTTACAAATAACTTTGCTCCCAACGAGTACAGAGGAGTTGTCAATTCCTCCGGCCTTGTCGTTTACAAAGGATCAACGCAAGAGATAAAAGGTGCAAAGGAAAGTAAAAGATGAAAGTAAATTGAGGGTGTGAACAATAATGTGAAGATGGACTGGGGTCCCGTGATTTTCACTAGTGATGTCTCTCTCCCAAAAGACGATAAAAGTGCTAGCAAGGTAAACAAATCACAGTTGGGCAATTGGCAGGATTATGAAGGCACCGCAATGCTAACTATGCTGCAAAGAAAGGAAGGGCTCAAAAGCAATGGGCAGTACGCCAAGGTAAGTAGACCGAAATCCATCTGCATCTACTACGAATCATCCACCTTGAGATATCTATCCAGAACATCTCGCTGGTATTAAGTTGCGAATCCCACCCAAAGCGTAAACTCAAAGCAACAGACAACTGCATTAAAAGAACTTTGCGTAAAGTATACAATCCTTGCACCCACAGGTACAAGCACCGTTGTTTTATCCCTGGTGGGAACATCACATCCCCTAGTCTCATGTTTCTGTCACTCAAGCTAGACATCAAGGGGCTGAACCCACAATCGAGCATAACGCTCTCTCTTGGAGTTGCAAATAAAATACTTGGCCAAAGCAAATACTGCAACGGAGAACATGCAAGAATTTACTCAAGAACAAAATATAAAAGAGAAGAACCAAATATATTACTCATCACAATCTGAACATAGTCTCATAATTCATCAGATCCCAACAAACTTAGCATAGCAACAGCAGAAATTACATAGATGCCTCGATCATGTGAGGCAGTTCACGAGGACTCGAAAGTGGAAGCATAAAAGGGGGAGAGATTCATCACATATCTACTGGTCACGGACCCATGGTCCAAGGGGGACTACTCACGGCACATCCGGGAGGCGTCCATGGCTATGGATCGTCTCTCGGAGCGGGTTCCTCCTTCCGGTAGGGTGCCGGGGCAGCTTCTCCAGGCAGCCCCGATCTTGAAACGGCGGTGGCGGCGGTACCGAGGGGAGTTCGCGAGAAAGAGATCGATATTAGTGGTTTCCACCCCGAGGGGTAAATATAGGCAAAGGGGGGGCGTCGAGGGGACCCACGAGGCAGTCAGGATGGTCCCTGCCGCGGCCCAGGGTGGGGCCACGCCACCTTCCCTCCTGGCTGCCTGGTGGTGGCCCCCCTTCCCTCTCTTGGTGATTCCGGAAGCTTCTGTTGCGCTGATTTTTTATATATTTTTCCCGGAATTTTTGGAACACTTTTAATGGCCCGAAAACTTGAAATACAAAAACAGCAGAAAACAGAAATTGGCAACTGGGTGCACTGAGTTAATAGGTTAGTCCAAATAGGTTCAAAAGTGTATGAAAGTTCAAGCAAAACATGGCAAAGTCACACAAAACATGCATGGAGCAAGCAGAAATTATAGATACGTTTGGGACGTATCAGGGGGCAGCCAGGGGGCCCACTAGGGGTCCAGGCGCCCTCCCGACGCGGCCCCACCCAGGGGCGCGTCGGGAGGGCGCCTTGGGCCCTGGTGGGTCCACTCTGGCCCCCCTCGGTGATTCCCGAAGCTTCCTGCACGCTAATTTTTTATTGGATTTTTTCCGAATATTTGGAGCACTTTTTATATGGGGGAAACCTGAAATAGAAAAACAGCAGAAAACAGGAACTGGCACTGGGGTGCACTGAGTTAATAGGTTAGTCCAAATATGATCAAAAGTGTATGGAAGTTACTCAATATCATAGCAATATCACACAAAAGAGGCATGGAGCAAGCAGAAATTATAGATACGTTTTGGACGTATCAGCGTCGCGCACATGCCCTGGAGCAGGCGTCGCCGGCTCGAGGTGCCCGACAGCCGGGCAGGCTGGCCTCGACAACCCCAGGACCAGGGTGACCACCCCTGACCCCTCCAACAGCCACCGTTCCGGCCGAGACACGACCCTTCCGCCCACTCACGCCGGCCGAGCAGCTCGAGCGCCGTCGCCAAGGGCTTTGCTTTAACTACGAAGAGACCTGCGTGCCATGACATGTCTGCCCGCACCTTTTCTACTTGGAGGCGGCCGACTACGTCGAGGAGGAAACCCCCCCGAGGAACTCGACGCCTTACCCGCTCCAGTTGCGGCAAATGCTGTATCGGCGGCCGCTCCATCGAGGGCTCTCTTGGTCTCACTCCATGCACTCACGGGCATCCGAGAAGAGCAGACTATGCTCTTTCTGGTGATGATCCATGGCGAGCTCCTGATGGCCCTCCTTGATACGGGCTCCACGCATAATTCCTGGCCGGGTCGACCATGCGCCGCCTAGCGCTCCAGCCGACGGGCGGGGAGCACCTCCGAGTCACCGTGGCTAATGGTGATTGCCTCTGGTGCCATGGGCTTGCGCTGGACGTACCCATCACCATCGGCGACGAGCACTTCACCATCACATGCATCGTCATCGACTTGGGCTGCTTCCACTTCATCCTCGGCGTCAAATTTTTGCAGACCCTCGGCCCCATCGTCTGGGACTTCGACGTCATGACGATGATCTTCTGGAGAATGGAACGACACGTCCGATGGGAGGGCGTGGGTGGCGCTGCCCCCGCGGCGCCCAAGCCGCAGCTGGCGGCGGCCTCCCTCGACACCGATTACCCCATGTTGGATCCTCTGTTGTAGCAGCACCGCAACATCTTCGACGAGCCTTAGGGCCTCCCGCCATCCCGAGTGTACGACCGCCGCATTCATCTCCTACCGGGCACGCCGCCAGTTGCTGTGCGCCCCTACCGCTACCCCAAGCTCCAAAAGGACGAGTTGGAGTGGCAGTGCGCGCTCATGCTTGCCGCGTGCATCATCCGGATCTCCACATCGCCGTTGTCAGCGCCGCTCCTCCTTTCACGTAAATTGGACAACACGTGGCGTTTCTGCATCGACTACTGCGCCCTGAACGCAAGACGTTCAAGGAAATAATTCCTATCCCGGTTGTCAACGAGCTCTTTGACGATCTACATGGGGCACACTTCTACACCAAGATCGACCTCCGCTCGGGCTACCATCAGGTGTGCATGCACCCGGACGATGTTGTGAAGACGACGTTTCTGACTCATCACTGCCACTTCAATGCTCCGGCGACCTTTCAGGCCTTGATGAACGATGTCCTCCGCCCCTACTTGCGTCGTTTTGTGCTCGTTTTCTCTGATGACATTCTTATCTACAACGCCTCGTGGGCGAAGCACCTTCGGCATGTCGCCATCGTCTTCAACGAGCTTCGGGCGCATCATCTTAATCTTAAGCGCTCGAAGTGCTTGTTCTACACGACTTCAGTCGCCTACCTCGGCCATGTCATCTCGATCGAGGGTGTTGATATGAATGCCGACAAGGTGGCGGCTGTCGCGGCCTGACCGACGCCACAATCACCAAGGGCTCTCCGCGGCTTCCTGCGCCTTGCCGGGTATTATTGGAAATTTATCCAGGAATTCTGCCTCATCGCCTACCCGCTCACGCGCCTGCTGCGCCACGACACCTTCGCTTGGGATGCGGAGGTGATATGTCTCAAACGTATCTATAATTTCTGCTTGTTCAATGCTCATTTGGGTGACATTGCCATGTCTTTTGCTACACTTTCATACCTTTTTACACATATTTAGACTAACCTACTAACTTAGTGCACCTAGAGCCAGTTTCTGTTTGGCGATGTCTCTGAATTGCAGGTTTTTTACCCATATTTACAGTCGCCCAAAAAATTCCAAGAAATATATATATAAAATCAACGTACCGGAAGTTTCCAGAAGCCCGGAGGCCAGTCGGAGGGGGGCCACACCCCTCCCAGGAGGCCACCTGGCGCGGCCAGGGGTGGGGCCGTGTAAGGCCCGATATGCGGTACTGTTTCAGATCTAGATGTTTCCATCCAGATCCGGGGACTAAGCACATATCGGTCCCACCGCGACATACGACAATGCCATATGCCCTGGATTTTCAACATGATATCACAACATTACATCTACAAGGATACAACATCTCATACAATTAGCATACAACAGCCATAATACAATACAACGGGTGAAGATACATGTCTGAGTACAAACTACAATCAAATGCCTAGTGGCAAAGGTAAAACATACCATTCCCATGTCCACACGGGTCCAGGCTCTCCGTCGGGATCCGCCTAAGTAGTCGTCGTCGAGTCTCCACATGAAACTTCGATCACCATGTTCATACACCCTAAACCCTAAACCCTAGGTCTCATGTCATCCATAACCATGAACACGACTTCTCGAAAAGATTTAGCCCTGTAGGGGTGGACCAACTACACATTATAAGCTTCGCATGTATGCCGACTCTTTCAGTCGGTCCCGTTAAAGAAACTCATTGAAGAGTTCTTTCGAGAGACGTCATAATCCCTCTAACTAACAACGGACAAATCCGGATGGCCCCAGGGAGTCGACACCCAATCCAAAAGCCGTCCGCTCTCTCGGATCGGACTCTTCCGGCTGACGCAGGTCGGATTACCGGTGCACTCACTGAGGCCCGGGTCCTAGCTGTTCAAGTGGACTAACAGGAAAACCATGTTCCCACTGGCCCGATTTGTTTTAAGAAAAAGGCTGCGAGGAGCGACCCGACAGACACACACACACACACACGGTTTGCAAAAGGTAAATCAGCTTGGGCTACCTCTAGAAATGTTTTAATCTAGGTAGGTAAGAAAAGGGGACCCCATAGAATCCCACACGCGGTTAGGCACACTCGCCAAGAAACACAATTCCCAGAACTCGGGTCCTAGGTGACTCGAATGGAACAAAGCATCGGGGCGAGATAGCCTAGAACTTCTATCCTTTGTCGAGTATAGTCAACATTATAATAATCATATCATCCACAATAATATAATAGTGTGATATCTCAATTCAAGGAGTAACAGAGGAACATGATAACTTTCTAGCATGCATACTAAGGAATGGTTAAGCAAGCAAGGTACATGTCCAAACAAAGGTTTGCTGGGATGTGGAGGACATGGCTGTTTGGGTTTATTTGAGAGGCATAAATATGAAGTGGTAGGATCAAACAATAGCTCTATCCTATACCTAGGCTCAAGTGAGCTGAAAGTTATAAGCATGATATATGCCCCCCCTTACCTGATGAGAAGACGAAGCTGAAGGTGTAGTCGATCGCAAGTTCGCAACGTCTCCGAAGGTAACCGCGGAGCACACAATAAGGAAACACTGGAAAGGCAATGGACGAGCAAGCATCTATTACTACGAAGCCATCACGAGTAAGCAACAACAAGAAGGCAACACGTGACAACACACGGTATCGCATCTATCGTCCAAAGTGGTTACTAAGAGGTTAAGTGGAGTATTCGTCACACACGACGATACCGCACATTTATCATCGGTTCAACTTGTTTAGCTACACAACGTGAGCAAAGGTTGTTAACATGGCATCTTACACAAGCATGACAAGAGGTGAAGCATAAAGTACGCTACCTATGCTAGTAATTTACGTGAGGCAACACCCTAAACATGGCATAACACTAAGTGCCCCCCGACGATTAAGGCATTTGGTATTGTTCTGCCCTAAACCATGTTTTATATTGGTTAACAACAGAAAAAATAGCACAATCACAATCTACATGAAACAAGCTCCAAAATGAACATGCAATACATCAACGGATTTATGGTTAAAAAGATACAAGCATCACAAGTTATGGGCATAATCTGCCAACATCAGGTAGCACACTTCAGAGCAATGAACCAACATGCTACAGGTTGCAAACATGCACCAAAATGACGTGGATCAACAATAGACATGACAAGCATGACATGGCATCAAGGTTTCATGTATATGAGCATCAAGAATAAATAATTATAGCTCATGTAAAATGCTAAAATATGCTACTAGTTTAGGACTTAGTGAAATCGGGAAAACATGGCAAAAGGTTAATAACATGCTATCTAAACATCAGATAAAACAAAATAAAAAATGCTCCAAAATGAACATGCAATACATCAACATCGATCCTACATGATTCTCATGAGTTCATACATTGCACTTATGCTCAAAATAATCATGGATAAACATGTAGCAAGGATGCAAGAGAGCTAATCCAGATTCCTGACTTAGTGGAATTTCAGTGATGTTGACAGCAACAGCTAATAGGAACTTTGTGAGCTCAAGAACTACATGAACAGGAAATATATCTTGTCATAGCAATGCATGACATGGAAGTATACATGACAGGGAGCAATTCATTCCATGGGAGCTAAAGCATATGAAACATGGATCATTAACTATAAGGCAGTCAAGTAGACAACTTTATACAAACAACAACACATATTATCAGGTGCACCCCTTTGGAGCAATATATGAAATAGCTACAGAAAGTAATCATGGCAAATGAATGCATCTAATTTAATTACTCAGGATGCTTAACAAGTACAAGAAAGAATCACTAGCATAGGCATCATGGCTGTGACGCAAACATCAACCAAATTTTGCTAAAAGTAATAGTGAACAACAGTAAACATCAAGTAGCAGTGTTTAGCAAGCATTTGCACCAACTAGATGACCTCAAATGGATTAACTCACTAAAGCAAAAAAGTTAGAGCACATCACAAAGACCACATTTCATTTTGGGTGCATCTCTATACGGGCTATGGATATAACACAAACTTAGTCGCAAAACAGGCAACATCAACAGGCATAAAAAACTTAGAAAAATTAATAGGGGCGAGGGAACTCGGGCTTCTCACTTTGGGCCTCGGCCCACTTGCAGGGGCGACGCAGGATAGGAGAATCTCGCCTAGGGCGAGGGAAGCCGTCGGCCGGTTCGCGGGCTGGAGATGGGCCGCGACGCTAGGCTTGTTCCACGACGGCTGCAGTGGTTGGCGGCGACCTCCTCAGGGTTGTGCCCGATACCGTCGACGGCGGCACCGGTTCCCGCCCGCTCCGGAGAGGAAGGGGATGGGGGCGGATCGAAGGAGGCCAGGCGAGGGCGGCAGTGCAGATCCGGTGGCCACCGGCGTGCGGGCGAGGGAGGATGCGGCAATTGCGAGCTCGGGCCGGCCCTCATGGCGCGGTGGCGGCTGCCTACGAGGAAGAAGGAGGGGGTCAGGGGAGAGGAGAGAGGGGCGAGGGATGACAGGGCGCGGCTGGCGCGACGGAGCTTGCCAGACCGCGAGGTGCGGCGGCGGCGGGCGGCTAGGGCGCCAGATGGGCCCGGCGGGCTGGCGACGGTGCTCCAGGGCCCTGCGGGGCCCAGATCCGCGGTGGAGAGGCTGGCTGGGCGACGTGGCCTCACCTGGAGCGTCCATCTCCGGATCAGATAGCTCCAGGCAACCCAGATCTAGGGTTTGAAGGGGGAGAGGGAAAACTGGGTAGATCTGGGATTTCTCAGGGGGTGGCTGCGAATTTTTATTTGGGGAAACCCTAAAATGTTTGGGAGAGAGTGGTGGTCTATTTATAGGCTGGCCTGGCTGGCATGTTTACACAAACGCCCTTGGTTTCTCTCTCTCGCGTCCGGTAATTACGTTTCTAATCGCCGGGAGTCTATACGACCTCCGATTCAGGTAAAACTTCAAACCACGCGCTCCGCGCGACGAGCCATTCAATTCTACCTTACTTCGATACCGTTCTAAGAACATTTTTAGGCACCCAATAAAATAACCCGCTTATTAAATAAACAGGGTTTTTTCCTTCCGATGGCGATGGATGGACTTGTGCCGGACATTGCGACGGTGCTCGGGTGAAACCCGGTGTCGCAAAAGGTCGTGTGCGATGGTGGAAAGGGTCAGTCACGCATGCCAGTACGAGAAGGAGGGGAAAAATGATCACCAATTAATAAATTGGTGAAGCAAACATTGCAAACAATTCTAACAAGCAACAAAATAAAGCAACATTTTTTTAATTTGGGTGAAAATCCCGGTCTGTTATAGGCCCCGCCCACATGCCGCTTGTGCCCCCTTCATCCTATATTTACCTGTCAATGCAGAAATCCAGAAAAGAGACCCAGCATCATGATGTTCACCTTTGTACCGCCGTCGCCGCGATCCCGAGATCGGGACCGCCAGAAGACCTCGTCCCAACACCCTGCTGGAGGGAGGATTGAAATCCGGGAGCATCTCCACCATAATGACCGCTTCCCGGATGTGCCATGAGTAGTCCCACTTGGAACATGGGTCCATGACCAGTAGCGATGTGATATATTATCTCCAATCTCGTGCTTCAATTCTTAGACCTTGTGAGCTTCCCTACATGATGAAGGCACTTATTTAATCTTTATGTTGTTGCTATGCTGTGTTTGTTGGGATCCGATGGATTATGAGATTATGTTTATATTGTAATGAGTTATATATTTGGTTCTCCTTTTATATGTTGTTCTTGAGTAATTCTTGTATGTTCTCCGTTGCTTTTTTTTTGCTTTGGCCAAGTAGTAGATAGTAACTCCAAGAGGGAGCGTTATACTTGATTGTGGGTTCATGCCCCCCGATATCTAGCTTGAGTGACAGAAACATGAGACTAGGGGATGTGTTGTTTCCACTAGGGAGAAAGCAGCAGTGCTTGTAACCATGGTTACAAGGATTGTTTACCTTACGCAAAGTTTGTTAATGCAGTTGCATGTTGCTTTGGGTTTACACTTTGGGTGGGCTCGCAACTTAATACCATCGAGTTGTTCTGGATAGATATCTCAAGGTGGATGATTAGTGAGTAGATGCTGATGAATAAACGGTCTACTTGTTTTGGCGTACTGCCAATACTATTGAGCCTCTAACTTTCTTGTGGCATAATTAGCATTGCGTTGTGTTTATAATTCTTTGAATTACCTTGCTGTAATTTGTTTACCCAGCTTAGTTTCTTTATCGTCTTTGGGAGAGAGACATCACTACTGAACATCATGGGACCCAGTCCATATTTTCACCATTGTTTACACCTTCACTCTTTACTGCTTTATTTACTTTTTAGTTGCAATCACCATCACTATTTCGACGATCCTTTGTAAACGGCAAGGCCGGAAAGTTTGACAAACTCTCTGAACTATTTGGGAGCAAAGTTATTTTTTTATGTGTGCAGGTCCACATCAACCTTGTCTCCATTTGGCAACTTAATCTCTAGCGTCGTTGACACCTATTTGAAGAATTCAGAGTCCTACTGGTACGATAACCTTCGTATCTTCACTGAGGGAAATTTACTGCTAGGTACATTTCAACCTTCCAGTTGGGGTAAGCAACGAGGGGTGAGAAGCCATCAAGACAATTTATGGCGTCGTTGCCGGGGACCCCAATATTCAAGATAAGGGAGTTGCTCACTATCTTTTACCTTTACTTTTTAGTCTTGTTAGTTTACTTTGCAGTTTTTATAATTTCTTAACCTGTAAAACAATATATGTCTAGTTCCTTACTTGCCATCAATGTCTAACTTCTTTGAGAGCAGATCTTATTGGCATGGAGGATTCACTGAGGATCAACAAGAATATTACACGGAATACCGCATATCTAAAAAAGTGATACACTTATGGAGACTAATACATCAATCGTATGAGTATGTTAGAAACTTGTGGTCAATATATGATATATCTTTTTGCGGGGATGAATTTTCTTGCTTTATGAGGCACAAACACCTTGCTTTCCAATGTGAGTACAATGATGATGAAACCATAGCTTCTTATTCTAAGGAAAATTATGACTTTTATGATGTAGAACAAATAGAATATTTTTTTCTTTTAAGGATGCCTATAAAATTACTTATTTTCTCAAAAATATTGATGATGCTCTTTAAAACCCGAGAGCCTTGCTATACTTGAAAAATTTCTTTTAAAATTGCAATGAAAATTATTATATTACTAATTATCAATGCTTCACAGGGCTCTATGGAAGAAGAAATTGTTGAAACTGGAAGATCCTTGGATGAAAAAGAGGAGAGTGACGAACAAAGGGAGGAAGAATGGATCCATCCATGTCTACCCACTATTGAGAGCAACTCTTTGACTCTTACTTTATACGATTCCCCTCCATTCTTATCAGAGGAGGATGAATGCTATATTGATGAGTGTTATAATACTATGGATTCTTTTGAAATATCCCTTTTTGATGAAGTTGCTGGCTTCTATACTTGTGGCCATGATACCACTATGGATGATGCTTACAGAGATGAACTTGATATAGTTCCTCATGTTAAACATGGAATTTTTTCTATTGCATCCATAATTGATTTTCCTATTATCCTTTTGAATTCTCCAAATTCAGAGAACTTTTCTCTTATTAAGGATCATAGTGATGGGTTGCATTTATCTTATGTTCCTAAAGACCGTATTAAAAACTATACATGTGTGCTTGTAGGTCATGAACAACATGCGTTATGTGATAGTTATATTCTTGATGTTGTTCATGATGCCACTGGAAATTATTTTCAGAGAGGAAAGATTGGTTGTAGAAACTTCCATCTGAGCATCTTTAATAATGCTGATTTGGGTGACATTGCTATGTGTTTTGCTACACTTTCATACCTTTTTACACATATTTGGACTAACCTACTAACTCAGTGCACCCAGTGCCAATTTCTATCTGCTGATGTTTGTGAATTGCAGATTTTCCCCATATTTACAATCCCCAAAAAATTCCAGGAAAAATATATACAAAATCAGCGTAATGGAAGCTTCTAGAACCCGCATTGCGATTTTCACCTCTGTTCGGCCGACGCCGTGATCCGCGATCGGACCGCTAGAAGACCTCGTCCTGGCACCCTGCCGGAGGGAGGATCGATCTCTGGGAGCTTATCCACCACCATCAGAGCTTCCCGGATGTGTTGTGAGTCCCCCTTGGACCTTGGGTCCATGACCAGTAGCTATGTGATGTCTTATCTCCAAACTTGTGCTTCAATTCTTAGACCTTGTGAGCTGCCCTACATGATCAAGGCACTTATGTAATCTTTCTGTTGTTGCTATGCTGTCTTTGCTGGTATTCGATGGATTATGAGATTATTTTCAGATTGTAATGAGTTATATATTTGGTTGTCCTTTTATATTTTGTTCTTGAGTAATTCTTGCATATTCTCCGTTGCTTTTTATTCCTTTGATCAAGTAGTGGATAGTAACTCGAAGAGGGAGCATTATGCTTGATTATGGATTCATGCCCTTCGATGTCTAGCTTGAGTGACAGAAACATGAGACTAGGGGATGTGTTGTTGCCACCAGGGAGAAAGAAACAGTGCTTGTAACCGCGGTTGCAAGGATTGTTTACCTTACGCAAAGTTGGTTAATGTAGTTGGTTACCTTACGCAAAGCTTTGGGTTTACACTTTGGGTGGGGCTCGCAACTTAATACCAGCGAGATGTTCTAGATAGATATCTCAAGGTGGATGATTAGTGAGTAGAAGCTGATGAATAAACGGTCTATTTGTTTTGGCTTACTGCCAATACTTTTGAGCCTCTAACTTTCTTGTGGCATAATTAGCGTTGCGGTGAGTTTATAATTCTGTCAATTGCAAGCTGTAATTTGTTTACCCAGCTTAGCTGTTTTATCGTCTTTTGGGAGACAGACATCACTAGTGAACATCATGGGACCCCGGTCCATGTTTCCATTATTGTTTACACCTCCACTCTTTACTACCTTATTTCCTTTTCAGTTGCAATCACCATCACTATTTCCACCGTGCGTTTGATCCTTTGTAAACGTCAAGGCCGGAGAGATTGACAACCTCTATGAACTCGTTGGGAGCAAAGTTATTTGTTTCTGTGTGCAGGTCCACGTGAAACTTCTCTACATTCGGCAACTTAATCTCTCGAGCCGTTGACACCTACTTGAAGAATTCAGAGTCCTACTGGTACGATAACCTTGGTATCTTCACTGGAGGAAATTTACTGCTAGCTACATCTCAAGTTTCCACTTGGGGTAACCAACGAGGGGCGAGAAGCCATCAGGAGGTAACGGAGGCATTCGAGGCCCTCAAGCGGGCCCTCACGACCGGTCCAGTCCTCCAGATGCCCGACTTCGACCAACCGTTCATGGTCGACTGCAAGGCCTCCTATGTGGGGTTTGGCGCCGTCCTTCATCAGGTCGGTGAGCCGCTTGCGTTCTTCAGCAGTCCCTTCGCCGCGCGCCATAATAAGCTCGCGTCCTACGAGAGGGAGCTCATTGGCTTGGTGCAGGTCGTGCGCCATTTGCGGTCATATCTTTGGGGGCGACCTTTCCAGATCCGCATGGATCACTACAACCTCAAGTTCTTATTGGACCAGAGGTTGTCTTCCGTGCCTCAACACAAGTGGATCAGCAAGATCTTATGCTTCGACTTCACTGTCGAGTATCGTCCAGGCCGCCTTAGCACAGTGTCCGACGCCCTGTCTCGCTGCGACACCGACCACGACGCGGCTACCGCCGACTCTGATGGGGCGGCTCTCTGCATCCTCTCGGGGGCCTCCTTTGCGCTCTTGGACGGCATTCACCGGGCCACCCCGAATGCGCCGGACGCTCAGATCCTTTGGTAGCGCCTCGAGGAGCCGTGGCGTTTGGTGGATGCCTTGCCCTACATGGGCGCCTCCTCTTTTTGCTAGATCACTGTGACCTCTGTCACCAGGTTCTACTGCTCGCTCACTCGGCCGACCACAAGGGTGTGCAGTAGACCCTCCACCATCTCTGCGCCGAATTCTACATCCCCGGCGATCGGGTCTTGGTACGCGACTGGGTGCGGGTTTCTGTTACGTGCCAGCGTAACAAGACGGAGACACTGCACCCGACTGGGCAGCTACAGCCCCTGGAGGTGCCTACTCAGGTCTGGGCTGATATCTCCATGGACTTCATCGAGGGCCTTCCCAAGGTGTCGGCGGTCAGATCCCCGAGGGATGATACGATTCTAGGACGCGCACGCGAAACACAATGAAGATCGCTGGTACCGGGACACACTGCGATTTACCCAGGTTCGGTCCGTCCGGAGACTAAAACTCCTACTCCTGCTTGTGTGGATTGATACTGTGGAAGCAACAAGGGGGTGGAGCTCTTCCGAGATGGATACGGGCTCCAATTGATACAGGGGTGTTGTTGGTGGTTGGATCCCCCTTTCCTGTAGCTAGGGCCTCCCTTTTATAGTTCAAGGGGTCACCACAAGTGCCCGTAGGCGGTGCTGTTCTTCTAGAGCTAGAGACGACGCGTATCACCGGGACGCCACTTCCGTAAAAGGTGCATAGCGAGGCAGCGCTACTCCTCCTGGGTGGGCGCGCGGGGCCTCGACACGTACGAGGAATGGAACTGGGGCGAAGGCGCCACTGTCGCCCTGTCTTCCAGACCAGGAGGCAACGCATTGACTGCCTTTTAGGAATGTTCTGCATGTGGTGGGACCTCCTTGTCCCCTCTGCACCGCTTAAGGGAGAGGGCGGTCGTTGCTTCTTCCGGTTTCCTGCTGTTCGGAACTCCTTTCCGGCATCACTTTTCTTGTACCATGAGTTAACTTTTTTTGGTGATTTTTTGAAGGCTTCTGGGATGGGAGAGCGAATTCTTGCTTCCTGACAGTAGCCCCCAGGCCTGGCTGTGGCGCAGATCTTTGGTACGAGAGCCACACCAGGTCTGACGGTCCGGGAAGCTGAAGCATCTGGAATGCAATCTTGGTAGTGTGAAGGCGTCAGGTCCCGGCCCCTCCTGGCAGCGGTGACCAACACGTGTCGCAAGGAGCCGGAGGGTCAGGTACTTGATTGCGCCTATGGAGGCCGAAGGTCGCCATGATCCAGTGCCCGAGGCAGAGTAATTGGGGGCAGTTACCGCGTCCCACTGGTGATAACGAGTACTTAACCCCCTCCGCCCGCGGACGGATCGGGCACCCTACAACAGCTTCTTCTTCCAATCGATGGCAGTTGCGCAAGCCATGGCTCCCAAGCGTCGTGCTTCCGAGGAGGCGGAAGGTGACAGCCCCCAAGCCCATCGAGGAGGAGGAGTCCGCGGCCGGCAAGGCCGGGGGAGGGGGAGTAGAGGCGGAAGGGCAATGGCGGCGATTGGGGATTCTATTGGAGTCCTCATCCCCGCTGCTCGAGGGCGGAGGACCCGCTTGAAGACGAGCCGCGGTGGAATGGGAGGCCTGGGCCCAATGCCGCCGGCTAGGATCCACAACTCTCATGGCGAGCGCATCGTCTTCGAGTTTGGCAGCGAGTTGACGTCAGTGTCTTGCAAGTGGCTCCCTCTTCCCAAGGTGTTCCGCGACGCGGTGTGGGACGCCGATCCCCTGCACTTCCGCTTACAGGTGGACGGATGCCCACATGGTTCGGTGAAGGTGGAGACTCACCGGGGGTCCACGGGAGATCTTCTTTTGTTGCACGGGTGGAAGATGTTTGCCCGCGGTCGCAAGTTGGAGTTTGGCGACTACATCTTGTTCCGCTACGATGGAGAGGACCTCTTGACGCTGAAGTTCTTTGAAATGCATGGCGGGAGGAAGGAGTGCTGCTCGGAAAGCTCCAGCAGCGGCGCGTCTTCGTCCGGGAACGAAGATGACGATGCTTCTTTTGAGCATCGCAAGGGAAAGGCAGATCTAGCAGCAGCGGCGGCGAGAAGATCCCGGAGGACATCAAGCCGGTGGTCCAGCTTGAGTGAAGGCGTCGCTCTCCCTTTTCCTTCTCTTCCTTGTTCTGTCCTTTCTTTTGCTTGTAATGGACCAAAAATACGAGAGGCTTCCGGCTTATGAACCGTTCTCGAGAAAACGAGGTTGGCTGCTTGTTTGTATGAAACATTCTCTAGAAACGAGGTTGGCTGCTTGTTTGTGTGAACCGTTCTCGAGAAAACAAGGTTGGCTGCTTGTTTTTGTGAACCGTTCTCGAGAAAACGAGGTTGGCTTCTTGTGTTGATCGGGCGTCTTTTTCCTGCAAAAAATGTCTCACCACGAGGGCGGAGACAAAAGAGAAACAAGCACCGAATAATATCCACCGACATGCGGGGTACATGGAAGAACTTAGTCCGGCAGGATTTTACGTGCCGGTTAGGTAACTTCCGAAAAGCATGCCGGAGGGTAGAGTTAGTTTGTGCATCATAAAGATAAAACGTGCTAACACGCACCGATTTAGCCCCCGGGGATTTTCTTGGTTGCACCCATAAACATGGATCGAGAGATCACATCTTACAAATGTGGCGCTGCCTGGAAACTGGTCATTCAGCAACTTTATACCCTCACGGATAGAACTTACGGAGATGGTACTTCTGGAGGTGCTCGATGTTCCATGAGTTTCTCACAGGGACTCCATCCTCGGTCTCTAGGAAGACGGATCCGGGTCGGTTGACTTGGACTACCCGATATGGGCCTTCCCACTTTGGAGATAACTTGTTTAGACCCCTCCAAGACTGTAGCCGACGGAGGACAAGGTCGCCTTCCTCAAGATCTCAGGAGCGGACGTGGCGGCTGTGATAACAGTGTAGTTCTTACTGGTACCACGTAGCGCGTGTGGCAGCCCGAGTACGTACTTCCTCGCAACGACGAAATCTCCTTGTCGGAATTGCTGTTGTTTGGCCTCATCGAAAGCGCGAACTTGGGCAGATCCATATCTGAGTTCTGTGGGGAGCACCGCCTCCGCTCCATAAACGAGAGTGAAGGGCATCTCATTTGTGGTTCGGTTGGGTGTGGTCCGGATTGACCATAGAACAGCCGGGAGTTCATCCACCAACCGCTTTCTACACTTTGCGAGCAGATAGAAAGTACGGGTCCGGAGACCTCGGAGTACTTTTGAATGGGCTCTCTCTTCCTGGCCGTTTCTCCTCGGGTGAGCTACTGAAGCGAAACACACAATGGTGTCCATTTGCTCGCAGTACTCGAGGAAGACCTGTCTTGTGAACTGGGTGTCGTTGTCCGTGATGATCCGGTTAGGGACTTCGAAACGGCACACCAGGCTTCTGATGAACTTGATGGAGGACTGCGCCATGACCTTGCAGACTGGTTCCACCTCCGGCCACTTGGTGAACTTTTCAATGGCGACGTAGAGGAACTCAAAGCCCCTGGTAGCACGGGGGAATGGGCCTAGGATATCCAATCCCAAACCACAAAGGGTCATGAAAGAGGGATGATCTGGAGTGCTTGTTGATGAACGGCCTTGGCGTGGACTTGGCAGGCGTCGCAGGTGTTGACAAGCTCCGTGCCGTCGTCAAAGGCGGTGGGCCAATAGAACCCTTGCCGGAAAGCTTTGCCATCAACGCCCGAGAACCAATGTGGGCACCGCATATTCCTTCATGGATGTCTCAGAGCAGCTCCTTGCCTTGATCTGCGGGGATGCATAGTAGCTTCACACCGTTGGGACGCCTGCGGTAGAGAGATCCATCGAGTAAGAGATACATAGATGAATGGCGAGCAATCCTCTCGGCATCTTTCCGTCTGCTCGACATCTCTCCGTTCTTCAGGTAGTTCAGGATGTCAGCGCCCCAACCCAGGGGTGCAGGACCGACAGCGAGGTGGTGCTTGACGGGGATGAGCGAGGGCGGTTCTCTGCTAAATTTCCCCCAGTCTCGATCTTCCGCTTCCTGATCTTTGGACGCATGGGGTCGACTGAGGATTTGAGTAAACGCTCGACGAACACACCTGGTGGCACATTTTCTTTCTGGGCAGAGATTTTAGACAGTTCATCTACAACGCTGTTCTGGGACCTTTGGATGTGCTCCATCCCTAGGCCATGGAACTACTTATCGAGCTTGCGGACTTCGTCGACGTATGCCTGCATTTGTGGGCACCCATAGTCTTCCTTGACTTGCCTGATCACCAGTTGGGAGTCGCCTCTGACTATGAGTCTTTTGATTCCGAGAACCATGGCGGCTCTCAAACCAGCAAGGAGCCCTTCGTACTCTGTTGTGTTGTTGGTAGAGGCCTCTCCCTCGAACAACATCTGCACATCATACTTCAGAACCTCTCCGGTGGGGGAAACCAGGACGGCACCGTCCCCGGCTCCCTGGAAAGAGAAGGATCCGTCAAAGTACAGGGTCCACTCATTGTTGTCTTCAGCGCCGGGAAGCGAAGATGCTTCCCGGGGGTCTTCGTCATCTTCTGGGGAGTCCATTCAACAATGAAATCGGCCAGTACCTTTCTCTTGATGGTGGAGGAGTTGACAAACGTGAGGTCGAAGCCGGAAAGCTCCAGCGCCCACTCCATGATCCGGCCAGTGGCTTCTCGGTTCCTAAGAATACGATCGAGTGGAAAGATGGTCACCACTCTAATTGGGTGTGCTTGGAAATAGTGCCTGAGCTTTCGGGAAGCTATGAGCACTCCGAGAAGTATCTTCTGGATATGCGGGTACCGACCTCTCGTGTCCCGGAGGACGGTGCTGATGAAGTAGACGGGCTTCTGAGTTGTCCTCTTGGCAGGAACCTTGGCCCCGTGGGCTCCGGCTGCAGAAGGTGATTCCTCGGGTTTGCTTCCTGCCGGTGGGGATCCACCGTCTTCTTCTTTTGGGTCGCGTTCAACCACCAATGCTCCACTTACCACCTGAGATGTTGCCGAGATGTAAAACAGCAAGGGTTCATGTGGGCGAGGTGCCACTAAGGTTCGTGGTGACGTGAGGTATTTCTTGAGGTCTTGAAAAGAGACTTCAGCTTCCTGCCTCCACTCAAGGGGACCAAATTTCTTCAGGAGCTTGAAGAACGACAGTGCTCTTTCGACTAACCTGGAGATGAATCTCCCAAGTGCCGTGATGCACCCGTTAAATCTCTGGACATCTTTGATGCATTTTTGGGCCTGCATTTGCTTGATCGCCTTGATCTTGTCGGGGTTGACTTCAATGCCACGATGGGACACCAAAAACCCGAGGAGCTTGCCGGAAGGCACACCGAAAACACACTTTTCCGGATTTAGCTTCAATTGCATCTTGTCGCGATTGCGGAACATCTCGCGCAGTTCCTCAACAAGAGAGTCTGCTTCTTTGGTCTTGACCACAATGTCATCCATTTAGGCCTCGACATTGCGATGGAGTTGCGGCACGAGGCCGTTGTGGATGGCTCTCTAGAAGGTGGATCCCATATTCTTCAACCCAAAGGGCATGCATATGTAGCAATATGTGCTGGAGGGGGTGATGAACGCTATTTTCTCTTTGTCTTCGACCGCCATCTTAATCTGGTGGTAACCGGCGTAAGCATCCAGGAAATACAACCGATCACACTCCGCTGTTGAGTCCACGATTTGATCAATGCGAGGGAGAGGGAAAGGATCTTTCGGGCAGCCGTCATTGACGTCGCCATAGTCGATGCACAACCTCTTATTCCCATTCGCCTTGGGGACAACAACGGGGATGGCTAACCAGGTGGGATGTATAATTTCTCGGATGAACCTGGCTTTGAGTAACTTCTTGATCTCTTCCTCTATGAACTCTTGGCGATTCGACGCTTGGCGGCGGACGTTCTGCTTCACAGGCTTGGCGTCTGCCTTGACTGGTAGCTTGTGCTCGATCACCTCCTTGGGAACACCGGGAAGATCGGAGGGTTCCCACGCAAAAATGCTGGCGTGTTCACGGAGGAAGGCGACGAGCGCACTTTCCTATTTGGTGGAGAGTTCAGCACCGTTGGAAACGGTGCGACGACCATCCTCCGAGATAGGAACTCTCTTCGACACAGCTGCCGGGGTGAGTTGGTTGGGCTTTGCCTTCTTGGTCACTTTGCGGACGGGGTCCACCGCAAGGCGGGAACACCCTCCGGGATTCTTGTTTCCCGTTGGGGCGGCAAGAACCATGGGTTCCATTCTTCTGTCTTCGCCGAGGGGGATTCCGGGAAGTGGGGTGTATTCCCCGAGAACATGCACGTCGCTCGAAAGCAGTGCCTTACCGGCTGCCCTCGTGGAAGCGGCTGACGAAGATTGACCTCGACAATTCCCATGGTTGGGAACCCTGGGTTTGATCGTAGAGGAGATGTGCCGGTTGGCGATTCTCGTTGGCTAACAGGAGAAAACACTTCCCGCTCGATTGTATTATAATGGAGATGATTATAGTGGAGGTCCAGGCGAGATCGCTCAGGGCCGGAGGTGTAGCTATGAGATTTGATGCCCTAGACGTCCACTCTCTCAGCCTTTATATACTAGGCTAGGTCACAAGGAGTCCGTCTAGGTTTACAGAGAGGGTTTCCTAATCTAGTTTCAGTCTTGGATGCCAAGTCATGGTTCCCATAATCGTCGAGGACTCCGTATGGCGGTTACCTCGAGTGGGCCATGTGTGGGCTGGTTGAGGATTTCTGTGGGCCCTCTAGCTTGATACGCACCAGGTACCCTCATCTGTAAGAGTCATGGGGTCACCCCCTCGTCAGTAGCCCCCGAGTGCCTGGTGGACTCGAAAGTTGCGCAGGGACTCGAATCCACAATTTCCTTCAAGCGTGTAGCGCAGCTGTGAGTCGTCTAGCCATAGGAAATAGTTTATTCGAGGGATGATAAGCTAGAGAGGCCCAAGGTAGTCGACTGGTCGAGCCCTGGTGAATTGGTGCAAAAACCACTAAAGCCCAAAATCAAGCCGCGTCCCTCGACACGAAATTGGAAACCACCGGTGCCTAGCAAGATCATGCTGCTGCAGGTCTTATATGATCAATGCCGCCGGATTCAGAAAATAGCCTTGACGCGTCCGTCATTGGCTCAACTCACTCATGCGTTGCATGGAAAACATCGGGAGTGAAGTCGCAGTTGTGGAAAGTCCCGGCCCGGCCGTCTACGCAGTGGGGTCTTACCTACGCGCTAAGCTTACGCGACATCTGTGGTGCAGTGTATAGTCGCCCAGGCATCATTTTTCTGAGGCGCAGAGCCTAATTTAGAAAATCATCCACTTGGAAAACAAATCAAGTGGACGGATAGTGGTCACTCGCGGAGTACTGATGATCTCAGGCGAGGAGTTGATAAGAGCTGCACCCACCCGGATGGTCTTCGAGTGGGATGGTTACGTCGGCACCCATGCGGCACTTTGAGTGCTCGGGTGGTTTGTTCTTTTGGATATTTTGATCCAGTCCTGCCTTCTTGTGCAAGTTATGAGTCGAGAAATCTATCATCTTCTGGGTGAGGGAGTACCCGAACTCTATAGACGTATTAGTCCTTGGTGGGGCGAGTAAGTACTCGAGTATGTTGCAGCCTGCGTGGTGAGGGAGCACCTGAACTCTATAGGCATGTTTGTTGTTGATAGGGAAGTGGCCCTTGTGTCCTCAGGGCTTGATCCTTGCTCTGCTTTTGTAAATATGGGGTGCTCCCGATGGGAGTAAATTTTTGAAAAAACACAGTCAAAAAGTTTGAAGGAGAAAGTTAGGGAATCTTTCCACTGTTCTGCTTTCTGTTGTGTCCTTTCTTTAATCAATCTTGTCTGGGTTGCTCCAATTCTCAGTTTGCAATGATGCTGCAGATGACGTGTTTGATGACGGGGGCTTGCTTGTGAATCATCACATCTTCTGTGTAGTCATAATGACGTCCTGTGGCGCTGCGGGGTTTGGGTTTCCCATGCGCGTAATGGAAACGCACGAGGATTTTATGTCTTTAAATATTTGGAAAATGTGAAGGGGCATCTTGCCTTGGAACCTATACCATCACGCGTTCCAGTTGTGAGTTAATGACGACGACGATTGGAGTTTCAACACGGCCGCCTTGCTTGGCCTTGGTCTTGGCTATAAGTATTTGTTTGCTCTTGCTTGTTTGGCACAATCTGTTCGCTCCTCTTCGCTCCCTCTTCCAGTTTCCACAGTTCCTCAGCGTTCCTGAGTTGGTGCTTCTTGCGACATGGCTCGCCGAGGCCGTGGCCGGCGAGGTCGTGGTGGTTGTACACCTCGCTCGTTCTTTCGTGGGCGTGGAGGAACGACTGCGGCACCGTCCTTTTCTTCTGAGAGGGAGGGTGTTTGGCGTTATGATTTTCTGCTTGGCATTCTTAGTCCGTCCGCTGGCCGTATCCCTCTTCATTTTTCTTTCGCTTCTGTTGTCTCCGAGCTCAATCTGAGGGGCCTTTGGATCCGTCTGCAAGGGTTCCCTCGTTCTCCTGTGTGGATAGATCTCGAGTTTGGTAGATCCTTCTTGGTTTTCTTGGGGCCTGGTTGGAGGTCTTTTCTCGCTGGCTAAACTTGCATGCTCGGGATAGCCTTTGTTATCAGTTTGACGACGCAGATACTCTCACCGTTCGTGCTTTTGATGCTAATGGAAATCGTCTGGAGCCATACTGGGAGGAAACAAGCAGCAACAACTCTGGAGGGCCGAGGGGTGCTTCAACATCTTCTCCTGTGGCTTCATCTTCTGCCGACTCCTTGGCTGGTGGTGCTTGTTCTTCTAGTTCTAAGGAGGAGTGGGACGTCAAGCCGTTGAGCAAGCGGGGGCGTCGACCGGCAAGGTCACCAGGCTGAGGAAGGCATCGAGTGGCCCCTTGCAGGCTTGGACTTACTTTGTCTGTGATGATGCTCGTCAAGATGTGGACCAAAGAGCCAATTATCTCAGCATGGGCACACATGTAGAAGTCATAATTCCTTGGGATGATTGGTCTTGTAGTCCTTTAGATAGTTGTTCGAGTCCTTGTCTTTTCACATTGGATGTGTGGTTGAAGATTTTGTACTGATGTATCTCTGATATT
Organism: Bromus sterilis; assembly: GCA_950022295.1. NCBI lineage: Eukaryota > Viridiplantae > Streptophyta > Magnoliopsida > Poales > Poaceae > Bromus > Bromus sterilis. Next base: position 134,980,077 of record OX465597.1, read on the forward strand.
AAATGAAAAACGTCATTCGAGTGCTTGATTTTGAAGTGAATCTGCTTTTAGAACTGTCTTCAGGCACTCGGCCTTGTAATAAATCTACTTTTATACTAGAGTTATCCTCGAGTGCTTGGCCTTGTAATAAATCTGCTTTCATAGGATCGGGTGCGCGACAGCGCTCCCGATGGGATTAGCCCCCGAGGCTATGTTTGATTCATAGAATCGGACATAGGATTGAACTGTCCCCCTTTTGTCTTGGAAGAACTTATCGGGTGCGCGGCAGCGCTCCCTATGGGAGTAGCCCCCGAGTCTTTAGGTGATCACTTGTGATCGGGTGAAGACTTAAGAAATCTCCTGCTTTAGTGGCTGCCTTGGATCTTCCTTATGAGTTTAAGTTTTGTCTACTAATATTGGAGGGATGCTTCACTTGTCCTCATCGTGATGGGGAAATGCCGTGGCTTTGGCGGTTCGATTGTGGGTAAAGATGTTTTTAGATCCCCGCGTCGTGAGTTTTTTTGTCGTCGGGGGGAGTCCATACTCCAGCCCCCAAGTGTTTTAAGCTAGGTCGTCACGTAAGCGAGAAAGCGTCTCTTGGGGGGAGTTCGTGGTTGAGCCTCCGAGTGCAATAGGTTAATTCATCGCGTAAGTGAAAAAGCATCTCTCGAGGAGAGTCCTTGCTCGAGCCCCCAAGTGATTTAGGTTGATTCGTCGTTTAACCGAAAAATTGTCTCTCGAGGGGATTCCGTGTTCGAGCCCCCCGAGTGCTTTAGGTTAATTTGTCGCGTAAGCGAAAAAGTGTCTCTCGACGGGAGTCCGTGCTCGAGCCCCTGTGTTCTTTAGGTTGATTCGTCGCGTAAGCGAAAAAGCGTCTCTCGATGGGAGTCTGTGCTCGAGCCCCCGAGTGCTTTAGGTTGATTCGTCGCGTAAGCGAAAAAAGCGTCTCTCCGTGGAGTCCGTGCTCGAACCCTAAGTGCTTTAGGTGGTGGCGTCTGGGAAACACATTTTTTTACTTCAAGTTTTTACATGAGTTGCCTGTCGGCGCTGCTTCCGGTCTTGCGTTGCTGGGGGATGTTTTCGAATGAGTAGTCTATGGATAAAAGGGACGCAGGTTTGCCACGTTCCATGTATTTCCCACGTCTTCGTTGGTCTTCGGGTTCTTTAGCCTGTATGCACTTCCTCCTATGACTTCAGAGACTATAAATGGTCCTTCCCATTGTGGGGCGAGTTTTTGGACCTTCTCTTGGACTAGTCGCAGGACGAGGTCCCCCTCTTGGAAAGTTCTTGTTCGCAGACGTCTTCTTTGGTAAGTGTGCATCTTGTCCTGGTATCCCTCTGATCTTGCGAGTGGTGTGTCCCTTGCCTCATCTGCAACGCCCTTGTCATCTTCGAGTGCGTGTTCTGCTTCTTCTTCTTCATATCCGGTTACTCTGGGAGCTCCGAACTTGAGGTCGTGCGACAGTACTACCTCTGCTCCGTACACACGGAAGAATGGTGTGTACTGGGTTGAGGTGTTGGTAGTAGTGCGCAGGCTCCATAGGACTGCGGGGAGTTCTTCTATCCCGTTGCCTGCGGCCTGCTCGAGTGGTGCGAGGAGCCGTTTTTTTATTCCTCCACACACTAGGCCATTTTCTTTTTCTACTTGCCGTTGGATTGTGGGTGCGCGACTGAGGCGTAGTTGATTTTGATGCCCAGCTCCTGGCCAAAGTTCTGGAATTATGCTACTGTGAAGCTTTTTCCGTTGTCTGTGATGATGTTGTGCGGCACACCAAATCTAAAAATGATTGAGTTGATGAAGTTGACAGCTGTGAGGGACGTCGAGCTGGTGATTGGCATTGCTTCAATCCATTTAGTGAATTTGTCAACTGCTACCAAGAGGTGTGTTCTGCCGCCCTTTGTGGATTTCTTAAGTGGTCCCACCATGTCGAGTCCCCATGTGGCAAAGGGCCATGATAGTGGTATCGTCTTGAGCTCGGATGCTGGGGCATGAGGCCGACTGGCGAATTTTTGGCATGCGATGCAGCGTCGCACGATGTCTTCCGAGTTTTGCATTGCGGTTGGCCAGTAGAAACCTGCTCGGAAAGCCTTGGCCACGAGTGCGCGGCTGCTCGCATGGTGCCCTCATGTGCCTTCGTGGATCTCGAGCAGGAGGGCTTTTCCGTCTTCCTCTTCGATACATTTTTGGAGTACTTGGGAGATGCTGCGCTTGTAGAGTTGTCCGTTGATTATGGTGAATGCCTTCGATCGTCGGCTGATTCGTCGAGCTTCTGCGACATCTTGTGGCAGGGTGCCTTGTATCAGGAATCTAAGGAATGGTCTTTTCAAGACTGGGTTTTCGGGTCCTGCTGGCTCACCCTCCTCGACTGCGTTGTTGTCTTCCTCGTCGGCGACTGGGTCTGCTGCTGCTACCTGTGCGGGTTTGGTTGTGCTATCATCTTCTGCGGCTGCCTCTGGAACTGGCTCCTTGATTTTGATCGATCTCTGGACGATGATTTCGAGGTAAACACCTGGGGGGACTGGTCCTCAGGTGGACCCGATGTTGGCGAGCTCATATGCTTCTATGTTGTTTGCTCTAGAGATGTAGTTGAGCTCGCATCCATGAAATTCTCCTCCTAAAATGTTGTAGAGCTTCTGGTAGGCTGATATGTTGTCTGCGACTGCTTCACAATCCTTCATTATTTGCTGGAAGACGAGGTTGGAGTCGCCGTAGATTACGAGGCAAGTGGCCCCGCAGGCTTTCACCATGCGCATGCCGTGCAGTAGTGCCTTGTACTCGGCTTCGTTGTTTGATGCTTTGTTAAAGTTGATCTGGAGTACGTACTTGAACTTATCTCCTTTGGGTGAGATTATCACAACGCCTGCTCCAGCCCCTTGGTTCCTTTTAGACCCATCGAAGAATATCTTCCATGAGTTGGAGAGGTCTGGAGGACCGGGTGTTTGTACTTCCATCCACTCGAACAGAAAGTCTGGGAGTACTTGTGCTTTGATCGCCATTGGGTGCTTGAATTGAAGGTCGCGAGGGATGAGCTCGATGTTCCATTCGGCGACTCGACCCGTTGATGCTCATGGGTTATTTAGGATGTCGGCGAGTGGTGCGCTGCTGATGACCGTGATGGGGTTCTCTTCGAAGTAGTGTGTTACTTTCCGTGATGCCATGAGGATGGCATACACGAGCTTCTGGTAGTGCGGGTACTGCCGCTGTGATTTTGTTAGGACCTCACTGAGGTAGTAGATTGGGCTCTGTATGCTTTGCAATTTTCCTTCGTCCGAGCGGTCGACAACGAGCGCGTTGCTGACCACGCTGCAGCATGCTGCTATGTAAAGGTACAGAGGTTCCCGCTCCTTTGGTACTGCCAAAATTGGTAGGGTTGATAGAGTTTTCTTGAGGTCTGCGAATGCGTACAGGGCTTCTTCGGTCCCCTCAAATTTTCCTCCTTTTCTAAGCAGTTGGTAGAATCGCAGGGTTCTTTCTCCCAATCTGCTGATCAAACAACTCAAGGCTGTGAGTCGTCCTGTAAGTTGCTGGACGCCCTTGACATCAACTGGTTCTTGCATTCTTGCGAGTGCTTGGAATTTTTATTGGTTTGCTTCGACTCCTCGAGCAGAGACCATGTTCCCAAGCAGTTTCCCGGCTCGGACGCCGAACACACACTTCTTCGGGTTGCGTTTGATCCTATATTTGTTGAGTGCTGTAAAGGTTTCTCGGAGGTCGTCGAGTAGTGTGTCTGCGCTGTATTTCTTGATGACGATGTCGTCGATGTAAACTTGGACGTTCCTACCAATTTGGTCTCTTAGGCAAGTCTGCATCATCCGCTAGTACGTGGCTCCAACGTTCTTCAGCCCAAATGGCATCGTCCTGTAGCAGAATACTCCGTAGGGTGTGATGAATGAGGTGTGCTCTTCGTCTTCTTTCTTCATCCTGATTTGGTTGTATCCTGAGTAGGCGTTGATAAAGGCCAACAGGTCACATCCTGCGGTGGAGTCGATGATGTGGTCGATCCTTGTAAGGGGGAAGTGGTCCTTTGGGAAATGCTTGTTGACGGGCCCATAGTTGACGCATATGCGTAGTACATCCGTGTCTTTTTTGGGCACGAGAGCTAGGTTTGCGACCCAAGTGGCTTTCTTTGTCTCTCGGATGAATTGTGCATCAAGGAGTCGGTTTACTTCTTCTCCAATTTCTCTGCGCTTTGGCTCGGAGAATCTGCGTAGCGCCTGCTTTACTGGTTTGGTGTTCGGGTAGATTTGCAGTGCATGCTCTGTGTACTCTCGGGGTATTCCGGGCATGTCGGCCGGACACCAGGCGAAGATTTTCCATCTTCCAGGAGGAAAACCATGAGCGCCTGTGCTTGGTCTTCTGGTAGGGGGGCGTAGATTTGAACCGTGTTGGACGGGTCGGTCGGGTGCACTTGATGAGTTGTTGTGTCACTATCGATGCTAAAATCGCGGGTGAATTCATTTTTCTCGCTTCTTCTTGCTAGCGGAAAGACATTTTTGTCTACCACCATTGCTATCTCTTCAAGCTGCTGACATGCTCCAAACGTGTCGGAGACTTGATGTAAGTCTCGGCCACATTGGTCTGACTTGACGAAGTTTCCATTAACCGTGATGACTCCAGAAGGCCCTTGCATCTTAAGCTTGAGGTATGTGTAGTGCGGGACTGCCATGAATTGTGCGAACGCGGGCCACCCAAGTATGGCGTGGTATTGGGACTCCCAGTCGAGTACTTTGAACTCGATGATTTTTCTCGCAAAGTTTCCCTTGCTGCCGAAGATGACGTCGAGCTCGATTGATCCCAGGGAGGAGGCTGTTTCCCCTGATACTATGCTGTAGATTGTGATGCCGGAATTTTTCCAGACTGATCATGGGGTTGACATCTTGCGCAATGTGCTGCTAAAGATGATGTTGAGGCTGCTGCCCTCGTCCATGAATACTCTGTCCATGTCGTAGCCACCGATCTGCGCCTCGAGAACCAATGGTGCGTGTCCTGGTCTCGGGATTGCGGTCGGATGGTCATCTTGCGAGAAGGTGATGTTGGTTTCTGAACCGTATAGGTGGTAGGTTTCTTCTGTCAACAAGTCTTCGGCTGCTCGATCTTGCAGGGTGTATACCTCCTGTTTTACCTTTGGTGGCCGTCCTTCTTGCATCATGCAGACTCGTCCGTGGGACGGCGGGTACTGCTCTTCTAAGTTGGGCGCTGGTGGCGGCGTTGTCTCTCTACCCCGTCTGGCTTTGCGTTGCATCTCTTTCTTGAGTCTGTCGGAGAGCTCAGTGAACAAGCGGCAGCTCCTCAAGGTGTGGCTTGCTCTGATGCGTCCTCAATCGTCCTCGAAACAGTGGATTGTGCACAACCCATCCAGCTGCTCCTGGGCTGTGAGTTTGTTGGAATCATCGTTTCTTATTCTTCTTGTGATGCGAAACGACTACGAGTGGTCTTCTGAACGGGAGTGGAATCTTGGATCAAGCTCGATTCCGTCGTTGATCAAGTAGTTGCGAATCATCTTGGCGAATTCGTCTGGTCTTCGGTCGGGGTCGTAGTACTCTCCGGATTGAGTTTCAGAACCCTCTTCGGTTGCTTGGGTGGTGGCGGGTTCTCGGGTGGTTGTTTGTGCTGTTGCTTCAGACGATGGTTCCTCGAGTGAGACTTCGATGTAGACTTCTTGTTCTGGATCCTAAAGCTGTGGTTCACGTTTGCCCTCTACGTCCTCGATTCTTTCTTCGCTGGGCGCGGTTTTGATAGTCGCCGAAGGGCTGATCTTGGCACAGTCGTCGGCCGAGTGATCTTGGAGGTGCGATGGATAGGCTTGCGATGAACCTGAGTTCTTCGAGTGGATTGGATCTTGCTCGGGTCCTCGAGTTGCGTTTTGCTGGGGCCACCGAGATCGTGATTCCAACCTGCGTAGACCCCACGGTCGTCCCAAATTGACGAGGATTGACCTCGGCAAATCCCATGGTTGGGAACCCTAGGTTAGATCGTAGAGGAGATGTGCAGGTTGGCTATACTCGTCGGCTAACAGGAGAAAGCACTTCCTGCTCGATTGTATTATAATAGAGATGATTACAGTGAAGGTCCAGCTGAGATCGCTCAGGGCCGGAGGTGTAGCTATGAGATTCGATGCCCTAGACGTCCCCTCTCCTAGCCTTTATATACTAGGTTGGGTCGCAAGGAGTCCGTCTAGGTTTACAGAGAGGGTTTCCTAGCCTAGCTTCAGTCTTGGATGCCAAGTCACGGTTCCCATAATCGTCGAGGACTCCGTATGGCGGTTACCTCGAGTGGGCCATGTGTAGGACGGTCGAGGATTTCTATGGGCCCTCTAGCTTGATACGTACCTGGTACCCTCATCTGTAAGAGTCGTGGGGTCACCCCCTCGTCAGCGGCCTTCTTCCCCTCGCCTTGGACGCAGCGCATGGCTTCTCGCGTGTCGCCGGCGTGATGACGCCTCAGGGACCCGGAATCTTGACGAGGTTGTAGATCCCGTGATGCATGGAAGCGAACCTCCGGATAAACGGCCACCCAAGCAGTCCATTATACAGGAGAGGCAGGTCTGTGACATCAAAAGTGAGCATCTATGTCCGGAAATTGGCGGGGTCTCCCAGGGTAATAGGAAGCAAAATCTTTCCAAGTCGTTGGACCGCCATCCCGAGGACTTCTCGGAAGGTGGTGGACGGAAGGATGTAGCTTCTCGGAATCTGCATCATCTCGAAGGCGCGGGAGGACAGCAGGTTGATGCTGGACCCGGTGTCATACATCATCTTGCTGACCTTGATATTTCTGATCGTCAGGGAAAGGAGTGTGGGCGGCAGGCCATCGCTGTCATCCGGGAGAGTAGCAGGGTGGTCGCCGACGTCCACCACCAGAGGGATGTTGGCCCAGCGGGAAACCTGGGGTCCCTCAGGCGAAGACTAAACCGCGAGGACCTGTCTCACGGCCTTGTGGTATTGACGGTTGGAGGTGAGCGCAGACGCTCCCCCGTGGATGTAACCGACAAAGTCCACAGCGGCCGGGAAGTCATCACCTCTGTCTTCTCCGGATTCCTCTCCTCCGGAAATGTTACCACCGGAATGCGGTCTCCTCGGCTTTCCCTTGTTTTGGTATCTCCCTCGGCCCCCATGTTGGGAGGTCCCACCTCGCTGGGCCTTCCTTTCGGCGTCCTTCTTGGCGTAGAAGGCCGCCATGTCCTCCTGGAGCTTGGCGACAGAGTGGCACTCGGACAAGTCGTGCTGGTCAGTATTGTGTATCTTGCAATAGGGCGATGAGGTGGTGTCCGCGGCGGCAACCACGATGTCGGTGGAGGGTGGCTGTCGTGTGGCCCCGGTTCCCTCCGTGGTGAACACGTCTTGGTGCGCGCGCTTGCGGGCCCTGGGCTCCCCGGAATGCTGATTCTTTCCGGAAGAAGCTCGAGTTGCAGGGCGCCTCCCGGCATCTCGATTAACAGGTTGGACCGCCTCTTCGAAGAGGGGGGCCTTGTCAGCCATCTCGAACAGAGCGGTGATAGTCTTAATGGATCGAGTACTCATTTTCTTGAGCATGCACGGGTTCTTGACGTTGGCTTGGAAGGTGCCGATGATCGCGGCCTCATGTGCGTCGGGGATGCAGTGCTGCATCTGAGTGAACCTTTGGACGAACTTCCGAAGAGTTCCGCCGTCGTTTTGCACTATTTGGCGCAAGTCACTGACATTTTTTGGAGGTTGGACACCTCCATAAAATGCGCCAATGAACTTTTCGCAGAGCTCGTCCCACGAGCTGATGGAGTTGGCCGGATGATGCATCATCCACCTGCGGACATTGTCCTTGAGCTTCATGGGGAAGTAATTGGATTTTGCCTTATCGTCTCCCCCCGCGATCTCAATAGCTAGCAGTGTTGTACATGCGGATGAATTAGCGAGGGTCGGTCTTCCCGTCATACGGAAGTGGACCATCTATCCGGAACTTCTTGGGCCACTTGACACTGCGGAGATCTTGGGTGAAGGCTACGCACACGGTGCTGTAGTCACTATCACCGGCAGGAATTCCTTCCCGGACAACATCGAGAGGAGGAACTCGGGCGTCGGAACACCGGTGAGTTTCCTTCTTCCTAAAGATGGTGGTACGAGCGTCTTCCTGGCGGCGATCATCTAGGCGAGTACGCTAGTCAAGGGACCCGCAGTGCCCGGAAGATGCCACGGAAGTTGTGCCAGGAGATCTGGCCCATCGACGAGTGGTCTAGCGGACAATGGGGTCACAACAGCGCTCATCTCTAGGGTGGTCTTGTCAAGGCCCGTGTTGGGGGGACAACACAGTGCGCTCCTGCCCCCGACCGGAAGCATTGGGGAGCGCAGTCGCCCCCCTGCATTGCCGAGATAGCACAGAGGCATGGCGATCGAGCTCCTGTTGCATCCGAAGGGCCCACGTGGAGAGTTGAGCAATGGTAAGCCTCCAAGACTCCAGCCGATCCCCTGAAGGGAGAAATTAGCTAAGAGCCCTGACTTGCGCTAGCGCATCCGCGGGGGTGCGCAACCCGTCAGGAGTGGGATGCGCGGAGTCCCACCGCTTCGTTCGGAGGCTCGTCCCCGACTCGGCTCTTGTACCTCACCTCCTGGGCGTGCAAGGGAGTGACAAGAGGGTCCTGCACTGTTAGGTGAGGGACAGTCGCCGTGAGGTGCTGCTTCTTCGGGTCCGTCAGGCCGGGACGTGCGCTCCTCGGCAGGAGCCTGAGCGCGGCGTGTAGAAGGGTCTTATGTAGGTGGCGGGGATGCCACGGAGCCTCCTGCTCCACATTCCTCACCGTTGCGCTCCGGAGGCGGAAGGCCACCAGCTGGCTGTCCTCCTTTCGAGGCAGTCTCGGCTCCTTTTCGGCCACGAGTTGAGTGGTCGCTCCACGCCCGGCGATGGGAGAGCGTATCCAGGGTAGAGAGACCTCCGTCGATGTCATGCTGGGGGTGAGCTCACATGTGTCGAGGGGTCGACATTGCAAGGCGAGCTTGACGATGGCGATCCTGAGATGACGTGCATGCGACACCCTCCTTCTAGCGCCAGATGTTGTGGGTCGGATCCCCGAGGGATGATAAGATTCTGGGACGTGCATGCGAAACACAATGAAGATTGCTGGTACCGGGACACACTGGGATTTACCCAGGTTCAGGCCGTCCGGAGACTAAAATCCCTACTCCAACTTGTCTTGATTGATACTGTGGAAGCAACAAGGGGGTGGAGGTCTTCCGGGATGGATACATGCTCCAATTTATACAAGAGTGTTGTTGGTGGTTGGATCCCCCTTTCCTGTAGCTAGGTCCTCCCTTTTATAGATCAAGGGGGTCACCACAAGTGCCCGTAGGCGGTGCCGTTCTTCTAGAGCTAGAGGCAATGGGTATCACCGGGACGCCACTTACGGAAATAGTGCGTGGCGAGGCAGCTCTACTCCTCCTGGACGGGCGCGCGGGGCCTCACCACGTACGAGGAATGGAACTGGGGCGAAGGCTCCCCCTTGTCCCCTCTGGACCGCTTAAGGGAGAGAGTGGTCGTTGCTTCTTCCGGTTTCTTGCTGTTTGGAACTCCTTTCCGGGAGCACTTTGCTAGTACCAGAAGGCAACTTTTCTTGGTGATTTGTTCAAGGCTTCCGGGACGGGAGAGCGAATTCTTGCTCCCCGACACAAGGTGGGCGGAAAGTCCGTCATCCTCACGGTGGTCGAACGCTTCTCCAAGTACGCTCACTTCATAGCGCTCGGCCATCCGTACACGGCCGCCTCTGTGGCTCGTGTCGTGTTCGACGACATTGTCCGCCTCCACGGGTTTCCGTCTTCAATCGTCAGCAATCGGGACCCGGTGTTCACCAGGCATGTCTGGCTTGATCTCTTTCGGATGGCGGGCGTGAAGCTCCACCTAAGTACGACCTTCCATCCTCAAACGGACGGCCAATCCGAGGTGGTCAACAAGGTGATTTCCATGTACTTGCGCTGTGTTACAGGAGATCGTCCCCGTGCTTGGGTGGATTGGCTTGCGTGGGCGGAGTACTGCTACAACACCTCTTATCACTCCACCCTGCGCGCCATGCTATTCGAGGTGGTCTAAGGCCGACCACCCCCGCCTATCATGCTAGTTGACCCTGGCACGTCTAGGACCAAGGCGGCAGGCGACCTTCTCCGCAGCAGAGACGAGATGTTTGTGGAGGTGTGCCAACGCCTTCTACAAACCAAGCAGCAGCCCAAGCGCTACTATGACGACCATGACCGCGAGACGGAGTTTGCGGTGGGCGACTGGATGTAGATGCGGCTCCTTAACTTCTCCACGCAGTCCCTGGATCCGCGCGCCAAGCGCAAGCTGGGCCCGCGCTACGTGTGAGTGTTCTCGTCGGTGGAACGCATCGGCAAGGTGGCTACCGACTGCAGCTTCTGGCGAGCGCCCGCATGCATGAAATGTTTTATGTGGGGATGCTGAAGCCCTTCCATGGCGAACCGCCAACGACCAAACCGGTGCTCCCTCCGACCTCCTACGGGCGTCTTCTTCCAGGGGCGGCCAAGGTGTTGCAGGTCCAGCAGCATCGCGAAGTGTGGCATTTATTGATCCTGTGACAAGGCCTTCCGGAGGAGGATGTCACTTGGGAGCAGCTCATGGAGTTCCGCCAAAATTTTCGAGACTTCCATCTCGAGGACGAGTTGTTTGCGCAAGCGGGAAGAGATGTTATGATCGGCGTCACGTATAGCCGGAGGAGGCCCAATGGGCAAGTTAAGTTAGGGGCTTATCCCAAGTTATCTAATTTTTATTAGCATTGGGATTATATAAACAAGTTGTAAGACACCTTTTGGAATTAAGCAAGAAGTTATATTCTATTGCCCGACTCCCCAAGGAGATGGAACCCCTAACCCTAGCCGCCACCTCTACTAGCGCTGCCACCTTCCCTCCGCGCGAGACGGCGCCCAGCCGTCGGCCGCCGCGCCTTCGCCCTCGCCCGCTCTCCTCCATCCCCTATAACCTCAGGCCAAGACCCGGCAGGACCCTAGTTCCTACCTACTTGTATGTTCAGGATGGAAACATGCTTGTGTCTAATGATTTTATTTGCTTTTGTACATGCTTTTATGTTCAGTTTGGAAACATGCTTGTATCTAATGATTTTTTTTCTGTTGTACATGCTGGAAGTATGAATTAACTTGATCAATAGCAGTAGTTGGTCAATAGAAGTAGTTAATTTTCTATTAATTTATCAAGACGGAGTAGATAATTTTGACACAAGGCTGCGACAACAATGACATAGACATAGACTTGTATTTATTGATGTAATGGTGTATTTGAACTATTGAAAAATCAGATATATATGAATGTATTGGTAAATAGATTAATTAATATGGTTTTTATTTTTTTAATTCCTAATTCCTACCTAGTGGCGTACAAATCAAAGTGTATGCCAGTAGTATTAATTTTTTTAAACTCATAAATATTTACTAGTGGTGTGCACATCACAGGTTACGCCACTAGTATTTCTATTACTAGTGGCGTACATAATTAGATGAACAAGTTACCTCTGGCATATAAATGGTATGCCAGCGGTAGCTACTACCACTGGCGTGGCAGCGCTGGCATATGCATTTGTGCCAGCAATAGCATATTTTTGTACGCCAGTAGTAGCCTATTTCCAACTAGTGGTGTTGTATCCGTATCCGTAACTACAACTTGAAATATTATTGCTATGTTATAAAGTGTTGTTATTATTCCCGGTATTGATTTCTCGCTGGGTTGTCGAGAAGGGATCCTGAGACTTGATGTTATCATTTCTTTATATACCATTATTAATACAACCTTATAAACTATTGGCTATTCTCATCTACTACTGCAAGATCACTTGAAGATGCTAGTTTTCGATAGGCCTAGCTTCTCCCCCTTTTACTCTGGCTTTCTGCAGTTCAACCCACTATATAGCCTCCCCTTTCAATTTGATACAATTGCATCAATGCTTAGATGCTGGATGTAAGACTCGTGGGTATGCTAGATACCTCCTCTTTCTTTTCTATATTTGTCTTTATACACACGGTTGCTGCAATCATACGTTGGAGCCTAGGAGCAGGAGTATCCCGGAGGTGCCTACTACGACGTGGAGATTCCCAAGGACCAGGAGTAGTTCAGAGGTTCCCAGGCAGGAGGCCTCGTCTTTTCGATCGTTGTGTAGTGATTTGTGCTAGCCTTCTTAAGGAAGACTTGTGTATTTGTGTCTGTACTCAGATACTATTGCTTCCGCTAACTTTGTGTATCTTGAGCTGTTGTATTCGTGCCTTCGTGGACCATGGCTTGTAATATAAAGCTTGTATTCTATTATTTATAGAGTTTTTCTATGATTACCTTACCGTGGGTCCCCACCCTAAATCGGAGGCACCACAAGTTTGTATCAGAGCCGACTGCCTGTAGGAAACCCCCTTCAAACTCCTTGGTCTAAGTTGAGTATACTCATTGGAAAAATTATTTTACTAACTTCATTGTGTGGCTTACAGGCCCATAACGCAGCTGGGTTGTATTAGAATCTTTTCTCCGCATCTTTACTCTGGGACTTTGCTCTCTTTTCTATTCGGGTTAAAGATTTTACTAACTCTGACTCTAGGTTCTCGTGACTACTTCCTCCCGGAGACCCCTCCTTCTAGATGATCGCTTGCTTCATGAGAATATTTCAAAGATACTCTCCAATAAATTCCCAAGACTTTATGTGCCCATCACCTTTGCAATTCCCTGCCACCGATAAGTCCGCATAGATAAATACATACACCTTCCGTTCATACCTCCTTCTCATCTGCTCTTGTTGTTTACAAGATGCCCCAAAATACTCTCCATTGTTTCGGGAATCCTTGTGCCTACTGCATTTCAGTTGATCCTTATGAATTCATTCTTCCAGCTTAGACGTCATTCCGTACTTGAGCTGGATCTCGGTAAATCAATCCTTGATTGATTGTCCGTCCAGTTCCATTCAACTTACTCATATTTTTATCCGAACGTCTGCTTCCAATCCATTGAATTATTCAGGAAATCATAATTCCTTTGAATTCAATCATCGAATTATCAGATGCTTCTATAATCTGATGCCTTTGCATTCTTTCTTCTTATGGCTCCGTATCGATACTCACAGCAGACTCTCTGTAAACCACTTGACCTTTTGGTGTAATACTACCTACCGTCCCCTTATGTCCTAAGTCACTGATGAATTCTGCTCCGTGTCGTCATCCTTATGCTTTTGGACTTGTATCCTTTGCTTCTGTTGTTTGTTGTATAGATTCATAAAAAAATCCTGATGTACGAGATCTTTGTCAATTGGTCCGCCTCGTCTTAACGAGCAGGAAAATGGTTCTCTTAGTCCCTCGCCCTTGGTACCGACGTTGTTGCCGACATAACTGACAAGTTTTTCTTTAAAAAACCTTGCATCATGATCGCATAACATGTCACCACCCTCCTACTCATAATCCGCCCTATGTTACAGTTCTACAGGACCGAAACCTGACACTTTTGTTCATCCCCGTTCCCAAGGTTATTCCGCGTGCTTGACCTCGTAGGAAATTCACGAATCACATACCTTTTGATATTCAGTCCGATACCAGACGCAGTGCTTATGCCTGCTGCTTTAGACCCCCCTTTTAATCATTCGATATCGACATCGAATGCTTTCTTATCCGCTTGAAAACTTCTCCTACCTTCTATGGATTCTCTCGATGTATTCCCCTGAGTTTAAACTCAGCAGATACTTTCTACCCCATTCCCTTGGACATCCTTGGTTGATTGACCGGGTACCGATCCGACCCCCCTTAAGTTTTTCCTCCTAGCCTATTCATAAGTGCGATGTAGCCCTCGAAGGAATAATGACAACTCATCGTGATGCCCTGATGCAGAGAAATGAAGAAATCAATGAGAAGGATTGACTCCCTCAAGAAGAGCAAACAAGACCAAGAAGATTCGTTAGAATACGAAACCAAAACTTTATCCCTTACCATACCTCTTAAATCTCGGGTCGATATTTCTTGTTGTGGGGGAGATTTGTAACGTCCCCAAATCTTAATCACTTTGTTAGCCTCACTAATATGCCAAGTCCTTACTATTATTTCCTAAGAAAACAAATAAGAAATGAAATCCAACTTTAAATGCAAGATTCAAACACTAGTCAAGATAAAACCTTTGCAAGTAATTAAACAAAATTATTCTAATTTTTTTAAATAATCCCAAGTCAGTAATAAATATGAAACTAATAATTGGGGGATATTAAATTGCCCTGGAATTAAAATAAAAGTGGAATATAAAAGTTGCACAAAAAATTATGGAAAGATATTTATAAAATTGTTAATAATTAGTAGCCCATGAAAATATATAAAGAGGTATTTATTAAAATGTTTAATAAATTCAAACAAATAAAAAGGAGCAAAAACAACTACTTATTCCATTTTTCAAATAATACAAAATCCAAATGATTTTAATTTAAACCCAGCCTTTTTGTGGCAGTGTTAAACATTGCAATACTTTTATTGGTACAGATTGCACCTTTTTACATAATCAGTTGCTAGCCGAAATAAAGTACAACAGATGATCGGTTGAACAGAAAAGAAAAATGGGATAAAGACTATTCCTCGCCCTAGTTGCCCACAAGCTGGCCCAGTCCATCCCCTCCTCTGTTTCTTCCACCTCCCGCTACAGTAGATGGGAGGACATGCCGACCGAGCCGCCGCACTGTCCCCGTCGAGCCAGCTTGCCCGCTCCGCTACAATGCCACCTCGGCGTGGATAAGACCACGCAGCAACCCCCACCCTCGAACCCTAGATCGAGCAGACGCCATTTCTCCCCTCCCTCACGCCATTTATTATCAACAATGAGCTCCCCGCCGTTGCGTCGCCGTGGCCAACAACCACCTTTCCCCGCCCCTTCGTGTCTAGGGGCTCCGCTTTGGACGTCCACTTCACCCCGTGCATTCCATCTTCACCGCCGCCCTCCGCAACGCCGCCATCGCTTCCTATCTCTCCCCGCCACGGTGATGACCCACATGTGTAGGGGATCATGATAGTCTTCGTGGGTAAGATAACCCAATTTATTGATTTGACACAAGGGGAGCCAAAGAATATTTATAAGCTTTGATAGTTGAGATTTCAATTCAACCGCACCTGAAAGATACTTGCTTTGCAAATAGATCTAAGTGGTAACAGTGATATAGAAGTTATATTGGTAACGGATATAGTGGCGGTAAAGCAATGAAAGTAAAAAACATTAAAAGTAAAGTAACTTGTAACCAGAAGAATTAAAACACCGTAGGATAGGGGGACAGATGGTTGGGCACTGCATGGATGAGAAACATCGTGTATTTTACATGGGGCAAGGCACACAGAAAAGTAATGATCATCTAGGCATATATCAAACATTAGGCATGTATCCCGAAGGTAGTTGTACATGCTTGCAATAAGAACTTGAACAACATCTTTTGTCCTACCATCCCGCTACAAACGGGGACAAAAGGAACTTATGGAGATTAAGGTGCTCCTTTCAAAGAGCAACGGAACAAAGAATGAACAATCAATGGATACATGGAATCCTTAAATTATAGTCCATCCCCTTTGGTGTCCCATGTTTTCACCATTGGGATCGCCGGTTCCGGACTATAATTGGTGCATACAACTCATAGATAGGATCAAGAACACAAATATATTCATGAAAACACATATGGTTCAGATCTGAAGTCATGGCACTCGGTCCCAAAGTGACAAGCAAGAAGAACAGCAAGTTGTAGCAAAGATGATAAACACCATAGTAGATGATAGGCAACATGCCCCAAAAAATCTGATAAACAATTACATGATCTAACTCATCCAATCCCTACCATCCCCTTTGCCTACAGCAGGGAATTACTCAAGCATGAAAGGAGAAGTCATGGAGGGATGATGGATTGGTGATGGTGATGAAGATCGCGACGATCCCCCCTCACCGGAGGCCAAATCAGCCTCCAGATTAGCTCTCCCGGAGAAGAACAGAGGGTGGCGGCGGCTCCGCGATGAGAATTGGAAAATCGACTTCTATTCTGGGATTTCCTCACCGAGGGTAAAAATAGGAGTCCTGGTACGGCACCAAAGGGGGTGGGGCCTCCAAGGCGCCCTGGTGGCTTGTCCAGGGGCAACCCCCCTCTGGCCCTTCTTCTGACATGTGGTTCCTCTCGGTGCGTGGATTTTCTGTATTTTTACTGGAATTTTCTGGGATACCTAAAAATTCATTTTCCTGCACACAAGAAAACCATACATGCAACTCTGCTGAAAACAGCGTCAGTCCGGGCCAGTTTCATTCAAATCATGCAAGAATGAGGTCAAAACAATAGCAGAAGTGTTTGGAAAAGTCGATACGTTTGAGAAGTATCAACTCCCCTAAGCTTAGCATATTGTTTGTCCTCAAGCAATTCAGTTCAACGAACTGGATGCGACAAAGAAAACTTTGACAAACTTCTTTTGCGTGCTTCATAGATGTAAATAAGCATGCACTACGAACAAGACTGGCAAGTGTTGCCACAATGGTACAAGGACAATGCACAAGCAATCATTCTTTCATGTAAAAAGTTTCAAACAACCACGAACGAATAATATGCAACTGAAAATCAAGACAAGATCACAATTCAAATGACTTGAACATTCTAGAGTGGTATCTCGCTAGCCTCCATGAGTGAAGCAAAATATAAATGCAGAAGCTCCTTTAGAATTTTAGAGGAGACTAGAACTACATATTTCTGAATAAGTTATATCGCAAGCATGCAGAAGACAATGTGGTACTTTGGGACAATGCACATTAAACTCATAATGGAAATTATTCTCTCAATAGTTGGTGCTTTGAAGAAAGAAGGGGAGACTCTCGAACCGTGGATTTTCATGGCAAGGTTGAAAACCCATGTCTGGAAGCAAAGACTAAACAAGTACTAGAGCTTGTAGTTTGAAAACAGAGACAAAATGTTTTTGAGAGTGTAACTTTCCAGTCAACGGTAACGGTAAAGGTTCTCAATATCTTCCATAACAACCATATTAATGGAGGTTCCCATGATTTTGTATTATGCCTACACTTGTGTTCCCTTTCCATCTATCATAAACGGTCTATGGCCAGCAATTGCGTGGTGCCTTTTATCTTCCCTCAAGTATGGAAGAGAAGATTGTGAGTCTCCCTCCACCTATCATTAGCAGTTAGTGGCCAACATTAAGTTCCATTTCATTCCTTCATAAAGTATGGAGGGAAAGTGCAAGCTTTTATAAAAATTTAAAATAAGTGAGAACTGGGCATTCTCCAGACCGGCCTCTGCCTCATAAATTTGACTAGAATAAACTTCTTCAAGGAGTAAAACATTTTTAGCATGGAAGATATTGATTCCCTCTAACGCCCCATGAGCTTGTACGAATACAAAATAGAAGTGCATTTGAATAATTTTGAGATGGTACCAGAAAGTCTTCGTTAGGATAGCCGATAAATACCATATATAGGAAGGTATGGTGGACTCATATGGCGCAACTGGTTTCAAGGATTTTGTTGCATAAGCAGAATTCCGCTTAGTACGGGCGAAGGCTAGCAAAAGATAGGGAAGCGACCAACTAGAGAGCAATAACGGTCATAATCATGCAGAGCGATAAAGTAACATTGAGTCGGGCATGAAAGTGATATAACTATTATGAAACAAGATGATCCTCAAGGCTTGATAGACTTTCAATCATAAGCATGTGCCAAGTCAATCTAAAAATTCTCTGAAGGAAAATATTACTTCAATATGCCAAGTCATGAACAATGCAATGCATGCAAATCATTTCAATAACACATTATGCACTCCAGCTATTTGAATCTAGTCACAATAAAGCATGAACTACTAGGAAAGCATTGTAAACATAGCAATATGTCGCAACAATCTGGTCTCTAGATCATAAGTACATGCATATGTACATAATTAGAAACAAAAAGAGTTCATACCGGCTTTCCTTATTGCATACCTTCCGCCGATCTTCGTCATTATTGCCTCGTCGCTTGCACAATCGAACATGGAAATATATAATCAAGTGCAAACGCAACCATGGACGTGACCTGAACTCTACAAACAAAGCAAACTAAAGAGAGAAAGGAAATCTTTTTGTATTTTCAAAGGTTAATCGAAATCAAAAGAAAGGAGAATTTTTGTTTTGTTTTTGCAACTTAATAAACAACAAAGAAGAACGGGCAAAAACTTCAAAAAGATAATAGCGAACAAAAATGGATAATACAATGGAAGGGGAGAAGGCACGTACTCCCCCAAGCTTAGACTTTTGGCCTAAGTAAGGCTCCGGGGTAGTACTGGTACGTCCACTCATCATATGGGGTCTCGGGTGCGTAGATGGACATCCTGCTGTCCTCCCAAGAAGAAGGCTCCCCACCCCAAGAAGAAGGCCCCTTACCCCACTGGGCAACAGGCTCCTCCTGGGGGTGCAGAATCTCTAGATCCTCCTCCTTGAGAGCAACCCTCTCCATGGGGTTGTGGAACAGCTGCTGGAAAACGAACTCATCTAGCTCGAATGCGGTGAAAGACCATCATTCCTGCTAGTATAATTAAACAAAAGTGGTGCAGGTAGACGGATCTCACGAGTGGTAGTCTCGCCAAATCTCATAACATAAACAAGGTTACCAAAGTCGGAATTCCTAGTAACAAACTCATGCATCTTCATAGCAGTAAGATCAAAACGTAAGAATGTAAAAGGCGCATCATCAACACGTACGGTGATCTTGAGTCACTCAAGAATAAGCGTGGCAGAAACACAACCAAAGTGAGTTCCTTTGCCGCTGTTAGCGCCAAGATGGCGAGCAATCAAAACACAAATATTATACTGGCTGTCTCCTAAGAGGGAGGCTGCCAAGATAGAAATATCTGACCCCGATATGTTGCTCGTGTTGTCACGAGCTAACACCAATCGAGAAATATAGTACGCGAAATACCTGATGTGAAGAAACAAAATGCTGGAAATCTTCCCCTGGTGAACGTCCTTCGGATCCTTGCTGCACATATCAGCAAAACGGACCTTCAACTCGATGGGGTGAATAGGTATCTTGGTCTTCCTGGCATTCCGCACACCTAAAATATCACAGAACTCTGCCAACCGCGTGGTAATAACTTTCTCATATATTATAAATTCAACCATAATACTTTTATCATTATACTTAAACCAGTTGACAAAATAAAATGTGAGTTTTGGATACTGTGGCACCCGGTCTGTCACAAGGCGTGTAAAACCTGCAGCTGCACAAAGGTTATCAAACTCATCCTTAATACCTGCAGCCGTAAGAAAGTCCGAACACGGGTACGCATGGCACGTGCCGTGTCCGTCTCGTAGAGAAACTCCGGCGGCACGATATCATCACTTTAACTCATCCTCGCAGAAGAGGATGAAGCTGCACCTATAGTTAAACTCATTTCTGAATTTTTTGACAAGTTACAAAAATGAATATTTAAGAAAAATGAGTGGAGGAAAACTACTCTACTCACTTCCCCAAAGCATATACTTGCATCAAAACTTCAAAAATAAATTTCTAAACCATGCATGCAAGCTCATATAAACAAAACCAAAAATTTCTTAATACTCATAAATGTGACCACCATTCAAAATTCTAATTGGACGGGTGGAGGAGTCACATACCAGGGAGAAAATTCTCAAAATCTCAACTCAAATGATGGAATGAATAGAGAGATCGAAATTCGGCTCCAAGAACAACAATAATTCGGGTTCCAGCAGCAAAACATGAGTTTCTGGAGTGAGAGAGAGAGAGGAAGAAGACACACCTGAAAAGGGGGCCTGGTGGGCCCTGGCGCCCTGGTGGCGCGGCTAGGGGCCAGGCTGCGCCACCTGGACGCCTGGACCTAGGGAGGCCCCCCTGGTCAGCCCTAGGTGCCCCTGTACTTCAATTTGTGTGAAAAAAATAATATATTTTTTCTGGAATTTTTCTGACAACTTCATTTTTGAAAATTTTCTGAAGTAGCGAAAGCTGTAAAAACTTCCGGAGGGCTCGAAATAGTGGTTAAACATATGAAGTTTCAAAAACATAAACTTTGGTACAACAAGGTAGATGAAAGCTAAAAGAAATGTAAATATAATAAGCTCCCCTTTTTACTCATATAAAACCTATTTATTAGCAAAGGTTGATCAAGTCTTACTACTAAAAAAGTGATATAATAGGCAAAAAGTTTCACTTCTTATAAGGCATTCATGGTACCTTTTTTGGAGGGAGACTATCTCTACCATGATTGTTTTATATTTGTGATTCAAATGTAGAGGACAATCCCAATCACCAATCTTCACGGTCTCAATATTCTCAATGGAGTTAAGGACATGCCTTTTATCGATCTTCTTTGGAAAATATACCGTGTGTTCTTTATCATTAACATTGAAAGTGAGCTTTCCTTGATTTCAATCAATAATAGCACCTGCGGTGTTAAGGAAAGGTCTACCAGGAATAATAGAAATGCTCCCCTCTTCGGGCTTGTCAAGCACAACATAATCAATAAGAATCAAACAATTAGCAACTTCAGCAGGAACATCCTCACGAATACCAATGTGAATGGCTGTTGACTTATCAGCCATT
Source organism: Bromus sterilis (assembly GCA_950022295.1). Classification (NCBI taxonomy): domain Eukaryota; kingdom Viridiplantae; phylum Streptophyta; class Magnoliopsida; order Poales; family Poaceae; genus Bromus; species Bromus sterilis. The sequence goes on from OX465597.1 coordinate 135,000,601, forward strand.
TGAAGAGAGATATCTATGTGGATTAGTTTATCTAAGCAGAGTCATTTATAGAGAGAGAAATGCATCACACTCACTCCTACACTAAGATCACATAAAGCAGTTCTAACATAATTATTCTTTATGGAGCAAGGAATGGTTGGTATAACTGGATCACCGAGCTTCTCAGGAATCTTGCCACTTGAAGAGTAGTTAGCAAGCATAGTAGATATTGCCTCATTGGGAACTTTCCATTTATTAGTCACAATATCTTTCATATACCTCGAATACGGAGGCAACTTAATAGCATCAGTCAAAGGAATTTGCAGAAAAAGAGGCTTCATCCATTCACAATTTTTTTTGTAGTGCTCTTCTTATTTAGTTTTGAGAAACTTGCCTGGGAAGGGCATTGATTTTTGTACCTATGGTTCTCGTTCCTTCCCGTGCTTCCTTGCGATGAAGTCTTCTCTAGTATATCTCTTGCGTTTATCAGGTGCTTCTTCTTCTCGCACTTCTGGAGGATCATTCTTCTCTTTATCTTTATCAGGTTCAACACCGTCTTCAGTTTCAGCATTGGAAGTAGGTATACTATTAGGATCAACCGTAGGGTCTTTATAAATTATGGGATCATTTGATTGTCAGCTTCTTTGTGTTTCTTCTTCTTATTCTTCTTCTTAGGGCAGCTGACAATGTATTCTTCCTGCATTTGAGAATCTTGCTCGATTCTCTTAGGATGCCCTTCTGGATAAAGAGGATCTTGAGTGTGAGTGCCACCTCAGGTTTTAATCCCGTAAGCCTGCATATCTTGTTTTGCATTGTTAGCAAGCAAATCTCTTTGCACATTAGAAATTTGTTCAAGCTGAGTTTGAACCATATGAAAATGCTTAACGAGGCCTTTAACATCATTAACAGTTCTACCTAAAACATCAAGAAAACTTTTGATAGCAAGGGTATTATCATGCAACTGACTATGAATCCTCTCATTAAAGGGATATTTCTTCATAATAAAATTATCAAGCTCATCTAAATAATGGTCAGGAGGCTTACCATGAGGGATGTCACTTGCATTGAAATCTAAAAGAGTGTGTACCTCTACCGTAGGAGGGTGAGTAGTAGGCTCACAAAGTTTTTCAATAGGAGGTAGATTCTTCACATCTTCAGCTTTAATACATCTCTCTTTGATAGACTTCTTAGCTTCTTGCATATCTTCGGGGTTCAAGACGAGCATTCCCCGCTTCTTTGGTGGTGGAGGTGGTTCAAGGACGGACCAATCTTTGTGATTTTTGGCTATCTTGCCCATTAGTTCTTCAGCATTGTCTGGTGTTCTTTCCCTGAAAATACAACCATCACAACTATCCAGATAGATTCTAGATTCATTGGTTAGACCAACATAAAATATATCAAGCAATTCATTCTTAGGGACTCCATGTCTCGGCCTAGCCTTGAGCAAAGTGCAATACCTCCCCCAAGCTTTAGGGAGGTGCTCATCCTGCAACTTTTTAAAATTATAGATTCTTTGCGAAGCTGCATGTTGCATATCAGAAGGAAAATATTTAGCAACAAAAGATTGAGCTAATTCTTTAGGACTTTTAATAGAACCATAAGGTTGTGCGTCATACCATGCTCTAGCACCCTCCTTCAAAGAAAAAGGAAGAAGCTTAGTAACATAATAATTTCTCTTCTTGTCCTCCGTAGCGAATAAGCCACATAGATCAGTGAGTTTTTAAGGTGTGCTATAGAGTCATCATTTTATCTGCAATAAAAGGGGCCAGCTTCAACTGTAGATATAAGTGAAAGATCAATAGAGAAATCAAAGTCGGCATCTTCAATGCAAATAGGAGATGAAGCAAATTTAGGACCTGGAGTAAACTTTTTCTTCATGGAGTGCTTTTCAAGCAGCTTCCTTATAGCACTAGGATCAGAGTATATCACTAGGGTCAGACTCAGCACCGTTTGTAAGTTCCCTGCATAAATCATCATCAAGTTCAACATAATCACCATCAAGAATTCTTTTCTTGAGTTCACTCAAGTCCGGATAACCAAAGGATTTGCAAGTAGGATAGCGTGTAAAAGGAATTCAATTTCGGACTATTTTGCAGCCTTAGCGATATGAGATTCAACATATCAACCAAGAAAACCAATATCATCAAGTGTAGTGGAAGCATCATCAAAAGTATCAGACATAGTAACGGACTCAGTAGATGCAGGATGTGGTGGTGGTGAAACAAGCTTACTCATAACGGAAGGTGAATCGAGCGTAACACTAGTGCTAAGAGCGGTACCTTTTCTTGTAATGGATGGTAAAATCGGAACCTTGGGGTCTCCTTTCTTACCCATAGCGGATAAATTGCAGCAAGCAAAATAACTTCAAGTAGACTTATAAATAGAGCTATGCTCCCCGACACCGACGCCAGAAAACAGTTTTGATGACCCACAAGTGTAGGGGATCGCGATAGTCTTCGCGGGTATGATAACCAGATTTATTGATTTGACACAAGGGGAGCCAAAGAATATTTATAAGCTTTGACAGTTGAGTTGTCAATTCAACCTCACCTGAAAGATACTTTCTTGGCAACGAGATATTAGTGGTAACGGTGCTATAGAAGTGATAGTGGTAACAGATATAGTGGTTGTAAAGCAATGAAAGTAAAAACGGTAGAAGTAAAGTAACTTGTAACCAGAAGAATTAAAACACTGTAGGCTAGGGGGACAGATGGTTGGGCGCTGCATGGATGAGAAACATCATGTATTTTACTTGGGGCAAGGCACAAAGAAAAGTAATGATCATCTAGGAATATATTAAACATTAGGCATGTATTCCGAAGGTAGTTTTACGTGCTTGCAATAAGAACTTGCACAACATCTTTTTTCATACCATCCCGCTACAAACGGGGCCAAAATAAACATATGGAGATTAAGGTGCTCCTGTCAAAGAGCAC